>CM060407.1:68697387-69947387 GCA_030545235.1 Helianthus tuberosus
ATTGGTTTTTAATAATCCCACGTTTACAAACAAGAATAGCCACCACCACATTACACACTAATCCTTTGTAGTAGAACTTTTAGTTTTAAAGTTTTCATTCCCCCCCCCCCCCCCCCCCCATTTTCTAAAAAGTATTTGACCCATCAATTTTCTAATATATTCGGTACCCGGTTCCCATTTTCTCCGTTTTTTGGTACCGGTACGTTACCGGTATTTATGGGTAAAATACCGGTAAATACCGGTACCACTTTTCCCCGTTTTTCGGTACCGGTACCAGTTCGGTACCGAATGGGTACTGTACTCATCCCTACTTAGCACGGCTCTAACCTCTCTGTATTTTTCACCAAACCACCGGACTAGGTCTTTTAATCGCCATCGTCAAATGAAAGGTTGATTAAAGATTCAAAATAAATGTCAAATGAAAAACATGAGTGGAAACACCGAGCAAATAATCTAGCTGTCATTACTCATTTTGATAGATTACATATAGCATCATAACATATATTACATATACTAATAATATAATACAGAACAGAAAAGCAAGTCACCTGGTGCATCCAATAATGAAAAAACAAATTTGAATATGAGTAGCAGAGCAGATTAAATAGCACCTTAAAAGTTCCTGTGAAACTTGAGTAAAATGAGATCTTTTTTAAAAGTAACTCAGGATTAGGATGCTTTCCATTTTTAAAAGTAACTCAAGACACCTTAATCATTTGTAGTACAACCCTAGCAAAAAAAAAAAATCAGTAATATTTGATAATGGATGCTAATTTTGCACTTTGTTCCCGGTGATATTAGCACAAAGTACTAGAGGGACAAAATCACGTCAACTTAATTTTGAAGAATCAAATAGATTGTTATGAGATAAGAAACTCAAAATTGACATATCATACCTCAAATCGACAGTGGATTCATGTAAAAATCTGCAAACGCCACCACATGCTGATGATAATTTTTGAATAGAAACACCAAACGACCACCTAGGGCTAGGGGCGTTGTTATGAGATAAGAAACCCAATATTGTTGTACACATCGTGCCTCAAGAGTATGAACTAGATTCGTGATGAAAACTGCAAAAACACAATCGAACCACTAGTAGATGATGATTTTTGAAGAATGGTTGAAATGGAACTTGGAAACCACAGGGAATCAGAGAGACGAGGGTGAGAGGGAAACTGAGAAGTGAGAGGGAAACTTTTATTTTTCTAGTGAGAAATTTTGTTGAGAGGGAAAATGAAAATTTCAAAGTAAATTTTAAGAAAAGTTTGGAGGTAAAATTGGTGAAATTTTGTAGTTTCGATGATCGCTTAGGATTAGTGACATAAGGACGAAAATTCTAGGGATTTTTACATATATCCCCTTATTAAAAGCCCTTATTACATATTTACCCAATCTTTAAAATCGATTACACATTTCCCCCTTTCTTTATGAAATTACCCCTTTACCCTTTTTCTTAATTTCTTATTTCTTAACCTCAAAATCAATCTCGTCTATGCTGTGATAAAATCTTTAAAATATTTCTTTGGAAAAAACAGTCTACCCATTTTATAAAACAGGTGACCTTTTTACATATCTAGTTACTGGTTAAGTTTTAGTTTACATTTTTTTACAACCAACCCATTATACATTTACATTTTAGTTAACAACACTAACAATTTACATTAAAATATTGATTATCTAAAATATCTTATATAAAAAAACATATTGTTATACAATATACGTTTGTATTTTTCAAGTCGTAATCAATTTTTGTTTAGCCTAAATCTTAGTTCGATAATCAACATTTTAATTGTTTTGAAGTAGGAGCTAAATTTCCATTTTTTTTGTCTAATGCTATTTAAGAAATCTAATTGTCATGTTTTAAACAATCAAAATAATATTGAAAAAAATGTTTTTCAGCAAAAGTAAAATTTTAAACTATCGTCGCATGACTGTTTTCTTTAAAAAAAATGAATGCTTAAGAGTTAAGACGTATTGCATATAGGCAAAACTTTCAATTTTCACACAATATAGGTAGAGGCTTATAAAAAAATAGGCCGGGCTTATAAAAAAATGAATTCATATCATTAGGTTAATATCTGATTTGTAAACAATTATATTACACATTAAATCATAAAATATGTAAGTAATGGTATTAGAAAGGGGGAAAATGTAATAATCATTTAATAAGTTCATTAAGGGTAAAATAGTAATTAATAGGAGTGATTTTAATAAAATGGGTAAATATGTAATATGTATGGTTTAAAAAGGGGAAATATGTAATTGATTTTAAGGGTTGGGTATATATGTAATAAATGATCTTAGGAGGGGGATATATGTAAATTCTAATAAATGAGCTTAGGATTAGTGACATAAGGACGAAAATTCTAAGATGAAAGTGAAATTTAGGGGTGTGCAAAAGGAAAAACCCGACTCGACACGACCATTACCCGACCCGACCCGAGAACCGATCAAACATAAAATACAGAACCGATTCACTACCCTAAATATAGAGTCGGTTCCGGTCCGTAGGTCCAAGTCGGGTTTCACCATGAAAAGAACCGAGAACCGACCCGACCCGACCCAATTTTATATGAAAAATTGGAACCGATCTAAATACCTAGGTACTTGGGTTCGGGTCGGGTTGAGTATATTTTCGGTTCGGTTCTCGGTTATTTTCGGTCCGGACCTAAACTTGTTCACCCCTAGTGAAATTGTTAATTAGGGGGAGGGGGTGGTGATCACTCATCACTCACAACATCCAATCAAGTTTCGCCATGCCATCAACCATTATCCATCACTCACAACCTTTTTAGTGGAAATAGTCATCACTCACAACACCCAACAATAAACCCTCACACCCCCTCATATCCTTCCTTCCATCACGCATGAATTTTATAACGGGATTAATGTTTCACTCGTGAAATTTGATGGGTGGCGGTGGAATTTGACCAAGTTCCACGCGTTGATAATTTCCATCACGTACAAATATGGCACCGCCCCGCCTCCCCTTAGTGGCATATATAAGCCAAATGTCATTAAAAGTGTACCAATAATAGGTGGCACACGAAAACTGTCACTAAAAATCTAAAATAGTGGCACAAAAATTAAATTCCATTAAAAAACTATGCCAAACAAATATGCTATGCGTAAAGTGCCACTGAAAACCTAACTTAATGGCATAAAAGCTAAATGCCATTAAAAGTGTGTGACACTAAATGACATTTTTTTGTAGTGAAAACAGAAGGCATGAAACAACTCATAAACCCTAAAATAACCAAAATAATACATGAATTGTAGACGGAGGGTGGGGGGTTTGTGGCGGAGGAGAGGACAAAGACGCGGAGACAATGGCGGGTTTGTGGCGGAGGAGACGGCGGAGGCCGGAGAAGATGAAGATGCCCCGAATCGCTGGCCACCACTCACCGGCCGCCACCACCACCGGCCACCACCATTACTCACCACCACCACCACTCACCACCACCACTCACCGACCACCACCACTACTCACCACCACCACCACTCACCGGTCACCACTACCTCTCACCACCAACACTCACCGGCCACCACCACTGCCGGCCACCACCACCACCGGCCACCACCATTACTCACCACCACCACCACTCACCACCACCACTCACCGGCCACCACCACCGGCCACCACCACTACTCACCACCACCACCACTCACCGGCCACCACCACCACCACTACCACTCACCGGCCACCACCACCTCTCACCACCACCACTCACCGGCCACTACCACTACCGGCCACCAACACCGGCCACCACCACCACCACCACCGCCGCCGGCCACCACCACTTCTCACCACCACCACCACTACTCACCACCACTCACCGGCCACCACCACCACCACCGGCCACCACCACCACCACTCACCACCACCACTCACCGACCACCACCACCTCTCACCACCACCACTCACTGGCCACCACCACCGGCCACCACCACCACTCAACACCACCACCGGCCACCACCACCACTCACCACCACCACTACTCACCACCACCACCACTCACAGGCCACCACCACCGCCCACCACCACTACTCACCACCACCACCACTACCACTCACCGGCCACCACCACCTCTCACCACCACCACGCACCGACCACCACCACTGCCGGCCACCAACACCGCCGGCCACCGCCACCACCACCACCACTCACCATCACCTCTCACCACCACCACCACCACCACCACCACCACTGCCGCCGGCCACCACCACTTCTCACCACCACTCACCACCACCACTCACCGGCCACCACTCACCACCACCACTACCACCACTCACCTGCCACCACCACCACCACCACCACTCACCACCACCACTCACCGGCCACCACCACCACCACCACTCACCGGCCACCACCACCACTCACCGACCATGATTAAGCGGGTCAATAACCTAGTGTTATTATAAAACTCTAGCGAATAAATGTCCTAAAAACTTATGTTTTACGACTCAAATATCAAGTGTCCTACTCCTATTACGGTGTATTATAATAACACCATAATGATTAAGCGTCCTATAAAGGTTAAAGTTATAAGACCCTAGTGTCAAGTGTCCTATTAAGTTATGTTATAATAGAACTATAGCGAATAATCGTCCTATAAAACTGATGTTTTATGACTCAAATATCAGGTGTCCTATTATAGTGTATTATAAAAACACCACAATGATTAAGCGTCCTATAAAGGTTAAATTTATAAGACCCAAGTGTCAAGTGTCTTTTTAAGTTATATTATAATAAAACTGTTACGAATAAGCGTCCTATAAAACTAATGTTTTATGACTCACATATCAAGTGTCCTATTACGGTGTATTATAATAACACCACAATGATTAAGCGTCCTATAAAGTTTAAAGTTATAAGACCCAAGTGTCAAGTGTCCTATTAAGTTAAGTTCTAATATGACTTCGACTAGAAAGGGTCATATAACACTGAACATTTATGACTTAACTACAACGTGTCCTATTAAGTTATGTTATAATAGGACCCCAGATGATCAAGTGTCCTAATACAGTACCACATAATGGGACACTAACAATTAAATGTCTTATAAAGTACTTTATTAGGATCTACATTTTGAGTGTCCTATTAAATTATATGATAATAGGACCCCAAAAAATCATCCATCCTATTAAATAGTTTTTAGGACACCGGTTTAGTAGAGTATATTATAAAAGGATCCCAAAAGTTCATTAGTCCTATTTAATAGTTTTTTAGGACCCTCTTTTACAAGTGTCCCAAATAAAAGGTCCTAAAAACCCATTTTTGTTGTAGTGGCCCCATGCTCAACTTTCTTCTTGTTTTTTGCTTTGGGAGATGCTATCGAGGGGTCGGGCATGCCATGTTTCTTCCCTTTTCTTATATTTTTGTTAGATTTAGCTGTATTTTTGCTTCTTTTTTTCATTTAAGCTCTTTTAATCCTGAAAATACAAAAGGAAGACAAAAACACACTTTTTCCAACATTAGTACTAAAAGGGGTTAGTTTTATGCTACATTTGATGTAATTTATATGTTGCATTTTGCGCACATCAGATCTAGTCTGGAATGACGGTATAAGTAACCAATTAGAATGCTAACCAGTCCTATTTAAGTCGTAGACTTGGACCGGTTAACATAAATATCGAAAATGGTACGATACGCTTGATTAAGCGATGACTGGAATAGAATGTAGTTTAAAACCAACAAGTACTAAGACTTGTATAATATGGGTAAACAAATAACATTCTGGAATTTGAAGTAAAAATGATAAGGTTTGACCCGTTTCGGTAAACTAAGACTTAGTTACATAAGCCTAACCGTACGCGTATAAGCGATAACGGGTAACCGGATGAGTCATGAAAAAGTTCTATATGCCAATATACTTTAAATAAGTTATAATATCAGTAGGATATCAACTTATATGCCCATGAAAGTTTTAAAATTAAACTATGCCTCAAAAGGGCGTTTTAGTCATGAAGTGACGTATTAAAGGAACTTGGGTATAAACTGATGTTATGAACATGATCATTCTATGAAAATGATTTATTTATGATATAATATCAGTAAGTAATAAAAAATATGTGAATTTTATAGTTTAAGACCCAACTATGCACCAAATGGGCATTTTGGTCAATATGAACATAGTTTGAGAACTTTTTTATAAATCTGAGTTAAGATTATGTACCTCCTATAAAAACATTGCAAATATGTTATAATATCAGTAGGTATCAAGTTTTAGTTGATAATTATGGTTTAAAACCATACTATGCGCCAAAAGGGCGTTTCAGTTATTAAATGACGATGTTTGCGATCTTTTATCAACACTGAAGTTATGAACATATTCTTAGTGTCAAAATATGTTATTTAATATAATATAATAGTCGGTAATTAGTTTTGTATCATATTTATGAATTAAAATCATTTTATGTGCCAAAAGGGCGTTTTCATCATTTAATGACATAATACAAGAACTTGTACATAAACTCAGATTATAAACTGATTTGATATCCCAAAATATTTTAATTATGATATTATATAAGTAGGTAATGAGTTTGATATGATAAATTTTGTTTAAAACCATTCTAGGTGCCGAAAGGGCATTTTGGTAAATATAAAACATAATTTACGACCTTTTATGTAAACTCAATTTATGATCAGTTTAATAACATAAAAATATGTTAATTACATTAACATATCAATAGGTAAACCATTTGCAAGTTCATTATTGATTAAAACCTTATTTCTTATAAAGGGCAATTTGGTCAAAGTATGGCATAATAACGAAACTTGTACAAAAACTCAGAATACGGTTATGATCATGTAGTATAACCTCAGAGGATTATGCTACATTAAACTACAATCATAATGCAACCTTAAATCAGTAGCAAACTTTTCTAAATTGGGTCAAGATCGAAAGTCAAAGTAGAAATCAAACTTCGCGACTTTCGATTGCGAGCCGACCTTAAAACTGAAATTGACGAGCCGAACATGTTCACACGTGTTCTAATAATTATTTCCAACTTGATTAAGTGTCAAAACTTGATTTATAACATCTACATTATCGGATTATAACATTTATGAAATCTGACCCATCTGACTTTTTAAACATTAAAACTTTGATCCGCCAATTGACTTAGTAAACGTGATTTTCAGGAAGTGCCCTTTTGAGGGATTAACACCTACCTAATTATGATCACGTAGTCGTGTTCGTCTCGAACAATGGCTGGACCATAAAGGTCAAAACCGAAAGTCAAAGAATTTATCGAAAATGCTTGACTTTTAGCTTTAAAAGCCTAAAAACGAAAATGTAACTGAAAGGAGCATTTACTAGTGATCCTCATATGAAAATGCACTTGATTTGGAAGTCCCTATAGCTCAGGAACCTCCAGAAGTGAAGAGATGAGTAAATAAGAGAAGGTGCAAGTTGGAATGCTTGCTAACACTTCTATTTATAGTGTTGGAGGATCATTGTGATGTTGGAGGATCATTGTGATGATTCCAGGTGTTATGGGAGGCTAGGAAATAAGTACACTTGTCCCTTAACGTGTCTAGTGCAGCCACATTGCTCCTAGTTTTGAAAACATGGTATTGGTAGACATGTGTGGGCTGCAAGGCAAATTTTTGTCACTGCGTCTGCTTTGCCGGACCGTAGGGACTCGCCTTTATGGTCCATAAAGGGTCTCAGCCCACAAAACAATTTTTACAACTTGGCACATTTAGTCCCTTAACCTCCATACTTATATGCATTATCAAAATTAGCAAAAATAGCCCTTTATGGCCAATGTTTGGCACACTCGAGAGTATGACCGAACATCATCAAGCTCCCGGTTGATTAAAGGGTCACTCAGAGGTATAAATTAACATGTTGACGCCTTTAGTCCTCCACAAATCAAACTTTCATATAAATTCACAAATGGTCACTTAGAGGCATAGTTTCAGTATGTTGACACCTTTAGTCCCTCCACATTCATACTTTCATCATTTGGCAAAATTAGTCCCTCCTAGCCAACATTAGGGATAATTAGGAGTAGGGACACGTGTTAGTACATTACTGGACATGAACTTCACGAGGTGGAGAAAGTTGAATCTGAATTTCTGAAACTGACTATGAAAGGCCTCGATTGTCAAGACTCGTTCCTTATCTAATTACCCTTGAGTCTAAGCGCATTGCGTGATTTATTGGAGGACTCGCTCCAGAAATTAAGGGGATGGTTAAATCCTCCAAACCTACGACTTTTAGATCTACTGTGAATCTAGCCTTATCTCTCACTGAAGATGAGATAAAAGTAAAGGCGGCTAAGGCCGAGGGTGATCACAAGCGGAAGCGTGATGGCACCCCTGGTAGGGATTTTTAAAAGGGTAAGACAAGTTTGAGTTATCACCAGTCCAAGCCGAATGAGGCAAAACCCGAGTGCATAATGTCACACCCCAACCGATGGCGGAAACATCGGGGCGCGGCACTGAGCGAAACAGATTATCCAGGAGAAATCCATAACAACTAATATTACCGAATATTTAACATTACGTCCCATATCATAACATATCCAACAAAATAATTATTACAGACATTGTATCTCAAAGACAAATATATTGTTTCGATAACTCAGATTTTATTTAGTTTGTTTCTAGACTCCCCTAGCTTGATTCCATGACATCCAGCAAGTAAAAGCATCCTAAACACCTGTCACATACGTTAAAATAACAGTCAATACACATAGTGTAAAGGTGAGCATACAAGTTTAATAGTATAATAGTAGCGAAAGCGATTTACGCATAACCAGCATGTAACACGTATAGTTGTGAAGCAGGTAAGTTATCGACAATGAGATATGCACAGACGTGATTGCGAGTTGTAGAATGCGCAACACATATCACCATTGTGACACGTGAAGAAAAGCCCTTAACAACCCCTGTCCACGACAGGTGCTGAGTCCAAGCTATAGTACTATCGTTGCTAAGGTGTCAGGAAACAATCACTGTGTAAACATAACATACTAGCATTCATCGATTAACACGTATAACAGGCGAGGGCGGTTAGCTTATAAAAGTGTTTGCGTTGTGTGTTTGATGTGATTTGATATAAGTAACATATGTAACACCCAAAAGTGCTTAAAGCAAAAAGGGATCGAGTATACTCACAGATCATGTTTAACGGGTAAACACAGTCTTGGATTGAAGGGAGCGCTGAGAGGTTAGCCTGATCACAGTACGACAGTATGAGAGTTGAACAGTGCGTAAAATATTGTGTCGGTGAGTTTAGGGACGGATGGTGATCCGATCAGATGACCGTCCAGACGGATGGTCATCCGGACGGATGACCATTCGGTCGGAGGGTTGTCCGTTTGGGAAGGATGTGTTTGTGTATGAACTTTTAAGTTTTCGTTGTAGCATTTTGTAAAATGAGAAGTGTTTCTACATATCAGGTCATCCGGTCGGATGGTCATCTGGACGAATGACCATTCGGTCGGATGGCCCTTCGTTTGGAACTGATATTCTTTGATGTTTTGTAAAAACTTTAAGTGTTGAACATCACAAGTCATCCGGTAGGATCGTCATTCGATCGGATGGCGATCCGATCGGACGGCGATTCGTTCGGGTAACTTGTTTGTTTTGCAAACTTGTAAAAACCGTTAAGTTCAGAAGGTTTTGCGGTTGAACCGAGATGTTATAACGTGTCAAACAATGGAAACCACATCAAGTCTAGTCATCCGATCGGATGGGAATCACCCCGTTCGATCCGTAACTGTTCCTGACGGGATCTCATGTTCAACCCGTGAATCGGTCGTCTCTTCGTTAGGAATCCATTTTCAGTCCGTGTCTCCACTTGAAAATGACTAGTAAACCCGAACTACTTCAGATTCTAACGGTTTTGAGTGAAAAGTTAAGAATGTTGAAGAAAAGTTTGAAACATTTGAAAGTTGTTTAGATTTTAGTGAAATCAATGTTTAAACATTGTAGAAATCCTTTAGATTTGAGTTGTTCTTGGTGGAATGAGGTCACCCTTTGGTGTTCATAAGCACCCATGATGACGTCATCGTAGAACAACCCGAATCAGGTGGATTTCATGGTGAAATTGTGAGATTTGTTGGTGGAAATGATAAAGAAGTGTGTATAGATCAAAGAAGTACAAGATTTGAGGTGGAAACTTACAAGAATCGCGAGGAATCGAGAGAAAAGAGGTTGGGAGTGCGTGGGTCGGAGGAGAGTTGTCACATCATGAACAATGATGTGACAGGTGGGTATTTATAGGTGAAGAGGAGAGAATGGCGGTGCATGTGAAGGGGTCGGAGGGCCCTTCGATCGGATGGCCATCCGATTGGATGGTCATCCAGATGGATGACCATTCGATCGAATGGTTCTTTGATCGGATGGCTCGAGTGGGTTGGTTTCCGACTTTTCGTTTCGTGCGTTGAGCGTTGCGAGTGAGCGATGGGATAGTATTACACATTAGTAACACAAATAACATAACCAACCTAATAATCATAAAAGTAACTTGTATTTCGAGTTGCGATGCGATGCGATAGAGTTGCATTTGCGTTTGCGATTAACATCCCACCATATATATAAGCACACACAAGTAAAGCACATAATAGCACACACACGTAAAACAATATCCAGAACCTGTAATTCGAATTGCGATGCGATAGCGATGTGATAGCATTTAGTAGCTTAGCGTTTAATTACGTTTATTGCATTGTTACTTCACATATTAATAAATCGTAAAACAAAAATAGCGTCGAGCAAAGTGTCGATTATCTAGCCAAAGGGTACAAGAAATAATTAAGTCAGAAATGACGAATCTAATTAGCAATCTTTTCTTCCTTTGACTTTGACTTTGACCTTGACTTCGAAAGTCGGGTTGTTACATCCTCCCCTACTTTAGGAAATTTGGTCATGAAATTTAAGGCGCAGGCGTAACAAATAGCTGTGGATACTTAGCCTTCATATCACTTTCGAGTTGCCAGGTGAACTCGGCGCCGCGTTTGCCTTCCTAGTGAACCTTCACAATGGGAATGCGTGAGCTTCGGAGTTTCTTGGTCTCTCGGTCCATGATCTCGATTGGCTTTTCGACGAAGTGTAATGTTTCGTCCACTTGTAGATCCTCAAGAGGGACATGTAACTTCTGGTTAGCAAGACACTTTTTGAGGTTCGAAACGTGGAAATTCGGATGCACGTTCCTGAGTTCATCCGGTAATTCGAGTCTATAGGCCACCTTGCCAATTCTTTCCAGAATCTTAAAGGGTCCGACATATCGAGGCACTAGCTTTCCTTTCTTTCCGAATCGGATCACCCCCTTCCAAGGTGCAACCTTTAGGAGTACGTGATCACCAATGTCAAGTTCAAGGGGCTTGCAGCGTTTATCGGCGTAACTCTTTTGACGACTCCGAGCTTTCTGGAGATTGTCTCGTATTTGGAGGATCTTGTCAGTCGTTTCTTGCAATAACTCAGGACCGGTAATTTGTGCATCCCCGATCTCGTGCCATACCATAGGCGATCGACATTTTCTTCCGTATAATGCCTCAAATGGTGTCATTTGTGTTGGATCGGTTCTATGACCCTAAACAGTCAGTAAAGGCAGTTCATCATCATTTACTAAGGCGGAATCAAAGTAAACAACTTCAAAACAACTTGTTCCTTTTAACTTTCTTTTCTATTACTGATTTCTGAGTCTTTACAATGATTTCTGATGAAAATCCGGCAGCACCTCGACTCACACACAATATCCAGTCCGCTTCAAATGACAACACATAACATCTATATATAGGCTACAAGATTTCGCTTGAGGATGACACACACTTGTTCAAGCGAAATCACATGTGATGATTTCGCTTGAACTGGTCAATGTCACCTTCAAGCGAAATTACACTCAAACATGTAACCTAACCATAATTTTGACCCTGTTGCGTATTCTTACAACCTATCTAGACATAAGACTCGATTAAGACGAAGTTAACAGACACTAAATGCACCAACAGACTCCCCCTTGGATGTTGACGAAGTCTTCGGCATCGAGTCTTCAATCTTTGTCTCTTTCCAACTTGTCTTTTCATTGTAAAATCTCTCTCTTCACAGGTTCATGATCTCATCTTGACCCTATCTCCAATCTTCAAGCTCCAATCTCCCCTTTAACTGTTAATCCAGAATCCTGATTTCCCCTTTCACATACTCCCCCTCTCGATAAGCTAGGACTTTAAATTCTGGTTCAAACTTCAACATTTTGTTGCTATGGGAAAATTGATTCATGTATAAACTCTACCCAAATATAAGATATATGGAAATAACAGTTTCAATCCAAAATTATCATTCAACTTCAATTTTTGTTATGTCAAAAATAGAAATCCACTTAAGTATTCAGGTCCAAACTAATGACCCTGATTACTCAATTAATCTACCAAGTCCAACTTAATGACCTTGGTTGATCTGATACAATTCACACTGACATTTTGTTTAATCATTTTCTGAAAATTACAAGTTTCAATTTAATGAACTTGCTTCAACTTTTCATCTTTCACAAACTTATCATGTTTTAACTCCAAACTCATCATCCAGCCCAGAAACTTCCTGCATCTGCTTCAATTTGAATCTGAAGATCAGCTTTCCACTTTGGTTTGTCAAAAATAAAGTAGAAATGTAAAATCTTTTTGGATTTTTAATAAAGCTTCTAAACTAGAAAATGAAACACAGAACTAAAATGCAATAAAAGTAAACTATTTACAAACATATTTTTGGTTAAGCGTGTTAGAGAATCAATCAGCTATCCGACAAGTCACAAGTACCGTTAAGCTTCAATTACATACTCAAAATTAAACAATTCACGTAGATTGTCGATATGCTGATCCACTTAAATTTTCACACAATTTTCAATCTGTCCAGGATACGGATTAAGTGTTTTAGAGACTTAAACTTGTACGTGTGTCCCACCTCTTGAATATACTCCCGTATCCAAATCCCAATATTCAGTCTTACAGGTGAGTATACCACAGATGATATCTGTAAGGGGTTAAATTGCGAAGAACCATGAGAGCTCAGGTCAGAACTTCCGTTCAGCAGAGAGATGACGGCTTCGACTTTGGTGTGTCCCCTTTAGAGGATCTTTTTTACAACAGCATTGATTAGAAATTTTATTGTCTCATCATTTATGCTGAGGGCAGCGCTATGTTTCAAGCAATGCAGAAAGTATTTTTCGAGGACTAGGCCATTGCTTCCGCATTATCAGAAGTCCCGGAATAATACCCCAGATATCACTGAGTATAAAGACCTAGTATCTCAGAAAGAGGGATTTTTCAAACAAGATTTCAGGGGTTACCTTTATATCCAAGTAGTGTTCCCCACGAAATAAGCAAGTAAAGATTTAGGTTTATATCCCGAACAAACCTACTAAATGTGCAAAAACCTATCGACACATCATCAGCGAGACTGTTTAATGCATTTAAACATTCCATTTCTTTAGCATACCGTAACTGTCAAACTGATGTACTATCATTTTCCGTTTTTACACAAGCTCTTTTTCAAAATTTATATTGTTTTTGGATTTTGAAAATATCTCATGTTTTTGGATTTTTGAAATTTTTTACTGTTTTTGTATTTTCTGAAAATATTACCCTATACTCCCCCCCCCTAAATACCAAAACAAGTAAAAAATCGACAAACCATTGCAGATTGCTTCTCAACATCATCTACAATGTCTCCTTCATCAACGCCAAGAATCTCCTTCAACACCAATAAAAGCTTCATACCGTTCAATTTTAGCAAATATTGAAAACGTGTTTTATCAAACGCTTTGGTATGTAAATCAGCTTTTTGATCGTCAGTGTGGATTTTCTCAATTCGTATGAATAACCTCTATTTTTCAACCACGTGGCTTACTGTAACAACTCGTATCAAAAGTCATATTTAATTAATTAATTTATCTAATAGGAAACCCTAATTGAGAGACCCAAGTGATTCTGCATAAACCCTAATTTTTCCAGAATTTTCAGAATCAGGATTAGGGCCCCTAAAACTCAGGGGGGGTAATACCTTAGTGGACGATTATCTAAATTACGTGCGGAAGAAGTTGAATTAACGAATTCTGTTGAGTCAGCAAGGCTAGTCCCAATCGTGGCAACCCTACACATAAAACAAAACTTTACGCGGCCCGCGTAAAGTTAAGCTTATTCTCACGCGGGCCGCGACACACCTAAAATCTGCCTATAAATAGAGGACGTCGGGACTTGAAATTTGGAATTGGAACGACGTAAATTCAAGTTTCGTAGAGGGAGTTATCGTCTGTTTACTCTAAAAAACACACACTGATCACGAAGTGCTGCTGCAATCAGGGTAATAACTCGATCGCTATTACGATTCAGCGTCCGATCGATTATAACTATCCAATGATTGTTTAAGTGCCGCTCAAATTGAGATTATACTTTATTAATTCATTGTGATTTCGACTTGAATGTTTGAGTACTGCTCGAATTCGGACTATACTCTGTCATTCGTTGAGAATCCACTGAATTATTGAGTATCGCACTAATAAATTGTTGTGAGGGTTTAATCTCGTGAATTGTCGTAACTGCTGTATTAGTTACTAACCTGTTGTGTGTGCATTGTTATTTAAATTAGGTTAATTCAGGCTAATCAGTAGGCTTATATTCTGCTCGTTAAAATCTACAATGTGAGTCATTCTCTTTTTATCAAATCTGTTTACAAAAGTATGTTTATTTTCAAGATTATAATTACAGTGATTAAGTATATGTAGTCACCAAATTACAGCCGGTATGTGGGGTATTGTGCACATTACTGTTTTTATCAATTTAGGTGGGCGAACCTAACTAATGATACTCGTTACTATTGGGTGAACGGACTCAATAGTAATATGACCACAGTCACGAAACGAGTCGATGACAAGTACTGTGGGTATTTGGTTGAAATAAACATTGTAATCTCTCTTAATACTGTGAATTATAACAAACAAGTCGTTTTTGTAAAATGAATGATTCACTCAGTATTTCCCGCTGACAAAACCTTTTTCAAACATGTTTCAGGTGATCTGTTGTGAGCAAAGGAAAAGTGCCAAGTAGCACTACAAGCTTAGAAAGTGGCTCAATGTAAATAAATAAAGAAACATGTTTTAAAGAAATAAAGGATTTCCTAGTGTAATCAAGTGTTTATAAACTATGGGAATTATCCCTATGTTATATATAAACGAGCAGTTTTAAATGATCCTGTTTTAAAAAGACTTCCGCTGTGATTAAATTAAATACCACGGGAATTTTCTGTCCCACGGCTCTTGAAACGGGTCAAACTGGGTCGGGGCCGTGACAGAAAAAGGTGGTATCAGAGCCACTGATTTAAGCTTACTATTGATTTTAGCCTATTAAAATAATTAGGAAATTTAATTGCTATTCTATAGAAATATGTTTTATTAACTGATTAATTATTGAGTTACAGTATGGGTAAACACAAGATTTCTGCTATCTATCACAAATTAGATACTGCACCCACAAGAAAAGGAACCTCTTCCTCCAAACACCCAGCAGATCTAGATGAAGGGATTTTTGTTCGTAAAGCAAACTATGAAAACCCTCTCACCCAAGAGAAAAGAAATTCGATTCTTAGAAAGGGACAAGAGAAAATAAAGAAAACCCAAGTCAAGAAAGTGAAGTTTAATTCAGAAATCCAGGAATTAGGCAATAAGTCACCTTGGGAAGATACCTTAGATGAAAAATGGGCAAACCTTTATATGCTAGCTACCGTAGCAGAAAATGCAAATCTCTAAATTTTAAAAACCTGGTCTAGTAGAAAAGTAATACCCAGAAAATAAATAAATTATAGTGTGTTCACTTTCCTGTAATATTTTGTACAAATCCGTATGCAATAAACTTAAATGTTTATTTGTTAAACTTTGTTCCAAAGTTTTAACTTAGCATTTTTGTGCATTTTGCATATATGCTGTCCAGCATGAATGAGATGTCGGAAGCATTTCAGAATCTCAACCTCTACCCAGTACCAATTGAAGTGTCCCACGACTTTACTGGTTATATTGCTGACATAGAGGAACCTGTGGAATTCCAAGCTCCACCGCTGGAAAAAGCAAAATCTAAAAAGAAAAGAAGATATGTAGGATGGAGGAAAGTGCGCAGGAGAAAGCCAGCTACTAGGAAACTTCCTAAAATAGAAAACCCTATAAACAAAAGAAAGGAAATCGAAGTCGGAGAAAGTTCCAAACCAGCAGAATTCAGGGAGGACTATAAACAAAAAGGAATAGAGATAGGAGAGAGTTCTAGACAAACTGAAGATATCACATTTCAAGACGAAATCGACCGTCTACTGGCAAATTGTGATGTTATTAGCCCTATCCATAATAATTTATATCCTTGCCTAGAAACCCAACTACCTGTCAATCTGGAACCAGCTATTCCAGATCCACTAATCCACACTCTACCTTTAGGTCAAATGGAAGAATGGTGGACAAATGACTGGCAATTCGAGAATATTGTCAACAGTCCTTATTCTTTCCTTCCACAGTGGGAGCCAGACCCTATCCCCAATGCTCCAATGAGTAACGAAAATTTAGCCGAACTCCGTCAGTACGGTGAAGAACTGATAAATACAGGAAATAGGATTAGGGATATGGGAGAAAGGATTACCTGGAAGTACGACGAAAGGGAACGTCGCTACTAAACTTATTATGACCAAAGAATAGTGGGGTTGGGAAAAGTGTCTGTATATTAATAATAATAAGTAAATATAACTCTGTAAAATGGGAAATAAAACATTGTAAGATAAAAGGTGTGAATGGATGCCTATCTAATATATATAAAGCAAAAAAATAGAAGTCGAAACATCGACAATTTTGGATATATATATATATCTGTGTTATCAACCAGATTTTATGTGCTTCTGTGAAATTGTTTATTCATTACTCAATACTAATAATTATATTTTAATAATTATCAGATGGAAAATGCTAATAATGAACCAGTTAATGAAGGGAATCAATCTGAACAAAATCAGGAAAACCAGTATATGACTAGACAGGATATAGAAAATATTGTTGCACAAGGGATAGCCAATGCTATTCCAGCATTCGTTGCTGCTGTTAAAAATCCAGTAGAACCGCAACAAATCATTCCTAGTAAACGTACTCAGGAAGATAATTTTAGTCACAGTGTAAATGGAGGCAGCAATCATGATGATAATAATCTACGACAGGCTCCACCTCCTAAGAAAATGAAAGCCGCAACACCTGGTTGCACTTTCAAAGAATTTCTTGCTTGCAAACCTGCTGAATTTGCAGGTAATGAAGGAGCAACTGCAGTACTGCGTTGGTTAGAGAAAACCGAAGCAGTAATTGCAATAAGTAAGTGTTCAGAAGAAGATCAGGTGATGTATGCATCAAATTTGTTCAAAGAAGGAGCATTAGAATGGTGGAACATGGTGCTACAAGCAAAAGGAAGAAGGATGGCTTATGCCATGAAATGGGAAGAATTCAAGAATCTTGTAGAAAGGAAATATTGTCTTGAATATGAAAAGGAACAAATGGCAAATAAGTTCCTAAATCACCGGATGATAGGAGTGGAGTGTCGCAGTTATACTTCGACATTCTTTGAATATGCTAGAGTAGTACCAACACTGGCTTCGCCAGAACCGGTACTCATTTCTCGATACATCTGGGGATTAATTAGTGAAATCCGCAATATTGTTAAAGCTGCGAGACCTCGCACTATTGACGATGTTGTGGAATTAGCTAATACCCTAACCGACGAACTAGTACGCACGCAAGATGAAAACAAAAAGAAGGAATTGGCTCAGAAGATTACCCAGGGATTTCGTACGGGTAATAATAGTAATTTCAAAAGAAGAGGAACAGGGCAATCTTCAACTCCACCGTTCTGCAAAAAATTGCAAAAAGAAACATTTTGGAAGATGTGGTGTAACTTGCAATTTTTGTAAAATGGTAGGACATCGTGAAGAAAACTGTAGGAAGAAATCCACAATCTGTTACAATTGTGGAGAAGCAGGACATTTCAAAACAGAATGTCCTAAATTGGCCAAACCAGCAGATAACAAAGCTAAACCAGCTGACGGAGCTACCAAGAAGAATGTTCGAGCCTTTCAGTTAACTACTCAAGAAGCAGAACTCATTCCAGATGTGATAGCTGGTACGTTCCTAGTTCACAACGTATATGCAAAAGTATTATTTGACTCTGGTGCAAACCAAAGTTTTATCAATACTTCATTTTGCCAAGCCCTTAAGTTACCCTTAACAACCCTTAGGCAAAATTTTACAGTCGAAACGGCAGACGGGAATTCTGTTAAAATAAATAAGGTTTCGCAAAAAGGAAAGATAGAATTGTTAGGCCATAAGTTTTCTGCCAACCTGTTACCTATGAAATTAGCCGAATTTGATGTTGTGTTAGGAATGGATTGGTTAATAGCCAACCATGCTCGAATCTTTTGTGATAAAAACTCTATAGAAATTCAAACACCTACTGGGGAAATAATCACCATTACAGGAGATAAACCACGCAAACCCATGAAGTTCATATCAGTAATGAAAGTTGCTAGTTATGAACGAAAGAAAGAAATAGTGTATATGATTTCAGTAATCATTAGCACTAAGGGTAAAGATCTTAAGGAAATACCAGTAGTCTCAGAATATCCAGATGTATTTCCAGAAGAATTACCAGGATTACCACCAGATAGGGAAGTAGAATTTAGGATTCATCTAATTCCGGGTACTACACCAATAGCTAAGGCACCTTATCGATTAGCACCCACCGAAATGTTAGAATTGAAAAAGCAGTTAGATGAATTACTAAGTAAAGGATTTATACAACCTAGTTCATCCCCTTGGGGAGCACCAGTGTTGTTTGTGAAAAAGAAAGATGGATCAATGAGAATGTGTATCGATTATAGAGAATTGAATAAGGTTACAATTAAGAATCGATATCCATTACCTAGGATTGATGATCTATTTGATCAACTTCAAGGAGCTAGATATTTTTCTAAGATTGATTTACGTTCCGGATATCATCAATTGAAGGTACAAGAAGAAGACATACCTAAAACTGCTTTCAGAACTAGGTATGGCCATTATGAGTTTACAGTCATGCCCTTCGGACTAACAAATGCCCCAGCAGCATTTATGGACATGATGAATCGAATCTGTAAACCATACTTGGATAAATTTGTAATCGTATTCATCGACGATATACTTATTTATTCCAAAAGTCAAGAAGAACATTGCAAACATTTGCATGCACTCTTAACTTTGTTAAGAAAGGAAAAGCTTTATGCAAAATTCTCAAAGTGTGAATTTTGGTTAAAGGAAGTGCAATTTTTAGGTCATATGGTGAATCACGAAGGAATTCACGTAGATCCTGCTAAAATAGAAGCAATTACTAATTGGAAGGTTCCGCAAACGGCAATGGAAATAAGAAGTTTTATAGGTTTAGCTGGATATTATAGAAGGTTTATTAAGGATTTTTCCAAGATAGCTGTACCATTAACTAAGTTAACCTGTAAAGTCGTTAAGTTTGAATGGGGACCTAAACAAGAAGAAGCCTTTAGGATCTTGAAACAGAAATTAACCAATGCTCCAATCTTAGCCTTACCAGAAGGTACCGAAGATTTTGAAGTATATTGTGATGCTTCAAAATTAGGTTTTGGATGTGTGTTAATGCAACGCAAGAAGGTAATTGCATATGCCTTAAGACAATTGAAAAAGCATGAAGAAAATTATACGACTCATGACTTAGAATTAGGAGCCGTAATTTTTGCCCTTAAAATTTGGAGACATTATCTTTACGGAAGTAAATTTACTGTCTATACTGACATAAAAGTCTAAGATATATATTTGGGCAAAAAGAGTTAAACATGAGGCAAAGGAGATGGATGGAAATATTAAGTGACTACGACTGTGATATCCAATATCATGAAGGAAAGGCAAATGTAGTTGCAGATGCCTTAAGTCGTAAATATCATGAAAAGCAACGACGAGTTCGTGCTCTCAGATTAAATCTACAGATAGATTTAATGGAACAATTGAAGAATGTTCAAGATACAGCAATCAAGGATGATGCTGAAGGAATGAAAGGACGGATAAAGGAATTAGAACAAGGAGCAGATGGAATTTGGAGATTCCACAAAAGTAGAATTTGGGTACCAAAACAAGGAAACTTAAGACTTAAGATTTTAGAAGAATCTCATAAATCTAGGTATACTATGCACCCTAGAAACAATAAGATGTACCAAGATTTAAGAAAGAATTTCTGGTGGATAGGAATGAAGAAAGATATAGCAAAATATGTATCTAAGTGTCTTACTTGTTCACAAGTTAAGGCTGAACACCAGAAACCCTCAGGTTTACTACAACAATTGGAAATGCCTATATGGAAATGGGAACTTATAACAATGGATTTTGTTACTAAGTTACCCAAGACCAGAAAAGGTAATGATGCGATTTGGGTAATTGTGGACCGATTAACCAAATCAGCTCATTTTCTACCAATGAAGGAAACCTTTAGCATGGAAAAGTTAGCCAAGTTGTACGTAGACGAAGTAGTATCTTTACATGGAGTCCCACTCTCCATTATTTCAGATAGAGATAGTCGTTTCACTTCCCATTTTTGGAAAAGTTTTCAGCAAGCAATGGGAACTCGACTAAATTTAAGCACTGCATATCATCCTCAAACAGACGGACAAAGTGAAAGAACAATACAAACACTGGAAGACATGCTCCGAGCATGTGTAATTGATTTTGGTGGATGTTGGGATGATCACTTACCATTAATTGAATTCTCCTATAACAATAGTTATCATTCAAGTATTGAAACTGCTCCATTTGAGGCACTTTATGGAAGAAAGTGTAGAACTCCAGTTTGTTGGGCAGAAATAGGAGAAAGTCAATTGTCAGGGCCTGAAATAGTGCAAGAAACGACCGACAAGATAACTCAAATCAAGGAAAGATTGAAAACAGCTAGAGATCGCCAGAAGAGTTATGCAGATAATCGCCGCAAGCCTATAGAATTCCAAATTGGAGATAAAGTACTTTTGAAAGTTTCTCCTTGGAAAGGAGTAGTTAGATTCGGAAAGAAAGGAAAGCTAAGTCCAAGGTACGTAGGACCATTCCCAGTAATCCAACGTATAGGACCAGTTGCTTATCGTTTACAACTACCAGAAGAATTAGCTGGAGTACATGATGTATTTCATGTATCCAATCTCAAGAAATGTCTAGCAGACGAATCTTTGGTAGTACCTCTCCAAGATATAAAGGTAAACGAAAAGTTAAAATTTGTTGAGAAACCTCTTCAAATTGAGGATCGAAAGATAAAGTTTCTCAAACATAAACGATTAGTCTTAGTCAAAGTCAGATGGGATTTAAAGAGAGGAGCTGAATACACCTGGGAGCTGGAATCAGAAATGAAGCGAAAATATCCTCATTTATTCTAGTAAATCTCGAGGACGAGATTTTTATTAAGGTGAGTAGAATGTAACAACTCGTATCAAAAGTCATATTTAATTAATTAATTTATCTAATAGGAAACCCTAATTGAGAGACCCAAGTGATTCTGCATAAACCCTAATTTTTCCAGAATTTTCAGAATCAGGATTAGGGCCCCTAAAACTCAGGGGGGGTAATACCTTAGTGGACGATTATCTAAATTACGTGCGGAAGAAGTTGAATTAACGAATTCTGTTGAGTCAGCAAGGCTAGTCCCAATCGTGGCAACCCTACACATAAAACAAAACTTTACGCGGCCCGCGTAAAGTTAAGCTTATTCTCACGCGGGCCGCGACACACCTAAAATCTGCCTATAAATAGAGGACGTCGGGACTTGAAATTTGGAATTGGAACGACGTAAATTCAAGTTTCGTAGAGGGAGTTATCGTCTGTTTACTCTCAAAAACACACACTGATCACGAAGTGCTGCTGCAATCAGGGTAATAACTCGATCGCTATTACGATTCAACGTCCGATCGATTATAACTATCCAATGATTGTTTAAGTGCTGCTCAAATTGAGATTATACTTTATTAATTCATTGTGATTTCGACTTGAATGTTTGAGTACTGCTCGAATTCGGACTATACTCTGTCATTCGTTGAGAATCCACTGAATTATTGAGTATCGCACTAATAAATTGTTGTGAGGGTTTAATCTCGTGAATTGTCGT
The DNA here is from genome assembly GCA_030545235.1 of Helianthus tuberosus. NCBI lineage: Eukaryota > Viridiplantae > Streptophyta > Magnoliopsida > Asterales > Asteraceae > Helianthus > Helianthus tuberosus. Next base: position 68,719,546 of record CM060407.1, read on the forward strand.
AACTGTTGTATTAGTTACTAACCTGTTGTGTGTGCATTGTTATTTAAATTAGGTTAATTCAGGCTAATCAGTAGGCTTATATTCTGCTCGTTAAAATCTACAATGTGAGTCATTCTCTTTTTATCAAATCTGTTTACAAAAGTATGTTTATTTTCAAGATTATAATTACAGTGATTAAGTATATGTAGTCACCAAATTACAGGCGGTATGTGGGGTATTGTGCACATTACTGTTTTTATCAATTTAGGTGGGCGAACCTAACTAATGATACTCGTTACTATTGGGTGAACGGACTCAATAGTAATATGACCACAGTCACGAAACGAGTCGATGACAAGTACTGTGGGTATTTGGTTGAAATAAACATTGTAATCTCTCTTAATACTGTGAATTATAACAAACAAGTCGTTTTTGTAAAATGAATGATTCACTCAGTATTTCCCGCTGACAAAACCTTTTTCAAACATGTTTCAGGTGATCTGTTGTGAGCAAAGGAAAAGTGCCAAGTAGCACTACAAGCTTAGAAAGTGGCTCAATGTAAATAAATAAAGAAACATGTTTTAAAGAAATAAAGGATTTCCTAGTGAAATCAAGTGTTTATAAACTATGGGAATTATCCCTATATTATATATAAACGAGCAGTTTTAAATGATCCTGTTTTAAAAAGACTTCCGCTGTGATTAAATTAAATACCACGGGAATTTTCTGTCCCACGGCTCTTGAAACGGGTCAAACCGGGTCGGGGCCGTGACACTTACCAACCAATACCATTTGTAGGTTGAATTCTCAAGATGCCGATACCTACTTCTCACTTACCAACCTGGGAGTTCCGGCAAGTCATACTTATCTAAATTTTCAAACACAATAAAATAATGTTGCCGATTCATGCTCCACGATTACCAACTTGGAAGCTCTGGCAAGTCTGAAATTTTTAGTGATATTTTGATGCTACCCAAGCCTCTTTCGACTCAGGTAACTGGACTTTAATGTGAGATTTTGTAGTGTAAAGTGGCGGAAAGTTTTTATCATTCATCTTTAAGCTTTCTGTAGATCCAACCTCAACCTCTTTGAATAAGAAAAATTCATCTTTTTGAGGTTGACCAGATGGTTGGTCTTTCTTCAAAACATCCTTCTTCTCAGAAGTAATAGCCTCTTTTGAATCAACTTTCTCATAGTACTCCAAAGAAACATCCATCTTTACCGGAGTGGTAGAAGATGATTGTTTTTCTGACTCTGAAACCTTTGGTTTTGAAACACTTGATTTCTTTTCAACCACTTTTGGCTTCCATGTTTGTTGAGATGATGCAACCCGTTTGTAAAACTTGTCATTTTTAGTTACCACATTTTTAACAGGTTTAGTTTTGAATTTTGTTTTCTCATTTTTCAAAATTTTCTCAACAACCATTGGAGCTTTTCCCTTCACATCAACCTTCTTCTTTTGACTCTCAACAACTTCAGTCTTAGGCTTGAAGTTGGTGCAATTTCTTGCAATGTGACCAACTTTGTTGCATCTAAAGCATGTACGAATATCAACTACCCGACTTGTGCCTTCAGACTGAGATCGTGAAGCCTTCTTTGCAAAAAATTCTTCATTTGACTTCGAAAAAATTTCAGATTCTTCATCAGAAAGTGAACTTGAACCGTTCACAAACACCTTCTTTTCAGCAAACCTTTTGTTTTGAACATTCTTTTTCTGATAATTCTTACCACCCTGATAACCACCCGACCATCTGTTTCGATTGTTGTTATAAAAACGTGGTGGAACAACAAGCTTTTTGTAGTAAGCTTTATCTTTCTCAAAATTCATTTGCCTTTTTATTTGTTTTAAACTTTTTACTTCAGACAACTCGATTTCAATCATTTTGAACACATTTGTCAGTTTAGCAACATTCACATTCTCAATTGGAAAATCAGAATCCGAATACAACTTATCCGATCCTGACATCCTGTACATGACAAGTGTCGGTTCTTCATTTAAGTTGTTTTTGAACTTTGATTTTGGAATGTATTTGTCCAAGAAACATTCATCTTCCTCAGTAGTGTCACTTTCAGATTTTAAAACATTCTCAACCACACTTTTTACCACGTCAGTTTGGACACTATCTTCATCAGAAGATGAAGTGAATGTGACATCAATTGTGTCCGGAAGTTTCACTTCATTATCATCCTCAACATCAACCAACCCAGACTGTTTTTTCGAATAATTGTCTAGAACTGGTGGTGGAACTTGATGAAAACCCACCCCGGTTCCATCCGAAAAGACATCTTCGCCAGCTTTGTTTTTGCCTATAGGTTTTGGAACAATGTGTTGCAAAACAAAGCTTGCGGAGTTGTAACTTTTTAATTTCAACTGGATTCGTTCATTCTCAATCTTAGCTTCTTTAAATTAAGTTTCAACTTAGAAATCTCATCCAGTTATTGGTTGATTAATTCTTCTTTAACCCTCAAAACACTTTGCAAATGACAATTTTCTTTGTATGTTTTACCATTTCTATCATCAGAATCTTTCACTGTGTGTTTTAGCTTCTCAAAACTTTCAGAAATTTGACGATTTTCAAGAATTAATTTTTCATTTTCTTTCCTAACTCTTTCTACGTCAATTTTATCAGTTTCAATTTTTTCATTCAGTTCTTTTATTCTGTCAGTTGAAGCTTTCAGCATTTTGTCACGGTTCAAGATCTGATCCTCAACACTTCTGACTCTATCAGTCAGATCATCAACCTTTTTACCATTAAGATAGGTGATTGTACTACAAACTTTGCATTCTTTGATGCAATTTTTGCAGTCAACATCACCATTGACTTTCTTACCTGACTCAGTCATTGATGCATTTGTACTGACCTGGCTTTTAGACTCAGATACAGACTTAGAGTCTACCTCAAGTGCCTTAGCAGCCAACACCTTGTCAGCCATCTTTCCCATGTTTTCAGCATTCAACTCTTGAGTCGTGTCAATGATCCCATTATCAACCTTCTTCGGCTCTTCTTCTTTCTCTTTTTCTTTCTCTTCTCCACTTCCCCACCATTTTCTTTGCCAATACTCATCTTCATCAGCCATTTCTTTAATTATGGTTTCAAGATCAAGAGTGTTATGGTCAATAGCAATGTTTCCCTTGGGGTCAAGATAACATTCTCTGTCTGGATCCCATCTCCTCGCTCTTTTTGCTTCAAGATAGATACCAGATATTCTGATCATTCTTTGCTGAGCTATCATCTTTCTGTAACCATACTTCTGTTCTTCAGTTCTGTTGTCTTTCCAAGGAACAGGTTCAGCAGATTTTGCCATGAAAGCATATCCAACCGCATCCTCCTCAGGTAACAACTCGCTCCAGTCGAAACCTTCATCGTCGTGAATCACAGCAAGAGCTCTAGATTTTTCTTTGTTATCCTCAAGCTGCTTCATTCTTGGTGGTTCTGATTTATTCTGATGATAAATTGCTTTCTTGTAGTAATCTTCTCTGAATGGGTTTTCAGACTCATCAGCATAAGCATTTCGGCATTCACGCTTAAAGTGACCTTTCTGTTTACACTTGAAGCATGTCACTTTAGACTTGTCAAAGCCTAACTTGGTAGATGGTCCACCAATCGACTTTCTCCCAGTTATCTCCATGAAACGATGTGCCCGACGAACTGCACTGGCCTTGCACCACCTTATGTCGATCAATTCCATCTCCTCAGGATCTATCTGATCGTAATCTTCTTTTGTCAGGTTGGTGTTGCCAATCTTCCCTGCCACTAGACTTTCATATGATTCTAGCACAGAAGTGAGAAAAACCATCTGTTGCTTTGCCGACTCCTCGCTGAAGTTTTGAGCGTTCTTTAAGTCTACAGCGATATTGCATTGAAATAGGTTCTTTGCATCAGACTGGCTTGAATGTGACGAAGAACCACTGTGAAATCCACTGCTTTGACTTTCTTTGCTTGATGTGTAGGAATTTTCAGCAGAAAATGCAGTCTTGGGATATGTATTCTTTGGCATCATACTTTTTGGATAATACAAATCCAAGTTCTGTTGATATGACGAGTGATTGACTTTGTGCGTTTTCTTTATCTCCAGCTCGTGACTCTCTAGTCTTTCAATCAACAGATCCACCGTAAGAACTTCAGGTTTAATCGTATTCTTCAACATCAAAGCATAATATTGCCAATCCATCTCATCTGGCAATGAATCAAACAATTTGTCGATTAGCTCTTCTTGAGAATAGAAAATTTCATGTCTCGCCAGCTCCAGCTTCAGATGCCCAAACCTCTCAATCATTTTACAAACTGATTCATTCTTTAAACACCCAAACAAATCAAACTCTTTTCTTAGTAGTTTCTTTTTGTTTTTCACTATTTCTGCACTTCTTAAACATTTAACTTTCAACTTTTGCCAGAGATCTTTAGCATTAGTGTATTCAATCAAAGATATTATATCTTCTCGGACAGACTGAAATAGCAGTGCGATGCATTTTTGCTCAGCAACAAACGTTTCTATTTCTTCAGATGATGTCAAGCTTTCACCAGTTTTGCCTCCATCAATATATCCGTTCTTTAGACTCTTCCAGCTAGGATACGCAAAGGCCTTCAACCATTCGTCAAACTTCTTGGCCCACCGACTGTACTCTTCGATAGCCATCAACTTCGGGGGTTTGTTAAATGTTCCAAAAGCACTTTCAACTCCCAAAGCATCCGATAAGCTTTTCTTTGTATTCGGCGTGTTCTCATTGGTGTTGTTTGTCGTGTCGTTCGAATTATCATCTCCAGCGTTTCCAGCAAAAGCAAAGGCATCATAAAACGGATTGAAATCATCCATCTTGCACGTACCTGAAAAATCAATAAACACTTAGAAAGTTCTTGGTTTTGAAAAAGACAGATTCAAGCGGAATCTGTTCAAGCGAAATCAGATTTAATGAGAGAATCTCCTCAAGCGAAATAGCAAAACAACCACTCAAGCGAAATCAGGTAAAAGAAACTAATTTCAAGCGAAATCAGCAATACAAGCTCAAGCGAAACCCCACTCAAGCGAAATCAGGTTACTTGAAGCGAAATCTCTTATTTCGCTTGAATTTTCAAGCGAAACCTGTATTCAAGCGAAATCTGTCAACTGTTTCAAGCGAGATCACTATGACATCAGCAATGTTCGAACAACTTTCAAGCGAAAACACAAGATTTTAGTAGATTTAGTTCGAATTAAGGTCCAATTCTTTGAAGGATTAGTTGTCACACCCCGATTTCCACGTGTTCACCGGTGGGCCCGGTGGGGGATTATCGTGACGTCATGGTTGGCAACATAATAGTCAAACAACACAATATTATCAAGCATAGCGGAAGCAATTGAAAATATAATACAACCAAATTTATTATTGTAATATCAACTGTCACAATATTCGGAAGTTTATCCACAGAAGGATCGAACATAAAATGGAAACAATAGTTCAACAGACTTTTAGGCATCTTAAGCTTGCGAGACTTCTACTGATGCTAAGGAGAAATATCCAGCCAATTTCGTATAGTACCTGCATTTAGCCTTTTTTGGAAAATACGTCAGTTTACACTGGTAAATACATTCAACTGACTCATTTTGAAAATGGTTTTAAGAAAATTGATTTGGATGCACGTGGCACAAAATATCTTTTATAATTTGATTAAAATGCACAGAGGCAAAATTAATCTTTTTAACTTGGGAGAATTATTTAATATTATAGTCTTGTGAACGAATTACATGTTACTTATGCGTTCAGTAGCCCGGATCTAGTCCGGGTTAAAGATCAATAGACACACCACGTTATTGAGTTATACACTGACAGGTGTACGCCTACACCCCGTGCTCAGGTCGTGGCCAATCTCGTAAGATGATGCCAAGGATATCTGGGACATGGTCATTAACCCCCCAAAGGCTGTAAAGTAAACTACACTGTTTAAACGAGCCGATCAAATTATTCAACTACCCACTAAGCGTGGAGATTTGATGCCCGATCAAGCGGTGTGCTATATACCGTAACCCAAGCCCGTATAGGGAAAATAAGTTAAAAGTATTTACCTGATGCAAAGTATAAATCACAATAAGCAAAATGCACGTATCTTTTACTGGTTCTCCTAATCTGGAACGAAGGTTTAATATAACCTATTAGAATACTAACGGGTCTTTTATTAAGCTTAAGCTTAGACCGGCTAGTTTCAAAGATACGGTTCGTACGCACGATTAAGCGAGGACCGGATAGAATGTGATTTAGACCCGACAAGTTCAGAGACTTGTTTAATATGGGTCCTTCATGCACATTCTGGATTTTGAGATAAAACCGATAAGGTTTGACCCGTTTCGGCTATTTTATGTAAACTTGTTACATAAACCGAACCGAACGCGTAATAAGCGTAACGGGTATCTGAAAGAGCCATATACATGTTTCCTAAGTTAATATGCTTCAAATATGTTGTGACATCAGTAGGATGTCTTTCCTTATGCCCCGAACTAATTTAAACACAAACTATGCCCCGTAGGGGTAGTTTGGTCATTTTAAAGGTTGTAAAAGAGTTTAAATGTTTAACTGAGTTACAGGTCTGGTGTAAACAGCAAACATACTCAATTTGATGAGTTATAAAAGTAGGGTAAAGTATATATGTGAAATATATCATTTATAACCAAACTATGCACCGAAGGGGCATTTTGGTAATTTCACATAAGCCGAAAAGCTCAAAACTGAAGTCTGAGTTTATCAACCTTTGCTTACTGTTAAAATATCAGAATTTGCTTCATATATCAGTAGGTATCAACCCGGGTATGTTCAATATGACTTTAAAACATACTATGCGTTAAAAACGCTAAATAAGGCGATTAAAGGCCATTTCCGGGTTTGATACTTAAATCTGATATTTTTTATATTTCCAGAAGGCTTAAAATAATTTATTTATCATATGTGATCAGTAGCAAAAGGTTTGGAGTCGTTTAGATAAGTAAAACTCATTTTATGGCCCGTAAGGGCAAAACCGACAATTACCGGATTAAGCCTACGACTACTAGTTATGCTCAGCCTAAAATTAATTAAAAATCTTTAAAAATCCCAAAATAATATATTATAGCAGTGGGTATTAAGTTTGATACCAAAAAGTAGGCTTAACTAGGCTATATGCTAATTACGCCGTTTTATTAACATAAAACTTTAAATTTGCGATATTGAGCATAACTCTTAATCTATAAGTCAAAATGATGTCAAACTTTGCATACAAGTTTATATATCAGTATTTAAGGTTTCTACACTTTTACATTTTCATAAATCACGTTTTAAGGTAATAAGGGCATAATGGTCAACATATGAGCAATTAACGGAAACATGCATATTAATTGGATAACTAATGAACCAAGGTGTACAATCCCAGAGGGTTGTTCTAACAAGTAACCTAATCCAATTTAAGCTCTGAGGCATTTCTAAAACATGCCTTAACGGGTTAGAACTGAAAGTCCAAGTGAAAGTCAAACTATGTGACTTTCGGTTCCGAACCGGGTCTAAACAGGAAATTGTCGGGTTGAACATGTTTAGACATGTTCTTACACCTATTACTAAGTTATAACAATGATCAAACAGGTTACATATGTTCTAGATAGCTAATTATGCATAAATGACATTTTAAGCATCCTGTTGACATTTTAATTAAAAGTTTGACCCGACTTTTGACATGGTTAGAGTGGTAATCAGGGGGAACCCTTTTAAGGGTTTATTACCCACATAAATACCAATCTATAACTACTTTTAATTCGAGATATGACTGAGTCATTATTGACTAATCTCGAAGTCAAACCGTAATTACGACGGTTTGACTTTTAGCTAATTAACCAAGCTAAACTCAAATAAAGAAGGACTAGTAGACTTACAAGAGTCCTATGCACGACTTAAGATCAGTTGGACCTGCTTGAGAGCACCAGGAATGATCAAATTATGCAGATGAAGGTGTGAGGAGTTGTGTTGCTCAAGGTGGCCTTTTATAGTGAATTACACACCACAATTGGTTGACACATAGCTCTATGATTAACCACAACCATTCAACATGTGTCTCTAGTGCCCTAGTACAGTTTAGGGGCCGCCCATAATGCAAAAATGTCGTTCAAAAGTCGAATTTCCGCGTATACAGGGATCTGTCCCCGTTTTCTGATTCTGGGTTCCTGAGGCGGCCCGCCTCAAGATTCATCAAGGCCCAAGCGGGCCGCTTGGCCCTCCAAATCAGATTTTTCATTTTTAATTGTTTAGTAACTTGACCTTTGGCTTCGCGAAGGGGTAACTAAGGTTATATCTTGCATTTTGACCCCCTTATATTTACCATCAAGGGCTCTAGGACTTATACCCACTTTTCCAAGTCCCCGAATACTTCTGTTTAACCCGAAAAGTCTTAACTTTCAACGTTTGCACTTTAACCCCTCGCACACGAATTTGATCATAACTTTCTCATACGATAACGTAACTTTATGAAATTTATATCGTGCATTCTAGTGAGTATAATTAACATTTACAAAGCTTCGGGTTTGTCAAAAGGTCACTCAGAGGTATATCTTTAAACATGTTGACACATTTAACCCCCGTAGTTTGTAATTACTCACCTTTTGCTTCGTATGATCCATGATTTATTCGTTTGAGGTTATAAACATCATGTAGGGTTATTATGAAGTATATTTATTCACTGTTGACATTTAGAACCCGTAAAATCACGTATTTTCCATGTTTGTCAACTTTAGTCCTTTTATAACATTCTTTTACACGTTCAAACTTTATGACACGTGTCAACACATTAGAGGACGTGAATTTTCGAGGTGTTACATCCTCACCCCCTTAAAATAAATCTCGACCCGAGATTTACTGAAATAAGTAAGGGTACTTTTCTTTCATCGTGGATTCAACCTCCCACGTGAATTCGGGACCTCTACGGGCATCCCATTTGACCTTCACAATAGGTACATGCTTCCTTCGAAGCTTCTTTACCTGTCGATCTTCAATCGACAAAGGTTTTTCCACTAATTTTAAGCTCTCGTCTATATGCACGTCTGTATGGGGTATTACCAGTGATTCGTCAGCGAAACACTTTTTCAGATTGCAGATGTGGAACACATTGTGAATTCCACTGAGCTCTTCAGGTAAGTTTAATTTATAGGCAACTGACCCGATACGTTCGATCACCTCAAAAGGTCCTATGTATCTCGGGCTTAGCTTGCCTTTCTTACCAAACCGCATCACTCCTTTCCAGGGTGACACTTTAAGTAGGACTTTGTCACCTACTTCGAAGTGAAATCCTTACGCTTAGGATCAGCGTAACTCTTCTGCCTATATCGGGCAGCTTTGAGACGGTCACGAATCTGGACTATCTTGTCCATTGTTTCGAACACTATCTCTGGTCCTGATAACTAGACATCTCCAACTTCCGCCCCACAATTTGGCGATCTACACTTTCTACCGTATAACGCCTCAAAAGGCGCAGCCTTAATGCTGGTATGGTAGCTATTGTTGTAGGAGAATTTGATTAACGGTAGGTTCTTATCCTATCTACCACCCAAATCGATCGCACATGCAAGTAGCATGTCTTCCAATGTTTGAATAGTACGCTCACTCTGACCGTCAGTCTGATGATGGTAAGTCGTACTAAAATTCAAACGTGTGCCCAAAGATTGTTGGAAATTCTTCCAAAAATGCGACGTGTACCTAGTATCTCTATCAGAGACAATAGCCACCGGTATGCCATGTAGGCTACAATCTTATCAATGTATAACTGGGCTAACATATCGGAGCTATAAGTCTCCCTGATGGGTAGGAAACGTGCGGACTTAGTCAGTCTGTCAACTATAACTCATATCGTATCATTTCCTTTCCTTGTCTTGGGTAACTTGGTAATAAAACCCATAGTTACCATTTCCCACTTCCACGTAGGAAGTTCAGGCTGTTGTAGCAAGCCTGACGGCTTTTGATGCTCGGCTTTGACTTGCGCACATGTCAAGCATTTAGCTACCTGGGTGGCTACGGACTTCTTCAAGCCTATCCACCAATAGTTTGCCCTTAGATCCTGGGTAGCTGATGGCAATTCTTAATCGTTGCCTAATTAGGGTTGCGGCATGTATGCATAAGCAATATGAACCGTCTTTCTTATTTAATACATAAAACCCTCAGAATATTGAGTCAGTCTATATGAGCCTATGTCTTAAAACCTACTTAATCAAGGTTTCGTTTATTCCATAATCAATATGGAGTTTTCACAATACTCCAGACCACGGCGCGATACAAATCTTAATTCTACTATGCCTTCCAGGAGGTAAGCAGGGAAAACTTATGAGAAGATACTCAAGATTGCAAGGAGGCTACAGAGATTTTCCATATCTCAGGCTCCAGTTCATCCATCATTGTTCGTGTCAAATGAGTGACACCTTTATGTTATAAGTCCACGAATTCCTTAATCGGGAACATTTACTTGGAGAAAAAAAAATTCCATTTTTGGATATCTTCTTTGAATACTACTAGTCGACTTTAGTACAATATGATCATTGGGATATCTTAGGGTTCCATGTATTAAACCTCCATACTGATCAGGTATGGAAATAATCCATGGGACACACTAGGATACGCCAATCCTCATATGGCACCTTTATCAAACATAGTTTGGCATTCACAGGCGATAGAAAAACAATGAGAAAAATAATTAAAATAACATATGTTGTCGTACTCTATGCAAAGAAAGAGTACTCTTAGATTTTTCGGAAGGATTCCTTGCCGATCCATCAGAATCGGTTACTATGGTTTCCTTGGTAGTTATACCTTGTAGATGATAATAAAAATTTGCTAAGTTTATGGTTCATGAAGATTTATTATTGCCTGTATTAAAAACAGGACACTTAGCAGAAGTTATCATTGATAAATGATAATGAAGTTTATTGTACAAGTGCTTATATTTAATCAATAATGGAAGTTTCACAAACTAGGCACCTAGCTCAGTTGGCTAGGCGCGCGAAAGGGTGCGGCCTAGACCCAGGTTCGATTCCGGGGACGGCCAATTCCACCATTTTTTTATGTTTAATATTTATTAATCGCACGGATGCGTGTAACTACGAGGGTTGTCTCATAAGGAGTCTTGATAATTAATTGCTCCTTATCACCCACCATATGGGCTTGATTTTTAAGGCAACTAATCGATTTTTATCACTTTATTGAGTCCTTATATTTAACGGAACTAGGACATCGGAAAAATGATTCCTAATGGATATAAAACATCCATCTAATAATGTTGAAGCAGTCTCAGAGGTATACAGGCTTCTTACTGAACTTTCGTTGCTTTTTATTAAGCCTGTACTCGCTCTCTTTCTCAGATTTCTGGGAGTTATCCTCCTTCTTTGGTTCATCCTTCATATTTGAAGTGTGAACATAGTTCTCCTCATGAGTAATTTAACATGGTTTTGAATGAGATTTAGAGCGAGAAGTATTCAACTCTTTGTATTGTCTCATGACCTTTTCTATGGTCCTTCCAACTGCGGCGTCAACCACCACCCGGAGATTAACTCCATTAATATTGAGGTTTACGTTTGTAGTTTTATTAACTTTCGTCGCATTAATAGTATTGCGACTGTCGTCTACCTCATCCGAGTTTTCGATACTCGAAACTTGGTACTAATCACCAAGATTTAACAATTAGTAGTCATCATCTTGATGACCTGACTTAGATTAGCCACGGAATTTATAAACCGTATGGGCTATTCCGTTCCGAACATTCTTAATGAATGCTTTTTGAATGTATATCTATTATATTTAGCTTAGGTCACAAAAGGACTATCAATGGCATTTAAGGTTTGGAGCGAGTCCAATACCTGCTTGACAGGGGACCATAATGTCACAACTGTCTTTGTCACAAGGACGCTTATAAATAGCTCAAGGGCTAGCCTTACAAGACTTTTATTATATATATACATATATGGCATAAAAGCCTGTCTCGATGGACGTAGAAAGATATGGCATAAAGCCCAGTCATGAAGGACATAATTAATTATACGGCACGAAGGCCTTGTCGCAAAGGTCATTTAGATATGGCACAAACGGCCTTGACATTAGGACATTTATCAAATCTGGCACAAAGGCATGTCACCAGGAATGTTAACATTTAATATGTTAGCTTGTCACGAATGACAAATTATAGCGCATAGGCTTGTCATGAATGACTTTAAAACATAACTCGATGGTCTATCATCAAGGACCTTAATTTATTAGCCGCAATTTTATTAGATTAGGGCTTCAAGGTTTGAACGTGGTTCTTCACCTTTGGACAGGGAGTCATAGACTACAACTGTCATCGTTTTTAAAAGACGATTCAATTGGCAGAAAGGTAAGCCAAATCAACATCACTAATGGATGTTTATATATAACCATCGTATTTAATGATATTAGTCATGATCACATCGATCATATTGACTATTAGGTTTGGGTATAATCACACCATTTTGAACAGGGGATCCTAAGGATCACTACTATCCTTGTCTTACCGACATTAAAATAAAGTATAGCCCGTAGGCATTTCATCACGAGGGATGTTAATATTATGATCATCATACCGATGATACTAGTCAGGATCGTAATGATAGTATAGACCATGGGATTTGAGTATAGCTCACCCCCTTGGACAAAGAATCACAAAGGATTACAATTGCCTTGTCTCAATTGGATAATATAATATAGCCCTCAGGCAAAACATCATTAAGGATGTTAAAATTTTTAATCATCGTATTGATGATTTTCGTCATGATGCCATTGATCATATAGACTGTTAGGCTTGAGCATAGCTCACTACCTGGGACAGGGAATCGTAAAGATTTCAATGTTTTTGTCACACATGGACGATATAATATGGCCCATAGGCGAAACATCTCTAATGGATGTTTATAATAGGTTCATCCTATTAGATGATATAAGTCATGATTGCATTAATCATATTGACTATTTTGGCTTGAGCATAGCTCACCACCTCAGACAAGGAATCATAAAGATAACAATGTCAATGTCTCAAATGGACAATATATTATAGCCCGTAGGCAAAACATCACCTAGGGATGTTAAATAATACTATCATCGCATTAGATGATATTAGTCATGATCGCATTGATCATATAGACTATTATGTTTGGACATAGTCCAATATTTTAGACAGGAGGTCAAAGACCATCACTGTCGTTGTCTTATCGGACAACAAGTTCAGCCCGTAGGCATTTTATCATTAACGGATGTTTATAACCTGATCGTGTTATGGGATGATGTAAGCCATGATTTCTAAATCACTAGGCTAGATAAGAGAATTGGAAGAATCCGATATAAGGAGGGTTGTTGTGATTTTCTCGAATCACACTTGTCAAGGGTGCTAACACGTTCTTAGGTGTTAACAAGGATCTGAATCCCTTGAGTAGGTTTCACCATCTTGGCCGCGTAGGCTAGGTTTCACCTTTGAGATCCTTTTTAAAATGCATATTGATAGGGAAGGAAGGATATTTATTTTATTCAGGATTTTTTTTATCATAAATCCTAATTCATAAGTTAATAATAGCACAAATGGCCTAGTCGCGTAGACAAGTTAAATTTATAAGCCATGATTTCAGAGAATCGTGGTATTAAGGTTTGAATCAAAGTTCATTACCTTTTCCTGACAGGGAGCTGTAGGCTACCACTGTCTTTAGTCTCAGAGGACATCAACCATAGCCCGTAGGCACTTCCTTCTAAGGGACGTTTATTACGGAATTGCCCCTTAGGGAAATTCATTAACCATGGCAAGCAGAGTCCATATTTGGTTAATTTATTAATCATATAGATTTAGGATTTCTATTATAATTTATCCTAATTATAAAACATTAACAGTTTTATTAGTGGCACCCAATGGCCTGGTCACATGGACAATTATAAATTATAAGCTTATGATTTTAGAGAATCAAAGCATGAAAGTATGTTGGCACAATAGGCCTAGTCGCAAGGACAATTATAAATTGTAAGCTATGATTTCAGAGGATCAAAGCATGAAGGTATACTGGCACAAATGGCCTGGTCACAAAGGACATTTATAAATTTTAAGCTATGATTTCAGAGAATCTAAGCATTTGAGGTTTGAACCTAGTTCATTACCTTTATCTGACAGGGAGTCATAGCTACCACTGTATTTTGGCCCATGTAGAAATGAGCAAGGCCCGTAGGCACTATATTACCACGTATGGTTAAAAATATGATCATCTTAATTGATGATGTAAACCCAGGATTCAGCGATCATTAAACTGGGTTAGGAATCTTTTAAAGAATCCTTAATAACGTGTGTGATTCCCAACGAATCACATCTGCCGGGAGTGTTAACATGTTTTCAGATGTTAACTGGGATACGAATCTTTTAAACAGGTCTTACCATCTTGGCCAGGTCTTATAATCGACCCGTAGGCTAGGTTTCACTCTTTAAGATTCTTAGTTAATGATTTGAATCTTTTTAACAGGTCTTACCATCTTGGCCCGGTCTTATAATTGACCCGAAGGCTAGGTTTCACACTTAAGATTCTTAATTAATGATTTGAATCTTTTTTAACAGGTCTTACTATCTTGGCCCGGTCTTATAATTGACCCGAAGGCTAGGTTTCACACTTAAGATTCTTAATTTATAATTAACGCAGAACAAATTTTTAAATTGAGGTGTTAATATGGATCTGAATCTAATTATGGAACTACCATCTTGGCCCGGTCTTAAAATGACCCGAAGCTAGGTCTTGTCCTTTTTAGATTTTGTCATTTTATTATAATGGTAGACCTTGCAAAAAGGAAATGATATTTTCCATTTATTTAATATTTCTTGTTTAGAATGAAAGTTTAAACTTAATCATTCCATTATATAAAAATAAAAGTATAAAGTTGTCCTAAGCGGGACTTGAAAGAAATAATGTTGTCCTCGGAGGGACTGAAAGATAATTATGTCCTTATAAGGACTAATAAGGAAACGATCTTCAGTAAAAGGAGTTTCTTCTTCATTTTATTTCTGAATGCTTTCTCCTCGGATGCTCGTTTCATTCTAGCCGCGGTACGAAGCTCAGCATCTCAGGGCTCCGGGTGTGGAGAACTCCTATTACGGCTTCTTCGCTTGGCGACGTATCCAATAAAAATTTGGAAGTAAAAATTTATAGATTAGGATTGAGAATATTCCTAAGTTAAGTCTAGACTCAGAAGTTTAGAATTGTGCAATTGTGTAACTGAGATTAAACACTAAAGGCTAGTGTTTAATTCACTCAGTGTTGGCTCTGATACCAACCTGTCACTCCCCGATTTCCACGTGTTCACCGGTGGGCCCGGTGGGGGATTATCGTGACGTCATGGTTGGCAACATAATAGTCAAACAACACAATATTATCAAGCACAGCGGAAGCAATTGAAAATATAATACAACCGAATTTATTATTGTAATATCAACTGTCACAATATTCGGAAGTTTATCCACAGAAGGATCGAACATAAAATGGAAATAATAGTTCAACAGACTTTTAGGCATCTTAAGCTTGCGAGACTTCTACTGATGCTAAGGAGAAATATCCAGCCAATTTCGTATAGTACCTGCATTTAGCCTTTTTTGGAAAATACGTCAGTTTACACTGGTAAATACAATCAACTGACTCATTTTGAAAATGGTTTTAAGAAAATTGATTTGGATGCACGTGGCACAAAATATCTTTTATAATTTGATTAAAATGCACAGAGGCAAAATTAATCTTTTTAACTTGGGAGAATTATTTAATATTATAATCTTGTGAACGAATTACATGTTACTTATGCGTTCAGTAGCCCGGATCTAGTCCGGGTTAAAGATCAATAGACACACCACGTTATTGAGTTATACACTGACAGGTGTACGCCTACACCCCGTGCTCAGGTCGTGGCCAATCTCGTAAGATGATGCCAAGGATATCCGGGACATGGTCATTAATCCCCCAAAGGCTGTAAAGTAAACAAGACTGTTTAAACGAGCCGATCAAATTATTCAACTACCCACTAAGCGTGGAGATTTGATGCCCGATCAAGCGGTATGCTATATACCGTAACCCAAGCCCGTATAGGGAAAATAAGTTAAAAGTATTTACCTGATGCAAAGTATAAATCACAATAAGCAAAATGCACGTAGCTTTTACTGGTTCTCCTAATCTGGAACGAAGGTTTAATATAACCTATTAGAATATTAACGGGTCTTTTATTAAGCTTAAGCTTAGACCAGCTAGTTTCAAAGATACGGTTCGTACGCACGATTAAGCGAGGACCGGATAGAATGTGATTTAGACCCGACAAGTTCAGAGACTTGTTTAATATGGGTCCTTCATGCACATTCTGGATTTTGAGATAAAACCGATAAGGTTTGACCCGTTTCGGCTATTTTATGTAAACTTGTTACATAAACCGAACCGAACGCGTAATAAGCGTAACGGGTATCTGAAAGAGCCATATACATGTTTCCTAAGTTAATATGCTTCAAATATGTTGTGACATCAGTAGGATGTCTTTCCTTATGCCCCGAACTAATTTAAACACAAACTATGCCCCGAAGGGGTAGTTTGGTCATTTTAAAGGTTGTAAAAGAGTTTAAATGTTTAACTGAGTTACAGGTCTGATGTAAACAGCAAACATACTCAATTTGATGAGTTATAACAGTAGGGTAAAGTATATATGTGAAATATATCATTTATAACCAAACTATGCACCGAAGGGGCATTTTGGTAATTTCACATAAGCCGAAAAGCTCAAAACTGAAGTCTGAGTTTATCAACCTTTGCTTACTGTTAAAATATCAGAATTTGCCTCATATATCAGTAGGTATCAACCCGGGTATGTTCAATATGATTTTAAAACATACTATGCGTTAAAAACGCTAAATAAGGCGATTAAAGGCCATTTCCGGGTTTGATACTTAAATCTGATATTTTTTATATTTCCAGAAGGCTTAAAATAATTTATTTATCATATGTGATCAGTAGCAAAAGGTTTGGAGTCGTTTAGATAAGTAAAACTCATTTTATAGCCCGTAAGGGCAAAACCGACAATTACCGGATTAAGCCTACGACTACTAGTTATGCTCAGCCTAAAATTAATTAAAAATCTTTAAAAATCCCAAAATAATATATTATAGCAGTGGGTATTAAGTTTGATACCAAAAAGTAGGCTTAACTAGGCTATATGCTAATTACGCCGTTTTATTAACATAAAGCTTTAAATTTGCGATATTGAGCATAACTCTTAATCTATAAGTCAAACTGATGTCAAACTTTGCATACAAGTTTATATATCAGTATTTAAGGTTTCTACACTTTTACATTTTCATAAATCACGTTTTAAGGTAATAAGGGCATAATGGTCAACATATGAGCAATTAACGGAAACATGCATATTAATTGGATAACTAATGAACCAAGGTGTACAATCCCAGAGGGTTGTTCTAACAAGTAACCTAATCCAATTTAAGCTCTGAGGCATTTCTAAAACATGCCTTAACGGGTCAGAACTGAAAGTCCAAGTGAAAGTCAAACTATGTGACTTTCGGTTCCGAACCGGGTCTAAACAGGAAATTGTCGGGTTGAACATGTTTAGACATGTTCTTACACCTATTACTAAGTTATAACAATGATCAAACAGGTTACATATGTTCTAGATAGCTAATTATGCATAAATGACATTTTAAGCATCCTGTTGACTTTTTAATTAAAAGTTTGACCCGACTTTTGACCTGGTTAGAGTGGTAATCAGGGGGAACCCTTTTAAGGGTTTATTACCCACATAAATACCAATCTATAACTACTTTTAATTCGAGATATGACTGAGTCATTATTGACAAATCTCGAAGTCAAACCGTAATTACGACGGTTTGACTTTTAGCTAATTAACCAAGCTAAACTCAAATAAAGAAGGACTAGTAGACTTACAAGAGTCCTATGCACGACTTAAGATCAGTTGGACCTGCTTGAGAGCTCCAGGAATGATCAAATTATGCAGATGAAGGTGTGAGGAGTTGTGTTGCTCAAGGTGGCCTTTTATAGTGAATTACACACCACAATTGGTTGATACATAGCTCTATGATTAACCACAACCATTCAACATGTGTCTCTAGTGCCCTAGTACAGTTTAGGGGCCACCCATAATGCAAAAATGTTGTTCAAAAGTCGAATTTCTGCGTATATAGGGGTCTGTCCCCGTTTTCTGCTTCTGGGCTCCTGAGGCGGCCCGCCTCAAGATTCATCAAGGCCCAAGCGGGCCGCTTGGCCCTCCAAATCAGATTTTTCATTTTTAATTGTTTAGTAACTTGACCTTTGGCTTCGCGAAGGGGTAACTAAGGTTATATCTTGCATTTTGACCCCCTTATATTTACCATCAAGGGCTCTAGGACTTATACCCACTTTTCCAAGTCCCCGAACACTTCTGTTTAACCCGAAAAGTCTTAACTTTCAACGTTTGCACTTTAACCCCTCGCACACGAATTTGATCATAACTTTCTCCTACGATAACGAAACTTTATGAAATTTATATCGTGCATTCTAGTGAGTATAATTAACATTTACAAAGCTTCGGGTTTGTCAAAAGGTCACTCAGAGGTATATCTTTAAACATGTTGACACATTTAACCCCCGTAGTTTGTAATTACTCACTTTTTGCTTCGTATGATCCATGATTTATTCGTTTGAGGTTATAAACATCATGTAGGGTTATTATGAAGTATATTTATTCACTGTTGACATTTAGAACCCGTAAAATCACGTATTTTCCATGTTTGTCAACTTTAGTCCTTTTATAACATTCTTTTACACGTTCAAACTTTATGACACGTGTCAACACATTAGAGGACGTGAATTTTCGAGGTGTTACATTAGTTAATACTATGTTTCGCTTGATATGTGAGATTTTCAGGCCATTTCATCCGTAAAATAATGTCCAAATCAGATAAGAAAGGTAGAAGTGAGTAGATATGAGAAAATCCGGTAGAATCAAGCTGAATTGGTATGTGACAACCCTCAAAATCCTATGTATTCCGTACAATTTATTATTGATAATTAATGTGCTTGACGACTGTGTGGAATTACGTAACTGCTTTCTGATACCTGTGTTATATTTATATGCGCCGGTTAACACACTAGTAATGTACAGAAAAGTCATTAGATAGTCCGTTATGATCTCCTAAGTGTTAGAAATTAAAAACGTTACAAAAATATATACATAAGACACTTTTCGGATTAATTAAGCACGTTAACGGAACAGTGTCAAACCGAACAACCGGACATTACCCGGAACACTAAAATATTATCAGAAACATTGTTTCACTTATTCTGAGCTAGTTATGGTCCCTGAGCACTATAACACCCTGCATAATTCATGAAACACTTAAACACAAATTGTTACACTTTAACCTTCCACTAATTACCCTTACCAACAATTTACACTTAACCCCCCCCCCCATATATAGCCTACGGCCCACAATGGGGACCCCACCTAAGATTTATCTAATCCTTCCATAATCTTATTTTGGGATTTGGTTTGATTATGTTGGTACTATATGAGACAAAGGAACCTATGGACAATAAGTTTAGGGATTATATAAAGGATCATAAACACTTGTCTTCTTCATCTTCAACACTTCACTCTCTTCTCTCCTCCCTTGAAAGCTCACGGCCACACAACCCCCACACACCACCTCCATTTTTGGTCATCATTCATAAAATCCAAGAGCATCCATAGGTGTAAGAAGGTGAACAACGAAGCCCGGTGTGTTCGGAAGTTGAAGGACCGCTCTCGTTTTCTTTTAACCACCACTTTTACGCCTTGTTTCTTACCTAGCCTTGAGCTAGTAGTAAGTGTCTCTAATCATCATCTTGATCTTTTTTATGGTGGTTAATAGGTGATATAATGGTTGAAAGTTAAGAATACTAAAGAACAAAACTCAAAGTCTTGAACATAAGTGTTTAATGATGGATAAAGGAAAGATATGTGTGTAAATCTTATGAATCTTGCATAGTTGTGATTATCTGATCATTTTTTAGTCAATATTGATGTTTGATCTTGTTATGATCACTAAACATGTTAACGGAAATCAACCAAACACAAACTAGTAAACTAGAGACTAAAAACAGCAATCTGTCCATACTTTACAGCCAACTTCAGTTGGCTGTAAACAGGTAATAAACTCAACGAAAAACCGATATTTTGAATCTAAAATATGTTATTATGAAATACGGTTCTAATGGCACCGGAATCGTAATTTTTGGACTTCGTTTACTATTTTTAATGTGTCGATTTGTAACAACAGCTTAAGCTGAATTTTGACAGCAATAAATGGGTGTCGTACTTTCAGTCATAACCTGAGTTTTGTGATGAATCGGCCCATGAAATTTGTACAGTAGATGACAACCGGTGCATTTGTAATTACCCCACTGGAATTTCATAAATCGGACACTCGATGAATTTTTAATAAATTGTTCCGTGGACTGTGGTCAGAAATACATAAATCTGAGTTCAGTCCGGAATATGATTTTTTATAAAATATTGGTAATGAACCGGACCCCGATATTTTACACAATAAAATATGGAACGTTTAAGACATCCTGTAAAAGTTTGGGAATTTTTGGAATAAGTTAACTATTTTATTAAAATGTCCGAAAACAGCCGGTTTTGAATATAAATGCTGAAATGACATAAGTTGTGACTCGCGTGTCTAAATGTCGAGTATGCTATCTGTGAATGATCTAACATGTTATATATGTTATGTGCATTATCGTGTGTTTGATTTTGAGTGGGGAATGGATGGGAAACTTAGATGGGCATAAACCGTTAAAGTGATGCATGTTGTGTGATAGATACGTGTAGGAACTTTGTGTTCTATTTGAAAGCCACTAAATGACTAACTGGTAAATCATACTAGGACGTGATTGACCGACCTTGACTGTTAGCTATATTGAGAATCTAACCGAGCAAACTGAGGTGAGTTCACACACTTTCTACAAGGCATGGGATTCCCGGTGGTTTGGGAATGGGTTAAGAAATTAAAATTGGAATCTACATATCCTCCTTGGGTAGGATATGTACGGCCATCCTCCATAGGTAGGATGCCATCATTAAACCTACGAATTCTCCTGGTGCAGAATACGTACGTTCGTCCTCCTTGGGTAGGACAACAACCTTAAAACTAGCTAGACAAAACTCTATCATGAAGTCCCTCAATTTATATCGACCTAATCGCTGAGGCCAATGGCGAGCGGGACATTAGTTAATAGCGCTATTTGGTTTAACAAACCTCACACCGTGCCGTTCGGACGGGCGTGTACTAATGGACTATGGCAAACTGTCAGTGATGATAGACACTGATGTAGGGCACAACTATTGTTCGTAGTAGTCGATATCATACCGTCTAGTAGTTCACACGGGGAAAGCCCCCACTAATTATGGATACGGTTTGGGTAAAGAAAAAGGAAATGGTTAAACATACTTTCAACTTCGGGGTAACCCCCACAGCAAATAAGCCAACGAAAGTCAAACCACGTTTTTCAGAAACAACTTAAAACCAAACAACCAAACGTGAACTCACTCAACTTTGTTGTTGACTAGTTGTTACATGCCTTACAGGTCGCTAAATGCTTGGAGCTTGCACGAGGAAGAAGTCGTTGTGGTGTACGGACGGTTACGTCCAGTGCTTAATATTTAAAACATTATGAACTTATTAAACCTATGTGTTGGACTCTAAACTTATGAACTGCGAACTTATGTTTTGAACTTTACGTTTATGCTTCCGCTGTCTAAATTAAAACTTGGTTAACTAGCTTTGGTCACCAATCGTATTGTGGTTGGTCTTATTTACTTAATTACGATGTTCAATATGATTGGTGGCTCGATCCTGGTCACGTCACGCCTCAAAGCGGTGGTACTCCGCATGGTGGATTTTTTTGGGGGTGTGACAGATTGGTATCAGAGCCATTGGTTATAGTGAACTTGGTTTTAAAAAGGGGAAACGTTTTGATAAAACCAGTCTATAACCTGAACAGTGCTCAACGATCCACAACGACGCTTCGCTCCACGTGCAAGACTCGACACCATAAGTGGTATGATTTATGTTATATTATCGGTTAGATAGTTCTCACTGTGCATTAGATAATGTGGTAATTGCTATTTGAACCTTGTGTGCTTACTCTCTACTATCGTCCCACACTTACGCACTTTCGCGAGACTTTTCTCACCTACGTTATTTCGTTGTGAAGATCATGGGTGGACGTTTGAACCTAACTCAAGCCCAGCTGACGGCTTTGATCAATGAACGAGTTGCTGAGGCACTCGCAGCTGTCCCTGCAGGAGGTATAACCTGCCATATCAACCCATCTTAGGACGTTTAGATCCTACCTTCGCAAACCAACCCTCGTGCTTAACCTTGTCTTTTATTCTCGCGCAACAGGTCAACATGCTCAAACTCCTGTGTGCACGTTCAAGACGTTCATGGACTGCCGACCTACCACTTTCAGTGGCACCGAAGGAGCAGTGGGCCTTCTTCACTGGTTTGAAAAGCTCGAGTCGGTTTTCGAGATGTGCGAATGCCCCGAAGACCGTAGGGTGAAATATGCTACCGGAACACTTGAAGGAGCTGCGTTAATCTGGTGGAAGGCACAGGTTCAACTACTAGGACTAGCAGTTGCTAATGCCACACCCTGGAATGGTTTCAAAGAGCTGATTAAAGAGGAGTACTGCAGTCGGGATGACATCCACAAACTAGAGGTGGAATTTTACAATCTGAAGATGACGGGGTCTGAGATTGAGGCGTATACTAAGAGGTCAAACGAGCTGGCCATCCTGTGTCCAACTATGGTGGACCCTCCCATCAAACGTATTGAGCTGTATCTCAAGGGCCTTGTACCAGAGATTCAAAGTCACGTAACTTCAGCCAACCTGGGTACCATTCAGCAAATTATCAAGTTGGCTCATCGTCTCACCGACCAGGCGGTGGAGCAAAACAGGCTACCCAAACGTATCAGTGCCACAGCTACTTCTGATGCACCTACCGACAACAAGCGAAAATGGGATGGGAACTCCAGTAAGGGTTCTACTTCGGTTCAGTCCCAGCAGCGAAAGACTGATGACTACCAGAGTCCTGGTCAGCAATCTTCCGGTAATCAAGGACAGGGTGGGTACCGAGGGAACCACCCCAAGTGCAACCGGTGCAACAAACATCACAGCGGGCAGTGCAACAAAGGTCGTTGCCTGAGGTGTAACAAGTTTGGTCATGAAGCAAAGGATTGCAGGAGCGCCCGACCAGCAAATCAAAATCGCCAACAACAACAACAAGCCCCACAGAACCACCAGCAGCAGCATCAGCAGGGAAATAAAGGATGTTTTCAGTGTGGCGCTGAAGGCCACTTTAAGAGGAACTGCCCCCAGCTGAACCAAAACCAGAACAATAACCAAGGAAATGGGAACCACAATGGGAACAACAATGGAGGCAACAATGGAGGCGGCAATGGGGGAAACAACAATGGCAATGGGGCAAGGGGTCGTGTGTTCGTGATTGGTCAGGGAGAAGCAAGGAACGATCCCAACGTTGTGATGGGTAAGTTTCTTCTGGATGACTTCTTTGTTACTGTTTTATTCGATTCGGGTGCCGATACTAGTTATGTGTCCTTAAAAGTTAGCCAAATGCTTAAGCGCACCCCAACACTTTTGAACACCAAACACGCGGTAGAACTAGCAAATGGTAAAAGTCTTGAAGCCACACACATAGTTAAAGGTTGTAACCTCGTCTTGGCTGGTCAGACTTTCTCTATCGATCTTCTTCCTATCACACTTGGTAGTTTCGACGTTGTTATTGGGATGGATTGGCTATCCCATCATCAAGCGGAGATTGTTTGCAAGGAGAAAATCATCCGCATTCCTCGTTCTGGTGAAGAACCTCTCATGATTCGTGGCGACAAGAGTGGTGTGGTCGAAGGCATCATCTCTTTCCTTAAGGCCCAGAAGTGTTTGCGAAAGGGCCACACTGCCATTTTAGCACTCGTTACTGACACATCCACGGAAGGGAAGAGAATTGAAGACATTCCTATAGTGCGCGACTTTCCTGAGGTATTTCCTGAGGAATTACCTGGTCTTCCGCCTCACCGCCAAGTTGAATTTCAAATCGAGCTAGCTCCTGGAACGGCGCCAGTAGCTCGAGCACCATATCGTCTAGCTCCATCAGAACTCGAGGAACTGTCCACACAACTACAAGAACTCTTGGAAAAGGGTTTTATACGTCTTAGCTCTTCGCCCTGGGGAGCTCCAGTGCTATTCGTGAAGAAGAAAGACGGTACCTTTAGGATGTGTATTGACTATCGCGAACTTAACAAGGTGACCGTGAAGAATCGTTATCCTCTTCCACGTATTGACGACTTGTTCGACCAGTTGCAAGGGTCGAGCTATTACTCCAAGATTGATTTGAGATCGGGATACCATCAGCTGAGGGTCCGAGATGAGGACGTCTCCAAAACAGCATTCAGAACTCGTTATGGCCATTACGAGTTTCTGGTTATGCCATTCGGGCTGACGAATGCACCAGGGGTCTTCATGGATCTCATGAACCGAGTGTGCAAGCCTTACCTGGATAAGTTCGTTATTGTGTTCATCGACGATATCCTGATCTATTCCAAGAGTCAGGATGAACACGAGCAGCATCTACGACTCATGCTGGAACTTCTTCGAAAAGAGCAGTTGTATGCCAAGTTTTCAAAATGTGACTTCTGGCTTCGCGAAGTCCACTTTCTAGGCCATGTGGTAAACAAGGATGGAATTCATGTGGATCCATCTAAGGTTGAATCGATCAAGAAATGGCCTACACCCCGCACACCAACAGAAATCCGCCAATTCTTGGGTTTGGCCGGATATTACAAAAGGTTTATAAAAGATTTATCCAAGATTGCGCAACCTCTCACTTCACTGACTCAGAAGGGTGTCCCCTACCGCTGGGGTGATGCACAGGAGTCCGCATTTCAGCACTTGAAGGATAGACTTTGTAGCGCGCCTATCCTCTCATTGCCTGAGGGCACAGACAATTTTGTGGTTTACTGCGATGCTTCCATCCAAGGACTTGGTTGCGTGTTGATGCAACGTGACAAGGTCATTGCCTACGCATCGCGCCAACTTAAATTTCACGAAAGGAACTTCACTACACACGACTTGGAACTGGGAGCAGTTCTTTTCGCACTTAAGATATGGAGACATTACCTGTACGGTACCAAGTGCACCATTTACACCAATCACAGGAGTCTCGAGCATATCTTCAAGCAAAAGGAGTTAAACATGCGTCAACGCCGATGGGTTGAACTCTTGAACGATTATGAATGCGCAATCAAGTATCATCCGGGCAAGGCCAATGTTGTGGCCGACGCCCTCAGTCGAAAGGATACCATACCTAGGCGTGTACGTGCTCTACAACTTACCATCCAGTCTAACCTTCCCGCTCAGATTCGCGATGCTCAGGTCGAAGCATTGAAAGCAGAGAACATCAGGGCTGAGTCCCTACGAGGATCGAGGCATCGGCTGGAACAAAAGGAAGATGGCTCCTACTATGTTAACGGACGCATCTGGGTTCCACTTTATGGCAACTTACGCGAGCTTGTGATGGATGAAGCACATAAGTCTCGTTATTCGGTACATCCTAGTTCGGATAAAATGTACCACGACCTCAAGACTACGTATTGGTGGCCTGGCATGAAAGCCCACATAGCAACCTACCTCAGCAAGTGCTTGACTTGTGCGAGAGTCAAGTCTGAATATCAGAAACCATCAGGCCTACTTCAACAACCGGAGATCCCGAAATGGAAATGGGAGCAAATTTCCATGGATTTCGTTACCGGCCTGCCTAGATCTCAACGCGGAAACGATACCATTTGGGTGATCGTAGATCGACTGACCAAGTCTACACATTTTCTGGCCATCAAAGAAACGGATAAGTTTTCTACTCTTGCAGACATTTATCTAAAGGAAGTGGTATCAAGGCACGGAGTGCCAACCTCTATTATATCTGATCGTGACGCGCATTTTACTTCTGAACTGTGGCAAGCAATGCACAAGTCTTTTGGCTCACGTTTAGATATGAGCACCGCTTATCACCCACAGACGGATGGACAATCTGAATGCACCATCCAAACCTTGGAAGACATGCTTAAGGCATGCGTAATCGACTTCGGCAATGGCTGGGAAAAGCACCTCCCGTTAGTGGAGTTTTCATATAACAACAACTACCACACCAGCA
Source organism: Helianthus tuberosus (assembly GCA_030545235.1). Taxonomy (NCBI): domain Eukaryota; kingdom Viridiplantae; phylum Streptophyta; class Magnoliopsida; order Asterales; family Asteraceae; genus Helianthus; species Helianthus tuberosus. The sequence continues at coordinate 68,745,780 of CM060407.1, forward strand.
TTCAGGCCGCTCCGTTCGAGGCATTGTAAGGACGCAAATGCCGATCACCTCTCTGTTGGGCAGAAGTTGGTGACAGCCAAATCACTGGCCCAGAACTTGTGGTAGATACCACCGAAAGAATTGCTCAGATACGACAGCGAATGGCGGCAGCTCGTGACCGTCAGAAAAGCTATGCTGATAAGGGAAGAAAACCACTCGAGCTCCAGGTTGGGGATCGAGTGCTACTCAAGGTCTCACCTTGGAAAGGTGTAGTCCGCTTTGGCAAACGAGGAAAACTCAATCCGCGTTATGTCGGACCATTCGAGGTCATTGAGAAAATTGGCAAGGTCGCCTACAGGTTGAATCTACCTGAAGAACTCAGCGGAGTTCACAATGTCTTCCATGTGTCAAATCTGAAGAAGTGTCTGTCAGATGAGATCCTCATAGTTCCTCTTAAGGAACTCACAATCGACGACCAGCTGCGATTCGTCGAGGAACCAGTAGAAATTACAGATCGAGATGTTAAGATCCTCAAGCATACCAGGATACCTTTGGTCCGAATTCGTTGGAATGCTCGTCGTGGCCCAGAGTATACCTGGGAACGAGAAGACCAAATGAAACTCAAGTATCCCCAACTGTTTAAGAAAAACGCAACCACTACTGAGGCTGAAGCTACTGCAGAATTTCGGGACGAAATTCCAAATCAACGGGGGGATGATGTGACACCCCAGGAAAATCAGGAAAACAACACAACTTAACTAGCTTCCTCAGTAACCACGCGCTAAATTTCGGGACGAAATTCTCTTAACAGGGGGAGAATGTGACAACCCTCAAAATCCTATGTATTCCGTACAATTTATTATTGATAATTAATGTGCTTGACGAATGTGTGGAATTACGTAACTGCTTTCTGATACCTGTGTTATATTTATATGCGCCGGTTAACACACTAGTAATGTACAGAAAAGTCATTAGATAGTCCGTTACGATTTCCTAAGTGTTAGAAATTAAAAACGTTACAAAAATATATACATAAGACACTTTTCGGATTAATTAAGCACTTTAACGGAACAGTGTCAAACCGAACAACCGAACATTACCCGGAACACTAAAATATTATCAGAAACATTGTTTCACTTATTCTGAGCTAGTTATGGTCCCGGAGCACTATAACACCCTGCATAATTTATGAAACACTTAAACACAAATTGTTACACTTTAACCTTCCACTAATTACCCTTACCAACAATTTACACTTAACCCCCCCCCCCATATATAGCCTACGGCCCACAATGGGGACCCCACCTAAGATTTATCTAATCCTTCCATAATCTTATTTTGGGATTTGGTTTGATTATGTTGGTACTATATGAGACAAAGGAACCTATGGACAATAAGTTTAGGGATTATATAAAGGATCATAAACACTTGTCTTCTTCATCTTCAACACTTCACTCTCTTCTCTCCTCCCTTGAAAGCTCACGGCCACACAACCCCCACACACCACCTCCATTTTTGGTCATCATTCATACAATCCAAGAGCATCCATAGGTGTAAGAAGGTGAACAACGAAGCCCGGTGTGTTCGGAAGTTGAAGGACCGCTGTCGTTTTCTTTTAACCACCACTTTACGCCTTGTTTCTTCCCTAGCCTTGAGCTAGTAGTAAGTGTCTCTAATCATCATCTTGATCTTGTTTATGGTGGTTAATAGGTGATATAATGGTTGAAAGTTAAGAATACTAAAGAACAAAACTCAAAGTCTTGAACATAAGTGTTTAATGATGGATAAAGGAAAGATATGTGTGTAAATCTTATGAATCTTGCATAGTTGTGATTATCTAATCATTTGTTAGTCAATATTGATGTTTGATGTTGTTATGATCACTAAACATGTTAACGGAAATCAACCGAACACAAACTAGTAAACTAGAGACTATAAACAGCAATCTGTCCATACTTTACAGCCAACTTCAGTTGGCTGTAAACAGGTCATAAACTCAACGAAAAACCGATATTTTGAATCTAAAATATGTTATTATGAAATACGGTTCTAATGGCACTGGAATCGTAATTTTTGGACTTCGTTTACTATTTTTAATTTGTCGATTTGTAACAACAGCTTAAGCTGAATTTTGACAGCAATAAATGGGTGTCGTACTTTTAGTCATAACCTGAGTTTTGTGATGAATCGGACCATGAAATTTGTACAGTAGATGACAACCGGTGCATTTGTAATTACCCCACTGGAATTTCGTAAATCGGACACTCGATGAATTTTTAATAAATTGTTCCGTGGACTGTGGTCAGAAATACATAAATCTGAGTTCAGTCTGGAATATGATTTTTTATAAAATATTGGTAATGAACCGGACCCCGATATTTTTACACAATAAAATATGGAACGTTTAAGACATCCTGTAAAAGTTTGGGAATTTTTGGAATAATTTAACTATTTTATTAAAATGTCCGAAAACAGCCGGTTTTGAATATAAATGCTGAAATGACATAAGTTGTGACTCGCGTGTCTAAATGTCGAGTATGCTATCTGTGAATGATCTAACATGTTATATATGTTATGTGCATTATCGTGTGTTTGATTTTGAGTGGGAAATGGATGGGAAACTTAGATGGGCATAAACCGTTAAAGTGATGCATGTTGTGTGATAGATACGTGTAGGAACTTTATGTTCTATTTGAAAGCCACTAAATGACTAACTGGTAAATCATACTAGGACGTGATTGACCGACCTTGACTGTTAGCTATATTGAGAATCTAACCGAGCAAACCGAGGTGAGTTCACACACTTTCTACAAGGCATGGGATTCCCGGTGGTTTGGGAATGGGTTAAGAAATTAAAATTGGAATCTACATATCCTCCTTGGGTAGGATATGTACGACCATCCTCCATAGGTAGGATGCCATCATTAAACCTACGAATTCTCCTAGTGCAGAATACGTACGTTCATCCTCCTTGGGTAGGACAACAACCTTAAAACTAGCAAGACAAAACTCTATCATGAAGTCCCTCAATTTATATCGACGTAATCGCCGAGGCCAATGGCGAGCGGGTCATTAGTTAATAGCGCTATTAGGTTTAACAATTCTCACACCGTGCCATTCGGACGGGCGTGTACTAATGGACTATGGCAAACTGTCAGTGATGATAGACACTGATGTAGGGCACAACTATTGTTCGTAGTAGTCGATATCATACCGTCTAGTAGTTCACACGGGGAAAGCCCCCACTAATTATGGATACGGTTTGGGTAAAGAAAAAGGAAATGGTTAAACATACTTTCAACTTCGGGGTAACCCCCACGGCAAATAAGCCAACGAAAGTCAAACCACGTTTTTCAGAAACAACTTAAAACCAAACAACCAAACGTGAACTCACTCAACTTTATTGTTGACTAGTTGTTACATGCCTTACAGGTCGCTAAATGCTTGGAGCTTGCACGAGGAAGAAGTCGTTGTGGTGTACGGACGGTTACGTCCAGTGCTTAATATTTAAAACATTATGAACTTATTAAACCTATGTGTTGGACTCTAAACTTATGAACTGCGAACTTATGTTTTGAACTTTACGTTTATGCTTCCGCTGTCTAAATTAAAACTTGGTTAACTAGCTTTGGTCACCAATCGTATTGTGGTTGGTCTTATTTACTTAATTACGATGTTCAATATGATTGGTGGCTCGATCCTGGTCACGTCACGCCTCCAAGCGGTGGTACTCCGCATGGTGGATTTTTTTGGGGGTGTGACATGGTATGAACTCCTCGTCATGTGCTCTGATACCACTTGTTGGATCGGTTCTATGACCCTAAGCAGTCAGTAAAGGCAGTTCATCATCATTTACTAAGGCGGAATCAAAGTAAACAACTTCAAAACAGCTTGTTCCTTTTAACTTTCTTTTCTATTACTGATTTCTGAGTCTTTACAATGATTTCTGATGAAAATCCGGCAGCACCTCGACTCACACACAATATCCAGTCCGCTTCAAATGACAACACACAACATCTATATATAGGCTACAGGATTTCGCTTGAGGATGACACATACTTGTTCAAGCGAAATCACATGTGATGATTTTGCTTGAACTGGTCAATGTCACCTTCAAGCGAAATTACACTCAAACATGTAATCTAACCCTAATTTTGACCCAGTTGCGTATTCTTACAACCTATCTAGACATAAGACTCGATTAAGACGAAGTTAACAGACACTAAATGCACCAACAATTTGAATGCTAGAGTGATAACTGTTATTGTACGAGAATTCAACTAAAGGTAAATGCGAATCCCAATTACCACCAAAATCTATCACACACGAGCGAAGCATGTCTTCAAGGGTATGAATTGTGCGTTCAGTCTGACCGTCAGTTTGGGGATGGAATGCGGTACTAAGATTGAGAGTAGTACCGATAGCAGATTGAAAAGTTTCCCAGAGGCACGAAGTGAATCGACCATCGCAGTCAGAAAAGATGTCACGAGGTGTCCCGTGTCGACAAATGACTTCGTCGGTGTAGATCTGTGCTAATCGTTCAACCTTATAGTCTTCCTGTATCGGCAGGAAGTGGGCGGATTTGGTGAGACGATCAACGATAACCCAGATGCTATCGTGACCAGATGGCGTGCGTGGGAGTTTCGTAATGAAATCCATAGCTATACTCTCCCATTTCCACATAGGGATCTCGGGTTGCACGAGTAAGCCAGAGGGGCGTTGTTGCTTAGCCTTGACCTTCGAACAGGTTAGGCACTTCGAAACATAGATAGCGATATCTTTCTTCATGCCCGGCCACCAGTACCTATAGCGAAGGTCCTGGTACATCTTATTGGCACCGGGATGAATGGAATATCGAGACTTGTGGGCATCGTCTAGCAGAATCTCTCGTAAATTAGTGCCTTTGGGAATCCAAATTCGGTCAAGATAGTGAAATATACCATTCGGTTTATTCACTAGTTGTTCACCGTTTACGATAATCCTTTCTTTCTTCAAGGTGCGTTCGGTAAAACAAGCATGTTGAGCGTCACGGATAAGAGCTTCGAGATTGTGCTGGGCTTGAGTATTACGAACGCTATGCAAATAGCTTCATCGACTGAGAGCGTCAGCAACAACATTTGCTTTGTCAGGATGGTAACGAATCTCACAGTCGTAATCGTTGAGAAGTTCAACCCATCGGTGTTGGCGCGACATATTCAGCTCTTTCTGGTTAAAGATGTGTTGTAGGCTCTTATGGTCGGTGAAGACCGTACACTTGGTACCGTAAAGGTAGTGTCGCCAAATCTTTAATGCAAAAACAACTGCACCAAGCTCGAGATCACGGGTCGTATAGTTCTTCTCGTGGATCTTGAGCTGACGAGAGGCGTACGCGATAACCTTGTCCCATTGCATAAGAACACAACCAAGACCGAGGTTGGAGGCATCGCAGTAGACTACAAAGTCGTTGTTTCCGTCGGGTAATGCGAGTACAGGAGCGTTGCAAAGCATAAGTTTGAGCGTTTGAAAGGCTTCCTCTTATTCGGTTCCCTAAACAAAAGGTTTGTCCTTGTGTGTAAGAGAGGTGAGAGGAACAGTGATCTTCGAGAAATCTGCGATGAATCGGTGATAGTAACCCGCCAATCCGAGAAAAGAACGAACTTCGGACGGGTTCTTTGGTGTAATCCAACTCTTAACGGCTTCGATCATCGCGGGGTCGACGTGAATACCATGACTATTGACAATATGACCGAGGAATTGAACCTCCTCAAGCCAAAATTCACACTTGGAGAACTTGGCATAGAGGCGATTTCCTTGAAGTAGTTCAAGCACCAAACGGAGATGTTGCGCGTGTTCGGCTTTGGACTTAGAATAGATCAGGATATCATCGATGAACACGATAACGAAGCGGTCTAGAAAGGTTTTACACACGCGATTCATTAGATCCATAAAGACTGCGGGGGCGTTAGTTAAACCAAAGGGCATAACAACAAACTCGTAGTGGCCGTATCGGGTTCGAAAAGCGGTTTTAGGTATATCGTCCTCTTAAATTCGTAACTGGTGATAGCCAGAGCGTAGATCGATCTTGGAAAAGCACGTAGCACCTTGTATTTGGTCTAACATATCATCGATTCGAGGTAAGGGATAGCGATTCTTGATAGTCAGCTTATTGAGTTCCCTATAATCGATGCACATCCGGAACGATCTGTCCTTCTTTTTAACGAAAAGGACAGGAGCGCCCCAAGGAGAGGTGCTAAGGCGAATGAAGCCTTTATCAAGAAATTCCTGGAGTTGACTTGGGAGTTCGCGCATTTCGGATGGAGCGAGACGATAAGGCGCTTTAGCAACGGGATTAGCTCTAGGAATGAGGTCAATTAGAAAATCGATATCACGAGACGGCGGTAAACCAGGTAAATCATCAGGAAAGACAGCAGGAAAATCACGAACCAAAGGCACCTTTTCCATTGCCTTCTCTTTCTTTTCCTTCTCTGCTACTACGATGTGCGCCAAGAAAGCTTGGTATTCCTTGCGGAGATACTTGCTGGCTTGGACACACGACATAAGTTGTAACTTCTTCGAAGCGACTTCGCCATAGACACACAATTGATCGCCATTGGAAAGAGAGAAACGAATCATTTTGTCGAAGCAAACAATTTCAGCATGATTTTCGCGAAGAAAATCCATGCCTACTATGACATCGAAGCTACCGAGCTGCATTGGGATAAGATTGATCGAGAAAACGTGGTTGTTGAGTTCAAGGGTCCAATCACGTAGAACGGAGCTAACAGTGACGGTTCTTCCAGTGGCAACTTCTACGTCGAATGGTGATGGGAGGTTAACGCGTTTACGGTTCAGGAGCCTTTCGAATTCGAACGATATAAAACAGTTATCAGCTCTAGTATCAAACAAACATGAAGCATATATACCATTTACGAGAAACGTACCATTAACCACATTGTTGTCTGCTTGAGCCTATGGGCGTTGATGTTGAAGACTCGCCCACGGGCTGCTTGCTGAGCTGGCTGCTGCTGCTGCTGTTGGTGTTGTTGCTGTGCTGGTTGCTGATGTGGCTCTTGCTTCACCACTCTGTTCGGGTAGACATTCGCGAAGTGGTTGGGATCACCACACGCATAGCAGGCTCTTGCGTGAGCAGCGGGAGCAGGAGCTGGTTGTTATCCCTGAGGAGCGGGAAGTGGAGCTGACAGAGCAGGAGGAGCTAGAACTTGAGCTTGACGAGGACCAGTACGGCAGTTCGCAGTAAAGTGGCTGTAAAGGTTGCCGTGAACATAAAATGGACATGCGATCCCAACAGGATGATGGTAAGTACAAGTAGGGCACAGTGGGTGTGGACCAGTATACGCACGTTTTGCCGGAGGTGCGTTGGTTACAGTTGCAGTAACTTGGCGATTCTGGTTCTGCTGTTGGACAGGAACAACATTGAGAGGAGCGGTTGTGACTGCAGAGTTCTTGTTGTTGTTGTTGTTGTTCTTGCGCTTACGGTGTGAAGATTTCGAAGCTTGAGGGGAAGCGGTTTTAGCGGTGGGAGTAGCAGAAGTAGCGGTGGCTTGGTGAAGACTCTTGGTGGTTTTATTGAAGTAACCAGCCCGAACTCGCTTGTCATTAATATCGGCAGCGAGCAGGAAGGTCTCCTCAATTGTTGTAGTATTGGCTGCTTGGACGAAATCGGCAAAACAATCAGGCAAAGCTCAAATATATTTCTTGATTGTGATGTCGGGAGTAGTGACTTGGCCAGGGCAGATGATGCAAAGCTATTTGAAGCACGCAGTAAGACCAGCATTGTCGCCACCCTCATGCTTGATGTGCCAGAACTCGTCTTCTAGCTTTTGGAGCTCGTGCGGAGGACATAATTCCTTCATCATGAGTTCTTTCAATTCCTCCCAAGTAAGTCCGTAAGCTGCGTCATTCCCATGCCTATTTGAAGCGATGCGTTTTGTCAGCGTGATTGCGGCGAGCAGAGCGGGAAGTATGAGATCCGAATGATGACATTGTCTGCAACAGACATCGTCGCGTATTTAGACGATACACTCAAACTCACCACACAGCGTTTAACCAAAATACTATAAAGCTCAGGAACACATTGAACACTTAGGTACGTATTCACATAGACACATAAACACAGAGGCACATAAGCACGTAAACACAGAGGCACCTTGACCCAGAAGCACATAATCCACATAAGCACATATTCCACTATATTTTGCACGTATTCACCAATCTTTCAAAGCAATGAGGAGCGATCGAGAGTTGCGAATGCGAGTAGCGATAGCAAGTAACATAACAAGTAGCATAGCATGCGATTTGTTAGCGTATTGAGGTAAATGTATAAAGCGAGTTGTGCGTGCGTATCGAAGCGAAAAGCAGAAAGCGAGTAAATCACCAAAACGGAAACATGTATAAACACATAAAAACCACATAAAACACATAAAATCTCACATAAAAGCGATAAATTACAAAGTCAGCAATGGCGATCCTTAGAATCGAAACACCAAAAAGCGATAAAGCGTAAAATCAGCGAAAATCAGAATGTCTCGGGTGTGCTAGACTTTGACTACCCAAAGTGATTCGACTATTCTCAAGGACCTCGAGTACACGCGTTGGCTTAATAGACTGTGCTCTCGCCTTAATCCGGGCGATCGGCACGCATCCTATCGGCCATTACGTGACCCTAGTCATTGGAACTCATCGAGACTTTGGTGAGAGTTTTGTAAATCCAAATTATAGAGCGAAATAAATCATTAAGATGCGGGTTTCACCCCTAACTTACTAACTTCATTCCTGTTTGTGTGATAAATTTACGAGATATATAGGGAGAATTGCGTCGAGGTATGGTTTTCACACCTGACTCAACGCAAATTCTCGTGTTTTATTAATAAAAATGCGTGTCGAGCGAGCGATTCTATCGAGAGTTTACCATTTTCACACCTAGTCTCGACCGAATCTCTCGATTGTTTTCGAAAATTGTGTGTGTTGTCAGCCTTAGGAAAGGCTGAGTGTTTGCACGAAGCTTTAGTATGTGATGTTCATGCAAAGCTGTAAATTTAGCGAGTGTAAATGAGAGTAACAAGAGTAGGCTCGCGCAGAACCCCCTACTGGGTTCACACAAGGCGGTCTGTTGGTACTTAGACTATAGACTAGGTCAATTCTAAGACATCGGCCTGGACTAGGTCGAGTCTTGCCTAATTCCCTATAGTTATGGCTCTAATACCAATCTGTCACACCCCAACCGATGGCGGAAACATCTGTTTCGCTCAGTACCGCGCCCATATATTTCCGCCATCGGTTGGGGTGTGACACATAACCTGCGGGAAGCGACATTTTGGAAGATGTCTCTGATGTGCACAAAATGCAACATATAAATTACATCAATTATGGCATAAAACTAACCCTTTTTTAGTATTAATGTTGGAAAAAGTGTGTTTTTGTCTTCCTTTTGTATTTTCATGATTAAATGAGCTCAAATGAACAAAACAAGCAAAAAGACAACTAAATCTAACATAAATACAAGAAAAGGAACAAACGTGGCATGCCCGACCTCCCCGACAGCATCTTCCCAAGCAAAACAAGAGAACATAAGGCTGAACACGCCCCGTGCTCAATGAGCACGGGGGCGTGCCCAAGTGTCAGCAGAAAAGACAAAGCTATAGAAGCTTCTATCAGTCACCACGGGGCCGTGCTCAGCGGACACGGGGCCGTGGTCAACTCTAAGATTCGTAGAATCTGAGGAAATCTTGATAGTACAGATACGCTTCTGCACACGGGGTCGTGCCCAGCGGACACGGAGGCGTGGTCAACTAATGCAGACAAACTGCAATTAATGAAGACAGAGAAGAAGGTGGACACGGGGCCATGCCCAATGGACACGGGGCGTGCCCGAGCCTCTGTTCAGGCTATAAATAGGGGTGCTTGGCTCATTTGCAAACCATCCCTTGGCACACCACCTCTCTCACACTTCACCCACCACCCACCACCATCACAACACCATCATCCACCACCATCATCCATTGTCCATCGTAGAGTGTGTGAGTCGTCTCGGGATCCAAGATTGATCGTAAGAGTTCTTGACAATCAAAGGCCATGTTTGCCTAAGTCTTGTAGGATCGTCGTGCGACCTTAACGAGTCGTTCAGAAGAGTTTTTGCTCAATATGAGAGGCGGAAACAAACGTATTAAGGTGATTCAGCTTGCAATTCACTTTAAACTATCTTTTGATTGATATAACAACGTTTTACAGCGAGTAGACACTTCGGCTGCAGTTCGACTCTGAAACCGGAAAAGTTACAAATGAAATCTCAAGGCAGGTATTTATAGACCAGCCTATTTCGTACGAAACTACTCACACGAAATAGCATTTCGTGCGGAATGGCTTAAGGTTCATTTCGTACGAAATGAACTCTTCATTTCGTGCGAAATAGCTACCTTTCTATTTCGTGCGAAATAGACTATTCTCCCTGTTTCTCGTTTTCCGTGCCCTGATCTATCTAATATAATACAAGACTCGATACAAGACGAAGTCGACAGACATATGCACCAACAGACTCCCCCTTGGATGTTGACGAAGTCTTTAGTGTCAAGTCTTTCAAACTTCAGTCTTCTCAGTCTCTCCGAAGTATCTAACATTGTAAAGCATCCTCAATCCTCTCTCTTCTCTCTATCAACTAATCTCCCCCTTGGATATTGATCTATCATCTTCATAATCTTTGAATCTGAATCTCGAGCTTTCTAATTCTCTTGATCAGATCTCTTGATTCCTTAAGTTCATCAGCATCCATAGTACCAAGATTGTAACCTGGTTCACATTCTGCTCAGGATCAGGAACCTGGCTAACCTGCACACATCTCTACCTCACAATAAATTTCACAAATTTAAAATTTGACAAATTTATATACCACTTGCAGGTATTAATCAATCAAGAAATGATTTTACAATGTTAATCTATAATGAACCACTTGTAGAAATACCATTTTTATTTTCAAACAATTTTTCATCTCAAACATCTCAAACAAACTCTTTTGTTCATCATGTTTAGCACTTGGAATTTTGAAAATCAGTTTTTCAACATCAGTTGTCGAAAATCTTTTTGTATTTTTCAAAATTTTATACTAAAACATACTGAAAATCTTTTTAGACTTTTGAACTTGAAAGAAAATGCAGTAAAGAAATATTTACAAACAATATTTTTGTGAGTTTGTGTAAGAGGATCATATCAGTTTATAAGACAAATCACTAACACCGTTAAGCTTGAATCATTTTAAGTTCTAAACGATTCACTTAGATTGTCAATATACTGATCCACTTAAATTTTCACACAAAGTTCAATTGTTTCGAGATACGGGATTTAGTGTTTTAAGCACTTAAACTTATTCACGTGTCCCACCTCAGAATATACTCCCGTATCCAGATCCCAATATTCAATCTTACAGGTGAGTATACCTAGATGATATCTGTAAAGGTTTAAAATGCGAGGGCCATGAGAGCTCAGGCTATTGCTTCCGCAAAATCAGAGAGATGATGGCTTCGACTTTAGGTGTGTTCCCTTTAGAGAATCTTTTCTTCAACAGCACATGATTAGCATTTTTCAATGTTTCATCATTTTTTATGCTGAGGGGGGTGCTATTATTTCAAGCAAGAGAAAAGTATTATACGGGGACTAGGCCATTGCTTCCGCAAAATCAGAAGTCCCGGGATAATACCCCAGATATCACTAAGCATAAAGACCTAGTATCTCAGAAAGAGGGATCTTTCAAACAAGATTTCGGGGGCTACCCATATATCCGAGAGATGTTCCCCACGAGATAAGTAAGTTTGAAATTTATGTTTATATCTCAACACAATCTACTAAATGTGCAAAAACCTACTGGCACATCATCAGTGAGACCGTTTATCACTTTTGACTTTCCAATTCTTTATCATGCTGTGAATGTCCACTGATATACTATCATTTCCTCTTTTTCACAACAAAACTCATTTTTGATTTTATCATGTTTTTGGCTTTTTCAAAATTTCCAATGTTTTTGGATTTTCAAATTTCTTACCCCCCCTAAAATTCAAAACCATTTAAAGAAAATATGAAAACAAACTGTACAACTTAAGTGACAACTGATGTGAATTGCTTTCAAATCGCCATCTACTTGGCATAAACAATCAGAACTCCCCCTGACAACAAACTATTTTCCCATTATGATTTCAAAACACTTAAGTTTGTTTTAATCAAAATGGTTTTTCCGGAAAATAAGTTTTGTTGAAATTCTCAAACCATTTGTAGGTTAAGGGATCAATTTATCATCTTGTTCTTTCATCTTAAAAAATTTAACACTTGTAGGTTCAATTATCAAAGCCACTTGTAAGAAAGATAAATCAAGTACAACTTAATGTCCTTGAATATCCTTTTGGAGTCGAAATAACACAGTTACCAACTTGTGAATTTCTCAAGAAAGATGCCGATTCCTACTCCCCAATTACCAACCTGGGAGTTCCGGCAAATCAGGCTTTTCAGTTAAAGAGGTTCTCCCAAGCCTGACAGATCTTGGGAGATTCCGAGTGATCAACACTCAGTTTCTTTCCTTTCATCTTTTTCTCTTAAAATTCCTTTACCCCTTTGACCTTCCCATCAATCATTTTTCCAAAAATATGTTGCACTTTGGAGTTAAAGGCTTTTTCAACATCAAATTCTTTCTTTTCAGAAAAGAATTGATTTGAAATCTCAACTTTACCAACTTTTTGTTTAAAATATTCAGCCCTCAATGGTGGAAAATTTGCATCATCCATTGGCGGTACTGATTTTTCAACTTTTGGTTCAACGTGTGGCTCCTCTGACTTTGTGGAATCAGATTCATAGCCAGAAAATAGCTCCTCTGATTTTGACGAATCAGAATCATTGCTAGAACTATCATCAGATTTCTCAACGACCCACTTTTGGTTGTCAAGATTTGCTTTTCTTTTGTAAAAACCTTTTGAACATTCACCAACCTCAAATTTCGAGTTTTTGAAAACTATAAAAGGTTTGGTTGGTGGTTCATTTTCAACCATCTTTTCTTTCATTTTAAGAGACACTCCCTGTTTTGTTTGAATTGCTTTAGGACAATTCCTGGAAATATGACCAATTGTTTTGCATTGAAAACAGGTTCTCGTTTCTTTCTTTTGAACAACTTCATTTTTCATTCCTTCTTGCTTCTTTGCAAGAAATTCTTTGTTAGATTGCTTCCAGAATAAGCTTTTCTCCTCTTCTTCTGAACTTGCTCCTGAAACAAATACAGTTTTTAGTCTATAAGTTTTCTCATTTTTATAATTTTCAGGTGGTATAAAACCTAAACCCTTCTTTTTGAAATTACCGTTATGGTTTGGTTTCTTTTGAAAACCTGAATCAGAACTGTAACCCTTTTTCTTGTTTTCTCTTTGTCGAACTCTTGAGGTGTATTTTTTAGGTTTATCAGAAAGATTTACATCTATTATTTCAGAAATATTAATTTCTATTAGTTTGAAAACCTTTTTGATCATTTCAATTTTGACACCTCTTATTGGAAATTCATCATCAGAATATAATTTGTCAGAATCATTCAAAGAATATGCAACTTTTAATATTTCGTCATCCAAATTAGATTTGGATAAAAGAAATTCTTTATTGTAAACCCGTTTGTCCTTTTTGACTGTTGGAATTGAAGTGTTGAACTCAGACTTTGACTCCGACTTAGACTCCTCGGTTTCATCTTTATCCAACACCTGATCGACCACTTTCTTTATTAACTCTAACTCATGATCAGTATCAGACGAAGTGAAAGTAACATCAATGTTGTCTGGCAAGTTATCTGATGGTTCAGATTCCCACACTAAGTTGGTTGCCTTTTCGACTCTTTCTGAATTTGGATTTCATTGAGAATATCCATTTTCAAGCGGGGGTGGACACTTGTTGTAACTGACACTTTGTTTCTTACCAGAATTTTTCACTTCATTTTTATCTTTTGTTTCAGAAATCTTCACTTCAGATGTTTCCCCTTCAAATGCCTTCATGCCTTCAACGGTTGGATAAATCCTGTCAATAACATAAGAAGTACATGAGTAACTTTTTAACAACATGTTTACCCTTTCTGTTTCAATCCTCTGAGCTTCCAGTTTTTGTTCCAGAACAGCACACTTCTCAATGTAATTGTTGACGATTTTCTGCTTTGTCATGAAAGCTCCTTGAAGTGTTTTCATAGCTGTTGCTTGTTCACTGCTTGATTGATTGTATTGATTCATAGCTTTGTTCAGAACATCATAGGATTCTTTCAATCTGTTCTTGTTATGAATCAAAGTATTGTTTTGCTTTTTCACTGTTTCACAGGTTTCACATTTCACAGGAATCTTTCGTGCATCAGCTTCTGCTTCAACTGTGAAAGCTGGAACTTTTTTTGCCTTTTTCTTTATCACACGGACTTCTTCATCATCACTGCTAACTTGTTTTTTAACTTTCTTCTTTTTCTTTTGAACTTTTCCATCATCACTATCACTCTCTTCTAGCATTCTTAAGTGCTCTTTCATTCTGTTTGCATAATAATCATTATCATTATCACTGTCTTCAGCAACTCTAGCAACAAATGCTTTAGCCAAGAATTCTTTATCTGGACAGTAATTGTCCCAGCTAAAACCTTCTGGTAATCTTTCATCATCTTGATCGATCAATTTGCTCATCAAATATGCTTTCTTTGACTCTTCAATCTCCTTTTTAGCATGAGCAGTTTGTGGTTGTTGTTGATGTGGTTGTTGAGCAACTTGATGATAAATCGCTTTCTGATAGTAATCATTGTTGTTGAACGGATTTTGAGCTCCACTTGCCTCGCGATTTGTGCATTCACGCTTGAAATGCCCTTTTTCCCTGCAACGAAAACAAGTAACTTTAGATTTATCAAAACCTAAAGTAGAAACATTTGCATCACGGAAATCATCTCTTCCTGTGATCTGTTTAAATTTCTCAGCTCTTCTCAACACACTTGCCATACACCACTTTATGCCCATTAATTCCATTTCTTCAGCATCAATCTGATCGTAATCCTCTTTTGTCAACATTGGATTTCCGATCCTTCCTTGTAACACCTCGAAAATTCATGTCCTGTAATGTGTTGACACGTGTCATATGTTTGAACGTGTGAAAGAATGTTATAAAAGGATTAAAGTTGACAATCATGGAAAGTATGTGAATATACGGGTTCTAAATGTCAACAGTGAATAAATATACTGTACATTAACCCTACATGATGTTTATATCACCAAACGAATAAATCATGGATCATACGAAGCTAAAAGTGAGAGATTACAAACTACAGGGGTTAAATGTGTCAACATGTTTAAGTTATACCTCTGAGTGACCTTTTGACAAACCCGAAGCTTTGTAACGATTAATTATGCTCACTAGAATGCACGATATAAATTTCATAAAGTTTCGTAATAGTATGAGAAAGTTATGATCAAATTCGTATGTGAGGGGTTAAAGCGTTAACGTTGAAAGTTATGATTTTTCGGGTTAACCAGAAGTGTCCAGGGACTTGGCAAAGTGGGTACAAGTCTTAAAGCCCTTGTAGGTAAATAAGAAGGGGTCAAAATGCAAAGAATAAGCTTGGTTGCCCTTTCGAAAGGCCAAGGGACAATATGCAAAAACTTGAAAATGTGAAAGCTGACAACAAGTCTCAGGCGGGCCGCGTAAAGGTTAACAAGACTTTACGCGGGCCGCGTTAATCAACCAGATACAGAAACTTTGGACAGAAGCCTGAATTCGCCTCCTAGAACCCTAAGTTCCTCCTAGAACCCTAGGGACATGTGTTGATGATCAGGGACCATTGGTAGTGTTGTGTGTCAACAATCCATGGTGATTAAAGCACTATATAAGGCCACCTTGTTGCAACAAGTTCTTCACACCTTCCATCTGCACTTTGGAGCATTTCTGGAGCTAAAGACTTCTCTCTAAGCTTCACAAATCGTGCATAGGACTTCAGTAAGTTTGCTTAACCTTTCTTAGTTAAGTTTTTGCTTAGTTTAAGCTTAAAAGTCAAACCGTCGTAATTAACAGTTGACTTTAAGATTAATCACTAATGGTCCAGCGATTAGTCGAATCAAAAGTAGTTATAAGTTGGTAATTATGTGGGTAATAAACCCTTAAAAGGGTTCCCCCTGATTCCCACTCTAACTAAGTCAAATGTCGGGTCAAACTTGTTAATAAAAAGTCAACAGGATACTTAGTTTCTAATTTATGCATGATTAGCAATGTAGAACACATACAACCTGTTTGATCATTAATATAACTTGGTAATTAGTGTAAGAACATGTCTAAACATGTTCAACCCGACAATTTCCTGTTTAGACCCGGTTCGGAACCGAAAGTCGCAAAGCTTTGACTTTTGCTTTGACTTCAGTTCTGACCCGTTATGGTATGTTTTAGAAATACCTTAGAGCTTCATTTGGACCAGGTTACATGCTAGTATAACCCTCTGTGATTATACACCATGGTTCATTAGTTAACCAATTAATACGCATGATTCCGTTAATTGCTCATATGTTGACCATTATGCCCTTATTACCTTAAAACGATATTTTTGCAAATGTAAAAGAGTAGAAACTTTAGTTACTGATATATATCAACTTGCACCCAAAATTTGACATCATTTTGAGGTGTAGATTGAGAGTTATGCTCATTAGCGTAATTAAGAAGCTTTATGTTAATTAAACGACATAATTAGCGTATGGCCTATCTAAGCCTACTTTTTGATATCAAACTTATTACTCACTGATGTAATATATTATTTTGGGATTTTTGAAGATTTTTAATTAATTTTAGGCTGAGCATAACTTATAGTCGTAGGCTTAATCCGGTAATTGTCGGTTTTGCCCTTAAGGGCTATAAAATAAGTTTTACATATCTAATCGACTCCAAACCTTTTGCTACTGATTAGATATGATAAATAAATTATTTTAAGCCTTCTAGAATAATAAAAATATCAGCTTTATGTATAGAACCCGGAAATGGCTTCTAAGCGCTTTTTAAGCGTTTTTAACGCATAGTATGTACTAGAACTATTTTAAACATACAAAGGTTGATACCTACTGATATTTTGGGAAAATTATAATATTTTAACAGTAAGCAAAAGTTTTTTAACTCAGACTTCAGTTTTGAGCTTTACGGCTTATGTGAAATTACCCAAAATGCCCCTACGGTGCATAGTTTGGTTATAATTGATAAATTTCACATATATACTTTACCCTACTGTTATAACTTAGTAAACTAAGTATTTTTGCTGATTATATCGGACCTGTAACTCAGGTTAATACTTAGACTCTTTTATAACCTTGAAAATGACCAAACTACCCCTACGAGGCATAGTTTGTGTTTAAATTCGTTTCGGGCATAATAAAAGACATCTTACTGATGTCACAACATATTTGAAGCATATTAACTTAGGAAACCTGTATATGGCTCTAATAATTACCCGTTACGCTTATTACGCGTTCGGTTCGGTTTATGTAACTAGTTTGCATAAATTAGCCGAAACGGGTCAAACCTTATCGGTTTTATCTCAAAATCCAGAATGTATTTATATTACCCCTATAAGAAAAGTCTCCGAACATGTCGGGTCTAAATCACATTCTATCCGGTCTTCGCTTAATCGTGCGTACGAACCGTATCTTTGAAACTAACCGGTCTAAGCTTAAGCTTAACTAGAGACCCGTTAGGATTCTAATAGGTTATAATAAACCTTCGTTCCAGATTAGGAGGACCAGTAAAAGCTACTTGCATTTTCTTATTGTGATTATTACTTTGCTCAGGTAAATACTTTTAACTTATTTTCCCTATACGGGCTTGGGTTACGGTATATAAAATACCGCTTGGTCGGGCATTAAATCTTCCATCGTTTGGTGGTTAATTGAATAATTTAATCGGCCCGTCTAATTATGTTTTGTTTACTTAAAGCCTTTGGGGGGTTAATGACCATGTCCCGGATATCCCTGGCATCATTTTACGAAATGGCCACGACTTAAGCGCGGGGTGTAGGCGTGCACCCGTCAGTGCATAAAAGAATAATGTGGTGTGTCTATTGATCTTTAACCCGGACAAGATCCGGGCTACTGAACGCATGAGGAACATGTAATTCTTTTACAAGATTATATATTTAAATAATTATCCCAAGTTATAAAATGTTTATGCCACGTGCATCCAAATCAATTTTTAATCATTTTTAAAATGAGTCAGTTGATTGTATTTACCAGTGTAAACTGACGTATTTTCCCAAAAAGATTAAATGCAGGTACTAAGCGTAATAGGCTGGATTGTCTCCTTAGCATCAATAAAGGGTCTCGCAAGCTTAAGATGCCTATCGTCTGTTGAACTATTGTTTCCATTTTATTTTCGATCCGTGTGTGAATAAACAATCGACAGTTGTGATATTTAAAATTACAATATTATATTCGGTTGAATTATATCTTACAATTTGCTTCCGCTGTGCATATTAAATATTGTGTTGTTTGACTATTATGTTGCCAACCACGTCACGATACCCCCACCGGGCCCACCGGTGACACGTGGAAATCCGGGGTGTGACATTCCTGCTACTAAACTCCCATACGATTCTAACACAGCCACCAACAAAGACATGTGACTTTTTGCAATTTCTTCTGAGTAATTCTGATCATTTTCAAGATTTAGTGCAATGTTGCATTGTAGAACTTTGCCATTCTTTGTCGTTGAAAAATTTGGATCAAATGATGGATATGAAGAAAATCCCATTTTGCTGTTTGATCGTTGAGAAGACCCTCCAGAAGAACTTTTAGCATTGAATGCAGTTTCGATCTTTGGTGACATGTTGGTCTTATCATTGATACCTCCTTTGTAATAAAGCCCAATATCTTGTTCACCATCAAAATCCTTCATTCTTGAGATCTTCCTTTGTTCCATCTCTTGAGCTTCAAGTTTTTCAATGAACTTTCCCAGTGTTAGATTCCCAAAATCTTTCTTATTTCTCAACATCATAAGATACGTGCCCCAAGTTTCATGTGGCAACGCATCAGCCAGCTTTTCAATCAATTCTTCATTATCTTTTGTAATGCTTACCCTCTTCATGTTGACTAACAGATTGCAATATCTTTCGATGATCTGCTTAGTACTTTCAGTTCTCAAACCACGAAATAAATCAAACTCTTTTTTCAAAAGTGATTTTTTGTTCTTGATCATCTCTTTACTTCCAACAAACTTCGATTTTAATGCTTTCCAAATTGAATAGGCACTTCCATTATGTTGCAGTAAAACCAAGATATCTTCCTTAACAGTTTGATGCAATAAACTAGTCATCATCTTTTCATCTTTGTATTTCTTTTTCTCCTCAGCACTTAGATCTTTAATTGCAATAACCTCTTCATCATCATTCACCGGTCTATTATATTTTGTTTCAACACATTCCCAAGCATCCAAATAATTTGCTTGAACCCAATTTTTGAATCGCTCCTCCCATCCTTTATACTCCTCGATATTCATGAGCTTTGGCGGTTTTTGCATGGTGCCTGTTTCATTTTCTAACATTGTGTGCTGTGCAATAGTAATCGGAGTAGCAAAGGCGTTGTAAAATTCTTCCTCCATGATTTGGTATCAAACTTTCACACAATCAGACTTGTTCAAACGAAATGAAAATTTTCAAACGAAATACACTATCAAACGAAATGATTTTTTATGCGAAATAACCCTTTCAAACAAAATACTGATTTCGTGCGGAATAGTCAAACGGAATGACAACTTGGTGCGAAATACACTGATTTCGTGCGAAATGAAAATTTTGATATGAAGTTTCAAGCGAAATGCCTATTTCGTGCGAAATGAGTGTGGTATTTCGTGCGAAATGGATGAAACAGATTCTATTCCGTGCGAAATGCTGCTGATGTCATCAATTCGGCCATGTTTTTGTCAAATTGAACAGGTTTTAGTCTGATTTTAGATCTAATTCTTTCAAGGCTTTGTAAAAACACAGTTTCGCATATAATGTGTGAAAATCAAGCCATTTTATCCATGAAAACTTGTTTAATTTTGAAAAGAAGGTGTAGAAATCAGAATTTTCAGCTGAAATGGTAAGAACTCTTCCTCCTGAGCTCTGATACCACTTGTAGGATTGTCGTGCGACCTTAACGAGTCGTTCAGAAGAGTTTTTGCTCAATACGAGAGGCGGAAACAAACGTATTGAGGTGATTCAGCTTGCAATTCACTTTAACTGTCTTTTGATTGATATAACAACGTTTTACAGCGAGTAGACACTTCGGCAGTAGTTCGACTCTGAAACCGGAAAAGTTACAAATGAAATCTCAAGGTAGGTATTTATAGACCAGCCTATTTCATACGAAACTACTCACACAAAATAGCATTTCGTGCGGAATGGCTTAAGGTTCATTTCGTACGAAATAGACTATTCTCCTTGTTTCTCGTTTTCCGTGCCCTGATCTATCTAATATAATACAAGACTCGATACAAGACGAAGTCGACAGACATATGCACCAACAAGTCTCTTACATCACTTGGTGAAGACAAGTGTCTAGTGTAATACTTTTTATTTTTAATCTTTTCGCACTTTTTATTTGGTTATGTATTAATGACTTTAATAACTAGTTTCTTATGTTGAAGGTGATTCTTCCTTATCGTTTGTCCGTGGTGTTTTGGCATTATTTTACTGTCTATATAAAATAAAAGATTTTCACCATTCATATCTCCACGGTCTATATGGAGATATGTTGGCTACCTGGTCGGGGGTTAAGGGAACGGTTTGGTAAGAGTCTTGCCTTGTTCAGTGTATAGATCCTGCAAGGACCTGGGTCAAATTTAGTAGGACCTCCTTCAATACCCACCGGTATTGGATGGCGGGGGTCCAAACTCTTTGATCCCCTCATATATAAGCTACTATTAATACTTTAATCCGGCTACTTAGGACTGTATCCCTGCTGACTCAGACTACTTAGCCGAGGGTAACGTCACCTTCAAAAGAGGGGCCTACCACATTATGCATTAATAACTTAATTAATTATCTTTCAATAATCCGACCCTTTAGGATTGTATCCTTGCTGACTCAAACTACTGGGTTGAGGGTAACGTCACCTCCAAAAGAGGGGCCTACTACAATAACTAAGATAATCTCTTAAATAGTGCAAAAGTGCGGAAATAATCAAAGGTTACACTAAACACGAGTCGGAGCCAAGTGATTCATCTTATCTATCTGGTTTTTCTTTTTTTTTCAGCATTTTAGTTAGTTTTTATTTTCTTAGTTTATAACATTTTTCTAAACTTTTGATTTGATTAGTCGTTGAGGATAAACCGGTACTAGAAGCTCTTGTGTCATTGGACGACCTCGGTATCTTGCCAACACTATACTACGCTCACGATGGGTGCACTTGCCCATATGTGTGTTTGGTGTTAGTAAAATATTGTGTTTTATAAATTTAAAACTTGACTAACGTGTAAAAGGGGCTTAAAATATACATAAAAACCTATAACACACAACATGCATCAAGTTTTTGGCGCCGTTACCGGGGACACAAGAATTTTAAGAAAGGTAGGAATCAACAGCCTAATCGTTTTTTCTAATTTTTCTGTTTTTTTGGATTTTCTTAAATTTTTCAGTTTCTGCAGAGCTCAGCACGGGCCGTGCCTGGTCGGACACGGGCCGTGCCCAACATTGTTACTGGCAGTTTTTATTTTCCGAGTTACAGAGAGCTAAGCACGGGGCCGTGTCGGTGCAACACGGGGTCGTGTCCAACTCCCCAGTAACAGGGATCCGGAAAACAATCACTGTATCTCCGACCACGGGCCGTGTTCATTTGAGCATGGGGCCGTGGTGAAGCTTCTGACCAACGTTCTTTTCTGTTTTTATTGCAGGACTTGGAACCCAGGCGCCACATCTGAACTTTCTACGTAGTGTATGAGCTCCAGTTCTAGTAGAGACATAAAAGAACCTCTTGAAGAACCCGAACGCTTTCTCAGAAAAAGACTTAAGGCTAAAAACCAAGAGAAAGTTTCGGGGGACCCACTTCCAATGCCGGACCAACGTACCCTCATAGATTACCTACGACCCACCGTAGGTAATCTCGGCGCCGCTATCAATGCACCGAATGTCGAAGCCAACAACTTCGAACTTCGACCGCATTTGATACAAATGCTTCAAAACTCCGCAACCTTTCACGGGCTTGCGGACGAGGATCCCCATCTACATATTACTAATTTCTTAGAAATATGTGATACATTTCGGATCAATGGAGCATCAAACGACGCCATCCGCTTTCGAATGTTTCCATTTTCACTAAAAGACCGAGTTAAGGCTTGGCTTAACACCCTCCCAGTTGGTTCGGTAAACACCTGGGATGAACTAGCCCAAAAGTTTCTATATAAGTATTTCCCTCCTGCTAAAACGGCTAAATTAATGAATGAAATTAATACATACTCACAAGAGGATGGGGAATCCTTATATGAAACTTGGGAAAGGTTCAAGGAGCTACTAAGAAAGTGTCCTCATCACGGTCTTGCGGTATGGCAACAAGTATCCACTTTCTACAATGGGTTGCTGCCACACACAAGACAAACACTTGATTCTAGCTCCGGGGGACTTTTAGGTAATCGTCGCCCAAATGAAATATATAATCAAATTGAGGAAATTGCTCATACCAATTTTCAGTGGCACACTCCCCGAGGCAATAAATCTATTACCCCGGGTGCCCATAAGGTTGATGAAAGCACTTCTTTACAAGCTCAAATCGAGGCCCTTTCTTCAAAAATCAAAAAATTAGAAATGGCGAAAACGGTCTCGGTTATGGCTTGTGAAGGGTGTGGTGGGCCACATGAAAATTGGAGTTGTATGAAAGAATTAGATGATCAAACGGAAACGGTTAACTACATTGATAATAGGCCTACGCCGTCGGGTCCTCCAACAGGTACCTACAACCAAGGATGGCGTAACCACCCTAACCTTGGTTGGAGAGAACCCGGCAATAGTAGTAACCAACAAAATCTAAACCAACGAACAAACTTTCAACAACCACAAAATTTCTCTCAACAACAAGGTGGACGAGAAAGGCTTGAAGATACTGTATCTCGCCTCATCTCCGACACCGAAAAGAAAAACTCGGATCGATTTCAACAGTTGGAATCGAATTTTAGAAATCAACAAGCTAGCATTCAAAACATTGAAAAACAATTAAATCAAATAGCTCAAAATTTCTCTGAGAGACCACAAGGCGCATTAACAAGTAATACCGAAACCAACCCAAAGGCGCAAGTACATCTCATAACATTGAGAAACCCTACCGTGGGTCCCAAAGAGGCTCCACTACCACCAACTGAAAGAAGCCAATCTAGCCAAACCACAACTCCACCCATGCCTCAACAAGAGAATGCTTCTCCTCCAGTTTAAGAGCCTACTAAGACTCCTCCGGTTCCATACCCCGGTCGGTTAATTCGTCAAAAGACAATTGCATGTTAATATTCCATTTATCGAAGTCCTAACTCAAATGCCTAAATATTCAAAATTTATGAGGGACTTCCTCACTCATAAAAGGAAAATTGAATCATTGCAATTAGTTAACTTAGGCGAAGAATGCTCCGCCTTACTACTCAATAAACTCCCGCAAAAGAAGCTTGAACCCGGAAGCTTCACAATTCCTTGCTCGATCGGGGAATCCCCAATTCGTAATGCGCTAGCTGATCTCGGGGCAAGCATCAACCTCATGCCTTCATCAATGTTCAACCGACTCAGCTTAGGGAAAACAAGCCCTACAAAAATAAGCATACAACTCACCGATAGATCCGTCAAATATCCACATGGTGTCACTGAAAATCTATTGGTCAAAGTCGGCGAATTTGTCTTTCCGGCCGACTTTGTCATACTAGATATGGAGGAAGATACCGAAGTACCACTCATCCTAGGGAGGCCATTCTTAGCTACGGCCCAAGCAGTGGTAGATATGAATGATGGAACACTAACATTGAGGGTTGGGGACGAGGAAGTGAAGTTTGGGGTTGGAAAAAGAGTAGAAGACGAAGACCCGGTCAACTACATGAAGGTCATTGACTCAAGCTTGGATGATACTCTCCGACGGTGTAGCATGGGATGCAAAACAACCCACTTGGGTAACATATGACCAGGCTTTGGGTCTAGCCAAGGACCCTTATAAACGTGGCGCACCACGAAGGCATTCCGCGGAACTATCCTTAGTTTAGTTTAGATTAATTTTTATGTTTTCTAGTTTAGTTTTAATTTTCAGGAATAAAACACACTCGGGATGGTGAAGGATACCAAGGGAACATGAACCAGCACCCCATGCACGAAAACGGGACCACCCGACAAATTTTTCTTCATTACAGCAAGTTCAGCACGGGCCGTGTCCGCCCAACACGGCCCCGTGCTGCACAATCTGCAGGAAATGCCCAGTTCAGGTAACTGGACACGGGGCGTGCTCACTGAACACGCCCCCGTGCCCAGGCTTCTGTTTCCTTTTGACAATTTCTATTACTGGCGATCTGAACACGGGGCCGTGCCCGGACACCACGGGGCCGTGTCCAGACGCCCAGTAACATAAAATTTTGCTTTTTCACACCTTTTTACACATTCAATCAACCTAAAAACTTATTTTTGGGACACATTGAGGACAATGTGTAATTTAAGTGTGGGGGGGGGGGGGATGTTAAAACCTTGAATCTTGCAAGTCCTAAATACAAGCCTTACACAAAACTCTATTGGAACCGCTAATCACCCCAAATTTTTTCAAAAATTTTTCATTTTTTTACTTGTATAGGTTTAACTTGGGAATTTCAAGTTCTAAAAAGATTATATTTTTACAAATTTACAACCGATAGCGTCGTGATAAAAAGAACCAACATAAGAAAATTATGAAACGGCATGACAAGCTTAATTAAAATTTGATTATATATACTTGATCACATAAAAACTCATTCCCACAAAAAGTGAGTTTTGAGCCTTTATTGAGCATACAAATATATATCTTTAAACTAAATGCTCATTTTTCGTTTCTTGTGTGAATAGCCGCTTGGTTTTTACAACTCTAGAACTTGCCACGACGATACATTCCTGGTCCTTACCAACTTAAACCCGAGTAAGTAAATGACGGAGGCATTAGGACTAACCATTTTTATTTCTACACCATTATTTTTCTTTTTTTTACCACCTACCCAAAAAATCCCCCTAGTTAACCCCTTTGAGCCTAAACCTTTTCATTTCATAACCCAAAACAAACACCCTTTCACCCACCAAAACCTTTTTATTTTTAAACCCTTTGTTTTAGTAACAAGCTCGGTTTTTCTTATGACTTTAAAAAAAAAATGACGATGAAGCAAAAGTGAAATAAACAAACAAGTTTATCAAAAATAACTTTGTTTGAATAATAGCTTCATCAAAATAAAAACTTCAAAAAAATAAAAAGTCTTACGAAAACCGACGCTTTTTACGCCTTTCGCCCTTTTTACTAACCACTAACCCAACCACCTACCTTTAACCCAAGCCTAACCCTCCACCCCAAAAAGTCCTCTTGATATTTACAAAGGTGTATAGTTAAAAATGAGGAGGATTGATTGCTTGGCAAGCTTATGGTAGGAGTAAGTTCCATGCCGCTCTCGAGTGATCCACTAAAATACATCTTCGGCCGAGTGTTGAGTGATCCCCCGTGAGGTATGTGAACTTGTATATAAGTGGAATTTTAAAAAGGCATGTTATGCCCTAATAAGTAATTTATCTTATGAAATGTTTTAAATGAATCATGACAAATAGGATTGTAAATAAATAAAAATAAAACTTAATAAAGAATCTTGGAAAACCCGACACTCGACGACAAGCCCAAAAACCTTCTCTTCTACCCATTCCATTTGGGAGTGTAGAGCCACATTATAAAGAGTTTTGCTTGAGGACAAGCAAAGATTCAAGTGTGGGGGTATTTGATGTGCACAAAATGCAACATATAAATTACATCAATTGTGGCATAAAACTAACCCTTTTTTAGTACTAATGTTGGAAAAAGTGTGTTTTTGTCTTCCTTTTGTATTTTCAGGATTAAATGAGCTCAAATGAACAAAAGAAGCAAAAAGACAGCTAAATCTAACATAAATACAAGAAAAGGAACAAACGTGGCATGCCCGACCTCCCCGACAGCATCTTCCCAAGCAAAACAAAAGAACAGAAGGCTGAACACGCCCCGTGCTCAATGAGCACGGGGGCGTGCCCAAGTGTCAGCAGAAAAGACAAAGCTATAGAAGCTTCTATAAGTCACCACGGGGCCGTGCTCAGCGGACACGGGGCCGTGGTCAACTCTAAGATTCACAGAATCTGAGGAAATCTTGATAGTACAGATACGCTTCTGCACACGGGGTCGTGCCCAGCGGACACGGGGGCGTGGTCAACTAATGCAGAAAAACTGCAATTAATGAAGACAGAGAAGAAGGTGGACACGGGGCCGTGCCCAATGGACACGGGGCCGTGCCCAAGCCTCTGTTCAGGCTATAAATAGGGGTGCTTGGCTCATTTGCAAACCATCCCTTGGCACACCACCTCTCTCACACTTCACCCACCACCCACCACCATCACAACACCATCATCCACCACCATCATCCGTTTTCCATCGTAGAGTGTGTGAGTCGTCTCGGGATCCAAGATTGATCGTAAGAGTTCTTGACAATCAAAGGCCATGTTTGCCTAAGTCTCTTACATCACTTGGTTAAGACAAGTGTCTAGTGTAATACTTTTTATTTTTAATCTTTTCGCACTTTTTATTTGGTTATGTATTAATGACTTTAATAACTAGTTTCTTATGTTGAAGGTGATTCTTCCTTATCGTTTGTCCGTGGTGTCTTGGCATTATTTTACTGTCTATATAAAATAAAAGATTTTCACCATTCATATCTCCACGGTCTATATGGAGATATGTTGGCTACCTGGTCGGGGGTTAAGGGAATGGTTTGGTAAGAGTCTTGCCATTGTTCAGTGTATAGATCCTGCAAGGACCTGGGTCAAATTTAGTAGGACCTCCTTCAATACCCACCGGTATTGGATGGCGGGTGTCCAAACTCTTTGATCCCCTCATATGTAAGCTACTATTAATACTTTAATCCGGCTACTTAGGACTGTATCCCTGCTGACTCAGACTACTTAGCCGAGGGTAACGTCACCTTCAAAAGAGGGGCCTACCATAATATGCATTAATAACTTAATTAATTATCTTTCAATAATCCGACCCTTTAGGATTGTATCCTTGCTGACTCAAACTACTGGGTTGAGGGTAACGTCACCTTCAAAAGAGGGGCCTACTACAATAACTAAGATAATCTCTTAAAAAGTGCAAAAGTGCGGAAATAATCAAAGGTTACTGATGCGTGTGAAGTGTGTATATAAGTTTAAGTATACTTTAAGCCCTTTTACACTTTCTTTAGCCAAGTTTTAAATTTATAAAACACGATATTTACTAACTCTAAACACACATATGGGCAAGTGCACCCATTGTGAGCGTAGTATAGTGTTGGCAAGATACCGAGGTCGTCCAAGGACACAAGAGCTTTTAGTACCGGTTTATCCTCAACGTCTAATCAAATCAAAAGTTTAGAAAAATGTTTTAAACTAAGAAATAGAAGAATGTTTATCCTCAACGCTGGACACGGCCCCGTGTTGTCCGGACACGGCCCCGTGTTCAAGTGCCAGTAACAAAAATTAAACAAAAGAAACAGAAGCCTGGACACGGGGGCGTGTTGGGTGAACACGGCCCGTGTCCAGTTTACCTGAACTGGGTCATTTCTGCAGACTATGCAGCACGGGGCCGTGTTGGGCGGACACGGCCCGTGCTGAGCTTACTGTTAATGAAGAAAATCGTCGGATGGCCTTGTTTTCCTGCATGGGGTGCTGGTTCAAGTTTCCATTGATATCCTTTGCCATCCTGAGTGTATTTTATTTGTTTCAACACCATCCAAACACCAGTTTAACTAAAACCATCATTCATTGAGTCATAGAGAAAGTTACATAATAGCCTAAAAATTAAAATACTAGATAGTTAGGTCAAAGAAACACAAGAAATCTAAACCAAGAAGTTCTAGCCTACTACTTATTCTATTAGCAAAATTTCCAAAAAGGTAAATCCCTCGGTTAAATGTGGCTTGAAAAACTTCTTTCTCCGGGCATGGGTTCCTCACACGTCAGCGAGCCATTCTTCGATCTCCCTAGGGAGAAGAAAAACGGGCTCATTAGCATTGGTTTGAGGAGGTGCAACTTCCACCGGGACTTCTTGTAGATCCTCAAGAGGAGGTTCCGCTGGAATGTTGTCCCAACCGGTAGGATTGTGGATTCCAAGTGCTAGGTTCCAATCCTCTTGAGGGAGGATGGGTTCCATGGGAGGTGTTACAAGAATGTTTAACCTCTGGTGCAAGAGGTTTATTTCTTGAAAACTGTTTTCCAACCCCAGCGTAAGATAATTTATACGGTCTATCAGGACCTCCTCTACCGAAGTCATCTCATCAAGAGCTTCACGTAACGCCATCATGTATCATTCGAGAGTTGCTTCAATTGATGGCCTCCTTTCCCTTCGACTGTTTCTGGAGTGCGCAGAAGAGGTTCCACTGTTTTGGCTAGACATTCTACGAAAACAAACCAAAAATAGTTCATTTTAATGAAACAGTACCACGGACACGGCCCCGTGCTCAATGAGTGTTCACCTTTCTACAGTTTTTTAGAACAAGGAATCTTGAAGTTTCAAATTATTTTCCCAACTTATGAAGCGTTTTTTAACAAAAATAACTTAAAACAATGTTGTGTAACTTATTTTTAACAAGATTCCTTGAACAAAAAGTTAACAAACATCACAATAAAGCTTGAAATCAAGCTTCAATGGAGGTGTTGTTGCAAGAAAGATGAAGAAGAAGGTAATGGATAAAAGAGGAAGGGACAAGATATTTGTTAGAAACTTCTTTTAGAACATACCTAGGATGGTAAGTTAGAAAATCCTTTCAAATCTCTGTCCCTGGATGGTCCAAATGTGCAGGATTCTTGGCTGTATTTATAGAAAACGACAGCATACTGGACACGGCCCCGTGTCGGCTGGACACGGCCCCGTGTGCAGGCAAGATCCTGACATGTTTTTTCCGTATTCTGACAAAAAGTCAGAAGGGAATCTTTTGGTGGACACGGGGGCGTGTTGACCTGGGCACGGCCCCGTGTCGAAGGGCTGATTATGAAGTTTGTCTATTTTTAAGGAACTTTTCCGGATCGGGTGGTTCCTTATTGGATGGAACAACCCCAAAGTGCCTAAGATACCTTAATTGTTCTAAATTGAGACGAGAACGCAAGAGGTTGTCGGTGAGGGTGATTCCTATGCTATATGTAGGTGGACAAGTCCAACCCTTTCCCGGGCTCTCGTTAAAGAAGGTGTATGCCGAATCGCTCAGGTCTATGTATGCATCGAACGAAGTCGATGGGGAGTCCTTCACGGCACAATCGGCACAGGGACGACTATCGCTCAAGTCCTCACTAGAGTTAGAAGTATCGTCGGGGACAACGAAGTTGTTTGAATGCGATTCCAACACTTCTTCTTGGTTATCATTTTGAGATAAATTATTGAAATCTATCCTAAGTTCTTTTAACCAATTAAGAATTAGATCTTCTAATTGAAATAATTCATCAAGAAGCATTTCTCCTAGAAAATCTGGTTGGGAGCATTCGAGGGAGAGATAGGGATTATTTTTACTTTCGCCCATCTTAAGGATACAAGGAAACGATGGGTCTATATAGTGGGGCTTATAATTTAGAAACTAACATTCTAATTCCTTATGGGTACCACCACATAATTGACACCACGTACCATAAGAGTGTCGAAAGTAAAAAGTATCAGTATCACTCATATTTGCGTCAGAAATTACCAACCGCCGGGATCTTACGGTTCTGTTTTCAGTAACTGAATCTTGGGCACGAGGCGTGTTGAGTGGGCACGGCCCCGTGTTCAACTTACTGTCTGACTTAAAACAGGATTGCCAGTTCCAATGATTGGGCACGGGGCGTGTTCAGCGGGCACGGCCCGTGCTGAGTTCTGCAGAGGCTGAAAAACTAAGAAAAATCCTAAAAAAATAGAAAAATAAGAAAAACGATTAGGCCGTTGATTCCTAACTTTCTTAAAATCCTTGTGTCCCCGGCAACGGCGCCAAAAACTTGATGCGTGTGAAGTGTGTATATAAGTTTAAGTATTTTTTAAGCCCTTTTACACTTTCTTTAGCCAAGTTTTAAATTTATAAAACACGATATTTACTAACACTAAACACACATATGGGCAAGTGCACCCATCGTGAGCGTAGTATAGTGTTGGCAAGATACCGAGGTCGTCCAAGGACACAAGAGCTTTTAGTACCGGTTTATCCTCAACGTCTAATCAAATCAAAAGTTTAGAAAAATGTTATAAACTAAGAAAATAAAAACTAACTAAAATGCTGAAAAAAAAAGAAAAACCAGATAGATAAGATGAATCACTTGGCTCTGACTCGTGTTTAGTGTAACCTTTGATTATTTCCGCACTTTTGCACTATTTAAGAGATTATCTTAGTTATTGTAGTAGGCCCCTCTTTTGGAGGTGACGTTACCCTCAACCCAGTAGTTTGAGTCAGCAAGGATACAATCCTAAAGGGTCGGATTATTGAAAGATAATTAATTAAGTTATTAATGCATAATGTGGTAGGCCCCTCTTTTGAAGGTGACGTTACCCTCGGCTAAGTAGTCTGAGTCAGCAGGGATACAGTCCTAAGTAGCCGGGTTAAAGTATTAATAGTAGTTTAACTTAAGAAGGGATCAAAGAGTTTGGACCCCCGCCATCCAATACCGTTAAGTATTGAAGGAGGTCCTACTAAATTTGACCCAGGTCCTTTGCAGGATCTATACACTGAACAATGGCAAGACTCTTACCAAACCGTTTCCTTAACCCCCGACCAGGTAGCCAACATACCTCCATATAGACCGTGGAGATATGAATGGTGAAAATCTTTTATTTTATATAGACAGTAAAATAATGCCAAGACACCACGGACAAACGATAAGGAAGAATCACCTTCAACATAAGAAACTAGTTATTAAAGTCATTAATACATAACCAATTAAAAAGTGCGAAAAGATTAAAAATAAAAAGTATTACACTAGACACTTTGTCTTCACCAAGTGATGTAAGAGACTTAGGCAAACATGGCCTTGATTGTCAAGAACTCTTACGATCAATCTTGGATCCCGAGATGACTCACACACTCTATGATGGACAATGGATGATGGTGGTGGATGATGGTGTTATGGTGGTGGTGGGTGGTGGGTGAAGTGTGAGAGAGGTGGTGTGCCAAGGGATGGTTTGAGCTTGAGCCAAGCAATCCAATTTATAGGCTGAACAGAAGCTCGGGCACGGCCCCGTGTCCAGTGGGCACGACCCCGTGTCCACATCCTTCTCTTTCTTCATTAATTGCTCTTGTCTTTATTAGTTGACCACGGCCCCGTGTCCGCTGGGCACGGCCCCGTGTGCAGAAGCATATCTGTACTATCAAGATTTGTTTGGATTCTGCGAATCTTATAGTTGACCACGACCCCGTGTCCACTGAGCACGGCCCCGTGGTGGGCGATGGAAGCTTCTACAACTTTGATTTGATTAGACGTTGAGGATAAACCGGTACTAAAAGCTCTTGTGTCCTTGGACGACATCGGTATCTTGCCAACACTATACTACGCTCACGATGGGTGCACTTGCCCATATGTGTGTTTGGTGTTAGTAAAATATCGTGTTTTATAAATTTAAAACTTGACTAACGTGTAAAAAGTTCTTAAAATATACATAAAAACCTATAACACACAACACGCATCAGTCTCCACGAGCAACCCAAAGGTTGTGGCATTTGTAAGCAGATGGACCACAAGTCTCACAAATGCAAGGATTTGAAGAAAGCCACTTGCTATGGATGTGGCGAGAAAGGAAATATAAAGTCCCACTGCCCGAAGTGGTGTAACACCCCGAAAACGGATTTGGTAATCAAACCACGTTTATACTAAAAGACGGGTAATTTACCTTTAGTGGTAAAAGAAACCCGGTGAATATTAGGATTCTTAAATAAACAAGAATTTGCTAACTAGGGATTTTAACCTAGTTAGCTACTAGTTTAGAAATAACTTATAATAGGGTTAAAATTAACCAAAGTTATTATAGAAACTAAAGTGGAGGGACCTAAGTTGTAAAACTTGAAACTAGAATTTAATAAAACAAATAAAAATAAACCAAACACCCCAATTAGAGGTGTCTGGTCGATCAAAGAAGAGAGCAGGTCGATCCCCACTCTTCAAAACCCTAGAACTTCACTAAACTTGCAAATTGAAGGTCCAATTCAGTCCAAAATCGAAATTAAAGCATGGATTATTGATCCTCATCACAAGAGGATTAAAAGGTATGTAAAATTTAATGAAAATTCTTAGCTTGAAAATCTCATGAAATTGGGAAATCTGAAAAAATTATGATGCATGTTTGTTAATTGCATGGAATAGGAACAATATAGTGTCTAGGAGTAAGCCCTAGACAAGTATATGTTGAAATCATGCTTAGCTCAAGTTTTTGTTGATACTAAATTCATGTATGAGATGTTTTTAGGGTTTTGATTGCAAAAAAATAGTGTTATGATGTCAAGAACAAGCTTAAATTGAAAGCTGAATTCAAACGATTCTTGATCAGAATTTACAGCCGATTTGTATTGGCTGTAACCTGAACAAAAAGTGATAAAATAATGTGTTTCTTGAGTCTAGAATGTAATTCCAGGAAATATCTTTAAAACCCCACTGGAATCGCATTTTTTCGACGAAAATCGAGCGTTTTATGAATTTTTCCGTATCAAAGGTTCAAGCTGCGTTTTCTGGCAGAAATTGCAGCCCATCACGAATGTCATAACTCAATTTAGGAATTGAGTTATGATCTCAAATTCTTACTGTAGAAAGTTTTAAGCGATTAAAAGAATCGCCAATTGGAATTTCGTCAATCGGATAAACGAGGAATTTTTAATGAATTTTTCCGTAAGCTGCAGTCAGAAGTGACGAATCTGATTGCAGCTTAGTAAATGAATTTTCACGAATTTTTGGTAAAGAGTTAGATCTTGAAATTTTAACTCAAAGGCTAACCCTCCGAGAGGTACGCCACATAAAAAAATCATAATTTTTGAAGACTTGTAAACAGGTTAAACAAGTCACCAAAAACAGCCAATTTTCATTGATATGAAATGCCTAAATGAAATCGCGGCTTACTAGTTAGTATGTAAAAATTTGATTTTTGTTAAGAGTTCGGATGAAATATGCCTAAGTGAGTTCAATGAACCAAATGTGCATATGAATATGTTGGTAAGTCAATTGACTTTTAAAAAGTCAAACTAACCAATGATAAATTCAAATAGTAGTTTCGACATAGAAAATACGTGAGGTGGAATAGTCGTGAATTGAAATGACTAATCTAACCACCTTGTGAATGATGATAGTTTGTCGCCTAACGAGCTAGGTGGAGGCTTGGGAAAGAAGCGGTCAAACGAATCAAGCACGAGAAGAAAAGCATATTCGGATGCGAGGTAAGTATAGCTTACACTAGTCATATAGTTTAGAATGTCCTTTTGTTGTTTTGATTTCGAACAAGACAAATGGAAAGTTGAGATATGGTGTTTCCGGCGTGTAGTCGTACGGAACAAGATAACCAATAAGGGTAAAATTGAAATTTGGACACTTGTTGACAATAATTATTGGTTTTGAAAGATACATATTTCGTAAGCCTTATTAGGCCAAAAAGCGTTAAGAGGTGAA
The DNA here is from genome assembly GCA_030545235.1 of Helianthus tuberosus. Classification (NCBI taxonomy): domain Eukaryota; kingdom Viridiplantae; phylum Streptophyta; class Magnoliopsida; order Asterales; family Asteraceae; genus Helianthus; species Helianthus tuberosus. The sequence continues at coordinate 68,779,564 of CM060407.1, forward strand.
TTATAGTTAAAACGACCGTGCGACGTAAATCGGAACGAGTCGTGTAGACGAGATGGCAATAAGCTTTATCTCGCCAATATTAGCGGTCATTTAGACCAACGGGTCAAAAGGTGAAAATATCACTTTTTGACAATATCGACTAATGGTTTGATGAGTTGTTTGATTTCAGAAATAAATATCGAGTGGATATTTACATCGCTATTACTTAGTAGATATTGAGGCAAGGTACTTAAATGGGTCAATGTAATGATCCGAGCCAGGTACGCATAATAAGATAACTCTCATTTAAATGTAAGGCTAATGCGAGTTAAACGAAATCTAAAATAAGTTTTTGGTTACCTTAATAGGTAAACCAAATGTTACGGATGATGGTCATTATATTTGTTATAGGTTTCTAACCATTACCAAGAGTTTAATAAGGGTTTTAGCCATGGAAATGGGTTGCATTTGATGGTTTGGTTCGAATTTAAAATGACCCTAAACATGATTTCCGCAACTTTTTATACGGATTTCGACTAATCTTAAAAAAATCATATAAAATCAACCGTTTATCCGATTTGGGTGTTCTATACCTTTTCGGAAAGCTTATGAAGTAAATTTTTACTGTTTTCAATCATAAGAAACAAATGTGGTTGTTAAATAGGCCAAAAGAATGAATTAAACAGCTGTTCAAAACCTTGAAAGCTGTTTGAAAAATGAAAATATAGTTGCTGTGCTGATTTTATAAAAATCATATAAAATCATAGAAAATTCGTTAGAAGGTGTACCTTATATGTTTGCCAAGGTATTGAAGATTTCTACGATCCATCTTTGAACATGTTAATCTAGTTCGGACTTTGAATGGGTCATAATGGTCAATTACAGCAGCTGTATAGAAAATCGCTGCACATTAATAATGTCATTATTAATCCAGAAAAAGACATATGATTGCGTATACTTGATTTAGTCATGCCACCGTAAGTTACGGTGGAGCTGATATGATTATGATGGTTACATACTGAGTTACGGTGGAAGGATAGACTTTCAGGGGCTACCGTAACTTACGGTGTCACCGTAAGTTACGGTGGACCCAGAAACAAAGTATATTTTATTTAGTTTAAATTCCCGGATTCGTTTAGACACGTTTTAAACCCCGTATGACTAAAGTATTTCATGTTTATGGAATATAGGTACTTTTGGATGCCGGAAGACGATCAAGCTCAGCGAAGAACCGAACACGATAAAGATACACGCTTCCGCACTTTGCCACGTTGTAAATTTTAAACAACAAAATTGATCACGTTATGTAGAATAACTTATGATTTGTAAAAGTTTTAATAAACCCGTATTTCCAATGTTTATGTAATCTTAATTACATGATTGTTCCTACAAAAATATACGTTAAACCTTGAATAATAAGAACGGGTGTTACAAGTTGGTATCAGAGCCTTGGTTTAAGAGATTCGAGTATGGTGGGGAGGAACCATGCTTGGACTTAAACCTTATGCTCTTGACAAAGAATAGTGTTCGGTTCGAGGCTTGATCGCAAATCCGGTAAGTACAAGTATGTTAATAGTTAGTATGCTAAAGTGTTGTAAACAACACATAGGGCTATCGTGTGTATATGTTACCCCAATTTAAATGATTGATATGGTTGACGAAAATACGCGCGTTGACGCGTATAGTAGAAAAAGCCTTGTATTATAATACGGGCGATTATTGAAGTTGACATTACTAACTCTTGTGAATGTTTTAATTGAAGGACACTCGCGTCTGAAGATGATGGGAGTTGAACGAATTATGGATATGATGATGGAACGGTCCGAGGTATGACAGGAAGAGCATACTCATCAAGGACCAAAATCGCGTAACGGTCGCGAACAAGACTAATGACAAGAGAAGCCCGTTAGGGCAAGCATTACCAGGTGCACACTTTTAAATTTAATCGTACGAGTCGTTATATGCAACAAACACGTAAGTAATAACGGTTGCATACACATATGATAGAACTTGGAAAACCTGATTTCCAAGAGAAATTTAATAGGAAATGTGTTATTCACAATGATGAATAACTAATGAATAACAAGACTTGTTTATATAGAAACTTGGACGAGAGTGATCATCTAAGTAAGTAATCTCAATATAAATCCTATTGAGAAAAGTAATGATCACATCAATGAATGTGAATAAATGTTTATAAAAAGGGACATTGTACATGTTCAAGGATAAACGACTAAAACTAATAATTGTTAACTAAAAATTAAATAAAGTTTTACCAAATGAAACCATAAACATGGAGATAATTTGAGGAGTTACTTACATGGGACGTGATGTGGTAATTATAATAAGGTCACGCGTACCACGTGTTGATCGCTTACTCTGGCCAAGTAAGTAGTGAACACATGATAGCATGAGCTTCTTATAATGAGCGCAGTTATGTCCGATGTAGTAAGGTCAAGATGAATGAAATTTAAAGGTTCCTTAGGGTCAAGAAATCTCATGGGCATACTCGTATAAATGGTTTTCGCGGGAACCATAAAAACGATGTATGGCGCACATAGAAATAAAAGACCCAAGGAAATTCGTGACATAAGTCATTTTTGATGAAACAACCATGGTAGACAAAAAGGGCATTGTAAAACCAAAGTATAAATGACCCGCGGGGTCATAGAAACAAAGGTATTGCCCACACGAGAAAAACGATCAAAATCGTTGACTTTGGTCGTAGTAAAGAAATGATGATAATCATCATTCATAGTTTAAAAAGACTGTCAAGGATGGTCAAATAAAGAATAAAGGTTTGGTTGAATAAAAGCGAGGGCTTCCGCTAAGACAACCAAACAAATTAAAACGAAAACTTGATGTATACCGGAATGCTTGCACTAATAATGACTTTGGTAAAGTACCCGGTTAATGGGTAAGGATTTAAACACATGCGTAAACCGAGAAACGAGAACACGAATTTAAAGTCAAAAGACTCGGATTATGAGTTATGACTAAAAGACCATAAAATTTCGTAAACATAAATTTTGATAATTATATTCAACTATTTTGAGATTGAACGGGTTGAATAAAGTATAATGCTTGAAGGCATAAGTAAGCGCAAGCCGGATAACGGTAAGCTTGAGACAAATGATTTTCAAACGTAAAAAGAGTGCTTTGACACAAAATATATATTTTAATAAGACACGAGTAAAAAAAGAGTGATCTACGGGATCAACATAACCTTTAGTGTTATAAACAAATGAGAGATCTACGGACTAAAACGACCCACGGGTCATGATTAGAAAGAAGTTATAAGGACTTCGCCCTAAAGGGGTGAATGTCGAATCAAAAATAGCCCGTAAGGCTAAGTGATAAAACCTACGGGTTAGATTGGATAAAGCGAGGAAATCAGTTAAGAATCCCCGCATAAAACTAAGACTGTAAAGGATTAAATTACGGACTGTCAATATCCGGGTATGGATGATTGACACAAGTTAAAGAAAAGATCCTAAAACTAAAACTTCGGTTTTAGTAAGAAATAATGTTTTTACAAACATAAATTCTGATAGGAATTTAAATAGTAAGCATGAAAGATACAAGTCTTGACACTGATAGGTGCAAGATGATATATTCGAAAAGTGATATTTTCAAAAATGAAAGGTTGATACAAATTAAACATGATGTGACACGATCACGGTTAGGAAATGTAATGTGAAGTAAAATCACATTATAACCAAGCGAGTGATAAAAGTAACTGAACTAATAAGACTAGTTAATGAGACCGGTTAAGGTCACCAATTCAAATCAAGAAAATTGGTTTGCTTGTAAGCGGTAGATTCGGTATAGCTGAACCGAATAGATAAATTTGAAAACAAAAGAATTTGTTGCTAAAAGTAAAAGATTTCACTAAAGATCTTTAAACGGGTCAAAATAACGGATTCGTAAGGAATTCGATAGTATATGAAAGCGATGGATATCGCTAAGTTAACTAAACTAGTGGAAATAACGAGATTACGTTATTTTAAGTTGCACTAAGTCATATGAGATACGTAGACAATTAGTGACCAAAAAGATGTTACCATGCTTATCTGGTAATACTAATAATTGGTTAAAAGTATAAGTAATGTTTAAATGATATCTCGTATCAAATACATTGAGTTTAAACTCAATGAATTATGTAAGAAAAGGTTTCGAGGACGAAACCTCTTTAAGGGGGGTAGACTTGTAACACCCCGAAAACGGATTTGGTAATCAAACCACGTTTATACTAAAAGACGGGTAATTTACCTTTAGTGGTAAAAGAAACCCGGTGAATATTAGGATTCTTAAATAAACAAGAATTTGCTAACTAGGGATTTTAACCTAGTTAGCTACTAGTTTAGAAATAACTTATAATAGGGTTAAAATTAACCAAAGTTATTATAGAAACTAAAGTGGAGGGACCTAAGTTGTAAAACTTGAAACTAGAATTTAATAAAACAAATAAAAATAAACCAAACACCCCAATTAGAGGTGTCTGGTCGATCAAAGAAGAGAGCAGGTCGATCCCCACTCTTCAAAACCCTAGAACTTCACTAAACTTGCAAATTGAAGGTCCAATTCAGTGAAAATCGAAATTAAAGCATGGATTATTGATCCTCATCACAAGAGGATTAAAAGGTATGTAAAATTTAATGAAAATTCTTAGCTTGAAAATCTCATGAAATTGGGAAATCTGAAAAAATTATGATGCATGTTTGTTAATTGCATGGAATAGGAACAATATAGTGTCTAGGAGTAAGCCCTAGACAAGTATATGTTGAAATCATGCTTAGCTCAAGTTTTTGTTGATACTAAATTCATGTATGAGATGTTTTTAGGGTTTTGATTGCAAAAAAATAGTGTTATGATGTCAAGAACAAGCTTAAATTGAAAGCTGAATTCAAACGATTCTTGATCAGAATTTACAGCCGATTTGTATTGGCTGTAACCTGAACAAAAAGTGATAAAATAATGTGTTTCTTGAGTCTAGAATGTAATTCCAGGAAATATCTTTAAAACCCCACTGGAATCGCATTTTTTCGACGAAAATCGAGCGTTTTATGAATTTTTCCGTATCAAAGGTTCAAGCTGCGTTTTCTGGCAGAAATTGCAGCCCATCACGAATGTCATAACTCAATTTAGGAATTGAGTTATGATCTCAAATTCTTACTGTAGAAAGTTTTAAGCGATTAAAAGAATCTCCAATTGGAATTTCGTCAATCGGATAAACGAGGAATTTTTAATGAATTTTTCCGTAAGCTGCAGTCAGAAGTGACGAATCTGATTGCAGCTTAGTAAATGAATTTTCACGAATTTTTGGTAAAGAGTTAGATCTTGAAATTTTAACTCAAGGGCTAACCCTCCGAGAGGTACGCCACATAAAAAAATCATAATTTTTGAAGACTTGTAAACAGGTTAAACAAGTCACCAAAAACAGCCAATTTTCATTGATATGAAATGCCTAAATGAAATCGCGGCTTACTAGTTAGTATGTAAAAATTTGATTTTTGTTAAGAGTTCGGATGAAATATGCCTAAGTGAGTTCAATGAACCAAATGTGCATATGAATATGTTGGTAAGTCAATTGACTTTTAAAAAGTCAAACTAACCAATGATAAATTCAAATAGTAGTTTCGACATAGAAAATACGTGAGGTGGAATAGTCGTGAATTGAAATGACTAATCTAACCACCTTGTGAATGATGATAGTTTGTCGCCTAACGAGCTAGGTGGAGGCTTGGGAAAGAAGCGGTCAAACGAATCAAGCACGAGAAGAAAAGCATATTCGGATGCGAGGTAAGTATAGCTTACACTAGTCATATAGTTTAGAATGTCCTTTTGTTGTTTCGATTTCGAACAAGACAAATGGAAAGTTGAGATATGGTGTTTCCGGCGTGTAGTCGTACGGAACAAGATAACCAATAAGGGTAAAATTGAAATTTGGACACTTGTTGACAATAATTATTGGTTTTGAAAGATACATATTTCGTAAGCCTTATTAGGCCAAAAAGCGTTAAGAGGTGAATTATAGTTAAAACGACCGTGCGACGTAAATCGGAACGAGTCGTGTAGACGAGATGGCAATAAGCTTTATCTCGCCAATATTATCGGTCATTTAGACCAACGGGTCAAAAGGTGAAAATATCACTTTTTGACAATATCGACTAATGGTTTGATGAGTTGTTTGATTTCAGAAATAAATATCGAGTGGATATTTACATCGCTATTACTTAGTAGATATTGAGGCAAGGTACTTAAATGGGTCAATGTAATGATCCGAGCCAGGTACGCATAATAAGATAACTCTCATTTAAATGTAAGGCTAATGAGAGTTAAACGAAGTCTAAAATAAGTTTTTGGTTACCTTAATAGGTAAACCAAATGTTACGGATGATGGTCATTATATTTGTTATAGGTTTCTAACCATTACCAAGAGTTTAATAAGGGTTTTAGCCATGGAAATGGGTTGCATTTGATGGTTTGGTTCGAATTTAAAATGACCCTAAACATGATTTCCGCAGCTTTTTATACGGATTTCGACTAATGTTAAAAAAATCATATAAAATCAACCGTTTATCCGATTTGGGTGTTCTATACCTTTTCGGAAAGCTTATGAAGTAAATTTTTACTGTTTTCAATCAGAAGAAACAAATGTGGTTGTTAAATAGGCCAAAAGAATGAATTAAACAGCTGTTCAAAACCTTGAAAGCTGTTTGAAAAATGAAAATATAGTTGCTGTGCTGATTTTATATAAATCATATAAAATCATAGAAAATTCGTTAGAAGGTGTACCTTATATGCTTGCGAAGGTATTGAAGATTTCTACGATCCATCTTTGAACATGTTAATCTAGTTCGGACTTTGAATGGGTCATAATGGTCAATTACAGCAGCTGTATAGAAAATCGCTGCACATTAATAATGTCATTATTAATCCAGAAAAAGACATATGATTGCGTATACTTGATTTAGTCATGCCACCGTAAGTTACGGTGGAGCTGATATGATTATGATGGTTACATACTGAGTTACGGTGGAAGGATAGACTTTCAGGGGCTACCGTAACTTACGGTGTCACCGTAAGTTACGGTGGACCCAGAAACAAAGTATATTTTATTTAGTTTAAATTCCCGGATTCGTTTAGACACGTTTTAAACCCCGTATGACTAAAGTATTTCATGTTTATGGAATATAGGTACTTTTGGATGCCGGAAGACGATCAAGCTCAGCGAAGAACCGAACACGATAAAGATACACGCTTCCGCACTTTGCCACGTTGTAAATTTTAAACAACAAAATTGATCACGTTATGTAGAATAACTTATGATTTGTAAAAGTTTTAATAAACCCGTATTTCCAATGTTTATGTAATCTTAATTACATGATTGTTCCTACAAAAATATACGTTAAACCTTGAATAATAAGAACGGGTGTTACAAGTGGGCAACTGACGGAAAGAACAAGTCCATTGATGCCAAGAAAGGCAAAGTCTGAGCCTTTCAGTTAACTGCAGGAGAAGCAGTTAAAGACAAAAATATCATTACAGGTACGTTACTCGTAAATGATTTATTTGCTACAGTCTTGTTTTAAATTTTGGAGCTGGTAAAAGCTTCATCGACTATAAATTTAATAAATTCCTAAATCTTCCTTAAGAGCCTTTAATATTATTTATAAGGTCGAGTGGCCAATGGAAATAGCTTCCAAAATTCTTGATACATACGCTATATCCATTAAGAACTAATCTATCTTTGTTAATCTGTTATCTATAAATCTTGCGAGATTCGATGTGGTTTTAGGCATGGACTGGTTAGCTCATAACCAAGTCCGTATTGCCTGTGATAAGAAACTTATCGAAACTAAATCCCCATCTGGTGATATACTCACTATTCGTGGAAGATCAACACTACGGATTGCCCAAGAAAGCATCTATGCTTAAGGCATCCAAGTGCTTGAAATGAGAATGTGTCATCTACATGGCACAAGTAATTATTGACGAAGTAAAATCGAGAGTTGAAGATACTCCAAATATCTCAGAATTCTCTGATGCATTCCCTGAAGATTTACTTGGTCATCCTCCGAGAGGCAAGTCAAATTTAGAATCGACATTTTGCCTGGATTGGCTACTATAGCTAGAGCTCCGTACTGTTGATACCCACTAAGGTGAAGGAGCTGAAGACACAACTTGAAGAATTTTTGGTGGATGGGCGTAAGAGTTCCATAGCCACCTATGAAGGAAAATGCCTAACAAGTTCGCAAGTAAGTTGAACATCATAGACCGTCTAGTCTGCATTAATAACTGGAAATTCCCACATAGAAATGGGAAATGGTAACAATGGATCTAATTTCCAAGTTACATAAGACCAAATATGGCAATGACACGATATGGGTCATAGTCGACATACTAACTAAGTCAGCACACTTCTTGTCAATTAAGGAAAACTTACAATCCAACAAGTTAGCTAAGTTGTATGTTGACAATGTTGTGTCCCTTCATAGAGTACCGTTGTCTATAGTATCGTATTGAGATACTAAATATACCTCTTAATTCTGGAAAAGTTTCCAGCAAGCGTTAGATACTCTCTTAAACTTTAGTATGGCTTACTATCCTCAGACTGATGGGCAGAGTGAGCGTACAATCCAAACTCTGGAAGACATGCTACGTGCATGCGAAATTAATTTAAGTGGTAGTTGGAATGAACATCTACCCCTGATTGAATTCTCTTATGATAATAACTATTACGCTAGTTAAAAAATCACACCTTTTGAGGCTTTATACATGAGAAAGTGTAGAACACCCGTCTGTTGGGCTAACATTGGTAGAAACCAATTCTCTGGACCTAAGATTGTCCTTAAAACAACTAAAAGAATCTTACAAACCTGTAATAGACTCAAGGCTGCCCATGATAGGTAAAAGAGCTATGATAATAAAAGGCGGAAGCCTCCTAAATTCCAAATAGGAGATAGTATAATACTTAAGGTCTTGCCTTATAAATACGTAATAAGGGCAAGCTGAGCCCTAGATATATTTGACCATTGGAGATAACAGAATGTGTAAGTTCAGTAGCGTATAGACTTAAGCTACCAATAGAGCTGAGTGGAATCCATGATGTATTCCATATCTCTAATATGAAAAGTGCTTAGCTGATATAGCACTTGTCATGTCTCATCATGACGTTTGATTTAACGAGAGCTTAAGGTTTATTGAAAAACCTTTGTTTATTAAGGACCAGGAAATTAAAAAGCTCCGTAAGAAATAAGTTTCCCTCGTCAAAGTGAAATGGGATTCCCATCGTGGCCCAGAATACACTTGAGAGGTTGAAATCTGAAATGAAATGGGAATAGCCGTATTAGTTTGAACAAATCTTGAGGACGAGATTTCCTTTAATGGGGTGAGGATGTAACACCCGTAAAATTTTCGTCCAACTATGCGACGACACGTGTCCCGAATCTCCAACTAAGGAGAGGGAATTTTTCGTTCAACTATGTAACGATACGTGTCCAAACCTCCAATTAATCCCGACTATATGGAAGGAGGAAGGACCACACTGTACATTCATTGAAACGTGTCCCGTATCTCCGAATAATCCCAACTATGTGGAAGGAGATAAACTAAAAATTGCCAAATAGCAAAGAATCAAAGTCCAAGGACTTGAACATAAAAATCTCATTCCTAGAGGTCCCTTATGGACCGCAAGGCTTAGCCCTTACGGTCCGCAAGGGTATTTAAACCAATTTGTGCGTCTAAGGTCCTTACGGACCGTAAGGCATCACTCTTACGATCCGTAAGGTGATGCTAGAGACAGATTGTTGGCAGCTGGCTGCCTTGGCTGCCAAGCTTGCCACCTAGCCACGATTTTGCCACTTCTTTTCTCCTTGTGACACCTTGAGGACACTAATCAGTCCCTAATAAACTTGGTGGACACTTGGCTTTATCTTATGAATCATCCTCAAGTATAAATAGCCTAAAGATCTTCACTTTAAACTTGCACCTTCTCATTTTTCACTCTAATACCTCACTTGGAGCAATCCCTGAGTTTGGAGCTGCTCCTTGAGTGTTCTTCTCTTCTAGTAAGTCCTCTCCTTTGACTTACTTCATTATTTTAGCTAGTAGTTAAATAAAAGTCAAACAAGTTGACTTTCTGTTTGACTTTCGGTTATGACCATTATGGTCAAGCCAATGTTAGAATTGAACATGGCTACGTAATCGTAATCATGAAGGTTATAATCCTCTAAGATTAAACATTCTAGAGATAACATTAAGTAGGCGAAATGACGAGTCAAATTTATATTAAATAAAAGGTCAAAACGTAAATTTTGCAAATTACGCTAATTAAGGTTATAACTATCAAGACCTTAAATTTTAACATCATAACAGTTTATAAAACATATTTGGACATGTTTAATCATGTCCAACTCGTCATTTCGTATTTAGAGCTTATTCCGTAGTCGAAAATCAAACAATTGACTTTTACAATGACTTTCTATTCTGACCCATTTGGTCAAGTTTAGGACCCGATTAGGATTTGTTATATGACCATAATATTGTATGGTATAACCCTCTGAGGTTATACCTTCTAGTCATATCGTTTGATGTGTTTATTGACTAGCCGATATTATATACTTTTTGAATGTCAAAAATACCCTTATGTAGTAAAAATGATTTTTAAACCAATAAGGTATATAATTTGACCTCAAGGCTGATTATATAACATTATTAAAAAAATTATGACATAACGACTCGTCATAAACCTATTCGACTACCCTATTTTGCCTATACGCATATGACTAGTTTAAGTAATATAAAATATATAAACTAGTCGAATCCGGTCAAATGATTTCAAAATCATTCCAAATCAGAATGCTTGATTAAATAACCTTTATCCAATGAGTCATTGCACTCGGATAGGTATAAACCACATTCTATCCGGTCTACGCTTAATCTAGCGAAACCAAATCTATTCTTAAGTAACGGGTCATGATAAAGGAACTAACCTATGGCCCGTATACATTCTCACAAATAACTAATTCTGTTCATTCCGGACTATAGAACCCCCCAGATAATCGGACTTGGGTCAATAATACTTAGACTTGCAGCTTTTGCGAAATTAAAACTGTTATTGGTTGGAAGCTAGTAAAAGGTAAATACTCTTAACTTATTTTGTTTTTTTAAACTTGGGATATGGCGAGTACGTCACTTGGAGCGGGTATTATATAAATGAGCCGCCTATCATTGGTCATAAATATAAGAACTCATTTTAATTTGTTTTACTTGATAACTGAAACAATTGGGGGTTATTGGTACTGTGTTCAGGCGTCTCGACTCATTAACTATTATGGCCATACGAAATAACGTGCAGGGGTAGGCATACCGACTGTAAGACACGTTTATTCAACTTTGATGTGTACCCTTAATCATTATAGCACTGAAAATGACCGGCTCTGATCTCTGGTCCCATTGTATGACAAGGATATAAATCTGGTGACAAGATAAAATCTCATGAAATATTAAATGATTACCTATGGGTTTTCTCTATGTATAAAACTGTTTTTGAAAAACTGTTTTCAAAACGAGTCAATTAATTGTATTTGCCAGCGAAATCTGATGTATTTTCAAAAGATTGAACCGCATTTACCGAACCTTATAATTATAAAAGGCTGGGAATTCGGGTCGGTTAGAATGAAGGCTATGGAATTTGTAACTCCTCAGCTTAAGGCCTATGATGTCTAAAGTTCTTTTTATTAGATCCCGCCTGTGGGCTTGTACTCGAATACTTGTATAAACTTTTATATATATTCAAGATTTTTATTGAATTAAATGTTTTTACTCCAATACTTCCGCTGCATTATTATTTGTGATACTGTTATCCAATCGTCACGACCCATCTGGGCCCAACAGAAATTGGGGTGTGACAGAGAGGACGGATATGAAGAAAAAGGAGGGAAACAACTCATTAACTGATAACTGACATTTAGAGAGGTAGAGTGAAAGAGTATAAAGTTCAAAGTTTCCATCAATCTCGCTTAAAATGACAGTTGCCTCATGTGGGATGCACGTGAGGATATTTAACAGAGATAATAGGTGTAAGTTAGTGATAGGGACCATCATAGTTATAAGAGTAAAATGTCCGGATAGTCCATGTGGTTTTGTAAAATAACACCTATAGTCCCCAACTTTTGGAAATTACACCGATGTTCCCTATAGTTTGAAAGTTTGTTACTCAGATAGTCCCTAGAGTGGATGTCCGTTAGTTTTCTCTATTAACTCCATGTAAAATGACAAAATTACCCCTTTATTATATTTTACCTTTCTTCCTCTTCTTCTTCTCCTTCTTCTTGTTGAAAACCCTGAGGTAGCCTCTTTGTTTGTTTGTTTCAATCGTCGTTTTATTATATAAGCACCATGGAAGCTCTTTCAAGCTCTGTGTTCGTCCCAACGTTTCAAGAGCTGATTCACTCTTTCAAGAGTTGGGTTGTTCAGAACTCCAATCTCTGGTGGTGTGTAGATTGCTACCTCTGTCCACGACTTACCTAGACCAGCCTTGGCAGTTCGCGATCTCATGGAACAGGTAATCAATCATTCTCTTCTACTTGTATAATTTCTTATATTTTCCTTTCCTTTTTCTAATTCAAAGGCCAGGTTTGCTCACCTGTGTACTGTAATATCTTAATAATTATTAAATAATTGTGAGACCCAATTGATATTTTAAATGATTAATTAGTTTTTCTTATATTTAATAAAAGCAAGGGGTAATTTTGTCATTTTACATAGATTTAACGGAGAAAACTACGGGCATCTACTCTAGGGACTATCCGAGTAACAAACAGTCAAACCACAGGGAGCACTGGTGTAATTTCTAAAAGTCGAGACTATAGGTGTTATTTTACAAAACCAGAGGGACTATCCATGCATTTTACTCTGGTTATAAATTGCAAACCATAAATAGCATCTTTATTATATTAAAAGTTCTGAGGACTAAAGTTGCTATATATGTAAAGAAAAGGGACGATCTAAGTAATTAACTCAAATTTATATGATATTTGTAAGTAATTTAAAAATAGATATTCCGTAGCTAACACATAAATTATTTTGGGAGTGGGTTGAGGCGAAAGAGCACTTTGAGATCGATTTGTTGCGACTACCAACCCGTAATTCAAGAATTCTTCCCCAAAATCTTATTAGAATGAAAACAAGTTAGATAGAACTTCAACTTTCATTCTATGGAAGATTATTAATAAACATAGATTTGTAATTTGTTTTTTGGTTTTGTATTAAACCATCTACTATATAGAGCGGGAATCAATTTGAAACATTATTAGTTTTGTATTTATTTATTATTCTTACATTACTATTAAAATGCATCGTGGTTATGTGAATGCACTTGATTTGATGTGTGTATATGTGTATACATTTATATGTATTCGTATGTAAATTAGTTATAACTAGTAAATTTCACCGCGCGTTGCGGCGTGTCCAAATATAAAGTAACTCGGATTTGTACTGTCAAGACCCGAATCGTTTCTGAACAAAAGTTACGTCATAACGTAGATAAACTGAGGATGTACATAATAATAAGCACGAAAACGTATTATATTTGACCCGACTTATTTGCAAGAGAACTTTACGTCGAACACCAACTTGAACTTATACCGACACGTACATAAAAATAAGTACAAAATTAGGGTTTTTTAAAGTTAAAATGGTATCGCGCGTTGTGGTGGGGCCAAAACGTAAAGTAAATCAAATTTATAGAGTCTCTCGAAATATTTGACCCGACTTGTTGTAAAACAAAATTTATGCCAAAACGTAGACTAACTGAAAACGAACATAAAAAAGCAAAAAACATATTACACCTCAGCCTATCAATTTTTAAAGAAATGTAATATACTTGAATTTATAACGACACTTAGATAAAAAATAAGCTCGTAAACACTACTAGAAAAGTGGTCATTTTGCTACGGAAATTTCCTACGCAAAAAAATGCGTCGCAAATTCTGACACATTTACTACGCATTTCCTACGGAAAAAAGACCTTGATTTTTTTGGCCAATTTGCGACACAATAGTGACAAAAATACTAATTCTAAGTATTGTATCGGAAATGCGTAGCAACTTGCTACGCATTTACGACGGATAAATTATATTTGTATTTGAATTATATTTAAACGTTTAATTATTATTATTATTATTATTATTATTAACTATTGCGTCGGAAATGCATAGTAACTTGCTATGCATTTCCGACGGAACTATTATTTATTTGTCGGAATTAGATTTATATGTTAAATTCATTTAAAAATTAATTGTTACGTCAGAAATGCGTAGCAACTTGCTACGCATCTATGACGAAATATTTCTTATTATACTTAAATTATATTTTAATGTTTAATCAGCATTATTATTAATTATTGCGTAGGAAATGTGTAGCAACTTGCTACGCATTTGTGATGGAAAATTTATTGCGTAGGAAATGTGTAGCAACTTGCTACGCATTTGTGATGGAAAATTTATTACCATATTTAAATATTCAACTAGTTTTAATATTACCATATTTTAAATATTTAAATTTATACCGAATTATTTTCGGTACCCGCTATTTGGCGTTTTCGGTACCGGTACTTTCAGTTTGGTATGGATCATATATGGTCTTAAAGAATCACAATGGCCAATAGTAGATCATATATGTGTATTGAACCATATTGGGCCTCAGGGGCGGAACTACAGGAGGGTCAGGGAGTCAGTTGACCCTCCGACGAGCAAAATGGTCAATACTTGTTCATAGATGTCCTAATATAAAATATTAATATAATATGTATTATTAAGTCTTACAGTCTGGTCTGGTTTTATACGATGGGAACTGTAAACCAAACCGTTCCTAATGTTTTTAAACCGAACTATGAACACACCTACCCCACACTTGAGCTTATATCTCTTAATGGCCTTTCAATCATTACCATCCAATTCATTTGCTCCTCATTTGGCATTATAATATAAATGCCCTTATAACGTACAAGGTCAGCGACAAAACGGAAGCACCGGACTCGAATTATGTGAATGGGGTTTTGCGAAAATATCGTGCTTTCGAATGACACCAAACGCAAACGTGAACGAAAAATGCGGAAACAACGACGCACCGACAATCAGCGAAAAAACGGAAGCACCGGACTCGAATTATGTCTCGATATTAATATGTTATGATATATTTATCTTCGTTTTCAAATTTTATTATCCGTAGTTGAAAACGGATCGCAAAACGGACAAGAAACGACGAATGACACGTTTTACGCGTTATAACGCAATTTACGAAATACACGTCAAAATATCGATTTTCAACGTGATTTGGAGTGCTTCGACCTTACATTATAAATCATGATGCTACACGACGTTCAGGTGCAAAAACGGGCTTAAAAAAAACACGATTGGGCAGGCCTACCCACCTAATATAACCCTAGGTATAAAAAGGGCATTATACTCTTCAACTTCATTTGGGAACCCTAGAACTAAAACAACAACAACAACCATACCCAGTAAGTCCCACGAATAGCAGAGCTATTTATAGGGTCTGGGGAGGGTGGGATGTAGACAGACCTTGCCTCTATCCATAGGGATAGAGAGGCTGCTTCCAGAGAGACCCCCGGCTCGAAAACAAACAGCAAACGGACACATCAAGTCAAAGAATATAGAAAAGCTACAGAAATAGTACGTCACCCATACCAAGAAAATGATCTGAGTGGCTCAATATAATATAATGTAAATCATGTATAATAGCATGCATCATCGACTAGGCATAAACACAATGTACATCAAGTATATTAGCATACAACGTCATTTGGTCATAAACACAAGAAGGCAAAAACCGAAAAGGTCCATTACAAAATAAGAAAACCTACATCCCTGAAAAGCACCTAAGACCTTACTGCAATGTCCTCTAGAAGTCCTTACCACTAATCCTACGCCTCCACGAAGTCCTATCATGGACCATGTCCTCAGAAAGGTGCAACTCTAGTAAATCATGCCTAATCTGTTCATCCCATGTCAGTTTGGGTCTACCTCTCCCTCTCCTCCCCTCCATAGTAAGAGTTTCCACTACTCTAACTGGTGCCGTTGCTTCCCTCCGCTTCACATGCCCAAACCATCTCAATCTCCCCTCCTTAATCTTCTCCGATATACTAGCCACTCCTAGTCTTTCCCTAAAAACCTCATTTCTTATCCGATCTAACCTCGTGTGTCCACACATCCACCTCAACATCCTCATCTCTGCTACCTCCATCTTGCGCGCTTGTGTCTTCTTGATAGCCCAACAGTCTGTTCCATATAGCATAGCAGGCCTAACTGCTACCCTGTAAAATTTCCCCTTTAGTTTAGTTGGGAACCTTCTATCGCACAATACCCCACTGGCTGCCCTCCATCTACACCAACCAGCCTGTATGCGATGGGTTACATCCCTATCTATGTCACCATCTCTTTGCACAAACGCCCCCAGATACTTAAATGTAGTTACCTGCGGGACCAATTGATCCTCAATGACGATTTGGGTTTCATCATCAATGGCTACACCGCTGAAATCACAATGTAGATACTCAGTCTTAGATCGACTAATCCTTAGGCCCTGTCTTCTCAATGGCTACACCAATTGAACCCTAGAACTAAAACACGCTCACAATCACAGTGCCTCTGTCTTCTCTAAAGCTCTGGCAACCGGAGCCAAAATTCCGGCGACCCGATTAACCGGCTGGACATACCCCTCCGACACCCCCTTCTTGCTCCGTCAAACACGCACACCCCAAGATCCCTGCCCCCACCCTTTTTGCTTCAGTTCAACCACCAGAATCACCCACATCTCTATCATCGGTGACAGCTGTAGGCGGCGGTGGCGTGGTGGAGGTTGTCGGGTCGTTGTTCGAGCGAGCGAGAGAGATAGGCAGAGAATGGGAGTGAAAGAGGAAGCTGGTGGAGCCGGCTGTTGATATTCCCGGCGGCCGGAAAGGAGCAAGCACCGGCAGTTCCGCCACTGGCTGTGGTCGTTATATGATTAGATCTTCTGAAGCTTTTCATAGCCTGAAGTAGGACTTTAAGGTTTGAACTTTGAATGCCTTTTTTAAGAATTTTTTGTTATTGTTGATTGCCTTTTTAAGAATTTTCTGTTACTGTAATTTGAATGCCTTTTTTAAGATTTTTTTGTTATTGTAAATGTCTGTTTTTCGAACAGAAAAAAGTTGAATTAGGGATGGATGTGGTTCGCCAAAATTTTGTTAAAGGAATTGGAATTTGCGGTCCGTTTTCAACTCCGGGTAACAAGGGTGGTCGTTCTGGAATCTGGCAGCCGTAACTCGAGACTACTCCGGTAAGAACTCCTAATCTGGCAGCCTCATCCCAAACCTACCTAGCAATTGCTACCGGATTCGAAAGGTTCACGTTGAGATAGTGAAGGCATCGCAAAAATTTAGAGAAGAGATGAAGACAAAACAAGCTTCCGATGAATATGTAATTTTATTTTCTTTATGTTAGTAGATTTTATACATTTTTTGTTTGTAAATTTGTATAAATTATGATTAATGTTATTGAATTTGTATAGTTTTTTATTTTATTTGCTTTTGTATCATATCTCTCGGATGATTTATAAATAGAATAAAACAAGAAAAAACATTTTCTTTAAAGAAAACATATTTTTACTGACGGGTTTGTAACACAAAATCCATCGCCAAAAACATTTTTTTTCATTTTATTTATTACAAATTCGTCAGAAATGCGTAGTAAACAAGTAGTCAGAAATTTGTCATAAACTATGAAAAAATATAAAAATTAAATTTCGTGACAATTGTGTAGCAAAAATTAAAAATTAACTTCCGTTAAATGGGTAGGAAAATGCGTAGAAAATGTGTAGCAATTTGTGACAGCCCTTTTCTGTCAGAAATGGGTAGGAAAATGCGTAGAAAATGCGTAAGAAACAAGTTTCCTACGAGTGGTTTTCCTACATATGCATTTTGTCACAAATTCCTAGAAAATCGCAAGTTATGACGCATTTCCTACGGAAAATGGTGTCAGAAATTTTATTTTTTCTAGTAGTGAAAAATGAATATAAAGTTTTTAGAAAGTTAAAGGGTTATAAGTGTCAATACTAAATGTTGAACGGTTAAGGTTGAAAAATCAAAAATACTAAAAGAGAAAAAAAAATGGCCCCTTAATGTATATGTAACTTCAAATTGTAACTATATAGAATCAAACGTAGGAAAATATAAATGCGAATTTATTTATGAGCTGGTGTAAAATGTAGGCAAACTCGTATCGTATTTATACCAAAAAAACTTTAACTTAAAGATCCAAAAGAAAAAAAGACCTAAGTTGCGGGGCCGAAAACAGAGCATAGAAACCTAAGGGACTAGATAAGCTAATTCAAATATGTTAATTGGATAAAGAATCGGCTGAACCATATTATTAAAATTATTAAACTTAACGTTGTTAATGTGAAATAAATCTGTATGAATAAGAAGTGAAAACATCCTGCGAAAGTTTATAATAAATTTGTATGAATAAGAATTGAAGACATCCTTGAAAAGTTTATATACAAGTGGGGTAGATCGTAAATGGCTCAAGTTTTCCAACCTCAGCTTAATATAGAATGGTAGAATCATAATTAAATTCCAACTCTTGTCTAATTATCCAATTGAGTTTTTCAACCTCAAAATAATATAGAATGGCTTAACCGTAATTTATTTCTAACTCTTGCCTAATTAATATACTGTTTCTAAGAATCTACTTGTTTTGTTATATAAGGATAACTAGCTTTAGATCCCGGGAATTTCCCGGATTGCTAAAAGATAATATCTTATCATCATCATCGTTTACATAAATGTTATGATTAAATACACGTTAAAACACAAATGAATTTCTAAGATTACCACGACAAATTGAAATACATGAATATGCAACGATCACAATTCGTTGAAAATCTCCTTAAAAACCACATTAGTTGTTTTATCTGTAGGTTTGCCGTCGTTGTCAAGTATTAGTAGTTTGACTCCATCTCGTGTTTTTATCCTTGATAAAGCAACGTACAATTGACCATGAGAGAAGACGGGTTGCTATATCAGTCCAAATTACATATTGTAAATTAATAAAGAAAATATATTTCTTATAAATCTATTAAATTAATAAATTTCTTAAAATGTAGATGTTACTTACTCTTTAACACGAAGTAGTTCTCATTGTCAAATGTACATTGCTTTCGTCTTTTATATTGCTATCTTTGATCGTGCATTGTGCATCACCGACCAACTTCAACTTTAAGATGCTTAGCCCAAGCAAGCAACATTGATGCATTTTGTTTTCACCATTAATGTACGTCAATGGTGTCCTCTTATAGGATAACTATATGGAGGTAAATCTAAAATAAAGGATCTATATTCAAATAATCATACATATGTTTTCTCAACCAAATGTAGTATCGAGTGAGTCTAAGAAACAACTGATACTTCTTTAGATGTTTCATACAATCCCAACTCTATGCCAATCTGAAATGTTTAGTATCTATCTTCCTTTCTGTGAACATGTAGCCATGTATATCATGGGCTACAAACACATATTAATACAATTAGTAACAACAAAAAACAAAATTTTACATATAATGGTTGATATAAGTAACACTTGTTTGATCATAATTTTCATAAAATAGTACAGACCTTAGTGAATTAATGTTGTTGGTCAACATTTTTAGAGTCCTTAAAAATGGATTGCACTACTATATGACAAATTAAAGCGAGATATTACCTTTTTAAAGTTCATAGTCCTTTGTCAGTTTCGTACCAATATCCGCTGGCATAGAGTCAGCATCATTCATCATTTAAAAAAATACCTAAAAAAACATGTAGATTATATTAAAACACCATATACCAAGGAAATATTTTACTTACGAGCTTCAAGCTTACATACAACCTACCACTTTGAATGCTCAAATAAGTGTAAGCAACCGAATGAAAGTGTCCAGGAAAAATTGAAAACGCAATTCCAGATTCAACGTAAAAAAATATAGGTATTTTGTTAAAGGTTTTTATGTCAACAATATCTAATACCGATTTAAGCTCATAACTGAAAAAAGATTTCAACGCTTATAAACATTATACCCATAGAGATGAACATTGTAAAACACAAAATAGAATGATTTCGTTGAATCAAGTACTACATTCAAAACCACCGGCAATTTTCACATAACATTTCTTGTTGTGCACAAAAAACCCGAACCAAAAAAAAATACCCAAACCCGACCCTACCCATAGGGTCATAGGCTATGACCTTCAGCTACAAAACCCGAAAAATAACCTAAACCCGGTTATAGTGAATACCCGTACCCGTTTTGTGAATACCCGTACATAGGTTTTTTGAATACCCAAAATCTACATATATGTGCAACCCAGCCCCTTAAAAACCCCATCTATATCCAAAAAGTACCGGAAGAAAAACCCAAAAAAAGACCTGGTTTCCGAGTTTTTCCCGTACCTAAAAATAAGCATTACAATACCTAGGAATAGGGTACCCGGTTTTATGCACCTCTAATCACATCTATACTTTCCTGCATGGTTTCAACGGATCATATAATAAACATAAAACACATATATCGTCCATTCATCATCATAAGCAACTACATTAAGCGATATATATACTGTAAATTGCTGGTTCACTTTAGCACATATTACATATTTAGTGCATAGGATCTAATTACTTTGGGTAGTCATAGCAATAAGTAGAATGTATGGAAGAGAAATATATCCTTTACAATTTACATACCTTGTGTGAAACCATTATGCAGGTGGCATCTAAGAATAGTCTAAGAAAAGCTTAATCGCCACTCCTGATGTCAAAGAAACATTTAATGTACCATAAGTAAGTAGACCTTATGCACTAACTAATGATAACTGATTATTGCTTCCTCAAATTGAGCATGTACCAGAAGTAAGTAGACCCACATGCTCAAATTGATGGTTTCTCAATGGGACTTTCACAATCCGAATTCGTTGAACTTTTAAGATCTCTTTTGACATTTTCTTCAACAGTTCACACCATATTGTCAGTCAATTCAGTAAATGATAACAACTCCTGCCTTTTCTTCCTATTTTCACAATTATTAAACAATAAACCATCAAAAGGAAACAAAAATATAAAACAAACGTCTATACAATGGAAAATTCATGTTCTAGCATCAGGCATTACATGTGAAGCTAGTAATGAAATCAAAATTCAACCTTGCAATCATTGCTAATTGGGCTCCTTAGATTTAAAAAGCGCGAGGCGCACCGAGGAGAACATGAATTCAACCGTAAGAAAAAATGAAATTATATCAAACTTTGTGGTGTATGAGTGATTTCCGTTCGGCTAATTCAGTTATTTATATAAAAAGCATAACCAGTAATCGTTCAACTATTTTAGTTTTCTGCTGACCCTATTTAAATGCATGTATGTTATGGTTTTGATATGATAATTGGCTAATAATAGCTTAATAATATACATGGTATTGATATTAGATTCCCTTCAGCCAAGTCTCGGGTATCTACAGTGAGTACAATAGCCTTACAACCATCCATTTCGGCTCGTTTAACCAGCCAAGTTACCACATTCATGTCTTTATACACCTAGCATTTGACAAAGACATTTAGGGAACAATTAACATAAAATTTTGAACTGTTACACGAAATAAATGTGTGTATGTTGAATAATCTTTGCAAGGATAGGAGGGACTCATATAGAGTTGAAAAAACCAAACACCCAGACCCGTTGAAGCAACCTCCTCGACACGGGAGGTCGTCCATGAGGATAATGTCCGGAAAAATTGGTGTATAATGTAAAAAACAAAATTCAAAGATTGAAAACGGCAACGGAAACCACGATCATATCTTGGTTTCCGCTCAGTGGCATAAATGATGCCCACAAAATAAATAATTAGCAACTTTTTCATTTATATGTATAGAGACTTATGCTAAGTAAATCTAGGTAGTCAAAAGCTTAAGGCGCACTGAAGACACATAGGGTAATCAACTCGCCTAGGTGCTTAAAAAGCAAGGCCCGAAGCAAGCAAGGAGCACGTGTTATCCAGTCCATTTTTAGGCTACTTGCAACATGATGGAGATATATGATAGACTGATATGACAACGATATGACCAATACGGCTGGTATCACTTTTTTATCACCCACCAATATGACTTGTTTATGTAACCATATGGCCCGTATCACTTATTATGTCTGATCCATACCGCTAGCATCGGTTGTGGGGCCTACCTGCGCCATTCGTATATATCTGAAGTCTGAACATGAAACTTTATAGCTAAAGAAAACAGACCTTAACCCATAGTTCCCAAAAAGTGTTAAATTACGTGTGGAGCATCGGGATTATAATCATCATCTTCAGAATCATCAGATGGAAGCCCTAAATTATCATCCAACGTATTCCCACAGGCTGCAGTTTCAGGAAAAACCTTCTGCACTAAAATAAAACAAAAAAAATTAGGTTTCAGAACGATGCCCGGATAGCATGGATTTAATTTGACTAACAGACCTCCCAGCCATCTTCAATAGAAAGATCAGTCCCCATAGAATCATTGAGTAAGTCAACACAGCCAACCTTACAATCTCAAGCGGGGCAAAGCCACCCTTCATCGCCAGGAGGAACTGCGTATAAAAAAAAACATCATTAACCCATTTGACCAGTTAGAGATATAACATTACCCAAAACGACCCATTTACATAAAAACATATGAAATTGAGATGTTACCTTGTTCTTTCAATAGAGGGGGATCCAAACAATATTGATGGAATCCACGTTCACATGCGCCATCACAAAGAATAATATCATTATCAAGCTGGACTTCTGTCTGTGCACATTTCGCACAGAATATCTGCCCAAATTAGAAAGAATTAAAAATACCATCAAAGGTATATAGAATAAAGTTATGATAAAAAAAAGATGACCTACATCCTCACTGTCGATTTCCCCTTCAGAATCATATAAAGTTTCTGGAATCCTTCCTTCCTCACATGATGTGTCAATTTGTTTGAATAAATCTCTTATTTTCAAGTTGTAACGATGAATATATGATTTGGCGCGTTCAAGCTCCTTCTTTGGTCTTATTTTTTCTAGGCTGCTTGACAAAAGTATATAAGAATATTAACATATTGTGAACAATAATAACAAAATGAAACGTTTAAATTGAAGAACGAACCTCTGCCCTTTCCAGCCATCGCCAACATAAGCATCAATGAAGTTTTCCTCATAGTTCATTCGACTTAACAAATATCTTAAATGTCTCTGAATTTTTTAAAACTCATTATTATTATTATTATTATTATTATTATCTTTTTGTGTCTTCTTCATCTTCTTTCTCCTCTTTTCTTTGCTGCCAGCATCCAGCGAAGGAGCAACAAACAGTTCTTGAACCTTAGGTTTTTCTTGAGACTTTGAGCGTAAGACCCTAGAACTTGTAGCAACCATGTTTTCTTTTCTTCCAGATCGCGAGCTCTTGTGCTGACATGGTGTTTGACTTAATTCTGTGGTTCCATTTTCAAGACTTGAACCATTGGGCTTCAATCCCTACACAATTTTCCTCGTGCTTTGAACTGGTGTTTGGCTTGATTCCTCGGTTTCATTTTCAAGACTTAAACCTTCAGGTAAATTCTTATCATTTTTAACATTGTAAGCACACTTGGACTTCAATCCCAACACTATTCTTCCATCTAAACATCCAATTCATTCAACAATCATCAGCAGTCAATATCAATCAACAAATGCAGAGTACTAACTACAAAACCGTAACCTACCATACGGGTGCAAACACAAAAACGAACTGAACATATTATGGTTTCCAGGGAGAAGAATAACTTTTTTCGATTTACTGATTGCAAAATATTTATCCAAATCGCAAGGCTCTGTTCGTTTTCGTCTTTCACATCCGTTAGCAAGGCTTCTCAGCCGTAACAACAGCAACAACTTTTTCTCATGTTTGGGAAGAGCAGCTGAATGAATTTAATTATATAATAGTAATCATTTGACCCCCTAAATAATTTTGAATCGATATTATTTATGTATACCCAAACAAAAATTTAGTATCTTCATCCTAGCCAAAAAGTTGGTCGAGTAAGCGGTTTTATGGTTCCCAGCCCCAAAATTGATCCAAAGTGTGACCAATTAAAGGTTTAAAACTCAGAAAACGATAATTAACAAAAACATTATAGAACTTATTTGTTCGATAACAAAGAAAGGACAATAAAATATGATAGGACTCAGCAAGAACAATACCTGCCAAACTATACACCTATGATGATATCCAATAACCATAACATATTCAGCATAAATGAAGTCCCAATTGCAATGATAAAACTTAAAATTATTAGCACCAGGAAAGAGCGTTTAATACGGGCGGTGTGAGGATAGCAAGTGAACCATCAACTTGGACTGCAACATTGCAATACAAAACAAACTATCAATCAAACACTGTTGATTCATTACAACTCAACTAAGACTTTCAATAAAATCGTAATCATACATATTTCCCTAAACCTAGCTAAAACATCAACACATCAGGCATATAATCAATTTTACCAAAAAACAACTAAGATATTGCTATTATATACGCTAATACAAAGATCAAACCTTATGTTTTGAGTTAGTCAGGTGACCTTCAAGGGTTAAGGTAAGAAAAAAAGTTTTAGCAAAACTGTTTCAGGTCAACCCGAATGGTACCAAAATATACCCTTTTTACCTATATATAGCCTGCATCACTTATTAGACTACAACGACAAAAATATTATGATTTTGTACCTTTGATTGCGAGAAATCCACACCAAACAATCGTAGAAGGAGGAGATTATCTTGAAATCCATTGATAAAACCATTTGTTTCGTTAACAAATCGACACTGTTTAAACAATATAAACCCTAATTTCAGATTTGGAAATTGAACTTAGAATCAAAATCTGAAGAAGAAGAAGAAGAAGAAGAAAAACTACAGAGAAGAAGAGTCTAACCTCGATCTAGAATGTTAGATCCATTGTCTTCGCACAGATTAATCGTCAAATGCAAGGATTGCCTTAGATTTAGGGTTTGTGATATGCAATAAGATTGAAAAGGAAGGGTTTAAACAGAATGGAAAGTCTGGTGAATTGATTGATGGTGAAACGTATCAATCACTCTTTGATAAAAAAGAGCGGACAAATGAGATAAAGGAGAACAGAGGTTTGGCGCCCAGAGTGAATTCTCTTGATTAAGAGGGTGTCCACATCATCAAAATGATTGGCTAAGAATAGCCCATGTGGCCTAAGAGAATTCATTTAGTATAATAGATAGATAATTTGGTCTCCACGTGTATAGGAAACTTCTTACTAGAAAGATGGATTAAAGAAACTAATTGGTGACACGGGTATTCATACCTCATTTGTCAAGACTGTGTGTAGTGGAGACTCTATTATTAGGCATGAAGCAACACGCCTAGTCACCAAAGAGACATGAAAGGGCTTGAAGTTAAAAAAAGATGTAGTGGGGCTTGAAGATTAGAGATTATAACTAAATTAAATAAAACAACAAAAAAAACCATCACAAAATTTCAATTGGTCATCACTTTTAATCCGGCATTTTAAATAGCACGCCTTTAATTTTTTTTTTTTTTGTAAAACACACCCAGGGGCAGGTGGTAGCGGCATTATTGGGTGTTTTATTTTGCCCTTCACGCCATTTCAAGACACCACTACGGGTGGTCTAACCGAGAAGCTAGAAGCTCGTAAGCTTAGAAGCCACAAGCACCGACTTCCTAGCCACATCATCTCGCTACTGGAACGCTACAGTGAGTGCTGTAATCAAAGTCAACGTCTATAACATAGATACCAAAATTTATAAAGTTCGCTTTGGAACTCACACGTCTTCCTCAGGAGATATATACCTTGGTACTTTTACTAAAAGAGCAAGGTCACCTACACAAGTTGATGTAGACTAGGAAATGGGATATGAAATCGGGCCTGTTGATTCACACAGAATACCATGAACGATTCTTCCAAAATTCGTTGATTCTCGTAGAATACCGAAAATTGGGGTTTCACACTCAAAACACTCACAAGTGAATTGGGAGAGAAAAATGACTTTTCATAAACTTCAAACTGATTATCTTCCTCCCTTTAAATCCATATAAATAATAACGTAAGTTGAAAACGGGCCTCAAAACACACTTGGGCCAAAAGCTAGAACAAAATAAAAGTCCACGAAAAGCACTAAAAAACATAAAAATATAAATAACTCATAGAAATAAGCGTTTTTGGACCCCGAACAAAGACCCAAACCACCTACGGTTGTTTGTAGAAAGACGGGCTTTGTTCTCACGATCGTTTCACCTGGTCGCATGTGACATCTGTGCCTCCATGACCATCAAACAAATACCAAAGAAATGAAATATTGTGTTTCATACTTGGGATTTGTATAAATATGTGTATCATTTGCACATATCAATTCTCGTTCGATTTCGAGCTCTAAATCGCTTTCTGGAAAGTTATACGCGAACTGATGCGTAAACGTAATCAGTTTAACGCGACAAACACTCCAGAACAGTGACATAGGCTTAACATACCTTAAATAACCTTTTCATAACTTAGAAATAAGTTTTGGAGGGTTTGGTGTGTCGAAATCAAGTTTATTCGCTTGCAGGGACTAATTTCGACAAACTGCGAAAGTATGCCGATTCGTACTGTAACGAACCTTCCGGAATATGATCATAAGTTAAACATGCCCTAAATATCCTTTACAAAGCTTAGAAATAGGCTTTGAGGTGTTTGGTGCGCAAAAATAAACCTATTTGATCAACAAGGACTAAAAGCGTCAAAAAGTGCCCAAATGACCAGATTCATTGTATCTAGTCCAATTTTGATGTTTTGATGGTTTTGATCATAGTTTTTCAATACCATTTGATGTATTTTGCTTGTTTTTGATGTTCCCATGGTTTAGAAAACCATGTGCCCACTTGTAAGGTCAAGATCAAAGCACGATTTGCGAGAAACGATCCTAACGGTTCTCCGAAATCTATAAATACCCAAGCTCCCATTCCATTTTCCTCACACCTTGATCTGATTTTATGCCCTAAGTTGAAGCTTTATGCTTCATACCTGAGTATTTAGATCAAGTTCTTCCTAGCTTGGACCCGTTGTAAGTTTCTTTCATGCTTTTATGCATTTTTAAGCACGAAAGTCAAACTGTGTTTGACTTTCTGCTTTGACCAATCTTTGGTCAACACGAAGTTCGTTTGAACTTCACAACGTGAGCGTAATCACGATGGTTATAGTCCCTTGTGACTATACTTACTGATTACCACGTTGATTAAGTGTAGTGACGAGTCATAGTTTCAGTCAAAATGCGTAGTCATGCGTATTTTGCAACCAAACTATTCTTGGGTATCAAAACCTTCTGTTTTGATATCAAACTTGTTTTCTAACTTCGTTAAACATGTTTTAACATGTTTAACTCGTTACTTTTAGATTAGTGCTTATATAGGGTCGTAAGATAAGCGGTCTAAACAACCGCTTAGACTTTCGAACCCGGCCCGTTTGGTCGATCGTTAGGATCCGATCGAACATGTTTTGTGACCATAGTTGTATAGGGAATAACCTTTCTGAGGTTATACCTTATGGTCACTTCGTTTAGTTGGTTGTATGATAGGTAATTTATATGCCTTAGGAAAATGACCAAAATTCCCTTTTTACGCATAAATTCATTTTAAGCATAGGTAACCTAAATTTTTATATCTAAACTTATTAGGTAACATTATTAGACATATTAAGGCATATAATACTTGTCATAGGACTAGTTAGGCAGTCCGAACGCGTTTTACGTGAACGACGCATTAAAGTAGCGTAAGCTACCTAAACGGATCGTAATGGGTCGTAAGCACTTAGGTTAGGTTTCGATTTAGTATGTAGGATTTGTTAAACCATGTCATATGAGTTCCAATACTCATTTGGTTTACGAAACCTCATCCTATCCGATCTTCCGATTTAGGTCCGGTTTATTTACATAGTTACTTATATTAGGTGCCGATTGATTTCCGTGATCCCTCTAGCTTTGCTTGGTTGTTATTCAAGACTACTAAGCATTCTCAAGTGAGTACATAGTTCCCATATTTTACTGTTTTCAAATGTTTTGGGGTGATTCATATGTGTTAAATGATTTCGATGTTTTTAACGATGGTTTCAAAAATGATTAAAATGGTTTATATGAAATTAATAATGATTTCGATATTGTTGATAAACTTGTTGGTTGTAATTACATAACGAATAACATTCATTAGTTTTGGCCGAACCGACCAGTATTAGGTTATGGTACTATAGGATCTGACAAATCCCGTTCTCAGACTGCACCCATGGTTATGTGTGGGTTAGGTGGGTAACGACTGAATCTGTGATTGTTAATTTACCCTTTGGTAGTTTATTAATGCGAGTTTTGAGATAGTCGAGTCACAAAGGTTTGGATGTTATTAGCGCGACGACCAAAAGTAGTTTTCACAATTTAAAACGAGAATGATTTAAATGACTAAAGCGATTTTTAACGAATTAAACGATTTGGGTAAACGATTGGTTTTGGTTAGTGTTTAGATAACGGGACGGGTGTAATGTGATGAAAACATGGTAGATACGCCGCTGGTACTTCTTATATATAAGTGTTTTCATCATATTACATACCGTGGCGTTATTTAGTTCACTTGGGTAAACGATTCTGAAACGATGCCACACAATGATGTTTTCTGAATAATATAAACCATACGAGTTTTATTAACGAGTTTTTACGAGATGTTTTACAATTTGATTTAATTAAATAAATGTTTTGGGTTAAGAATCATGGCTACGAGATTTTATAAATTATAACCAACTTGATTTGAGTTGGTTAATTATGTCGCATTACTATACTTTTCAAAACAAGGTTTTTAATTAAGTATTGCAATATGTAAACTAGCCATGATTCAGACACTCTCATAAACCTATGTGCTCGCCGGCATTTCTTTGCTGACTTTGTTTTTACATATGTTTCAGGTGTTGTTGAATGATGTTGATTGCTAGGATGCATGCTCACATTGGACTGGACGAGGCCTTAGTGACTTAATAACAATGATAGACTATGTTTAACTTGTTTGTTTAGATTTCAAGACGATGTAAATGGTTAATCTTTAAATAAAACGAAACTTCAAAATCCCGTGTGTTATGAAATAATGATTCTGTTACGACACTCCCCGACGTTTCCGCCACGATTTGTTGTTTTACGTGGTCGGGGTGTGACAGAAAAGTTGGTATCAGAGCTCATGGTTATAGGGAATTAGGTTATTAGTAATGCTTTGACCTAGTATATAACCTTCCTAGGACCCAAACACAAGATTCTTGTGTTTAGATCTTAAAACAATACCGTCACTTATCCTTAGGTGACAACCACAACAAGAACACAAATTTCAAATCCGCTTCGAAAACCAATCATCTGTTCTTGGATGATTGATTACTAGGTTTTGAACCCTCTAAGTTTTCAAAATCTCGTCAAAGTTTGGGTCTTATAATGTGAACACGTGCAATCTGGAAGGGTGAATGCCTGTACTCTGAGTTTTCTGTCTAAGGCTAGAGTGTTCGTACAAATCCACATAATCGGACCAGTCACTCTTACCTGGGAACTCTTGGGGTGAGTGTCCACTTATAGGCTAAAGCATGTCTTCGCGATACATTAATATGACCCGCTTGCTTTGATTAGTCACCGTCTCATTTGTTTGCCTTAGGTAACAAACAAATGATCGCAATATCTATGCGTTGTCATTCTGTTTTGATTATCCGATAACATTTCACTTGTTTCCTCCTATGTCTTTCATTTCCTCCAGAATGTCTCTTCATCGCAGCGACACTCAGATGTCCGAGAAGGCTACCAAATTTGCCCAGCGAATAGGCGAAGTAATCCTGAAGACTGTTGAATTAGCTGTCGCCATGTCTCGTCTTAATAATGAAGCCACCCAAGAAGCATCAAAGGAAGTAGAAGTCGAGCCTTCGAAAAAGTCAAAGAAGCGTAAAGCTTCAAAGGATCCCGTAGCCGTTGCACAAAAACCAGTAGAACCTAGCCAGGTGGCAGCACCACCAGCCAAGAAGCCGTACTTGGGAACTGCTCCCTTGTGCAATCAATGCAATGGTCATCATCCAGATCAAACACCATGTTTCAAATGTACCCACTATGGACGATGGGGACATTTGGTCAAAACATGTCGTTTTGCGATCCAGAATAAAACTGTTGCAGATCCTACTGCTGTTCAAGCAAATCCAGCACGAGCTCGTTTTCCGCCTGGTACTTGCTACAACTGTGGCGAGATGGGTCATTTCAGGAAAAAATACCCAAAGTTTGTCAATGCAAATCTGACCCACGGATGAGCTTTT
The DNA here is from genome assembly GCA_030545235.1 of Helianthus tuberosus. NCBI lineage: Eukaryota > Viridiplantae > Streptophyta > Magnoliopsida > Asterales > Asteraceae > Helianthus > Helianthus tuberosus. The sequence goes on from CM060407.1 coordinate 68,809,955, forward strand.
GGTTGATTAGAAGAAGCTGCTGCTTTGAATAATTTGAATCTTATGCTTTTGTTTCTTTTGTTGAACTCTGAAACAATGTGTTTAGTTTATAAATAAATCATTGTTTGCAATTCTGATGTACAAATGTAGTTACATGTGTGTATGGCATACCCCTACGATACCTACACCAAAGAACCATATTTATAGTTCTCTCGTTCATGTGATCGCTCATGATTTCCTAAAAAATTCTAAGTGCTCGTTTCATTCTAAGAAACGAAGTACAGAAAATAAGTGACATTTTGAGTAATCACTTTTAAATCCTTGGTTTGATAACTAAGGGTATTCTTCGATCTCATACCCATATCATTACATTCTAGTTTTTATAACAACACACATAGTATAGATTTTCAAAACAACCTTCATGATTTCAAAATATTTCATATAGTTTGAAAACTATTTTAACACAGTACATTTTCTTAATATATCAAGTGCATGATTTCAAAAAGCATTATTCATGTTTTCAAAAAAAAAAAACCTTATACGTAATTTCAAAATTCATTCTACATGATTTTTATAAACATATTTACCTAATACATCTACCATATGATTTCAAAAGTATTATGTAAGATTTCAAAAACATTAAACATATTTCTAAAGAACCCCATGCATAGTTTTCGAAAAGCATTTTGCTCGTATTACCCAACCTTCAAATTCTTCTTCATATGTCGCCTTGGCATATCTAGCACCTCAACTTCATGAGGATTCTACCTCGTGTGTCGACTTATGCACGTCTAGTGCAAGGTTTCGAAGCGTCTCCTGCTTTTCAAATTCCAAAATCCATATAGGATCTTCTTATCTTCACAATTAGATCCTTGAGGATGATTATCGCTCAAATCGGAGCCCTTGATTGGATTCTTTGTACGTTTTAATACATACATTACGATCCAATAAGGACAAAGCCGAATTCCTATTAAGATCTTCCTATCTTCATAGTTAGATTCTTGATATGTTTAAAGTGCCAAATGAAATCCACGGATTGGATTCCTGGTGTGCTTTAAATACCCGTGTCCAGAGATAACAAATTGAAGGTCAAAATTAAACAATTATGCGATTATGAGATTATGTGTTTATGTATTTTCTTTTATGTTTTTGTGTGATCCGATTTTTCGTTATCCAAATCCTCATAGAATCTTCCATATCTCCATGTGAGGGATTCATAGTAGGATATTCAAAGGTACTACCTTAAATCCTTAATAGGCTTCTACGTAATAGTTAAGACCCTTGGATTATATAGTACCATTCCATGATTCGAAAGAGACCCTTTGAGTGGTCTAGTTAAAAAGATTGATTCAGAATCTGGTTAAGAATAACATGTGATGATATAACTGAAAAGACTCCTTGGTGGTCTATTTAAAGAAATCATTTATTGATTTAAGTAAAGGGACCCTAGGGTGGTCTAGTCACACTCATCACAGGTTTGTTCATTTGGTTTTCCCCTACACATTTTAAAAATGCACTGTGCGGACTATGCAAGGAATTACGTAATTATGGACGCATACATAATTATGAAATTCAGTGCACAGGAACCCTAGTAAGATTAATCATGTGTAAGAACCTATAGTGGCAACAATAACGAAACGTGAACAATGAAATGGATGTACGGTGGACGCACCAATGGCGCTTCATATACTTGTATATAAGTGTCCCTCTTACATTGCAAGCATAATGTTATTTAAAGTTACTAGAAGTTCAGAACCCTAACCAGTGTTGTTTTATCTTTTTGACTTTATGTTTCGAGCTCTCACAAGTTTCCTCTGAATAAATTTCGGGACGAAATTTCCTGAAGTAGGGGAGACTGTGACATCTGTGCCTCCACGACCATCAAACAAATACCAAACCAATGAAATATTGTGTTTCATACTTGGGATTTGTATAAATATGTGTATCATTTGCACATATCAATTCTCGTTCGATTTCGAGCTCTAAATCGCTTTCTAGAAAGTTATACGCGAACTGATGCGTAAACGTAATCAGTTTAACGTGACAAACACTCCGGAACAGTGACATAGGCTTAACATACCTTAAATAACCTTTACATAACTTAGAAATAAGTTTTGGAGGGTTTGGTGTGTCAAAATTAAGTTTATTCGCTTACAGGGACTAATTTCGACAAACTGCGAAAGTATGCCGATTCGTACTGTAACGAACCTTTCGGAATATGATCATAAGTTAAACCTGCCCTAAATATCTTTTACAAAGCTTATAAATAGGCTTTGAGGTGTTTGGTGCGCAAAAATAAACTTGTTTGATCAACAGGGACTAAAAGCGTCAAAAAGTGCCCAAATGACCAGATTCATTGTATCTAGTCCAATTTTGATGTTTTGATGATTTTGATCATAGTTTTTCAATACCATTTGATCGATTTTGCTTGTTTTTGATGTTCCCATGGTTTAGAAAACCATGTGCCCACTTGTAAGGTCAAGATCAAAGCACGATTTGCGAGAAACGATCCTAACGGTTCTCCGAAATCTTTAAATACCCAAGCTCCCATTCCATTTTCCTCACACCTTGATATGATTTTATGCTCTAAGTTGAAGCTTTATGCTTCATACCTGAGTATTTAGATCAAGTTCTTCCTAGCTTGGACCCGTTGTAAGTTTCTTTCATGCTTTTATGCGTTTTTAAGCACGAAAGTCAAACTGTGTTTGACTTTCTGCTTTGACCAGTCTTTGGTCAACACGAAGTTCGTTTGAACTTCGCAACGTGAGCATAATCACGATGGTTATAGTCCCTTGTGACTATACCTACTGATTACCACGTTGATTAGGTGTAGTGACGAGTCATAGTTTCGGTCAAAATGCGTATTCATGCGTATTTTGCAACCAAACTATTCTTGGGTATGAAAACCTTTTGTTTTGATATCAAACTTGTTTTCTAACTTCGTTAAACATGTTTTAACATGTTTAACTCGTTACTTTTAGATTAGTGCTTATATAGGGTCGTAAGATAAGCGGTCTAAACAACCGCTTAGACTTTCGAACCCGACCCGTTTGGTCAATCGTTAGGATCCGACCGAACATGTTTTGTGACCATAGTTGTATAGGGAATAACCTTTCTGAGGTTATACCTTATGGTCACTTCGTTTAGTTAGTTGTATGATAGGTAATTTATATGCCTTAGGAAAATGACCAAAATGCCCTTTTTACGCATAAATTCATTTTAAGCATATGTAACCTAAAATTTTATATCTAAACTAATTAGGTAACATTATTAGACATATTAAGGCATATAATACTTGTCATAGGACTAGTTAGGCAGTCCGCACGCGTTTTACGCGAACGACGCGTTAAAGTAGCGTAAGCTACCTAAACGGATCGTAATGGGTCGTAAGCACTTAGGTTAGGTTTCGATTTAGTATGTAGGCTTTGTTAAACCATGTCATATGAGTTCCAATACTCATTTGGTTTACGAAACCTCATCCTATCCGATCTTCCGATTTAGTTCCGGTTTATTTACATAGTTACTTATATTAGGTGCCGATTGATTTCCGTGATCCCTCTAGCTTTGCTTGGTTGTTATTCAAGACTTCTAAGCATTCTCAAGTGAGTACGTAGTTCCCCTATTTTACTGTTTTCAAATGTTTTGGGGTGATTCATATGTGTTAAATGATTTCGATGTTTTTAACGATGGTTTCGAAAATGATTAAAATGGTTTATATTAAATTAATAACGATTTCGATATTGTGGATAAACTTGTTGGTTGTAATTACATAACGAATAACATTCATTAGTTTTGGCCGAACCGACCAGTATTAGGTTATGGTTAGTGTTGTAAAAGTCGGATTCCAAGGCTGAGTACTCGGCGAGTACTCGGTCCTCGGAACCCCTCCGAGGCGACTTCCTCCTAGGCGGACTCAATTAGTCGGCCTCGGTCAAACTCGGTCAAACTCGGCGCCTAGTCGGACGTAGTCGGAAAGAGTCGGCCTAGTCGGTCTAGGCGGTCCACGTGGTTTGTTGACTTTTAATTATTCAAAATCGGTCAACATCGGCCTACTCGACCTTGTACTCGGACTACTCGACATTGTACTTGGACTACTCGACCTTGTACTCAGACTAGTCAGACTTGTATTCAGAATATTTGAACTTTAAACATGTTTCATTTTAAATTATACTCAGTTGACATGAATTATGGTTATTTTAACATATATATAATATATAACAATTAATTTTCTTTATAGTTACCATGTCCGCGTACTCCCCGAGTACTCCGATTACTCCCAACTCCCCAGTCGGCCGACTAGGGACCGCCTAGCGACTTTTACAACACTGGTTATGGTACCATAGGATCTGACAAATCCCGTTATCAGATTGCACCCATGGTTATGTGTGGGTTAGGTGGGTAACGACTGAATCTTTGATTGTTAATTTACCCTTTGGTGGTTTATTAATGCGAGTTTCAAGATAGTCGAGTCACGAAGGTTTGAATGTTATTAGCGAGACGACCAAAGTAGTTTTCACAATTTAAAACGAGAATGATTTAAACGACTAAAGCGATTTTTAACGAATTAAACGATTTGGGTAAACGATTGGTTTTGGTTAGTGTTTAGATAACGGGACGGGTGTAATGTGATGAAAACATGGTAGATACGCCGCTGATACTTCTTATATATAAGTGTTTTCATCATATTACATACCGTGGCGTTATTTAGTTCACTTGGGTAAACGATTCTGAAACGATGTCACACAATGATGTTTTCTGAATAATATAAACCATACGAGTTTTATTAACGAGTTTTTACGAGATGTTTTACAATTTGATTTAATTAAATAAATGTTTTGGGTTAAGAATTATGGCTATGAGATTTTATAAATTATAACCAACTTGATTTGAGTTGGTTAATTATGTTGCAATACTATACTTTTTAAAACAAGGTTTTTAATTAAGTATTGCAACATGTAAACTAGCCATGATTCCGACACTCTCATAAACATATGTGCTCGCCAGCATTTCTTTGCTGACTTTGTTTTTACATATGTTTCAGGTGTTGTTGAATGATGTTGATTGCTAGGATGCATGCTCACATAGGACTGGACGAAACCTTAGTGACTTAATAACAATGATAGACTATGTTTAACTTGTTTGTTTAGATTTCAAAACGATGTAAATGGTTAATCTTTAAATAAAACGAAACTTCAAATTCCCGTGTGTTATGAAACAATGATTCTGTTACGACACTCCTCAACGTTTCCGCCAGGATTTGTTGTTTTACGTGGTCGGGGTGTGACATCGCACGCCCAAAACGGACACCTGTAGCCCAAGTTAGAGCTATTTTAGTGAAGCTCTTTTGTCACGCGATCTTGGGCCTCAAAATACAAGATGGTCCGCTCCTTCACACTTGGACCAACATCACAAGTTAACTCTAAAGAGATAAGTATTACTCAAAGTAGAAGATGAGCAAGCTCATGGGCACGAAGCCCCCCTATATAAGGTGTTCCACTCTAAATATTCTCTCTCTATATTTATCACCTCTCAAAGAACCATTCCCTAATTCTCTAATCGAAGGCTGATCGTAGGAGGCCCCTTTCTACGATTAGACTAACAGTGTTGTTGATCTTAACATATACGCAAAAGCTTGAAGCAGAGGAACGTCCGAACTATAACAAGCTATATCTTTTTTGTATCAACACTAACAAATAGGAAAATTATTTAAGGGTCAAACTATCTACACACCAAGTGTCGAGCTGTGGCTAAAAATGTGTTTTTTGTTTTATATGCAAACCCCTGCAGTGTCGAGCTGTGGCTAAAACGCGGCGTTTTGGTCCGGTTAACCAGACAAAGACTGACGGGTGTCTGGCTGGTCTGTTGACCGGACCAAAACGCCGAGCTTTGGCCGCGTTTTGGTCCGGTCAACATACCTGTCAGACACCCGTCAGTTTTTGTCTGGTTGACCAGACCAAAACGCCGCGCTTTGGCCACAGCTCGACACTGTAGGGTGTGCATATAAAACAAAAATCAACTTTTTAGTGTGTAAATAGTGAAAGAAGTGTGCAAATAGGTACACCCTTATTTAATCTATCATTTCTATACTATTTAACTTTTTATAATAGCCTCACATCTATACTATATAATAAAAGAAACCACTTTAGGGACACTTGTCATCATATTAGGCCATTTCTTATAGATAATTATTATTTTAATTTAATCTCTTCTAATTAATTATAGATAACCCTCATACTAAATATTATTAGTTTAACATCTTATATTATAGATAACTCTTTATTTAAAACTCTGCTGAAAATACTTGTGTTATTCATCGGTTTAAGGTTTTGGAAAAACCATTGCATCCAGTAATCTGATTCTGGCCCAAACAATTAAATAGCAAACAAGCTCAATCTTGTAATTGTTGTAACTGGGCCCAACGTTAATTAGCAAATAGGCTCAATTTTTTAATTGATGTTACTGGGCTCACAATTAATTATAGATAGATCATCATGCGTAAGTCAGATTCCAACATCCACGATGAATCAATTATAGATAGATCATCATGCGTAACTCAGATTCAAGTGTCTAAAATGTAAAAAAATGTATATATATATATATATATATATATATATATATATATATATATATATAAAGATTTACTTTTTAAAAGTTCATTTTTTATTAAAAAGATAATAAACAAAAAAGATAACCATTTTTAAAGATTCAAGTGATGGCTAATTGAATGAAAAGGGGAGGCTAAACTAACTAACTAAGTAGGGTTACATTTATACATAACCTTTTATATACGTATATATTAGTCTGATACGTTAGCAAATGTAGATTTACAATTGTGAAAGCAAGTATCACATAACTATAGATATGTTTGTTCTTAAACGTTATTATAAGTATAACATCCTTAAGTAATTTTCTTTTGAACGGCACATCCTTAAGTAAATAATTCTTTTTAAAAGGGTCAACATGACTTATACTTTAAGTTATTTAGGTAAAACTTGTCCATTTAAAAATGACTTTTTAATGATTAAGAAAATGTATGTTTTAAAACTTTAATATAAGTCAATAAACCTTTACTTTTCTAATTTAAGACAATCTTGAACCAAGATAATGAACCATGAGAAATAGATATGTAACTAATATAAATTTTTATGATATAACTTTTATTGTACAGAAAATTACATTTATTCAAACCATGTAATGCGCATATTTTTAAAGATGTAATTTTTTTTATTGTTTGGTATATGAAGAGGTATGGTCCCAATTCTTTACCCACATGGCAAGGACCATACCACTTTTTCCAGCTTATGTGGCGTTGACATCAACGACACCATCCAGAAGCTTCCAGAAGCTTCTGGAAAATACGAAGGCAACACCAAAGATGCTCCATCAGACATAAAGGACAACACGTGTCACCAGCCATCAAGCGCCAAGTAAGCCTGCGACGAGTCCAGGAGCAATCCGACAATGTCAGTACGACGTCTCCAAAGGAGGCAAATACAGGCGCGCCACGTGTACCACTACACTGACCACAGCAGAGGAGACCAAAGGGATATTCCCCTTGGTCGGACAGCTGGCACGCGTCTACAGCTGGCATCGCCGCTCCTCCCCTTCTTTACCCTCCGGCTATAAATAGGACCCTTCACCATCCAGGTTGATCATCTTGCTCTCTCTATTCTCACACTTAACACACACTCTTATTTCCTTCTCGGAACAGTACTTATTCTCACGCCGGAGCCTGGTTAAGAGGGAAACCCCCATATTCCCCTCTTAACGAGACTAACGGTGTTGCTGTTTTGCAGGAACCAAGCCACATCCACGAGTAGAAAGAGAGATTGAACCCACAGAAGAAATAACCCCGCTGATTAACCATAGTGTTAACCAGTGTTTCATCATTGGCGCCATCCGCTTTTAGCAAAACCACTCTCATCTCTTTTTCTTTTCAAAAAACACTCGTCAAAATGGCTTAACAAAACCACCCGGCAGATGGAGACGTTTCTTCTTTTGAACTCATTTCGGACAACATACACGTCCAAAGAGACTAAAGGAACGAAATTATCCAAGAAAGACCGGCGAACAACGAATTTCCTAGTATCTTTGGGAGTACATCCAGGATCGTGGCTCAAAACGCACCTGGTGCTACTTTCCAAACTCCACCTAGAATCATCACTCAAACCACAAACGGAGCTACGTTGCAACCCCCGTCAGAGGTAGTCCAACAGACACCCCCACCAGTGCAAACTCAGAGCCATGGAGCTGGCCCCTCAGCTCCATCGGACCAAGCACAACTAAACTTCTCTGCACTACTAGGGCTACCCGAAGGAAAAACTCTGGCTTCCTGGTATGCTGAACAAGTGGCGTCTATAAACCTTGTTTACACACAACTCAGTGCGCAGCAAGCTTTGCTTCAAGCACAAGCTCACCAGTCAGCATTTGTCACTCCACCACAAAGGCCTTTGAGCGCTCCCATGCCTCAACAGGCCAATGCATTCAATCTGCGTCCTGAGTCAATACCTCCACCACATATTAGAAGGCCTAGCGCGCATGACACGCGCGATACGTATGGCGAGACAGAAAGCAATTATGTGCAGTATTCTCACCAACCAAAGAAGGCAATACAAATTCGTTTAGGCCCGCGCAACAAAAACAATGAATTTGAAGATGACGACGAGACGAACACAGTGTTCAGCAGGCTGCCACCAGAGCACGAAGCATACAAGCCTCGCAAGCGTGCAGGTTATGACCCAAAAGCTGAACATGATTACACTCTAAGCTATCGTCCAGATGACATGGCTGAGAATTCAAAGTTCACCAGAGAGATCGCCACGGCTGCCATAGACAAAACAAAATTGCCACACAACGTGGGCAAATACAACGGGTTGATAGACCCAGACGATCATCTCCAACTTTTCAATGGTGCGGGAGCAACGGGCGGATGGAACTTACCAACCTGGTGCCACCTCTTTGCTCAAACTTTCATAGGCGCAGCGCGCATCTGGTTTGACAGCCTACCAGCCGGGAAAATCAAATCATGGGTTGATTTCCGAGAGAAGTTCCTAGCACACTTCTCACAGCAACGACGACACACCAGGGATCCAGCCGATTGTTTGAACATATGGCGCAGAGACCACGAAAGCGTGGAAGATTTCATTACAAGATACAACAAAGAATGTTTGGAGATCGGCGATGTAGGCGAGAAGATGATGCGCGCACACTTCATGAGGGCTGTCAAGTGTGATGACCTCATCAAGCGCGTAAAAGGAAGAGACGGAGGACCCAAAGACTGGGAGACCTTCATTGAAGCAGCCAAAACCATCGCGCAGTCGGATAGACAGATGACCAGTGATGACCACCGTCAGCGCAGTTACAACCATACCGACCGGCACAGCAAGAAAGGCAGAAATCAACCTTGGAGAGCATCCGGTCACAGAGAAAGAAGCTCGGTAAGAGAGGATGCGCGCCACACGATCAACCAAATCGCACACCGAAAAGAGGTGAAAAAAGAAAACAGAGAGAAGCAGTGGACACTCCTAACAAAAACCCCTTCAGAAGTCTTGGCAACCGAGAACCACCAGTTCAAGCCACCACTACAAATGCGCAACAAAAGGGGCCAAGACCCGAATCTTTTCTGTGAATTCCACAAAGACACCGACCACTTAACCGACGATTGTTTCAGCCTCAAACAAGAGATCGAAAGGGACCTAAGAGACGGAAAGTTAACTCACCTGGTCAAAGGTGGAAGGCGTGATTACCGTCAGATTCAAAGAAGAGAAGAAGGGCCGGATAACAAAAAGCTCCGAAAGTTAGAAACCCACATGGTCCAAGGGGGTCCACGAAGGTCAAGAAAAAATTACAACAAGCGCGCGCAGGATGACTCATGGCGCGAGAAACAAGTCGTTTTCCCAGTTGTCAGAGGAGGCCCACGAGAAAGAAGGCCCATAGTCATCTCGGGCGTCATAGGGCATTATCAAACAGATTACATCTTCATCGATCCAGGGAGCACTGCGGATATCATATATGAACAGTGTTTTAATCAGTTCGATCAAGAGGATAAAGCGCGCTTAGAACCAGTTGATTACCCGCTCACTGGTTTCTGCAACGAAGCCGTTTTTCCTCTAGGACAAATATCGTTCCCAGTGCTGCTCTCGGACGGAAGAAACTCAAGAACAGAAGAAGTTACGTTCATGGTACTGCCAGCACATTCAAGACACGATATTCTGCTGGGAAGAGAATCCCAAGGTGATTTCAGCATGATTTGCTCTGGCCCACACTCAGCAGTGGGATTCCCAACAGAAACAGGAGTAGCCATCATCTATGCAAGCAAAGAAGTATTAGCGACAGATGAGCTAAGACCTGCAAAGACAAGGAAACCAGAAGCACGCCAAGAGGCGGAAAAATGGGTGCTAAACAGCGCATATCCGGAACAAACAGTAACCCTGGGACCTGCAATGTCCGATCTGACGCGCGCGGCGCTAAAGAAAATGCTGTTCCAAAATATGGATGTCTTTGCCTGGACGCCAGCAGACATGGTGGGTGTTCCACGGCACATAGCTGAACACCGCTTAAACGTCTCGGAAGAAGCCAAACCGGTGGTACATGCTAAGCGCCATTTGGGAGATATCAAGCACGACGCCATGAAAGAGCAAGTGATAGAGCTGTTAAACGCGGGAATCATCAAGGAGGTCAGGTATCAAACATGGGTGGCAAGCCCAGTGATGGTCCAGAAAAACAACGGTAGCTGGAGGATGTGCGTAGACTACAAAGATCTGAATAAGGCATGTCCGCGCGACTGTTACGCCTTACCAGACATCGATGAAAAGATCGATTCACTTGCCACATTCCAATGGAAATGTTTCCTCGATTGTTACAAAGGGTACCACCAGGTACAGATGGCCGTGCAGGATGAAGACAAGACTGCGTTCCGCACACCAACAAGGCTATACTGCTACACCAAAATGCCCTTTGGTTTAAAAAATACGGGCGCGACTTATCAGAGGCTCATGAACGAAACCTTCCACGACGCCATCGGCAAGTATATAGAAGTGTATATGGATGATCTGGTTATTATGAGCAAAGAGGAGAGCACAATGTTGCTAAACATCCAAAAGACGTTTGACACCTTGCTTGGAGTCAGCATCAAGTTAAACCCAGCGAAGTGCTCCTTCGGGATGGAGGAGGGAAAATTCCTGGGTTTAATTGTCACGAAAGACGGTTTCAAGGTGAACCCTGACAAGATACAAGCAATAGAACGCATGCCGTCACCGTCACCGTCAACGATCAAGGAGATGCAAAAATTGGCAGGACGGTTGGCAGCACTCAACCGCTTCCTGGTCAATCACGCAGCTAAATCATTTCCGTTTATAAAAACTCTCCGTAACTGCATGAAGAAGAGTCAATTTCAGTGGACTCCGGAAGCTGAAAGCGCATTCCGCGAGATGAAAGACTGCCTCATCAAGCTGCCAACCTTAACTTCACCAGTCAAGGGCGAACCTCTGGTACTATACTTATCAGCCTCCGATAGGGCAGTAGGAGCAGTGTTGCTTGTAGATCGGCAGGGTGTCCAGACGCCAGTCTATTATGTGTCACGAACTCTAACCGACCCAGAAACCCGGTACGCAATCATGGAGAAACTAGTACTCGCACTGATTCATGCATCAAGAAGGCTGCGCAGGTACTTTGCCAACCACGTCATTCACGTGCTCACAAACTACAACATTGGCAACATACTCGCAAGGCCGGAGATCTCAAGGAGGCTAGCAAAATGGGCAATAGAGCTCAGGGGTCACAACGTAGTGTTCAGACCAAGACCGGCGATCAAAGGCCAAGTACTCGCAGATTTCATGACAGAGGTACCGGATGACAAAGATCGAGAATGCAAGGCGATGGAAAAGGCCGAGAAACAACAAGTGGAGGAACCATGGCTACTATACACAGATGGTGCGTCCAACGAGGATGGAGCAGGTGCCGGCCTCCGACTAGTGAGCCCCGACAAACACGAATTCACCTACGCCATACGCCTGGATTTTAAAAGCACAAACAACGAAGCTGAATACGAAGCCTTCCTTGCGGGTTTAAGATTGGCGATCAAATTGGGAGTACGACACATCGAAGCGCATGTGGACTCCATGTTGGTGGCAGGTCAAATCAACGGGCAGTACGAAGCCAAGGGAGATACAATGGCACTTTACCTGAGCCAAGCGAAGACACTGCTGCAAATCTTCTATTCCTACAAAGTGCATCACATCAATAGAAGCGAGAATAAGCCAGCTGACGCGCTGAGTAAACTCGCCTCTACAAGCTTCCAGCACCTCGCAAAAGATGTACGCATAGAGGTTTTAAGCAACCCGTCAGTGCCACTGCGAGAAGTAAGCGTCGTCCAACTAGGGACAACGTCTTGGATGACTCTGATAATCACATACCTCCAATCTGGAGTACTCCCGGAGAACAAGGCAGAAGCGAGGAAAATCCAGTACAAATCCGAACATTACCAGATGGCTGATGGGATCTTGTACAGAAAATCATACCTCGGGCCTTTGTTAAGATGTGTTGACCCCGAAGACGCACGCTACCTGATCAGAGAAGTGCACGAAGGAATCTGCGGTATACATGCTGGACCAAGAATGGTGGTAGCAAAGGTCATGAATGCGGGGTACTATTGGCCCGGAATGCATTTGGATGCGGTCAAAGAATTGAGGAAGTGCAGTGGATGCCAAAGACATGCCCCCAAAACGATGCGCCCCAAGAACGAGTTGGTACCAGTCACCACGGCATGGCCCTTTCAGCAATGGGGAATAGACATGGTCGGACCTTTTCCCGAAGCCCCAGGAGCTGTCAAGTTCATAATAGTCGCAGTCGACTATTTCACCAAATGGGTAGAGGCAAAGGCCCTCGCATCGACCACAGCCGCCGTTGTCAAAAAATTCATTTGGGAACAAATCATATGTCGTTTTGGTTTACCTCTCAAGATAATCACCAACAATGGAACCAACTTTGCCGAAGACAACCTTCAACAGTGGTTCAAGGAATTACACATCGAGCATACCTTCTCCTCGGTCGCACACCCGCAGGGGAATGGTCAAGTTGAAGCCGTCAACAAGGGTATAGTCGACGGAATTAAGGCAAGGCTGGGAGAAAAAAGAAGAGGTTGGGTAGACGAACTGCCCAGCATCTTGTGGGCCCACAGGACGATGCCCAAAACAAGCAACGGAGAAACACCGTTCAGCTTGGTTTATGGGTCGGAGGTAGTAATTCCAGCAGATATAGGATTGCCGTCACCCAGAATGCTCTCAATGAACATGGTCAACAATGAAGAAGAAAGGAGGATCGACCTGGACCTCCTAGAAGAACGGAGAGAAATGGCGGCAATCAATGAAGCAAAGTACAAAACGAAGCTGGAAAAATATTACAACTCTAAAGTCCGAGTATGCACCTTCAACCCGGGAGAATTCGTCCTCAGAGACAACGAGGCCTCAAATGCAGAAAAACCCGGGAAGTTGGCTCCCAAGTGGGAAGGTCCTTATGTCGTCGACACCGTGCTCGGAAAAGGAGCCTATAAGCTGCGCACCATCGACAACAGGGAGGTTCCTCGCACATGGAACGCCCAACAGCTGAGAAAATGTTACCTATGAAGAAAATTTTTGTAATCGCAATGGCCAAGTCGCCGACACATTTATAGTTATACAAGAAGTGTTTGGCTATTTCTCTATCATGCAAATTTCTTTGTCACAACTGCATATATTACTTTGGGCATACACGAAAACATCAATGGCTCGACCATTAGGAAACGTTGTAGACCTCCAAGGCCTGTCACAAACAACTGCACAGCCGGGTCAGACACAACTAAAGCCTAACAAACGCCAAACAAATACTTCGTGCCCACATAAACACGAAAACATCGAACACAGGGCAAACAAACATTGTAAGCACCCCCAAGGCTGAGAACAGCTGAGTCTACACAATAACCTGTAAACTCGATCACTTCGTATTCACGATCTAACCTGTGCACAAAAACGACAGAATAAAACGTTGTCATAAACACAACACAAACCTGTCAGCGCCAACATTCATTCGTGATACCTGAATCAAAGTAATTACACATGCACATATTATGACGATAACAAAATTCGCATAAAAACTAACAGCCATTAGCATAACAAATGTCAAAAGTATAGCCAAATATTCACGAGCATAACAAGAACGTTAAATTGTCAAATACAAGACCAACAAAGGTCGTACGCGGCGCGCAGGCCGGAAGTCCCTCATGCGGGATGACTAGGCCCGACACCTCCAGCAGCACCGCCCTCATCGCCAAGAGCATTTTTAAGCAAGGCAACACCATCAGGTTTTCTTGCCAACTTCTTCGCAGCCTTAACCACCGCAAACTCCAAAGACGAAAACTCTTGTCTTTTTTCAGCATAGGCCGCACCACAATCCTCTTTCCATAACTCAAAGTGATGCTCTTTCTCCTTATTAACCGCCGCAGCTCTGCCTTCGATATAACCATCCTTACGCCCGCTATTATAGCCCGCTTGCCCCAACTCAAACATATAGTTGGCCAGCTCATGGGAGTTGACGATGCGATCAGCAATCTACGAAGAAACACACAAACAAGAGAAACAGCTCACGAAAGTCACACACAAGAAAAAAAAAGAGAGAGAGGTCAAAAAGCTACCAGAGGCACTGCGCGCGAGAGCAACTACTTGCAATCAGCTGACATTTCCTCAGCAAGGAGTTCAGAGGCTTTGCATTCAACAGTCTTCTCCTGAAGAAGACCTTCAGAAGTCTCATACTGCCTCGCAAGAACCTCCAGCTTAGCGATGCGTTCAATGTATTCTTTCTCCTTCTTCTCAAACGCCATGCGCGCTTGATTAGCCTCCTCAGCAATATCCTTCTTTTCACCAGACAAACGTACAATGGCATCACGTTGAGTTTTAAGCTCCACATTCGTACGCTCGCACGCTGCTTCCCAATTTTTCTGCTTGTCAGCATTGACCTTCCTCTCCTGGGCAAGTTTCCCCTCTGCATCAGCAAGCCTCCACTCCAACCCCTTCTTCTCAGCGTTGAATTTCTCTCTCTCTTCCGTAAGTAGTCTCTTATCATTTTCAAACTCCAACGTGTCCTCCCCCATCTGCTTCCACTCACGGACAATCTCCTGAGTAGTAGAGAAAAAATTAACCCCGGCTTGAACATGATCATCTAACAGTTCAAACCGACGGCGCTTTTTCTGAAACATCCTTTCAGCTGGGGGGAGAGACAACGAGTAGAAGTCATGACAATTTTCAAGGTTATCCATCCGGGAGCCCTGGGTCAAACGCCAGCGGGGGACATGCGGAAGATCGTCACAAGCAGGATTTGTCGTCTCAAAAGAATCGGCATGTACCTTTTCAAACTGAGGGCTGCGGACAGCACCTGAGGTTGCACCATCACCATCACCCGGGGGGCGTTTGGTATACACCGTATGATGAGGAATAGTTTCACTTACCTCCATTTCAACTTCAACATTTTTACCACGATCACCACCAGCACCCCCCGCAGCATCATCACCACCAACAACACCGCCAGCATCACCACCCGTCTTACCACCACCTTCACCAACTTGCTCCACATTCACATCTTCCCTTTTCTTCCCGTCAGAAGTTTCATGGGGAGGAGACAACCCAAAGGTCCTCGACGGCGGAGATTCCGGAGGAGTAATCTTGGAAATATCAATCTTATGTCCACTTTTGGCTGTTTTGGTACCTGCTCCAAAACGAGCAGCATATTCAAAGAAAGGAAGGACAAACAAACAAAAACGTAAGAGACGTTGGGAGAAAATAAAACGAATACCAGAAGCTTCATAGATTTTCTGCAGCAAATCACTAGGCCTTTCAGCAAAAATACCCATGTCAATGTCCGATTCAGAGGGGGCGGGAGGATTCTCTTTTTGAAGTTTAATCTTCTTTGATGCAAGCACAGCAGCAGCCTGCTCATCAAGTTTTCGCTTCCTATCCTCAAATATCTTTTTCTGCATAATCTCAGTTAAAGTTGCGCGGTCCTCGGGGTCCGACTCAGGGCGCTTCTCTTCAACCCCTAAACCGGGCAACGTGTCAGAAACGACAACATAATCAAGGATACGAGGAGTATGAAGTCGCTTACGAGGAGACTTAGTGGAAGTTCCTTCAGCTTTCTTCCCCTTTCCCTCCGCCTTGTCAGCTTTCACCTTTCTCTTCGTCTCCAACGGGTCAACAGGTTCGACCGGCATCTCCAAATCATCACCAACAACCTCGTTCACCGGCTCGTGCGCAACCCCTTGCGCCGGACCTGCACGCGCGGAACGAGAGGTTAGGTCTTCCAAAGATCTGCCATACCCATCACTCGAGAGAACGATAACTTCCTCTCGAATGGAATCAAATATATCATCATCATTTTCACTATCTTCACCTAAGACAGTGTTCACATAAGCGGTGAAACTCTCATTGCTCGGATGCAGAAACCGGCCACGGATCTGATCCAACCAAGGCCGTTTATCAGGTTTTTGTATCGCCTCAACCATTGCACCCGGCGCCTTTGGATCCAAAACGTTCAACAACGTGAACCCTACTGCACAAAACGACAGAGATAAAGAACAAAGCACAAGCAATACAAAGTACTACATACAAAAAAAAAAAGAGAAGAGTAAGATTACGGAACGAGACGTACACTTGCCCTCATGACCATAAACCGGGACTCCCATCGGATGTTTAGGGATCCACTTCATACCCATCCCGGCACCAACCAATGCCATCTCCTCAAGCTGGATTATCGGAGTGGCTTTACGGGTCAACCTCTTGTACCAGTCTTGATCAGCAAAATCTGCAACCACATCAACTTTTGGGATACCCTCATCCACAGATCTGTAATGCATATCCACAGGAACAACACCCCGGCGAATGTAAAAAAACTTCTGCTTCCAGTCATGGAGACTCTTCAGTGGCACAGAGCAAACCGGAGAAACGTTGGTACGAGCACTGAAAGAGTAAAAACCATGCGCCATGCGTCCATTTGGCTCACCTTTCATAAAAGGCCAAAACCCATGCGCCATGCGTCCATTTGGCTCACTTTTATAAAAGGCCAAAACCCATGCGCATGCGCCATGCGTCCATTTGGCTCACTTTTTCAAGGAGCTAAAACCCATGCGCCATGCGCCATGCGTCCATTTGGCTCACTTTTTCAAAGAGTCAAAACCCATGCGCCATGCGTCCGTTTGGTTCACTTTTTCTACAAGAAATCAGAAACTATACGCCCATCATGCGCAAGCGGCTTACGAAAAAACACTACCTTCATAAGTCCAGCATCCCTCCTAGACGATCAACTCAACTAGAAGGCACACTGGACTAGGGGGACTTGAAGAGGTATGGTCCCAATTCTTTACCCACATGGCAAGGACCATACCACTTTTTCCAGCTTACGTGGCGTTGACATCAACGACACCATCCAGAAGCTTCCAGAAGCTTCTGGAAAATACGAAGGCAACACCAAAGATGCTCCATCAGACATAAAGGACAACACGTGTCACCAGCCATCAAGCGCCAAGTAAGCCTGCGACGAGTCCAGGAGCAATCCGACAATGTCAGTACGACGTCTCCAAAGGAGGCAAATACAGGCGCGCCACGTGTACCACTACACTGACCACAGCAGAGGAGACCAAAGGGATATTCCCCTTGGTCGGACAACTGGCACGCGTCTACAGCTGGCATCGCCGCTCCTCCCCTTCTTTACCCTCCGGCTATAAATAGGACCCTTCACCATCCAGGTTGATCATCTTGCTCTCTCTATTCTCACACTTAACACACACTTTTATTTCCTTCTCGGAACAGTACTTATTCTCACACCGGAGCCTGGTTAAGAGGGAAACCCCCATATTCCCCTCTTAACGAGACTAACGGTGTTGCTGTTTTGCAGGAACCAAGCCACATCCACGAGTAGAAAGAGAGATTGAACCCACAGAAGAAATAACCCCGCTGATTAACCATAGTGTTAACCAGTGTTTCATCAGTATATAAAATTACATTTATTCAACCCGTGTAATAAATGTGGTTTTAAAGATATAACTTTTTTATTTGGTATATAAAATTACATTTATTCAACCCATACAATATTGTTCTTATAGATATAACTTTTTATTATTTAATATATAAAATTATATTTATTCAACCCGTACAATAAATGAGGTTTTAAAGATATATTATTTTATTATTTAGTATATAAAATTTATTTATTTAACCCCGTGTAATACACGGGGTTATAACCTAGTGTTATATATAAAAAGAACAAGCGTGACATCCGGTCTCAAAACCTTTCTTTTCTTTTGTGTTTTTGAGGAGTATGAATAGCCTTTCCATCTTCTTGGATGGATACAAGAGAGAGAAAGTAGAGAGACAAAGAGGAGGAAGAACCAATGGATAATTGTGTGAAAACAACTACCCCTTTATCTTCTTTCTCTTCTGTCCAATCTAATCTATCCATGGCCATTTCTTCACCTTCATCTGCACCTTTCTTGGACTCACTCTTCTACTGTGAAGAGCAAGATCATCCATGGAGCTATGACCACAATGAAGAACATGAACAAGATCTCCATCTTCCAACCATAAACCACCAAGATTTCTTCTGGGAAGATGAAGAACTTGTCCATCTCTTCACCAAAGAACAGTTACAAACAATTCATTCTACTTTCACTTTTGACCACTTTGCTCGCAAAGATGCTGTTGACTGGATCCTTAAAGTCAAATCCCACTTCGGATTCACACATCTCACTGCCATTCTTGCCATCAATTATCTTGACAGGTTTCTTTCAAGCCTTCACTTCCAGCAAGATAAGCCATGGATGATTCAACTTCTTGCTGTCACTTCTCTCTCTCTAGCTGCTAAAGTTGAAGAAACTCAAGTTCCATCTCTCCTAGATCTTCAAGTATGTACCCCATGCATAAAAACTTGTACCCTAATTTGCCCATAATATCATCATTAATTCATTATCAAGTAGTTTTTAAAGTGTTCATTTGTCACTCAAGTACTACAAACAAGTACTGCATTGATAGATTGTACGATGCGCTTTTCAAGTTGTACGTTATAGTAGTAGTTATCAACTTATCATTAACCACTTGAGAGAAGTAGCCAGTAGCTTCCTGTTTTAATGAAATTAGGGTTTTGTGTTTCTTGCAGGTAGACACAAAGTACATGTTTGAGCCCAAAAACATACAAAAAATGGAGCTTTTGATGATGTCAGCCCTGGAATGGAAGATGAATCCAGTTACACCAATCTCATTTCTTGATCATATTGTTAGAAGACTGGGATTAAAGACTCATCTTCACTCAATTTTTGTCAAGAAATGTGAAGATCTTATTCTGTTCTTGGTTTCAGGTGTTCTTTTTCACTCATTTTGACCAAAAACATGTAATCTAATTCTTGACAAACAACGTATGATCTATCAAACGTTGGACTAGCTTATGATGTTTCTGTTGGTTTTGTTTGGATTCAAGATTCAAGATTCGTGGGTTATCAACCATCGGTATTGGCAACAGCTGCAATGCTTCATGTTATAGATCAAGTTGACTATTTCAACTCTGTTGTCTATCAGAATCAGCTTCTGGAAGTACTCAAAACCACAAAGGTTTGTCTCTTGTCCTTTGTACTTTGTAGGCTGTACCAAGTACCCGCACTTATTTACTGGAGTGAGTACACAACTTTATCTGCATATAGTACAACAGTTGTTGAAGCACTGAGGATTCTGTGATTTCTGTCTATGATAACTGAGTTATGTCTTTGACCATGGTAGCACCACTATAAATCATTTGTTTTTTTTTTCTTCTTTTTATTTATTAAAATTTAATTTTAATGGTCTTAAACAACTAATTCTTTTTTTCTTCTTCTTTTTATTTATTAAACTGTTACAGGGATGTTTTAGGTTCATAGCTGGCCTGATTACCCAAAATTAATATATTTCATACCGGCTTGAGGGTGGGGTTTAGGTTTTTGAGGGTTTACGTTTAGTGTTTAGTGTTTTCGTGGTGGAGGTTAAGGTTTTTGAGGGGTGGTGTGGGGAGGGGATTGGGAGTTTGCGATTTTAGGTTTTTCGTAGCCTTCATTCATGTTTCTATGTGGCGAATAATGTTACAACCAGTATGTGACGCGATTTTACTGTCGGTGATGATGGAATTACCAAAATTTGTTTAATACTCCAACAAGGGACGAATGCGTCTTTGTAAATCTTTTCTTATATTATAAAAAGGTAATCTATAAAAAGTAATTATAATACTTTTTCTTAGAAAACTGTCATAATAATTCATATCTTAATCAGCTTGGTCAAATAAAATCTAGCATTACTGGACAGCACTAATAAAGCTACAAGAAAGTCTATGAGATTTGAGGAAAAGAGTACGTGACATATTGAAGATAATTAAACTTTGTACATATGGTGTTCGCAGGAGAAAGTAAAGGAGTGCAATGAGATGATTATGGAGGCATCACTTATAAGTTCCTTTAACCCCAAAAAGCGAAAGTTTGAAGAGGATGAAACCATACATATCATCTCATCATCATCATCATCATCATCATCATCATCCCATCACTATCATCGTCAACCTCCTATCAAGAAAACGGGGATCGTACAACAACAGTTGGGTTATGGTTCGCTAAGTTGCAAAGTGCCTGTTGACGTGGCATATATTCCTTGATATGTACATAATGTGGTGGTCAATAGCATTTTTAGTTAATTATTATGATATAAATTTTGCTAGATTCATGTCATTTTGAATAATAGACGACGAATGGATATGTGATCATCACAAAGATATTGATATGAGGTTATTTTGTATGCTTCTTATGAAGTTCTAGTGATTAAGATGAGACCTCAAATAGTTAGTTATATATAAGGATGTAATTTAGAGAAAATTATAAAAAGTAGTTATTTTTTAATGTGATACACCTATGTTGCAATCTCATAAATATATTAGATCTCAAGCATTGTGATACTCGAATTTACTCACACCTATTCACTTTTACTTGAATACAAGACTTAAATTTTATTAAATGCAATGCTTATTTCTACTTGAATGATTGAATACAAGACTTAAATTTTAGAACTCAAGTAATGTGTTAGGAGACTGGAATGAAATGGTTACAAAAGTGAAAACACAGGGACTGAAATAATGATTTTTGACAAACCACAGGGATGAAAACAGTAATTAACTCATTTAGATATCTTTTTGTTTTTTATTAATAAGGGCATTATGGTCAATTCACATGTACTTAACAGAATAAATGGATGGGGTTAACGGAGGTGGACTGAAATTGTTATGAAAGTGAAACCACAGGGACTGAAATCGTAATTTTTAAACTAATGGACTGAAATAGTGATTTTTGACAAACCACAATGATGAAAACAATAATTAACTCATGAATAAATAAATACACATATAGATACATATCTATACACAGGGGCGTGCGAACACACACGCACACACACATCAATCATACACCACGTGTATCAACTTTTTATCGTGTATTATTATAAAGTTTCTGTTGTTGTGGTGGTGCTGGGTGGTGGAGGCAGCGGCTAGCGACAGTGGTGGGTGGGTGACAGCAGTTGTGGTCAGTGGTAGGGTGGTGGAGGTGATGTAGGGTGAAAGAGAGAATGAAATGGGAAAAAATAAGGAGGTGAATGGAATGAATTTGGGGTGTTTTAGAGGAAATAAAATAGACGATGTTATATGTGATTTCATTTAATTGACTAACCAAACATTATTTTTTTCATTCCCTCACAATGTTTCATTTCATTACATCTCTCGTTTCAGCATACCAAACAATACCTAAGATTTATAAAGAGAAAATAATGAGGAAATAAAGCAAATAATAATAATAATAATAATAATAATAATAATAATAATAATAATAATAATAATAATAATAATAATAAAATAAACACCCAAATAAAGCCAAAAGTAAAGGAATTCAATTTTTAAAATAAATCCAAAACTACCCAAAGTATTAAAAATTGAATGATTTAATGTGAAAATGTCACTTCATTTTTACCTAAATTGAACTCAAAGTACTTAAATCAATTGTGGCGTTTCCAAATTACAAAAAAAGATTTTCTTCTACACCCAACTTCATTCTTCCATAAAATTTTTGGGTGCATGAACCAATTTTTGTTTCCCGAATACACTATCCAAATCAATTCCGATGGTGTTTTAAAAGTAACCAAACACCCGATGCTAGTACCTAAAGACACACCTCATAGCTCAAACAATATATGATGTTTTCTGACTTTTGGTATATTATATTAAGGAAGTGCACACGTTGGTGGTCACTGGTGCGTGGGCGCCTGCTGGCAATGAGCAATTTGCCAACAACGACTAACGAGGAACAAAGGAGAACAAGTGGCTTTGAAGTTTTCTCAATGGACAAAATTTTAAAATAACGTAACTTAAAGATATTTTGTAACTTTATTTATTATATTTTTGGGAGAAAATGACAAAAAGCATGGACCATATATGTGTTTGTTTGAGACCTTTTAGTTTATCCAACTTCATTTTTTAAGTAACATTACGAAATAAAAAGGTAACAAAACGCTTGATGCATGATACTAATAATAATCAAGCAGAATATAGACAATACTACTTAGACCACCCATAACGCTGACTTTTATGGGTGTTATTCTTTCCACTTCACCCCAGTCTGTACTCCTTGCCCGAACCAATTTCAACGAGCGCCTCCACTTCCCCTCTCTCTTTCCCTTGCCCTCTCACAATTATTCACATGTGTCGCTTGTTCTCATGATCTTCTCCCCTTCCTCTCTAAACACACTCATTCTCTCACTCTCTCTTCTGCGCGTCAGACGAACGTCCAATGGTACAAGCGGAAATCTATGTGATAATAAGTGATAACATATATGCTTCATGGTTTATTTTTAACATGAAACGTGATAAAATTTAAAAGTAAATGTAACATGTTAGCGAGTATTGTGAACTTTTATAATTAAATATATAGTAACATGTCAAAATGGTCCATGAGTTTAGGCCAATTTGCTACTTCAGTCCAAAATTGAAACTTTTTGTATCTAGGTCTCTAATGTTTCATTTTTGTTGACATTTTCATCCAATTGACAAATTAGATTAGAATTTTCTACTTACTTCTCCCATTTTTTGTCGTTTCCCTCATTTAATTAAAATATGTTATAACATAAAATGTCGATTATACCCTTCATTTAAATGAGGAAAACGATAAAAAATTGAGAAATTAACAGAACATCTAACCCAATTTACCAATTTAATGAAAATGAAAATAAAAATGAAACCTTAGAGAAACAAATACAAAAAAAATTATTATTAAACTAAAATGAATCTAGTGGCTTAAACTCAACAACCAGTTGTACATTTTACTCTTAAATATATTGCAAATGCTGCAAAGATGAAGTGTCACAATCAATAATATCGAAAGGTCAAAAGACATAAGGTTTGGGATATTGAATTTGGGAGACAGAAAATCTTTAAAATATAAAGGGAATTTATATGGCATGGGCCAACAAATAGTTAGTTTGTTTCATGTCTGAAAGTCATAGTATTAAATAGTAAAAGTTGTGTTCGAGATCATGTTTGAATAGTGATTTCTTTCGTATTTTTACTAATTTATTGAAGAAACACCAAACTAATCTGGTTTGTGTCTCAATAAATAAGGTTAATCTTCTTTATCTCGTTCAAGTTGTGATGTGATAATCCTACAAAACACTAAACACACCGTTAAGCTCGTTACGAGGAGGGGAACAAGGGGTTCTCCTCGTAACCACCATCCGATGTGAGAATAAGTATATGCTTTGAGGATAAAAGTGTGTGACTAAGAGTGAAAGAGCAAGGAAACGATCCTTAAACCTGTAGGTGAGATTCACTATATATAGCCAGAGAGGTGTGGGAAAGAAATGGGCTGATGGACCTTGGGCATGTAGTCGACAACAAGGAACATTTATTCTGTCTTCTCTCCCATGACCATTGGTGCTTCTAGGCGAGAGGATAGTTGGCGCACGCTGAATGGGTCCACGTGTCCTGATCGTTGTCCTTGTTGCCTGGTCTATCATCAGCAGCTAAGTAGAGATCATGGAGCAGTGGTCGGCGCAAGCTGATTGGTGCCACGTATGCGTCCTTGTGTACATTTTTGTCTCCTGTACGATTGTTATTCGTGGAGCGTGATCGGATACAGCCTGTTGGACGCTCATTGGTCCACTGCTCTGCCACTTGTACCTTTGGTATTTGCCCTAGGATTATATGTGCTTCTTTCCTCCGCGCGACCATCAGGGATATCCAGTGCACCCGGCGCAAGGTGCAGGAAGTAAGGGTTTTCATCCAAGGAGGCAATTGTCAAAGCTGGTCCTGTGTTGGACCTGACCTCGCGCGCGACCTAGGTTGCACCTGATTAGCCGGCACGAGGTTAGGAAAGCTACCAAATTAGTCTGATAAGAGTATGGTCCCGCGCGCGATCTGATTGGTCTGAGCAGGATTTGGGACCATACCCCTTCAAGTCCCCCAGTCCAGTGCTGCTTCCATGCGCGAGGCAAGTGGTTGGAGTTCTGGACTAGGAAAATTAAGAATTTAGGCCCACGCTTGTTCAGGTTTTTTAGAAGGCGTCTTCTAAGCTAGAAGAGCTGGCGGGCGTGTAATGTGGTGCAATTTACGTGGCGCAGCTATCTAGCTGACGCGCATGTAATGTGTTGTAATTCACGCGGCACAACTATCTAGCTTGTTGTTGAAGTGACATGCTACTTTGTGCAGGAAATTCGTGGAATTTGAAAGAGCAAAGTCTGCGCTTGCTCTGTTACTTAGAAAAATATTTGACGCTAGAAAAGCTGGCGCGCGTGTAACGTGTTGCCATTGATGCGGCACAATTATCTAGCTTGTTGCTAAAGTAACATGTGCAGTTGCGCGGGAAAACCTTGAAATTTGAAAAAGCACAAGGTGACAGGTTGGTGCAAGTTAGTGGTGACAGTGACCTTTGAGTTGACCACTGACACAATGACGATCGTGCTGTCATTATGTCAGGCGCGCCGTTTCGTCTGGTGTCAGGTGAGTGAGGCCCGCATGCGCGTGGTAACTGTCACTCCGTGTTTCCCGCCTGATGTGTCAACCCCTGGTTGGACACGCGCGTGGCTGCTTCGGCACAGTTACTTATCGCATTAAATGCGATGGGTATAAATACTTGAAGAGGAAACGTTGGGGAACACCTTTCCTTCGAATTTCTTACCTTTCTCTCTTCTTATCTTTCAAATCTTCAAAGTTTCTCAGCAGTTCTTCAAACCTTCAAAGGTTTTTAGCAGATCTTCAAACTGTTCTTAGAATCCGCAGATCTTCAAACTGTTCTTAGAGTCTCTATAGATCTTCAAACTTTTCTACTAAGATGTCGACGGCCGACGACATAGTGACGGTGGAGGAGACCGGTGGTGCTCTGCTACCGTTAAAATGGGATCAGGGCTTGTTCGAACAGGTGGTCTGGGGCCACCAATTTGCGGAGGAATGGGATGCTAGGTACCCGGCTCAAGGGCAATCTGCCGTCGACACACTGCCGAGATACATAACCCTGTTTGCCGACTTCTTCGGAGAAGGAAATTTCCAGCTACCGGCCACCCATTTATTGGGTGATATTCTTCAATACTATGGTTCCCACATCTCTCAGTAAAGCCCCATAGGCATGGTCCGGATTCGACACTTTGAATTTGTGTGTCGAACCCAAGAAAAGCAACCCACCGTCGAGAGGTTTAGGTCTTTTTACCAACTGCAAAGCAATATAGTCTTCTTCTCCTTTGCTCTTCGCGCTGCGAAGAAGATTCTCATAAATCCTCCTAAGAGCTTCCATGACTAGAAGATGAAGTTCTTTCATATTCTAACGAAGGTGATCCCGATGGTGATTCCGGGATATGGGGCCAATTCTGAAGGGATGGCTGAAAATTCCACACGGCGCAACGTGGTATGAAAAGTTGATGGCAATGCCAAACCAAGCATTTGGTGAGCAAGTGTTGGTCGCGGCCGATATGAGCGATAAATGGCCGGAAGATAGTGAGAACGTGCTTGTTCTCATGCTTGGGGATGAAGGTAAGTCCCTTTGTTCGCTTACTTCCTTCGTAAGAATTTTTTGAAGATTACTTATTCTGTTGCTAACTCCTCGTTTCTGAATGCAGAAGTTGTGCTTTATCATTGCGCGTTTTGAGCCCACGCTGGTGTTATGGGCGTGAGGCCCCTGCGTGCGGGTGAAGAATACTGGTCGGAGCAGATACAACCAAATTTCATGTATGCCAGAGCTGAAGTGTTTGCTGCCCCCTTAGTTGCGGCTGAAGGTGTGCACATTCCCAATCATAGGCCATGTAGGGCTATAATTCCTGCTGGGAAAGAAGTTGTGTATCTTTCCAGTGAGGAGTCAGTAGCCTCATCAGAATAACATGAGTTAAATCCTACCCATAACATATTTGCAGGTGTGTTGTGCAACCTTGGGATTGATCCTGAAGAGAAGAAACCCAAGAGGGTTGGAAAGAAGAAAGTAACTGTTGCCGGAGGTGTGGCTATGAAGAAGCCTGATACTACAGGCGCAACGTCTGATGTTGCTTCTTGTAAAAGTACTGCTCGTTTTCGACAAAGTAGCCTAGAGGACTTTGTATATGTGGCTGACTCATTTGAAGAGTTGTACGCTATAGGTTGAAAGCCTCAAGGCAATGTGGCTGCCGGCGCGCGGAGCTCTGGGGGCGCAAGTTCTAACGACCCAACATCTGGTGCGACCCCCACCTCTACCCATATTGAAGAGACTGAAGCTGATCCTGGTCATGTAGAGCTGATCAGGAAAAGTGCCTCCAAGAGGTCTTGTGAGGAGACGAAGTCTGAGGCTACCCACGCTGCCAAGAAGATTGCCACTAGCAAGCCTCCTATTGGTAAATTTTTTCACACTTGTGTTTTATTACATCTCTTTGCATGCGTTCTTTGTTAACATATTTTCTTTGTTGCAGAGGAGGCACTCGCGCGACCTAAAATCGTTGTTATCCCTCCCAAGGCTGTTGCTACAGTTGGAGAGAAGGCTGGGGAGGCGAAGAAAGCTGCAAAGAAGTCTGTCGATAAAACCCCGGAGGTTGTGAAAACTCCGGAGGTTGAGAAGGCTGTGGGGGTTAAAGAGTCCATCTTTAAGTGTGTCGAGAAAGAAGTGCGGGTTGAGGAACCCTTTGTGCAGCAGACTGCCCCCATTGAAATTGCTGGGGAGTCTGCTGACGACGTGCATGGAGAGGGTCATGTGGAAACCCAGACTACTGGTGGTGAAGGCGCAGTAGCATCAGGCGCGGGTGGTAGGAATGATATCCCCCCCCCCCAAAACTCCACCAAGGGATCCTTCACCAATCCGGCCTGATGACACTTTGGGCGACATACTGCAAGACTTATGATGAGAGTCTCGCCAACGAAATCCACACTCCTGTGTGGAAAGTAAGGCAGGGCGATAATTTTGCTGACTTTGCCCCCTGCAGGGAATGGTTCATGGGGGCCTTCCCCCCAGGTGAAGTGCGTCATCAAAGGGACCGTGGGCATGACCACCTGTACCAATCTCACGTTTATACCCAAGCTAATTGTTCTTCCTTGAGCTATCAAATCAACCGCGAATGGAGCACGATGTACCTTGAGCGCGCCAGCTGGGAAAAGCATAGAGAGCATCTGGCTGTTGAGGTCAAGTTATTTGAGCAAGTGAAGGCTGAGTTTACCAAGGAGAAAGCTGAGTTTCAGAAAGAGAAAAAATCAGAGGAATAGGGCCTCCAGAGTTTGAAGAAGAAGCTTCAGGCGAGTGAGGATACGCTCACTGAAGAGCGCTGGAAGTGGCGCATGGCTTGCGAAAAAGACAACCAACGAATGTTCGTCGCGCGCACGGAGATCACTAACCTTAAGGCACAAGTTGAAGCTTTTACAAAGTCTAAGGCAGACTTTAAGGAGAAGTATGAAGAAGCTAAGTTGCGTCGGGAGCGCGTTGAGGTCCTCGAGGTCTGTACCATCTCTTTTTATTAAATAGATAACGAAGTCAAGAAAATTTTCTAACTTGTTCATTTTTGCCGTGAAGGGCTTGCAGGTGGAGTTAGAGAAAAAAACGAATTGATAAAGATAATGACCTCGCCTGCAAGGACGTGGTGATAGCTAAGCTCCAGCGTCGCCTGCACGAGTCGTAGGAAGCGCTAGAAGCTGAAAAGCAGAGGGGCGACTCGCTGGAGATTGACCTCGCGACTGAGAGAGTAAAGGCTGAGACTGCAGAAGAGGGGCATAAGGTTAGCCAAGCGGCCTTGAATATAGCTCAGGATAACTATTCTGAGGTTCAAGCTACGGTGGAGCCCCTCATTAGCGACTTGGGATGGCTTCAACATTATGGTGTTGCTCAAGTGAGTTTCTCCTTTTTTCTTATTTAAATTTCCTAACTCTTTACTTACATGTTTCCTTTTCTTTGAACAGATTGCAAATTCTATCTTGAATGCCACCAAATTTGACCGGGCAGTGGTTGCACTCACTGTGGCATCCCGGGCTACCCGCACGGGCTATGTCAAATGTGCCACCTATGTCGAGACTGCGCTTCGCACTCATCGGGGCACTCACCATTGCTCGGTTAGTGAACAGGCGGAGGATGGGCTGCGCAAAGTAGAAAATAACTATGACAACCTTTCCTTGCCCGTTATGGACTTGGTCTCCGAGGCACTGAAGCATGATGATTTTGTGGCGCGATTGAAGGCCATCTTTGAGCCTTCGGAGATAGTTCAGTTAACCGATGATGACGATGATGAGGCTGGTGATGATAGAGCTGAATGAAGATTGATTATATTTTGTAAGGTGTTGTTACTTAAGCATTGTTTCCTTGTAAACTTTTATCAGCCTCTTTTGATGTAAACATCGCGTGTTTACGCCTATTAATGGAAATGAAGTTACCCTTTACTTGCTTTCAAGGTTACAATTATTGCATTATGTTAGGAACTTTGTTTAAGTTAGCGTGAATAAACGTAAGTGTGGCTCGTGTTGAACATTGTAGCCTGGTTCCGCGCTCTGGCGCGGGAACCTTGGAGGCTTAGCTCATGAGCTCGTAATTTACTGTAGTGTTTTTGCGCTAACTAAAAGTTTAACATGCATTTTGTAACTTGAGATAGACATTAATATGTAGCAAGGAAATAAAATGTAAACAACTCTTTGCATTAATAACTTGTCAGGCGCATGGCCATCGTTTACATAAAAGGTTGTGTTACATATAAAATTTGCGGAACTGTTGCGCGTTCCAAGTTCGCGGGACAATGTCACTGTCCAAGGTGCGTATCTTGTACGCGCCTTTGCCCAGGACTTCATGGACAAAGTAAGGACCTTCCCATTTTGGTGCTAGTTTCCCTGGGTGCTCGGCATGGAGGCCTCATTGTCTCAGAATACATATTCCCCTGGATTGTACGTACAAATGCGCACCCGCGCATTGTAGTACTTTTCTAGTTGTGAATTATACTTGTCCTCTTTAATGGATGCATTCCCGCGCCGTCCTCAAGCAGATCCAAGTCAAGTCAGATCTCCCCCTCATTGTTGATTGCGTTGACAGCCGTCAAGCGCGGATAGGGGAGGCCAATTTCAGCCGGGATAACTGCCTCCGAGCCGTAGACTAGGCTGAAGGGAGTCTCACTGTTACTTGTTTTGGGATGGTGCGATGAGCCCATAGTATACTTGGGAGCTCATCGACCCACCCTCTTCTCTTTGTGCCCAGTCGGGCCTTGATTCCTTCCACAATGATTTTGTTTACACTTTCTACCTGGCCATTGCCTTGAGGATGCGCAATAGAGGAGAAAGTGTGTTCGATGTTGAGCTCTTGCATCCATTTGTGGAGATCTTCCGAAGCGAAGTTCGTGCGATTGTCAGTCATGATCTTGAGTGGTAGGCCAAAGCGGTAGATGATGTGCTCCCAAATGAACTTGGCTACGATCATTGCTGAAGTTGAAGCTAAAACCTTTGATTCCACCCACTTTGTGAAATAATCAACAGCCACGATGATAAACTTCACAGCACCGGGCGCTTCTGGGAAGGGTCCCACTATGTCAATGCCCCATTGTTCGAAGAGCCATGCCGTATAAACCAGGATTAAATCATTCTTTGGCCTGAGTGTCTTTGGCGCTTGCCTCTGACAAGCATCACACTTGCACAGCTCATTCATGGCATCTACATGCATGCCTGGCCAATAATATCCATCGTTCATAATCTTTGCAACCACCATGCGCTGCCCAGCATGAATCCCATAAATCCTTTCTTGAATTTCTCGGATAAGGTAATTTGCATCTTGTGGGTCCACAAAGAACAAAAACAGACCCAAGTACGACCTTCGATACATGATTCCTCCGTCCACCTGATAAAGCAAAGCTTTAGTTTGAATCTTTCGTGCTTTGGCTTTGTTGTCTGGGAGGATCCCCGCCTGCAAGTACCGGATAATAAGTGTCATCCAATAAGGTGGCCCTATTTCAATTACACTGACTTGGCACAGCAGGACAAAAGGGTTCTTGAGGACCTTGATTCGAACATCCTTGGCAAGATGTTGAAAAGCCGTTGAAGCCAACTTGCTGAGCGCGCCGACTGGCTTGTTTTCACTACGGTTGATGTGAACAACCTTGAAAGATTTGAACTGCTAAATCAATTCTTTTGCTTGCTTAAGATAGAGTGCCATGACTTCACCCTTCGCATTGTATAGCCTGTTAATATGGCTAACGACCAGTAGGGAGTCTACGTGCACTTGTAAATGCTTTGCGCCCATCTTGATGGCCAATCACAGACCTGCCAAGAACGCTTCATACTCGGCCTCGTTGTTGATATTCTTGAAATCCAACCTGATGGCATATGTGAACTCATGCTTTTCAGGGCTAACCAATAGTAGCCCTGCTCCCACACCATCCTCATTTGATGCCCCATTAGTGAACAATAGCCATAGTTCATCTGATGTCCCTTGTGTGGGCTTTTCAACTGCTTCACATTCTTCTATCTTGTCGGCGGGGACTTCCATGGCAAAATCTACCAGGACTTGCCCCTTGATTGTTGGGCGCAGTCGATAAACTAGGTTGTGACCCCCCCCCCAACTCGATTGCCCATTGCGTTAATCTTCCTGAGATCTCGGGCTTCGAAAGAATGTTACCAATGTGTAAATTGGTA
Source organism: Helianthus tuberosus (assembly GCA_030545235.1). Classification (NCBI taxonomy): domain Eukaryota; kingdom Viridiplantae; phylum Streptophyta; class Magnoliopsida; order Asterales; family Asteraceae; genus Helianthus; species Helianthus tuberosus. Next base: position 68,841,092 of record CM060407.1, read on the forward strand.
AGAACGATAATTACATGGCCTGTAAAAGTACCTGCATAACCTTCTCGATGTGTGCACCAATGCTAGAACTAACTTCTCCATTGTTGGGATTGAACCCTATCAGAGGAACAGATGATAAAACCAAAACTGGATCAGAGCAGTGGATCCAACATAAGCACTGATGTATATAAGTCTCTCCCCTTGAAAATGATTCTAACAACTGATGGCCTCTATCCACTGTCCGTATACAAGTGCTGTTCTACAAACAACGGCTTATCATGTAAAGACTGATAAAGATTGAAGACCTGTTGATCAATCTACTATTATGGGTCAAGCACTGCTGATGATACAAGTACTGCTGGAGTCACAACAGTGGAAGGAGATGACAGTAGTTTAGTCTTTCTTTGTAATGTATTGTTTATCAGTAGTTAGCTAAGCAGTGTTTGTATTAGATCAGTAGTTAGAGTTTGTTTGGAGGTTAGATGTTTCTTTCATGGTGACGTCAGCCAAGATGTTTCAGTGGTTTGCTCGTGCCTATAAATAGAACAGTACCCTGTACTGTTCTATTAGCTCTTTCACCACTTGTCTTCCTGCACGAACAATTCTCTGTGAGCTCAGGCTGAGGGGGAGTTTGTAGTACATGCATGTAAAGTTGTAATCAGTGATTGGAATAAATTTAATCATTTGGTTCAATGTTCAAACATGTATGTTGAAAGCATTTCTCCTATTTGATTGTGTGCAAAGTTTAATTCCATTTTATTTCCGCTGCAATTACTTGTTCATCTTCATTGATTTCTAAACAAAAACACAATAAAAAAGAAACTCAGATCTTAACAATTGGTAATGATGCCTGCTGCCAAGGTATCACCTCAGGTTCTTGAAAATCTGTGTTCAGACAAATGCATCATAGCATTTGCTAACATTAAAGAGGTGAATGAAAACCTTAGGGATAGAGTTTTAAATGACGAAGTCAAGTTTGAGAAGTCTTTAAAAGAACTTAAAATCAAATTGGCTTAAAAAGATAAAGAAATCTGCAGTCTAAAAGAAGAGCAAAGCATTACCAAAAACCAACTCCAAACTATGTTAAAAAAATATCAAATTTGCAAAAAGGAGTTAGAGTCCACCCAGATCACTTGTGAAAAATGGGTGGAATCATGCAATGGTTTTGAGATAATGCTTGAGAAACAGCTTGAAAGCAATGTGAAATTTGGCATTGGCTTTAGAAAAAATGATCAAGTTGAAAACAATGTTGCAAATCAAGCTGGTTCAGTTGAAATCATTCCAACAAACAAGAATGGCCAAGAAGTTAAGATAACTGACAAACCTGGTAACAAGATCACTCTGGAAAGATCTGTGGGGTCCTCAACTTTTGAGGAAATTGAGAAATACCAATTTAAACCCACATGGTATGATGAGTGTGACATTCTTGAAAATTTTAAACCAATGGACTTCACAACCACTGATGGTGTAAAAGCTCCAAAAGCTAAGGTCATTCCTCTCAAAGACATCTCAATAGTGGTTCAAAACTCTATTGCTAAGGAGTCTGAAAAGAGAAAGAAAAAAGAAAAGAGAAAAGATCAAAAACCTGTTTTGTGATTTCTGTGAAATGAAGAATCATCTAACAAAAGACTGTTTTCATCTAAAAGCATATGATATCAACAAAACAAGTGTTATTGTACCTGCTGAGAGCTACACCATCTGTGGTAAATCAAACCACAAAACTCAAGAATGTGTGTATCTCAAATCATTTGATGTGAAAAAGAATGAGTACACTGCAAAAACAACCTTGAGTTCATCAAGTTCATCTGTCAAATTCACCAAGAACCAACCACTGTTTGTGCCAGTTCAAACAGCTGTTACAAAACAGCTAAACCCAACAATTGTCAAAAGAGATGTTCAGGTGACTGATGCACCCCCTGCCAATCAATACAGAAGAGGTAGGGGCAACGACCATACCAAAGGATCCCACATGTTTATGAGGCTTACAAAAGGCCTTCTAAACCAAGAGTGAACAGGCATCCTTTTGGTTATCAGCAGATAATTGGGCAAGACCCCCAACAGTGGTTAGAGAAAAACAGTTCTAAAACTGTCTAATCCCCTGACCTAACCACTGCCCATCCACCTGAACTTAACCTAGACACTGCTGAGACCCCATCCAAAGCCTTATTGGCTTTGGAGACCCTAATGAACTAACCTTTTACTACATGTGCAGGGAGCTTCTGCATGCTTAGATAGTCTTTGGTATGTAGCTAGTGGAGGCTCCAGGCACATGACAGGATGTAGAGCCCTTCTCCAAGATTTCAAAACTCATGGAGGGGGTGACATATCCTTTGGTAATAATAGTAAAGGGAAGGTTCTGGGGTCTGGTACTGTTCAGTCTGGTAAAGTTAAGTTTGAAAATGTCAATCTAATAGACAATCTAAAATTCAACCTCTTAAGTGTCTCTCAAATGAGTGATAAGGGCTATGGCTCATTCTTTACAAAAGAGCGTTGTAGGATTGTTGGACCAGAAATGGTTGAAAAGATTGAAGCAATAATAAAAAATGGAAAAACCCAACTTGTTACTCAAAGAAGTGGCAATGTTTATGTGGTGGATATGTCAAAAGAGAGCCCCAGGACTGATGCCTGTCTGTTCTTAGCTGCCTCAAACAAAGAGACAGAATTATGGCACAGGAGATTAGGGCACACAAATCTCAAGACAATCACTGCTATTTCAAAACAGGGGTTAGTAAGAGGTCTACCTCAAAAACTGTTCACCTGTTCTGAGCATTGTGTTTCCTGCCTAAAAGGAAAACAACATAAAAGCTCATTCAAATCAATTGAAGAGTCCCAAACAACCAAGTGCTTGCAAATGCTTCACATGGATTTGTTTGGCCCAGTTAAAGTCATGAGTCTTAGGAAGAAAAGATATTGTTTGGTTATTGTTGATGACTTTTCTAGGTTTACATGGACTTACTTTTTACACTCAAAAGATGAGACTGCAGGCATTCTGCAAGACTTTGTAAAACAGGTTGAAAAGCAGTTTGACTTGCCAGTGAAAGTCTTTAGGGGTGATAATGGCACAGAGTTCAGAAACAAGGAGTTAGATGATTTCTGTGTGTCAAAAGGAATTGTGAGGCAGTACAGCATTCCAAGAACACCCGAACAAAATGGGGTTGTTGAGAGAAAGAACAGGACTTTGATTGAGGCTGCCAGAACCATGCTTGCTGATTCAGGTTTGCCATTAACTTTTTGGGCAGAGGCAGTAAACACTGCTTGCTATGTCCAAAACAGAGTTTTAATCAACCCCAGGCATCAAAAGACTGCCTATGAATTGTTGTATAAAATAAAGCCATTGATTTCATATTTCAAAGTTTTTGGCCGCCCATGTTTCATTTTAAACTTAAAAGATTCTATCTCAAAGTTTGAAGCCAAAATTGATTGTGGTTATCATCTTGGATACTCAACCACTGCTAAGGCCTACAAAGTGTTTAACACAAGGACTAAAACAGTGGAAGAGACTTTGAATGTGAAGTTCAATGAACTTTCATCAATGAAAATCCCAACAAACCCTGCTGAATTATTTGATCTTGATAAATTCACATTTGAAAGTGTTGCTGTCAAGAATAACAATGCAGGTCCATCAGAAAATCCCCCATCAGACTATGGGTATGAAATCATCATTCCTCAACAAAAGTCTGCTTCAATGGTAAGAGCAGCAGATGTTCAAAACAACTGTCAAAGCTCATCCACTGCTACCTCAACAGTTGTTGACCAAAGTAGCCCTTCTTCATCAACCTCTATTGATAAAAGCCATCAAACAGTGGATAAAAGTCAACAAGTTTTCACACCTGTTCCTCCTATTCCTCCACCTCCATTTGAAGCCACTGCTGGATCATCAAAGTCACCAGCAGTGGTTAGCTCAGATGATTCACATCTGCAGCCTTCACCATTAAATGCCATTGTTCCATACCAAGGAGATTTAATCTTATTGAAATCTCATCCACCTGACCAAATCATTGGCAACATCAATGAAGGGGTGCTCACAAGAAGTCAATCATAAAACATTTTTCTTTTTGCTGGTTTCCTATCTCTCCATCAGCCAGTCAAGTACCAAGAGGCACTAAAAGACAACAGCTGGGTAGGAGCCATGCAAGAGGAGCTCCAACAGTTTAAAAGACAACAAGTATGGGAGCTTGTACCATTGCCAGAGAATGTAAGTCCTATTGGCACAAAGTGGGTCTTCAAAAACAAAACTGATGAAAGGGGTATTATTGTCAAGAATAAAGCTAGGCTTGTGGTTCAAGGTTACAGACAGGAGGAGGGCATTGACTATGATGAAACTTTTGCCCCTGTAGCAAGATTGGAAGCTATCAGACTGTTCCTGGGCTTTGCTGTCAACCACAACATCAAGGTGTACCAAATGGATATCAAATGTGCTTTCCTCTATGGTAAGATTCAAGAAGAGGTATATGTTTGTCAACCTTCAGGCTTTGAGGATCCATTTTATCCAGATCATGTCTACAAGCTAAACAAAGCTTTGTATGGCCTGAAACAAGCACCAAGAGCCTGGTATGAAACTCTTTCCACCTTTCTACTTTCCATTGGGTTCACAAGAGGTAAAATAGATAAAACACTGTATTTAAAATGAAGAGGAAAGGATTTGATGATTGTCTAAATTTATGTGGATGACATCATCTTTGGAAGCACATGTAATAAAATGTGTGAAGATTTTAGGCAACTCATGACAGCTGAGTTTGAGATGAGTGCAATGGGTGAACTCCAGTGCTTTCTTGGTCTCCAAGTAAGGCAACTGCAAAATGGCACTTTTATCCATCAAGGCAAATATGCCAAAGAACTTTTAAAGAAAATTGAGATGGATGATTGTAAGCCATGCAGTACACCCACTAAAACAAATAAAATAGTCATGTCTGATGAAAAGGATGATTTGGTTGATCAAACCTTATATAGAAGCATGATTGGGTCTTTATTGTACCTAACTGCATCTAGGCCAGACATCATGTTTGCAACATGTGTTTGTGAAAGATCCCAATCAGCCCCTAGAAAGTCAAAAATTATTGCTGTAAAAAGGATATTCAGATACCTAAAAGGTGCTCCCACACTTGGTATCTGGTATCCAGCTGATGGAAATATCAAGCTTTTAGGTTTCTCAGATAGTGACTTTGCTGGATGTAACACAACAAGGAAGTCCACTTCAGGAGGGTGCTAATTCCTAGGCAGTTGCTTAGTGTCTTGGCAAAGCAAAAAGCAACCAACTATTTCCACATCCACTGCTGAGGCAGAGTATATAGTTGCTGCAAGCTGTACAGCCCAACTGCTTTGGCTTCAAAATCAGTTGCTGGATTTTGGTATCACTGCCCTAAAGACACCTCTCATGTTGGACAGTCAGGCAGCAGAAAATATCATAAAAAATCCAGTTTCACATTCAACCACCAAGCACATTGATATCAGACATCACTTTGTGAGGGATTGCTATGAAAAAGGTTTGATTTCTCTGTACCATGTTCTAACTAAAGATCAGCTGGCAGATGTGCTAACAAAAGCATTAGACACATCCACCTTTGAAAGCTTGATCTCTAGGATTGGCATGCTAAACATGGAATAACAAGCAAAATCTTGTTTTTCTATGAATAAAAGCATTAAAATGTTTTCAGAAAATCAAAAATCCATCCTTAAAAATAGCTAAAAATGAATTTTTCATTTAATTCTTAAAAGTCTGCCATAACCACTGTTTTGTTCAAACATCTGTTCTTCTAAAGTTGTCCACTGCTGAAAGTCAACCTCTGTTCTCTCATTTCCTTGGTAATCACTGTTGTTCAAAATCAGTTTTTTTCATCCACTGATATGCTATCCACTGATAGTTAAAATCACCCACTGCTTTCATTATAACCATTGCAACCATTGATATTGCTCCATCAGTGGTTTCATAAAACAACTGTCTTCCATTATACATCAGGGGTTGGCACGTGGACAGTACATAGCGGTCAGATCTTTTTGTAACCGCTGCCACGTGAGCATTCACTTTTTCCTTTATAAAACCCTGATCAAAACCCCAAACAGGGTTTCTCACTGTCAAATCGAATTCAAAATTCCTTTCTCAAAGCAGTTATCATCCATCTCTCTCAAAATCACTCATCCTCTTCTTCCTCAAATGGCAAAATCACCGTCCTCATCTTCTCAGAAATCCACTCCAAAGGTCATCGAAATTCCATATAAATCTCCCCATAACTACTTGGGTCTCTTGACAAAACCAAGCAACACTGAAACCTTCAATTCCATCATTGATACCATGTCGTCTTCAAAGTACAAAACTTTGTTGACTGCTGATGTTCTGATTTACCTGACAACCCAGAGGGAGTTCTGGAAAAATGCCACACTTGAGCTCCAAAATGATGTGGTTATCGCCATAAATTCCTCAATATAGGGTAAAGCATTTCAAATCACACCACAATCCATTTCATAAGTATTTGAACTCGATAATCTGCAAGGTAAAACTTCTTTTCCCAAAATCGAGTATCAAACTGATTTTCTTGAGAGGGGGTATACTGAGGAAATGAAAAAGGATACCTTACAAAAAGGTAGTTTTCCTCCTGCAACAAGATTTTTATTCCATACCCTCTTGATGTGTGTTTCAAATAAAACCACTGCTTTTAATGAAATACCATTAAAGATCCAATACCTGGGTTATGCTATTTTACATAAAGAAAATTTTAACTACTCCCAGGAGATCTTTGATGATTTGGTTAAAAATGTTGATAAAAAATCATTCTTACTATTTCCAAGGTTCCTAAGCTTTTACTTTCAAAAGAAATTTGGAAAGAATGATGCTCATGTGATCACCTAAGGTGAATCTTTTCAAATAAACAGCTTAACAGCTGAAACTTTTACAAGATTATCAAAACCTTCTAAAACAAAAGAAGAGGCTCCTGAGCAGAATTTAGCAGCTACCACTGCTCCTCAGGCACCTGCTGCTGAGCCCACTACTCCAGGTGATCATAGCAGTAAAACAACTGCTGTGAAACCCACACCTAAAACCACCAGAAAACCAAAACAAAAGAAAACTCAAAAGCCCCCCAAACCCAAAACAAAGGCAACTCTGGAAGATGAGATCCCAGAGCAAATGCCAGTGACAGACAAAAGTCACAAGAAACCACTGCTGCTACTTCCTCACAGCAGATGGTAGAAAGATCTCAACCCATGCCTCAAACTCCTCCTGCTTCTTCTAAAAAAGAACAGGTTGTACATATAAGGACACCACAATATGATGCTCTAGAATCACTTGATTCTATCATCCACAGCCCACTGCCCGGGGAAAATTCGCTTTCTACACCCATCCTCACGTCCACAATTCCCCCACAAACAAAACTTTTGTTGGATGCTCTTGATTTGAACCAGACACAAACCAGTCCTTCTCAATCACCTGTTAATGAGAATATGCCCCAACAAGTGACTGGGTCTGGTGTTTCAATCATTGCTAACCCACCAACAATACCTGAGGAGGTTACACCCCTTGAGTTACAAGTAACTCTTGGTGGTTGTTCAAGTGAAGCAGCCACTACAAGTGCTGAACCCACTGGTTTGCACTTGGACAGTGGTTTCATCAATAAGACTTCCTTGAAGGCAATTTCCTCTCTGGGAACATTTGTGTATCCAGTATTCACTGGTTCACTAAAAAGTGTTTCTCATTTTGAAGGAAGAGGTCCCCAGTACCAAGACAAAGGGGCATCAATGGATGATTTCTAGGATTCATTTCCTGAGTCAACCACTGCTAGAGGGAAATCAGATGATCCCATTAAGTTGGGTGATGGTTTAATGTACCGTGAATTGACGACTAGAGTTTATAAACCGGATACTTCTGTTGCAGAAATTAAAGACATGCTGCAATAGTTGTTGAAAGTACAAAAGGTACCACCTACTGCTGCTCCAGCTCAACCATCTGCTCCAACATATGTTCCAACTCCAAATGAGATGTGGAGCTTGTTTCAACCACTGCTCCATCATCAAAGAGAATTAGCTGATCAGCAACATGAGATACAAGTTTAAAAGCTCAGAAATCTCATGGAAGCAAGGTTTATGGATACCCAGGCAGATATTAAAGCTATAAAGGCTCATTTATTGAACACCACTGGCACTGCTACTCCCTCTATCATCTTTGTGGATCAACCACCACCAGCTGATGCCAAAAAGGGGGATAAAATAAAGCAGTGGAAGAAAAAGGGTTATGAAGATGGCTTGTATATTGCACCAGACAATTCTTGCATGCTTGCAGACATACCCTTGCCAGATGGTTCTAAAATGATTGATGTAACCACAAATGCCATTGCTAAGGCAAAAGCTGATGTGAAAAAGGATAAGGAGGCTAAGGATAAAGCAAGGTTTGCACAGGAGAAAAGAGTTTTTATGGAGATGAATGAGCAGGGTACTTCTGAGTCAAAGGATGATGAAAATCCTGAGCAGAAAAGAAAGCAGCCCACTAGAAAAGTGAGGCAACCCAAGACCACACCATCCAGATCCATAAAACACTCTTCCAAACCTTCCAAAAGCTCTAAACATCAATCTCCCAAACCAGCAGTTGTTAAGACTCCTGTTGTATCAACAACTGTTGATACTTCAGTGGTTTCAACAACTGCTAGCCAAACAACTGCCACCACTTCAACACACACCACATCCACTGCCTTACCACCACCACCAAAAATCACTTCACCACCAAAAACATCATCATTACCACCATCACCTCCTGTTAAAAAGCAAAAGACATCAGATGTTACAACATCTGTTGTAATGAAAACAGTGGTTGAAACACCAGTTGTTTCAACAACTGTTAGTCAGCAAACCACCACTCAAATCACCACTTCACAACCATCCAAAACACCACCAGCCTCTCCTAAACCAAAAAGGAGAAGGGTTATCTGGGAAGATGATGATTCTTCACCTCCACCAACATCTTCACAACCATTTTCACTTGCAATAATTCCAAACCATGTTCCACTTTCATCTGCATAAGTCTTTAACCCAACCACTGCCATTGTCTCTACAGCTGTTCAGTATCCTTTAGAGCTTGCAGCTGTTAGAGAAGAAATAAAATCCTTCTATTCAGAAGATGATCCTGACAAAGGAGCTTGCCATCTGTTGAAGGATGTCCAAGACATAAAAATATTGAAGAATACTTGAAAGTGAAAGGTCAACAAGCAGAGGATATTTCCAAAAGAAATTCAAAGGGTAAAACTGACAAGGAAATCCAAAGATACTACCAATTTCTTCTTACTTAAGTCAATACTTTGGAAAGGTTTTCAAAGAACCTCTGTCAGCAACTTTCAGAAAGAGATGATGAGACCCTAAGAAAAGACTATATTGAGCACATCATGGCCTTCAAAAGGTACAAGGGTGACAAAGCTCAATATAACGAATGGACAGTGGGTGAGCTCAAGGAAGAGTTAGAAAGAATTGAGAAAATGAACAAAGATAAAGTCAAACATACTCCTCCTGTTTGGGCAAATTACAAAAAGAATGTGTCTGATAAAGTGTTAAAGCTGTAGAGAATGAAAAAGGAACTAATCACTGTTGATTTTGGATCTAGGAATCAAGTGACAAGGGGGAAAGAAGAAAAGGTGATTGCTTCTTATCAAAGGCTGGAAGAATTAAGAAAGAAAAACCCAAAATTCCACAAAAGCCTGTTTATCCTGATGAAGAGGTCTCAACAAGACCACCAAAGCTGCAAGTCAGGAAATCTACTGCTCCACCTGGTGCCATCATTTATCAAAGAAGAAGACAAAAACAGATGGAAGCAGAAACACCAGAGGATGTAGCTGCTCGTGATGATATTATAAAATCAGTCATTAAGCATATGATGGCTGAAAATGATGAACTTGCTCAAGCTCAAAGCACTGCTCAGCGAGTTATCACCAGGCCACCTTCACCAAATTCATTATCAATAAAGCCACTCCCAAGAAACCCACGGGGCTCAAAAGTACTAAAGTAGAAATCTGACAAACAGACCCACGTATTGACTCTGATCAAGTCCAGTGGAGAAGTGAAGAAAATATCAAGGGAACAAGCACTAGGCCTGAGTGTTGAAGATCTGCAAGATCTCCTTGATCTTCCACTGTGCAGGGATGAGGATGATACAGATGCCCTAGACTTTGAGTTACAACTTAAAGGACAAATAAGGGAACTGTTGATGAGGCAATAAAGATTCACAATAATGAAGGGTTTTGGCATCATCTGTTCCAGGGGGAGATTGTTGGGATTGAACCCTATCAGAGGAACAAATGATTAAAGCCAAAACTGGATCAGAGCAGTGGATCCAGCATAAGCACTGATGTATACAAGTCTCTCCCCTTGAAAGTGATTCTAACAACTGATTGCCTCTATCCACTGTTCGTATACAAGTGTTGTTCTACAAACAACTGCTTATCATGTAAAGACTGATAAAGATTGAAGACCTGTTGATCAATCTACTGTTATGGGTCAAGCACTGCTGATGATACAAATACTGCTGGAGTCACACAGTGGAAGGAGATGGCAGTAGTTTAGTCTTTCTTTGTAATGTATTGTTTATCAGTAGTTAGTGTCACACCCCAACCGATGGCGGAATCATCGAGGCGCGGCACTAGGCGATTCAGTTTGCTCAAGAGAATCCATAACAACTATATTGCGACAGTATTTAATGCGTTCATTATCCCATACTAATAAACAATACATTCACATAAGCTATCACAGATTTCTTATTCTCTCGAACAATACAAATCCGACAACATAGATTTTAGGTGAGTTTCTAGACTTTCTAGCTTGATTTGATGTAGACTGCGACTAAAACTGCAACATACGTTAAAACGACTTCAATACAAAAGTATTGACGAGTATACAAGTTTTGGTAGACTAGCGAAAGTAGTTAAAAGTCCTGCGAATTACCAAATACATAAACGAGATACCTCAACATACATGCATACAAGACTGATACTACCAGCTAAGTCACTCGAGCTGCGATTGTTATTCATCCTAACTAGACCCCGTCGGGTGCTATAGTACTATACTAGTTAAGGCGGGACCTTGCGAGTATAAGTCCTAACACATATGTAACTAGCATCACGTGTAAATATGCATAATAGTTATTCGCAAGTGATAAACAGTTTGATTAATTAATTCGTTTGATAAGTTTGATTTGATAGAAACGTATGTTACACCCAAAATACGACAAAAAGGGGTTCGAGTATACTCACTGTCGGTGTTCGGCAAGCAAACATAACTTGGTTGGATTGAAGGGAGCGCGTATGAGATTATCCTGATTACAGATCGATAGCGTAAGCGTTGAATAGTGCGTTAAACGGTGGCAAGGTGTCAATGGATCAGACAGTACTCCGATCAGATGGCAATCCGATCGGGTGGCCGGTCAATCGGGTGACAATCCGTTCAGATGGTCATCCGATCGTGTGACCACTTGATTGGATTGCTACCTCGTTGGGAAAGATGTGTTTGTGTATGATGGTTTGCCTTTTGAAGTTTTCGTTGTAGCATTTTGAAAACAGAGAAGTATCTCTACCTTTCAGGTCAGTCGATCAAACGGCCGGTCGATCGGGTGGCAACTCGATCGGGTGGTTGTTCGATCGGACGGTGATCCGATTGGCAAGACACTTTGGTTGATGATAAGCTCACAGCAGATTGGTCACTCGATCGGGTGGTAGTCCGATCGGGTGACAATCCGTTGGAACTGATGTGCAATGAAGATTTGTAAAACGTTTAAGTGTTGAGGATCCAAAAGTCTGCCGATCGGATGGTCGTTCGATCGGACGACAATCCGGTCGGACGGCAATCCGTTCGTCGTTCAGATCTTTGAATGTTTGAAAATTGTTTAAGTCTTGATACCAAGTGCAATCCGATCAGATTGCGGGTTGATCGGGTGGCAGTCCGATCGGACGACAATCCGTCCCGCAGCCTGATCATTTCACAATTTGTTTATTTTGTTAAGTTTCTGCGATTTGATCGAGACGGTATGACTACGAGCTAAACAATGGAAACTCCACCGAGTCCAAGTCACTGGATCGAATGGGAATCACCCCATCTGATCAGTTAACTATTCTCGATGGTTGTTCGTGTTCAACACGATAAGCCGGTCATCTCATTGATAGGGACCAGTTCTCAAACCAACACTTCACTAGAGACAGAGTAGAAGGTCTGTACGAGCTCTGTTGCTACCGGTTTTGAGTGAAAAGTTAAGAAAATTAAAGAAAAGTTTAGAAAACTTATATTCGGCTTAGATTTAGGTGAGATTAGTGTTTATATACCGTGGAATCTATCAGATCTGGACTGTTCTTGATGAGGTCACACTTTATTATTCCTAAGAACTCCATGATGACATCACCTTAGAACAGCTTAAATCCAAATATTTCACGGTTAAAAGTTAAGATTCGAAAGAGAAAATGATGGAGAAGTGAGTGTAGATCATAGAAGTACAAGATTTAGGTCGAAAACTTACAAGAATCCTTAGAAATTGAGAGAAAATAGCCCCAAAGCGTTCTGGTCGAGTGAGAGCTGTCACATCACTTGAACAGTGACGTGACAAGGGCTATCTATAGGTGAAGTGGAGTGAGGGTGAAGAAGTGCAACGGATCGGATGGCAATCCGATCGGGTGGCTGTCCGATCGGGTGGCAATCCGATCAGGTGGCCACTCGATCGACCAGTCACTCGATCGGTGGTCTCCGGCGTGTTGCGTTTCGATGTTTCGCTTTGTTCATTAAGCTTTGCGATAGTTTGGTTACACATTTTCATACCCACATTCATATATCTATTATGATTAGTCACAAAGGGTCGTATAAATACCCATATTTCAAACTCTGCGTTGCAATAATCGAGTTGCGCATTTCGAATATGCGTTGAGTTGCGACACATCACGGCTATCGAGGAGGGTAGAATAGGTCCTCTCTCAACGTCATCGTGAGTGTTAGCAAGTGCAATGTGATGTGATGGTGATAAAGTATGCGATAATATGCGAAAATATAGCGATATAGCGATGTATGCGATATAGTTACATTATGATCCGAATCTCTGGTGCTAGGCGTAACGAGTATTATGAGTAGTAACAACGCACGAACGTGCGGGTTGTTACAGTCTCCCCTGCTTTAGGAAATTTCGTCCCGAAATTAATCCACAAGAAGGGTCGTGAGAGTTGATTCGAGTGGGAGTAGGGATGAAAGCTTCAAAATAAACGAGCGATCAATTGAAATTCGACGAGCGAGAATGTTGCAATAACTGAAGAGGGCAGTGAGTAAGATGATTCGTATAACAAAATATGGCAACACATGAAAAGCGATCCAAAAGTGTTTTGAATTCTCGAAAAGTTGTTTAAATTCGAAAAATCTTCCCACAGTGTGGCGTTAACTATCTCGATGTTCACACCAGCGCTATGGGAGGGGTTTTATTAGGTTACTAAAATATTTTAGGGTGGTTAAAACTCGTCTTGCGAAATTTTCTCATCACGCGGCATTAACTTGAGTCGATTGTCACACCAACGTTACAAGATAATCTTGTTTTGTACAAAAGTTTTGATCAATTTTTAGAAAAGTTTTGTAAGAAGAGCTCAGTTTAAAATTTCTGTAGGCAAAGCCTTTTAATAATACCGAAAAGTTAAATTTAAGGTCGGCCCCGCATGGCACTTTTCCATGAAAGTTAGACAATATGGTTAAAGCACTTATATATAGGAAGTACCAGCGGCGTATCCACCATGCTATAGCCATATGGCTTCCGTCTCATGAGGCAGTGATGTACGTGTCGACATAGTACAGACAGATTTGTGATGACTTGATCCAAACGGGAAATGGTTGGATCTAGTCTTGGAAAGCGAACTGAGTGATGAGGTCGTTTTCGAAATCAGTTTAGTGTCACGGGTGAGTGCGACAAGCGATAAGCAGTATGCGATAATTGATAGCACAAAACAACGTAATAAGCGAAGACGACGGCGACAAGAGAAAAGCGATGAGCGATAAGCGACGAGCGGTAGCGACAACCGCCGAGCGATAGGCTATGATCGATGCGTTGCAAGCGATGGGAATATGCGATTTGATTAGATTAAACGACACCACAAATTTTTAACTAACATTAGACCCCACATGCCCTTTTTCCACGAAAATCTGCTGATATGGCTAAACCACTTATATATAGGAAGTACTAGCGGCGTATCCACCATGTTTTAACTCTATCAGTTTCGTCACATGAAGCGAGGTCATGTGTGCTGACATATCATAGATAACATAAATAACGGTAAGCGATAGCGATGACGATAAGCATTAAGCGATACCCGATGAGTGATAGAGCAATACACAGGTGATAGAGCGATACACAAGCGATAGAGCGATACATAAGCGATAGAGCGATACACACGATAAGCGATAGTGCGATACACATAATAAGCGATTGAGCGAACACACTATAAGCGATTGAGATTGCGAGATGGATTCCAGCGTTAATGCGATTGCGAGCGTGTTGACTTACGAAAAGTCTAGCGATTACATGCTTTGAGTTGCGATTGAGATTGTTACGCCTTGCGATGTAGTGTAGTGTGTCGAAAATAGTTTTAATAGTATACTTGGTCTAATAACGTTCAACTTGCATGTCACTTTCTTCACAAGACATTGGTTGGCATGGCGAAGCACTTATATATAGGAAGTACCAGAGGCGTATCCAACATGCTTCAACCACATGCCTCTGCCCCGTGAATAGGTGTCTCACTGTGTTGACATGGTCAAGACGCTTATATATAGGAAGTACCAGTGGCGTATCCACCACGCTTGACCATGCTTTTAACGTTATGGCATCATTGAAACTCGTTACGATCTCCGTGCACTGATCACAGTAATCCCGTGTGCACCCGTGATTAATTTGATTCTTGCACGTTTATCGTACTTTATCTCAAGAACGCATAGCAGGGGGAAAACACATTATATAGTACATAGTGCTAGCATTTAGTCCGTGTGCGAATGCGAGGGAGAGCGAGAGATAAATAGAGTCCACATTGCATCGAGAAATAGAACAAGTTCAACATATAGCGGAAATTAATGGTGAAAATCGTATCATTGCAACAATAATGTAAGCATAATTAATGTTGTTGTGGAGGGCTTCTGCGAAGTTTGCGATTGTTGCTGAAATTCCTCAATTATGCAGCCCCGTGCGACAATGGTGGGTAAGATGACCATACCAGTTGCAATTTGTGCAATAGCGGCAGTTAGCTTCTGGCGGGTGATGATACGTACACATGAGACACAGGGGATGAGTTCCATTGTAGTCGCGCTTGGAGTGAACTTGAATTGCTTGGAGAGGCTCTTGTTATGATAGCTCAAGTGTTGAAGAGTTTGGGCTCATGGTCTTTCGTTTGCGGCTGGACTGAGCTTCTTGAGGCGATGCGTTGTCATCAGAGGATTCGTCTGAGGACTCACTTGAATAATCGTCGATAGAATCATCATAGGAATCGTCGGAAGAATCGATGACGATTGCTTGATGAGTTTGTTTGACAGGATTCTTGGAGAAAAATCCGTCCAAGACTCGTTTGTCGTTGAGTTCGGCGGCTAGGCGGTAGGTTTCTTCGATGGTAGTAGGTCTTGCAGCTTTGACAAAATCGCACACACATTCAGGCAAGCCGCGAATGTACTTCGTGATGGCTTTTTCTGAAGTGTTGACTTGACTTGGGCAGATTATGCTAAGCTTTTGAACCTTGCGGTGTAGCCAGTATTGTCACCTTCGACTTGCTTGATTTTCCAAAATTCGTCTTCTAGCTTCTGGACTTCGTGGGGAGGGCAGTACTCTTTCTTCATGAGTTCCTTTAACTCATCCCAAGAGAGAGCATAAGCTGGAGAGATCCCACGTTTGTTACGTTCGGCAGTCCACCAGTCGAGTGCTCACGATTGAAATACTCTGGTAGCACAAGTAGTACGAAAACCATTGGGACACCCACTCTGACGAAGGGTAACTTCGATAGAATCGAACCACTGGTGTAGTTGAGACACACCTCCTTCACCTGTGAACTCCATCGGGTCACATGCTTTGAAGTGTTTGTAAAGGAAAGCAGATTGTGGCGCTTCCATCTTAGATTCTTCCGGGGTTCGAGAGTTGCTGAGAGAGTGCACTTGAGCGAAAATTTGAGGAATGACCTTGGCCACTTCCTTGGCCACAAGCGAGGCAATCCTCTTCTTGGCGCTTCGTTTGGCTCTTCTCCTGGTTGTTTGTCTTGATGTAGAGTCGTTGGAAGACATCTAGACAGAGAGAGATTTGGAGTGAGATTCGATCATAATGATATTTGAGTTTTGCGATGCGATTGAGCGTGATCAAAACCTGTTGCGAGTAATATAATATATTTCACATAGGAGCCACATAGGAGACATGAGATTCCTAAGTTCTCACACAATTAATTCGTTTTGTACATATAAATAGTTGTAGTTTATAATTACACACATACATGTCGGTTTAGATTGCGCGAGGACGCGATGAAGAGGGAAAGCAAGAGCGAGAGCGAAAGCGAGTAATTTAGACATTAGTTTTGTTGCGAACATTCGATTTTCGTTTTAGATTGCGATGGCTGTGCGTGTTGTGCGTTTACAAAGCGGGGAGCAAAAATCGATAAATCAGGAAATTGATAAAGCGTAAAGTTTTAAATGGTAGCCACATAAGCGTAAATAAGTTCAGTAAAGTGTAAAATCGGAAAGTTATAAGCGAGAAACATAGATAGAGTGCCTCGGGTGTTTAGGCGTCGACTACCCAAGGTAACCCAACTATACCCAAAAAGTTTGTGCACGCGCATTGCCCTAGAAGGCTTATGCTTCCACTGGGATGCAGCTCATGGCATTCGTCTTCCTAGGCATCGCGTGGCTCGAGTTATCGTTATAATCGAGTCCTTGGTGAGAGCTTTTGAAAACCATTTTATAGTGAGTGGAACCGTATATTAAGATACGGGTTTCACCCCTGACTTAATTACTTCGCTCCTAGCTGTGGTTGTGCTCTTCGAATAAGTTCGAGAGTTCCACTAGATTTCGAAATGGAGACTTTCGCTGAGATGTGGATGTCACCCCTAGCTCAACGGAAAGTTCTCGTGATAGAAAAATGCGCTGAGTGAGCGATCTTATCGAGAGTTCTTGGTTTTCACGCCTGATCTCGACCGGACCACTCGGTTGTGTTATGCGAATATTTTCGAAAACGTGTGTATTGTGTTGGCCTTAGGAAAGGCTAAGTAATATTCTAGCCTTAGGAAACGCTCTTCGTGTGAAATTGTAGTATGCGGTGTTCACGCGAAGTAGTAGCTTTTAGTGAATTTGAATGAGTGTATCAAGTAGGCCCGTACAATCTCCTACTGGGTTTATACGAGTCGGCCTGTTGGTACTTAGACTATAGACTAGGTCTTTTTTAAGACATCGACCCGGACTAGGTCAAGTCTAGCCTAATTCCCTATAGTTATGGCTCTGATACCAATCTGTCACACCCCAACCGATGGCGGAATCATCAGGACGCGGCACTAGGCGAATCAGATTGCTCAAGAGAATTCATAACAACTATATTGTGACACTATTTAATGCGTTCATTATCCCATACTAATAAACAATACATTCACATAAGTTATCATAGATTTCTTGTTCTCTCAAACAATACAAATCTGACAACATAGATTTTAGGTGAGTTTCTCGACTTCCTATCTTGATTTGATGTAGACTGCGACTAAACCTGCAACATACGTTAAAACGACATCAATACAAAAGTATTGGCGAGTATACAAGTTTTGATAGAGTAGCGGAAGTAGTCAAAAGTGCTGCGAATTAACCAAATACATAAACGAGATACCTCAACATACATGCATACAAGACTGATACTACCAGCTAAGTCACTCGAGCTGCGATTGCGATTGCTATTCATCCTAACTAGACCCCGTCGGGTGCTATAGTACTATACTAGTTAAGGCGGGACCTTGCGAGTATAAGTCCCAACACATATGTAACTAGCATCACGTGTAACTATGCATAATAGTTATTCGCAAGTGATAAACAGTTTGATTGATTAATTCACTTGATAAGTTTGATTTGATAGAAACATATGTTACACCCAAAATACGACAAAAAGGGGTTCGAGTATACTCACTGTCGGCGTTCGGCAAGCAAACTCAACTTGGTTGGATTGAAGGGAGCGCGTATGAGATTATCCTGATTACAGATCGATAGCATAAGCATTGAATAGTGCGTTAAACGGTGGCAAGGTGTCAATGGATCGGACAGTACTCCGATCGGATGGCAATCCGATCGGGTGGTCGGTCGATCGGTTGACAACACGTTCGGATGGTCATCCGATCGGGACAGTACTCCGATTAAAGGGATTGAAGGGATTACAGATCGATAGCAAAAGATACATATCTCCGTTCGAAAGGCATTTTTATCTTCATCTTCAAGGGCCATTTGGACTTGGTGGTAGCCCTTATAACAATCCAAGAAGCATTTCCAGCAGAATGGTGCGAGAGAGTCTATCTTCTTGTCTATCACTGGAAGAGAATAGCAATCTTTTGGGCAGGCTTTGTTGAGGTCTTTATAATCAACACACATGCGCCATCCTCCTGTAGACTTCTCAACCATCACTGGGTTGTGACCTAGGTTTGGTAACGTACCTCGCACAGGATACCGGCTTTTAGCAACTCGCAGAGTTGTTCGTTCATTGCTTTGGTCTTCTCAGACCCAAGGCTGCGATTTCTCTGCACCTTTGGCTCAACCAACGGGAAGGTATTTAAGCAATGCTCTGTGATGTCGCGTGGGACGTTAGTCATGTCTGATGGCATCCAGGCGAAAATATCCATGTTTCTAACGATCGGATAGTTTCTGATATTGCTGGACCGATGGTCAAGGTTTGATCGGGATACTTGCGGTTTAGGATCCACTTGTCCAGCTCTATGTACAGAGTGATCTTTCTGGTCTTTGCCGGCCGAACTTCGTCAGTTGCCATAACCTCTTTCTTCAAATAGATAATCGCCACCCCCGTTTCCGTCGGGAAACCAATTGCTGAGTGTGGGGTGGACGTTACCATGCTCATCTGGCTCTGAATTTCTCTACCGATCAAGACATCCTGCCTTGACTTGACCGGCATGACCATGAAGTTCACATTGGTTGTTCTTGAATGCTTTCCGTCAGACAGCGTGACCGGGAAGCTGATCTGGCCTAGAGGGAATACCGTTTCGTTACAGAAACCGTACAACGGATAATCCACTAGGTATAGGCGCGCTTTGTCTTCAGGATCGAACTGGTCAAAACATTGCTCGTAGATAATGTCAGCTGTGCTTCCAGGGTCAATAAAGACATAGTGTATCTCATAATGGTCGATGATTCCGGTTATCATGACGGGGTGTGTGGCGCGAGGGCCCCCGCGCACCACTAGGAAAATCACCTGCTGTTCATATGGGCGCTTGCCCATGCTTTTCGCTTCTCCTTAGTCCATCAATGTGAGTTCGAATCGACGGATCTTCTTCTGACCCCCATCATCATTCCTTTGTATCTGGCACGTCTGTCACACCCCAACCGATGGCGGAATCATCGGGGCGCGGCACTAGGCGAATCAGATTGCTCAAGAGAATCCATGACAACTATATTGCGACAGTATTTAATGCGTTCATTATCCCATACTAATAAACAATTACAATCACATAAGCTGTCACGAATTTCCTGTTCTCTCAAACAATTCAAATCTGACAACCTAGATTTTAGGTGTGTTTCTAGACTTCCTAGCTTGATTTGATATAGACTGCGACTAAACCTGCAACATACGTTAAAATAATGTCAATACAAAAGTATTGGCAAGTATACAGGTTTGATATGTAATAGTGTAATAGATAAAAGCTGTGAATTTCCACATACATAAACGTAATACACGACATATATACCCACAAAACTAATACTACCAGCTAAGTCCTCGAGCTGCGATTGCGATTGCTAAACTAGACCCCGTCGGGCGCAATAGTACTATACTAGTCATGGTGGGATGTCGCGAGTATAAGTCCTAGCACATATGTAACTAGCATCACGTATAACTATGCACGTAAGTCATTCGCAAGTGATAAGTAGTTTAAGCATTTGATGTAATTCGATTTGATAGCAACGTATGTTACACCCAAAAGTGCAAAAGCAAAAAGGGTTCAAGTATACTTACAGTCGGTGTTCGGCAAGTAAACACAATTTGGTTGGATTGAAGGGAGTGCGTCCGAGATTAGCCTGATTATAGATTGATAGCGTAAGCGTTGAATAGTGTGATAAACGGTGGTGAATGAACCAAGTGTCGGATGGTAATCCGATCGGATGGCAATCCGATCGGATAGCCAGTCAATCGGGTGGCAATCCGTTCGGATGATCATCCGATCGGATGACCATTCGATTGGATTGTCACTTTGTTTGGTGAAGAGGTGTTTGTGTATGATGGTTTGCCTTTTGAAGTTTTCGTTGTAGCATTTTGAAAACAGAGAAGTATCCCTACCCTTTAGGTCGGTCGATCGGACGAAGCTTCGATCGGGTGACGATCCGAGTAGGACACTTTAGTGAGAACAAGTTCACAGCAGTTTGTCACTCGATCGGATTGCACTCCGATCGGGTGGCAATCCGTCTGGAACCGTCTATGTATTGTATTAGTCCCAACATCACATGGTCGGATGGCTGTTCGATCGGGTGGCAATCCAATCGGACGGCAATCTGTTCGACGTTCAGAACTTGAAAGGTTGAATTTAAAAGTTTAAGTGAGGAACCAAGTGCAAGCCGATCGGACAGTTGTCCGATCGGATGGCAATCCGATCGGGTGGTAATCCGATCGAACGGCAATCCGTTCCGACGGCCTTAGATCGTCATGTCACTCGATTGTTTTGAAAGTTTTCGGTTTTCTCGAGACGGTATGACATCGTGCTAAACAACAGAACCCCATCAACACCCAGGCGATCCGATCAGGCAGGAATCACCCTAATCTGATCGGTCAACTGTTCAAGACGATGGTTCGCGTTTAACCAGAGATCGGTTGTCTCGTTGATAGAATACAGATCTTGAACCAACACATCAACAAGAAGGAGTAGAAGATCAGAACAAGCTCCGATTCTATCGTTTGAGTGCATTGAGTGTAAAAGAGTTGAAAGAAAGTAAGAAAACCATCTTTTAATCCTTTTAACCATGAGTTTGTGTTGATCTATGCGAAAACATTGTTTAATCATGTGGAAATCCTTCAGATCTGAGTTGTTCTTGGTGGAATGATGCCGAAACTTGAAGCTCATAAGAACTCCATGATGACATCATCCTAGAACACCTCAAATCCGTTGATTTCATGGTTAAAGTTAAGATTCAAAGGTGAAATTGATGAAGAACTGTGTGTAGATCATAGGAGTACAAGAATTGAGGTAGAAAACTTACAAGAATCGCGAGAAATCGAGAGGAAATAGCCCCAAAGCGTGCTGGTCGAGTGGGAGCTGTCACATCACTGTTCAAGTGATGTGACAAGGGCTATTTATAGGTGAAGAGGAGAAAAGGGGAAGGGAGTGCCATGGATCGGAGGACTGTCCGGTCGGGTGGCTGTCCGATCGGGTGGCAACTCGATCGGATGGCCACCCGATCGAGTGGTCACTCGATCGGTGGTCTCCGGCGAATGGCGTTTCGATGGTTCGTTTTGTTCGTTAAGCTTCACGATAATTTGGTTACACATTTTCATACCCATATTCATATATTTATTATAATTAGTCACATAGGGTCGTATAAATATCCACATTTCAAAGTTGCTATACAATAACCGGGTTTTGTTTCGAATATGCGTTATTTGCGATGCATCACGGGTATCGAGGAGGGTAGAATAGGTCCTCACTCAACATCATCGTGAGCGTTAGTGTGTGTGATGCGATGTGTTATAGCGATAAGGTATGCGTAATATGCGAAAATACTGCGAAATAGCGATGTATGCGATATAGCTACATTATGATCCGAATCTCTGGTGCTAGGCGTAACGAGTATAACTAGTGGTAACAACGCATGGATGTGTGGGTTGTTACATTCTCCCCTGCTTTTGTAAATTCCGTCCCGAAATTAATCCTTAAGAAGGGTTGCGAGGATCGATGCGAGTGGGAGTAGCGATTAAGAGCGTCAAAATAAGCGAGCGATCGATTGAAATTCGATAAGCGAAAGTGTTGCGATGACTGGCGATGGCAGCAAGTAAAGCAATTCGTATACAAAAGATGGCAACACACAAAAAGCGATCCAAAAGCGTCCTGAATTCTCGAAAATTTGATTAACTCGAAAAGGTTTGAAGAAACTTGTTTATGAAAAATCCTCCCATAGTGCGGCGTTAAATTGTTTCGATGTTCACACCAGCTCTATGAGTGGGGTTTTATTAGGTTACCAAAATATTTTAGGGTATAAATCCTCGTTTTACGAGATTTTCTCGTCACGCGGCAGAACTTGAGTCGATTGTCACCCCATCGTTACAAGATAATCTCGTTTTGTACAACGGTTTTGATCAAAATTTTAGAAAAAGTTTTGTAAGAAAAGGTCGGTTTAAACTTTTGGTAAACAAAGCTTTTTAATAATATCAAGAATTTAAATTTTAAGGTCGGCCACGCATGGAACTTTTCCACGAAAGTTCGATAATTTGGCTAAAACGCTTATATATAGGAAGTACCAACGGCGTATCCACCACGTTTTAACCATATGGCTTCCGTCTCGTGAGGCGGTGTCATACGTGTTAACATAGTACAGCCAGATTTGCGATGACTCGATCCAAACGAGAAAGGGTTGGATCAAGTCTTGGAAGGCGAACCGAGTGGTGAGTCGTTTTCAACTCAGTTTAGTGACACGAGCGAGTGCGATAGGCGGTAAGCGGGATGCAAAAAATTCGATAGTACAACACAAACATAATAAGCGAAGACGGCGGCGACAAGCGTACAACGATAAGCGATAAGCGACGAGCGATACGACAACCGTCGAGCGATAGGCGACGATCGATGCGTTGCAAATGATAGGAAATATGCGATTTGATTAGATTAAACGACACCACAAGTTTTAACTAACATTAGACCCCACATAGGAAGTACCAGCGGCGTATCCACCATGCTTTAACCATATAAGTTTCGTCCAGTGAAGCGAGGTCATGTGTGCTAACTTAACACAGACAGCACGGATATTGGTAAGCGATAGCGATAGCGATTACGTTAAGCGATACACGATGAGCGATGTGGCAATATACAAGCGACAGAGCGACATACAAGCGATAGAGTGATACACAAGCGATAGAGTGATACCCACGATATGCGATAGCGCGATGCACATGATAAGCGATTGAGAGAACACACAATAAGCGATTGAGATTGCGAGATAGATTCTAGCGATAATGCGATTGCGAGCGTGTTGACTTACGAAAAGTCTGGCGATTACACGCTTTGAGTTGCGATTGAGATTGTTACGCCTTGCGATGTAGTGTAGTGTGTCGAAAATAGAGTCAATAGTATACTTGGTCTAATAACGTTCAACTTGTATGGCACTTTCTTCACAAGTCATTGGTTGGCATGGCGAAGCACTTATATATAGGAAGTACCAGCGGCGTATCCACCATGCTTCAACCACACGCCTCTGCCCCGTGAATTGGTGTCGCACTATGTTGACATGGTCGAGACGCTTATATATAGGAAGTACCAGCGGCGTATCCACCATGCTCGACCTTGCTTTTAACGTTATGACATCATTGAAACTCATTGCGATCTCCGTGCACTGATCACAGTAATCCCGTGTGATCCCGTGACTAATGTGATCCTTGCACGTTTATCGTGCTTTATCTCAAGAACGCATAGTAGGGGTAAAACACATGATATAGTACATAGTGCTAGTATATAGTTCGTGCGCGAGTGCGAGAGAGTGAAAGATAAATAGAGTCCACATTGCGTCGAGAAATAGAACAAGTTCAACATGCAAAAGAAATTAACGGCGAAAATCGTATCATTACAACAACATTGGAAGCATAACTAATGTTGCTGTGGAGGAATTCTACGGAGACTGCGGTTGTTGCTGAAATTCCTCAAGTCTGCGGCCCCGTGCGGTAGTGCTGGGTAAGATGACCATACCAGTTGCAATTTGCGCAAAAGCGACAGTTAGCTTCTGGCGGGTGATGATACGTACACATGAGACAAAGGGGATGAGTTCCGTTGTAGTCGCGCTTCGAGTGAACTGGAATTGCTTGGAGAGGTTCTGGCTGTAACAGTTCGGTTTTTGAAAAGTTTGGGCTCATGGTCTTTCGTTTGCGGTTGGACTAAGCTTCCTGAAGCGGTGCGTTGGCGTCAGAGGATTTGTCCGAGGACTCACCTGAAGAATCGTCGGTAGAATCGTTGGAGGAATCGTCGGAGGAATCATCGAAAGAGTCGATGACGATTGCTTGATGAGCTTGTTTGACAGGATTCTTGGAGAAAAATCCGTCCAAGACTCGTTTGTCATTGATTTCTGCGGCCAAGAGGTAGGTTTCTTCGATGGTAGCAGGTCTTGCAGCTTCGACAAAATCGCCCACACACTCAGGCAAGCCGCGAATGTACTTCGTGTTGGCTTTTTCTGAAGTGTTGACTTGACTGGGGCAGATCATGCTAATCTGTTTAAACCTTGCGGTGTAGCCAGCATTGTCACCTTCGACTTGCTTGATTTTCCAAAATTCGTCTTCTAGCTTTTGGACTTCGTGGGGAGGGCAGTATTCTTTCTTCATGAGCTCTTTTAGCTCATCCCAAGAGAGAGCGTAAGCTGCGAAGATCCCACGTTTGTTACGTTCGGCTGTCCACCAGTCGAGTGCTTGCGATTGAAATACTCAGGTAGCACAAGTAGTACGAAAACCATCGGGACACCCACTCTGACGAAGGGTAACTTCGATAGAATCGAACCACTGGAGTAGTTGGGACACACCTCCTTCACCCGTGAACTCCATCGGGTCATAGGTTTTGAAGTGTTTGTAGAGGAAAGCAGATTGCGGCGCTTCCGTCTTAGAGTCTTCCGGGTTTCGAGAGTCGCTGAGAGAGTGCACTTCAGCAACAATTTGAGGAATGACCTTGGCCACTTCCTTGGCCACAAGCGAGGCAATCCTCTTTTTGGCGCTTCGTTTGGCTCTTCTCCTAGCTGTTTATCTCGAGGTAGAGTCGTTGGAAGGCATCTAGATAGAGAGAGATTTGGAGTGAGATTCGATCATAATGATTTGAGTTTTTGCGATGCGATTGAGCGCGATCAAAACTTGTTGCGAGTAATATAATAGACTTCACATAGGAGCCACATAAGAGACACGAGATTCTTAAATTCCCACACACAATTGATTTGCTTGTATATATATAATTAGTTGTAGTTTATACTTACACAAATACATGTCGGTGAAGAATGCGCGAGGACGCGATGCAGAGAGTGAGAGTGAGAGCGAGAACGAGCAATTAGACATTAGTTTTGTTGCATACATTCGGTTTTCGTTTTAGATTGCGATGGCTGTGCGAGTCGTGCGTTTATAAACCAGGGAGCGAAAATCGATAAATCGAGAAATCGATAAAGCGTAAAGTCTTAAATGGTAAACACATAAGCGTAAATAGGTTCAGATAAACGTAGAATCGGCGACTCGTAAGCTAGAAAAGTAGATAGAATGCCCTGGGTGTTTAGGCGTCGACTGCCCAAGGTAACCCAACTATACCCAACAAGTTCGTGTACACGGGTTTCCCTAGAAGGCTTATGCTTCCACGGGGATGCAACTCATGGCATTCATCTTCCTAGTCATCGCGTGGCCCGAGTCATCGTTATAGCCGAGTCCTTGGTGAGAGAATTTTGAAAAACATTTTATAGAGAATGGAACGGTTTATTAAGATACGGGTTTCACCCCTAACTTAATAACTTCGCTCCTAGCTGTGGTTGTGCTCTTCGAATAAATTCGAGAGTTCCACTAGATTTTGAAATGGAGACTTTTGTTGAGATATGGATGTCACTCCTAGCTCAACGGAAAGTTCTCGTGCTAGAAAAATGCGCTGAGTGAGCGATCTTGTCGAGAGTTCTTGGTTTTCACGCCTGATCTCGACTGGACCACTCGGTTGTGTTACGCGAGTATTTTCGAAAACGTGTGTATTGTGTTGGCCTTAGGAAAGGCTAAGTAATATTCTAGCCTTAGGAAAGGCTCTTCGTGTGAAGTTGTAGTATGCGGTGTTCACGCGAAGTAGTAGCTTTTAGCGAATTCGAACGAGAGTATCAAGTAGGCCCATGCAAATCCTACTGGATTCATACGAGTTGGCCTGTTCGTACTTAGGCTATAGACTAGGTCGTTTCTAAGACAACAAACCCGGACTAGGTCGTGTCTTTCCTAATTCCCTATAGTTATGGCTCAGATACCAATCCGTCACACCCCAACCGATGGCGGAATCATCGGGGAGCGGCACTAGTCGAATCAGATTGCTCAAGAGAATCCATAACAACTATATTTAAACAGTATTTAATGCGTTCATTATCCCATACTAATAAACAATTACAATCACATAAGCTGTCACGAATTTCCTGTTCTCTCAAACAATTCAAATCCGACAACCTAGATTTTAGGTGTGTTTCTAGACTTCCTAGCTTGATTTGATGTAGACTGCGACTAAACCTGCAACATACGTTAAAATAATGTCAATACAAAAGTATTGGCGAGTATACAGGTTTGATATGTAATAGTGTAATAGAAAAAAGCTGCGAATTTCCACATACATAAACGTAATACACGACATATATACTCACAAAACTGATACTACCAGCTATGTCCTCGAGCTGCGATTGCTAAACTAGACCCCGTCGGGCGCAATAGTACTATAGTAGTCATGGTGGGACGTCGCGAGTATAAGTCCTAGCACATATGTAACTAGCATCACGTATAACTATGCACGTAAGTCATTCGCAAGTGATAAGTAGTTTAAGCATTTGATGTAATTCGATTTGATAGCAACGTATGTTACACCCAAAAGTGCAAAAGCAAAAAGGGTTCAAGTATACTCACAGTCGGTGTTCGGCAAGTAAACACAACTTGGTTGGATTTAAGGGAGCGTGTCCGAGATTAGCCTGATTATAGATTGATAGCGTAAGCATTGGATTTAAGGTCGATCGGACGAAGGTTCGATCGGGTGACGATCCGATTAGTAGGACACTTTAGTGAGAACAAGTTCACAGTAGTTTGTCACTCGATATTGCAATCCGATAGGGTGGCAATCCGTCTGGAACCGTCTATGTATTGAA
Source organism: Helianthus tuberosus (assembly GCA_030545235.1). NCBI lineage: Eukaryota > Viridiplantae > Streptophyta > Magnoliopsida > Asterales > Asteraceae > Helianthus > Helianthus tuberosus. The sequence goes on from CM060407.1 coordinate 68,868,296, forward strand.
TTAGTCCCAACATCACATGGTCAGATGGTTGTTCGATCGGGTGGCAATCCGATCGGACGGCAATCCGTTCGACGTTCAGAACTTCAAAAGTTGAATTTAAAAGTTTAACTGAGGAACCAAGTGCAAGCCGATCGGACAGCTGTCCGATCGGATGGCAATCCAATCGGGTGGTAATCCGATCGGACGACAATCCGTTCCGACCGCCTTAGATCGTCCTGTCACTTGATTTTTTTGAAAGTTTGCAGTTTTCTCGAGACGGTATGACATCGTGCTAAACAACAGAACCCCATCAACACCCAGGCGATCCGATCGGGCCGGAATCACCCTAATCTGATCGATCAGTTGTTCGAGATGATGGTTCGCGTTTAACCCGAGATCGGTTGTCTCGTTGATAGAATACAGATCTTGAACCAACACATCAATAAGAAGGAGTAGAAGATCAGAACAAGCTCTGATTTTATCGGTTTGAGTGCATTGAGTGTAAAAGAGTTGAAAGAAAGTTAGAAAACCATCTTTCAATCCTTTTAACCATGAGTTTGTGTAGATCTATGCGAAAACATTGTTTAATCATGTGGAAATCCTTCAGATCTGAGTTGTTCTTGGTGGAATGATGCCGAAACTTGAAGCTCATAAGAACTCCATGATGACATCATCCTAGAACACCTCAAATCCGTTGATTTCACGGTTAAAGTTAATATTCAAAGGTGAAATTGATGAAGACTTGTGTGTAGATCGTAGGAGTACAAGAATTGAGGTAGAAAACTTACCAGAATCGCGAGAAATCGAGAGGAAATAGCCCCAAAGCGTGCTGGTCGAGTGGGAGCTGTCACATCACTGTTCAAGTGATGTGACAAGGGCTATTTATAGGTGAAGAAGAGATAAGGGGAAGGGAGTGCCATGGATCGGATGACTGTCCTATCGGGTGGCTGTCCGATCGGGTGGTAACTCGATCGGATGGCCACCCGATCGAGTGGTCACTCGATCGGTGGTCTCCGGCGAATGGCATTTCGATGGTTCGTTTTGTTCGTTAAGCTTCGCGATAATTTGGTTACACATTTTCATACCCATATTCATATATTTATTATAATTAGTCACATAGGGTCGTATAAATATCCACATTTCAAAGTTGCGATACAATAACCGGGTTTCGTTTCGAATATGCGTTCTCTGCGACGCATCACGGCTATCGAGGAGGGTAGAATAGGTCCTCACTCAACATCATCGTGAGCGTTAGTGTGTGTGATGGGATGTGTTATAGCGATAAGGTATGCGTAATATGCGAAAATACTGCGAAATAGCGATGTATGCGATATTGCTACATTATGATCCGAATCTCTAGTGCTAGGCGTAACGAGTATAACGAGTGGTAACAACGCACGGACGTGCGGGTTGTTACAGCGTCTCCTTACGCACGTTTTTCACCAATTGCCCAAGCTTGCAGCTCTTAAGGGCCTTTTCTATCTCTTGGCGGAGACTGATACAATCATCCGTCAGATGACCCCTGTCTTTGTGGAAAAACAGTACAAATTAAGGTCCTGGCCCTTTTTGTTTGACATGGGATTAGGAGCTTTGAAGTCGTGGTTCTCCGTCATAAGAACCTTTTTAGGTGTCTTATTCAACGGAGTCTAGTGTTTCTCCCTGTTCTCATTCTTTAACGCCTTGCGATACCCAATTCTATCAATCGCGGCACGCGCATCCTCTTTATAGCTAGGCCTTTCCTCATAACCACTGGACTGGTTTGACTTCCCGCCAGGGTTTTTGTTCTTATTGCGCCTGCTTGAATCTTACGCGTTGATTCTTGAGTAGTGATCATCAGAAAAATGACTGGACCTGCCTCCAGTCAATGATTCCTCTGTTTGCGCGACCACCTTGGCTGCTGCCATTAATTTATCCCACTCCTTGGGTATACCATCTCTGCCTGTGATAGTCCGGATCAGACTATCACAATGAATCACCTTTTTGAAGTAGGCGCGCATCAAGTATTAGCTCACGCCACCAATCTCTAAACACTCTTTGTTGAAACTGGTGATAAAATCCTCCAGACCTTCTTTATCGCATCGCCAAATATTCATGACTTCAGAAGTATCACGCTCCTACCGTCTTTGTTGGCTGAAGTAGGCGAGGAACTTCTCTTGAAAATCGATCCACAACTTGATTATATGTTCGGGGAGGCTGTCGAACCACGCACGAGCCGCCCCCATAAGGGTTTGAATGAAAAGACGGCACCACATGGGCATGGTCCATCCACCCACTATACCAACGCTTGTAAAGAGCTGAATTTGATCATTCGGATCTATTAAGCTGTTGAACTTACCCACAGTTTGTGGAAGTTTGGCCTTTTCCAGAGGTGCCAATGCTCCGGATGAACTTAGAGTATTCAGTTGCTGCTGCTAGCCTATAGATAAGGCTGAAATCATGCTCTGCCGCTTCGTTGTACGTTATGCGCGGCTTTGGCCTGTAGGATTCGTGATTCTTCTCCAAACGATTGAAAACTGATGAACTTACCTCCTGTTGATACGTAGAGTCATTCTCATCAGAGGTTTGTTCCCATTCATCGTTGATGTTGCGTGGCCCGAGCCGGCTACTCAATGGACGTTTTTGTTGCATATGTGAGGGAGTTTCATAATAACTGTCAGTTTCACCGAAAGTGTCGCGCGTATCGCGCGCACTCTGCCTTGTTGGTGATGAGGGTCTTTCATGCTGATGTCTTTGTACGCGCTCCTACGACGGTGTCTCATAGGTCACCTGTCTTGGTGCGGGTGTCACCAACGGAGATGGCTGCGTCTAGGCTTAAAGTAGCGCTTGCTGCGCGCTCAGCTGCGCGTAGAATAGATTCAAAGTCGCTTGACTTTTTTCATACCAAGAGGCGAGAGTTTCACCCTCTGGTAGTCCTAACAGCGCAGACACTCCTAATGGTGCAAGTGTTGACGGACCAGCACCATGACTTGTTGGGGTCACTGTTTGAGTGGTACGAATACCACTTGCGTGGATGGCCCCAACGTTTGTGCCCTCCTCCATGGTATACTCGTCATTGGGTAGGTTTTGGACGTGAGAGATGTCCTCCACCGTACCTAATTAAGAGTGTGCACCGATGGGTGGAAAAGGGATTCCCTGATCAGCCATAGATCGAGAGAAAAAACAGCTATTCAAAGAAGATGACAGTGATTGTAAAAAATCGGTGGGCGCCAAAGAAGAAACACCAAACTAATCTAGTGATTAGTTTGTGGTTTTTGCCTCGACAAATAGGGTTAGTCTTCTTTATCTCGTCCAAGCTGTGATGTGATGATCCTGCAAAACACCAAACACACCGTTAAGCTCATTACAAGGAGGGGAACAGGGGGGTCTCCTCGTAACCACCCTCTGGCATGAGAATAAGTATATGCTTTGAGGATAAAAGTGTGTGACTAAGATTGAGAGAGAAAGGAATCGATCCTTAAACCTGTAGGTGAGGTTCACTATTTATAGCTAGAGAGGTGTGAGAAGGAGATGGGCTGATGGGCCTTGCGCCTGTAGTCGACAACAAGGAATATCCATTATGTCCCCTCTGCCATGACCGTTGGTGCTACTAGGCGAGAGGGTAGCTAGCGCACAATGAATGGATCCATGTGTCCTGACCGTTGTCCTTGTTGTCTGGTCTGTCATCAGTAGCTAAGTGGAGATCATGGAGTAGTGGTTGGCGCAAGTTGATTGGTGCTACGTATGCGTCCTTGTGTACCTTTTGTCTCCTGTATGATTGTTAATTATGGAGTGTGATCGGATACAACCTGTTGGACGCTCATTGGTCCACTGCTCTGCTACGTGTACATTTGGTACTTATACTAGGATTACCTGCGCTTCTTTCCTCCACGCGACCATCGGGAAAATCCCGTGCGGCCAGCGCAAGGTCTAGGAAGTAAGGGTTTTCATCCAAGGAGCCAAGTGTCAAACCTGGTCCTACGTTGGTCCTGACCTCGCGCGCGACCTAGGTTGCACCTGATTAGCCGACGCAAGGTTGGGTAAGCTACCAAATTAGTCTGATAAGAGTATGGTCCCGCGCACGATCTTATTGGTCGGCGCAGAATTTAGGACCATACCCCTTCAGTATAGTATTTAACCATTAAATATTATTTAATAAGTTGTAGAGTAAATTACATTTTGTGTCCTTTAAGTATATCAGGAATTATGAAACGTGCCCTTTAAAAGATTTAATTTTAGTTTATGTCCAAAATCACTATCTTATGTAACACTTTATATCTTTTATGGCTAAGCTAGTTAAAAAACTCAGTTAACCCCAATATAATTAAGGGCAAAACAGTCCCTCTTATTTGACCTAGATCCCTCTTATTTATCTTCTTCTCCAAAATCAATTAGAGTTCTTGATATTACCACAAAACCCACATCCATCAACCACCTGGAAATCTGGAATAATCACCATGGTCACCGTTTACCTTCACAGCCTTCACCCCCATCTCCTGTAAAACCCACCTTTAACATAACTCAAGGTTCCAATCACCATCGTCATCATCTTCCTGTTGCCTCTATTAATGGCTGACGACCTTCTCCGTAGCCGGAGATGTCTATTACTGTCGTGAAACACCATCCGGAATCACTATGACTGCCTAACATACATCTCCTCATACAGTAAGTAGGAATCGCAATGGGCCAGGCTTGGGCCGGGTATTGGTAATCCCAGGCCCGTACCCGGTTTTAATTCTTTGTCCTATACCCGGTCGTTACCCGTCGGGTATCGGGTATAACCGTTAATTTCTTAAAAATACCCGTTGGGACAAATGTGCAATTTTTACTTTTATGTTTATATAATTTACTGTTTAATGACTATAACAAATGAAAATATGATTAATAACTTACATGCCATATTCAGACCACATATATCAAACTAAATCAAAACGATTACTGTCACACCCCCAAAATCCACCTGCGGAGTACTACCGCTTGGAGGCGTGACTGACCAGGATCCAGCCACCAATCATATTGAACAAGCATATAAGTAGTTATAAAAATCCACCCAATACAATTGGTGTTCAAACAAAACATAGTTAAGTTGCAAGCGGAAGCATAAGTCTTAAATCAAAACATAAGTTTAATTGTTTCAAAGTTTAACATGGCACACAGCCGTCCATGTCCCACAACGATCCTCCTCCATGCAAGCTCCAGCTAAGAATCTAAGGACCTGCAAAGCATGTAGTAACGAGTCAACAACAAGTTGAGTGAGTTCACGGTTGGGTGTTCGTTTTAAGTTGTTTCGAAAACAGTTTCCTTTAGTTGGCATCCTGCCGTGGGGGTTACCCCATAGTTAGAAACGTGACTTGTTTATTCCCGGTTACTCTGGCTGTCCAGCCGTGGGGGCTACCCCGTGTTAGTTATCTGGCATTTCGGCCGTGGGGGCTACCCCATGTATACACTAGACTCGTTACCATATCGACTGCTGACTGTAGTCATGTTTTTGTGCCCTGAAACTGTCAATGTCTATCATCATTGACGTGCCCCAGATCCATTAGTTCACGCCCGTCCTCTGCGGCACGGTGTGAGGTTTGTCAGACCTAAATAGCGCTATCTAACTAATGACCCGCTCGCCATTGGCCCGGCGATTAAGTCGATATAAAAATGAGGGACTTCGTGATAGAGTTTTGGTCTAGTACGAGTTATCTGTCCGTGAGGACGAGGAATTACATTCCTGAACCTTTGCTGTCCTACCCAAGGAGGACGAGGAACCCAGTTCCTTAACCCCATTCCCAACCCAGGGAATCCCATGCTTTGTAGAGGGTGTGAACTCACCTTGGTTTGCTCGGTAGAAACACAGAAAAGTCAAACAAGCAATGTTGTGGCTACTCACGTCCTATCATAGTTGTATCATACAAGTCAGGTTCGTAACCAAGTAGCACACTGATGTTTCTAGTGTAGTGCATTCAAGTATCGTTCATGGCATACACGTTTAATCATGGCAGATCAACAATATTCACGTTCAAGTAACATATAAGGTCTGGGCATCAGGCCCAAAAGTCCGGCCCAATCAATTAAGTCCGAATTGAGGTGCGAGCCCAAACAGCGTGTATTTGTGTATAGTCTCGAGTCGCAACTAGGCGTTTGCGACTCGCAACCTGAGTCGCAAATCATGGTTTCGGTTCGTGTTGTTTTGGTCTCGAGTCGCAATCGGACTCGCAACTGTGGTTTCGAGTCAAACGGTTTATGTGCTGATCACATGTGGTTTCGAGTCGCAACCAGGTGTTTGCGACTCGCAACCGATGTCGCAACCGGGAGATTTCGACTCATCATGCACTGGTTTCGAGTCGCAACTGGAGGTTTCGGTTGGACAGGAGCTGATTCGGAACAGTGTACTATCCAATAACATTCTGATTTCATGCACCATTATGTACTATCCTCATAAACATGTCTATTTGTCTAATCCTAACCAAAAATGGATCAAACACAACAGATTTCAAATATTCAGCCACATTCATATCACATTCAAGTTGTTCTTCATATGTTCATCATGTTCATCATAATATCCAATAGTTCATTATGTTCATAACTTGAAACAACAATCAAAATATTCAAACAACTAATCCGATTTCCATATATGTGCAGCCATTTAACAAGCATTTGATTTGTAACCTAAGAGCATGCAAATCCGATTTCATAACATCAACAACTAATGATTAAACCACATTTAAATCACAAGATCTCCTTAACTCATCATACGATATATATTAAAATCAAGACATGTTTAACCGATTATCAACATACACATCCGAGAATATGATAAGGCCATAATCATACATTTTCCACTTATTTATACATGAAGACAAGCATTCAATCATCATTTGTACAATTATTCTAGCTACACCATGTCATTCACAACATTTAACAATAACAACAACATAGAACACTAACCGATTGTGAGGTGGTGCCGAGTTGGTAAGGAAGATGAGTGTCCGAGTGATGATGAACTTAGCCGGGTCTCCTTGTGGTCACCGGTTTGATCCGAGAAGAAGGAGAAGAGTGTGATGCTTGGTGTCTAGGGTTTTAGTGAGAGAATGGAGAGTGTGTGTGTAGAGGAGAGTAGGAGTGTTGTCCAAAATGGTAAACATGGGTAGCTACTAAGGTTATATACCCGTCCCAAGTAGTGCACCCTAATGGGTCTTTGAATGGGCTAAGGGGTGTGTGCGTGTGTGGTCCAACCGGCCCATAAGTCGTTGTTCACTCGAGACCACATGGTCTCGAGTCGGGTTCGTGTTGTCTCGGTTCATATACATACTCGCATACATACACACAAGCATACATGTAACATAACACATAATCATATAAAGGTTCACTTATCATTCATTAAATCATCAAATTAGTTAGTCACTTAGTGTTCAAACGTACAACGAAAGGTTCTAAATTTCGAGTTGTCACATCATCCCCAAGTTGAAAGAAATTTCGTCCCGAAATTTGGTAGGCACTCACTGAGGAAGCTAGTTAAGTTGTATGGTTTTCCTGGTTTTCCTGGGGTGTCACATCCACCCCCCGTTGATCTGGAATTTCGTCCCGAAATTCCGTAGCTTCGGCCTCAGCAGTGGGTGTACTGTTTGCGAACAGTTGGGGATACTTTTGTTTCATCTGATCTTCGCGCTCCCAGGTGAACTCTGGGCCGCGACGTGAGTTCCAACGAACTCGAACGAGAGGTATTCTAGTGCTCTTGAGGACCTTAACATCCCGGTCCGTGATTTCGACTGGTTCCTCGACGAATCGTAACTGTTCGTCGATAGTGAGTTCCTTCAGAGGAACTACGTGGGTCTCATCTGACGGACACTTCTTCAGATTCGACACGTGAAAAACGTTGTGAACTGCACCGAGTTCCGCCGGTAAGTTTAGTCTGTAGGCCACCCTGCCTATTTTATCAATGACCTCGAAAGGTCCAACGTATCGTGGGTTAAGTTTACCGCGTTTACCAAAACGAACCACACCCTTCCAGGGTGAAACTTTGAGTAGTACTCGCTCCCCAACCTGGAGCTCAAGTGGTTTCCTGCCCATGTCGGCGTAAACTTTCTGACGTTCACGAGCGGCCGTCATGCGTTTTCGTATCTGAGCGATCTGCTCGGTTGTATCTACCACATATTCTGGTCCAGTGATCTGACTATCTCCCACCTCTGCCCAGCAAAGAGGAGACCGGCATTTACGTCCGTACAATGCCTCAAACGGAGCAGCTTTAATGCTGGTGTGGTAGCTGTTATTGTACGAGAATTCCACAAGTGGCAGATGCCTTTCCCAGCGATTGCCAAAGTCGATTACACATGCACGAAGCATGTCTTCTAAGGTTTGAATGGTGCGCTCGGACTGCCCGTCCGTCTGAGGGTGATACGCTGTGCTCATGTCTAATCGTGAGCCAAAGGATTTGTGCATTGCTTGCCACAGCTCTGAAGTAAAACGTGCATCTCGATCTGAGATGATAGAGGTGGGCACCCCGTGCCTCGAAACGATTTCTTTGATGTATATTTCTGCAAGAGTGGAGAACTTATCCGTTTCCTTGATAGCCAAGAAGTGTGCAGATTTTGTGAGTCGATCCACGATCACCCAAATAGTATCGTTCCCGCGCTGGGATCTAGGTAGGCCAGTAACAAAATCTATGGAAATTTTCTCCCATTTCCATTGAGGTATCTCGGGTTGTTGGAGTAGGCCGAATGGTTTCTGGTATTCCGACTTGACTCTCGCGCAAGTCAAACACTTGCTGACGTAGGTCGCTATGTGGGCCTTCATGCTAGGCCACCAATACGTAGTTTTGATATCATGATACATCTTATCTGATCCAGGGTGTACTGAGTAGCGAGACTTGTGTGCTTCATCCATCACAAGTTCTCGTAGGTTGCCATAGAGTGGGACCCAAACGCGTCCCGTTACGTAGTAAGCACCGTCTTCCTTCTGTTCTAAGCGTTGCCTCGATCCGCGTAGGGCTTCAGCCCTGACGTTTTCTGGTTTCAGTGCTTCTATCTGAGCTGCTCGTATCTGGGAAGGGAGACTAGAGTGGATCGTGAGTTGTAGAGCTCGTACGCGCTTAGGCGCAGTGTCCTTTCGACTAAGGGCGTCAGCCACAACATTGGCTTTGCCCGGGTGATACCTGATTGAGCACTCCTAGTCATTTAGTAGTTCGACCCATCGTCGTTGCCGCATATTCAGTTCTTTCTGCTTGAAGATATGCTCGAGGCTCCTGTGGTCGGTGTAGATGGCGCACTTGGTACCATACAGGTAATGCCGCCATAATTTAAGTGCAAAAACAACAGCTCCCAGCTCTAGGTCGTGCGTAGTGTAGTTCTTTTCATGAACCTTGAGTTGGCGTGAGGCGTAGGCTATAACCTTGTCTCGTTGCATCAACACGCAACCAAGACCTTGAATTGATGCGTCGCAGTAAACCACAAAGTCGTCTGTGCCTTCCGGCAAGGAAAGGATAGGTGCGCTACAAAGTCTATCCTTTAGGTGCTGAAATGCCAACTCCTGTGCGTTTCCCCAGTGATAAATAACGCCTTTCTGTGTTAGTGAGGTGAGAGGCTGTGCAATCTTAGAAAAATCCTTTATGAATCTCCGGTAGTATCCCGCCAAACCCAAGAATTGGCGAATTTCCTTTGGTGTACGAGGCGCAGGCCAGTTCTTAATCGAGTCTATCTTGGATGGATCAACGTGAATCCCATCCTTGTTTACCACGTGGCCTAGGAAATGGACTTCTCGAAGCCAGAAGTCGCATTTCGAGAACTTTGCATAAAGCTGTTCTGTTCGAAGGAGTTCCAGAATAAGTCGTAGATGTTGCTCGTGTTCCTCCCGACTCTTGGAGTAGATCAGGATGTCGTCGATGAAGACTATAACGAACTTGTCCAGGTAAGGCTTGCACACTCGGTTCATCAAATCCATGAAAACCGCAGGTGCGTTTGTCATCCCAAAAGGCATGACCAAAAACTCATAGTGCCCGTATCGAGTTCTGAAAGCTGTTTTGGAGACGTCCTCTTCCCGGACTCTCAGTTGGTGATAACCCGATCTCAAATCGATCTTTGAATAGTAGCTCGACCCTTGCAGCTGGTCGAATAAGTCGTCGATACGCGGTAGAGGATAACGATTCTTCACCGTCACCTTGTTGAGTTCTCGGTAGTCGATGCACATTCTGAAAGTACCGTCCTTCTTCTTCACAAATAGCACTGGAGCTCCCCAGGGCGACGAGCTAGGGCGAATAAAACCCTTATCCAGGAGCTCTTGTAGTTGCGTGGAGAGTTCTTTCAACTCTGATGGAGCTAAACGATAAGGTGCACGGGCTATGGGCGCAGCTCCAGGAGCTAATTCAACCTGAAACTCGACTTGGCGATGGGGCGGAAGACCAGGTAATTCCTCAGGAAATACCTCTGGATAATCGCGTACAACTGGAAAATCTTCTATCTTCTTCTCTTTCTCCGTGGTGTCAGTAATGAGAGCCAAAATGGCAGTGTGGCCCTTTCGCAAGTACTTTTGGGCCTTAAGGAGAGAAATGACGTTCTCAACAGCACTCCTCTTGTCGCCATGAATCATGAGAGGTTCACCCTCGGGACCTGGAATACGGACAACCTTCTCGTTGCAAAGAATCTCTGCGCGGTGTTGGGATAACCAATCCTTCCCAATGACAACGTCGAAACTACCCAAGACAATAGGAATGAGGTCGATAGAGAAGGTCTGGTCAGCGAGAATAAGTTTACAACCCTTGACTATGTGTGTGGCTTCTAAACTCTTACCATTTGCTAGCTCTACGGTGTGCTTGTTGTTCAAAGGTGTTGGAATACGCTTAAGCATTCGACTAACTTCTAGTGACATGTAGCTAGTATCGGCACCCGAATCAAATAAAACTGAAACATAAAAGTTGTCGAGAAGGAACTTACCCGCCACAACATTGGGGTCATTCCTTGCTTCACCTTGGCCAATCACAAACATCCGCCCCCTGGCGCCATTGTTGTTGTTGTTCCCATTGTTACCATTCCCCTGATTGTTGTTATTGTTGTTCTGGTTCCTGTTCAGTTGGGGACAATCTCTCTTGAAGTGGCCCTCAGCTCCACACTGAAAGCACCCTTTGTTATCGCCTTGCTGCTGCTGCTGCCGCTGGTTCTGTTGAGCTTGCTGACGATTCTGGTTGGCGGGGTATAAGCTCCTGCAATCCTTTGCAGCGTGACCAGGCTTATTGCACCGATGATAGTTACCCCTGGTGCATGGCCCGCAGTGGTGCAGGCTGCAGCGATTGCATTTGGGGTGATTTCCTTTGTACCCACCATGGCTTTGACCACCAGACGATTGCTGATTAGGGCTCTTGTAGTCATCAGTCTTCCTCTGCTGAGACTGGGACTGAACAGAAGTCGAACCCTTACTTGAAGTTCCATCCCATTTCCGTTTGTTGTCACTAGAGGTACCAGAAGTAGTTGCAGCACCTATGCGTTTTGGTAACTTGTTCTGCTCCACCGCCTGATCCGTGAGACGGTGAGCCAGCTGAACAGTTTGCTGGTAGGTGGCGAGGTTCGCTGAAGTCACATGACTTTGGATTTCTGGCACTAAGCCCTGAAGAAACAGTTCGATGCGTTTGATGGGAGGATCCACCATAGTAGGGCACAGAATTGCCAGTTCGTTCGACCTTTTCACATAAGCTTCAATTTCGGATCCCGTCATCTTGAGGTTGAAGAACTCCACCTCGAGTTTGTGAATCTCATCACGATTGCAGTATTCCTCCTTGATCATTTCCTTAAAAGTTTCCCAAGGGGTGGCGTTGGCAGCAACCAACCCTAGCATTTGAACTTGAGCGTTCCACCATGTGAGGGCTAAACCCTCGAGGGTACCAGTAGCGTACTTCACCCTGCGCGCCTCAGGGCATTCGCACATTTCGAACACAGATTCTAGCTTCTCAAACCAATGTAGGAGACCTACTGCTCCTTCAGTGCCGCTAAAAGTAGTTGGTCGGCAGTCCATGAAAGTCTTAAAAGTGCACACGGGTGGCTGAACGTGCTGACCTATCGTGGGTGAAAGAAAAGACAGAGTTTAACACAAAGGTTGGTTCACGAGAGTAGGATCCTAAAGATCCTAGAATGAGTTCGGACTGCAGGATATACCTCCTGCGTGTGCAGCTGCAAGTGCTGCGGCAACTCGTTCGTTGATCAAAGCCGTCAACTGGGCTTGTGTCAGGTTAACGCATCCAGACATGATCTTCATACCAAGAAGAACGTGAGTGAGAGGGGTTCGCGAAAGTACGACGATAAAATTGAGCAAGCACGCACGTGTTCAAGCAACAGTGGTTATACTAACCAAGCATACCATAAGCAATGCACTACGTAACTAACAAGTAGGCAACATATACACAGATCATATCACCTAGAATGTCGAGCCTTGCATGTGGAGTGAAGCATCGTTGTGGACCGTTGAGCACTGTACAGGTTATAGTCTGGTTTTAACAAAAACGTTCTTCCCTTTATTAAAACCAAGTTCTCTATAACCAATGGCTCTGATACCAATCTGTCACACCCCCAAAATCCACCTGCGGAGTACTACCGCTTGGAGGCGTGACTGACCAGGATCCAGCCACCAATCATATTGAACAAGCATATAAGTAGTTATAAAAATCCACCCAATACAATTGGTGTTCAAACAAAACATAGTTAAGTTGCAAGCGGAGGCATAAGTCTTAAATCAAAACATAAGTTTAATTGTTTCAAAGTTTAACATGGCACACAGCCGTCCATGTCCCACAACGATCCTCCTCCATGCAAGCTCCAGCTAAGAATCTAAGGACCTGCAAAGCATGTAGTAACGAGTCAACAACAAGTTGAGTGAGTTCACGGTTGGGTGTTCGTTTTAAGTTGTTTCGAAAACAGTTTCCTTTAGCTGGCATCCTGCCGTGGGGGTTACCCCATAGTTAAAAACGTGACTTGTTTATTCCCGGTTACTCTGGCTGTCCAGCCGTGGGGGCTACCCCGTGTTAGTTATCTGGCATTTCGGCCGTGGGGGCTACCCCATGTATACACTAGACTCGTTACCATATCGACTGCTGACTGTAGTCATGTTTTTGTGCCCTGAAACTGTCAATGTCTATCATCATTGACGTGCCCCAGATCCATTAGTTCACGCCCGTCCTCTGCGGCACGGTGTGAGGTTTGTCAGACCTAAATAGCGCTATCTAACTAATGACCCGCTCGCCATTGGCCCGGCGATTAAGTCGATATAAAAATGAGGGACTTCGTGATAGAGTTTTGGTCTAGTACGAGTTATCTGTCCGTGAGGACGAGGAATTACATTCCTGAACCTTTGTTGTCCTACCCAAGGAGGACGAGGAACCCAGTTCCTTAACCCCATTCCCAACCCAGGGAATCCCATGCTTTGTAGAGGGTGTGAACTCACCTTGGTTTGCTCGGTAGAAACACAGAAAAGTCAAACAAGCAATGTTGTGGCTACTCACGTCCTATCATAGTTGTATCATACAAGTCAGGTTCGTAACCAAGTAGCACACTGATGTTTCTAGTGTAGTGCATTCAAGTATCGTTCATGGCATACACGTTTAATCATGGCAGATCAACAATATTCACGTTCAAGTAACATATAAGGTCTGGGCATCAGGCCCAAAAGTCCGGCCCAATCAATTAAGTCCGAATTGAGGTGCGAGCCCAAACAGCGTGTATTTGTGTATAGTCTCGAGTCGCAACTAGGCGTTTGCGACTCGCAACCTGAGTCGCAAATCATGGTTTCGGTTCGTGTTGTTTTGGTCTCGAGTCGCAATCGGACTCGCAACTGTGGTTTCGAGTCAAACGGTTTATGTGCTGATCACATGTGGTTTCGAGTCGCAACCAGGTGTTTGCGACTCGCAACCGATGTCGCAACCGGGAGATTTCGACTCATCATGCACTGGTTTCGAGTCGCAACTGGAGGTTTCGGTTGGACAGGAGCTGATTCGGAACAGTGTACTATCCAATAACATTCTGATTTCATGCACCATTATGTACTATCCTCATAAACATGTCTATTTGTCTAATCCTAACCAAAAATGGATCAAACACAACAGATTTCAAATATTCAGCCACATTCATATCACATTCAAGTTGTTCTTCATATGTTCATCATGTTCATCATAATATCCAATAGTTCATTATGTTCATAACTTGAAACAACAATCAAAATATTCAAACAACTAATCCGATTTCCATATATGTGCAGCCATTTAACAAGCATTTGATTTGTAACCTAAGAGCATGCAAATCCGATTTCATAACATCAACAACTAATGATTAAACCACATTTAAATCACAAGATCTCCTTAACTCATCATACGATATATATTAAAATCAAGACATGTTTAACCGATTATCAACATACACATCCGAGAATATGATAAGGCCATAATCATACATTTTCCACTTATTTATACATGAAGACAAGCATTCAATCATCATTTGTACAATTATTCTAGCTACACCATGTCATTCACAACATTTAACAATAACAACAACATAGAACACTAACCGATTGTGAGGTGGTGCCGAGTTGGTAAGGAAGATGAGTGTCCGAGTGATGATGATGAACTTAGCCGGGTCTCCTTGTGGTCACCCGTTTGATCCGAGAAGAAGGAGAAGAGTGTGATGCTTGGTGTCTAGGGTTTTAGTGAGAGAATGGAGAGTGTGTGTGTAGAGGAGAGTAGGAGTGTTGTCCAAAATGGTAAACATGGGTAGCTACTAAGGTTATATACCCGTCCCAAGTAGTGCACCCTAATGGGTCTTTGAATGGGCTAAGGGGTGTGTGCGTGTGTGGCCCAACCGGCCCATAAGTCGTTGTTCACTCGAGACCACATGGTCTCGAGTCGGGTTCGTGTTGTCTCGGTTCATATACATACTCGCATACATACACACAAGCATACATGTAACATAACACATAATCATATAAAGGTTCACTTATCATTCATTAAATCATCAAATTAGTTAGTCACTTAGTGTTCAAACGTACAACGAAAGGTTCTAAATTTCGAGTTGTCACAATTACTTAATTAAGTAATTGTATCAGGATCACCTAATTGCATAAACATCCAATAATAAAGGGTGATAGCTTCCATATCTAATATACATGCAAAAAAATAAGTTATATGTTCACTAAACACTTGCCAAATACATATCCACATATGACTATAGAGAAGGTAATAAGTACATGTACTAAGTTTATATATATATGGAAATCTATAATATGATACTTTCGGGTATTATTCGGGTAAATGGGCCGGGTATCAGACGGGTATCACTAAATCCCATACCCATACCCGTACCCGAATTTTTTTCTTTTGTTAAGCCCATACACGGCCCATACCCATTGGGCTTCTGGTATACCCGGCCCATATTTTTCGGGTTTCGGGTATACCGTCGGGCTTGGGCTTTTTTGCCATCCCTAGTAAGAAGCTTCATCTTACCCGAAACCATCACCAACATCACCTCTGTTTCTGTCACTATTCACTACCGTTCCAACCTCAAACCCTCCTTGCTAACACTGACTATAAACGACTAGAAACATGTATAGGAGCTCATCGGAACTCTAAACGTGGTTGGACCTTCAATAGGTTTTTAACAGTAACCGTTGCTAGAATCGTTAATTGCAACCATTGCGGAAACCCATTTAAACCTTAAAAGTGTAAGGTTAACTGTAACCAACAACACCATCTGGTTCACCGTCCTGACCTCAGTGGTTGGAAATGGTGCACACATCGTAGTGGTGCCGTCGTCGGTCAGAATCCGTGCCGGAAATTTGACGGTCCTGTCTCTTTCTCCTAGTTTCCTTCGTTCTCTCTCTATCACCCGTGTTCTCTATCTCTATATCTCTCTTTGTACTTTGAAGGTTTTAGAAAAAAAAGGAAGGTTATAATGGTGGTACGGGGGTGGTTCCAGGGATTGGCTGTGGTGGTGGGGAAGAAGATCTTTGAGATTTAGGAGAAATTGGGTTATAGAAAAAGGAGCATGTGAAATGACTGTTATACCCTTCTTTATATGGAAGTTAACTAGCCAGACTATCTGGGTTAGCCCTAAAGGATATAAAGTGTTACATAACATAGTGATTTTGGACATAAACTAAAATTAAATCTTTTAAAGTGCACGTTTCATAATTCCTGATATACTTAAAGGACACAAAGTGTAATTTACTCTAAGTTGTAACAACCTCCTCCAAAATCTATTACACATGCCCTAAGCATGTCTTCTAATGTTTGGATTGTCCTTTCACTATGTCTGTCTATTTGAGGGTGATAAGTTGTACTTAAATTTAATCGTGTTTCCATAGCTTTTTGGAAAGTTTTCCAAAAGTGAGATGTAACGCCCTGCGTTTCCATACTTTCTATATTTGGAAACCCTTGCTTATAATCCTATTTTTGGAAACTTTGTATTCTTGTAATCGTTCTTCGTTGTAATCGATGCGAAGTCCGAGACTTGGATCATGATGAAATTCGTATTTTCTTCATATACATGTTATATACATTCTATACTTGATAGTACACTAGTTTTTCATCCCTAGTAAGAAGCTTCATCTTACCCGAAACCATCATCAACATCACCTCTGTTTCTGTCACTATTCACTACCGTTCCAACCTCAAACCCTCCTTGCTAACACTGACTATAAACGAATAGAAACATGTATAGGAGCTCATCGGAACTCTAAACGTGGTTGGACCTTCAATAGGTTTTTAACAGTAACCGTTGCTAGAATCATTAATTGCAACCATTGCGGAAACCCATTTAAACCTTAAAAGTGTAAGGTTAACTGTAACCAACAACACCATCTGGTTCACCGTCCTGACCTCAGTGGTTGGAAATGGTGCACACATCGTAGTGGTGCCGTCGTCGGTCAGAATCCGTGCTGGAAATTTGACGGTCCTGTCTCTTTCTCCTAGTTTCCTTCGTTCTCTCTCTATCACCCGTGTTCTCTATCTCTATATCTCTCTTTGTACTTTAAAGGTTTTATAAAAAAAAAAGGAAGGTTATAATGGTGGTACGGGGGTGGTTCCAGGGATTGGCTGTGGTGGTGGGGAAGAAGATCTTTGAGATTTAGGAGAAATTGGGTTATAGAAAAAGGAGCATGTGAAATGACTGTTATACCCTTCTTTATATGGAAGTTAACTAGCCAGACTATCTGGGTTAGCCCTAAAGGATATAAAGTGTTACATAACATAGTGATTTTGGACATAAACTAAAATTAAATCTTTTAAAGTGCACGTTTCATAATTCCTGATATACTTAAAGGACACAAAGTGTAATTTACTCTAAGTTGTAACAACCTCCTCCAAAATCTATTACAAGCATGTGAAATGACTGTTATACCCTTCTTTATATGGAAGTTAACTAGCCAGACTATCTGGGTTAGCCCTAAAGGATATAAAGTGTTACATAACATAGTGATTTTGGACATAAACTAAAATTAAATCTTTTAAAGTGCACGTTTCATAATTCCTGATATACTTAAAGGACACAAAGTGTAATTTACTCTAAGTTGTAACAACCTCCTCCAAAATCTATTACACATGCCCTAAGCATGTCTTCTAATGTTTGGATTGTCCTTTCACTATGTCTGTCTATTTGAGGGTGATAAGTTGTACTTAAATTTAATCGTGTTTCCATAGCTTTTTGGAAAGTTTTCCAAAAGTGAGATGTAACGCCATGCGTTTCCATACTTTCTATATTTGGAAACCCTTGCTTATAATCCTATTTTTGGAAACTTTGTATTCTTGTAATCGTTCTTCGTTGTAATCGATGCGAAGTCCGAGACTTGGATCATGATGAAATTCGTATTTTCTTCATATACATGTTATATACATTCTATACTTGATAGTACACTAGTTTTTCATCCCTAGTAAGAAGCTTCATCTTACCCGAAACCATCATCAACATCACCTCTGTTTCTGTCACTATTCACTACCGTTCCAACCTCAAACCCTCCTTGCTAACACTGACTATAAACGAATAGAAACATGTATAGGAGCTCATCGGAACTCTAAACGTGGTTGGACCTTCAATAGGTTTTTAACAGTAACCGTTGCTAGAATCATTAATTGCAACCATTGCGGAAACCCATTTAAACCTTAAAAGTGTAAGGTTAACTGTAACCAACAACACCATCTGGTTCACCGTCCTGACCTCAGTGGTTGGAAATGGTGCACACATCGTAGTGGTGCCGTCGTCGGTCAGAATCCGTGCTGGAAATTTGACGGTCCTGTCTCTTTCTCCTAGTTTCCTTCGTTCTCTCTCTATCACCCGTGTTCTCTATCTCTATATCTCTCTTTGTACTTTAAAGGTTTTAGAAAAAAAAAAGGAAGGTTATAATGGTGGTACGGGGGTGGTTCCAGGGATTGGCTGTGGTGGTGGGGAAGAAGATCTTTGAGATTTAGGAGAAATTGGGTTATAGAAAAAGGAGCATGTGAAATGACTGTTATACCCTTCTTTATATGGAAGTTAACTAGCCAGACTATCTGGGTTAGCCCTAAAGGATATAAAGTGTTACATAACATAGTGATTTTGGACATAAACTAAAATTAAATCTTTTAAAGTGCACGTTTCATAATTCCTGATATACTTAAAGGACACAAAGTGTAATTTACTCTAAGTTGTAACAACCTCCTCCAAAATCTATTACAAGCATGTGAAATGACTGTTATACCCTTCTTTATATGGAAGTTAACTAGCCAGACTATCTGGGTTAGCCCTAAAGGATATAAAGTGTTACATAACATAGTGATTTTGGACATAAACTAAAATTAAATCTTTTAAAGTGCACGTTTCATAATTCCTGATATACTTAAAGGACACAAAGTGTAATTTACTCTAAGTTGTAACAACCTCCTCCAAAATCTATTACACATGCCCTAAGCATGTCTTCTAATGTTTGGATTGTCCTTTCACTATGTCTGTCTATTTGAGGGTGATAAGTTGTACTTAAATTTAATCGTGTTTCCATAGCTTTTTGGAAAGTTTTCCAAAAGTGAGATGTAACGCCATGCGTTTCCATACTTTCTATATTTGGAAACCCTTGCTTATAATCCTATTTTTGGAAACTTTGTATTCTTGTAATCGTTCTTCGTTGTAATCGATGCGAAGTCCGAGACTTGGATCATGATGAAATTCGTATTTTCTTCATATACATGTTATATACATTCTATACTTGATAGTACACTAGTTTTTCATCCCTAGTAAGAAGCTTCATCTTACCCGAAACCATCATCAACATCACCTCTGTTTCTGTCACTATTCACTACCGTTCCAACCTCAAACCCTCCTTGCTAACACTGACTATAAACGAATAGAAACATGTATAGGAGCTCATCGGAACTCTAAACGTGGTTGGACCTTCAATAGGTTTTTAACAGTAACCGTTGCTAGAATCATTAATTGCAACCATTGCGGAAACCCATTTAAACCTTAAAAGTGTAAGGTTAACTGTAACCAACAACACCATCTGGTTCACCGTCCTGACCTCAGTGGTTGGAAATGGTGCACACATCGTAGTGGTGCCGTCGTCGGTCAGAATCCGTGCTGGAAATTTGACGGTCCTGTCTCTTTCTCCTAGTTTCCTTCGTTCTCTCTCTATCACCCGTGTTCTCTATCTCTATATCTCTCTTTGTACTTTAAAGGTTTTAGAAAAAAAAAAGGAAGGTTATAATGGTGGTACGGGGGTGGTTCCAGGGATTGGCTGTGGTGGTGGGGAAGAAGATCTTTGAGATTTAGGAGAAATTGGGTTATAGAAAAAGGAGCATGTGAAATGACTGTTATACCCTTCTTTATATGGAAGTTAACTAGCCAGACTATCTGGGTTAGCCCTAAAGGATATAAAGTGTTACATAACATAGTGATTTTGGACATAAACTAAAATTAAATCTTTTAAAGTGCACGTTTCATAATTCCTGATATACTTAAAGGACACAAAGTGTAATTTACTCTAAGTTGTAACAACCTCCTCCAAAATCTATTACACATGCCCTAAGCATGTCTTCTAATGTTTGGATTGTCCTTTCACTATGTCTGTCTATTTGAGGGTGATAAGTTGTACTTAAATTTAATCGTGTTTCCATAGCTTTTTGGAAAGTTTTCCAAAAGTGAGATGTAACGCCCTGCGTTTCCATACTTTCTATATTTGGAAACCCTTGCTTATAATCCTATTTTTGGAAACTTTGTATTCTTGTAATCGTTCTTCGTTGTAATCGATGCGAAGTCCGAGACTTGGATCATGATGAAATTCGTATTTTCTTCATATACATGTTATATACATTCTATACTTGATAGTACACTAGTTTTTCATAAAATTATGGGTAAATTACACTTTTCGTCCTTTATGTTTGTATTAGACTGCAATAGATACCCTTTACCTTTAATAATTATAGTCACTGTCCTTTATTTGGAAAACTCATTACACATTTCGCCTTTTAGCACTAACCCAGTTTAAATTTTAAGTTAAGTTCGGTCATGTGCACCTCATGTGTGGGCATTTATGTCAAAAAAACAATGAAATAAATACCATAAACACCTCCTCTCTAGAACCCTTATGATTTGTGTGGATTCAATCTTTCTTCAGTTCTTGCTAATCCAACATCTAATCAATATGGTGATCCCGTAAACATCAAATTCACACCTCCCTCCCTCTAAACAACATAAACATGTGGTTTCCCCCAATTTGAAACACACACAAATCAATAATTGAAAAAAAAAACCTTACGGATTTGAACATCTCATGTCAACTTCAACCACTCTGCACCCATTTATAAAACCAAGCACCCAAGATTGAAACCATATCCTCTGAACTAAAAATCGTATTATCTGAACTAAATTAATATTCAAGAACAAAGTTTGTTTATTTGGCTCAGATATGCAAACATGAACCGCAAGAATATTCAAGAACAAAGTGTGTTTATTTGGCTCAGATATGCAAACATGAACCGCAAGAATATTCAAGAACAAAGTGTGTTTATTTGGCTCAGATCTGCAAACATGAACCGTAAGAAGTGGATCAGACACTTGCATGGCTGCACCACAATTAGTGTTGCCCCGCCAAGATATGTGATGATTATTCACACAAAGTCTGATAACATTTGCACGGAAGTATCATATGCAGAACCTTCATCTCCTAAAGAAATGCAGAAGTATAAATAGATATGTATCTAGAGAGAGAGAGAGAGAGCGACAGAGCGAAAGAGAAAGAGTGAGAGAGAGGTGAGACGGGAGGTGACAGTAATGGTGGTGGTGGTGGGTGGTGGTGGTAATGGGTTTGTGGTGGTGGCTGGTGAAGAAGAAGAACAATAAATAGGGTTTTATACTTTTATTGTGTTTTTATTTTTGGTGTTTTTTAAGTTGTTTTTTTATTTTATAAATATTAATATACTTTTAAATAAAATAGTAGTATAAAATGACTGAAATACCCTCATGTGCCTTGCACATGACCACACTTAACTGATAATTTTAGCTAGGTTAGTACTAAAAGACGAAAGATGTAATGTATTTTCCAAATAAAGGACTGTGACTGTAATTATTGAAGTTAAAGGGCATCCATTGCAATTTAATACAAACATAAAGGACGAAAAATGTAATTTACCCTAAACTTATAAATCTACACGTTTGTCTTGGTTTTGCTGGTTGTCGCTAGAGCTAGTTTCGGACAGTTCGGTCTGATATGATCGGCTTCTCCACAATTGTAGCATAGCCTATTGCTAGCTTTCTTCCTGTAGTCTTCTTCCTTGTGTCCAGAAATTTTACAGAAGTTGCTGTATATTGAGCACCTTCCTGAGTGCTTCCTTTTTCAATACTTGCAGTTGGGTGAAGAGGAAGAACATGTTCCCCTTCCACGGTAAGAATTTCCATAATGAAATTCTTGGGTAAGCTTTTGGGCCAGGTTCTTTCTCTGGTTTTCCTCTTGCGTACGTACCAATTCATCAGTCAAGGTGTTGGCCAGTTCTATTGCTTCTTCTATGGTTGGTGACTTGGCTGGCTTGACTATATGTCTTATCTCACTGATTAATCCCTAAATGTATGGGAGATTAATACTGGTTCTGGTGAGGCTAAGGTTGGTACTATCCTAGCATATTCAAAGAATATGGTAGTATAATCCTTGCAATCTATTCCAATCATTTTATGATTTAGGAACTTATTAGCAATTTGTTCTTTTTCATGAGCAAGACAGAATGTTCTTTCAACTATTTATTTAAAGTTGGTCCATTCCATGTTATAAACTCTGTCACTTCCTCTGGATTGAAGAATGGTATTCCATCACTCTAAGGTTACGTTCTTAAAAAGATTAGAAGCAAACATGATCTTATCTTCATCTACACATTACTTATTTTTTTGACTGCTTTTGTCTTTTCTATCCTGCGTAAGGCTGAAATAGCTCCTTCATAGCCTGAGAATTCTATTGGTTTGCAGGCCAAGAATTCTTTATAAGAACAACCATATGAAATGGTTGTCACACCCCAAAAACATCGCAGCGGAATATAAAACGTAGTGGAGATGGAAGTTGGTGCCCATTTATATCTTGTCGATCGATGCATTTAATTGTTGGACATTTTAGTATGTTTTAAATGTAAGTTATTTATACATTACGTTTTAAGACATGACACAACCTTGACATAGTTAAGTTGTTTATGGTCCTCATGGATCTTATTACAAAAGTCCCAGAAGTTTTAAAAGTTAGTCCAACATTATTAAGTAACAAAACATGCATCAACATCCACAAGATACGCCATAATTCCCGAAGCCGAACTCAAGTACCTGTAGAACACGTTAAAATCAAGTGTCAACACAAAGGAAGGTGAGTTCACGTATTCACTTACTACCAATTTTATTTCAAGGAAAACTTTCTGATTAGGTGTTTATTTGAAAACATCCATGAAATTTTAGAAAGTCCATTTTACTTCCTTAATAAAATCCATGGGCCTTCCGTCGGTTCATTACTCCGACAACAGTAATACTGCCCAGGTTTTGTATATTAAATTATTGCGTCTATTTTCAGACTCGTATGTTAGCTAGACGATACGAACTATATATTAACCATGCAGGGATAATCAATGCTAGACAATAAACAGAATATTAATTCGTCGTTTGACATTGACACGGGGCGACCGGTCACGATGGGGTTGTCAACCTGATAGATCTACCAACAATTCTTCGCGTGCAATACTTAACTGATTAAACGACATCATGGGCGCAAGGTTCTTTCTCGAAGAACAATATGATGTCTGCCTCACATACAACATATATCCTACTAATATGACAATTTAATACACGATGTGTACGAATCCCCTGAATCTCCATCATTCGAGACCCAGGCCGGCATTCGTCCCCCAACCGTACGGTCTTGTATCACTTAAGAAATAACGTACATACAATATCCATTCATCAAAACGTTTTACTTCGAAACGTATAACTTATCAAATCTCATATATTTTCAGCGAAAATATATATTTTATAGTAAAAGGTAGGTTTTATTTCGAAAACATTATTAAACCCTTTTAACAACGTGTTCTACCCCCAAAATATATACAAAACAGTAAAAAGAGAGGTTTAGTGACACTCACCTTTGGGTGCGTGTTTTAATACCACAATCCCAGAGATTGATTTTTATATACGTCCTAATATAGGAACAATTCTAAATCAATATATATTTAACACAAAAATCCTAAGTTTCTCCGTTTCTTAGAATTATCACATAACTTTGAGATTTTCTCGAAAAGTTGTCATTTTTGATTATGTTGGCACGTTAATATATATATATATATATATATATATATATATATATATATATATTTATTTATGATTTTGCGACTTGAACGATTTTATTGGTGACCAATATTGTGTAAATCCGTTAACTCTCCCGTTTATACGCAATATGTCTATGGTTTGCGCGTCGTAATATATATATAAACGTTCACATAATTTAAAACCGAAACACGCGAAATATTACTAACTTATCTATTTTTTCATTTTTAAAGCGAATATACATAAAATATCATATATGTATCAAATTTCATGCTCGACAAACAAGTTACACATTTAACGCAATTTTACTATTTCTCCCGCACAAAATGTACATGCATACATGCATAGTCTAAATTTTCCATTATCAAATCAACACTTAACATATTATCACATTTACATGTTTAAATCACTTAACACATTTTATCACGTAAGGTTCACTCAAAATTTACCCATACTAGTGTTCATTGAAAAATGCGTATTTTAGCGATTCAGTAACGGTTTCGGGCGTCGGAAGTCACGTATGACTAACCAAACACCAAGTAAACTTAAAATTAGTTAAAATACTTATTTTTAAACTAAAAATATCAGTTTACCTCCTGATCTAATTCAGTTTTATAAAAATCACTCGAAAAGCCGATTTTTGACCGTTTTAACGCATAGTTTTGAGTTAAACGTTACTATAATCATCCCAACTCGAAACGAATTGATATTTTATTTTAACACAATACATGTTATTTACTGATTAAAATAGTGGTTATAATCAGATTAGTGCAGTTTTTGTGTAAGTCACATAAATCATGCGATTTCACGTATTTTACAACTTTTAAAGCACCAAGTACAACATGCAAAGCTAGCAAACATTATGTCAAAGTTATAAATCACTAAACACTTTAAAATAACTTTATTTTAGTGTTTATAATCTGCTCATAACTGATTTTTACTAAATCATACTCAAATCACATTATTTCATCTATTTTATAAGTTTCTAAGCCTCATGTATAACATGCAAAGCTAGTAAACATTTTGACAAAGTTTTATATCATTTTAACACTTCAAATACTCATATTTTTAGTGTTTATTTTCTGATCAAAACTCATTTTTATCAAATCATATCAAAATCATCATTTCATTATCACAAATCATCATGCATGTTCAAGTAAATGCATCTAATTCATTCAATTCATATCATCATCAATCATGCATGAACTAACTTATATCTATCATGCATTTAACTCATGTTCAACATTCAAGAATCATCATCTTCATATGATCATCATTTTATCATTTCATCATAAATGAAAGACACACACATATATATATATATATATATATATATTATACTTATATTCTTACACATTTAAGATTTAATCAACAGAATTTCACATGCATGCATATATATATATACACATACATATACGGCCATATATATGTATATACACATGATCCAAAAATTTACCTTTCATATATTCATGAACCCATTTCAAATCACAAAACCCTTTTCAAATCATTCATGCATTAACTTCCAAGAATCAATCAAACATGTAACAATCAAAATCAAAACCCAATCTCATACACACATGTATATATACTCACGGCCACATGCAACCACACATACACTTCCATTTTTATTTTATTTAAAAACCCATTTGTTTTTAGTTTTCAAGTTTGTGTTAAATTCCAAGTTCAAGAGAAACTTTACATCATCTCTATCATTACTAAAAATCAAGATTGAACCTTTGAAAATAAGTTTATACCTTTTGAGTTTTTAGTGGGTTTTAACAAGATTCTTGATGGTTAGAAGCTTGTTTCACCAAGAAAACCCTTTTGGATACTCAAAACACCTTGAAACCTTCTTGGATTGAACTTTAATCTTCATAAACAAGTGAAGAATTTCGAAATTATGTGAGAGATGAAGGTGTTTTTGGCTGAAATTGTAGAGAGTGAGTGAGTTATTGTGTTTTAAAGACACAAGTCTTGAAATGTGGAAGATTTTGAAAGCTTTAATGAATGTGTCATCTCCTACCTCCATTTAGACCAATAAGAGGAAGAGAGAGAGAGAGAAGAAAACCTTTGCATGGCTGCCAACTTTCTCAACTCACACACCCACATATACATATACACGCATACATACACATATATACACATATATCTAGGCAAAAACTGGTATTTTACTGATTACTGGATATTTTATCTAGCGTTTAATCCCGTTTTAGCGCGTTTTAAATTATTTTTAACACTCTATAAAAATAAACTCACCAAAATATTATTTATCAATATTTTGTTAGCCGGGACTGGCGACGTTGCCTGTATTTGGCAGTATGCGCGTCGTGCTGTGCGGTTCGCGCTTAAAACAGGAAAAATAGGAATTTAAGCGTTTTTATTTTTTTATCGTTCTAAAGTAATAAACTCATCATATTATTATTAAAATGATTATCAGTTGCTTTGACAGGCTGTGTTGACAGTATTTTGTTGGTACACGCGCTGCATCGCGCGGTACGTGCTTAAACTCAAAAAATAGAGTTTCCTAGCGTTTTAAATTATTTTTCCATACGGATATGATTAAAATAATTATTCTAATCATAACAAACTATTTTTAGGATTTTAACACTGATCGGGTGGTCACCGATGTTCGTTTCGCATTTTAACCGTTACGCGATAAGCGTTTATCATACCGTTGCCAACATAATTTTTATCAAAGTTTAAATTTACCAACTCATTAAATTTCACATATAAACATCATAACCAGTCAAATATGGCCCTATTACCTATGTACAACATGTGCTACAATTGTACGGTACGGCCTAAAAAGCCGGGTATCACAGTCTCCCCATGTTTAGGAAATTTCGTCCCCGAAATTTTTACTCTACAGGTTTTGTTTTCACACTGGGTGAAAACAACAAAAACAGGTTTAATGAATATAGTCTTATAGTTTCTATGAGAAACTTTGATTCTTACAAAGAATCTTCGTAGACCTATATTACATACACTCTCAATTCCTAATCTCACATATCAACGCTCTCCATCCTGATGGTAGCTTGAGCCTATAAGCGACTGGTCCAACTCAAGATGGGATCTCGAAAGGACTAAGTCAATGTGGCTCAGCTTTTCTTTCCTCTGCTAAACCAACTAGCATCTCTCTCAAGATAACTCCTTTAACAGAACTAAATCTTCAATCTGGAATTCCAATAGTTCCTTCAATTGTCCATGTAATCCTTCTGTTGACCAATCGGCGACTTTTAACATTCCCTCGATCCAAGCAAATCATGTCGTTGGTTTCCTAGATAAACTAAGGTATGGTTAATGGTCCTTTGTCATGTTAGCTCAACATAATGGTGATCAACACTTCCATCCATGCAAGGCTTCAAACGGAGCAATCTAAATACCAGCGTGTTAATTATTATTGTAAGATAACTCTGCCAAGGGCATGTGAGTATCTTAATTTCCTTCGGATTCCATCATACACGCTCCCAATTTTTCTTTCAAAGGTCTAAAAAGCTTCCTACTATCTTGCTGTCCAATCAACTTCCCTTTTCCTTTTGGGGTTATGAGTGTCAATGGCTGCACTAATTTAGAGAAATTCTTAATAAATCTCCGGTAGTACCCAGCTAGTCTCATGAATCGTCATACTCCCGACGGGGTCTTTGGCGCTCCTCATCATTCACCAACTCCATAGTTAACTTCAAACGTTACTCATGATTCTCCTTGGTTCGCGCATAGGCAAGTATGTTGTCGATGAATATTATCACGAATTCATCCGATTAGGGTTTCCATACCCTGTTCATGAGATTCATAATTATAAATGGCGCATTAATTTAGTCAAAAGGCATGACTAGTAACTCGTAATGGCCATATCTTGTTCGAAAAGCAGTCCTCAACATATCTTTGTCAGCAACCTTCAACTGATAGTATCCCAATCGTAGATCGATCTTCGTGTAGCAGCTGAGTCCCGGTAGCTTGATTGAACAAATTTTCAATCCTCGGTAAAAGGGTACCGATTCTTGATAGTCAACTTGTTCAGTTTTCTGAAATCGTCACACCTCCTGAAGGATCCATCCTTCTTTCTCTCAACAAAACAGATGCGCCTTAAAGCGAAAAGCTTGGTCGAATGAAACCCTTGTCCAATAACTCTTGAAACTGATTTGACATTTCTATCATTCTTAGACGGTGCTTAATCTATAAGGAGATTGTGCAACTAGGTGCAGCACCGTGTGCCAGATCGATTTGAAATTCGATCTGTCTCGCAGGGGGCAATCCAGATAAGTCTTTTTAGGAAAGCTTCTGGATAATTGCAAACAATAGGAATCTCTCCGGTATTCCTATATTTGGCTTTTGAATCCACCACGTTAATTAAGAACGCATGATAGCCCCTTTTGCAACCACCTGAGCATCCTTACAAAACTGACAACTCTCAACCATCAACACTCAACACTCGAAACTCGACACTCGACTCGGTTGGTCTTCGCGAACAACTACCACCTTTCCATCATCAGAACGAGATATCCAAGCTTGCTTCTCCGAGCAATAATCCCTACTTCGTTCTTGGATACTCAATCCATCCTCGCATCTACGTCAAAGCTCCCCAGCTCCACTAGAACTAAACCAAAACTAGAACTACGATCACCTAACTAAATACTACAACTGCAAGCGACCTCAATAGTTTCCTTCAACTTACCAATTGCTAGTTCTATCGGGCACTTTATACTCAGCTTACTTGTAGGTGGACAAAAAAAATGGCTCAAAGTTTTTCGAACAAAACTCAAGTCAGCTTTGGTATTAAAAGTATTCACATAGATTGGTCTTTGATTCGAAACATACCGATAACAACAGCAAGATCGTCTCGTGCTTTCCCAGCGTTTAGCTCGAACGCTCTACTCCTGGCATCCTGACCCTTCATTTCCGGACAATCTCTCCTGAAATGTCCTTACTCACCACACTCGTAGCATCCCTCGGGTGTACCTCCCTCCAACGTACTCTTAGCATAGCACTCGCGAGTCATATGTCTAGCCCGACCACATCTGGCGCACTTTCTCCGCTCATCCTCGTGTGTCTTTTTCTTAAAACTACTCCTACCATCCCTGGCATTATCCTTTCACAAACCACTAGAGTTAATCACATACACTTTCCCCGAACTGCGTTTCTCATCACACTTCTCATCGGTATCTCTCCTCGAACACTCAAACTTTCGCTTTCGTGAATCCCCACGGAATTATTCGAATAGTCGATCCGCTGTGATGGCTCGACATCACGCATACCGTTGCCATGTCATTGCATAGGGTACCAGTAAATGATCTCGGGTTACAACCCTGGATTGTTTTAGGTGTACATCTATGTACTGTTCACAAAGTTAATGAAAAATCATATTTACGCTCCAATTATATCATAACACAGGAACTACTAAAACTTTCCGATCAATATATCACCTGAAGGGTTTCTGATCTGCGTCCCACCAAAACTATGCCCATGAGCATCACGTCCACTGATGTGTGCAAAATGCAACATATAAATTACATCAAATGTGGGATAAAACTAACCCTTTTTTTAGTACTAATGTTGGAAAAAGTGTGCTTTTATCTTCCTTTTGTATTTTCAGGATTAAATGAGCTCAAATTAACAAAAGAAGCAAAAAGACAGCTAAATCTAACATAAATACAAGAAAAGGAACAAAAGAGACATGCCCGACCCCACGACAGCATCTTCCCAAGCAAAACAAGAGAACAGAAGGCTGAACACGCCCCGTGCTCAGTGAACACGGGGGCGTGCCCAAGTGCCAGCAGAAAAGACAAAGCTGTAGAAGCTTCTATCGCCCACCACGGGGCCGTGCTCAGCGGAGACGGGGCCGTGGTCAACTATAAGATTCGCAGAATCCAGGCAAATCTTGATAGTACAGATATGCTTCTGCACACGGGGGCGTGGTCAACTAATGCAGACAAACTGCAATTAATGAAGACAGAGAAGAGGATGGACACGGGGTCGTGCCCACTGAACACGGGGCCGTGCCCGAGCTTCTGTTCAACCTATAAATAGGAGTTCTTGGCTCAAGTGCAAACCATCCCTTGGCACACCACCTCTCTCACACTTCACCCACCACCCACCACCACCATAACACCATCATCCACCACCATCATCCATTGTCCATCATAGAGTGTGTGAGTCATCTCGGGATCCAAGATTGATCGTAAGAGTTCTTGACAATCAAGGCCATGTTTTCCTAAGTCTCTTACATCACTTGGTGAAGACAAAGTGTCTAGTGTAATACTTTTTATTTTTAATCTTTTCGTACTTTTTACTTGGTTTTGTATTAATGACTTTAATAACTAGTTTCTTATGTTGAAGGTGATTTTTCCTTATCGTTTATCCGTGGTGTCTTGGCATTATTTTACTGTCTATATAAAATAAAAGATTTTCACCATTCATATATCCACGGTCTATATGGAGGTATGTTGGCTACCTGGTCGGGGGTTAAGGGAACGGTTTGGTAAAAGTCTTGCCTTGTTCAGTGTATAGATCCTGCAAGGACCTGGGTCAAATTTAGTAGGACCTCCTTCAATACTTAACGGTATTGGATGGCGGGGGTCCAAACTCTTTGACCCCCTCATATGTAAGCTACTATTAATACTTTAACCCGGCTACTTAGGACTGTATCCCTGCTGACTCAGACTACTTAGCCGAGAGTAACGTCACCTTCAAAAGAGGGGCCTACCATAATATGCATTAATAACTTAATTAATTATCTTTCAATAATCCGACCCTTTATGATTGTATCCTTGCTGACTCAAACTACTGGGTTAAGGGTAACGTCACCTTCAAAAGAGGGGCCTACTACAATAACTAAGATAATCTCTTAAACAGTGCAAAAGTGTGGAAATTATCAAAGGTTACACTATACATGAGTCGGAGCCAAGTGATTCATCTTGTCTATCTGTTTTTGTTTTTATTTTTATTTTATTTTCAGCATTTTAGTTAGTTTTATTTTTCTTAGTTTAAAACTTTTTTCTAAATTTTTGATTTGATTAGACGTTGAGGATAAACCGGTACTAAAAGCTTTTGTGTCCTTGGACGACCTCGGTATCTTACCAACACTATACTACGCTCACGATGGGTGCACTTGCCCATATGTGTGTTTAGTGTTAGTAAATATCGTGTTTTATAAATTTAAAACTTGACTAAAAAGTGTAAAAAGGGCTTAAAATATATTTAAACTTATATACACACTTCACTCGCATCATCCACGTTCCTAGCCATTATTTTGGTTAGCATCGCGTTGTTCCATGGCAGTATTAACGTGTTGGGCTATGAGTGGTGCCAACTCTTTTGGGGTAATAGGTAGTCCAGAACCTTCTCTCGCTTTTGACGGCATTTTGTCATTTCTATTATTACAACATAATATCAACATAAGACGATATCCCAAAAATAATTCAATCATTAAATGTTAGTGGACCAAACATTGCGCATGTATAATATCCACGTATTAATGAGAACAATTTTTAAACCAAAAGAAACCCATTTGATACTTATACCAGAAATTACAAAGCTTGTTTTTAGTACGAAGACTAATCAAAATTTGGCATGTCTACATCAACACCCTCAACAAGCCTATATGAAATTTCCTCCTAAATATCTGAAAATTTGGCATGCAAACCATAAATAGGGTTCATTAAATGAGATATACAAAACAAACAACAGAAACAACCAACCACTAACGCTTCAATCCCTGGTAGTCCAACATCTTCCTAACAAGCTCTTCTAGCTCATCATAACAGTCCATTTGTCCCTCTAAGTCCTTCAGTGTCTCCATGCCTCCGTGTAACGTGGCGAACTGACGATCACAGTGAGAGCGATTGACCCAAATCTCCTTCTTCTTCTTCTTCAAAGCGGACGCTGTCTCAGCTTTCGAGGTCGATGCGATCTCTCCAACGGGTTGAGTCCTCTTCCTACGGCGAGTGTAGACTGAAAGAGGTGTAGCAAAACACGCGACTCGAATAGCGGAAAAGACGATACTATAACGACGGGCGAAGGAATCTCAAGTGTAGGCTCAACAGTATCAGTGAGCATGACTACTAATGGCTCTATAGGCCGAGACGTGACATATCGTAACCGTACAAAGTAAGTGTGTGATCAATATGAATAGTAACAAAAAAGGCCTAAGTAATTAGAAAATCACGTACGCACATAAACACATAAGGGTTTTCATACATGCTAAAATTTTTCTATGTTTATTTAAAAATCTTGGCTTCGAGAATTTTGGACTTATATTTCAAAATTCTCCGGTTGAAATCTAGTGTTTTCCTCCGAAAACATCTAGTTCGCTAACAACCAATGGCTCTGATACCAACTTATGTCACACCCCAAAAACGTTGCAGCGGAATATAAAACGCAGTGGAGACGGAAGTTGGTGCCCATTTATGTGACAACTCGAGTTTCCGACTTTCACTTTCGTATTTATTGCGCGTTGACTTTGACTGTTAGTTGTTGACTTGTTTGACTTGTAACTGTACATGTTATGATATGATAAAACGCATTGTGTTTGCATGATTTTGTTTGGTTGTATAACATGAAACACCTGTTGAAAACTTAAACTGTTTAACACATGAAAGGACCCGACGAAACAGACTATCTCGCCATATACATCCCGACGAAACAAGATGTGTTTCGCCATCAAGCAACTCGACGAAACAGTGTGTTTCGCCATAAAACTTCACGACGAAACTGATGTGTTTCGCCGGCCCACTGATTCGCAAAGCCCATTAAGGGCCCAGTACGGTGATTCGTGTATATTAACGTAAACCGACTTCCTGTTTCACACTTTTAACAAAAATCGAAACCCTAGAACTCTCCACTGTTGAAGGCGATAACCATCTCCCACCATCATCTTTCTCTCTCGAATCCTCCCTTGTTCATCCCAAATCGGTTAGTGTGTAACTATTGTTTATTATTTGCTTGATTGAATCGTGAACTATTTGCTTATTACCATGAGTTATTTGTGAATGGGTAATGATGATAAGCATATGATTGAATCGATTAGTTGATTAAATAAATGGAATCCTATGATTGTTGGCTGATATCGATTAGTGTGTGCATGTGAGCCTTAATTGACTTTGAGGTAACAGTGGGCATTCAAATCACCATCAATTTTGGCAGCCCCAATAAAGACATTAAAGCTACATGTTGGATAAGTCTTAGTAAAATGGTAGCCATGTGATTTATAATACACAAGTCATGTGATTCAAGGTGGAGGTCCAATCAGAATGTAAACTTGTCGGCCATTGTTGATTTTTAATGATGATCTACGGATTGAACTGTAATCTTGGTCTCGCATGTTTTGGCAAAACGAAACTCACGGCGAAACAGATTGTGATTCGCCGAAGGGCATACGACGAAACAGGGGTGTTTCGCCAAGAATGTAGTCGACGAAACAGAAGTGTTTCGTCAAAGGGTTTCACGGCGAAACAGGGGTGTTTCGCCGACTGGGTAAACTGTTTGGTAATTTGATTCTGATTAAAACTTAACTGAGTTAACTAACTGCTGTTAGATGCTACGCCTGATCATGAATATGTGCAATGTGCTACTTGGTAATTATTGAGGCGTTATCCACTATGATTATATTTACGTGCCAACTTCGTAAATACAAACTGATTGTGTATACGTGCACACTTTAGGACGTGATTGACTTACTTTGAGCACATACTTAGCATACCGAGCAAAACAAGGTGAGTTCACACTTTTACCAAGGCATGGGATTCCCGGGGTTGGAAATGGGTTGATTGATTATTTATGCTTAAGAGTTATCGGAATTACATACCATAGGCCTCGGGAGAGGAAGGTTAACGGTAGATACTGCTAGACTAGTGATAGATATACTTCTCTTCGCACACACGCCGGGATCGGCCGCGATACTAGAACAATCTTCGCATACATGCCTGGAATGGCCGCGAACTATACTTCAATTTTCGCAAACATGCCTAGAGGGCCGCGATACAAATATACCTAGTCTAGAACACATGGGAAACCCCCACTAAACTTCGCAAACATGCCTAGAGGGCCGCGATACCATTACATACGATACATGATTTCTAAACGAGCATACGATTTACGATACGAACATTATAACAATAACTAACTGTGAACTCGCTCAACTAGTTGTTGACTCTCTGTTACATGCCTTGCAGGACCATAGGTACTCTTGGAGCTTGCACGGGAGGCGCGGTCGTTGTGGGCACGGATTGTGGATGTTTTGATAAAAACTTTATGACTCTTTAAACTAAAAACTTGTGTTGAATGTTCATAACTATGCTTCCGCTACCTATGCTATGCTTTTGATTTTTCACCAATTGTATTGTGATGGATTACGTTTACTTTACTGATTACTTATATGTTCAATATGATTGGTGGCTTGATCCTGGTCATGTCACGCCTCCAAGCGGTGGTACTCCGTGTGTGGATGTTGGGGGTGTGACAGATTGGTATCAGAGCCATTGGTTATAGTGAACTAGGTTTTAATAAGGGAAAACTTTTTGTTAAAACCAGACTATAACCTGAACAGTGCTCAACGATCCACAACGACGCCTCGCTCCACGTGCAAGACTCAACACTCTAGGTGATATGGTACATGTTTTATTGCTTACTTGCTAGAATTGCATAGAACCTTGCTCAGGGTATGCTTAGATTAACGTAACACTATTGCATGAGAACGCTTGTGTGCTTACTCTCTTCTGTCATCGCACTATTCGCGAACCTCTCTCACTTATGTTATCTTTGCTATGAAGATCATGTCTGGACGTATCAACATGACACAAGCCCAGTTGACGGCTCTCATTAACGAACAAGTTGCTGCGGCAGTTGCAGCCGCACAAGCAGGAGGTATATCCTGCAGTTGTAACTCACACTAGGATCTTTAGATCCTACACTCCTAAACCAACTCTTGTGTTTAACTTTGTCCTGATTCTTATACACACTAGGTCAACCACCTGTTTGCACCTTCAAAACTTTCATGGACTGTCGTCCTACTACTTTTAGTGGCTCGGAAGGAGCAGTTGGACTCCTCCATTGGTTTGAAAAGCTTGAGTCAATATTTGAAATGTGTGAATGCCCTGAGGCTCGCAGGGTGAAGTACGCCACTGGTACTCTAGAAGGCATTGCGCTGACTTGGTGGAATGCGCAAGTTCAGATGTTAGGGTTGGTTGTTGCTAACGCCACACCCTGGAACGGTTTCAAGGAGTTGATCAAAGAGGAATATTGTAGCCGTGATGATATTCATAAGCTGGAGGTAGAGTTTTACCACTCGAAAATGACGGGGTCAGAAATTGAAGCGTACACCAGAAGATCGAATGAGTTGGCTATTTTATGTCCTACTATGGTGGACCCTCCCATTAAGCGTATCGAACTATATCTCAATGGTCTGGTGCCGGAAATTCAAAGTCACGTAACCTCAGCGAATCTTGGCACCATTCAACAGATCGTCAGGTTAGCTCATCGCCTCACCGATCAGGCAGTGGAACATAACAGGTTGCCTAAACGTATCAGCGCTACTACTACCGCTACCACTCCAGTTACTCCTGCTACTCTCAGTGACAACAAGCGGAAATGGGAAGGGGATTCCAGCAAGGGTTCAGCTACCGTACAGTCTCAAGCACAGCAGCAGCGCAAGACTAGTGATTACCAGAGTCCGAGTCAGCAATCGTCTGGTGGTCAGGGGCAGAGTGGATATCGGGGAATTCATCCACTGTGTAACAGGTGCAACAGACACCACAGTGGTCAGTGTCGTAAAGGCCGCTGTCAGAGATGTCTAAGGGTAGGTCATGAAGCTAAAGATTGCAGGAGCTCAAGGCCTGCGAATCAGAACCAGCAACAACAGCCACCCGCTCCACGAAACCAGCCACAGCAACAACAAGGAAATAGGGCATGCTTTCAGTGTGGGGCTGAAGGTCACTTCAAGCGAAACTGCCCCCAGTTAAACCAGAATCAAAATAACAACAATAATCAGGGCAATGGGAACAACGTTGGGGGAAACAACAACGACAATGGTGCTAGGGGTCGTGCATTTGTGATTGGTCAGGGTGATGCAAAGAACG
Source organism: Helianthus tuberosus (assembly GCA_030545235.1). NCBI lineage: Eukaryota > Viridiplantae > Streptophyta > Magnoliopsida > Asterales > Asteraceae > Helianthus > Helianthus tuberosus. Next base: position 68,904,078 of record CM060407.1, read on the forward strand.
ATTCTAACGTGGTTATGGGTAAGTTTCTTCTCGACGACTTTTATGTTACTGTATTATTTGATTCGGGTGCGGATACCAGTTATATGTCTCTGAAAGTTAGTCAAATGCTTAAACGCGCACCAACACTTTTGAACACCAAACATGTCGTAGAGTTAGCTAACGGAAAAAGTCTAGAGGCCACACACATAGTTCAGGGTTGTAATCTTATCCTCGTTGGTCAGACTTTCTCTATCGATCTCATTCCTATAACTCTGAGTAGTTTTGATATCATCATTGGTATGGATTGGTTATCCCAACAACAAGCAGAGATCCTATGCAAAGAGAAGATCATTCGTATTCCTCGTACTGGCAAAGAACCTCTCGAAGTTCAAGGCGACAAGAGTGGTGTCGTGAGTGGCATCATCTCCTTCTTGAAGGCTCAGAAGTGTTTGCGAAAGGGCCACATAGCTATTTTAGCACTCGTTACAGATACATCGAAGAAAGAGAAAAAGATTGAGGATATTCCTGTAGTACGCGATTTTCCTCAAGTGTTTCCTGAAGAGTTACCAGGGCTACCGCCCCATCGTCAGGTCGAATTTCAGATCGAGCTAGCTCCAGGAGCAGCACCCATAGCTCGAGCACCTTATCGCTTAGCTCCAAATGAACTGGAAGAACTGTCTAAGAAATTGCAAGAACTCTTGGAAAAGGGTTTCATACGTCCTAGTTCTTCGCCCTGGGGAGCTCCAGTATTGTTTGTGAAGAAGAAAGATGGCACTTTCCGCATGTGCATAGACTACCGCGAACTAAACAAGGTGACCGTGAAGAATCGCTATCCTCTTCCACGCATCGACGACTTATTCGACCAGTTGCAAGGGTCGAGCTATTACTCGAAGATTGACCTGAGGTCAGGCTATCATCAGTTGAGAGTCCGGGATGAGGACGTCTCCAAAACAGCATTCAGAACTCGCTACGGCCATTACGAGTTTTTGGTCATGCCATTCGGGCTAACGAACGCGCCTGCGGTTTTCATGGATATTATGAACAGGGTGTGCAAACCTTATCTTGACAAGTTTGTTATTGTTTTCATCAACGACATCCTGATTTATTCGAAGAATCGGGAGGAACATGAGCAGCATTTACGACTTATTCTGGAACTCCTTCGGACGGAACAGCTGTACGCTAAGTTTTCAAAATGCGACTTCTGGCTTCGTGAAGTCCACTTCCTAGGCCACGTGGTAAACACGGATGGGATTCATGTCGATCTATCTAAGGTAGATTCGATCAAGAACTGGCCTGCACCTCGCACACCAACCGAAATACGCCAATTCTTGGGTTTGGCGGGTTATTACAGACGGTTCATCAAAGACTTCTCAAAGATTGCACAGCCGCTTACATTACTGACACAGAAAGGTGTTGCTTACCGTTGGGGTAATACACAGGAAACAGCGTTTCAGCACTTAAAGGATAGACTTTGTAGCGCACCTATCCTCTCATTACCTGAAGGCACGGACGATTTTATAGTCTACTGCGACGCATCTATCCAAGGTCTTGGATGTGTGTTGATGCAACGGGATAAATTCATTGCTTATGCTTCACGCCAACTTAAGATTCATGAACGGAATTACACTACTCATGATTTAGAGCTGGGAGCCGTTGTTTTTGCGCTCAAGATATGGCGACGTTACCTGTATGGCACTAAGTGCACCATCTACACTGATCACAGGAGTCTCGAACATATTTTCAAGCAGAAAGAATTGAACATGCGACAACGTAGATGGGTCGAGCTACTGAACGATTACGAGTGTGCCATAAAGTACCATCCGGGCAAAGCTAATGTGGTGGCCGACGCCCTCAGTCGAAAGGATACTACACCTAGGCGTGTACGAGGGTTGCAACTCACTATTCAGTCTAGTCTTCCTTCTCAGATACGAGATGCTCAGGTAGAAGCATTGAAACCAGAAAACGTCAGGGCTGAAGCCCTACGCGGCTCAAGACAACGGTTAGAACAGAAGGCAGACGGCGCGTACTATGTAACAGGACGCATCTGGGTCCCACTCTATGGTAATTTACGCGAGCTTGTAATGGATGAAGCTCATAAGTCTCGCTACTCAGTACATCCTGGTTCGGATAAGATGTACCACGACCTCAGAACTACATATTGGTGGCCTAGCATGAAAGCTCACATAGCCACTTACATTAGCAAGTGTTTGACTTGTGCAAGAGTCAAAGCGGAATATCAGAAACCTTCAGGCCCACTCCAACAGCCTGAGATACCACAATGGAAATGGGAACAAATTTCCATGGATTTTGTTACTGGCCTACCTAGATCTCAGCGCGGGAATGATACTATTTGGGTGATCGTGGATCGACTCACAAAGTCTGCTCACTTCTTGGCTATCAAGGAAACGGATAAGTTCTCCACTCTAGCAGATGTATACCTTAAGGAAGTTGTCTCGAGGCACGGGGTGCCCACCTCTATTATCTCTGATCGTGATGCACGTTTTACTTCAGAACTGTGGCAAACAATGCACAAATCTTTTGGCTCTCGATTAGACATGAGCACAGCCTATCACCCTCAGACAGATGGGCAATCTGAGCGCACTATTCAAACTCTAGAAGACATGCTTCGGGCGTGCGTAATTGACTTTGGCAAGGGCTGGGAAAAACATCTGCCACTTGTGGAATTTTCGTATAACAACAGCTACCACACCAGCATAAAAGCTGCTCCGTTTGAGGCATTGTACGGGCGTAAATTCCGATCACCTCTTTGTTGGGCAGAGGTGGGTGATAGTCAAATCACAGGTCCAGAAATGGTAGTTGATACTACTGAAAAGATTGTTCAAATACGACAACGCATGGCGGCAGCTCGTGACCGTCAGAAAGCTTACGCAGATAAAGACAGGAAACTACTCGAATTCCAGGTTGGGGATCGAGCGCTACTCAAAGTTTCACCCTGGAAGGGTGTGGTTCGTTTTGGCAAACGAGGCAAGCTAAATCCGCGATACGTTGGACCATTCGAAGTCATAGAGAAAATAGGCAAAGTGGCCTACAGACTGAACTTACCAGCTGAACTCAGTGCAGTTCACAACGTCTTTCACGTGTCGAATCTGAAGAAGTGTCTGTCAGATGAGACCTTCATAGTTCCTTTGAAGGAGCTCACCATCGACGAACAGTTGCATTTCGTCGAGGAACCTGTTGAAATCACAGACCGGGATGTTAAGGTCCTCAAGAACACTAGAATACCTCTTGTACGAGTTCGTTGGAACTCCCGTCGTGGCCCAGAGTATACCTGGGAACGAGAAGACCAAATGGAACTCAAATATCCCCAGTTGTTCGAAAACAATGCAACTACTACTGAGGCTGAAGCTACTACAGAATTTCGGGACGAAATTCCAACTCAACGGGGGGATGATGTGACACCCCAGGAAAACCAGTAAACGACATAACTTACTTAGCTTCCTCAGTAACCGCATGCTAAATTTCGGGACGAAATTTCTTTCAAGTTGGGGATAATGTGACAACTCGAGTTTCCGACTTTCACTTTCGTATTTATTGCGCGTTGACTTTGACTGTTAGTTGTTGACTTGTTTGACTTGTAACTGTACATGTTATGATATGATAAAACGCATTGTGTTTGCATGATTTTGTTTGGTTGTATAACATGAAACACCTGTTGAAAACTTAAACTGTTTAACACATGAAAGGACCCGACGAAACAGACTATCTCGCCATATACATCCCGACGAAACAAGATGTGTTTCGCCATCAAGCAACTCGACGAAACAGTGTGTTTCGCCATAAAACTTCACGACGAAACTGATGTGTTTCGCCGGCCCACTGATTCGCAAAGCCCATTAAGGGCCCAGTACGGTGATTCGTGTATATTAACGTAAACCGACTTCCTGTTTCACACTTTTAACAAAAATCGAAACCCTAGAACTCTCCACTGTTGAAGGCGATAACCATCTCCCACCATCATCTTTCTCTCTCGAATCCTCCCTTGTTCATCCCAAATCGGTTAGTGTGTAACTATTGTTTATTATTTGCTTGATTGAATCGTGAACTATTTGCTTATTACCATGAGTTGTTTGTGAATGGGTAATGATGATAAGCATATGATTGAATCGATTAGTTGATTAAATAAATGGAATCCTATGATTGTTGGCTGATATCGATTAGTGTGTGCATGTGAGCCTTAATTGACTTTGAGGTAACAGTGGGCATTTAAATCACCATCAATTTTGGCAGCCCCAATAAAGACATTAAAGCTACATGTTGGATAAGTCTTAGTAAAATGGTAGCCATGTGATTTATAATACACAAGTCATGTGATTCAAGGTGGAGGTCCAATCAGAATGTAAACTTGTCGGCCATTGTTGATTTTTAATGATGATCTACGGATTGAACTGTAATCTTGGTCTCGCATGTTTTGGCAAAACAAAACTCACGGCGAAACAGATTGTGATTCGCCGAAGGGCATATGACGAAACAGGGGTGTTTCGCCAAGAATGTAGTCGACGAAACAGAAGTGTTTCGTCAAAGGGTTTCACGGCGAAACAGGGGTGTTTCGCCGACTGGGTAAACTGTTTGGTAATTTGATTCTGATTAAAACTTAACTGAGTTAACTAACTGCTGTTAGATGCTACGCCTGATCATGAATATGTGCAATGTGCTACTTGGTAATTATTGAGGCGTTATCCACTATGATTATATTTACGTGCCAACTTCGTAAATACAAACTGATTGTGTATACGTGCACACTTTAGGACGTGATTGACTTACTTTGAGCACATACTTAGCATACCGAGCAAAACAAGGTGAGTTCACACTTTTACCAAGGCATGGGATTCCCGGGGTTTGAAATGGGTTGATTGATTATTTATGCTTAAGAGTTATCGGAATTACATACCATAGGCCTCGGGAGAGGAAGGTTAACGGTAGATACTGCTAGACTAGTGATACATATACTTCTCTTCGCACACATGCCGGGATCGGCCGCGATACTAGAACAATCTTCGCATACATGCCTGGAATGGCCGCGAACTATACTTCAATTTTCGCAAACATGCCTGGAGGGCCGCGATACAAATATACCTAGTCTAGAACACATGGGAAACCCCCACTAAACTTCGCAAACATGCCTAGAGGGCCGCGATACCATTACATACGATACATGATTTCTAAACGAGCATACGATTTACGATACGAACATTATAACAATAACTAACTGTGAACTCGCTCAACTAGTTGTTGACTCTCTGTTACATGCCTTGTAGGACCATAGGTACTCTTGGAGCTTGCACGGGAGGCGCGGTCGTTGTGGGCACGGACTGTGGATGTTTTGATAAAAACTTTATGACTCTTTAAACTAAACACTTGTGTTGAATGTTCATAACTATGCTTCCGCTACCTATGCTATGCTTTTGATTTTTCACCAATTGTATTGTGATGGATTACGTTTACTTTACTGATTACTTATATGTTCAATATGATTGGTGGCTTGATCCTGGTCATGTCACGCCTCCAAGCGGTGGTACTCCGTGTGTGGATGCTGGGGGTGTGACAATTTCTATCTTGTCAATCAATGCATTTAATTGTTGGACATTTTAGTATGTTTTAAATGTAAGTTATTTATACATTACGTTTTAAGACACGACACAACCTTGACATAGTTAAGTTGTTTATGATCCTCATGGATCTTATTACATTCGTCCCAGAAGTTTTAAAAGTTAGTCCAACATTATTAAGTAACAAAACATGCATCAATACCACAAGATACGCCATAATTCCCAAAGCCCGAACTCAAGTACCTGTAGAACACGTTAAAATCAAGTGTCAACACAAAGGAAGGTGAGTTCACGTATTCACTTACTACCAATTTTATTTCAAGGAAAACTTTCTGATTAGGTGTTTATTTGAAAACATCCATGAAATTTTAGAAAGTCCATTTTACTTCCTTAATAAAATCAATGGGCCTTCCGTCGGTTCATTACTCCGACAACAGTAATACTGCCCTGGTTTTGTATATTAAATTATTGCGTCTATTTTCATACTCGTATGTTAGCTAGACGATACGAACTATATATTAACCATGCAGGGATAATCAATGCTAGACAATAAACATAATATTAATTCGTCGTTTGACATTGACACGGGGCGACCGGTCACGATGGGGTTGTCAACCCGATAGATCTACCAACAATTCATCGCGCGCAATACTTAACTGATTAAACGACATCATGGGCGCAAGGTTCTTTCTCGAAGAACAATATGATGTCTGCCTCACGTACAATATATATATCCTACTAATATGACAATTTAATACACGATGTGTACGAATCCCCTGAATCTCCATCACTCGAGACCCAGGCCGGCATTCGTCGCCCAACCGTACGGTCTTGTATCACTTAAGAAATACCGTACATACAATATTCATTCATCAAAACGTTTTACTTCGAAACGTATAACTTATCAAATATCATATATTTTCAGCGAAAATATATATTTTATAGTAAAAGGTATGTTTTATTTCGAAAACATTATTAAACCCTTTTAACAATGTGTTCTACCCCCAAAATATATACAAAACAGTAAAAAGAGGGGTTTAGTGACACTCACCTTTGGGTGCGTGTTTTAATACCGCAATCCCAGAGATTGATTTTTATATACGTCCTAATATAGGAACAATTCTAAATCAATATATATTTAACACAAAAATCCAAAGTTTCTCCGTTTCTTAGAATTATCACATAACTTTGAGATTTTCTCGAAAAGTTGTCATTTTTTATTATGTTGACACGTTAATATATATATATATATATATATATATATATATATGAGTCCATATATATTTTTTAATATTTTTGCGACTTGAACGATTTTATTGGTGACCAATATTGTGTAAATCCGTTAATTCTCCCGTTTATACGCAATATGTCTACGGTTTGCGCGTTGTAATATATATATATATATAAACGTTCACATAATTTAACACCGAAACACGCGAAATATTACTAACTTATATATGTTGTCATTTTTAAACCGAATATAAATAAAATATCATATATGTATCAAATTTCATGCTCGACAAACAAGTTACACATTTAACGCAATTTTACTGTTTCTACCGCACAAAACGTACATGCATACATGCATAGTCTAAATTTCCCATTATCAAATTAACACTTAACATATTATCACATTTACATGTTTAAATCACTTAACACATTTTATCACATAAGGTTGACTCAAAATTTACCCATACTAGTGTTCATTGAAAAATGCGTATTTTAGCGATTCGGTAACAGTTTTGGGCGTCGGAAGTCACGTATGACTAACCAAACACCAAGTAAACTTAAAATTAGTTAAAATACTTATTTTTAAACTAAAAATATCAGTTTACCGACTGATCTAATTCAGTTTTATAAAAATCACTCGAAAAGCCGATTTTTGACCGTTTTAACGCGTAGTTTTGCGTTAAACGTTACTATAATCATCCCAACTCGAAACGAATTGATATTTTATTTTAACACAATACATGTTATTTACTGATTAAAATAGTGGTTATAATCAGATTAGTGCAGTTTTTGTGTAAGTCACATAAATCATGCGATTTCACGTATTTTACAACTTTTAAAGCACCAAGTACAACATGCAAAGCTAGCAAACATTATGTCAAAGTTATAAATCACTAAACACTTTAAAATAACTTTATTTTAGTGTTTATAATCTGCTCATAACTGATTTTTACTAAATCATACTCAAATCACATTATTTCATCTATTTTACAAGTTTCTAAGCCTCATGTATAACATGCAAAGCTAGTGAACATTTTGACAAAGTTTTATATCATTTTAACGCATCAAATAATCATATTTTTAGTGTTTATTTTCTGATCAAAACTCATTTTTATCAAATCATATCTAAATCATCTTTTCATGATCACAAATCATCATGCATGTTCAAGTAAATGCATCTAATTCATTCAATTCATATCATCATCAATCACGCAGGAACTAATTTATATCTATCATGCATTTAACTCATGTTCAACATTCAAGAATCATCATCTTCATATGATCATCATTTTATCATTTCATCATAAATGAAAGACATATATATATATATATATATATATATATATATATATATATATTATACTTATATTCTTACACATTTAAGATTTAATCAACAGAATTTCACATGCATGCATATATATACACACATACATATACGGCCATATATATGTATATACACATGATCCAAAAATTTACCTTTCACATATTCATGAACCCATTTCAAACGACAAAACCCTTTTCAATCATTCATGCATTAACTTCCAAGAATCAATCAAACATGTAACAATCAAAATCAAAACCCAATCTCATACACACATGTATATATACTCACGACCACATGCACACACACATACACATCCATTTTTATTTTATTTAAAAACCCATTTGTTTTTAGTTTTCAAGTTTGTGTTAAATTCCAAGTTCAAGAGAAACTTTACATCATCTCTATCATTACTAAAAATAAAGATTGAACCTTTGAAAATAAGTTTATACCTTTTAAGTTTTTAGTGGGTTTTAACAAGATTCTTGATGGTTAGAAGCTTGTTTCACCAAGAAAACACATTTGCATACTCAAAACACCTTGAAACCTTCTTGGATTGAACTTTAATCGTCATAAACAAGTGAAGAATTTCGAAATTATGTGAGAGATGAAGGTGTTTTCAGCTGAAATTGTAGAGAGAGTGAGTTATTGTATTTTAAAGACACAAGTCTTGAAATGTGGAAGATTTTGAAAGCTTTAATGAATGTGTCATCTCCCACCTCCATTTAGACCAATAAGAGGAAGAGAGAGAGAGAGAAGAAAACCTTTGCATGGCTGCCAACTTTCTCAACTCACACACCCACATATACATATACACGCATACATACACATATATATAGGCAAAAACTGGTATTTTACTGATTACCGGGTATTTTATCTAGTGTTTTAATCCTGTTTTAGCGCGTTTTAAATTATTTTTAACACTCTATAAAAATAAACTCACCAAAATATTATTGATCAATATTTTGTTAGCCGGGACTGGCGACGTTGCCGGTATTTGGCAGTATGCGCGCCGTGCTGCGCGGTACGCGCTTAAAATCGCAAAAATAGGAATTTAAGCGTTTTTATTTATTTTTATCGTTCTAAAGTAATAAACTCATCATATTATTATTAAAATGATTCTCAGTTGCTTTGACAGGCTGTGTTGACAGTATTTTGTCGGTACACGCGCTGCATCGCGCGGTACGTGCTTAAACTCGAAAAACAGAGTTTCCTAGCGTTTTAAATTATTTTTCCACACGGATATGATTAAAATTACTATTCTAATCATAACAAACTATTTTTAGGATTTTAACACTGATCGGGTGGTCACCGATGTTCGTTTCGCATTTTAACCGTTACGCGATAAGCGTTTATCTTACCGTTGCCAACATAATTTTTATCAAAGTTTAAATTTACCAACTCATTAAATTTCACATATAAACATCATAATCAGTCAAATATGGCCCTATTACCTATGTACAACATGTGCTACAATTGTTCGGTACGGCCTGAAAAGCCGGGTGTCACAATGGTTCTTCTTCTTTTTGGAATTGGAGCTTGGATAACTGGTCCGTGATTTTCGTTCACGCTGTGACTTGGTTCAGTACGTGCACGTTTACTTCTAATTATAGAATTATTATTTTCTGCTTCTTTAACAGTCTTGATAATATATGGCATAGCATCTATGATTCCTTGGGCTACTATATGTTCGATGGCACTGTTATTCACTTGGTTCCCGTTATTATCGTTATTCTTGTTTTCCTGATTTACTTCGTTTTCCCTCTAAATTGTAAACATTTATCAGGTATTAATATCACAGAACAAAATTAATACAAACAACCACTCAAGCAGATTGAATCAAAAATGTCGAGCATTGCGACTTACTCTTTTTTATATCTATATGTATCTAGTACAAATTACAACTGGAATTTAAATACTAGTAACTATGCATCGATATATATTTTAGTTTATCAAGTTTAGTTGATTTTTTATGATTATATATATATATATATATATATATATTCAAAGTAACAAAATTACACACACACACACTTATATATATATATATATATATATATTATTAGGTGCTGGTTGTCTAGAATTGTAGCTCACGCTTGTCATATTTCCAGACGAGTTTTTCTCCTATCTGGCGGATTCTATTTCTCTCCTCAACTAACTCTTCACCATACTGGCGAAGTTCTTCCACATTTTCTTGGTTCATGGGTGGTAGTGGTGCTGGCACTGGTTCGGGGTAACGTGGTATGGGTTTTTCTTAAGGGTATGGGTTGTCTAATATATCCAAAATTGCCCTGCTGTCATTCCACCATGGGTCTAAAGGGTCCAGTGTTGTATAGTGCTCTATAGGATTTGATGCGGGAATTCTAGGGACTTCATTGGGGTCAAATGCTGGGATTGGGAATTGGTTCTCCTGATTCTGTTCTAGCTCCATGGGTTGGTTAGGGAATAAGGGTAGAAGTTCTGGTTCAGCTACTTGGTTAAGATTAGGGTCTGCTGCTGTATTTGCTAACATGTGGAAATCAGCTAATTGCCTATCAAGTTCCTCCTCCCATGATAGTCTAGCCTCCTGGTTTTGAGTATTCCTCTCTCTATTTTCCTCCTCCCATGTTAGTCAAATTTCCTAGTTTTGGGTACTCCTTTCTCCATTTGCTATTGCTCACTATTGTTGGAGTTTTTTCATTCTTTTCCTCCTTTCATGAGCTCTTCTACTAAACCAACCTCTCTTTTTAGGGGGGAATGGTTCCTCAGATTGGGCTTTAAAGATAAAGATTCCTTACTCAGAATCAGCAGTGTATCCTAAGGTTGGCTGGGATGAGGTTCCTTCATTCTTTGGGGAATGAGGTAATTGATGGTAAGCGTCAAAGGTACCTTGCTGACTCATACTGTAAACTAAAAAATTATCAAATAACACAAAATAATAATATACATATTTACATATAATCACATAAGTTATTTCCTAACACAATTGGTTAAAATTTAGGTATTAACAGAACACCTAAGTGGCTTAAACCAGTGGCATGGCTCTGATACCACCTTCTGTCGCAACCCCCGACCCCTACCCCGGGAGCGGGAGCCGCGAGACACAGCTGGTGGTATCGGTGTTTATTAACTTGGCAACGGAAATGAGACATCAGGACCGTAGTTAGGAAAAAAATTTCAGAGTTTCAAAACACCAAACTTTTATAATAACTAAATGGGATAAAACCCATGTTTCATTCACAATACATTTATTGGGATAAACCCTAATTATTGAAAACATAAACTTTAATTTAGGTAACTTTTATAGCCACTTCTTTAAGCCTTCAGTGCTTCATAGCTGGCTTCTATTAGCTTCACATTAAGTTACCTGAAACGCATTTTAAAAAGATTTTATCAGCAAGAAATGCTGGCGAGTGCATCCCAGTTTAATCAAAATAAGCTTTTATACCTTTACAGTATTGAGAGCGATTACAATGTTTATATTTACCAATATACTCATTCATATTTGTCATGTTGGCAGTTCCATGACTGTGGTCATATTACTCATTGGCTAACTCGTTGTCCAATAGTAACGTTTTACTAGTAGTGTATACAAAACCCCACATACCGGCAACAATTGTAGAATACATAGACTCAATCACTGTTAACAATAATTGAAAACATTTGAGGTTTTGTAAAACAGTTTGGTAGAAAAAGAGAATGGCCCACTTTGTAGACTTAGGAATTTCTATAGCTTCCTGGTGGTGTTCCTGATTATTTCTATTAAAAATAGACAATACACACGTGTTAGTAAGATAACCCAAATGACATTAGCCATACAACACGATATAGAACTCCAACGAACTTAGTCAGACTGAGCCTCGACATGCGTTACGGAGCCCTAGATCAATCGGGTAGGGTAACGAATTCATGATCGGGGGTTAAAATACTTACAACGAGGCAGAGCTTCGTGTTTTAGGGGTATAATATCGAGCAGCTTTTAGCTATAATAGGGGCTTTGATAAAGAAAGAAAATAAACGAATGATACTGAGGCTGGAGGCCTCATTTTATACTTGAATTCATCACTGGCTCGCACCCCGCGAGCCCTGGCTTTGTTTCCTTCGTGCCCCGCGAGCCAGGCCTAGCTATGGCTAGGTCTGGTTAGTCACTTATATAGTCTCGACACATAACAGGACATGTGGCAACCTGAGGTTTCGACAGACAGAAGGTCCTCGTGCCCCGCGAGCCGCATTGTGGACTCGGTAGCGGCCCGCGAGCGCCACATTTTCCTTATTTTATTTGATTTTTATTAAAACTAAAGTTAATCGGGTCAATTTTACGTGTATTCGGGGTATATTAAGGCATTTTTCGAGAGTTGTTATAGGTGGAATACTATTCTTCAGGCAAAGGGGAGTGACATGGTCTATGCCATGAAATGGAGAAAATTTAATGAAATGGAAGAAAGAAAATTCTGTCCCCCTCATGAAAAGGAACAATTGGCTAATAAGTTCCTGAATCAAAAAATGGTCGACGTAAATTGTCGTGAGTATACGATAAAATTCTTCGAATATGTAAGAATGGTACCAACTCTGGTTTCGTCAGAATCTGTACTAATTTCTCGTTATATCTAGGGTTTAGTTAGTGAAATCCGAGACATGGTCAAGGCCACTAGCCCACAGATTATTGAAAAAATAGTTAAACTAGCCAACACCCTTACAGATGGACTAATCCGCATAAGAGAAGAAAACAAGAAGAAGGAGTTAGCCTAGAAAATTATCCAAGAATTTTTCTCTGATAATTCCTATAAGAGGAAATAAATTGAACAGTCATTTGAGCAACCTATCCGTAGAAACTGTAATAAGAAGCATTTAAGAAAATGCCATTGTCACACCCCAACCGATCGCGGAAACATCGGGGCGCGGCACTGAGCGAAACAGATTGTCCAAGAGATTCCATAACAACTATAATTACCAAATATTTAATCATTACGTCCCATACCATAACATATAAAGTAACACAATTATTACAGACAACTCATAAATTATTTAGTTCGTTTCTAGACTCTCTCCTAGCTCGATTCCATAGAAAATAGAGCAAGCATCCTAAACACCTGCCACATACTTTAAAATAACAGTCAATACACATAGTGTAAAGGTGAGCATACAAGTTTGAAAGTATAATAGTAGCGAAAGTGATTTATGCATAACCAGCATGTAACATGTATAATGTGAAGCAGGTAGGTTATCGACAATGAAATATACACAGATGTGACTGCGAGTTGTAGAATGCGTAATGTGACAACTCGTATTTCAAATCTCTCGTTGTACCTAGATGTAACCAGTGAGAACGTTATGTGATTATATGAACTTGGTTGATTAATTGAATGTTATGTTATGTGTTTATGTGTAACAAATTGTATTGTATATTAATGAACCGATCGCACAACACAACCCGATCACACAAGCCCAATCGGGCCACACTTATTATACTCGAACCGAATGGGCATCCCATGTAAAGGGTTCGGCCCACTCCCTTTTATGCGAATACAATCACCCATGTGTGGGGGTTGCTTCTCATTACTTGCAAAACACAAGGAAACACACCAAACCCTAAGCTCCTCTCCTCTCCTCTTGAAGCCGACGGCAAACATCCCATCTCTCTCGAAGCTTCATCGTTCGGATCAACCCTCGTTCAATTCTTTAACTGGTTAGTGTAATACTTTTGATTGCTTGATTGATGATGTGTTGGTTTATATGTTTTACATGATAACTTAGAGATGGTATGCGTTGTTTGTAATGAAATTGATGATGTATGATGTTCATGAAATCGGTTCATATATGTAGCATGTTTCGAATTGTGTAGAGTTGATAGTTATGTGTTAATGATCTAGAACCGATTGAATGATAACCGGCTGTGATATGTTCCTGTTCGATTGAATTGTGGGGGGAATGGTTATGTTGGTATGCATGCTAAGGTTCGAGATCAAGAATCATGTTAATAAGATTAAGTGTTAGGATGATTCCTCATGTTTTGTTCATGTATTATTCATAATTAGGGTTCATGAGGAATTGGTTGGAATATGCTTGTTTTGATCGATTATTGTTTGGTTTGGAAACTGTTAGTGGTTGATTGATAACTACATAAATGGAAACAATAAAACTGATTTCATGGAATTCGGAAATTATAACTGATCGCACAAGACACCTTGGTCGCACAAGATCAGATCGTACAAGATCTGATCTAATCGCACAAGTTCTGTCGCACAAGATGCCAGTAGTCGCACAAGACTATTGGATCGCACAAGTTATGTTTTTGATGGCTGTTTGGGCCGTGTACATGTTGGGATTGATTATTGGGCCGGGTTAGTTCCAATCGCACAACCCATTGTGGATCGCACAAGTCATGTTGATCGCACAACAGGTTGGGCCGCCTGTTTATTGGGCTTTATCTTTCGGGTCGCACAAGTTTGTACATGTTTGGTACTTGACTGCTACTGTTAATGTGTTAACATGTATTAGGGGTTTGTCATGATCAATATGTGTTCGTAACCTGTTAGCTTATATGTAAACATACGTGCATTACTTGAACCTAGACCTGACTTGTATGGTAACCATGTTAGGACGTGGTTGACCACTTATAGCTCAAGTAACCTTTTCGCTTATCTGCCGAGCTAACCTAAGGTGAGTTCACACTTTCTACAAAGCATGGGATTCCCAGGGGTTGGGAATGGGTTAAGGAATATGGATTCCTCGTCCTCCTTGGGTTGGACAGTACGGGTTAAGGAATATATTTCCTCGTCCTCTTGGACAGTTTAAATTTCACTAGACCAAAACTCTATCACGAAGTCCCTCCTTTTTATATCGACTTAATCGCCGGACCAATGGCGAGCGGGTCATTAGTTATATAGCGCTATTTAGGTCTGACAAGCCTCACACCGTGCCGCAGAGGACGGGCGTGAACTAATGGATCTGGGCACGTCAATGATGATAGACATTGACGCTAAGGGCACATAAACATGACTAAGGTCAGTGGTCGATATGGTAACGAGTCTAGTAGTATAAACATGGGGTAGCCCCCACGGCTGGATTTCCAGAGTAAATGGGATTGAACAAAACACGTTTTTAACTATGGGGTAACCCCCACGGCCAGGACGCCAGTTAAAGGAAACTATGTTTTTGGAATAACTTAAACCAACACTCAACTGTGAACTCGCTCAACTTTGTTGTTGACTCGTTACTACATGCTTTGCAGGTCACTAGGAATAGCAGGAGCTTGCATGGAGAAGAGTCGTTGTGGAGCATGGACATTGAGTGTTCATGATGAACTTAAACATTATTAACTTATGCTTTGGTTTTTTGACATTATGCTTCCGCTTGCAACTTAAACTATGTTTTGATTTGGACACCAATTATATTGTGTTGGGTTTTATGTTTACTTACATGCTTGTTCAATATGATTGGTGGCTTGATCCTGGTCATGTCACGCCTTCAAGCGGTGATACTCCGCAGGTGGATTTTGGGGGTGTGACAGATTGGTATCAGAGCCATTGGTTATAGTGAACTTGGTTTTAATAAGGGGAAAAAGTTTTTGTTAAAACCAGACTATAACCTGTACAAGTTCTCAACGATCCACAACGACGCTTCACTCCACATGCAAGGCTCGACATTCTAGGTGATATGAATTATGTTTACGTTGCCTGCTTGTTAGATTACATAGAACTTTGCTTATGGTATGTTTAGATAAATGTAGCAACTATTGTTTAAAAACACGTGTGTGCTTACTCCCTTCTGTCATCGCACTTTCGCGAACCCTTCTCACTCATGTTTTCCCATTTGATATGAAGATCATGGCTGGACACGTTAACATGACTCAAGCCCAGTTGACGACTCTAATTAACCAACAAGTTGCTGCGGCAAATGCAACCGCTCAGGCAGGAGGTGTACCCTGCCATCTCAACTCACTCTAGGATCCCTGGATCCTACTCTCGTGAACCAACCTTTGTGTTAAACTTTGTCCTTTCTTACTCTCACGACAGGTCAACCTGCACAGCCTCCTGTGTGCACTTTCAAGACCTTTATAGACTGTCGACCTAGTACCTTCAGTGGTACCGAAGGAGCTGCAGGTCTCCTCCACTGGTTTGAGAAACTCGAATCTGTCTCCGAGATGTGTGAATGCCCTGAGGCTCGCAGGGTGAAGTATGCTACTGGTACTCTCGAGGGTGTAGCTCTCACGTGGTGGAACGCTCAGGTCCAAATGCTGGGGTTGGTTGCTGCTAATGCCACCCCATGGAACAACTTTAAGGAACTGATCAAAGAGGAATATTGCAATCGTGATGACATCCATAAGCTGGAGGTAGAGTTCTTCAACATCAAGATGACGGGGTCAGAAATTGAAGCGTACACAAAAAGATTGAACGAGCTGGCTATTTTGTGTCCTACTATGGTGGATCCTCCCATAAACGTATCGAACTGTACCTCAAGGGTTTAGTGCCAGAGATTCAAAGTCATGTGACTTCAGCTAACCTCGCCACCATCCAGCAAGTTGTTCAATTGGCTCATCGTCTCACTGATCAGGCGGTGGAGCAGAACAGGTTACCAAAGCGTATTAGTGCTACTACTTTTGATACTCCCAGCGACAACAAGCAGAAATGGGATGGAACTTCAAGCAAAGGTTCGACTTCTGTACAGTCTCAGTTTCAGCAGAGAAGGACTGACGACTACAAGAGCCCTAGTCAGCAATCATCTGGAAGTCACAGTCAAGGAGGGTACAGGGGAGTTCACCCCAAATGCAATCGCTGTAACCTACACCACACCGGGCCATGCACCAGAAGTAACTGCCATCGGTGCAACAAGCCAGGCCACGCTGCAAAGGATTGCAGAAGTTTACACCCCGCGAATCAAAATCGTCAGCAACAACAAAACTCACAAAATCAACGCCAACAGCAGCAAGGTATCAACAGAGGGTGCTTTCAGAGTGGAGCTGAAGGCCACTTCAAGAGAGATTGTCCCCAGCTGAACCAGAATCAGAACAACAACAATAACAACAACCAGGTGAATGGAAACAACGGGGGTAACAACGGCAATAGTGCAAGGGGTCGTGTATTCGTTATTGGTCAGGGTGAAGTGAGGAATGATCCCAATGTTGTGACGGGTAAGTTCCTTCTCGACGACTTTTATGTTACTGTTTTATTTTATTCGGGTGCCGATACTAGCTACGTGTCCCTAAAAGTTAGTCAAATGCTTAAGCGTACCCCAACACTTTTGAACACCAAGCACACTGTAGAGCTAGCTAATGGTAAGAGTTTAGAGGCCACACACATAGTCAAGGGTTGTAATCTTGTCCTTGCTGGGCACACCTTCTCTATCGACCTCATTCCTATCGTTCTGGGTAGTTTCAACGTTGTCATTGGGATGGATTGGTTATCCCAACACCGAGCAGAGATTCTTTGCAACGAGAAGATTGTCCGTATTCCTCGTTCAGGTGATGAACCTCTCATGATTCGTGGCGACAAGAGGGGTGCTATTGAGAGCATCATCTCTTTCCTTAAGGCCCAGAAGTGTTTGCGAAAGGGCCACACTGCTATTCTGGCTCTCGTTACTGATACCTAGACGAAGGAGAAGAAGATAGAAGATATTCCTATTGTACGCGACTATCCAGAGGTATTTCCTGACGAGTTACCTGGTCTTCCGCCTCATCTCCAGGTCGAGTTTCAAATCGAGCTAGCTCCTGGAGCAGCCCCCATAGGTCGAGCGCCTTATCGTCTAGCTCCATCTGAATTGGAAGAACTATCAGCGCAACTACAAGAACTCTTGGACAAGGGTTTTATTCGTCCTAGCTCTTCGCCCTGGGGAGCTCCAGTCTTGTTTGTGAAAAAGAAAGACGGTACCTTTCGTATGTGCATAGATTATCGCGAACTCAACAAGGTGACCGTGAAGAATCGCTACCCTCTTCCACATATTGATGACCTATTCGACCAGCTGCAAGGGTCGAGCTTCTATTCAAAGATTGATCTAAGATCGGGATATCACCAGCTGAGAGTCTGATATGAGGATGTCTCCAAAACAGCCTTTAGAACTCGTTATGGACACTACGAGTTTTTGGTTATGCCTTTTGGGCTGACAAACGCACCTGCGGTTTTCATGGACCTTATGAACAGAGTGTGCAAACCTTACCTGGACAAGTTCGTTATTGTTTTCATCGACGACATCCTGATCTATTCGAAGAGTCAGGGGGAGCACGAGCAGCACTTACGACTCATTTTGGAACTCCTTCGAGCAGAACAGCTGTACGCCAAGTTCTCTAAATGCGGCTTCTGGCTTCGCGAAGTCCATTTCCTAGGCCACGTAGTGAACAAGGATGGGATTCATGTTGATCCATCTAAGGTAGACTCGATTAATAACTGGCCTACACCTCGCACACCAACGTAAATTCGCCAATTCTTGGGTTTGGCAGGTTACTACAGGAGGTTCATTAAGGATTTTTCCAAGATTGCACAACCTCTCACCTCACTAACGCAGAAGGGCGTTACTTATCGATGGGGTAATGCGCAAGAATCGGCATTTCAGCACCTAAAGGATAGACTTTGCAGCGCATCTATTCTTTCATTGCCAGAGGGCACAGACAACTTTGTGGTTTACTGCGACGCATCAATTCAGGGTCTTGGTTGTGTGTTGATGCAACGGGATAAAGTTATTGCGTACGCCTTACGCCAACTTAAAGTTCATGAAAGGAACTACACTACACACGATTTAGAGCTGGGAGCTGTTGTTTTTGCACTTAAGATATGGAGACATTACCTGTACGGTACCAAGTGCACCATTTACACCGATCACAGGAGTCTTGAGCATATCTTCAAACAGAAGGAGCTGAACATGCGACAACGTCGATGGGTCGAGCTACTGAATGATTACGAATGCTCGATCAGATACCATCCGGGCAAAGCCAATGTTGTGGCCGATGCCCTCAGTCGAAAGGATACTACACCTAAACGCGTACGAGCTTTACAACTCACTATCCAATCTGGTCTTCCTGCACAGATACGAGATGCTCAGGTAGAAGCATTGAAACCAGAAAACGTCAGGGCTGAAGCCCTACGCGGCTCACGACAGCGGTTAGAACAAAAGGCAGGCGGTGCCTACTATGTAACAGGACGCATTTGGGTCCCACACTATGGAAATTTACGCGAGCTGGTGATGGATGAAGCACATAAGTCTCGCTACTCAGTACATCCTGGTGCAGATAAGATGTACCACAATCTCAGAACTACGTATTGGTGGCCTAGCATGAAAGCTCACATAGCAACTTACGTTAGCAAGTGCTTGACTTGTGCAAGAGTCAAGACCGAGTATCAGAAACCATCAGGCCTACTTCAACAACCAGAGATACCACAATGGAAATGGGAGCAGATTTCCATGGATTTTGTTACTGGCCTGCCTAGATCTCAACGGGGGAATGATACTATTTAGGTGATCGTGGATCGACTCACAAAGTCTGCACACTTCTTGGTTATCAAAGAAACAGACAAGTTCTCTACTCTAGCAGACGTTTACCTGAAGGAAGTGGTTTCGAGGCACGGGGTGCCAACCTCTATTATTTCCGATCGTGATGCACGTTTCACTTCAGAACTTTGGCAAGCGATGCACAAATCCTTTGGCTCACGATTTGATATGAGCACAGCTTATCACCCTCAGACGGATGGGCAGTCTGAGCGTACTATTCAAACTTTAGAAGACATACTTCGGGCGTGTGTAATTGATTTCGGCAATGGCTGGGAGAAACACCTCCCATTGGTGGAGTTTTCGTACAATAATAGTTACCACACCAGTATTAAAGCTGCTCCGTTTGAGGCATTGTACGGGCGTAAATGCCGATCACCTCTTTGTTGGGCAGAGGTGGGTGATAGTCAGATCACGGGCCCAGAAATTGTAGTAGACACAACAAAAAGGATTGCTCAGATACGACAACGCATGGCGGCGGCTCGCGATCGTCAGAAAGCATACGCTAATAAGCGCAGGAAACCATTCGAGTTCCAAGTTGGGGATCGAGTGCTACTCAAACGAGGCAAACTTAACCCACGATACGTTGGACCATTCGAAATCATAGAGAAAATAGGTAAGGTGGCCTACAAATTGAACCTACCAACAGAACTCAGTGGAGTTCACAACGTTTTCCACGTGTCGAATCTGAAGAAGTGTCTGTCAGATGAGACCCTCATAGTTCCTTTGAAGGAGCTCACTATCGACGATCAGCTGCGATTCATCGAGGAACCAGTAGAGATTACTGACCGAGAAGTTAAAGTTCTCAAGCGCACTAGAATTCCTCTTATTCGAGTTCGTTGGAACTCCCGTCGTGGCCCAGAGTTCACCTGGGAACGCGAAGACCAAATGAAGCAAAAGTATCCCCAATTGTTCGAGAACAGTACAACCACTACTGAGGCTGAAGCTACTGCGGAATTTCGGGACGAAATTCCAAACTAACGGGGGAAGGATGTGACACCCCAGGAAAACCATGCAACTTAACTAGCTTCCTCAGTGAGTACGTACCAAATTTCAGGACGAAATTTCTTTCAACTTTGGGATAATGTGACAACTCGTATTTCAAATCTCTCGTTGTACCTCGATGTAACCAGTGAGAACGTTATGTGATTATATGAACTTGGTTGATTAATTGAATGTTATGTTATGTGTTTATGTGTAACAAATTGTATTGTATATTAATGAACCGATCGCACAACACAACCCGATCGCACAAGCCCAATCGGGCCACACTTATTGTACTCGGACCGAATGGGCAGCCCATGTAAAGGGTTCGGCCCACTCCCTTTTATGCGAATACAATCACCCATGTGTGGGGGTTGCTTCTCATTACTTGCAAAACACAAGGAAACACACCCTAAGCTCCTCTCCTCTCCTCTTGAAGCCGACGGCAAACATCCCATCTCTCTCGAAGCTTCATCGTTCGGATCAACCCTCGTTCAATTCTTTAACCGGTTTGTGTAATACTTTTGATTGCTTGATTGATGATGTGTTGGTTTATATGTTTTACATGATAACTTAGAGATGGTATGCGTTGTTTGTAATGAAATTGATGATGTATGATGTTCATGAAATCGGTTCATATATGTAGCATGTTTCGAATTGTGTAGAGTTGATAGTTATGTGTTAATGATCTAGAACCGATTGAATGATAACCGGCTGTGATATGTTCCTGTTCGAATGAATTGTGGGGGGAATGGTTATGTTGGTATGCATGCTAAGGTTCGAGATCAAGAATCATGTTAATAAGATTAAGTGTTAGGATGATTCCTCATGTTTTGTTCATGTATTATTCATAATTAGGGTTCATGAGGAATTGGTTGGAATATGCTTGTTTTGATCGATTATTGTTTGGTTTGGAAACTGTTAGTGGTTGATTGATAACTACATAAATGGAAACAATAAAACTGATTGCATGGAATTCGGAAATGATAACTGATCGCACAAGACACCTTGGTCGCACAAGATCAGATCGTACAAGATCTGATCTAATCGCACAAGTTCAGTTGCACAAGATGCCAGTAGTTGCACAAGACTATTGGATCGCACAAGTTATGTTTTTTATGACTGTTTGGGCCGTGTACATGTTGGGATTGATTATTGGGCCGGGTTAGTTCCAAACGCACAACCCATTGGGGATCGCACAACAAGTTGGGCCGCCTGTTTATTGGGCTTTATCTTTCGGGTCGCACAAGTTTGTACATGTTTGGTACTTGACTGCTACTGTTAATGTGTTAACATGTATTAGGGGTTTGCCATGATCAATACGTGTTCGTAACCTGTTAGCTTATATGTAAACATACGTGCATTACTTGAACCTGGACCTGACTTGTATGGTAACCATGTTAGGACGTGGTTGACCACTTATAGCTCAAGTAACCTTTTCGCTTATCTGCCGAGCTAACCTAAGGTGAGTTCACACTTTCTACAAAGCATGGGATTCCTAGGGGTTGGGAATGGGTTAAGGAATATGGATTCCTCGTCCTCCTTGGGTAGGATAGTACGGGTTAAGGAATATATTTCCTCGTCCTCTTGGACAGTTTAAATTTCACTAGACCAAAACTCTATCACGAAGTCCCTCCTTTTTATATCGACTTAATCGCCGGGCCAATGGCGAGCGGGTCATTAGTTAGATAGCGCTATTTAGGTCTGACAAGCCTCACACCGTGCCGCAGAGGACGGGCGTGAACTAATGGATCTGGGCACGTCAATGATGATAGACATTTACGCTAAGGGCACATAAACATGACTAAAGTCAGTGGTCGATATGGTAACGAGTCTAGTAGTATAAACATGGGGTAGCCCCCACAACTGGATTGCCAGAGTAAATGGGATTGAACAAAACACGTTTTTAACTATGGGGTAACCCCCAAGGCCAGGACGCCAGTTAAAGGAAACTTAGTTTTTGGAATAACTTAAACCAACACTCAACTGTGAACTCGCTCAACTTTGTTGTTGACTCGTTACTACATGCTTTGCAGGTCACTAGGAATAGAAGGAGCTTGCATGGAGAAGAGTCGTTGTGGAGCATGGACATTGAGTGTTCATGATGAACTTAAACATTATTAACTTATGCTTTGGTTTTTTGACATTATGCTTCCGCTTGCAACTTAAACTATGTTTTGATTTGGACACCAATTATATTGTGTTGGGTTTTATGTTTACTTACATGCTTGTTCAATATGATTGGTGGCTTGATCCTGGTTATGTCACGCCTTTAAGCGGTGATACTCCGCAGGTGGATTTTGGGGGTGTGACACGTAACACCTATCACCACTGTGAACGTGAAGAAAAGCCCTTAACAACCCCTGTCCACGACAGGTGCTGAGTCCAAACTATAGTACTATCGTTGCTAAGGTGTCAGGAAACAATCATTGTGTAAACATAACATACTAGCATTCATCGAATAACAGGTATAACATGCAGAGTAGTTAGCATATAAAAGTGTGTGCGTTGTGTGTCAATTGTGATTTGAATATAGATAACGTATGTAACACCCAAAAGTACATAAAGCAAAAAGGGGTCGAGTATACTCACAGATCGTGTTTAACGAGTAAACACAGTCTTAGATTGAAGGGAGCGCTGAGAGGTTAGCCTGAACATAGTACGATAGTATGAGCGTTGAATGGTGCGCTAAACGGTGCGTTGAAGTGATGTGGGTTGGATAGTGATCCGATCGGAAGACCCTCTGGACGGATGGTCATCTGGACAGATGACCATTCGGTCAGAGGGTCTTTCGTTTGTGATGGATGTGTTTGTGTATGATGGAACTTTGAAGTTTTCGTTGTAGTATTTTAAAAACCATGAAATATTCCTACTATTCAGGTCGTCTGGTCGGACGGTCATCCGGACGGATGGTCGTCTGCTCGGATGGTGATCCGGGTGGAGGTTACATACTTTGGAATTTTTGAAATTGTTTTAAGTGTTTAAAGCATAAGTCATTGGGTCGATAGCCATTCGATCGAATGACTATCCGATCGGATGGCCGTTCGTCCAAGCGATTTGTTCGAGTTGGAAAGTATGTAAAACCAGCTAAGTTTTTAGAAAGTTTTGTGATTGAACCGAGATGGTATAACCCCGAGTCAAACAACAGAACCACAACAAGCCTAGTCATCCGTTCGGATGGGAATTACCCCGTTCGTTCGGTGACTGATCTTGATGGAATTTCATGTTCAACCCGTGAACCGGTCGTCTCGTCGTTAAGAATCCATTCTCAGTCCGGGTATACACTAAAGAATGAGTGGTGAACCCGATCTAGTCCATATTCTAACGGTTTTGAGTAAAAAGTTGAAAAAGTTGAAGGAAAGTTTGAAACATTAGAAAAAAGTTTAGATTTAGGTGAAATCATTGTTTAAACATTGTAGAAATCCCTTAGATTTGAGTTGTTCTTGGTGGAATGAGGTCACATTTTGATGTTCATGAACAACCATGATGACGTCATCCTATAACAGCCTGAATCAGACAGATTTCATGGTGAAATGATGAGATTTGTTGGTGAAAAATATGAAGTAGTGTGGAAAATAGAGCAAGCATCCTAAACACATGTCACATACTTTAAAATAACAGTCAATACACATAGTGTAAAGGTGAGCATACAAGTTTGATAGTATAATAGTAGCGAAAGCGATTTACGCATAACCAGCATGTAACATGTATAATGTGAAGCAGGTAGGTTATCGACAATGAAATATGCACAGACGTGACTGCGAGTTGTAGAATACGCAACACATATGACCACTGTGACACATGAAGAAAAACCCTTAACAACCCCTATCCACGACAGGTACTGAGTCTAAACTATAGTACTATCGTTGCTAAGGTGTCATGCAACAATCACTGTGTAAACATAACATACTAGCATTCATCGAATAACAGGTATAACATGCAGAGCAGTTAGTGTATAAAAATGTTTGCGTTATGTGTCGATTGTGATTTGAATATAGATAACGTATGTAACACCCAAAAGTGCATAAAGCAAAAAGGGATCGAGTATACTCACAGATCGTGTTTAACAAGTAAACACAGTCTTGGATTGAAAGGAGCACTGAGAGATTAGCCTGAACACGGTACGATAGTATGAGCGTTGAACGGTGCGTTGAAGTGATGTGGGACGGATAGTGATCCGATCGAAAGACCGTCTGGACGGATGGTCATCCGGACAGATGACCATTCGATCGGAGGGTCTTTCGTTTGTGATGGATGTGTTTGTGTATGATGGAACTTTGAATCTTTCGTTGTAGTATTTTGAAAACCATGAAGTATTCCTACCATTCAGATCGTCCGGTCGGACGGCCATCCGGACGGATGGTCGTCTGTTCAGATGGTGATCCGAGTGGAGGTTACATACTTTGGAATTTTTTTAATTGTTTTAAGTGTTTAAAACATAAGTCATTGGGCCGGATAGCCATTCGATCGGATGGCTATCCGATCGGATGGTCGTTCGTCTAAGCGACTTGTTCGAGTTGGAAAGTTTGTAAAACCAGCTAAGTTTTTAGAAAGTTTTGTGATCGAACCGAGACAGTATGACCCCGTGTCATACAACAGAACCACAGCAAGCCTAGTCATCCGTTCGGATGGGAATCACCCCGTTCGTTCGGTGACTGATCTTGATGGGATTTCATGTTCAACCCGTGAACTGGTCGTCTCGTCATTAAGAATCCATTCTCAGTCCAGGTCTACACTAGAGAATGAGTGGTGAACCTGATCTAGTCCAGATTCTAACGGTTTTGAGTAAAAAGTTGAGAAAGTTGAAGGAAAGTTTGAAACATTAAAAAAATGTTTAGATTTAGGTGAAATCATTGTTTAAACATTGTAGAAATCCCTTAGATTTGAGTTGTTCTTGGTGGAATGAGGTCACATTTTGATGTTCATGAACACCCATGATGACGTCATCCTAGAACAGCCCGAATCAGACAGATTTCATGGTGAAATGATGAGATTTGTTGGTGAAAAATATGAAGTAGTGTGTATAGATCAAAGAAGTACAAGATTTGGGGTAGAAACTTACAAGAATCGCGAGGAATCGAGAGAAAATAGCTTGAGAACGAGCTGGGTAGGAGGAGAGCTGTCACATCAGTGAAAAGCTAATGTGACAGGTGTTATTTATAGGCAAGAGGAGAAGAAAGGCGGTGTAGTGATTCGGTCGGAGGGCCTTCCGATCGGATGGTCATCCGGACGGATGACCATTCGATCGAATGGTCCTTCGATCGGATGGCTTTTGCCAGTTGGTTTCCGACTTTTTATTTCGTGCGTTGAGTGTTGCGATGCGTTGCGAGTAAGCAATGCGATAGTATTACACATTAGTTACACAATTAATATAACTACTAATAATCACAAAAGTAAACCTTAGATTTCGAGTCCGCGATGAGATTGCGTTGTGATAGAGTTGCGATTGCGTTTTCGAATAATCACCTCCGAATAAACATAACATGCACAAGTAACACATAATAGCACACACACGTAAAATAATATCCAGAACCTGTAATTCGAGTTGCGATGCGACAGCGATGTGATAGCGTTTAGTTATCTTTATCGCATTGTTACTCCACATAATACAACTAACAAGTGTCAATTAAAGTATCGATTATCTAGGTTTGAGAGTACAAGCAATAATTAAGCAAAGAATGACAAATTCCAATTAGCAATCTTTTCTTCCTTTCACTTTGACCATCGCGGTCAGAAATGATGTCACGAGGTGTCCCGTGTCGATAAATGACTTCGTCGGTATAGATCCGAGATAATCGTTCTACCTTGTAGTCTTCCTGTTTCGGTAGAAAATGAGCAGATTTAGTGAGACGATCAACGATAACCCAAATGCTATTGTGACCTGATGGCGTGCGCTGAAGTTTTGTTATGAAATCCATGGCTATACTCTCCCATTTCCACATAGGGATCTCGGGTTGTACGAGTAAGCCAGAGGGGCGTTGATGCTCAGCCTTGACTTTCAAACAAGTCAGGCACTTCGAAACGTAGATGGCGATATCTTTCTTCATGCCCGGCCACCAGTACCTGTAGCGAAGGTCCTGTTACATCTTATCGGCACCGGGATGAAAGGAATATCGAGACTTGTGGGCTTCGTCAAGCAGAATCTGTCGTAAATTAGTGCGCTTGGGAATCCAAATTATGTCAAGATAATGAAATATACCATTCAAATTATCACCAGTTGTTCTCCGTTATTGATAATCCTTTCTTTCTTCAAAGTGCGTTTGGTAAAACAAGCATGTTGAGCGTCATGGGTAAGAGCTTCGAGATTGTGTTGTGCTTGAGTATTACGAACGCTATGCTAATAGCTTCGTCTACTGAGAACGCTGGCAACGACATTTTCTTTTCCTGGATGGTAACGAATCTCACAATCGTAATCGTCGAGGAGTTCAACCCATCGGCGTTAGCGAATGTTCAGCTCTTTCTGGTTAAAGATGTGTTGTAGGCTCTTGTGGTCGGTGAAGACTGTACACTTGGTACCGTAAAAGTAGTGTCGCCAAATCTTTAACGCAAAAACAACTGCACCAAGCTCGAGATCATGGGTTGTATAGTTCTTCTCATGGATCTTGAGCTGACGAGAGGCGTACGCGATAACCTTGTCCCGTTGCATAAGAACACAACCGAGACCGAGGTTATAGGAATCGCAGTAGACTACGAAATTGTCGTTTTCGTCAGGTAACGAGAGCACAGGAGTGTTACATAACATAAGTTTGAGGGTTTGAAAGGCTTCCTCTTGTTCAGTTCCCCAAACAAAATGTTTGTCCTTGTG
Organism: Helianthus tuberosus; assembly: GCA_030545235.1. Taxonomy (NCBI): domain Eukaryota; kingdom Viridiplantae; phylum Streptophyta; class Magnoliopsida; order Asterales; family Asteraceae; genus Helianthus; species Helianthus tuberosus. The sequence goes on from CM060407.1 coordinate 68,931,418, forward strand.
TGTGAGAGAGGTGAGAGGAACAGCAATCTTCGAGAAGTCTGCGATGAATCGGTGATAGTATCCCGCCAATCAGAGAAAAGAACGAACTTCGGACAGGTTCTTTGGTGTAACCCAACTCTTAACTGCTTCAATCTTCACAGGATCGATGTGAATACCTTAACTATTGACAATGTGACCGAGGAATTGAACCTCCTTAAGCCAAAATTCGCACTTGGAGAACTTGGCATAGAGGCGGTTTCCCTGGAGTAGTTCAAGAACCGAACGAAGATGTTGCGCGTGTTCAGCTTTTGTCTTGGAATAGATCAGGATATCATCGATAAACACGATGATGAAGCGGTCGAGAAAGGTTTACACACGCGATTCATTAGATCCATAGAGACTACGAGGGCGTTAGTTAAACCAAAGGGCATAACAACAAACTCGTAGTGACCGTATCAGGTTCGAAAAGCGGTTTTGGGTATATCTTCTTCTTGGATTCGTAGCTGGTGATAGCCTGGGCGTAGATCGATCTTCGAGAAACACATAGCACCTTGTAACTGATCAAAAAAGTCATCTATTCGAGGTAAGGGATAGCGATTCTTGATGGTAAGCTTATTCAATTCCCTGTAGTCGATGCACATCCGAAATGATCCGTCATTCTTTTTGACGAAAAGGACAGGTGCGCCCAAAGAAAAGGTGCTAGGGCGAATAAAGCCTTTATGAAGCAATTCCTGGAGTTGACTCGAGAGTTCACACATTTCAGATGGAGCGAGACAATAAGGCGCTCTAGCAACAGGATTTGCTCCAGGGATGAGGTCAATTCGAAAATCGATATCACGAGATGGCGGTAAACCAGGTAAATCATCAGGAAAGACGTTAGGAAAATCACGAACCACAGGCACCTTTTCCATTGCCTTCTCTTTCTTTTCCTTCTCTGCTACTACGATGTGTGCCAAGAAAGCTTGATACTCCTTGCGGAGATACTTGCTAGCTTGGACACACGACATGAGTTGTAACTTCTTCGAAGCAACTTCGCCATAGACACATAATTGATCACCGTTTGCGAGAGAGAAACAAATCATTTTGTCGAAACAAACGATTCCAGCATGATTTTCATGAAGAAAATCTATGCCTACTATGATATCAAAGCTACCAAGCTGCATTGGGATAAGATTAATCGGGAAAACGTGACTGTTGAGCTCAAGAGTGCAGTCACGCAAAATGAAAATAACAGTGACGGTCCTTCCAGTGGCAACTTCTACGCCGAATGCTGATGGGAGGTTAACGTGTTTACGGTTTAGGAGCCTTTCGATTTCGAACGATATAAAATAGTTATCGGCTCCAGTATCAAACAAACATGAAGCATATATACCATTTACGAGAAACGTACCATTAACCACGTTCTTGTCTGCTTGGACCTGACGGGCGTTGATGTTGAAGACTCGCCCACGGGCTGCTTGCTGAGCTGGCTGCTACTGTGGCTGTTGCTTCACCACTCTGTTTGGGCAGACATTTGCGAAGTGGTTGGGATCACCACACACATAGCAGGCTCTTGCGTGAGCTGCGGGAGCAGGAGCTGCTTGTTGTCCTTGAGGAGCTGGTAGAGCAGGAGCTTGGACTTGAGCTTGACGGGGATCAGTACGGCAGTTGGCAGTAAAGCGGCCGTAAAGGTTACAGTGAACACAAAATCGACATGCAATCCTAACAGGATGATGGTAAGTATAGGTAGGGCACAGTAGGTGTGGACCAGTATATGCATGCTTGGCCGGCGGTGCATTGGTCGTTGGTGCTGCTACCTAGCGGTTCTGATTCTCGGGTGGAGCAGGTACCGCATTGAGAGGAGCGGTGGTGACAGCACAGTTCTTGTTGTTGTTGTTGTTGTTCTTGCGTTTTCGGCGTGAGGACTTGGAAGCTTGCGGTGCGGCGGTTTCAGCGGTGGGAGCAGCGGTGACTTGATGGAGACTTTTGGTGGTTTTATCGAAGTAACCAGCCCTAACTCGCTTGTCATTAATCTCGGCAGTGAGCAGATAAGTCTCTTCGATGGTGATTGTCTTGGTGGCTTGCACGAAGTCAGCAACACAATCCGGTAAAGCACGGATGTATTTCTTGATGGTGATGTCCGGAGTAGAGACTTGGCCAGGACAAATGATGCTTAGCTGCTTAAAGCGGGCAGTTAGACCAGCATTGTCACCACCCTCTTGCTTAATGCTCCAAAACTCGTCCTCCAGCTTCTGAAGCTCGTGGGGAGGGCAGAATCCCTTCATCATGATCTCCTTCAACTCCTCCCAAGTAATCCCATAGGCTGCGTCATTCCCTCGCTTGTTCCTTTCGGCAGTCCACCAATCCAGAGCCCTGGACTGGAAAACGCCAGTTGCGTTGACAGTGCGTAGGTTTTCAGGACAACCGCTTTGGCGCATAGTGACTTCAATTGCATCGAACCATTGAAACATGGCAGTAGGCCCATCTTCTCCGGTGATGTCTTTAGGGCCGCATGCCTTAAACTGCTTGAAGCTAAAAGTAGAGCGGGAGAGTCGGTCCATGATTCCTCGGAGGACTTGCTAGTGTTTTCATTAAGTTCGCTGACAATTTTCGGAATGACCTTAGCCAGCTGCTTTGAGACTAGAGAAGCAATACGCTTGTCAGCGTGATTTCTGCGGGCAGCGCGGGAAGTATGTGAACCGAATGACGACATTGTCTGCAACAGACATCGTCATGGGATTCAGAAGTGATATAATCAAATCTCACCTCACAACATACTACTACTAGATAAAGCTCAGGAATACATCAACACATAGGCACATAATCACGTAGGCACATAATTCACATAGGCACGTAAGCACATAAGCACATAGCTCGTCAAAACCATGCTTTACACTATATTTTGCACGTATTCACCTACATATATTGCACGTATTCACCTATCTTTCCCAGTTGCGATTGTGATCGAGAGTTGCGAATGCGAGCAGCGAGTAGCGATTGAGAGTAACAGAAGCGATTTGTTAGCGTATTGAGATAAATGTGTAGTACGAGTTGTGTGTGTTTATCGAAGCGAACAACAAAAAGCGTATGGGTCTCCAAGATCAAAACGCGTAAATAAGAAAACCACATAAAACACATAAAATTTCACATAAGCTCGGGAAATCAGCGGTTGCGAGTCCAGAATCGAAACACATAAAAGCGATAAAGCGTAAAAATCAGCGAAAATCGGAATGTCTTGGGTGTGCTAGACTTTGACTACCCAAAGTGATTCGACTGTTCTCAAGGACTTTGAGTACATGTGTTGGCTTAATATACTGTGCTCTCGCCTCAATCCAGGCGATCGGCACGCATCCTTTCGACCATTACGTGACTCCAGTCGTTGGAACCCATCGAGACTTTGGTGAGAGTTTTGTAAAACCCAAAATATAGAGTGGAATATATCATTAAGATGCAGGTTTCACCCCTAACATAACAACTTCATTCTTGTTTGTGTGATAGAATCACGAGATAGATAGGGAGAATCGCGTCAATGTATGGATTTCACTCCTGATTCAACGCAAATTCTCGTGTTTATAGTAAAATGGTGCGTCGAACAAGCGACTTGATCGAGAGTTTGCGGCTTTCACACCTAATCCCGATCAGATACCAATCTGTCACACCCTAACCGATGGCGGAAACATCGGGGCGCGGCACTGAGCAAAACAGATTGTCCAAGAGATTCCATAACAACTATAATTACCAAATATTTAATCATTACGTCCCATACCGTAACATATAAAGTAACACAGTTATTACAGACAAATTGTTCTCAAAGACAGGTAAAACTGTTCCGACAACTCATAAATTATTTAGTTCGTTTCTAGACTCTCTGCTAGCTCGATTCCATAGAAAATAGAGCAAGCATCCTAAACACCTGTCACATACGTTAAAATAACAGTCAATACACATAGTGTAAAGGTGAGCATACAAGTTTGATAGTATAATAGTAGCGAAAGCGATTTACGCATAACCCGCATGTAACATGTATAATGTGAAGCAGGTAGGTTATCGACAATGAAATATGCACAGACGTGACTGCGAGTTGTAGAATGCGCAACACATATCACCACTGTGACACGTGAAGAAAAGCCCTTAACAACCCCTATCCACGACAGGTGCTGAGTCCAAACTATAGTACTATCGTTGCTCAGGTGTCAGACAACAATCATTGTGTAAACATAACATACTAGCATTCATCGAATAACACGTATAACATGCAGAGCGGTTAGGGTATAAAAGTGTTTGCGTTGTGTGTCAATTGTGATTTGATATAGATAACGTATGTAACACCCAAAAGTGCATAAAGCAAAAAGGGATTAAGTATACTCACAGATCGTGTTTAACGAGTAAACACAGTCTTGGATTGAAGAGGGCGTTGAGAGATTAGCCTGAACACAGTACGATAGTATGAGCGTTGAACGGTGCGCTAAACGGTGCGTTGAAGTGATGTGGGACGGATAGTGATCCGATCGAATGACCGTCCGGACGGATGACCATTCGGTCGGAGGGTCTTTCGTTTGTGATGGATGTGTTTGTGTATGATGGAACTTTGAAGTTTTCGTTGTAGTATTTTAACAACCATGAAGTATTCCTACCATTCAGGTCGTCCGGTCGGACGGTCATCTGGACGGATGGCCGTCCGCTCGGATGGTGATCCGAGTGGAGGTTACATACTTTGAAATGTTTGAAATTGTTTTAAGTGTTTAAAACATAAGTCATTGGGCCGGATAGCCATTCGATCGGATGGCTATCCGATCGGATGGACGTTCGTCCGAGTGACTTGTTCAAGTTGGAAAGTTTGTAAAACCAGCTAAGTTTTTAGAAAGTTTTGTGATCGAACCGACACGGTATGACCCCGTGTCAAACAACAGAACCACAGCAAGCCTAGTCATCTGTTCGAATGGGAATCACCCTGTTCGTTCGGTGACTGGTCTTGACGGGATTTCATGTTCAACCCGTGAATCGGTTATCTCGTCGTTAAGAATCCATTCTCAGTCCGGGTCTACACTAGAGAATGAGTGGTGAACCCGATCTAGTCCAGATTCTAATGGTTTTGAGTAAAAAGTTGAAGGAAAGTTTGAAACATTAGAAAAATGTTTAGATTTAGGTGAAATCAGTGTTTAGACATTGTAGAAATCCCTTAGATTTGAGTTGTTCTTGGTGGAATGAGGTCACATTTTGATGTTCATGAACACCCATGATGACGTCATCCTAGAACAGCCCGAATCAAACAGATTTCATGGTGAAATGATGAGATTTGTTGGTGAAAAAGATGAAGTAGTGTGTATAGATCAAAGAAGTACAAGATTTGGGGTAGAAACTTACAAGAATCGCGAGGAATCGAGAGAAAATAGCTTGAGAACGAGCTGGGTCAGAGGAGAGCTGTCACATCAGTGAAAAGTTGATGTGACAGGTGCTATATATAGGCAAGAGGAGAAGAAAGGCGGTGTAGTGATTCGGTCGGAAGGCCTTCCAATCGGATGGCCATCCGGACGGATGACCATTCAATCGAATGGTCCTTCGATTGGATGGCTTTTGCCAGTTGGTTTCCGACTTTTTGTTTCGTGCGTTGAGCGTTGCGATGCATTGCGAGTAAGCGATGCGATAGTATTACACATTAGTTACACAATTAATATAACTACTAATAATCACAAAAGTAAACCTCAGATTTCGATTCCGCGATGAGATTGCGTTGCGATAGAGTTGCGATTGCGTTTTTGAATAATCAACTCCGAACAAACATAACATGCACAAGTAACACATAATAGCACACACACGTAAAACAATATCCAGAACCTGTAATTCGAGTTGCAATACGATAGTGATGTGATAACGTTAAGTAGATTAGTGTTTAGTTATCTTTATCGCATTGTTACTCCACATAATACAACTAACAAGTGTAAATTAAAGTATCGATTATCTAGGTTTGAGAGTACAAGCATTAATTAAGCAAAGAATGACATATTCCAATTAGCAATCTTTTCTTCCTTTCCCTTTGACTTGTACTTTGACTTTCACTTCGTAAAGTCAGGTTGTTACAGCCATTTTAGGAGAACACATTACTGTCACATCTGCAAAACACCTTGCCATAAGGAGAAACAATGCAAGTGGAAGAACCCAGACTGTTTTAATTGTTGAGAAACAGGCCATATCCGTCCATATTGCCCAAAACTAACGAAGGCACCTGGCAACAACGCAAAAACAGTAGACGGAGCTAAGAAGAACGCGCGAGCATTCATACTTACTACGCAGGAATCAGAAATGATTCCAAACGTAATCGCTAATATGTAACATCTATTATTATTTACAAAACAAAGTTTCATAAATAATGCATTCTGTTAAATACTTCATCTGTTCAGAACTATAATAAACTTGTTTGATCTTCACCTTCATTAAATCATTTATTCTATTACGACAACTTATGGTGGCATTTTCACTAACTTGAAGCTTGAGCTAAATTTCGTTTGCACATCTAATGTACAGATTTACTTATTTATTTATTTTATGTTAGTTCATTATCTTAAAACAGTCTTAATGCAATTATGTGTTAAGATAAGAGTACACAAATTCATATTATATTCCGGTGTACCTCTAATGATTCTTTTATCATTGATCGAAAATTCTATGATATTCATTTGTTCTTTCATCATCAATTGAAAATCCAATGAGATTTATTTGAAATAAATATTCGAATTTGCTTCAGTGAATCTTTCATTTGATTACGAACACGGTGAACTTGTTCGATCACCGTAATTATTGAACTATTTCAATTATTACTACACCTTGCGGCATCGATATAAACTTGTAGCTTGGGCTAATTATAATCATACATATCATACAAAACTACTATGTCTTTCGTTTGATTCGTCATTGAAAGTAGTTTTAATGGAAGTATGTATTAAGACGATGATACACTAAACTCTGTTGTATTTTGGGGTATCCTTGCAATTCAGTAATGTCAAGATACTAATTTTTCCTCATATCATGATTCGATAGTTGACAAATCATTTTAGTGCTCCTATTTCAGTTGAGCTTGTTAATGATCATAGCAAATTTTCCTTTGACAGTGAATTCTATTGTTTCTAAAAGTCATTCGCAAATTATAAACATTCGATTTAGCATCTATTGATCATGAATCTCTCTTTTGGTTTGACCCATGTAAACTTAGTCACCCTGGTGATTATATTATCACGCTTCGTTTATTTATCATCGATTTCTGGAAATAATTCAGTTAAACCACTGGGTTCTATTTATTGTAAAAACCGTATTCACAAAATTTGAACATGTCTTGATTCATTTACAGTGTCATTCGCACAGGGCCAATATATATATTGATTTTCAATGACGACCCTGGTTTTTAGTTTGAGAAAGATTATATTTTTTAAAGTTCGATGGCAATTCACACACATATTCCAACACATACTCGGTGACTACCACCCGTTAACCCCACCTGATTTATCTCTATCTAATACATCGGTATCGGTTTTATCGATCAGACAGAGTTACCCAATCACACTAGCCGATGATGCTCCATCCACCTTAGACCATGGGGTATGGTGGGCGGGGATTTGGGGCATGGGTTGACACGTGGATATGGGGCACTCAATACACAAACCCAAGTTCATAGGGGTATGGTGGGCGTGGCTGGGCTGGCGTGGCCAAGCTACATCATTTTTTTAATATATATATATATAAACCATTAAAAACTACATAAACATACATAATAATTACAAAAAAACATAGTATCAAAATAAAAACAATCATTCTTCGTCGTCTTCGTCGGTTTCGAACCCAGGAATCGTTAAAACATGATCCACCAAATCAGATCGAAATTTGTGATGTATATCCCTTGACTTGATCAAAAATTCATTTGACGATTTATCTTCGTCTGTAACTGTTACGTTATCTGGTTGGGGGTCATCGTCATCATAGTAGGTAACGACCGCTCTACCTTCACCCTCCAAAATCATGTTGTGAAGAATGATACATGCGTACATCACGTTTCCAATCCGATCCTTGTCCCATAGTCGACAAGGCATTGTCAATATTCGCCACCTTTTCTTCAAAACACCGAACGCTCGCTCGACGTCTTTACGTGCAACCATTTGGACCCTGTTAAACTTTAATCTCTTTGGATCTATGGTATCGTGTCTTGTGAACGATTATACGAAAACCCCCCACTCCAGATATATCCCATCAACTAGGTAGTACCCATACACGTACTCAACCCCGTTTACAAAGAAACTTCCTTTGGGTCCTATACCATTTACCCGATCATTGAAAAGGGGCGAGTGGTTTATGATGGTAATATCGTTATGTGAACCTGGCATACCGAAGAATGCATGCCATATCCAAATATCTTGGGACACAACCGCTTCACGCATAATGGCTGGCATCCCGTGAAATCCACTCGTGTGAGCGCCTTGCCATGCGGTTGGACAAAGTTCCCAAGGCCATTTCATACAATCTAAACTACCTAGCATCCCGGGTAGCCCATGATAATCTGCGTGATGTTCCAATATTTGTTGCATGTCACTGAACGAGGGCTTTCTCAAATATCTTTTCTTATAAAGTTCTAAAATACACGAACAAAAGTTGTGAAGACTTTCTCTAGCTACACATGCAGACATTTTTAAATAGTCATCCATAATGTCCGAACTATTGTCGTACGCTAACTGTCTAAGTGCGGCCGTGACCTTTTGTCATGTACTAAATCCTAATTGCCCGGTTACATCCGGTTTTTGTTGGAAATAAACATACTTCTCCTCAGGATCTCTAGATATCCTTAAAAATAAGTTTCTACTCATACGAAAACGACGCCTAAACATTTTTTCATCATACTTAGGTTCCGCTGAGAAATTATCGCTTACCAACAAATTATTAGCGGTGTGCCGTTCACGAGCGATGTATGTAACACCCCAAATTTCGTATGTCGTAATATAATATTTTAATCGTGATGCTTTAATGATAAAGAAGGTGTAACACCTCAAAAGTTTAACTATTCAAAATAATTAATAGAGACATAACTTAGTTGAAATATATGTGAAATATTGACAAAAGAATGAATGATATCTAATTATGAATAATCATATAAAGTGGAAGGACCAAACTTGAACATTTAGAAAGTAAATTAATAAAACAAAAAAAAAACACAAACACAGACACAGACATCTGTGTTGTGTGGAACGACCCAAAGCAATGGAAAAGGGGGGAAACCCTTAGAAATCCGATTTGGACAAAAATTGAAGAAGATAATCAAGAATTTACTTGTGCATGAGCCTGAATTGAGATAATCTAAGCTTTCCTTTCAAGTGGTAAGTCGAAATTTCTGATTTGGTGATTTGTAGGAAGTGGGTTTTGACCCAATCATGCGTTCATATGAAGATTGTGGAAATTTTGAGTTAGGATCTTACCATAGAACGTGATTTATGCTTGAAATTTGGATGAATTGATGATTAAAAGTGGAAACCCACTTAAGCTAGATCTATTGTGTAGTGTAGAGATGAATTATGTGCAAATTAGTGTCATAATCATGTATAAAGTTACTTACTATGAGTATTTGTTGGATGAAATTTGATTATGAATGAATGTTGTATGAAAATTTGATGAATTAGATGATCTTGATATGAACTAGTGAAGATGTGCATAAGATACTTGTACATTATGCTTTATTAATGTTATGCACGCCATGTGTTTGATGAAATGCTTGAGTATTGTCTATTATGTAATTTCATATGCATATGATGAAAAATGAATTGGAATGGAGAAATGATGAGTTAGTAAATCACTAGGTAAATGTAAATATGAAATAAAAAGCGTGAGATTAAAAGAATGTTGAATATGTAACTTGTAGGAGTGAAGGAAGAAGGTACGAGCCAATCCGGATCGCATCGCAAAGTAAAGGTAAGTTCATATGAACTTCATTCTCTCTATATGTAGATTTATGAATGCAAATCTTGATATTTGAGTCCTAGTATAGAATTATTATTATTATTATTATTATTATTATTATTATTATTATTATTGTTGTTGTTGTTGTTGTTGTTGTTCATGGTAGAATTGTGTTAAGTTGAGAATTGGAAATGGATAGGAAATGCGAAGATAATGGATGTGTTTTAACCCGCTTCTAGTGGGTCGAAATGTTGGAAAGTATGATGTTGTAATGTATAAGTAAGAACTAGTAGAAACGGGTCAAAATGGCGAAAATGTGTAGAAAGTGTATGGTATTTATTGATCATGTATGGATGAGTCGAAAAGCTTACATGTTGAATGTTTCGGAGTGTAAGGGTAAAAGAGCATAAATGAATTTATGCTAGAATGGGAAGAATGATTATAATAAGGATGTTGGTTAAAAGAGAAAATGAATGTTAAATTTCACTAATGGGTCGAATAAGAATAAGTATATGGAAGACTTACAATTTGTTTTGAGAATTCATGCTAATGAATATTTGTGTTATGTATGATAGGTAAATCCCACTCTAGATGATGCGAGCTCGGACCGAACACACTACATCACCCTTTATGCGCTTCCGGTTAAAGTCGTCTTTTGTAAATGGGTCAAAACACTTTCATAATGTAATTGTTTCAACCTTTATGTCTTTTGAAACATGTCTTAGAATTAGTATTGAATGATGATTGTTAAAAAAAACAGGGAATTGCTTATAGTACGAACGGGTCATGCCTAATTTTTGTTAAAAATAGTATGTCAACATTTCTATATTCGAATGTGAAAAAGTGGGCGTGACAATGTACCTCCTACGTTTAGGTTTCGAAGTCTCTTCCTCATCGTCTTCCACGATAGCTTTCACCAACGTCGCGATGGTTTGTAGAAATATTTCCGCACCATCGTCAGATGATGATGACGATTCACTTGAACTTGAAGAACTCATGACAAGATTATGTTTTATGTGTTTCATATTGTGTGAGAAAAATGTTAAATATGGTAAGGTATTTATATAGGAAAAAATGTTTTTTTTTTAATTAATGACCAACGACTAGCCCAAACAGCTAGTTTTGTTGGCCAATCAGATCCCACCATGTCAGGCTCGTAGCCCCGCCCCACGCCCGGGCTGAAACCCCCGCCAATGGGGGCACGTTGAAACCCAAGCCCACCCGGGGTGGTGACTTAGGCGTTTATAGCCAACTCATGCCCCATACCCCCATAGTGTTAATATAATAATCTTAAATAAGGAGGGAAAAGGGAGCACCCTAATTCACATGTACAATAAATTAGTATTAATTCTTGGTATGCACTAAAAAAGAAATAAAAAAAGTCAACGTGGAGTGCAACAAGGCCGAGTTACTATTTTTTACCTTTACCTAATCTCATGATTATGTTTTTTTTTTTTTTTTTTGTCTCTTGTTAATTGGGTCAATATCTTCATACGTGTTTTAAAAGGATTACTAAAGAATCAACTTTTTTATGTTTGGTAATATTATTTTATTGAGGTTTTCATATCAACATTTCTAGTCACGTCTTTTATTACGTAAAATGTAAATTGTTAATAAGCATTTAAAATCACTCGTTATAAGTAGTGACACATTCTTAGTCAAGTGTTGTAAAAATCACGGCTAGGCGACAACTAGTTGATGATTAATCGCTCGTCGGTCAGTAACTGAGTTATTTTCCGTTAATCAACTCATTAATCGCTAGTCGGGCCTAGTCTGACCTATTCGGCCAGCCAAAAATCGGCGATTCCGGCTAGATTCCGGCAAAAAACCTGTATATTCCGGCCAAACCTCTAAATTCCAGCCAGTTTCCAACCAAACCATGTGAATTTTAATAATCAATCTTGTATACTTAAAAAAATGAGTTGAGTAAGAGTTAAAACCTAACTACTTAAAATATTTACATATAAAAATGTATATATGTATACATAAAACTGAAAATTACATATAAAAAACCTGATCCGATTAATCTCGAGTTCCCGAGTAGTCACTAGGGCCCACCTTACCGGCCGACTGGCGACTAGCAAGTTCTCCAACCTTGTTCTTAGTATATATATATATATATATATATATATATATATATATATATAGGATAAGGATCATGTGAGAAGTAGTAGGCTAATTGAGAAACTTGAGAAGCATTCTGGACCACACATTTTCCCTAAGCAAAAAATGCAAAAAAAAGGTGAAAAAATGCAATTTTTTTTTTTTGTTGGAAAAATCGCAGCTTTTTCTTTAAGGATTAGTTTTTTTTTTAAATTTTTTTTGGATTTATACACATGTGTATATTGTTAATCTTTTAACTATACATATATGTATATTGTCAATTATACATATATGTATATACATGTTTAAAATTGAAAAATAAGTGTTATTTAGGGTTTAGCATTAGTATTTAGGGTTTAGCATTAGGGTTTAGCTTTATGGTTTAGGGTTTAGCATTAAGGTTTAGCATTAGGGTTTAGCAATAGTATTTAGGGTTTAGCATTAGGGTTTAACTTTTGAGTTTAGCATTAGGGTTTAGATTTTGGGTTTAGCATTAGGGTTTAGCTTTAACTTTTGGGTTTAGCTTTATCTTTAGGGTTTGCATTAGGGTTTAGCATTAAGGGTTTAGTTTTAGCTTTTGGGTTTAGCATTAGGGTTTAGAATTAGGGTTTAGCATTAGGGTTTAGCTTTAGGGTTTAGAGTTTAGGGTTTAGCATTAAAGTTTAGCTTTAGTGTTTATGGTTTAAGGTTTAGGATTTATAAGACATATTTTTTCAATTTTAAACATGTATATACATATATGTATAATTGACAATATACATATATGTATAGTTAAAAGATTAACAATATACACATGTGTATAAATCCAAATTAAAAAAAAAAAATTAATCCTTAAAGAAAAAGCTGCGATTTTTCCCAAAAAAAAAAAAAAAAAAAAAAAAAAAAAAAAAAAAACAACTTTTGCATTTTTTTTCACCTTTTTTATGCATTTTTTGCTTAGGGAAAATGTGTGGTCCAGATTACTTCTCAAGTTTCTCAAATAGGGTGGACTTCTCTTAGGATCCCTACCCTATATATATATATATATATATATATATATATATATAGGATTAGGTTCAAACGTGAACAAATTTCCAAGAGTGAACCGCGTGAACTGATCTGAACCATTGTTTCCATATACATTTAACAAGGGTAATATTGTAACTTTATATAAATATTGAATTTAAATTATTGCCTTATTAATTTCAAAATCCTAACATATTTAAATCATCATCAGTTACCAACATTTTCGACATCTACAAAACAATTACTTATTTTAAATATGTTAGCATAATCTTAACTTATTTTAATATTGTCATTGTTTTTTGTCATAGTAGCAAGATTCGAATTATAGTTTTAGTCTTTTTTTGGTTGAACTAGAGTTTTCAGTCATCTTTTTTATTGTGTATAACTCTTAGCTCCGTAGTACACATGTGTACTGCTGTGTTCTATACATTACAACACGATAGTACACATGTGTATAATACATGATATAGTACACATGTGACCCGCAACATTGTTGTCTTAGCTCTGTAGTACACATGTGTACTGCTGTGTTCTACTGTTTTATACATTCCAATACGATAGTACACATGTGTATAATACATGGTATATTTACGGGATTTACTCTCTTATTATTGGAAATAATTTTCTTTCCTAGTTTTAAATAAGCAAAATAATATAATTACACTTCTACCCTTTTAATTTTAATAAAACAATAAAATCTAACCTATTAATTACAATCGTGCCACCCTTTTAAATAATCAAGATCATATTAATCGGCGGTCAAGATTTGTTCACGCAGTTCACTCTTGGGAGGTTGTTCACGCTGGAACCTTACCATATATATATATATTGAATACTTGATTACACTAATATTTAAGATACTTTTTTATATAGAAAAATATAAACTAACTGGATTTAATATGCTTTTATAATTTATACTACCTCCGTCCTATTAAATGTGTCTTATTTTGAATTTTTTCAAAGTCTTTATTTATAAACTTTGACTTTAATTATATATTTTTTGTGTTATATAAAACTTGATGAAAATTAACCCGATAAAAACACTTGTAAAACACATTCAAATCATATAACTTTTATCAAGTATTATCTAACATAAACAAAATTATTTAAGGTTAAAGTTTACAAATAAAGACTTTGAAAATTCAAAATATGACACTTTTAATGGACGAAGGGAGTATGCACTAAAGCACACGTATAACCTCATCGTAACAATATTCTAAAAGTTAAAAAAAGCACACGTAATAGAAGAAAAACGGACAACCATATAAAAATGAATGTATCAATGATATGTATAAGGTTTTTTTTTTTTAATAATAATTCTCATTATTTAAATAAGTCAATTGAAATTAACATTTTCTAATCTGAAATGTTACAATCAAATCATTGCAGAAACCGAAGCAGATATATGAAATCTCAAAAAACACCACCACAACCACACATAAACCCAACCCAAAAGGGTCCCTCAGGCTCAAACCCACCCACTACCCCCTTACTGTGTGTCAGATTTGCTGTGCAAAATTGAACATACATACAAACCACAACACACCCCTTGTGACACAAATAATTGTGCATTGCGACCTATATCTACCAACTTCACTTCCAATGTGGTCCTCATGATTTTTCTTATGTCCAGTATAAACTTAAAAGTAAAAATAAAAATATATTATAAGATGTCTGTAAGTAATTACATGTTAACGGAAGAGTTCTGCAACAACACATTTTTTTAAAACAAGTTTTAGCTTTTTTCAAGATAAATACACCACAACCTACAAAATAGTTTTAAGATAAATGCACCACAACCTACAAAATAGTTGTTTCAAGAAAAAGTGCAACAACCATTTTGTTTTTTCGTCGCTTTTATTCATTTATACATAAGAAAAAACGGTAGCTAGGAAATAATGAATGCACCTTCATATGTACGACCAAAATATATGTCTATGAAGATCGAAGTGTCATTTGTACATTAATTGGTTGTAAATAGAAAATAGAGTATGCGTTGTCCTACATTGGAATATATGCTAAAAACTGTTGTCCTACATTGGAATATATGCTAAAAACTGAATTTTTATATTTTTTATAAAAAAATCCCACTCGGCGTTTTTTTGTTTTGTTTGTTACAAAACGTTTGATAACATGTAACTTACATACCCTATTTTTTTTTAGAAAAAAAATTGTTACATAAGGTTTTTATGAGTTTTCTTAACTCAAGTGTGTTTTCTTTCTATCCCTCCCCTACACACACACACACATATAGTGAAAGTGTAATGTATAATATGCCTTATCGTACGATACGTACGCGATTAGTGTATAACATGCGATTTTGTACATTTTGGTTGTCCGAGTTTGTAAGTCCGAGATTATGACGATGCGATTTTGTCAGTCCGAGTTTATGACATGTTCCGGGTTTGTGAAGCCATGCGATTTGGACTATATAACATACGAACAACCATTTTGTAAGTCCGAGTTTGTGAAGCCATGTGATTATGACATGTCCAGGTTTATGAAGCAATGCGATTTCTAATTGCGTACGCATCGTACGTTAAGGCCAATTATACAATAACCGGCCTCTCTCTCTCTCTCTCAATATATATATATATATATATATATATATATATATATAGAAAAAGTGTATTGGACAAAATGGCTTAACGGACGCTACGTACGCGATGTGAACAAAAAGTAAACCATAAAGCTAAACGCCACAACTAAATGCTAAAAAAGTTTTTTTTTATATTTTTATAAAAAATCGCTAAATTTCGTCACTAAAAAAATTGAACAAAAAGTACCGATTCATGTGCAACAATACTTTTTGTTCAATTTTTTTATATAAAAAACGCTAAATTTCGTTACTTAAAAAAAGAACAACAGTACCGCTGCACATGTGCATCGATACTGTTGTTCAGTTTATTTATTTATTTAGTGACGAAATTTAGTGTTTTTTTATTAAAAAATTATTTTTGTGTTTTTTTAGTTTTTTAAGTTATTTTTGGTTGTGTTCATATTGTTTTCGCAATAAAGGGTGGTTTTTAACGGATCCTTATCCCATATATATATATATATATATATATATATATATATATATATATTATATAGGGTAGGGATATTAAGAGAAATCCACCATATTTGAGAAATTTGCGAAGCATTTTGGATCATACATTTCCCTAAGTTTATCGTAATATACACATATATATAATTTAAAATTGACTTTATACATATATGTATACTAGGCTATCACCTGGGAACTTCCCGGGCTAAGAAAATTTAATTGACTTTATACATAAAATTGACTTTGTACATAATTTCTTAAAAAATGATAGAGTTATTCATAGATATCAAAAGAAGATAAAGATCAACAATCAAGTCAACAAACAGAAATAATCAAAAGAACAATGTTTAAGACATAAAAAAACATAAAAACTCCTTTCAATTCTTAGAGATAGGAAGCTCAGTTTCTTTCTTGCTAACTTTCTCCGAATCCTTGACGTTACATGGAGTTGAAGAGTTGTAGACGTCAACCAGTTTATGCTTGTTTATTTTATTGTTATCACAACTGGTATTAACATCATCATTGTTAGCGCTTGCGATAGGAGTTTGACTTTTGACATATTCATGAATGTTTCCCTGCGACAAATGTGAAAAGTAAGTGACTAATAATAGAATGTTATAAATTATAATATTAATGTATTAATATGAATAACTTGATTATATAAAAAAAAATATCTCAGTAATCTTCATCTTTTCTTAATGCTCATTAATAATTGACTCATCAGTAGTGATGTTTGTAACAACATATACTTCATCAAAATTAGTCAAATTATCACTTGTTATCTCAATTTTAAAAGCAAACATCTTTCTAATCAACTTTTTTAAATCCACGGGAAATCTAACTTCATCAAAATCCTGTAAATCATGAAATAATAGGATTCAATTAATAGAAGAAAAATGAAAAATGTAATCACAAATATATATAGGTCAAGTATAAACTATTAATTCATACAGGTGTTGTGTTTTCTTCAAGCAATTGGTCTGTAGATTTGAGAACAACTTTTTCAATTATTTCATCAGCCAAAGTATGAAATAATATTATTGAAACATCATCACTAATGTCTTCTACCTCAACTCTTATCTTGTATCTGGTTAAATTACATAAAAAATAAATAAATAAATATATAAAAGATTTTAATAAATATAATGATAAAAATGATAAAGATTAGTAATTTATATTATCATCGATCAATTTAAAATAGGTAAAAGTAACTTCATAATACCTTGCAACCGAATATATAACCGTTTCATCACAATCTTTATTTCTGCACACATAAAACAAATGGTCCTTCATGTCCACACACACTATAAAATTTGTATCCGCCTTTGTTAAATATTAACATGTAAATTTAAAAATAACAACATCAATTGAATTATCTTAATCTTAATATTAATACAAATATATATGTTTAAACAAAGTACATAATATAAATATTTAAGCTTATATTACGATAAATATATGCTTTTTTAGTTATATCATATTGCTTGAAGGTATGTGTTTATTGAGATTTTACTATACATTCAAAGAAAAAGTAAGTAAAATTGGTTTAGCGTGATAACCACAGTGGTGCTACAAAGTTTCATATTGAAGTGTTGTATGGATGTAATGTCCAAATCCAACCAATTTGGACCCAAATAAACCCTTCTGAAGTGGACTAGGCTGAAAATGGTTTAAATATGGTCCAGATGGTCCAGCCCATTTTGTAGTCAGTCTCTATTTGGGTCACACTTTTGACGGGCCTAACATACGAATTTTTTTTTGAAGGGTGACTTTCTACGTACAGGACTGGTGGTCACCGGAGTCTTGTCAAAGACAATCTTCCGTCAGCCCCCTCTCGGACGCGATGTTCTATCGGGCCCCGGCCGCCGCGCAGACTGACCTTCTTCCGGAAACCATACTGCCCTCACACGAGAAACTCGTTGGGGTAATAGCTGGGTAAAACCGGATTGCCCTCCGGATCGAATCATTGAATTTACACCGAGCTTTGAATTTGATATATGCGATATTGCTATATGGTAAGTGGACAACGGTTCCGTTTTGACTTGCCATCACAGATTGATTGTTAAAAGCATTTAAATTCCTTATTTTTCCACGTTTCAACCCTTAACTTCATATAAATTCCAGGGCCAGTAGGTATGTGGTTGAGAATCTGAATATCAGTTTATTTTTCTAAAAGAAAGGTAAGCGACCTATTACAGTATTACCTATATCATTTAGGTCATGGTCGTATCATTTATGTCAGGTATGTAAAAACTATGTCAAATATGAATGCCCTTGACTTTCTTACAAACTTCAAAACTCTATTCGACTATTTGCTGATTATATTATTGTTGTTGTTATTATTATTATCTATATCTGTAATACTATATAAAGTAAATCTAATGGACAAAACTCTATTCGACCACTTGCTGACAGTTTATATGATTATTATTATCTATAATATGCTATATAAAGCAAATCTAATGGACAAGCTTGTAATTTTATCTAAAGTACAAGTTTTGGAGCAACACATACAAGAGAATACAAGCCATTTAAAAGGGATACGTTAAGAAAGCGTAGAAACTTTTAAGACGCTGTAGGGTTAATATAGATATTTCATCCATGAAATTTTAGAAACGTACATTATGACCTGCGTCAATAATGCTTAATCGGCGATTGAATGGCTACAGATTAACCTTTCCATTTGCTATGGAATGCGAGTTGAATGGTCAATCCCCTAATCCGTCAATTAGGTTATTCTTTTTTTTCCTACTTCCTACAGTCGAATAGTTCTCATTTCAACCGCCTCTCCTGCTTTCCTTTCACGCAATAATCAAGAGATGATGTCCGATCAATCGATCGCTTGTGACCACTTCCAATCTGGCACGCCGATCCTCACTTCTTGTTTCATCGTTTTATGTTAATTTTCTATTTGAGTCAGTAACTTATTCTAAATTTGAATTATCCTGTATTTGATCTGTTAATTCATGTTTAATTTCTATCTCTAGAATTGATTTCACGTTTGAAATTAAGTGAAACAGAAGATAATTGAGCTTTATTATGTTTTTTCTTGTGTTTCAGTCGTAACCAAATATTAGAGCTTTTGTGATTCTGATTATGTGAAGTTTATTTAGGGTTCCAATATGATATGGTTCATTTATTTGATATCGTCTTTGTGTTGAACAGTGAAATTAGGGTAAGTTGATATAGAAACATTAACTTTAAGAATGTTAGTAATCAGCCGACAACAACGGTTGTCTGTCCGAATTCCATCTAGCAAGGGGCGGGCAATACAAACAACGACTGTGCATAAATAAACATTGTTGTATGAACGTGCATGATGTGTATGGTATACTAAATTTTATATTAGTATTTGTTTTGCAGTCTATAAAATGGTTGATGTCGAGGATAACCAGCCCATGGAACTGAGATGGTGAAGGTTGGTGTTATTATTGTATTTGGTTTTGTTTAATTATTATTATGGTTTGCTGATGTTTAATAAGAATCTTTTGGTTTATTAATTAAATTTACAGTTTGGATTTGCCGGTGATGATGCTCAAAGGGCAATCTTTCCAAGTATTGCTAGTAGAGCATGAAGCGCTGCTGTTACGACATGTATGGGCCAAAAAGATGCTTATGTAGGTAACAAAGCACAATCAAAAAGAGGTATTATTACTTCGAAGTATCCTATGGAGTACAGTATTGTTAGAAACTGGGATGACATGGTAAAGATTTGGCGTCACGCTTTCTACAACGAGCTTCGTGTTGCTCCTAAAGAGCATCTCGTTCTTCTCACCTAGGCACGATTGAATGAAAAGACCAACAGGGAGATGTTGACCCGTATCATGTTTGAAACCTTCAACGTTCCTGCCATGTATGTTGCCTCCCAGGTTGTGCTTTCCCTTTACACCAGTGTTCGTCTAACAGGTTAGTTTATTTTAATGCTTCTTTTAATATACCTTGTTTTATGACCTTTGTCAACATTTGACACTTAATCATGTTATTGGGCACATAGGTATTGTGCTGGATTCTGGAGATGGTGTGTCACATACAGTTCAAATTTACAAAGGTTATGCACTTCCTCATGCCATCCTTTGTCTTGATCTTGCTTGTCGTGACCTTACTAACTCGCTGATGAAGATCTTGACTAAAAGAGGTTACATGTTCACTACCACTGCCGAACGGGAAATTGTCCATCACATGAAAGAAAAGCTTGTATATGTTGTACTTGACTATCAGAAAGAGCTTGAAATCGTAAAAAGCAGTTCTTCTGTTGAAAAAACTTTGAGTTGCCTGATCAGAGAGATTCCATTTCCCGGAGGTTCTTTTCTTGCCATCTTTGATTTGCTGCTGGTATTCATAAGACCACTTACAACTCCATCATGAAGTGTGATGTCAGCGCCCTCGTTCCGAGCAGCATGAAGATCAAGGTGGTTGCTCCGCCAAAGAGAAACTACCCTGTGTGGATCGGAGGATCTATCCTTGCATCACTCAACACTTTCCAACAGGTATTATCTAAACAAATTAGTTACTATTTTATAATACCATTAATCACTTAAAAGGTGTTAAGTTTTTACACAACCTAAACAGGTTTAGAAAATGATTAGGCTTTGGGCGGTTATATTTATCAAAATGTTTGGGTTTAACCTGCAGAACTAGTTTATTGCAGCCAACCAACCTGTTAAGCATGTTTATAACCCATTCGTATCCCATTACCTGTTTTACTTGTTTAGATAAATGGTCTAAACGGGTCATTCTTGGGTTACATGATTTTATATGTGTTTGGGCTAAGGTTGATCTTTAATAACTATGCAAGTTGTGTTTAGGTTCAGCGATTTAACTTGACATGATTAACAACCCTACTTGAAACTAACTAACTTGTTTTTTGTAGTCAGATATGGATTTTCCAAGGGTGAATCTGACGAGTCGGGCCCATCCATCGTCCGCCGAAAATGCTTCAAACGTATGAATTTATAGCTTGCAGCTTTATATAATAACTAACTATGATGATTCATGTACTTTAAAATGATAAGTACATTACCCAAAAGTAATGATACAATAACCTAAAACTTAAGAATATTTGTTTCAATTTAGAATTGTAGGGTAATGCTTTGATTAGCTACAATGGATTTTAGAATCGGTAATACACCCATTGTCGTCGGGAAACACGTCGGGAAAATCACGTACAACGGGAACGTCACTCATGCTTGGCCTTTGTCCTTCTTTTCTAAAATGTGGGCGAGAAAGGCAAAGGTACCCTTGCGTAAGCATTTGTTCGCTTGAATACACGACATAAGCTTGATACCTTGAGAAGGCTTCTCGCCATAGACGTGAAGAGAATCATCGTTTGAAAGAGGAAGACGAATAAACTTTTCAGAACAAACAACTTCAGCACAAACTCGCCTAAGCCAGTCCATACCTACTATGATGTCGAAACTACCCATTTGCATAGGTATGAGGTCGATGCGAAATGTATGATCGTTAAGAATCAAGGAACACTTAGAAAGGACGGAATCGACAGCGACGGATTTACCATCAACGACTTCGACAGCGAAGGATCTTGGCAACTTAGAGCGTTTACACTTAAGCAATGGTTCGAATTGTAATGACACAAAACTCTTATCGGCACCAATATCAAATAAACACGAAACATAAACATGGTTCACAAGGAACGTACCAGTAATGACGTCGTTTTCATTTTGAGCCTGAGCGGTGGTAAGAAGAAAAGCTCTGCCTCGAGCTGGTTGTTGTGTTTATTGCTGCTGCTGCTGCTACTGTTGCTGTTGTTGTGGCGGTGGCTGGTTGCGCTGAGGGCACACGTTGGCGAGATGATTGAGGTCGCCACATTTAAAACATGCTCGCATAAGAGCAACTTGAGCTTGGTTTGGAGCAGGGTTTTGGGCTACAACTGCTTGGTTTTGATTAACCATAGGTGGTTTGTGGTAGTGTTGAGAAAAGTGCCCATATCGATTACAATTGGCGCACTTGCGGCACGGAACGTTGGTAGGGTGATGGTATTGGCATTGGCCACACTTGGGTTGAGTCCCAGTGTAACCTTTGCATGGAGGTTCAACATTGGATACAACGGGCATGGATTGCAAGGGTTGTGGGTTCGGCGGAGTGATGACCGCACAGTTTTGGCTTGAAGCCTTCCACTTCTTGCCTCGGTTTTTCTTGGTAGTAGAGGGTGTTTCGGTGGGTTCAGAAATGGCTTGGTGCGCATTTTTTAGGGAAGCTTTTGCGGCATTTCTGTGCATAACGTGGTTACTGTTAAGGCGAGCGGCCAAACGAAAGGTTTCCTCGATAGTAGCTGGGCAAGCAGCTTCCACGAGGTTCATTAAAGAATTGGGTAGGCAGTGGATGTATATATTGATGGATTTCTCAAGGGTATCAACTTGGCTGGGATAAAGAATGCTATGTTGTTTGAAGCGGAAGGTTTAGCCATCGTTGTCATCTTCGATTTGCTTAAGGTGCCAGAACTCATGCTCTAACTTCTTAAGCTCGTAAGGCGGACATAATTCTTCTCTCGTAATATTCTTCAGCTTAGCCCATGGTAAAGCGTGCGCGGCATCCTCACCTCTTGTGCTTCGCTCAGAGGTCCATCAATCAAGAGCTCTTGATTGGAACACCCGTGTAGCGTTTTGGGTGCGCAAGTCGTCAGGACAACCACTTTGACGGAATGTTATCTCCATGGGGTCGAACCAAGTGAGTAGTGCGGTGGCACCATCCTTTCCTATAAACTCCAAAGGTTTACAAGCCATGAATTTATTGAAAAGGAATGGTGTCTTTGGTTTCTCCACCTTGGAGTCCACAGAACCATGGGGCGAATCCGAGTTGGTTTGGATGCGGCTAACGATGTCAGGTATGACACGGGCCATCTGATCGGCCATTTGCTCAGCGATGAGCCCAACTAGCTCTTGTTTGGAGATGGAGTCGTTGTTGGAACATTTCTTCGACTTGGTCTTCTTTGGTGAGCTTGGAGATGCCATCTAGAAGTTCGAAAGAAAAGGAAAGGATAAGACTTGATCATAAATTTCAGAACAAGGTTTTTGCATGTATAAGCATGTAAGTGTTCATGTATCACGTATAATTCACATAATTCGCATGTATTCGACAAGTATTCGGCAAGTATAAACACGTATAAATGCGTAGAAGGAGTATAAATTTAGTTTGTTCTCGAGAATTATTATTGTTTTTTATTGCGCGAGACGTGTGAATTGTGTAACGGTTTTGAAATGAACGAGGTAACAAGTATAAAATCACATATAAATTGAATCACATAAAAGAGAGGCTCATAAAACATGGGATTGTTTCGGGTAGAGAAACGTCGACTATTCCAAAGTGAATTGAAAGTCCTTTCAAATTAGAGAAATGTGATTTGGCCTATAGGTAAGATACTCTCGTCGAGAAATGATTAACGGTATCTTACCCTTCCAGTTACTACACGTCTCTAATCGATTGAAACAATCCAAACTTTGGCGAGATTGAAAATCAAGGAACGGGACTTAATCGACAAGGTGCGGGTTTCACCCCTAACTTGACGATTCCGTACCCTAATGTGGTTGGTACTCGTCGGGTCAAAATATAATTTCGACACTTTGTCGAGGGTCCACTAGAGTTTGAATTGGAAATTTACCATTAAGATGTGGATTTCACACCTAACTTAATGGCGTAATTTCGTGCAAAAATAAAGTATAAGCGGGATGAGGGTCGTTCACCAAATTGTTGGTTTCACGCCTGTTTTGGTAAACTCGTCTCTTTTGTATAAAGAGTGTTTACAAGTCTTCAAGTGTATTGTGTAAAATGTCTTAGGAAAGACATAATGTAAGTATTTAGACCAAAAGAGGAGAAATAAGCAAAGTAGTAAGAATGATATTTTAAGCATGAAACAAGAATGGTAAAAAACATGGTTCCTACTATAAACTAGGTTGAACATGGCAATTCTACCTAATTCCCTATAGTTATGGCTCTGATACCAATCTGTCACACCCCAACCAATGGCGGAAAGATCGGAGTGGGACGAAGAAAGATTGCTCATCACACATAACGCTAATTGTGACAATATTTAAATCAAAACCGTTTTCATTTCATAAATCAAATTTTCGAACATTACATGAAAATTCAAATAACATCAAGTTCAATGAGAATACGTAACAACAAGAACAAAATTGATACAACATATTAAACCTAAAGCGTCTATATATATATCTAAGCATCATCGCTACTTCAATTTCGTAGCATCATCATCCTCAACCTCTAACATGTTTAAAATAAAGTTCAATGCAAAAGCAAAGGCGAGTATACAAGTTTGATACATACATAGCATAAAATGAGTTTAAACAATTCCACATGGGAAGTTTTTGATACAAGATAAACAAAAAAATTGGCATGTGTTCAACTAATCAAACCAATGATGAAACGCAATAAGTTCATGACATAACCCAAAGTTTACAGGCGGTACGTTAATCCTATAGCGCTATATATGTCAAGGATAGGCTCGGTCGAAGCTAATGATAAGTCTAAGACAAAACGTATAACCCTAAGTTCAATGTATCAAGTAATCGAGTATGCAAGCATGTAATAGGAATGTTTGTGCATTTACGAATAAAGTTTAAGTGTAAGTTTCATAGGTATGTTACACCCCAAAAATGTGGTAAGCGTAAAGGGGGTTCGAGTATACTCACGGTTTTGCAATCTTTCCACTTGTTAATCCGTGAGAGAGTTGTTGTTTTGGGAGGTTGGAATACCAAGTCTTTCTACACGAAGAAACGAAGGTGTATGAATATTGGGGGATAACGGGAGATTAAGGATTCGGAATCATAAGGAATATGGAAAGTACAAAATACTCATTCTTGACACTATGAAACTCTAAAGAGTTTAAATGTTTTCGTGGGTCAAAATGCCCATTAGAATCGTGACGAGTATGATGTTCTTAGGTGGTGTAACATACTATTTTGACAAGTAACCATTAGGTTATCATCAAAAGTTTGGTTATTATAACTATAATATATCTTACATAGTTTATATTATAGGTTATTAGTCCAAGATTATCACAAGGATGTCATAGAAGTCACGTAGGGGGTAGGAAGATAAATCTTCCATTTAGGAACCTCTAAAGTTGTCACCAATACACAAGTTGTCATAAGACAACAAGGATGGTCATAGACATACATACAATAAGGAAATGGAAATACATAACATTTAACTAAGAAAACATCAAGTGATGTGTGGATTGAAGGTAGGATAGCCCAAGCTAATCCAAGTAATCACACAACTTCAAGCTTTAAGTTTGTTCATCACTTGTAGGCCAAAACCTTGTCAAAACAGAATGTTTATGAGGATTTAAACCTTTGGATTTTATGTCACAACCTTGTTTTTAAGCCCAACTAACCATAGAAGTGATTATGAGCATAAGGACATAGGAATGTGTATGAGATAACTTAAGTTCAAGCAAGTTTAGTAATGTTTAATCAAAACAGAAAATTTGGAGCCTTATATGGTGATGTTCCAGCCTTGGTTTTCCATGGAAAACTTGTTGGAAACATACCTAAGGTTGTTCCAGTATTTAGAAAGAAGAATCATGGAAAAATGTTAAGAAATGAGGATGTTATGCTCACTTTTGTGAGCTGATATGAATCTGCCTTAGCTCCTGAATTCAACTATGTTTTAGTGTGTTTGAGAGTGAAATTAGGATGTTTGCAAAGTGAAAAATGCTTGAAGAAGTGTTGGGTTTTATAGGGGATGGATTAGGGTTGGGTTGGTGAGTCATTAATGAAGAAAACACACTTAGAAAGCAACAAAACCAACAAATTGAGCCAATCCCGTAAGCTGGAAAGGCTAATCTCGGATCTGCAGTGCTAGCGGGGCGTGAAGGCAAGGCCAAGGCCGGGTCGCGGCCCGCCAGGCTTGGTCTGGTGGCTTTTGTGTTTCCAAAGTTGTCATTTTTGGTCCCTTTTGTTTGTTCTTTATGGTTTTAAGGTGTTTCAAGGGTGTAATATGATATAAAAGCATATTATAAGGATAGAATAAGTATAATTAGCATAAAACAAGTATAATGAAGTATGATTAAGCGTATGAATGTCGTAATTAGGTATCATATACATCCAAAAGATGTATTATTCATGTATTTCACGAATTTACAAGTTTAACACATAGTTTCCAAGAATTTTGAATAATGTATCAATTGTTTCACAAAATTAAACGTATGAACATGTATGAAGTATGTATAACACGAATTTAAAGAAATACGAATTTCATTTATGATCCAAGTCTTGGATTTTTCAACGATTACAAGAACTCAAGGCTTACAAAAATAGAAATACAAACAAGACTTTCTAATTAAGGAAAGTATGAAGAAGCAAGGCGTTACATTAGTGGTGACAACATTATGTGTCGCTGCTAATGCCCTGTATCGTGGCTAAAGGTGTCGCCGCTAATGGTGATGATCCCTATGAGCCACTAGCAGTTGCTCCTGGCCATTGATTATGTGATGATCCAATGGTGGATATCTCTCCTGCTCTTCTTCTCTATCTTAAACAAACACACACCTCCTCTCATTCTTCATCCTCCTCATACACAACACACATTCCATTTTCTCCAACCTTCAACTACACACCACCAACATCAGGCTCTACCATGGCCGGACCAAAACGACTGTCAAGCTCATCCACCACCACTGGACCACCACCGTGAAGCTCTGCCATTGTCAAGCTGGACCACCACCAATGTCACCGTCAAGCCGGACCACCACCACTGTCAAACTACACCACCACGTCAAGCTCCACCGCCACCGTCAAGCTGCACCCGTCAAGCTTCGTCACTTCGCCACCACGGGACTACCACCGTCAGCCATCGTCAAGCTCCACCACCACCGTCAAGCTCCATCACCACTGTCAAGCTGCACCACCACCGTCAAGCTCCGTCTCCGGCCACTAGCTAGTTTTTATTTCTTGTAAATCATGTTGTGTTTTCTTAGAAATCTTGTTATGTAAATTTGTTTTTAATGAATATAATAAGATGTTTTGTTTCATTTTCGAGTTCAAACAATGATCAACTGGAAGGTAGATAATCGAGCATTAGCGACCTGTCAAACTCGTCTCCGGTGAAGTTTCAGGAAAAACTCCGGCTAAAGCATTAGCAGCGACATCTCTCGCCCTTTAGCGGCGACATAAGGGATCTTTAGCGACGACATCTGTCGCCCCTATTGCCCCGTTTTCTTGGAGTATTAGGTCACTCGTATTGTTTTTGTCCCAATCATATAACTTAACAATTAAATCGAGCTATGTCGTTTTTTCCACGTGTTAAGAGAAAAATGGAGCATAAGATGCTGGGGTCGGATTATTTTATTATACAAAATTATATTTATTAAAAAAAATAATTACATTAAAAAACAAGTTAAAATACACGTCATCACTCGACGTCAGTATCAAATAAAATGGGAAAAAGAAACAAAAATCTACATGACAACGGTTATCTATGAAATGGATGAAAACCCATTTATTTTAACGAAAAATGAATGTTGAGTGAGCTGATTGAAACACTTTTGAAACTTGCGTTACCTAATTAGAACACTTTTAAAACTTAGTTACTATTCTACAAAGTTAACCCTATATAAATCAGATAAAGAGTAAATAAAAGAAAACATAGGTGATGAGACGGAGATTTGGAATTGTTAAAGTTTGAAATTATGTGGTATGTTGATGACTAGTCTGCATTTTAACGAGGTTTATTGTTTGGATGCTCCAAGGAGATGCTTAGTATGCAAACAAAATAAATAAAAGAGGAAAGAAACAATGAACAATAGATGAAGGTGTATGATGATTATGTCTAATTAGTTTCTAAGAATCCTACACTTATTTCATAAGCCTGTAATTAGTTAATATGATATGAGTCAGTTATCTCCATAATATATTAAGTTCTATCCTTCCTCTTGCATTCCTAAAATGGTAGTGTCATCAGAGCAGGTTTCAATTATGACCAACAGCCTTTGATTCAGCTTCGATAATCGTAAACTATGCTTAAGAAAATAATAATCATGCGTATGATACGCAGCGTATCCATGTGCTATTAAAACCTATTCTTTTCCTCACTACTATATACATCATCCCCTCCATTTAATCTTTGAATATCATGGCATCCATTGTGGCCAGCGTTTCTTTGTTCTTTCTCCTCCACCTTTTATCCACTATTGCCACTGTCGCCCAAACCACATTCCCATCCGATGTCTCAGCCCTCAAAGCCGTAAAGGCAGCCATCGATCCCACCACCATTCCTGATTACTCTTGCTTGGCCACTTGGGACTTCACCTAGGATCCCTGCTCCACTCCTAGCTCGCACTTTCTCTGCGGCTGTGCATGCGGCTACGACTACCGAATCAACATGCTCTACTTCGATGCCATCGGTTACGTTGGAACTCTCTCCCCGCTCTTTTCCGAGCTCACTGATCTAGAATCAATTGATCTCTCTAACAACAAATTCTCCGGCCCAATCCCCACCTCTCTCTTCTCTCTCCCAAACCTCATTTCACTCAATCTCCGCAACAACTCATTCTCCGGCACCATCCCACCCGTCATTCCAATCCTGGGAACTCTCCAAATCCTAGACCTTTCTAGCAATTCGCTATCCGGGCCATTGCCACAAACATTGAGTTCTCGCATCTTAACTCGTCTTGATCTGAGTTTCAATAACTTCACTGGGCCAATCCCTAAACTCCCACGAAACGTACGGGAACTCGCACTCAAATCCAATTATCTTTCTGGGATCCTACCAGAAACGTCATTTAGCGAGTTGGTTCAGCTGGAAGCTGTAGACTTCAGTGATAACTTGCTCACCGGAACAATCCCCGGCTGGTTCTTCCTCCAACCGTTCCTCCAGCGAGTCAATCTCTCTAATAACCGATTCACAGGTATGGAGATCTTAAAGCCCAACAACAGCAACCTCCTTGACACCATCGACGCCGGATACAATAAAATCACTGGGTACTTATCCACAAACTTCACGGTGTACCCTATGTTGTCGTCGCTGTCACTCCGATACAACAAGCTAAAAGGATCTATCCCGAAGGATTTCAGCCGGAAGAAGACGTTGAGGAGCTTGTTTCTGGACGGAAATTACTTGAAAGGGAAGCCGTCGAAGGACTTTTTCTCCCGGAAAGCATCGATTGTTTCCGGGAGCTTTGGGAACAATTGCCTGAAGAGGTGTCCAAAATCTTCCAAGCTCTGCTCGAAATCACAGAAATCATCATCGATCTGCCGGAATGCATACGGTGGGAAAGTGAAAGTGTGAAACCATGCAAAGT
The DNA here is from genome assembly GCA_030545235.1 of Helianthus tuberosus. Taxonomy (NCBI): domain Eukaryota; kingdom Viridiplantae; phylum Streptophyta; class Magnoliopsida; order Asterales; family Asteraceae; genus Helianthus; species Helianthus tuberosus. The sequence continues at coordinate 68,960,736 of CM060407.1, forward strand.
GGTAGTGTCAGTCCATATTTTCGTTTCTAATCGATTATATGGAATTTAGTGATAAAGTTAACATTTGTATGACAGGTAACTACTTTATGGTAGAATAAGTTCCAAATATGATTCATGTGGTGTTTTCCGTTGAATTTTGTTTTAGTTTTAATGACAAAAGAAAAGTTCTGGTACATTTCTATTTTTGATCATATTTCTATTTTTGATCTCTGGAGTGGATAGATCATCATCACCATCGCTTGAAGCTCCATCCCATCTGAAAAAAAGATTGCCTATTGATCCATATCTGGAGCTAGGGGTGTGTACGGTTCGGTTTGGTTTAGTTATTAGCATTATCCGTAACCATAACCGAAGTCATCGGTTAATCGGTTCGGCTAATTCGGTTAATTTGTCGGTTTTCGGTTCGGTTCGGTCAATTTTCGGTTATAACCAATTCAAACAAGGGCTAATTTTTTTGTTTAGAAATATATGTAATGGAGGTATAAATACATGAAATAGATGCATAAATACGTGAAATGGATATATAAATAAATGAAATCGATGTATAAATGCATGAATAGATGTTTAAATACATAAAATGAAATAAATGTATAAGTAAATTAAATGAATGCATAAATAAATGAAATAGAGGTATTATTACATGAAATGAAAGTATAAAACATGAAATACATGAAATAGAGGTATAAAAGCTAGAAATATATAAAAAATAAATGATTCGGTTCGGTTCGGTTAATTTTGGTTAACCGATGGTAAAAAAATATCCATTAACCGACTTTCGGTTAATTTCGGTTTTCGGTTCGGTTTCGATTAACGATTCGGTTATTGCACACCCCTATCTGGAGCTGCCAGAATTTACGGTAGAATTTGACGCTATATGTGGTGGCAAACATTACTAAATGCTGCATTAGTGGCACTACTAAAAAACAGCCCCTTTTCCGAACACGCTTTTGGTTGGAAATTTGATGCAGGCCCAAGTGTGGAGAAGCAGGCTATCTTGTATTTGGAGGCCCAAGATCGCGTAACAAAAGGGGCTTCACTAAAATGGCTCTAACTTGGGCTACGGGGGTCCGTTTTGGGCGTGTGACCAGGCGAAACGAACGTGAGAACGAGCTCCATCTTGCTGCAAACAGCCTACGGCGGTTTGGGTCAACGTCCGGGCCAAAAAACGCTTATTTCTATTAGTTATTTGCATTTTTATGTTTTTTTTAAGTGTTTTGGGCATTTTGTTTTTGGGCTTGTGTTTGGCCCGTTGTCTTTTTTAGGCCCATTTCGAATTTCGGTTTCTATTTATATGTCCCTCTAGTAATATGAAAAAGCAGACTTGAATTTTGACATAACTCATTTTCACTTCAAATTCCGTGCCTTTTGGGTAGAATCTTGGGGGTTGGGGAAGAACTACACGGGTATTCTTCGAATCAACGTGTTTGATCTTCGTTTCCGTATCACGTGCTACATCAAAATTGGTGGGAACGGGAGTTTATGAACGGGAGTTGGAGCAGCGACTTATGGCGAGAGTGGATCAACGGTTGGATCAAGTGGTCGATCAGTTGACTGACCGGATGGCCGACTTGGTCAATCATAGGAGGCAGAGACCCAATGACGGGTATGCTTCTGATTTTAGTAACCCATTTGGTGATGGTTCAACTTACGAAGACGATCAGGAAGGGCGACCAAGGGGTGAACGTGGAGGGGGTAACAGGCGTTGGGATTCTAGGATAAGGATTGATATTCCAGAATTTGATGGGTCTAGTTTGAATCCGGAGGGGTTCATCGATTGGTTGCTACCGTGGAGGAGGTGTTTGAATACAAGGAGGTGCCTGAAAATAAGCGGGTGGCCTTGATCGCTACCAGGTTACGCGGTAGGGCCTCTGCGTGGTGGCAACAATTGAAGTTAACACGAAACAGGCTTGGAAAGTCAAGGATCGTGACATGGACCAAGATGAAGAAGTGCTTGCGGTCCAACTTTTTGCCTCATAACTTTCAAAGGTTGATGTACCAGCGCTTGCAGAATTTAAAACAGGGGGCTAAATAGGTTGATGATTATACAACGGAGTTTTACCAGTTGGTTGCTAGGAACGATATTCAAGAACCGGAGGAACAACTTGTTTCTCGGTATATTGGGGGTCTGAGGGTTCAAATCATGGAGTCTGTGAACCTCTTTGATCCGTTAACCATTCCAGAGGCACACCAACGGGCATTGGCCTTTGAGAAACAAAAGCATCGGGTGGGCGGTTCGTTTACCCCTGCCGGAGGAAACGTTGGGTCGGGCAGTAGGGCACCTCGTGGCGGGCCTAGTAAACAACGGCCGGGGGTTAACAATACCGGGCCTACTTCTAAGGGGGCTAGCAGTAGTGGTCCGAGATGTTTCAATTGTGGTGAAACAGGCCATCGTCAAGCTGAGTGTAAAAAGGCTGGTAAAAGACACTTATTTGCTGAGTCTGAGGATGATCAGTATGAAGAGTATGAGAATAACCCAGTGTATGATGAAGAAACTGAATATGAAGAAGAGGTCGTGACCGGTGATGTTGGGGTGAACTTGGTGGTCAGACGCTCTTGCTATACACCAAAGGCAGATGGAGACGACTGGCTGAAACATAACATCTTCCACTCAACATGTACTATTTTGGGAAAGGTTTGCACGTTTGTTATTGATTCGGGAAGTTGTGACAATTTGATTTCCGAAGAGGCAGTTCAAAAGTTGGCCTTGAAGACAGAGAGTCACCCGAAACCTTATAAGCTTCAATGGCTTAAAAAGGGAGGTGAATTGACGGTATCAAAAAGGGCACTTGTTTCTATTTCTATTGGGTCCACGTACAAAGACGATGTTGTGTGTGATGTGGTCCCTATGGACGCGTGTCACTTATTGTTGGGTAGACCTTGGGAATATGAGCGTAATATAGAGCATAATGGGCGGTCAAATACTTATAGCTTTCTGTTTGGTGGTGTGAAGATAACCCTTGTTCCTAGCAAGCCTAAGCAGTTAGCCACAAAACAGTCGGGTACTTTGTTGACCATCAGTCAGTTTCAAGATAAGTTGGAGGACGCAGACAATGTTTTTATTTTGATTGGGAAGCCAGTGCCCGAGGAAGTCGAAATTCCTGAATGTATGGTTTCGCTATTCGAGGAGTTTGTTGATGTTTTCCCAGATGATTTACCTGCCGGGTTGCCACCCTTACGAGACATCCAACATCACATTGATTTGGAACCGGGGTCCCAACTACCCAATAAGCCCCATTACAGAATGAGCCCAAAAGAGCATGAGGAATTTCGTCGGCAGGTTGAAGACTTAATTTCTAAGGGGTACGTTCGGGAAAGCATGAGTCCTTGTGCTGTTCCAGCTCTGTTGACTCCAAAGAAGGATGGGACGTGGCGTATGTGTGTTGACAGTCGTACAGTCAACAAAATCACTGTGAGGTACAGATTTCCGATTCCCCAACTTGATGATTTACTTGATCAAATTAGTGGTGCCACTATTTTCACAAAACTAGATTTGAAGAATGGGTACTACCAGATTCGATTCAAGCCTGGTGATGAGTGGAAGACCGCCTTCAAAACTCGTGAAGGGTTGTATGAATGGTTAGTGATGCCTTTCGGTTTATCCAATCCCCCTAGTACGTTTATGCGGGTCATGAATCAGTTGTTTAGACCCTTTATTAGTAAATTTGTGGTGGTTTATTTTGATGATGTTCTCATTTATAGCCCTAATTTTGACGAGCATGTGAGGCATGTACGGCAAGTTTTGACCTTGCTCCGTAGGGATAACTTGTATGCAGCCAAAAAGAAGTGTGTCTTTATGGTCCCTAAGGTCCTACTTTTGGGGTATGTTGTTTCTGGTGATGGCATACAGCTGGATGAATCAAAGGTAGCGGCTGTCAAGCAATGGCCAACTCCAACTACGATAACTGAAGTACGTAGTTTCCATGGTCTTCCTTCTTTTTATAGACGATTCATTCGAAATTTCAGTTCCCTTATGGCGCCAGTGACTGACTGCATGAAAGGGAAGACCTTTATATGGACTGGGGAGGCAGAATCAGCTTTTCAGTTAATCAAGGAAAAGCTTACAACAGCACCAATTCTAATATTGCCAGATTTTTCTCGGGTTTTTGAGTTGCACACAGATGCCTCGCAGGGTGGTATTGGGGCAGTCCTAAGTCAAGGGGGCGTCCGGTTTCTTATTTCAGTGAGAAGTTAACTGGGCCAAAGTTACGTTATAGCACTTACGGTCTTGAATTTTATGCAGTGGTCCAGGCTGTGAAACATTGGCGTCATTATTTGTTTCACAAGGAGTTTGTTTTATTTACAGACCATGATTCGTTGAGGCATATCCGCACTCAAGATAAAGTATCACATAAGCATGCCCGGTGGATGGCTTTCTTGGAAAAGTTTACTTTTGTTGTGAAGCATAAGTCTGGAATTTCTAATCGTGTGGCAGATGCTTTGAGCAGAAGGAGTTGCCTGCTTGTTTCTATGAGAGTTGTTGTACCCGGGCTAGACAATCTCATGGAACAGCTCACAACAGATCCATATTTTTCTGTCATTTTGCAGGATGTGCAATTTGGGAAGAGGGCAGATTTTCTTGTGCATGACGGATTTCTTTTTAAGGAAAATCAATTATGTATTCCCAATTCTAGCCTCCGCCTTCAAATAATTAAAGAACTGCATGGAGAAGGGCATGTGGGGAGAGACCGTACTTCACGATTGGTGCAGTCTTCTTATTTTTGGCCTACTATGCGGAGGGATGTTGATCGGTTTGTTAGACGTTGCAGGATCTGTCAAGTTTCAAAAGGCACAGCTACCAATGCAAGGCTTTATATGCCTCTACCCATTCCTTAGCAACCTTGGGTAGATATTAGCATGGATTTTGTGTTGGGATTACCCCGTACTCAGTGTGGTAATGATTCGATCTTTGTAGTGGTGGACCGGTTTTCTAAAATGGTGCACTTTATTCCTTGCAAGAAGACAACAGATGCAGTTAATGTGGCTCAGTTGTTCTTTCGAGATATTTATCGTTTGCATGGTTTGCCATCCTCTATAGTTTCGGATCGGGATACTCGTTTCTTGAGTCATTTTTGGCGAAGTCTATGGAAAATGGTGAACACTCAGCTCAATTTTGGTAGTGCTTACCACCCACAAACTGATGGGCAGACGGAGGTTGTTAATCGGTCACTTGGTAATCTTTTGCGGTGTATTGTGGGTGATCATGTGAAGTCATGGGATCAAAATCTTTGTCAGGCTGAGTTTGCTCATAATCATGTTGTTAATAGGAGCACTTAGGTTTAGTCCGTTTGAGGTGGTCAATTCTGCTAAGCCTCGGGGTCCTCTTGATTTGATGTCACTTCCTACCCCAGGTTCTGTTCCCAAGAAGGTGCAAGATTTTGTGGTTGGGTTACATGAAGTTCATAAAGCTGTGCAGGATAACTTGGCCAACGCTAATTCAAAGTACAAGTAAGCTGCAGACCAAAAGCGTAGGCAAGTTGATTTTGAAGAGGGTGACTTTGTTTGGGCCATTTTGACTAAGGATCATTTTTCAGTGGGGGAGTATAATAAATTGTCAGCCAAGAAGATTGGGCCGGTGGAGATTGTGCAGAAGATAAATTCTAATGCCTATCGTTTGAAATTACCAAGCCACATTCGTTGTTCCGATGTTTTCAAAGTCAAACATTTGCTGCTTTTCATGGAGATTCGTCTGATGATGAGGTTGCTGCGGATTCGAGGTCGAATTTTGTCTACCTAGGAGGGAATGATGCGGGCCCAAGTGTGGAGGAGCGGGCTATCTTGTATTTTGAGGCCCAAGATCGGGTAACAAAAGGGGTTTCACTAAAATGGCTCTAACTTGGGCTACGGGGGTCCGTTTTGGGCGTGTGACCAGGCGAAACAAACATGAGAACGAGCTCCATCTTGCTGCAAATAGCCTACGGTGGTTTGGATCATCGTCCGGGCCAAAAAACGCTTATTTCTATTAGTTATTTGCATTTTTATGTTTTTAAGTGTTTTGGGCATTTTGTTTTTGGGCTTGTGTTTGGCCCGTTGTCTTTTTTAGGCCCATTTCGAATTTCGGTTTCTATTTATATGTCCCTCTAGTAATATGAAAAAGCAGACTTGAATTTTGACATAACTCATTTTCACTTCAAATTCCGTGCCTTTTGGGTGGAATCTTGGGGGTTGGGGAAGAACTACACGGGTATTCTTCGAATCAACGTGTTTGATCTTCGTTTCCGTATCACGTGCTACATCAAAATTGGTGGGAAAAGCGTGATTCCAACAATTATCCAACAAAAACAACTTTGTCTAAAAAATCTGGTAGCAAAACATTTCCGACAAACTTCCGAGCAATGTTTCCGATAACTTTCCGACAAAATTTTGGCTTAAGTTTTCCGACATGGTTCCGACCACTTTTTTACCACATACTTTTTTTTTATCTTTATTTCTAAATTACCATTTTCCGACAAAATACCAATAAATATTTTTGACTATTTTCCGACCAAAAATTATCCTGAATTTAAAAAAAAAATAAAAAAGCCAGAATTTTTAAAATTACAAATATATTTAGATTCATGTAAATAAATAGATAATATATAAAAATAATTAAGTCATAATAATATAACATTAGAAGTACATAAGTAACGTAAAATTAATAAATCTTCATTTGATGAATACAAATAAAAAAATCATTTAAAATCCATATAATTACACAAACTGTACAAATCTATATAATCTATAATAAGAGACGAGAAGCTGATGTCGTTTTGCTTACGTGTCAACCTCTGAGATATGCCACGTTGTCATTGCTGATGTCATAAATAACAAGTTAAAATGTTAATATATATTCTATGTATTTTTTTTCCTAATCTAATTATACCCTTATTAGCTTTTGGGCGGACTTTCAAAATTTGAATCACCGCACTCATTCCAATCCCTCTTTTTCTCTGGATCTGGAACTAAAGTATCAAAATTCATATGACGCTCCTTCAAAATTCAGAAGAACAGAAACCTAGGGTTTTGAAGGCGAAAAACGATGCAAAGAAGAAATCTAAACCGAAGAAAGAGGTTGATTCAAGTGAAGATGAAGAAGAAGAAGATGCACATATGTGAATTCAATTTTTGAATTCCCTTTTCTCGGTGTTCGGATCCACTCACCCGTTTCTACTTGTCTCCATATCTTCACCATCTTTTTGTAAAACCCTAACGAAGCTTTGATCTTCGAAATTTGCGATTATTGTTCGGTCAACCAATCGAAATAGTTTCAGATTTCGCCAAAGGTGAGTCAATTCTATCTTTAGTTTTGGTTTTATGGACGATTCATGTGGTTTTTGTGAAGAATTAGATGTTAATTTTTGTTGTTTTCGTCATCTTCGTTCATGATTAGGTTAAGTTAAAGGTGCTCTACAGATGATTAGTTTGATCTGAATGTCATGGTCTTTGTTTAAGTTTGTTGTTTTTATATAGATATTGCTTGAATTTTTGGTGAAAATTTTAGATTTGTGTGTATTTTTTTTGTTGGAATCTTTATGTTGTTATGTTTTTTTACGTATATGTAATTCTTTTTTTTTTGTTTCTAGCATTTAGTTGAATTGAATTGTTGCATTGGTTGTTGTTTATTGTATGAGTCCTGTGTTATATATATATATATTTGTGTGTGTGTGTATGATGCTTCATTAGATATTTCAGTTTGAATTACAGGTTTAACTCATGGTCTTTGTTTAAATTTTATTTTTTTTATAGATATTGCTTGAATTTTTGTTGAAAATTTCATATTTGTGTGTATTTTTGGTTGGAATCTTTATGTATTAGATTTTGGTACGTACATATGATTTTTTTGTTTTTTGCCGCCTGGCATTTAGTTGAATTGAATTGTTGAATTGGTTGCTTTTTACGTGTATGACTCATGTGTTATATATGCGTATATATATGACGCTTCATAAGGTATTTCAGTTTAAATTACAGGTTTACATCACGGTTTTTGTTTATTTTTGTTGCTTTTATATTGGATATTGCTTTTGCTTCAGTTTTTGTTGGAAATTTTAGATTTCTGTGTATTTTTTTGTTGGAACCGTCTGTTATTCGGTTTTGGTACGTATATATAATTTATTTGTTTTTTGCCTCTCGCATTTAGTTGAACTGAATTGTTGCATTCGTTGATTTTTAATGTAATGCAGGTGACATCGGCTTACGGGAATAGCTACCATTCATCTGAAAATGTGCAATCGCAATTCGCTTTTCAGGCTGTTGAGGCTGGAGATTACATCGCTTGCTTTTTTGCCATTGATCACCAACTGCCGCTTAAAATTCCGGTTGAGTTCGATTGGAGGTCTGGTGTAGCGGCTAAAGATTGGTCAAATGTTTCCAAGAAAGATTCAGTCGATGTAAGATTATCAATCCTTTTTTGTTATCACATATAACTTTATGCATGCATAATTATATTTTTAGTACTCTACTTTTTTAGTTTGAACTTAGCTAACATTTTAACGTTTATTTGTTTGCCATGAAGCGATATAACATATCTTTAATGTGACTATGTGAGGCGTTAGTTACATCTGAAATTAACCTAAATGAAAACATTAAACATATAGGTAGAAAAATCCATACCAATCATTTATATTACTCACAATATTAAAATCACCCCTAATAGACAGTTTTATATAATAAGTTGAGTAGTTAACTATTTATTAAATTTTTGAATACTTCTTAATATTAAGTGATTATAAGAACTGTGTACCAATATAGATGTTGTCAGTATCTTGTAACGGCTACTTATAGGCTTCTTGCAAATAGGTCATCTGCTTAAAACTTTGCTAAAAGATTAAACATTGGATATAAAAGATAGATCAATAGTTAAAAGCAATAAAGCAGATCCCGTGGTTAAACTAAAATAACTTCATTATAAAGCTCAAAAGGTAGATCGAAATAATTATTGTTATTGACTAGGGTTACATGAGTCCTGGCTCACGAGTAATGGCTTATTTGTTCCGAATCAATTCGACTCACTTAATATCAGTTATTGGTTATCGGTCCCCATGTAAAATATTGGTGTCAAATATCGGTAGCAATATTATCGGCGATAATGACCGATTTTCCCGATATTACCTTTCTTATTAGTTCTAGCATTCGTCTTTCTTCTTATTGCTGCTATTAGTGTTTTAAGTCTTAATTGTTAATTTGTTAGTGTTGAATGTTAGTGTTTTAAGTCTTAATCAATTCCTACTTGCTACAATTGTAGTGTTTTGCAAGTTGCAAAAGTTGAATTGTTAGTGTTACATTGCTATATATGTAAATTCAGCATGATATTAAAATTACAGATATCTCACCGTGATAACTGATATCTCAAATATCGGTCCTTGACCGATATCCGATTTCTTGCCGCATTTACTGCTTAGAACCCGAGTTGACCCATTCATAAGTAAATGGGATGAAATTGAAGTTTTGTTTTTTACCGTTTCCTTTTTTGGCATTTTTGCTTATTTTCAGGCAATGGAATATGAGCTGAAGAAACTTGCAGATACCATCACTTCGATTCATGATGAAATGATATATCTCAGAGATAGGTTAGTGAATAATCTACCAAAATATTCATACTTTATCTCATGTAGGGGGGAAAATTTGGTATTTCAGAAGTCGATAATGTTGGTTCAAATATGGAGTTTAGCCTTTTAGAACGTCAAAAACTAAATTAAACACTTTGAAAGAATATATGCAGTAATACATAATGTTTGACATACTACTTTATTCGAACTGAAGTTTCTTTTTCTTTTTTCTTTTTTTCTTTTTTTGAGTAAAATGCCATTTTCGTGTCCATGAGGTTTGACCAGTTTTCTGTAAAACCCTAACGAAGCTTTGATCTTCAAAATTTGCGATTATTGTTCGGTCAACCAATCGAAATAGTTTCAGATTTCGCCAAAGGTTAGTCAATTTTCTCTTTAGTTTTGGTTTTATGGATGATTCATGTGGTTTTTGTGAAGAATTAGATGTTAATTTTGGTTAATTTTTGTTATTTTCGTCATCTTCGTTCATGATTAGGTTAAGTTAAAGGTGCTCTACAGATGATTAGTTTGATCTGAACATTTGATCTGCGATTTTTGCTTATTTGGCGGTTTTTTAGTGTTTTGCGATGTTTGAGATCAGAAGTACCGATTTGATGAATTGATGTGTATATTAGTTACGGCGATTTGATGAATTGATGTATATTAGTTACGATTAGTACGAATTTGATGAATTGATGTATATTAGTTTGGATTATTGCCGATTTGATTAACTGATGTGTATATATTACTCAGGATTAGGTTAAGTTAAAGGTGCTCTACAGATGGATTGTCTGTAAGCATACAATACCCCTTTCGTTACAATAACGAAACATCACTTGTCATTACATTGTTATTGATCCTTTTCATTTGTTTCAGGCAAGGTCTAAATTAAGATTTAACAAAGAAGGGTCGTTACTGGCAGTCACAACAAGTGACAATAGAATTAAAATATTGGCAAATGGTGATGGGCAGCGCATGCTACGGATGCTGGAGAGTCGAGTATATGAGGGATCTCGAGCATTTTCCAATACAATTAAAGTAATTTGTTTGACCTCTCATTTAGATGATACTCTCTTTTATTCATGAATCTATTTAATTACTCTTTTAAAACTTCATCTACAGCGGTCAATCCGTCATAGGGTGTTGATGTCGATGCATTGAATCCGAGAAGCTGTTGGATAAAGCTTTACTTAGACTTGGTTAAAAATGAAACGGGTCAAACATGACTTGAAGAGTTTTTAAACTCCTTACTATTATCAATTTATCCATTATTATTTACCCATTTGAATCTCTGTATTTATCAGTTTCATTTAACAAAAAGTAGCAAAAAAATGTGGGAAAGCAACAATCTTAACCTTTAACATGTTCACCTCATATCAAGGCTGGAAGTTTCAACATATCTTCAACATTTTGGACATGACTGACATTAGGTTACAATTTTTGCATCACCCATGTCTTCAGTTCTGCTAATATTTGATTTAAAGGATTATATTTAGTTCTTAATTGAGGTTTCTGCGAAAAAGGTTGAAACTTTATCCAATAATATTGATTACATTCACTTAAAAATCTTCATCACCATCACATGTGTTTAATTGATATGTGTTTAGGGGCTGTTGGTTGAAGGTGACCATTCAACTCGCCATATTATTACTGCTCTGCTCAGAAAATGTAGTTATAAGGTGAGTCTTTTTACCAGATATCTTTTTAATTTTTTATATAATTTTTGTGAAGTTAGGTTTATTTTGAGAAATTGTTGGTGGGTTTTTGGAATTAAGGGTTCTTGACAAATCTTGATCCTCAAGTTTTGATTTTTAATATGATTTGGTAAGGTTTTAGTTGAAATCAGTCATTAGAGTTTGAATTTGGGTTGTTTTTTGGAGGGTTTTTGGAATTAAGGGTTTTTTTAAGCTGAATTGCTTACGATCCAAACTGATTTTACCTCTAAAGTTAAGTTGAACTGCTTCTTTTAAGCTGGTTTATGCCATGGCATCCACCACATTAGATGGCACATATTGAATAAATGCTTATTGGAAAAAGTAGATCATAAATTTATTTACAAGTTTCACAAAATTGCATTAAAAAATAATTTTTATGTCAAATCAGATGTTGCATGATACATGCATATATAAACTAAATGAGAAAAGTCATTCGGTGCTAAGATGAGTAATAAAATGTAGCATGGTTGCTAAAATAAAAAAAAAAGGCATAAAGTTCTGTTTCGTTCAGTTTGCTCTAAAATAGACAGATATTTGAAAAAATTATTAAATAAAATAGATAATAAACTAATAGCTATCTTATTCCTTTACAGCATCATAACAAAGGTGTTTTATTTGAATATTTAGTTAGTACTAAGCCATTCCATGTGAGTTTTAGGTACGTGTGAACATACCAAATGGTGATATGGTTGGGCATATTGGTGACGTTGAGGCTACTGTTGTGGCCTGCAAAGCAGCTGATGAAGCTGTTAAGGTAAAATTATACGATTCTTGAAATTTGTTATCCATCGTATCATGCTACTACAAGAGAACGCAATTTCGGCATGTTAAATGGGTGAAGCCAAATAGTTTAGCTAAAAAGGGTCAAATTGGTCGAATGTCACCCCAATTGTATTTTATGCATACAAGTTTTACTAAAATTCACGCATACCTTGGAGCAAATGTAAAAAAAAACATTTTTTTTTGCTAAATTCACCCATAAGTTCCTTTACTTGATTTTTGCATGATTAAATCTCTATTTTTATAACTTTAAGGGTAAATTGCATTTTACTTCCTTTAATTTTCAGCAAAATTTCAGGCGTTGTTCTTTAACTAACGAAATTACAACGGATGTCTATTATGTTCTAATTTCTTTATAGACGGTGTCCTTTCTCCCTAAAAAGATCACTAAAATAAAGGACATCTGATGTAAAGAAATTAAAACATAAAGGACCTCTGCTGTAAAGGAATTAAAACATAAAGGACAACAGTTGTAATTTCGTTAGTTAAAGGACAATGCCTGAAATTTGGCTGAAACTTAAACTATGCAAATTGCAAAATGCAAATTTACCCTAACTTTAGTGAAAAGAAGCATTTTGATAAAAATTGAGGACATAATCATGCAAATAAGGACTTTGTTAAAAAATTGAAGTATTAAGACTTTGGGCCAATCCAACCCAGAACGTACCAGATAGTAATACCCATTTTGATCTTTTATCCCACCTATTTTGACTTTTGACCCGTTTTGAGTTATGACTGTATTTTTGTCTGGTTATAGATGATTATTGATGTAGTAGAACAAGTGGGTGGAATATATGTGGTTACTGCCGATCACTGTAATGCGGAAGACATGGTTAAAAGAAATAAAAAGGGTGAGCCTATTCTCAAGGATGGTGAGGTTCAGATCCTAACGTCACAGACTCTTCAGCCGGTACGTGTTTCACTATTACTTTTTTGTTGATTTTATTATTCTCTTTTTCTCTATTTAATTTAGATATGATGCTATTGGTAAGTAACAATTCATGTGAAAATTGGTGCAATGCAGAATCTGCCATGACGAGGATCAAGATTCAAGCGTGGAAGTACCCTGTGGATGTCGCGGCAGCCTTAAGGTACACGGTTTCTTGATTTCATTCCAAAAAAGTTTCTGGATTTACTCATTTGAGTAATTTCTTTTCAATTTTTATTGTTTTTTTTAGTATGCCCATCGTAAATGCGATCCGAAGAAGATGGTGATCTGAAGATGGCATTTAGATGCCTTTATGTGAAGGTCAGCATGGATGGAGCTCCTTATTTGAGGAAAGTGGAGCTTGAGATCTATCATTCATCCTACTTGTCTCTTTCTTGAGCTCTTGAAAAAATGTTTAGCCATTTTACAATGAGTAATCGCATTTGATTCATATCATATATTGTTTTTTCATTTTTGTTGGGTATCCTGTTATAAGATAATGTGTAAAAAAACGATAAGCAAATTTAGGAACCTTTTTTTTGGATATTATAGACACTTTTATATGATATTTATTGGATTTGTAGGTCAATATGGTAGCCATGGAGTTCCGATGAGAGAGGGATTAATTAAGAGTCGGCTGATGGATCTTCTACATGGTTCAGAGTATGGGTGACCTACAAAGACTGTGGTTTGAAACCACTGTTCGGGTTAAAAGGGATCAGACAATACAGGTTAAAAGAGACAGTTAACAGAGGGCTTGGATAAAACAGTGGTTGAAACCACTGTTGGGTAATATTTTATTGGGTTTATTAGGTTAAAACAATGTTTTGTGGTGAAGACAGTTGGTTGAAACCACTGTTGGGTTAAAACTATGGTTTGAAACCACTGTTCGGCTAAAACAGTGTTTTGTGAAGAAAACAGTGGTTTCAACCACTGTTTTCTCCACAAAAAAAACTGTTTTAACCCAATAAAATATTACCCAACAGTGGTTTCGACCACTGTTTTCTCCAAGCCCAATTTGATTATATATTCACTTTAAAGAAGTGAGACGGCTACCAAGAGCATTTATTTGTTCTCCGGTATAGCATTTTAATTCATTGTGCTTATGTTTCCAGGTTCAGCCGGTTTCGCTAAAGAAAACAGTGTGAGATATCAAGACTTTGATTCTTTGGTGGCTGAATTGCAGGTCTAAGGAGAGGGCCCTTAACTGGCAAATATGGAGTAGGTTTAGTTTGTGAAATATTGGATGGTTGTCCATTGTTCCTTGGTGACATGCTCATGAAATGAATTTGATGCGCCTCTTTTATACACACCTCTTATGTATCAACATCTTCATTTAATATAGGTATTCAATTCATTTTTTTATTGTTAATTGTGTGATTTTAGATGTGAATTTGAATATAAATTTGAGCAACTATGAGGAACGGTACCTGTGGATTACTATAATATTATTTAGTAACATATGTTAAAACTTCTAAAACTATCCGTGTTTAATAAAATGTGTTATGTAAAATTTCTAAAAACCACCCGTGTTTGCACACTCCGATGTTGAAACACGGGTGGCTTTAGAAGTTTTAATATAAATTAATTAATGAACCAAATGTTGTTTGTTATGTATTAATTAGACTTATTATTAACTTTTCTCCCTAGTGGACAATGACTTTGAATGTCAATATATATCAAATCCTCGACAATCTAAATGAACCGATAATTACTTACTAATTAATATAACTAGTAGTTTACCCGTCCGCTGTCCGGGTATATATGATTAACATCATCCAAACTCACTGCTGTCCGGGCATATATGATTAACATCATCCAAACTCACTGTATATTTTAATATCACGATGACTACTTATCTAACTATTAAGAACATCAATAACTATGTCTATATTTAAAATAATGTTGACTTTTAATTTGATTTCGATTAATAACTACAGCTCTTCTTGAATTGTCATACATACTAATTTATAATCTTACATCTAATTCGCACAATTTAAAATATTTAATTAATTATTTGTAATTGATTAACGTAGGAATTGCTAACACCATTAAATGAAGATAAAAGAGATCTATCAATGATACATGTTTACAAAAGTATTAAAAAAACAATCAACACAACCAAACGTAGATTATATTTATGTCATGAGAATATTATTTAAGAACGTCAATAACAGTGTCTACATTTAAGATAATAATGACTTGTAATAAATGATAAACATGCAGGATACATATACAAAAAAAAGCAGATAATGTTATCAAGATTTCACAAGTATATAACAAAAGAACCAAAAAAAACACAATGTATACTATAATATACAATAAATCATAAACATGCAGAATACATATACAAAAAAACTAATTGATGTTATCAGGATCTCCCAAGGATATTACACAAAAGGCAAAAAAACACAATATATACTATAATTTACAATTTCGTTGGCAAAACACAAACCATTGTAAAAAACACAATGACTTATTATCCAACTATTAAGAACATCAATAGCCATGTCTATATTTAAGATAATAATGACTTTTTATTCGATTGCGATTAGTAACTACAACTGTTCTTATATTCTTATATATCGAATTGTCATACGTACTAACTTAAAATCTTACATCTAATTCACTCAATTTAAAATTTTTAAGTAACTATTTTTAAATTGATTAACATAGCAATTGCTAACACCATTAAATAAAGATAGATGAGATCTATCAAAGTTAGATCAACATAAACTAAATCAATTACAAATCTCTCTATGGTCGCTCGAAGAAAAGGGAGCATATGAAGAACTAAACAGAAAAGTCAGCATCATCAGTGATAACAATTACAAGCGAACCTGGAGCAGCATCGGATAACTTGATGAAGTCCTCCACTCTCCCCCATCAGATTTCAAGAACAACGCAGAAGAGTTTATCACACAACTGTTGAAACAGGATCAGAAAATCTGCCACAATCCTAGCCGATCTGCAAAACAAAAGAAATAATGAAATCGCGTGGAAGAAGGCGAGAGTCGTTGAAATCTTAGGAAGTGTTAATTGTAGCGTATAATATTTTATACATATTTCACTCTTTAATCTTTCTTTATATTTAATTTAATAAAATTAACATCCATTGGATACAAAGTAAACACAATGACAAGAACACATAACATAATGTATAGAAAACCCACCTAAGTTGCAAAACACAACAATTAGACGCAAATAACACAATATATAGAAACAGTTGCAATACCATGGCTAATATTAACACTATCCATACCACCAATATTCAAGTATTTCTTTATTTAATTAAACAAACAATAAAATATAAAAGATAATAAAAGATACGCAATCAACATCATATCTATCACAATCAAAACAACTTCATCATCACCGGCGTTTCATATCTCCTTGAAGATCATCGCCGCCGAAGATTTGATCGACAAAAAGGTAACTTCCGATTGTAAGTCTTAACGGTTTAATTTCTATTAGATTTCTAAACCTCTGTTAGATTCTTAATCAGCCACATATGATGGTTACTGCGGCGAATAACTTGTTTGTAGACGTCAAATCTGATTTTAGGTTTCAATCATCTTCAACCTCTCATATGTTATGTATAGTTGATATATATCTTATGTATTGCATGTTATGGACATTGTCGAACTAATGTTTACATTATAATGATAATAATATATGAAAAAGTTGCAATCAAACAATTGGAGGTGTTTGGGTTAGCTTATTTTGAAGCAACTTATGACCTATTGACTTATAAAAGTTAATAAGTTGTTTTTTGAGTGTTTGGGTTAGCTTATTTTAAAGGGTTTTGTGTGTTGACAAGCCATTTTTGAGAAGTCACAATTTCTAACTTCTCACTTGTCACTTATATAAGTTAATAAGTCATTTTTAAGAAGGAATCCCAAACACACACGGATGAAAACATATGATTCTGTTATAAAATTTTTTATTTTTGGGGTTCCTTCACTAAAAGTACTTATTAACTTATATAAGTCATAAGTGAGGAGTTACAAATACTAACTTATCAAAAACAACTTCTCAACACACAAAAATAACTTGAATAAGCTAACCCAAACACTATAAACACAACTTATTAAATTTTATAAGTCAATAAGATATAAGTTGTTCCAAAATAACCTAACCCATGTACGATTATGCTAAAAGAGATATTTTACGAATATATATATTTACTGATATATTGAAACGGTATACAGAAGAGATCTATTGCACATTATGAATTAGGAATAATATTCTCATGACATAAGATTACATTTTAACACATTGTGTATTAATACTAACAGTTAATATTAAATGTTATATATCACAGGTATACAAAAATGATTACGTCCTGCCTGTGTCTATTACAAAACCCTAAATCATTGAAACTGGTATGCTGTAATGCCTTCAATAAGTAAGTGTAAACTTCATTACGTAAACTGAAATTAGTAAATGTAACTACAGGCATTACCAATTGAGTTTGTAAAGCTTGTGGGAGGAGATTACTGGAACCGGACAAAGATAACGATAAATCATGAAAGCGGAATAAGCTGTACAGCATGGCTGAGAAGTGTAAGAGGTGAAAGTGTTGTCACTGACGGATGGATAAGTATTGTAAAAGGTCTTAAATTGACAAAGAACACCTTATTGGTTTTGAGGATAATCAAAGAAAAATGTCTACAAATACATTGTTTCATAGAAAACGTTTGTGATGAATCGTTCTTGACAGTCAACCGTTACGGAGATTTAAAGATCATAGTAAGTATAGTTATATGTTAGTAGGAATTTGTTTTTTGTTATACTTGTCAGCAAATGGAAAAAAAAAGAATATATGTTTATAAAATATTTCACAACTTTTCAGGTCATTCCAGAAGCTTATGTGAACAAATTTTACTGTTACTGGCCAGTAAAAGATTCTTATAACATATACGCAGCAGGTCAGTGTTGGAAAGTTGAGACCGAAAAAATAAATGCATGCTACGTTTTTGCTAAAGGGTGTCCGGAGATGTTTGAATACATTAACATAGAAGAAGGTGATATACTGATGTTGATGAAAACAGACAGCGAATCATTTGACTTGACACTTTATCGTAGCGGAGTTGAGGTTGTTTTTAGAAAGAAGGAGACAACTAAAGACAGCTCAGTTGTTGAAATACCTAAACACACATACTATGAACACTTCAACTCTGTAAGTAATTTAAAGTAAGTTAAAATAGTTTGCTAGTCAATACGACTTATTTACGGATGTTATCGTATAACAGATCTTTACTGATCAAGAAGACTCAATCAACCAATTGATTACTGGGGTAATGAGTTTACATATTTTTACAATACAATATATTGATCCTCAGATGTTAATGAATTTTAAAAATCTTGGATGCAGATGAATGATGAGAAACATGATGTGAATAAGAAAAGTGTTGAAAAAGAAAAGTTGAAGTCTGAAAGAAAGAGTTTTGTAAGTGAAGGAAATAACAACCAGACAAAAGAAGATGTAAGTCTTTGAAACATAATAACGGATAAGTTATTTGTTCATATTATTATACATTCTTAGTTGATGATTGTAGTTTAATTTGCTTTATTGTTACGGGCTGTAATAACAGGTTAAAAAGAAAGGTAAACAGATTGCATCCGATTCTACATCTGAAGAACCTAAACAACTGATATGCTGTACAACTTATGATCATTCTACTGTGTCAGCAACTGGACGACAAACATGTGATCGTTTGGTAAGTTAAGCATAAGTTAACAAAATATTGCAATAAATATTTCTTATACATTAACATATATACTATATATATATATATTGAAAGGAAATGCATGTTTGAAATGATAAGGTTAACAAAAACGGGAAAAGAAGTCGGATGGCGTTGAAGGTAAGCAATGAAGACGAAAAACGTGTTGCACATCAAAATTATGATCAAGAAAGTGGTGCGTATCAATTCAACAGGAAAGCAAATTATCGAATGGTATGTCATTTCTGTTATTTAATGAGAACAATTGACAACACCATTCATGAGGCTATTTATACGTACAGAATTATGTTTATTCAAAAATTAACAATTGATATTTGTTGCTGCTGACAATTATATCCAACACGGCTAATATACTTCTTAACTCTAACATCAATGCAGCGATTACCTGTAGAAGTTGTAAACAGGGCAAGGCTAACAAAGAAGTTGCATCAGATGAATGTCAGAAACATGGATGGGAAAACAGTTGCGAAGATAGTTAAGCGACAAAAGGACAGAAATGGATTTAGGTATGCGATTGAAGGGTGGCCAAGTTTCATAAAGGAAAATGATATTAGCACGGGTGACAATATGCATTTAACCTATGTAGAATCAGCAAACCTCCTCATGTTGACGCATGTGGATGCAGTCAGCCAAGCTTAACAGTTAACGTTATATGCTAATGATGTAGATGTCTGCGTATATAAACTAATGCCTTTTGTCGTCATCATTTGATGGTTTTTGGTTAGACATGTTGGTACAGTTTATTGGTTTTTTTTTTGGTTGGTTGGTAGTCTAACCTTGATGACAATTATTAGTATATTAGGGCATGGATGACATATTTTGTTTAGAATTATAATTTGCAAATGGTAGTCGAAGTTCATATTAGTTATAAATTTAGCTGTGTTTTCATGTATACAACATTAGAAGTCTTATTGGTAATATTTCCATCATCCAAATACACTGCATATTTTAATATCATAATGACTTCTTATCCAACTATTAAGAACCTCAATAAGTGTCTCCATAAATAAGTGTCTCCATATTTAAGATAATAATGACTTTTTTATGCGATTGCGATTAGAAGCTACAACTATTCTTGTATTGTCATACATCGAATTGTCAAACATAGTAAATTAAAATCTTACATCTAATTGGCACAATTTAAAATGAATTAGTTATTTGTAAATTGATAAACGTAGAAATTAATAACACCATTAGATGAACTTAGATAATATATATGAAAGTTAGATGTTTACAAAGTGTTGAAAGAACTACCGATGACAAACAAACGTTGATTATATTTACGGGCATAAAATATTACACACCAAACATATTATAAACATAATACAACAATTAAAATAACACATTAATTTCGAATATTGATTCTCCATATACAACAAAATACCAACCACAAAAACAACCACAAACATAATACTATGTATATAACACAATGATAACAACAAACAACTAAATACAAAACCATAACTAAACATGTGGTGAAACTACAGTTTCAATATAGCTTGCACCTACAATGCCTTGTGTAAAGATGATAGGAAAATAACCATGCATCTTCTTTGCCCTTACGTTTATCTGAGCAACATCACCCCATTCGTGTACTATAATTAATTTGTTATTACCATCAATGTAGTGTACAGATGACCCTATCATCAACGGCATAAACACACGGGGTACAAAAGACACCACTTTCGACCAAGTATTATTTTGTAGACGCCATAATTGAACATCTACACTACACATTCCAATACTAACCAACATATGAAGTTCATCTCGTATAGTCACCAACTGACCTATAGATTCCACACTCAATGTATCTGGGTAACCTACATTTTCTATTACCTTCGACTCAACATCCAAACGAAGAATCGCTGTGTTACCCATACACCAGAATTTGGTCAGTACAAAATACAAACTTTTCCTACAAAACGTCCCAACGGACCAACTATAAACAGCAATATCATATGGACTATCAATTAAGAACCTTGGAGTTGACCATGAACCTTCACTAAACGAATAAATATTAACAGTCAACCTGAAATTAGTGCGTTTAGCGTGCACAATTTTGTAATCACCAGCAGAGTCAACACAAAACCCAAGACTATCATCATCCATATTGTAAAATCCCTGATAATTAGAATTTCTCAGCATCTTGAACACACGAGTTAGTGGATTCCAAACAACCAAATCACCAGTATTACATAAGCAAACACATACCATGCCATCCAAACTTGCTAAAAAGATCACATTACAGGGATGACAATCGAAGGGAATGTGAATATTATTGCCTAAAACACATCTAGGAGATGCAACATCAACATAACGAATCGTACACGATGATTTGTCAAGAGCAATTATTTTCTGGTCACCTAATACTCGCAAGAAACGACAATTATTCTTAGCAAACTCAGGAGTTGAAAGATAGGCTAACCACTCTTTAGACACAGCCTTGCACCGTTTAACCTCCTTTGCCGGAAGTCTTGGAATAATCTTCATCAATATTAACAGAGATGGAAGATCCTTCATATTCACTTACGATTATACTTTAATTAAAAATACTGACGTTGATAGAAAGAGGAAGAAAACACATACGAAAAGCGATTCCTTTGAAAAATGAATAACTACATAGAAACTACCCAAATTAACAGTTGACACAGATGAGTAAAACCTCCTAAATCTCTGAGTAGTGGTGGTAAACGGTTTTCACACACTATGGGCGATAGGGGGTAAATAAAATTAAATAACAATATATATTAGAAACCGTTTCTAATTTACAGGTAAACATATACACATACATGGAGATACTTTTTAATCAATCACATACACAAATATACTTTTATTAATTAATCTTATTTTTATAAATTACTTTGTTAGTTGTCAAACATTGTGCTATTACAATTGTGAAAATAATTACATCGTAGATTTTTTTTGGGCATTGGGTTTTATATATTATTTTGTACTTTTTATAAAATATTGTTTTTTATGATAATAGGATTATTGAAAAATAATGGACACCACAACTAAAAAATAGGAAGTTAGTTACACAATACAATATATAAAAATAGACACCTACAAAAAAAATCAAATATATGGAAAACAGAAAACCAATAACACTTTAATAAACAAAACATAAAATGACAATATTCCAGCAAAAAAAAAAAAAAAAAACAAAAACAAAAAAATCCAGTAAGAACTATTCCTTAACTGGATATATTATAAAGTGGGAAGTTTCTAATTGTCCTTAACTGCACAATATGTAACCACTATTAAAAAAGAATGAGAAAGACAGCAAAAAGTAGGAATTAATTACACAATGTTATATTTAAATATAGTCAACTACAAAAGAAATCAAATATATAAAAAACAGAAAAACAATGACACAATGATACTCAAAAAACACAATGACTATACTAAAAGAAATCATTCAAATAAAAACTAATCATTAACTGCACCTATTACAACGTGGGAAGTTTCTAATTCTATGTAACTGCACAATGGTAAGGGCTTCCAAGCTGCTCTAAGGGCTTGGTCTCCAAGGGCCCATTGTGTTTTTTTTGTAGACCTTTTTGTTTTTAAACCACAATCACATGTAATCATAATTAAATACGCACAAAGCAAATATTAAAATCATACACTCTCAATGAATATTTAACATGATAATATAAGCACATTAATTCATAAAGATTCAATCTCATTGTGACAAACTATACCACACATAAAAAACAACCACAAACATCAATTACTAACTGATCAAAACAACGAAGAACAAAAAAAGAACTACATAAAATAGCATAACTAAACATTTGGTGAAATGGTAGTTTCAAAATAAACAGATCCATTCAGACCTTGAGTAAAGATGATAGGCAAAAAAACATGCTTTTCCTCTGCCTCTACAGTTACATCAGTAATATCACCCCATTCTTGAACTATAATGAACTTCTTATTTCTGTTGATATAGTGCACAGACGACCCAATCATCAATGGCATAGAAATAGCAGGTGGACAAAAAAATACTTTTGACCACTTTTCATTTTGAAGTTTCCACAATTCCATATTCACACTATAGAATCCCATACTAACCAACATATGGAGTTGATCTCGAATACTAACCAAGTGACCTGTAGCTTCCACATCCATTGTATCTGGGAATCCAACATCAGAAATTACCCTGTTATCAACATCTAAACGAAGTACACATGCGTTACCCACACACCACAACCTAGTCAATACGAAATACAAACAATTTGCACAAAACGTGCCTACAGACCAACTATAGACGTCAACATTAAACAGACTATAGTTTGAGAACATTGGAGTTGACCATGACCCTTCACTGAGAGAATAAATGTTAACAGCCAACATCATATGTGTCCGTTTAATATGCACAATATTGTAATCACCAGAAGACCTGCCGCAAAACCCAAGACTATCCTGATTCGGATTAAAAAAAACCCTGTGAATTAGAATTTGATAGCATCTTGAACACACGAGTTAATGGATTCCAAACTACCAATTCACCAGTATTGATTAGGCAAACACATACCATCCCATCCAAACTTGCTAGAAATAAAATATTGCACGGATGAGCGGTGAAGGGAATGTGAACTTTATCACCTAAGAAACATTTAGGGGATTCATTATCCACATAACGAATATCACACAATAACCGATTAACGGAAATTATCTTATGATCACCTAATCTGCGCATGAAACGACAATGATTCATAGCAAACTCAGGTGTTGAAAGATAGACTAACCAATCTTTACACACAACCTTGCACTGTGTAACAACTTTTGACGGAAGTCTTGGGATTATATTCATCAGTATCAGCAGAGACGGAAGAAACTTTACAATCATTGTCAATGTAGGTTAAATAACAAACACTTTGACAATCAATACAACAAATATGAAAAGAGATTCCTAAGAAGATGAAAGTCCAACAAATATTATCACAAGCAGTAGTTAACACACGTATATTAGAGCTCCTACAATTACGAGTAGTAGGTAGTTATTAAATAGATAACTATCCAGATTTTTTAAATCGGTTAAATTTTTAGTACACATTTACATTAATTTTATTTTTTGGCAAATATTCAGTTGAATAATAATTTACATAAATAGTAATAACAACTTTTGATTCAATCGTATTTTTAAGTATAATATGGCAACTTTCTCTTATAAATACATACTCGAAATATTTTGTTTCATTGTATGTGTTGCAAGTACTCTTTGATTGTTAGTCTTCTTTCTGATTTTTCGTGTTTGGGTTAACATGTATCGTCATGGTCCGAATTTTATCATAACTATACTTGATCCGCTATCCCTTCAACAGGTACATACCTTTCCGAATTATTTGTTTAAAGTAACGATTCCTATTGTTTCATATCCTTTATTCAAAAGTAATTTGCCTTTTGTTTTTTGGTTTTCAGGCTATACCTATATGTATGAGTAGATTTATATGGATGAATAAGTTAGAATCTTCAATTGTTAGTCTTAAATTTGATGAAACGCATTCATGGTCTGTTGTTATCAAATTAATAAAAGATGTATTCTACTTTACGGACGGATGGTGTGAGGTTTTAAACTACTTCGGCCATGAATCTTTCTTCATGATTTTCAACTATCTTGGTGATCATACTTTCAAGTTCAACCACTTCTCTCATGATCCAAATAAAGAGTTTGGAAAATCGTTTTGTAAAATTATTCAAAATCCTATACAAAGTCCAACGGTACGTAATTTTCTTATACATTTTATTTTTTATTTTTTGTTATTACGATTTATTAAAAAAACATAATACGCATTGTTGGTGCACTTGTGTCTGTACTTTGTCTGTATTTTGTCATGATACGAAACGATGTCTTTGTTAGTCTTGTAAGTTTGACCAAGTCAACCATCCTCCTGGTTTGACTTGACCAAACAGTTAAGAAATGGTTGTAATATGTCTGTGTCGAAGGATGTGTCATCGAAGGATTGTTTAGATCCTTCGATGAGCTCGAAAGATGAACCTTCGATGGATGAACCTCGAAGGATATCATCCTTCGAGGTATATGTGATCCTTCGGTAGGTTTCAGATCGACAGATGATCTTACGATCAGTCTGTCTGATCCTTCGACCAGACGAGCTGTGTTGGGTATAAATACCCATGTGTTGTGTTCACTTGCAGAAGACATCACAGAACACTCAGAGCAGAAAACACACACACACGAGAGTTAGAGAGAGTTTACAGAATACATCTGTAAACCTTGTGCTGTAACCGTCCTTTCATACGTATTAATACAAGAGGTGTTAATCGTTGAGTCTTGTGTGTTTATCATTGTCGTGTTCTATCTCGGTTTGCATGCTAGCTTGGATTCCGCACTTGCTAGTGTGTTAGATATAACAAGGAATAGGTTTGACCTCAACCTCCGAGGGACCTACAAGTGGTATCAGAGCCGTGGCTCTTTTCCTTGTTAAAAACCGAGTTTTTACAAGACTTTGGAGTGTTTTGGACAAAAACTCACTTGGTTTAGCACCCGGTTTTACTGTTTTTCTCGCTTTTCCAGACGTTAAAACGTGTTCTAAACTAACCGGGTGTGTTAAAAGACGGGTTGGGTAACTTAAAAACTTGTTTTTAAGAAGTTTGGTCTTCTCCGGCCAAATTCCGGCTTACTCCGGTGACCGGTTTCTGGGTTTATCCTTCGGATTTTTAGTATATTTTATTGTTTCAAAATCTGTTTTGGCAGAAAGTATGGTCTGAGCATACCTTCTGCCGAAAGTTTCTACCAACCCATCAACTTTTTCACCAACCTGTCATTTTTGTCAACTGTGTCAGATCAGATCGAAGGATATCCTTCGAAGTCGAAAGATCACCTTTCGATCAAAGGAGGTTCGATAGATAATCATCCTTCGAACATCCTTCGAAGTCTGTGACTTATCCTTCGATCCAAGGAATCTTTTCGAAGCATACATCTTTCGGTCTACAGTTCTTTTTCGAAAGATAAGGATCCTTCGTTTGGAGAATCTTTCGAAATCATTGTTCGAAATTCAACCGTGATCTTTCGAACACTGTTGATCCTTCGAACAAGTCTTTATCCTTCGACCTTAGTCTGTTTATGTTTAACAAGTTTGTGATTTTCAGGTTTTAGTTTTCTTGATCAAAAATGAATCCAAGATGGGGTACTCCGGTAAATACAGATATGTATTTTGGTACTCCGTCTCCCGCACCGGTATCATCTCAAGCTAATGCAATTTCTACCGGTTAATGGGCATTCGTATCAAATCAAACTCCAAGTATTCAAAGCATTCTCTTAAGCGAGAGCGAAACCGGAAGTTTGAATCGGCCTCCAAAGTTGATGCACTTATACGAATATCCAGGATGGATTGACAGATTTCATACATACGTCCTTGGCCAAAATACAGAATTGTGGTTGCGGTTCATCACAGATTTCGATCAAACAATAGAAGTTGCCGCATCATCTGCTACTACGTTTGCAGATCTTACAGAAGATCAGAAGAAGGTCTATGATTTGGAAAAGAAGGCATATGCCATTCTTACTCAAGCGTTAAGTAAAGATATTTATCATCAATTTGTCAGTTACAAGACAACGAAGAGGTTGTGGGACGCATTGAAGACAAGGGGCGTAGGAAATGAAGCGACACGTCAATTGAGAAAAGACTTGCTAAAGAAAGAATTTGATGGTTTCACTTGTATGGAGAATGAATCTTTAGGAGATTTGACAAGTCGATTTAATCATTTGCTGACTGAATTGGCAAATTTTGAGGTTGTCACAACTCCAGCAGAGATTGTGAAAAAGTTTGCAGATGCGTTGCCACCTCAATGGAATACTTTCTTGGAAATCATGAAGTACAATGGCACTTTAGCTACAACAAGCTTCAATGACTTTGTTCAACTCCTGGAAAACAAGAATCAGGAAGAAACTCTCAAGGCAAAAAGAGTTCACGTGCCACAAAATCCTGATATGTATTATGGAACTTCTAGCTCTTCTGCAAAACCTTCTTCACACGCTCCAATTCAAACAGCATTTGTGTCTAGCACAGACATGTATGGCAATACTATCCAAGTTCCGGTCAAGCCTCCTCGAACAGACATGTATGGAAATCTGATTGAACCAGTTCCTCAACCAGCACCACAACAGCAAAACCAACGACCTATCAGAGCAACTGATATGTTCGGAAATCCATTACCTGTTCGATCTACCGGACCAACTGACATGTATGGGAATCCACTTCCTCCTCAATCTACCGGACCAACAGACATGTATGGGAATCCACTTCCTCCTCAACAGCAAGCGTGTTATGGAAGCACATCATCTGCTGGTCAACAATCAAAGCCTAATACAGTACGGCTCGACACCTCAAGCTTTTCAAAAGTCAGTGTGGAAGTAGCAAAGGAACACATGGAGCTGCTAAACAC
Organism: Helianthus tuberosus; assembly: GCA_030545235.1. Lineage (NCBI taxonomy): Eukaryota > Viridiplantae > Streptophyta > Magnoliopsida > Asterales > Asteraceae > Helianthus > Helianthus tuberosus. The sequence goes on from CM060407.1 coordinate 68,987,836, forward strand.
TTTGGTGAGCGCATACTGTGGATTAGTGGAAGGTCAGATTGGTAACATTAATCTGACACAAGAAGACTATCAACAGATCGATAAAGAGGAGATGGAAATGATGGACATCAAGTGGGCCTTTGCCAGTGCTATTAGGCGAGCAAAGGATTTCATGGAAAGAACTGGCAGAACCAGCTTGGAAAGCAAGAAAGACACCAAGTATGGGTTTGATAAGCAGGCTGTCAAGTGTTTCAATTGTGGTGAACGTGGTCATTTCAAACGTGAATGTACGAGGTCATCTCAACATGGAAACCAAAATCCCTTCAGAGGTCAAGGCAACAGGGCGAATCAGAACCAAGTAAGGAACAATGAGCGCACATTGGTGCCTGTCAACAACCAGAGTCAAGCAGGACCATCTAATGCCAACCAGGCACTTGTGGTTCAAGTAGATGAAGGTTGTGATTGGTCAATTCAGTTGGGAAATGATGCTCCAGATGGAACAGCATGTTTTGCTGAAGTGGTTAAGGATTTAAATCACGCCAGTGGTGGAGAATCTTCCGCCAATGGTGGTGAATCTTCTGAGGATGAAGACTCTTCTGGTTATAGTAGAAGTTCGGATGAAGAATCCTCGATTTCAGGCGATGATCATTTGGATGACACATCAAGTGCATCAGTTAATGCAGATATTGATGAGCTATTGGAAGAAGCTACAGCAGAAATTGAAAGAAGATCTATTTTGGTGGATCAAGCTGCTTATTCTTCGTCTTCTCTCCATTCATCCTTTATGGCTAATGTCGACAGTTCATCAAGTCAGGTATGTGTCGATGAACCCACTTCTGTTAGTTGTGATAACTGTGACAGTTTGCGTGTTAAATGTGCTGATTTAGAAGCAAACATGTCTGAGTTGCAAGGCAAACATGATGCTTTACAAGCTAGTTTGTTTGACTTGCAAGACAAACATGTTTCTTTGAATGATAAGTGGTGTGAATTGCAAAGCAAACACGAGGCTTTGCAAGAGAAATATGATGTGACATTCATTAACAATCAGAAATTGACCGTTGATCTTTCGAAGTGCACTAAAGCCAACATGTTTTATGAAAACCATGAAAAGGAGTTTAAGTCGGTAATTGAAAAGTTAAAGAAAGATAAAACCGAGTTAACTAAAATGGTTTCCAGAAAACAAACTGACATCAATTTGTATATAACTCGTCTGGAAGTAATGCAAAAGGAAATGGCTTGTGTCAAAACTGAAAGTGAGGCGATCCAACTTAAGCTAGACAGTTATTTGAGCTCTAGCTATGTGTTGGATCACATCATTGACGTACAGAAAGAGAAACGGGATGTCACATGCATAGATTACAAGAAATGTCCACCACCTGTGAGACATAATTATGATGCCATGCCGGATGAGGAAGATAGAGTTTTCTTTGAACCATCTGTTCCTTTGGATGTTGAGGAATTTGCAACAGGACTCGGATACAAGAAGGAAGTATCATCAGATTCAGATGCGCCAGCAGATACATTTGTAACTGCTGAACAAAATCAGGATCCTCCAGTTGTGATTGAGGATGCTGATTCTTCTGATGATGAATCTGATGATACTAATTCAGCAAAGTCTGATGCGGTAATCAAAGAAGAGGACATACCTCTTGAGAATCATATTCTATGTGATCCTCCAGCAAAGCCCGCTAAGACTGCTGCAACCGTGTCCTCGTCTGCAAAAGAGTCGGAGAGTGTGGATTTGCTGTACACTCTTGTTGGTGATAATAAAATTTATTCAGACAAAGATTTTCCTATTAAGAATGTTAATCAATCATTAATCAGTAAAGTCTTTGAAAATTCAACAAGTAAGTTTTTGGGAAAGACAGGATCACGTGTTACAGTAACACAGTGCCCTCATATCCCAAAGGCTGAAATTCGAAAACAATATGGCAATAAAAAATTACCAACAGTGCAAAAACAGCAAAATCATACTAAACCAAAAGGAAAATTGCCGGCTCAAAGTCAAAAGAAGCCGAATCAGAAGAAGAACAAAAATGTGAACTTTGTGAAATCTAAGGGAACGGACAAAATTGCAACGTTTGAGAACCAATCTAACTTAGATTTTGTCAAGAAAGCAACTGTGATAAAAAGAAATGAACAAAATAGTTCAAAACCTAGTACCTCGGGATCACAAAGTTCATCATCGGCAAGACGACCACATGATACTTCGGGGTTTGTTGAACGAAGATCATGTTTTGAATGTGGTACAATTGGGCATATCGTTCGAAATTGCCCGTATCTTCATAAGTTGAAAGGAAAAGATGATGATCCCCGTGAACGCAATCACCAAAAGCGATCTGTTTCTGTACAACAAGATCCCCGACTTGTAAGAGAAAGGGAAAAGAAACAGAAACGCCAACAAGTCAAGGTGATTGAGAAAGCACTTAAAACTGATGTGGTTCAAAAACAATCTGTTTCAGTTAAACCAGAAAGCACTAAATTTTCAAAAACTTCAAACAATCACGAAGTTAAATTGTCAAACAAACAAACTGGTATAACAAAACAGACCTGGAAACCAAAAACTGTTATTGAATCAGGGGGACCATCACAATTTCCAAATCATCAAAGAATAGAAGTTATTGTTGTTGATGAAAATGGAAGACCCAAGACCACAATGGCTTGGGTCCCCATCTCCAACTAATTATGTGAGTCCATGTGCAGGGTGTTCCAGGAGGAACTATCAGTAGTCATTGGATTGTTGATAGTGGGGCATCCAGACACATGACAAGCGACATGAAGCTTCTCTACGACGTCAAATCTATTAGAGGAGGTTATGTTGCTTTTGCTGGAGATAAAGGCGGATATATTACGGGTGAAGGAATGATTTCCAACGGGGTTGTTAGCTTTGATAAGATCAACTTCGTACAACAACTTGATCACAATCTTCTTAGTGTTTCTCAAATTTGTGATAAGCAGTTCTCAGTACACTTTGATGCAAATGGATGTTATGTGCTGAAACCCGGCTTCAAAATTCCAAAAAGAATGGATTCTCTTGTCGGCTCCAAGGATAAATGATTTGTACGTCCTTGATATGAGCCAAGCTATCACAACGTCTGCACAAGCAACCTGTTTCGTTTCCAAAGCCACAGAAAAAGACTCAATCTCTTGGCACAGACGAATGGGTCACATTCACTTACGCAAAATGAATCATTTGGTGTCAAATGAATTAGTGAATGGTGTTCCTCTTAAAAACTTTCATCTTCAAGACATCTGTGTTTCGTGCCAGAAAGGAAAACAAACGAAGAAGCGACACCCTACAAAGAAAATCAACACGGTGGCTGTTCCTCTTGAACGTTTGCACATGGATTTGTTCGGTCCTGTCAAGCACAAAAGTATTAGGAATGATCAATATTGCCTCGTGATAACTGATGATTATTCAAGATTTTCTTGGGTGGCGTTCATGGCACACAAGAGTGAAACCTTCTGTATTATCAAAAACTTGATCATTCAGATTGAAAATCTATATAATTTGAAGGTTAGGCGGATACGCAGCGACAATGGTACTGAATTCAAAAATCATGCCATGGCGGAGTTTTGCACTTCAAAGGGTATTCTTTACGAATTTAGTGCAGCTTATACTCCTCAACAAAATGGCGTCGCTGAACGTAAGAACCGCACATTGATCGAGACTGCTAGGACTATGTTGGTAGAGTCACAATTGCCGATTCCTTTTTGGACTGAAGCTGTGGCCTCTGCATGTTATACGTTGAGCCGAGTCCTTACAGTCAAACGGCACAACAAGACCTGCTTTGAGCTTATTAACAAACGGAAACCAGATTTGTCATATCTTGAACCGTTTGGAGCTCCGTGCACACTAATCGATCCTAATGGAAAGTTTGGGGCAAGAGCCATTGAAGGATACTTTCTTGGGTATTCCACCCCGAACTTAAGAGTCTGGAATCTAGAGACTAAAAGGGTCGAGGAATGGTCTGAAGTCAGAGTACAAAGGCACACTTTACCGGTTAGAAATCCTGGTCAGCCTTGGATGTTCGAGTACGATGACTTTTTCAATTCGATCAATGTTGAAGCAGTTGAAGAAAATGCTGCAGCAAGGATGTTTTTCGAGAGTGACAATGCAACAGATTCACCGTTGGTTCGTCCCATTATTGTCAATCAAGAACCATCTTCAGTGAACAATAATGCTCTCGATAATGAGGATTTTCACAATGCTATCGAATTGAACGAATCTTCAGAGGATGATGAATTTCTAGATGCAGATCAAGAAGCTCCAACAACAGCAGTTCATGGTACTTCAGAGGGTACTCCTCCAGTGGTTGTTCCTAGAACAGCTGAAGCTACTGCATCATCCTCTTCGTCAATTCTGGGCATTGAATTGGTTGTTGATCTCAATCTCAACAATCTGGGTACAAACATTCCAGTTCAAGATAATCCAGAAACAAGGATTCACAATACCCATCCTCAACAAAACATCATCGGAAATGTACAGAGTGGCGTTCAAACAAGAAACATGTTGCGAAACAACAACAATGCAGGCTTGTATACGGCGATTAGAGAATCTGGTCAACAAAATGATTGGTCTTTCGCGTGTTATGTATCACAGGAAGAGCCAAGGACTTGGAAAGAAGCTTTGAAAGATAACTCATGGGTTGAAGCGATGCAGGAAGAACTGCAACAATTCCAGAAGCTTGGTTTCTGGAAACTCGTAGAGAAACCTGCTGGTTACAAGAAGATTGGTACCCGTTGGGTGTTTAAATGCAAAAAGGATGACCGTGGAGTAGTTATTCGAAACAAAGCAAGGCTAGTCGTTCAAGGTTTTCGTCAGATTGAAGGGATCGACTACAACGAAGTGTATGCACCTGTTGCACGTCTAGAAGCAATTCGGATCTTTCTGGCTTATGCCTCATTCAAAGGTTTCAAGGTATACCAGATGGACGTGAAAAGTGCATTCTTACATGGTGTGGTGGAAGAAGAGGTGTACGTCGAACAGCCTCCAGGTTTTGAAGATCCTATCCATCCCGATCGGGTTTGGTTGCTCAACAAAGCTCTATATGGTCTACATCAAGCACCGCGAGCTTGGTACGCAACCTTATCTAATTATCTGCTGGAGAATGGATTTCGCAGAGGTCTTATCGATTGTACTCTTTTCATCAAAGAACAAGATGGAGATCTTCTACTGGTACAGGTATACGTTGATGATATTATATTTGGTTCTACTAATGATGTTTTGTGTAGGAATTTCGAGCGCATTATGCAGGATAAATTCGAGATGAGTGCTATGGGGGAAATGACCTTCTTTTTGGGCCTACAAGTACAACAAACCGAGTCTGGGATATTCATCCATCAGACTAAATATGTTGGTGACATCTTGAGCCGGTTCCAGATGTCTGATGCAACGCCCATCGGTACCCCATTGCCGCAAAATCACGGAATTACTCCAGACTTGAAGGGTGAAGCTGTTAGCCCCTCATACTACCGCGCGATGATCGGATCTCTTATGTACCTCACAGCATCAAGACCAGATATAATGTACCCAACGTGCCTGCTTGCCAAATATCAAGTCAACCCGAAGGCCTCACATCTTGCAGCTGTAAAAAGGATTTTTCGTTATTTGAAGGGTTGCCCTGACACCGGTCTGTGGTACCCTAGGGATAATAACTTTGACTTGATCGCATTCAGTGATTCTGATTTTGGCGAATGCAAAATCGACGGCAAATCCACAACGGCTGGATGTCAGTTTTTGGGAAATCGCCTAGTCACATGGCAGTGCAAGAAGCAGACGTGCGTCGCTACATCAACATGCGAAGCTGAATACATTGCTGCCTCAAGTTGTTGCTCCCAAGTCCTATGGATCCAACAACAAATGCGCGACTACGGTTTTGAATTCCTAACTACTCCTATTTACGTTGATAATTCTGCTGCCTTACAGATCACTAGAAATCCTGTGCAGCATTCAAAGACTAAGCACATCGAAATTAAGTATCACTTCATACGTGATTGCTTTGAGAAAAAGCTAATCGATGTTGCTTACGTCCACACTGATGACCAACGTGCCGACCTTTTTACCAAAGCATTTGACAAATCAAGATTTGACTATTTATTACTGGTAAACGGCATTAAGGTCAAGCAAGAGTAAAACCAACATCGGAAAATCATTTTTGTAAATACCTTTGTGTCTTTTTAAATTTGTCTTAGTTTAATTGATTTTAGGGGGAGTAAATCCAAAATTTGAAAATCCAAAAACATTGAAAAATTTCAAAAACACAAAAACAATAGAAAAACAAAAATGAGTTTCCTGGCGTGCAAAAGGGAAAATGATAGTACATCAGTGGTCTGTCCAAACCTCTTTAAACCTTAAATGAAAAACGATAAGCAGCTCTATATAAGATGTATCGGTAGGCTCACAATCATTTTAAAGTGTGCAGGGTGATATAAACTTAAATCGACTGAAGACCAGGTGGGAACCATTCATTGGCATATGGTCTTAGTACCGAAATTTCGTTTGAGAGATTGCCGAGGTTCTGAGATATTCGGTCTTTATGGTGCTTATCATCTGGGTATCATGTTTGTATCTTTTACCGAAAAAATAACGGGGACGCAAGTCTAGATCTTCCATGATACTATACATACGTGTACATATTGCATTCGACCTCAATAAGTGATCAACAATCACATGTCCAAACAAATAAGTGATAATATATCACAAATTCTTTCCGGGAGTCAAGTTCGTCTCTCTGCTGTACGAAAGTACTGACCTGTTCACGGACTTGCTCCTGTGCCCTCATGCATAGAAAATCAAGTTCCTCATCAATAAGTGATTATATCACATAGGGCTTGTTTTCAAATCAAAATAAGTGAGTATCTCACATCATATACGGTCAAACAGATGATAATCGGTATACTCACCGGTAAGATGAACCCTCGTGCATACCTTGATACGGGAATGTGTCATGATGTGGATGAACACCGGTCGGTAAGTATAAATCATACCTTAACGTATCCCCTCGCCATGATTACATCTGATAAGTTGAGCTTATGTGGACAACAATACCGATAATTGTTATAGGATGCTTATCTAAATGTTAACTAATTGAACAATAAGAGCGTTTTGGCATGACCGTACACTGATATGATTCTCTTACCCTCGAAACTCGCAAAAAGAATGTCTGTAAATATTTATTTAATGCTTTCAGTTTCTGCACCTTTGTATATATTTATTTACTGCCTTCAGTCTTTACATTCGAAATATTCAAAAATTCCAAAAAGATTTTAGGTGTGTTTTAATATAAACTTTCTAAAAGCCAAAAAGATTTTATTTCTATTTTATTTTCGATCGTACGATGTTGGATCTCGAGTCTTCGATACCTGAAACCTGAACGAAAACCAAGTCGACTAAATCTTCATAATCGGTCAAAATTTGCAAGTTTTGAAAGTTAAAAACCTAAAATTGATAAAATAAATTAAACTTTCAAACTGTCGGACGGTGTTTGATTAAACAATGGTCACATGTGTGTAGTTTGCTTATGATATTCCAGGCAGTTGTTCTCATTACGCGTTTAGATTTCTTGCATGTGCAGATTCTAAAGGCAAGGAGAACATGGTCGATGACAAGCTTTGGAATGAAGACACGACGTGAAGGCACTCAAAAGATAAAGATGATCGAGTTGCTGCTGGCCATCATCAACACCACAAGGATCTCAAACCATAAAGAACAAGTTTTTCACGAGCATAACTCAAGGGGGAGCTTATGTTAAGGGGGAGTTTGTCAACACACTTCCTACATGAAACGGGGAGTTTGTTGGTACACTTTCTGCTTTCAAGACGTGAAGACTTTAAAGATCCTCCGACATTGAAGACTTGAAAGGACGTCAAAGACTTGAAGACACGAGGGACCTACAAGAATTCAGATCGAGACAAAGCTACAGCCAAGGGGGAGTTTGTTGGTGCACTTGTGTCTGTACTTTGTCTGTATTTTGTCATGATACGAAACGATGTCTTTGTTAGTCTTGTAAGTTTGACCAAGTCAACCATCCTCCTGGTTTGACTTGACCAAACAGTTAAGAAATGGTTGTAATATGTCTGTGTCGAAGGATGTGTCATCGAAGGATTGTTTAGATCCTTCGATGAGCTCGAAAGATGAACCTTCGATGGATGAACCTCGAAGGATATCATCCTTCGAGGTATATGTGATCCTTCGGTAGGTTTCAGATCGACAGATGATCTTACGATCAGTCTGTCTGATCCTTCGACCAAACGAGCTGTGTTGGGTATAAATACCCATGTGTTGTGTTCACTTGCAGAAGACATCACAGAACACTCAGAGCAGAAAACACACACACACGAGAGTTAGAGAGAGTTTACAGAATACATCTGTAAACCTTGTGCTGTAACCGTCCTTTCATACGTATTAATACAAGAGGTGTTAATCGTTGAGTCTTGTGTGTTTATCATTGTCGTGTTCTATCTCGGTTTGCATGCTAGCTTGGATTCCGCACTTGCTAGTGTGTTAGATATAACAAGGAATAGGTTTGACCTCAACCTCCGAGGGACCTACACGCATAAAATTATAATAATTATTTTTTTACAGGTTCTACCAGATACTTTTATTTCAAAACATTATGATTATCGTTTACCGGATAACATGGTTATACTTAATGTATCCGAGTATCATCAATGGGAAGTCCGTATTAGAAAGATTGGGCCAAATTATTGTATTGCTGATGGTTGGTTTAAATTTATTGAAGATCTAAGGTTAAATCCTGGGGATATTCTGTGTTTTCAAAAAAAGGACGTGAATCATATTAATATTATCATATTCAATAAAGATGGTCGTCAAGTTTTGTTAAACAACACTCCTTTGATTGAGCCAGAATATGAACATATTAGCAATGTGGAAGGTTATCGACAAGTTAGTGACGATCCTAGCTATCCTTTTTTTGCAATGACAGTAACTCATCAATTGGTATTATACTATCCTGTTTTATGTTAATTTTTTTTTGTTTTTTAGTGTTTTTCATTTAATAACATTTACATATTTTTAACATTTTTACAAAATGTAGATCCTTCCCAAGTTAATTACTGACTTAACTGGTTTAAATGAGTTTTCTGAAGTAAAGATCAAAGTTGTTAAAGGAAATATTTGGGTTACGAATCTTCGTACACACAACATTGATGGTCAAATAAGGTTTGTCAATCAATTTATTATCTTAGTTATTATTTCTCATTTACCCAATGTGTATAGATCACTAACAAAATTTTTCATATTTTTTCTACCATAGGTACGGTGTTGTTGGATGGAAACATATACTTCAAGCTGAACATATTTCCTTAGGTGACGATTGCTTTTTCAACTGGTCTAAAACGAATTCGAGGCTATTGGTTACGAAACTCTAGCAAGCAGAAGTGTTACAGCAATAGAGTTTCAGTTTATATTGAAAACCCGGAAAACATATATCTTACATTTACTTTTCGATCCCCCTTTTTTTATGTTTGTAGTACAATGCGTTGGTTTTTTTTTAATATTTAAATTCAGATTGCCATGATAATTTCATCCGTACAGTCCATTTATGATAAGTAACACAAATCTACTTAAAAAGAATGGTATACATAACATACAAACTACTTAAAAAGTACCAAAATAAAAAACACAATGACAAAAAACACAATTGTATAACATATATGATTACACATAACACAGAGACTTCACGTTTACTTTTATTTTTGTTAGGATCTGAGTTTCTTATGATTGACTTTGTTTGGCATAATTGAACAAATGAACGAAAGTAAAATGAGATTAAATGCAGCGGAAGTGGAATCAAACTTTGTAAACACAATCTAAGGGAAAATAGTTTTCGTAAACACATGTTTCTCATTAAAAACCCTGTTTGGGTGGTTTTGATCAAGGTTTTATAAAGGGAAAAAGTGAATGCTGACGTGGCAACGATTACAAAAGTCCACGTGCCAACCCTTGGTGAAGAAATTAACAATGTAATATATGACACACACACATACACAAAAATAAAGACATAAAAACACAATGACAAAAACACAATTGTATAACATATTTGTACACAACCAACACACGTTTTGTTTTTTTTTCTTTTATTTATTTATAAATTATGAAACAATTTAAAAGTTAGTAAAATTCGATAAACCTGGATCTGGGTACACTAAACGGTTAATGGCAGGAACGGTTACATAATGTAGAAACTGCTTGGGGAAACGATGCGAATAACTGAAGAGACACACGTTTACACACAGTTATTACTACACACACAAACCCATTCAGTTAACACGGGAAACATAAACTGATACACGCTTTATTACGCATGAATCAACGAAAAATATTAATAACCTTAGTAATTATAACATAATAATCCAATCGTTTTTTTTTTTTGTTTTTTTGTTTTTTTGAACGGAATAATCCAATCGCTTTACCGCCTATTCAATTCCCTACCCCTGACCACCTATAAAATAAACTAACCCATAAGTCCATAACACATCACCTATCTTTTAACACTAACTCGAAACATCTCTACATTCAACACAACTACAATCATGCCTGGATCACACTACCATTTCGGAGACACAACAGAGGCCAAGAAAATTATAACCACTGCACACTTTGTAGAGGATCAAAAGGATTCAGAAATCTTACGAACACTACAGAGAATGCATAACACCGCCACTGCAGATGTAGAGAGAAACAATACTGACATGAACTACAACGTTCTGCAGTATATTTCGAATGGGCTACAGAACGAAGATCAAATAAAGATTATATAATATCTGGATAAACAGTTACAGATAAAGAAAAAGATAGCAGTTTCGTTAGAAGAACTCAAGGAAACCTTGTGGGAGTACATGAAGACGAAGAACGAAAGGGTTACTATAATGAAAAACTATTAGAAACGTTTAATGATTACTTTTATTTTTTTTGAACACTCATGTATTTGACCTTCTACAAGTGTATCCTATCTACTTAATGTAATAACATATTTAAATATTGACAATGTCTTATAACAAATTTACCTAATGACTCTATTTTACCATTTTACCAAAAATTTTATTTGTTTTGCTTAGAATTTAGATGTATTACATAAAGTAACATATTACAAAACACATGATCAAGTAACATATAGAAGTATGTATACTAATTGATTGTAAAGTATTAACACAGCTATAGTTAATAAACGTTTATTTTCTTACATAACTTGTGTAAGATTGCTCTACAATATTTAGGTTGATTATTTTACGTGTAAAATATCAATAAATATAAGACAGTAGATGAAACGTATTTGTTAATTTACAAATGCCTGTTGATATTACAAAAGAATTCTATTTAACGTATACCATTGTGTTATTGCCATTGTGTTAATAATAACAATGTGGTTTTGGGAAACATTACCATAAATACTGCATTTTTGTTATATGTTAACTTTGTTAAATATTAATCTAATATAAATTTATCTATTACAAAAGTAATTAACTATTATCTACACACAAATTGACATCTATGAACATTAATAACAGCCTAATACAAATAATAGTCACACAAAATACACCAGTCAAAAGCTTTGAAAGTAAATACAAAAAAAAAAAAAACAAAGAAAACAAAACATTTCGCAATCACAAAAACGGCATTACAAGGTACAAACATAAAGTTAACAAATTACTTGAACACACAAACATACTAACTGCATTAAAATAAAATAAAAAACATAAGCATAAACCGTTCATGGAATGTGAACAGACAACGACGGAAACAAACTACTTCTTAACGCGTTTCACCTTCTCCGAATTATTCCTAAGTCTCTTCTTGTAGTTCCCTCCAATTTGTTTAGCAACCATAGAACCACCAACCGTTGAATTAGACATATTGTTGACAGCATCTTGCACTCCTATATGACTTTTGTTAGAATCAGCCATTTGATCATTTTGAACAGCACCCTACATGAAACATAGACAACATGAAACACTTCTATAATTTCTAAATTATTAAAATGATATACAAAAAACCAATTACCTCTTTATTGATTTGTCTGGCAGAGCCCTCATATTGCTCAGTACCAACAATACCCTAAATGCAACAAACCAACAAGTTACACTAAAAAAATAACCAACGTAATAAGATAAAAATAAAACAATTTATTCACCTTCATCACAGATTGACCAACACTGTCATCATGCTTCTTATCATTACCAATATCCTGCCATAACAAAACAACCAATATTACATTCAAAGTACATAAAAAAAATAACCAACAAAATAACATAAAAATAAATCGATTTATTCACCTCCATCGTAGATTGACCAAAACTGTCATCATGCTTCTTATCATTACCAATATCCTGCCATAACAAAACAACCAATATTACATTCAAAGTACATAAAAATACACATCCGAATAAAAGAATCATTTACCTGAAGTCTCGCTTTAGTAAGGCAATCATTTACCTCCGTATCAATAATAACCTATATATAACATCAAAATCAATTTCCAGCTAACTAATACTATAAAGTTTAGAGAAAAATACACTTAACCTCTACTTCAGATTGCAAATGGTTGCCAGTTGTCTTGTTATCTCCAATAATCTAAACGTAACATACGAACCATTAATCAAATAACAATAACAGTAACTTATATTACAAAGTTAATTAAGTCATGAAAATAATTAAAAGTTTGAAACTCACAAAAAACCAAACCACAAACACATATTGAGAATAAAAAACAAAATACATAAAGAGTTACCGATGACTGCGTTGACGGTGTAAGAGAATTATCAACTACTGAGCTAAACACTTCATCAGCCATCTCCCATTCAACATCTTTAATCTTTGCACACATTTCAGTTTCTTCATCAATTTGAAGAACACCAGCTGATGGAGGAGTGGAAGCGTCAACAGATGTAGATATAGACCTAGGCTGTATAAGCACATTGATATCATCTATGAAGTAATGTTACTATTATCAAACAAACCAACTTACTAAGGTAAAGTCACTTAAACCCAAATAAAACAAATCATTTACCTGTACAACACTTTGGATAAGGCTAGCATCTCGCCCATTACCAACAATAACCTAAGAAAACAAACCAATAATTAAACTAACTCTAATTAACCATATTAAGTAATATTAAAATAATAGTAACAGTAACCTATATTACAAAGTTAATACAGTCATGAAAACAATTAAAAGTTTGAAACTCACAAAAAACCAAACCACAAATACATATTGAAAATAAAAAACAAAAAACATAAAGAGTTACCGATGATTGCTTTGACGGTGTAACAGCATTATCAACTAATGAGCTAAATACTTCATCAGCCATCTCCCATTCAACATCTTTGATCTTTGCACACATTTCGGTTTCCTCATCAATTTGAAGAATACCAGCTGAATGAGGATTGGCAGTGTCAGCAGTTGTAGATATAGACCTAGGCTGTATAAGCGCATTGATATCATCTCCGAGGTATTTAGAAACAGTAAAACGGTTGGAAAATTTAGGCGGTAAATTATAGGGATCGATCTTAATAACAAAAATAACCCTTCGAGAACATAAATTTTCATTCAAATACGATTCTATCCAATTTGGATCATCAACACCCTACAAAAAACATAATAAGCTATCAACACAACTGAACAAACTAATATATACTAATCATGCAAAAAATTCAACAACTAATAATTGTAAAAGGAAATGTAAAATAAACCTCTGACAAAGACTTATTAACTAACTCATCAGCAGATATTTTAAGTAGAGATACTGCAGCTTCATTAAAAACAACACATGTCATCTCATCATTGGTACCATTAGTAACACAAAGTTCCAATTTGTATCTGCAAAACAGAAACGATTAATAAAACGAAAAACAAACAACAAATAAAATATTAAAAAAACTTACACATAATGTGGATTGACAACATCTTCTTCACAGTTCCAACACAAATAGTAACCGTCAACCATTGACGCCTTCTTACGACATTTGTTACACTTAACATATTTCCAATCACTATGCATTTCCACACCACTTATGTTTGCATCAATGTTGAAAATTGTTCCCTGTACATGATTTAAAGTCAAAAACTAATGATTAAAAGTAAAAAAACTAACAAAAAATAATTTATTTGGGTGTATTAGCAATACAATACCTCAGCCACATCTCCTGCTGTAAGAAGGCTGAATAGGTTTGCAATACTCGTAATTTGAAAGGTGGCTGCATTGTCTTCAATGATAGTAATTTGAGGAGACTCACTAAAAACAAAAAATGCAACATATATAAAACATAAAATAATAATGCATCTAATAAAACATGCCAAATCACATAATTACATAATCCTGTAGGCATCAATTTCAGGTATAGAAAGATTCAAGTAAATTTGAGTCGCCACAGTTGTCATTAAACTTGTAGAACCTAATTCAATACAAACATTTAAACATAAGTTATAAATAATCAAAATTAACAATGAAACATATCCTATACATAACACCATACCCTTGTAAGATCGAACTTTGCAAGATGACAAAATAATAACAACTGTATTTTTTGCAATTCTTCGAATATAACCATCGCTAAACTGATTCACCAAGTGTCCCCATAATGAAACATTCACCTTCATATCACTGAATTATATATATTTAAGAATGAGATAGTAAAAATAAACAATATAGACGAAAGAATTAATATAGACAACACTAACATACTTGGTGTCAGAGATAACAATGTTTCGTACACCAGGATTGCAAGATGAAACAGATTCCAATTGATACTGAACAGAGCCCCATTCCCTAAGAACGCCAATAACATCTACACACACACACACACACATATATATATATAACATTAGAAAACTTGAAGAATAAAAAACTAACAGAATAAAATGCATACATACCTGTAAGATATTTGTCATCATTAACACGATCGGCTAACAGATTGAATGGAAGAAAATCAAACACATATCGTCTGAAGACAGACGGATGCGTCGGACAAGTAGTAATACTTGTTGAATACAAGAACTGAATGAAAATATCGCACCGCAATGGACGATACATGGTACTATACTTATAAACAACAAACTTACGAATCCTGTAAACACATCCCTCTTTAAACGCATTCTGAAATAACCTCAGCAAGTTAGATGGAATCTTTGCATGAATAGATGAACCCTGAAAAAACATATACATTTTAAGATTAGATAATTACCAATGTAAAATCAAAAACTAAACAATATTGCATTACAAAGAAATACTTACTTGTGCATCAGATAGAATCATGTCAAACGAAAGGATACGATTTGTTTTAGGGTTGAACGATGTCCAAGCACGCGAGACCAACACATCAACTTGCCAGTTGTTGGTAAAATAAGCACGTAAATCCGAAATACTTGCACGATTCATTTTATAAAGTAATAAGCTGCAAATATATATAAGACTGCAATCAACATCACACATATAATCCATGACACTATAAACAAAGACTACACATATAGACCCATATACATACACACAAGGCTAATAATACTCAACAAAGAAAACATGTTACCTTTGAACAACCTAGTTTGACAACACCAATTACACAATACTATCAGCTGGCGATAATGGCAAATTATAAAAAACTTCCTTGTACACAACATTTTTAGTCATATTGTTAGGACATTTTTCTTTATTATCCACATAGAACTTTAGTCCAGCACGAGATGTTACACGAGATGCAGCAACATATAACTGTCCATGGGAGAACACGGGCTTTACTAAGTAAACACAAACATTATTAAAAGTTTGGCCTTGACTTTTGTTAATAGTCATAGCAAAACAAACTTTTATAGGAAAATGTCGCCGCTTAAATTCAAAAGGCCAAGACGAATTACTTGGAGTCATATCAATTCTACCAATGAATACTTTCTCTCCAACATGTGGGCCTGTAATAATCGTACATTCAAGAACACGACGACTTATTTGACTTACAACCAACCGCGTCCCATTACACAAGCCACGTTGCATGTTTAGGTTACGCAACAAAATAACAGGTGCACCAACCTTGAGATGTAGTACATGATTCGGAACTCCAGAAAATTTCAAACTGTTAAGAAACTCAGGAGCATACATAGCACGCAATTCTTCAACATTTTGTGTACTCACACATATCTCATCAGCACTAAACAATGTATACATTTCACCTAGTATCTTCTCAAGAACATGTTGGTTAATCCTATCAACTTCATCATTAGTCGGACAAAGAATGCAACGTTCCTTCAAGTAATCGACATCATTAAATATGTTCATAATATTAGGGAACGTATTTAACACAACGGACTCAAGATGTTTATCAGTTACAGAAATTAACAAATCTCTTGGTATATGAATCCATGTATCATCATCTGATCCATCCACAGAAACTGAAGGAAGACAACCAGTCCCCATGTCTAAAAGCCATTTACTAAATTCCTGCATTTGAATAAGATCCCTACCAAAAATACTTGGATCACGTAAACGCATGTTAGTTGTCAAAGAAAACACTTTACATGACCTCCATATATTCGGCGACTTGTTAATCGCTGAAGCAACAATTTCACTCCGTGAACCAAACTGAACAACAGGAAGTATCTGCCGAAAGTCACCACCAAATGCGACAACCTTTCCACCAAATACTTTATGCTCAGCACCAGCCATGCTGTCTCGACACACATCCCTCAATGTTCGATCAACAGCTTCAAATACATGGCGATGTTGTAGAGGTGCTTCATCCCAAATAATAAGTGAAGCATAATTGATTAACTTAGCCAAATCTGAACCAACATCAATGGCACAACAAGAGTCCTTATCAACTTCAATAGGGATGCGAAACTGAGAATGTGCTGTACGCCCACCAGGTAGTAATAAGGAAGCAATACCAGATGACGCAACAGTCAAAACTATCTCATTATTTGATCGAATACGAGCTATAAGGGTCGTCCATAAGAACGTTTTCCCAGTTCCTCCACTACCTAACACAAAAAATACGCCTCCTTTTCTAGCCTGAACAGAAGAATATATACTATCAAACACTTCCTTTTGTTGACTATTCAACGCAGCGTATTGCTTAATAAAACGTGTCCTTTCCTCATTAGCATCATACATTCTCTCAAATTGAACCAACCTGTTGATAAATCTATCTTCCGAAGTATGGTCAATCTGCGGTAAGGTTGGAAAGGAAGTCAACGACCGGCCACTCTGAATCAACACTTGTTCAATCTCTTTCATAGTATAATTCAATATTTCAGCATCTGAGAAATTCAATGAAAAATTTTTCAAAATTGTTCGATATTTATGAAGAATGTCCTCTGATAGGTATTCATAACAATCAAAAAATAATTGCCGAGGATCACTAACAGTACAAAATAACAAAATTGTAACAAACAATTCACAAAGGCGATCCCCAAATTGCCAATGATAAGCCTGGCGTACAGCATCAACCCATTCAACATCATCACCCAAAAGACTTAATGCTTTACAAGCGGACATATACGTTGGATGTTCCACCCCGTCAACAGTTCGAATCTCTTTAAAACTTCTCGGACCACGCACAACATTTAATAGCATTCTAAGATAATACTTTTCACCCATCGTAGGACTTACATAATATATACGTCCAATAGTTTGAAATGAACCTTTACGGGGCTCCCACACTCTTTCCTTCTCATGCCATGTAAACAAAGTTGGGTATTCGGCATACGTCAATGTCCGGCCAAACTCATACCTTTCATTTGCAGCCATCCATTCAGTAAACTTTGACATTGCAGCTGTTGTTCGTTGTAAAACATCAGAAATTTGCTCATAATCCTTAAAATATACTCTATTACACCCTTCTTCATGAAATGGGAGTCTTTCAACAGCCACTGAACGATAATGCATGTCAAACTCAAATATCTTCCAACACGCCTCTGATGCTGAAATATACCTACAATTCATGTACTGCTCAATCTCATTTTCATGATTTAAAAGTGATGTAAATGTTGTTCTCCCACCTTGACCTTCCAATACTGCGGTAGCACGATCTTGACCTTTGTTAATATAGCTGAAAAGATATTTAACCAACATTCCTTGGTTACACCATTCAACATTGATATGGCAACCATACTTTATAAGCAACGCACGATTATAAGGAACAACATATCCATTATCTAGCATAATATCTTGCCGACCAACACGAACTTTACGTGAGTTATTACGTCGTCGATACGACGGCCACCCATCATTTCTAATAAAAGTTTCGTCACAATAACTCTTCGGAAATCCTTTAGTACATTTGCCATCATTCATACAAGGACTCGAAGGTCTAAGGTTACCACATGGACCATGCATCATATGAGTACCAACATTTAAAAAACCGATTGGGTCACCCGATTCAGAAGGCAGCTCAGCAGATATAAATCTATCAATTTCATCCGGTGAAGAAATTTTATCAGCTTGACTAAGAAACACAAGAATGTGGCAATGTGGCAGACCACGTTTTTGAAACTCTATTGTGTAAAGAACTGCAAAGACAGAAAAAAAACACATTGTTTTAACACACATCATAATAACACATTAATCACATGTTAACATACAACCATTGAGAATAAAATTCATTTAACTTACCCGCTTTAGGAACACCAAAATGATGCTTTTTCGTTATGTCTTTCATGAGCTCATCAAGTTTGATCTTAAATACCCGTGCAACAATATCAGGTCTTTCAGATACTAAGTGACCCACTGTGTTTTCCTGCAAATGCTATTGAATTTCACGCCATTTTGGGTTACACGTCATGGTAATAAGAAGATCCGGAATACCAGCCCAACGACAAATTGCCATCGCATCTTGATATTGTTGTATCATATGCCTAGGCCCCCCGGTGAAGGACGCTGGCAACACAACACGTCGACCTATAGAATCACAGTTTGTCTCACCTTCTAATATACGATCATGCAACCCATTATACAACTCCGAACGAATTGTTGTCTGATGAGTCTTGTACCATTGTAAGTCATGTTCAAGCACTTGCGTATATGCATCAACAACAAATGTAAGAAATAACCGGCCAGAACTATGCAATGTTTTACCTTCTCCCATTCTAACCATCAACCGAAAACAATAGTATTCTCTCAATGAAACATTTTTTCTTTTACTTTCAGCACTAATATTACTTAGAGGAATGCCCACATTAAAACCATCTTCTCCATACGGGAAAAGTAATGGATATTGCAACGACATGTAACTGGGATGAAGTTCAGAAATGCGTTTCGCATTTGTACTACCACGGTCTTCAACAATAATATCACGGCAATCTGTAGGATTACCATCACCCGGAATCAATGCAGCAACTTCATTGACCGTAGGCAAATTAAACTGTCTCGCATCCCTTCTTCGTGTACCAAGCAGTCTAAGTCTAACAGGTTGCTGCGAAAAGTGAGTAAATCTTTCTTTGGCCATCCTAAAGCTCTGAACTAATGGATTGTGCCGATTAAGCATTTTAATTAAATCATTAACTAAACTTCGAATACATGCATCATCATTCCCAGACTGAATACACTTCTCAACTGCTTTTATGTCACACCCTGGCTTTGCGGAAGCGTGGTATATTTTGGTGTGACTTCTTAATACCATAGCTTAATCATAACAAGCTATATGAATTTAAAAACCATGCAAGTCATCCATTAAGTTTTGAAAACAAAATACAGTACCATTGTTTTAACCAACAACCATAACCTTGTTCAACAACATTACAAACTAAAACATAACATAAACGTGGTTTAAGGACTGTGTCTTGTCCAGGAAAGAGACACATCCCCTAAACCCTGATGACTCCATGACAAGTGCAGCGGAAAACGTTCCATACCGTGCCAGATCCGTTTAATTTCCTGAAATACATGTGAGTTGAAAAATCAACAATAATGTTGAGCGAGTTCATGTGCAAGTGAGTAAGTAAAACACTTGTAAGTATAAAAGTTTCCTGGTATGTAGCAGTGTAAGAGGACTTGTGATCACCAATGGTTTGCAAGGCCATTAGCATGTTGTGAAATGCAAATAGTAAGACACGACCTAGCCGATTTTTGCGTTGGGCAACCAAGTCACTCCAGGTCCGTTCTGTTGGCCTCAGAGAGGTCCGTTTGGCCTAGAGCTGGGCTCGCTACACCCAGATAGATCTACCGCTCGAGTCCCTCGGTGTTCTAACTACCCATTCACATGATCTAAACCTCCTTACGTTATTCATACCTCGTGTTTAGAGAAATCCGTCTTTACAACTTCTAGTAACAAGTGACCAATTTACTTCTTTGTCGGATCTCTTCATTTCACAAGTGTCTACACACTTGTGGTTTATAAAATCATATTTAGTAGTGTAAGATCCATCTTTAGAAAAACATGATTTCTTTAAAGTGTGGTCCTTTGAAGATACCACTTGCGGATACGTAGATCCGCTAGTTTTAAACACCATTTTACCGGTTAAATCACTTTTACACAAGAAAAATATTTCTACACAAGTTCATGTATCTTGTGTGGTAGAGTTTCGCCTTTTAACCCTTGTGGTAACCAAAAACAAGCTTATGTGAAGATACATGATCTTACAAAGTCGGGTTAAACGGAGGTCCGAGCTACCACATCATAGATCGGGTCTCAATAATCACATATTTCAAGTCCTACGACTTTTACACAAGTTATATGTTATTATCCACCATTTTTGTGATTTTACTAGACTTTAACGCATCAAAATGTATGTTTACGATATTTAACCGACAATATTCCTTTTAACCACTTTAGATAAGCTTAAAAACAAGTTTTAAGTGTTATACCTCTAGCTCGGGGCTAGGGAAGAATCTTGATGGAAAATGGGTGGATAAAAGCTAACGGAAGCGGTCCTTCACGTTCCGAGTGCACCAAAGCTCCTAATATGTGACCTTTATTGTATGTAGATGCTTGGAATGGCTTGTTTAAAATCAAAAATGGATGTGGGGGTGGGTTGTGTGCTCGGCCGAACATAGGCAAGGGAGGAAGAGAATTTGTTTGTTGTTGATGGTGGGATGAAAGATAATGGTGACCTTACATGTAAATATATAATCCAACCTTCACCATTATCCAATATACAATATATTAACTAGATACTAGATGAGAATAATTATTATAATAAAAAAAAGAATGGAAATGGGTGTGCTTTAATTCTCGGCAGTAAGTAAGGCAAGAGGAAAAGAGAGTGACTTTTGTTGTGGTGATGTGAAGTGAATGACATTGTTAACCTCAAGGTATTCTTATAATCCTTATCCATTATTATCCAAGGTATAAAATGTTCACTAGATACTTAGCATCATCAATAAAATAATCATTCAAGGACAATTTGTGTCACCCCACATGGTGACCGATTGGACTAAAGGGTTAGGGTAAGTGGTCCCTTTTTCAACTAGTTAGTTAAATAAAGTTTAGTTTAGTTAGGAATTAATTTAGAGTATTATGTGTGCTATAATTTATAACGGGTGTTAGGGTATTCGGGAACCCTAACTGGCTCAGAAAAATATAAATAGTGAAAATAATAATATTTTCATGTTCCGGGTAAAGTCCGGGTGTCCGGTTGGATAGTAATCCGCTAAAGCGTTACAAGGGCTTTAAAGTGTCGTTGTTAACATTTTTAGTGACACAATTTGTTTTCCCGACACTTTAGAAAGTGTCTAGTGTTATTTTCTCATGTTCTGGCACTTTACTAGTCAGCTAGAAGCTGGATTATTTATTAAAGTGCTGTGTTTGGTACTTAAAGTACGTTTTTGGCACATCCGAATCAGTGTATCTTATTCCTAGAGACGCGGTACCACAACCCTTATATCCCTACACTCACTACCAGTGTAGCCAAAATATATGAGGCTCTTAACAGGCCTTAGAGGCAGTGTCTGCCTGATGCTGGTTATTTCAGCATGTTCACTGTGTATCCGTTTAGTGCTACTGTGCTTTTTGTGCATCATGTTTGTCACTAAGGTGTCGTATGTAAATAATGTAGTGACAGCATATAAAGTATGATGCAAGTAAGTGCATGTATCAGTATGCAGGTAGCAGTTTATCAGCTAGTTTCAATCAAGCACAGTAATTAAGCAGTAATTAATCATTCATTAAGTTGTACGGATACCTGGTTTAGTGCGGGTTGTCACATTTTAATCGATTGTCAACCTCATTTTCTGTGTCATAAATATATAGTTGTGCAAATCTTGGCCGTCCATCAATATGCTGAGGTAACAAAGTACCAATCCTATGATGATTATGTCCATTCAACACATATGTATAGGGACCACTTCCATCATTAACATCCGAACAGACTTTACCACCAGTAGAAGTAAACGAAAACATTGAATTTAGAAGCTTGATATTCTCTTTAAACACCTTAGATCGCGGTTCACCATTCAGCTGTAAAAGCCGCCGCAATGGTTCCGGAGCATGCCGAAGTAAAGGTAAAACAACCTTGCCTTTACCACAACAAATAGAGAAAGTTGGATTAGACGGAGCAAGATATTTAGTACTTCTCTCACCATACCACAAGATCGCTTTGCAAGACATACATATTCTGTAATTCCACAATCCTAATATGATACATCTCCTATACAAAATAAAACAATCATATAAGAGAAAGTTATATTTATCATTTTAATGAGGCATTCAAACAACTAACAGTCATCAATGAACAATCCATACTTGATGAGTTTTCATCTTGGTAAACACCAGTACAAGATGACCTCCGGTTGTGCATAGATGGCGATGATGCTGAAACAAACTCTGAAGTTAAAGAATGTGATACAAAACGTGCATCACTATTCATTGAATTAGTTCCATGGAATTGATTTGAATTTGGGCCAACTGCAATACACGTAGATACAATCAGATGTGTCCTAAAAACATGAACACGTTTACATTACTTGGCATAAAAAAAAATTAACAATACGTACCATAACAACGTCGTTGAACTGGCATATTTTCAATGTTTGAACCAGCAGGGCGATCTCGTAATCGAGGACGACCACGACGTCTAATATTACGGGATGTTTCATCAGATCGAAATGTCGACATAGATGAAGAAGACAGTGTTGATAATATTTCAGAATCACTTGCAATACCATGGTTAATATTAACACTATCCATACCACCAAGATCTGTATACAAACAACATTCATTTGATACCACTTGATGAATAATGTCAATGTTTTATTCTCCATCTTCTTCCTCTTCATATCTAGTCCTTAAATACCTCAACTACTCATACTGATAGCTATTACATACTGGAAGCTCTACACAATACTTACCAATCCATACGTACATAATATCATGGATTATACCAAACAACCAATGCGCACCAGCCTTACACACTATATGCAAGCTCTGACATTTGTTAGAAGAATCAACAGATAAACCAACAACATGTGAAAATATTTTGTAGTAAACTTCCTGTTATCACTGTATAAACTTGTTTTGCGTATAATGCACTCCAAAATACCATCTCACAACCCATCATTACATAAGCACAAAACACCGTATCCATACTTGATATCACTCCAAGAAAATAGACGACTATTATATAGAAACACCATCGGATCTATATACATACTTAGAACATAACACTGTTTCATGCAGGTAAAGCAAACATCTCGATCATAAATACGCTATTAATTGTCAAGCTATACCCTAATCTATTATTTATACTACATAATTTAAATTAACAAAACACAATAGCAACAAACATAGCTATAAGAAGACATGCAACCAACCATTAAATACATGTAACAACAAAAGAAAGCAATGAAATTAAATATGAATATGAAACACCTATACACACTATGAAAAACAAAATCACACATACATTGCTAAATAGATAGTAGCTCCTTTGATACTTCGTTTCCAACTACAACTTTTCAAAACCTATTGATAAGGGAAACTAAAGAACTGTAGTAAAAAATATTAAGACAACAGTTGGGTTATTAAAAACGGTTATCAAAGTTCAAATAATAATGGGGCAACATAATGGGTAGTTTTTGAACATGCACCATAATTGTAGGAATTATAATTGTCTTTAATTAGATAATATTATATATTTTATACAAAAACAAAGTAAACACGAAACTACCACAAATGAATGCATAACTTAAAATGCTAATTATAATTACAAACATTAGGTGTGTTAACCTAACTTAAGTTTTTTTAAACAAAACGTGTTTTTATAGAAATGTAATAATATATACTAATATTGTCCTATACCATTTATGATGTTGATTACATTGTGTTTTATTATGGAAAAGATTGTGCTTATACGAAATCACTATGTTTAGAATAGTACGTTACCCTATTGCAATAGTCCTTATATACTATTTGTAGTTGTATGTATATTTTATACAATATTAAGCTCTAATAAAGGCATTGTGTTTTTTATTAAAGCTTACTTTTTTTACTAAATTCTGATTATCAATGTAAACTTGTTTAAGTGGAAAAAAAAAGCACAAACACAACCCAAACTATATAAATCAAACACTCTTTTCTGTAAAGATGGCCTAACTTTAATTGTAAGAAATACAATAACTGAAACAAAAGCCGCTTTTATACAAACTAAAATAGCAACGTCGCCTTTCATCCTAGGCCACCAGTAATAACTTTTGAGATCTTGGTACATCTTATCCGATCCAGGGTGGATAGAGTACCGTGACTCGTGCGCCTCGTCGAAAATAACTTCCTTTAATCCACCAAACAGAGGAACCCAAATCCTTTTCTCAAAACATAATGTTCCTTCCTCGTTTGGTACCAAAAGCTTTCCATTCCACGGAGATATTCTTCCTCAAGGTTTCCCTCCTTGAGAGCTTCCTTTTGTGCAGCACGAATGCGCGAGGAAAGATCGGTTCGTATGATCATTTCCAAAGCTCTAACCCTTATGGGCTTGATTCTTTCTTTACGACTTAGGGCATCGGCGACTACATTCGCCTTCCCTGGATGATACTTTATCTCGCAGTCGTAATCGTTTAACAACTCAACCCATCGTTTTTGCCTCATATTCAACTCCTTCTGGTTAAATATATGCTGTAGGCTTTTGTGATCTGTGAAGATTGTGCACTTCGTACCATACAGGTAGTGTCTCCAGATCTTTAAAGCGAAAACCACTGCGCCAAGCTCTAAATCGTGGGTGGTATAGTTCTTCTCGAGCACTTTCAGTTGGCGTGATGCATAAGCAATGACCTTTTGGCGTTGCATCAACACACAACCCAATCCTTGACGCGATGCGTCGCAGTATACCACAAAATCGTCGGTACCTTCCGGTAGAGCTAAGATTGGCGCGTTACAAAGCTTATCCTTCAATATCTGAAATGCTTCATCCTGTTTGATTCCCCAATCAAACGTCTTATCCTTCTGGGTGAGGAGCGTCAAAGGTTGAGCGGTCTTTGAAAAATCCTCGATGATCCTTCGATAGTAGCCAGCCAAACCCAAGAATTGTCGAATCTCGGTTGGCGTTGTAGGCGTTTCCCAATTCTTGATTGCCTTGATCTTTGTGGGATCAACATGAATCCCATTTCCATTAACCACATGTCCAAGAAACTGGACTTCGCGTAGCCAAAACTCGCACTTAGAGAACTCGGCATGCAACTGTTCCTTCTTTAGCAGCTCCAGAATAGTTCTTAGATGCTGTTCGTGTTCAGCCTTTGTCCTTGAATAAATCAAGATGTCGTCGATAAACACAATCACGAACTTGTCCAAGTATGGCTTGCAAACTCTATTCATTAGATCCATGAATACCGCAGGTGCGTTTGTCAAACCAAATGGCATAACGAGGAACTCGTAGTGTCCATAACGAGTTCGGAAGGCTGTTTTCGGGATACTTTCCTCCTGTATCCCTAATTGATGGTATCCAGATCGAAGATCGATCTTTGAATAATAGTTCGAGCCTTGCAGTTGATCAAACAGATCGTCGATTCTTGGCAGAGGATACCTGTTCTTGATCGCCAGCTTGTTCAATTCTCTGTAGTTGATGTTTATTTGAAAATCATCATCCTCCTTTTTGATGGGTAACAATGGGATTACCCCGAAAAGGAATTTTTGGTCTGTTATCTTCCTTCCCCATCCGTTACCAACACTTCTCTGTCAATCCTTGCACCCCCGAAAATGTAAGTCGCCATGATGCATTGACTACGGGTGCAGTGCCTGGAATTAAATCGTCGTGAAACTCTACTTGCCTTAGAGGCGGTAATCCAGGCAAGTCTTCTGGGAAGACTTCTGGATACTCCCTTACGACAGGGATGTCTTCGATTCTTGGCTCAGCAGCCTTTTTATCCACGATGTGTGCTAGAAAAGCAACACATCTTTTCTGTAAACACTTCCTTGCTTTCAAGCAGCTGATAAATCTTAGCGGTGTGTCACGCTTCTCTCCGTGAACCACAATTGTCTCACCATCATCAGTTGGAATACGAACAGCTTCCTCGTGACATACTATCTCAGCCATGTTTCCGGATAACCAATCCATTCCTACCACCGCGTCGAAGCTTCCCAATTCGACTGGTAGTAGATCCAAAGTAAAATCACGTTCTCCCAGTTCTATCACACAGCCTCTGATTACTTCGTTGGCTTCAACTAATTTTCCATTAGCTAATTCGATCGAGTAGGGGATATCTAACTTACTAGCGGTTAAACCAAGTATATTCTTAAATTCTAATGACACGAAGCCATAACCGGCACCAGCATCAAACAAAATAGGTGCAAAAGTTTTGGTTGTTAGAGAACGTACCAGAAATCACACCTGGATCCTGGCATGCCTCACAAGCTCTGATGTTGGATTTTCTCTCACGGTCTTGTTTCAACTTCAGGCATTCCCTCTTAAAATGTCCAACTTCCTTACAATGGTAGCATCCTATCATTCGGCCATCTCCTTTCCCATTTCCACCTAGAGCGTTGTTACTGTTTTCTCCTTGTATGGAACTCTTCATCCCACAACCTTCCTTGTTGTGTCCTTTCCTCCCGTACCAAGGCTTCTGACATCCACCATCCCGGTGACACTTGCACTCAGCACATCTTGGTTTGGTTTCTAAGTAAATCTTATCACTGGCCTGTTTGTTAGGGCAATTTTTCTTGAAATGCCCTTTGTCCCCGCAGTCAAAGCAACCTCGAATAGATCTTTGTTCATCGTTATTCATTTGGGTATTTTCGGCAAGCTTCCTTTTGTTCTTTCCAGACGACTCTACCTGAGTTTTCTTGTCAGGGTTTGCAAGTTTTTCTAGTCTATTTGCTTCCGTAACGAGTGCCAAACCCATCTTACTTGCAACAATGGTTGTTGGTGGCGTAGATGCTGTCATCAAGCTCAAGACTTGAGGCGCCAGTTCCCAAATGAATTGTTCCAATTTCTTCAGTTCTGGTTTTACCAGATATGGAACAATTTGTGACAGATCATGGAGTCGTTGCACGTACTCCAACACCTTCGGACCTTCCATCATTAGGCTCCGAAATTCATCTTCCCACTTCTGGGTTTCCGTGTGGGGGCAATACTTCTTATGCATCATTCCTTTCAACTCATCCCAAGTTAACGCGTATGCTGTAGTTAGGCCCATTATTCGAACCTGAAGATTCCACCATAATCGAGCTCCATCTTGAAACAACTCAGAAACGTATGGGACCTGTTGTTCTGGCGTACAGCCACTCATCCGAAAGATGGATTCCATACTTTCAATCCATTTTACAAAAGTTATGGCACCCCCAGTGCCGTCGAACTTCGGAGGCTTGTAGTTGAGGAAGTGCCAGTAGGAACAACCGTTATTTTCTGAGGTACCTTTGATTGGTTCGGAGCGTAGGGCCTCGTGCTGTGCTATAGCTGCAGCAATTATCTCTTTAAGTTCTGCCTCAGAGGTGGGCATGCGCATTTCGCGTCTTGGCGGCATCTTCTAAAAGACGTTTCACATAGGTTAGTGAAGTGTACGTACCAACACATAACATTTCACGTTATCAACAAGTCAATCACATAACCTCTTATGTTATAGGACATAAACAATTGATTGAACATCGCATGTAATGAGAATACTGCGATTGTATTGCTACAATTCGAGACCACAATGTAAAGCTCACAAATGAACTACTATATCATACTACATCAATGGCTTAGTAGGGGACGGCCCTAGACAAGTCGTGCGATCGCTGGTCATGTTCAGGAGTCTCTGGTTCGTCCTTTCTCAAATTTCAGGACTCCACGTCAAGTTTCTGAATTTCTGTCCTAAAACAACATTTCTTCTCAATCGTTTTCCTTGAGCTCGTCCCAGCTCAGTGCATAAGCAGTGTCTGTGCCAAGGGTTTGAACCTAGAGGTTCCATAAGAGAGTGTGCCATCTAGCAACATCCCCGAGATATAGGTAACACTCTGTTGGGGCGAACAGTTACTCGTTCTTAGAACGGAGTTGGTCTCTTCGGACCAACGAACAAATGCAACGGTGCCTCCTCTTTTGTCAAAGTTCAAAGGCTTGCAGTTCAGGAACTGTTTATAGGTGCAGCCAGTTGGATGGTTACTCCCAGTAATGCCATCGTTGTACTTAGAGCGGAGGGCCTCATGTCGTGCATTTATTGGTGAGATGCGTTCTTGCAGCTCGGCTTCTGTCCTTGGCAACGTACTGGTGTTTGTGTCACGTCTGGGTGACATTCCCTTTTGTCGAAGTGGTGTGAAGCGGGTTAGACAACGTTCCAATTGTCTATGAGGTATATAGCAACATAAGCCATCATGCAATCACCCATTTCACACGCAAATATATACTCACTGTATAAGTGGGGAAATAAATTCCTGAGCCTTCACATAGGCTTGTCAATTTGGCTTGTTGCTTGTAATAGAATGAACTCGAGGCTACATCGCCTAGGTCATTTGTGTTTAGGTTATTTCCTGCTGCATTGGTTATCATTAGCTTGGCCTGCAGAGTCCACCAGGATTCCTGTGCACTTCAAATCGTTATTACGTGGGCCCCCGTAATAATAAATTGTCTTGCACAGTTACCCCAAATTTTCTCTCATCCAAGCAGATGATCAATCAAGGAGCAACAGTAGGTGCATTGGCATGAACAGGGTCATGCTCCAATGCGGGGTCAGGAGCAACGCCTGGCTCAGGGGCCACGGCTAGCTCTGAATCAAAAACTCCATCTCAAAATCAGCTGGATCAACAATCACAGGGGTTACAGGATCCCCCAGGGCTGGTCTAAGTGCATGAACTCAATGTCATGGTCTGGATCACACCAGGCGGAAAAACAGGATTGCCCTCAATATCGCGATCAAACTCAACATTGTGTGCGGGATCCGGTGCAGCTAATGATGCCCTATCAGGGTTGGCGTCGTGTAAGTAGTGCTGCATTCCCTGTATGTGCGAAGATGCGGATGTTAGAAACTCAAATGAGTCTGGGATAGGGGAATGGACATGAGTTTCCCCCTACAGGAGCGTCCGCATGCAGTAGTCTAATACCAGCAGCAATGGGGCCTCGCCCTCAAGTGGGTCCTCTTCTTAGTAGTTCGACATCGTCTTCAGAGACAACGTCGGGGGCATATCAACAACGAGATAAGCGGCAGGGGGGGCAAATTCCCAATAAGGTAGCCATTAGTAGGCTCTGCTACGACTTCAGGCAGCGCACAGAGGGCTGAGAGTCGTCGTTGTCTGTGCCGGTAGTATCAGAAATGTACACCTCATGCTTTGATGGTCTATGTCGTCTGATACTATGGTCATGGGATTTGTAGTGTCCGTCTTTCTAGTACTTGATGAAAGCATGACGTTTGTAACACAAACACATATACGTATAATAATCAATCATATAGTCATATAAACATGTAGTCACCACGTAACATTCAAATTATCCTTCTAGTCCCACTAGCCAACACTTCTAGTCCCACTAGCCAACACTTCTAGTCCCACTAGCCAACCCTTCTAGTCCCACTTCTAGTCCCACTAGCCAACACTTCTAGTCCCACTAGTCAACACTTCTAGTCCCACTAGTCAACACTTCTAGTCCCACTAGTCAACCCTTCTAGTCCCACTAGCCTCCTATCTCAGCCTCCCAGACTGAGCCGAGAATAATAAATAAAATGTGCTCAACATTTGTTTGTAAAAAGTTGTGGATCTGGACTTAAGTGGTATGCAGAAAAATGTTTTCGTGAGAGCCCTAGTGATCATAGTCTAGACTCGAGACAGAATCCTAGTTCGCTATGATCAGAGCTCTGATACCAAGCTGTCACACCCTGGCTTTGCGGAAGCGTGGTATATTTTGGTGTGACTTCTTAATACCATAGCTTAATCATAACAAGCTATATGAATTTAAAAACCATGCAAGTCATCCATTAAGTTTTGAAAACAAAATACAGTACCATTGTTTTAACCAACAACCATAACCTTGTTCAACAACATTACAAACTAAAACATAACATAAACGTGGTTTAAGGACTGTGTCTTGTCCAGGAAAGAGACACATCCCCTAAACCCTGATGACTCCATGACAAGTGCAGCGAAAAACGTTCCATACCGTGCCAGATCCGTTTAATTTCCTGAAATACATGTGAGTTGAAAAATCAACAATAATGTTGAGCGAGTTCATGTGCAAGTGAGTAAGTAAAACACTTGTAAGTATAAAAGTTTCCTGGTATGTAGCAGTGTAAGAGGACTTGTGATCACCAATGGTTTGCAAGGCCATTAGCATGTTGTGAAATGCAAATAGTAAGACACGACCTAGCCGATTTTTGCGTTGGGCAACCAAGTCACTCCAGGTCCGTTCTGTTGGCCTCAGAGAGGTCCGTTTGGCCTAGAGCTGGGCTCGCTACACCCAGATAGATCTACCGCTCGAGTCCCTCGGTGTTCTAACTACCCATTCACATGATCTAAACCTCCTTACGTTATTCATACCGTGTATAAAGTACTTGTAACAAAGTAACATGTATTTCACCCCCGCAGTTAAGAAAACTGAAAACAGTTAGAGAAAAGGGGGACATGAACTCACAGTGAATGCGCGTCTCTACCAAGTGTCTCCAATACAGTAAGCTGTGCAACGACCTACAAATGCTAATTCTATTAGGCGGACGGCCGTGCTTTAGCTTTACAGTTTATGTCTTTGGGAAATAGTTAGACAACTATTTCTTGTTTATGTTCCGTATACACTTGGTAGTTATTCTTCTTCCCAAGGATGGGGGATACAATACATGTGCGTAAGTTACGTTTTATCAATCTTGTGGTAATGTAATTACCGGTGTAACTTATATGTTTGTGTAAGCGTTCGCAAAGTTTTGGGATCATTAACGCTTGTAAATATTATTTTCACTCTAAAATAATATTTATGTATTTCACAAAATAATCATAAACAGTGTTGTGACAAATATACTTATCACGTTAATCTTTGTGAAAATCCCACCTCCGGATATGTAGTAAAATATAGTGCTGGCGAAATTTATGTTTCGAAAATATGTCCAAAAATAGTTCTAACACTTGTTGTGAAAAAAAAAAGTCTAAGTGTTAGGTTTTTAGAAAATTTCGCCAGAGTTTCCTCTGTAACTGGAGGTGGCCACGCTTTCAAGCGTATCATTTTCTTTTAACAAATCAATTCAACAACTTCTTTATTCAATCAAACAATTTCCGACACATCAAACTAGTCGACAAGTATGTAAATTTGCATAATCGCATGAACTTGTAGTTTTTCCGCATCTTTAATGTAAATCATCTTTATATATTTAGATCTTTATATAAAGTAACTTTAATCTCATGAAAACCTCGTGTTTAGAGAAATCCGTCTTTACAACTTCTAGTAACAAGTGACCAATTTACTTCTTTGTCGGATCTCTTCATTTCACAAGTGTCTACACACTTGTGGTTTATAAAATCATATTTAGTAGTGTAAGATCCATCTTTAGAAAAACATGATTTCTTTAAAGTGTGGTCCTTTGAAGATACCACTTGCGGATACGTAGATCCGCTAGTTTTAAACACCATTTTACCGGTTAAATCACTTTTACACAAGAAAAATATTTCTACACAAGTTCATGTATCTTGTGTGGTAGAGTTTCGCCTTTTAACCCTTGTGGTAACCAAAAACAAGCTTATGTGAAGATACATGATCTTACAAAGTCGGGTTAAACGGAGGTCCGAGCTACCACATCATAGATCGGGTCTCAATAATCACATATTTCAAGTCCTACGACTTTTACACAAGTTATATGTTATTATCCACCATTTTTGTGATTTTACTAGACTTTAACGCATCAAAATGTATGTTTACGATATTTAACCGACAATATTCCTTTTAACCACTTTAGATAAGCTTAAAAACAAGTTTTAAGTGTTATACCTCTAGCTCGGGGCTAGGGAAGAATCTTGATGGAAAATGGGTGGATAAAAGCTAACGGAAGCGGTCCTTCGCGTTCCGAGTGCACCAAAGCTCCTAATATGTGACCTTTATTGTATGTAGATGCTTGGAATGGCTTGTTTAAAATCAAAAATGGATGTGGGGGTGGGTTGTGTGCTCGGCCGAACATAGGCAAGGGAGGAAGAGAATTTGTTTGTTGTTGATGGTGGGATGAAAGATAATGGTGACCTTACATGTAAATATATAATCCAACCTTCACCATTATCCAATATACAATATATTAACTAGATACTAGATGAGAATAATTATTATAATAAAAAAAAAGAATGGAAATGGGTGTGCTTTAATTCTCGGCAGTAAGTAAGGCAAGAGGAAAAGAGAGTGACTTTTGTTGTGGTGATGTGAAGTGAATGACATTGTTAACCTCAAGGTATTCTTATAATCCTTATCCATTATTATCCAAGGTATAAAATGTTCACTAGATACTTAGCATCATCAATAAAATAATCATTCAAGGACAATTTGTGTCACCCCACATGGTGACCGATTGGACTAAAGGGTTAGGGTAAGTGGTCCCTTTTTCAACTAGTTAGTTAAATAAAGTTTAGTTTAGTTAGGAATTAATTTAGAGTATTATGTGTGCTATAATTTATAACGGGTGTTAGGGTATTCGGGAACCCTAACTGGCTCAGAAAAATATAAATAGTGAAAATAATAATATTTTCATGTTCCGGGTAAAGTCCGGGTGTCCGGTTGGATAGTAATCCGCTAAAGCGTTACAAGGGCTTTAAAGTGTCGTTGTTAACATTTTTAGTGACACAATTTGTTTTCCCGACACTTTAGAAAGTGTCTAGTGTTATTTTCTCATGTTCTGGCACTTTACTAGTCAGCTAGAAGCTGGATTATTTATTAAAGTGCTGTGTTTGGTACTTAAAGTACGTTTTTGGCACATCCGAATCAGTGTATCTTATTCCTAGAGACGCGGTACCACAACCCTTATATCCCTACACTCACTACCAGTGTAGCCAAAATATATGAGGCTCTTAACAGGCCATAGAGGCAGTGTCTGCCTGATGCTGGTTATTTCAGCATGTTCACTGTGTATCCGTTTAGTGCTACTGTGCTTTTTGTGCATCATGTTTGTCACTAAGGTGTCGTATGTAAATAATGTAGTGACAGCATATAAAGTATGATGCAAGTAAGTGCATGTATCAGTATGCAGGTAGCAGTTTATCAGCTAGTTTCAATCAAGCACAGTAATTAAGCAGTAATTAATCATTCATTAAGTTGTACGGATACCTGGTTTAGTGCGGGTTGTCACATTTTAATCGATTGTCAACCTCATTTTCTGTGTCATAAATATATAGTTGTGCAAATCTTGGCCGTCCATCAATATGCTGAGGTAACAAAGTACCAATCCTATGATGATTATGTCCATTCAACACATATGTATAGGGACCACTTCCATCATTAACATCCGAACAGACTTTACCACCAGTAGAAGTAAACGAAAACATTGAATTTAGAAGCTTGATATTCTCTTTAAACACCTTAGATCGCGGTTCACCATTCAGCTGTAAAAGCCGCCGCAATGGTTCCGGAGCATGCCGAAGTAAAGGTAAAACAACCTTGCCTTTACCACAACAAATAGAGAAAGTTGGATTAGACGGAGCAAGATATTTAGTACTTCTCTCACCATACCACAAGATCGCTTTGCAAGACATACATATTCTGTAATTCCACAATCCCAATATGATACATCTCCTATACAAAATAAAACAATCATATAAGAGAAAGTTATATTTATCATTTTAATGAGGCATTCAAACAACTAACAGTCATCAATGAACAATCCATACTTGATGAGTTTTCATCTTGGTAAACACCAGTACAAGATGACCTCCGGTTGTGCATAGATGGCGATGATGCTGAAACAAACTCTGAAGTTAAAGAATGTGATACAAAACGTGCATCACTATTCATTGAATTAGTTCCATGGAATTGATTTGAATTTGGGCCAACTGCAATACACGTAGATACAATCAGATGTGTCCTAAAAACATGAACACGTTTACATTACTTGGCATAAAAAAAAATTAACAATACGTACCATAACAACGTCGTTGAACTGGCATATTTTCAATGTTTGAACCAGCAGGGCGATCTCGTAATCGAGGACGACCACGACGTCTAATATTACGGGATGTTTCATCAGATCGAAATGTCGACATAGATGAAGAAGACAGTGTTGATAATATTTCAGAATCACTTGCAATACCATGGTTAATATTAACACTATCCATACCACCAAGATCTGTATACAAACAACATTCATTTGATACCACTTGATGAATAATGTCAATGTTTTATTCTCCATCTTCTTCCTCTTCATATCTAGTCCTTAAATACCTCAACTACTCATACTGATAGCTATTACATACTGGAAGCTCTACACAATACTTACCAATCCATACGTACATAATATCATGGATTATACCAAACAACCAATGCGCACCAGCCTTACACACTATATGCAAGCTCTGACATTTGTTAGAAGAATCAACAGATAAACCAACAACATGTGAAAATATTTTGTAGTAAACTTCCTGTTATCACTGTATAAACTTGTTTTGCGTATAATGCACTCCAAAATACCATCTCACAACCCATCATTACATAAGCACAAAACACCGTATCCATACTTGATATCACTCCAAGAAAATAGACGACTATTATATAGAAACACCATCGGATCTATATACATACTTAGAACATAACACTGTTTCATGCAGGTAAAGCAAACATCTCGATCATAAATACGCTATTAATTGTCAAGCTATACCCTAATCTATTATTTATACTACATAATTTAAATTAACAAAACACAATAGCAACAAACATAGCTATAAGAAGACATGCAACCAACCATTAAATACATGTAACAACAAAAGAAAGCAATGAAATTAAATATGAATATGAAACACCTATACACACTATGAAAAACAAAATCACACATACATTGCTAAATAGATAGTAGCTCCTTTGATACTTCGTTTCCAACTACAACTTTTCAAAACCTATTGATAAGGGAAACTAAAGAACTGTAGTAAAAAATATTAAGACAACAGTTGGGTTATTAAAAACGGTTATCAAAGTTCAAATAATAATGGGGCAACATAATGGGTAGTTTTTGAACATGCACCATAATTGTAGGAATTATAATTGTCTTTAATTAGATAATATTATATATTTTATACAAAAACAAAGTAAACACGAAACTACCACAAATGAATGCATAACTTAAAATGCTAATTATAATTACAAACATTAGGTGTGTTAACCTAACTTAAGTTTTTTTAAACAAAACGTGTTTTTATAGAAATGTAATAATATATACTAATATTGTCCTATACCATTTATGATGTTGATTACATTGTGTTTTATTATGGAAAAGATTGTGCTTATACGAAATCACTATGTTTAGAATAGTACGTTACCCTATTGCAATAGTCCTTATATACTATTTGTAGTTGTATGTATATTTTATACAATATTAAGCTCTAATAAAGGCATTGTGTTTTTTATTAAAGCTTACTTTTTTTACTAAATTCTGATTATCAATGTAAACTTGTTTAAGTGGAAAAAAAAGCACAAACACAACCCAAACTATATAAATCAAACACTCTTTTCTGTAAAGATGGCCTAACTTTAATTGTAAGAAATACAATAACTGAAACAAAAGCCGCTTTTATACAAACTAAAATACTATCCTACAAAAAAAAAGAAAAAAAAAACAGAAATAAGAGACATAGAAAAATAAAAAACAAACATGAGTACTAAAATCGCTCTAGATAATTAATCTTAACTTCCATGCAACACTTCACACTTTCGTTTGAAACCGAATTTCAAAACAGTCATATACAAGACATCCATCTGTAACTGCCAAACTACCTCATCGACCAACTTTTATTTAAAAGTTAAAACGATGGAAACCAGATATAATTATACAAACGAATGATATAATCAGAGGTTAAAGAATTCAAATATTCCTTTACGATTATATTTATACATACATACATATAATCATATATATATGCACCGCTAACAAACTTGAGCATAAAACATGGATACCCTGCTAACTGAAAATACGTGGAAGATTCATAAATTATGTCACCACACCATTTATTTCGTCAAAAAAAGATGACAACTAACCAACCACGTTTTGTTTTTCTTTTTCTTTTTTTTTAATAAATTGAATAAATGAGACACTACGTGAGCTATAATCAATAGTTTAAAACAACACATCAAAATTTTAAGCTATGTTCAAACGACGTATAGTGATAAAAATATTTATATCTGCATACATTTTAATGTAATAGTTAAGTTAATCTCATCTTGACTCAAGTCACTGGATGCCTGTTGCAAAAAACACAATTAACATTATCCATAACACAATTCAAGATATTGTTTTGTCTTTTATTAATCAACTAAATAACCGAAATATTATTTTTAGAATATTTTAAATGTAGTATCTTTTTTATGTATTATATGTGTTTTCAAAAACAATGACATGAATTCTAAATTCAGATTGACTTTTTTTCAATAACATGGAACCAAAAATAAAAAACATTGCAAGACTTCCGGTGACAAACACAAAAATGGACCCATGCTGTTTGAAATGTTTCAATGAATTTAATAAAATATGATAAATTTTAAGCTTGGGTTACAATTGTATAATTAATCATAACTTTGAGTTTATGTTTCTAATTTGAACTTATAATAAAATATGATAAACTTTAAGCTTAGGTTACAATTGGATAATTAATCATAACTTTGAGTTTATGTTTATAATTTGAACTTAAAAAAACTTTTGGTTATTTAAAAATTGAATATGAAATCACTATAACTTTTAGGATTTTCAATTAATGTTGTTAGTGATACGATCATTTTGGATGTAGCTTTCTTAATGGTTTAACTTGCAAACCACAATAGAGTTGACTTGATCATTTAACAATCTGTATATATAATGCCAAATCAAAAACACAAAACCTGTATACAATTTGTTACACTACCCGAACCATAAACTACATTACACATCATTAATATATTAAATAATACTACATTAAACATCATCCATATATCAAATAATAAAACATAATATCGAACATTAGAAGATCCTTACACAATAAACCACTATATTAACATTAAATTACTAAAATACTAAAGACATTAACATAAACTATAACCAAACATGATACATCAAAACACAAAGAAGAACAGAAGCTTGATACCTTTAGTAATTTGGAGACACAAGGCTCTCAAAATAGACAGACCCTTGTAAGGCAGTCATGTACTTCCAAGGAAAGTAGTACCCAACTTGCATAGTTTTCATATCTAACATATAAATATCCCCACAAGTAGTCATCAACAGCATTTCATCAGTAGACTCTACATACTCTACAAACCCAAGGAAACTCGATGGAACAACACCAATACAAGGCAGAACCCATAAGTTAATCCATTCTTCATATCCCAACTTACACAAACCAACTAAATACATATCATATTTATAACGCATAAAAATGTGAAGTTGCCCAGCAATACTGACCAAAGATCCATCAAAACCTCCACCATAAAAATCACATGGTAATGGAACACTTGAAAATTGCTCTAGGTTAACATCAAAACGTACAATTGACTGCACACAATCACCAGAACATGAATCAACAATGAAATATACACCATCCCCACACAATGTACCTAATGACCATTTTCCACCATGCTTAACAGACAGAACGTCCGTAATTTTCCTCCAGGAATGTAGTCGGGTAGAATAAATATAAACTGCCTCTGTGCCACGTCTTCTTATAACATGTAAAACCTTGTACTCATTTGCAGAATCCACATAGAAAGCAGCAGAATTAGAATCTTTTTTGAAGAAACCATGTGATTCACATGATGGAAAAGTTGTACTTGCCTGTGTAAGAGGATTCCAAATTAAAATTTGACAAGTCTCTTCCAGGCACACACATAACATTCCATCCAAACTCCCTAATATCATCAATTCATCTGGTCGGGTTTTGAATGGTTTAACAGACATCATTTTAGGACCACAAAAGCCCGTGCATGCATAAAACAATTTTTCAAGAGAACCACAACGATCTAATTTCGCAAGCACCCACTTGGTAGCTGACGGTGACGTACTACGACAATGAATTAATGGAAACTCCGGTGTGGACAGGATAGACAACCATTTTTTGCACACCAACTTGCAACGACCTATATCTCTTGCAGAAAGTTTTGTAAAAATACCATACATTAATATCTCTACAAGCAACTCCGACATAACAAATATTGATTAACTGCTCACATTAGATCAACACATGTTAGTTAGTCCAATTCACTTTAACATCAAAGTGTAAATCATAGTTATGAAGAATAGAAGGCAAAATAACAAATTGAAGAAAAGATACTTACAAACAGCAACTTTTATTTGCTCAAAGATCTGGAACAATTCTGACTGAAATGTTACCCTATAATCATATAAATAGGAAGATGTGAGAGAGAAACGTCAACCCATAAAACACTGGAGATAATGGGAGAGAAATGCTTAATAACTAATCACGTAATAAAAGGATTAGTAACCACTAACATAGCAGTTGATTTTTTTTTTAAACGGCAAAACTTCTATATAAATATATAAAAAGGCAACATAGCAGATGATATCTCCAACTTTCTAATACACTTTATCCGGTAAAATAACACAAAACAAAATTTATATCATGTCATATAAAAACGCAATAATATATGAGTCCCTGCCGTCAGTCTTCCGTCAGTTTGACTGTTTGCCAGTTGTGAAAAGTCTATTAATACCCCCCACCCTTTAATATCTACAACCAGTTTCATTATCAACATCAACAGTCGCTCCCAACTCCCAATATCATCATCATCAACAGCTCTCCTCTCCCAACTCCCAAGATCATCATCATCCTCATCAAAGAAATCAACAGATCATCCTCATCATCTTC
Source organism: Helianthus tuberosus (assembly GCA_030545235.1). NCBI lineage: Eukaryota > Viridiplantae > Streptophyta > Magnoliopsida > Asterales > Asteraceae > Helianthus > Helianthus tuberosus. Next base: position 69,027,158 of record CM060407.1, read on the forward strand.
ATCGAACATCGAACAGATAATCTTCATCGAACAGATCAGGTTCATCTTCATCCTCATATTGGTCATTCGATGTGTTTATGTGTTTATATTGTGAAAAAACAGAGCGATGATTCTGGGTTTGATTTTGGGTTCCATTCGATGATTTTTCGTTGATTTTGGGTTACATTCGATGATTTGGGTTGATTTTGAAAAAACAGAGGGTTGATTTCATTCGATGTGTTTATGTGTTTATATTGTGAAAAAAACAGAGCATTGATTTTGGGTTTGATTTTGGGTTCCATTCTATGTTTTTGGGTTTGATTTTGGGTTCCGTTCGACGATTTTGGGTTGATTTTGAAAAACAGAGGGTTGATTTTGGGTTCCTCATTTTGAATGTGTTTGAATGTGTTATTTTGATTGAATATGTTCCTCATTTTGATTCGATGATAACAGTTATTTGGGTATTTTGGATTTGATTTGATGATTTGAATGTGTTATTTGGGGTTAGGGTTTAGGGTTGAATGGATTTTTGGTTTGATTCTTGTGGGTTTAGGGTTGAATGGATTTTTTGGTTTGATTCTTGTTCAAAATGCATCAAAACAGAGTGGTATTTGGGATTAGGGTTTAGGGTAGCAATGTGTTTTGGTTTGAATGTGTTTTGTTTTGTTGTACAGAATGTGTTTTGGTTTGAATGTGTTTAGGGTTTAGGGTATCAACTGAGTATTAAGAACTGATCGGATGAACAGAATGTGTTTTGGTTTGAATGTGTTTAGGGTTTAGGGTATCAACAGAATGTGTTTTGGTTTGGTTTGTACAAATTCTTGTGGGTTTAGGGTTGAATGGATTTTTGGTTTGATTTTTGTTGTACAGAATGTGTTTTTCTTTGAATGTGTTATTTGCAATGTGTTTTGGTTTTGATTCTTGTGTGTTCATCATATTGATTTTCGGTTTGATTCGAATGTGTTCCTCATTTGAATGTGTTTTGTTGTATTAAGAACTGTTGTATTAAGAACTGATCGGATAAGATTCGAATGTGTTCCTCATTTGAATGTGTTTTGTTGTACAGAATGGCTGCGGATGTAAAGATACGGAAAACACCAACTACGAAGGCGAGAACACTTGACAACCTCCTAGAAGATGCGGTGCACATAAGGAAGTGATTGATATGAATGATTATAACTGATGTGCGTTAAAGTGTTATATATATTAGGTGTATATTTTAAGCCCTTTTTAACACTTATTTTAGCCAAGTTTTAAATTTATAAAACACGATATTTTACTAACACTAAACACACATATGGGCAAGTGCACCCATCGTTGAGTGTAGTATAGCGTTGGTAAGATACCGAGGTCGTCCAAGGACACAAGAGCTTTTAGTACCGGTTTATCCTCAACGTCTAACCAAAATAAAAGTTTAGAAAAATGTTTTAAACTAAGAAAAATAAAACTAACTAAAATGCTGAAAATAAAAATAAAAATAAAAACAGATAGACAAGATGAATCACTTGGTTCCGACTCGTATCTAGTATAACCTTTGATTATTTCCGCACTTTTGCACATAATTAAGAGATTATCTTAGTTATTGTAGTAGGCCCCTCTTTTGAAGGCGACGTTACCCTCACCCCAGTAGTTTGAGTCAGCAGGGATACAATCCTAAAAGGGTGGATTATTGGAAGATAATGAATTAAGTTATTAATGCAGTATTGTGGTAGGCCCCGCTTTTGGCGGTGACGTTACCCTCGGCTAAGTAGTCTGAGTCAGCAGGGATACAGTCCTAAATAGCCGGGTTATAGTATTAATAGTAGTTAACTTATGAGGGGATCAAAGAGTTTGGACCCCCGCCATCCAATACCGTGAAGTATTGAAGGAGGTCCTACTAAATTTGACCCAGGTCCATTGCAGGACCTCTAAACGCTGAACAATGGCAAGACCTTTACCAAACCGTTCCCTTAACCCCCTACCAGGTAGCCAACATATCTCCATATAGACCGTGGAGATATGAATGGTGAAAATCCTTTATTTTATATAGACAGTAAAATAATGCCAAGACACCACGGACAAACGATAAGGAAAGATCACCTTCAACATAAGTAACTAGTTATTAAAGTCATTAATACAAAACCAAATAAAAAGTGCAAAAGATTAGAAATAAAAAGTATTATACTAGACACTTTGTCTTCACCAAGTGATGTAAGAGACTTTGGCAAACATGGCCTTGATTGTCAAGAACTCTTACGATCAATCTTGGATCCCGAGACGACTCACACACTCTATGATGGACAATGGATGATGGTGGTGGATGATGGTGTTGTGATGGTGGTGGGTGGTGGGTGAAGTGTGAGAGAGGTGGTGTGCCAAGGGATGAGATGAAATGAATCCAAGCACTCCTATTTATAGGCTGAACAGAGAGTTGGACACGGCCCCGTGTTCGCTGGGCACGGCCACGTGTCCGTCTGACACTCTCTCTCCTCATTAATTGTAATTCGCAATTACAATAAATGCGCCTGCTGTACTTTCGACACGCCCCCGTGTCCGCTGAGCACGGCCCCGTGATGGGCAATAGAAGCTTCTATAGGTTTGTCTTTTCTGCTGCTTCTTGGGCACGGCCCCGTGCTGGCTGAGCACGGGGCGTGTTCAGTCTTCTGTTTTCTCTATTTTGCTTTGGAAGGTGCCGTTGAGGGTTCGGGCAGTCCACTAATGTTCCTTTTCTTGTATTTATGTTGGATTTAGCTGTCTTTTTGCTTCTTTTGCGTTTTTGAGCTCATTTAATCCTGAAAATACAAAAGGAAGACAAAAACACTCTTTTTCCAATATTAGCACTAAAAAAGGGTTAGTTTTATGCCTCATTTGATGTAATTTATATGTTGCATTTTACACATATCAAATACCCCCACACTTGAACTTTTGCTTGTCCTCAAGCAAAACTCTTTAATATGTGGCTTACACTCCCAAATGGAATAGGTAGAAGAGAAGGTTTTGGGCTTGTCGTAGAGTGTCGGGATTTCCAAGATCTTTTTGGGTTTTATTTTTATTTATTTACACTCCTATTCGTAATGATTTATTTAGAACTGTTCATAAAAGAAATTACTTATTTGGGCATAACATGCCTTTTTAAAATTCTATTTATATACAAGTTCACATACCTCGCGGGGAAATCACTCACACTCGGCCGAAGGTGTATTTTTAGTGAATCACTCGAGAGCGGCACGGAACTTATTCCTACCATAGGCTTGCCAAGAAATCAATCCTCCTCCTTTTTAACTTTTATACCTTTGTAGATATCAAGAGGACTTTGTGGGTTAAGGGTTGGCTAGGGTTAAAGGTAGGTGGTTGGGTTAGTGGTTAGTAGAAAAAGGGCTAAAAGCGTAACAAGTGTCGGTTTTCGTATTTTTGCAACTTTTTATTTTGATGAAGCTTTTATTCAAACTAAGTTATTTTTGATTAACTTGTTTGTTTATTTTCTTTTTGCTTCATCATTATCACAAATTTTTTTTTTTTTCACGAAGAACCGAACTTGTTACTAAAATAAAGGGTTAAAAATGAAAAAGGTTTTGGTGGATGAAAGGGTTTTTGTTTGGGTGATGAAACGAAAAGGTTTAGGCTCAAAGGGGCTAACTAGGGGGATTTTTGGGTAGGTGGTAAAGGAAAAAGAAAAATAATGGTGTAGAAATGAAAAGGGTTAGTCCTAATGCCTCCATCATTTACTTACTCGGGTTTAAGTTGATAAGGACCGGGAATGTATTGTCATGGCAAGTTCTAGAGTTGTAAGAACCAAGCAGCTATTCACACAAGAAACGAAAAATGAGCATTTAGTCAAATGATATGTAATTGTGTGCTCAATAAAGGCTCAAAACTCACTTTTGTGGGAATGGGTTTTTATGTGATCAAGTATATAATCAAATTTTAAATAAGTTTGCTATGCCTTTTCATAATTTTCTTATGTTGGTTCTTTTTATCACTACGCTATCGGTTGTAAATTTGTAAAAATATAACCTTTTTGAGAACTTGAATTTCCCGAGTTAAACCTAGACAAGTAAAAAAAATGAAATTTTTGAAAAAATTTGGGGTGATTAGCGGTTCCAATAGAGTTTTGTGTAAGGCTTGTATTTAGGACTTGCAAAATTCAAGGTTTTAGCATCCCCCCCACACTTAAATTACATATTGTCCTCAATGTGTCCCAAAAATAAATTTTTAGGTTGATTAGATGTGTAAAATAGTGTTTAAAAAGCAAAAAAAATTGTGTTACTGGGCGCTGAACACGGCCCCGTGTTATCCGGGCACGGCCCCGTGTTCAAGTGCCAGTAACAAAATTGAAATAAGTCAAACAGAAGGCTGGACATGGGGGCGTGTTGGGTGAACACGGCCCGTGTCCAGGTACCTGTACTGGGCGTTTTTCTGCAGGTGGTTCGGCACGGGGCCGTGTTGGTTGGGCACGGCCCGTGTTGAACCTTCTGAAATGGAGAAAATTGTCGGGTTGCCTCGTTCTTGTGCATGGGATCATTTTTCTCGTTCCCCTTTTCATCCTTTACCACCATGAGTGTGTTGTACTCATTACAAACCATCCAAACCTTAAAACCATCATTTCATTTCATCATAGAGAGAACTTACATAATCCTAAATTAAACTAGATAAAACAAAGAAATAACAAACCATGGAGTCCTAGCCTTTACTTTATTTTAATTTAGCAAAATTTCCAAGAAGTAATTAATCTTGGTTAAACAAGGCCTTTTTGAACTCCTTCTTCCGAGTGCGGTTCTCCTCAAATGTCGGCGAGCCATTCTTCTACCTCCCTTGGAAGGAGAAAAGAAGGCTCATTGGCATTAGTTTGAGGAGTTTCAACTTCCACCGGGATCTCTTGTTGGTGTTCCATGGGAGGTTCCGCCGGAAAGTCTTCCCACCCGGTAGGGTTGTTGATTCCGAGTGCCAGGTTCCAATCCTGTTGAGGAAGGACTGGTTCCATTGGAGGTGCTACAAGAATATTTAACCTCTGGTGCAAGAGGTTAATTTCTTGGAAGCTTCTTTCAAGTCCCATCGTAAGATTGTTAATACGGTCGATTAGGACCTCCTCTACTGAAGTCATTTCGTCGAGAGCCTCCCTTAATGCTATCACATAGTGTACAAGTGTAGCTTCAATGGAGGGTCTTCTTCCTCTTCGGCTGTTTGGCGAATGCACAGGAGATGTTTCGCTGTTTTCACTCGTCATCCTACGAAAAATAAACTAAAAATAGTTTATTTAATGAAACAGTGACCGGACACGGCCCCGTGCTCACTGAGCACGGCCCCGTGTTCATCTTTCTGCAGAGTTTTGGAACAAGGAAACTTGGATTTTTAAGTTATTTTCTGAACGTTGTGGGGCCTTTTTGGCTACTAATAACTTAAAACAATGTTTCATAACATGTTTTTACCAAGATTCTTTGAACAAAACTCATTTATCCCTACCATAGAGTTGGAGGAATTCCAAACTTTCAATGGTAGCTCTTGGAGAAAGATGAAGAAGAAGGAAATGGCTAAAAGAGGAAAGGACAAGATGGGTTGTTGGAACCTTCTTTTAGACTTACCTAGGATAGTTTGAGAGAAGATTCTTGCAAATCTCTGCCCCAAGTTGGTCCAAATGTGCAGAATTCTTGGCTGCATTTATAGAAAACGACAGCATCCTGGACACGGCCCCGTGTTCAGTGGACACGGCCCCGTGTGCAGGTGGAGTTCTGACACAGTTTGTCCGTATTCTGACGTACTGATCAGAATGGAATCTTTCGATGGACACGGGGACGTGTTGGCTGGACACGGCCCCGTGTCTAGGGACTGTTTTATGAAGTTATCTAGTTTTTTTAAGGAACTTGTTAGTATCGGGTGGCTCCTGACTGGTTGGAACAACCCCAAAGTGCCTAATATACCTTAATTGTCCTAGACTAAGGCGAGAACGCAAGAGGTTGTCGGTGAGGGTAATTCCTATTTTCATTCTAGGTGGACAAGTCCAACCCTTTCCCGGGCTCTTGTTAAAGAAGGTATATGCCGAATCGCTCAGGTCTATGTATGCACCGAACGAAGTCGATGGAGAGTCCTTCACGGCACAATCGACACAGGGACGACTATCGTCCAAGTCTTTGCTAGGTACGAAGGTATTTTTGGGAGCAACGAGGTTGTCGGAATGCGGTTCCAACATTTCTTCATGGGTATCGTCTTGGGGTGGATCAATAAAATCCTTCCCAAGCTCTTCTATCCATTTCAGAATTAGCTCTTCTAGTTGAAATAACTCGCTAAGGAGCATTTCCCCTAGAATATCTGGCTGGGCGCATTCGAGGGAGAAATAGTGCTTATTTTTACTTTCGCCCCTCTTAAGGTTGTGAGAAGATGGTGGGTCCATGTAGTGGGGCCTATAATTTAGGAAGTAGCATTTTACTTCTTCATGTTCGCCACCACATAATTGACACCACGTACCATAAGAGTGCCGAAAGTAAAAATAATTACTATCACTCATGTTTATGTCAGAAATTACCAACCGTCGGGATCTAACGGTTCTGTTTTCAGTAACTGAAACTTGGGCACGGGGGCGTGTTGAGTGGGCACGGCCCCGTGTTCAGCTTACTGTCTGATGTAAAACAGGATTGCCAGTTCCAATGATTGAGCACGGGGGCGTGTTCAGCGGGCACGGCCCGTGCTGAGCTCTGCAGAAGCTGAAAAACTAAGAAAATCCTAAAAAAATAAAAAGAAAAATAAAAGATGATTAGGCCGTTGATTCCTAACTTTCTTAAAATCCTTGTGTCCCCGGCAACGGCGCCAAAAACTTGATGTGCGTTAAAGTGTTATATATATTAGGTGTATATTTTAAGCCCTTTTTAACACTTATTTTAGCCAAGTTTTAAATTTATAAAACACGATATTTTACTAACACTAAACACACATATGGGCAAGTGCACCCATCGTTGAGTGTAGTATAGCGTTGGTAAGATACCGAGGTCGTCCAAGGACACAAGAGCTTTTAGTACCGGTTTATCCTCAACGTCTAACCAAAATAAAAGTTTAGAAAAATGTTTTAAACTAAGAAAAATAAAACTAACTAAAATGCTGAAAATAAAAATAAAAATAAAAACAGATAGACAAGATGAATCACTTGGTTCCGACTCGTATCTAGTATAACCTTTGATTATTTCCGCACTTTTGCACATAATTAAGAGATTATCTTAGTTATTGTAGTAGGCCCCTCTTTTGAAGGCGACGTTACCCTCACCCCAGTAGTTTGAGTCAGCAGGGATACAATCCTAAAAGGGTGGATTATTGGAAGATAATGAATTAAGTTATTAATGCAGTATTGTGGTAGGCCCCGCTTTTGGCGGTGACGTTACCCTCGGCTAAGTAGTCTGAGTCAGCAGGGATACAGTCCTAAATATCCGGGTTATAGTATTAATAGTAGTTAACTTATGAGGGGATCAAAGAGTTTGGACCCCCGCCATCCAATACCGTGAAGTATTGAAGGAGGTCCTACTAAATTTGACCCAGGTCCATTGCAGGACCTCTAAACGCTGAACAATGGCAAGACCTTTACCAAACCGTTCCCTTAACCCCTACCAGGTAGCCAACATATCTCCATATAGACCGTGGAGATATGAATGGTGAAAATCCTTTATTTTATATAGACAGTAAAATAATGCCAAGACACCACGGACAAACGATAAGGAAAGATCACCTTCAACATAAGTAACTAGTTATTAAAGTCATTAATACAAAACCAAATAAAAAGTGCAAACGATTAGAAATAAAAAGTATTATACTAGACACTTTGTCTTCACCAAGTGATGTAAGAGACTTAGGCAAACATGGCCTTGATTGTCAAGAACTCTTACGATCAATCTTGGATCCCGAGATGACTCACACACTCTATGATGGACAATGGATGATGGTGGTGGATGATGGTGTTGTGATGGTGGTGGGTGGTGGGTGAAGTGTGAGAGAGGTGGTGTGCCAAGGGATGAGATGAAATGAATCCAAGCACTCCTATTTATAGGCTGAACAGAGAGCTGGACACGGCCCCGTGTCCGCTGGGCACGGCCCCGTGTCCGTCTGACACTCTCTCTCCTCGTTAATTGTAATTCGCAATTACAATAAATGCGCCTGCTGTACTTTCGACACGCCCCCGTGTCCGCTGAGCACGGCCCCGTGATGGGCAATAGAAGCTTCTATAGGTTTGTCTTTTCTGCTGCTTCTTGGGCACGGCCCCGTGCTGGCTGAGCACGGGGCGTGTTCAGTCTTCTGTTTTCTCTATTTTGCTTTGGAAGGTGCCGTTGAGGGTTCGGGCAGTCCACTAATGTTCCTTTTCTTGTATTTATGTTGGATTTAGCTGTCTTTTTGCTTCTTTTGCGTTTTTGAGCTCATTTAATCCAGAAAATACAAAAGGAAGACAAAAACACTCTTTTTCCAATATTAGCACTAAAAAAGGGTTAGTTTTATGCCTCATTTGATGTAATTTATATGTTGCATTTTACACACATCAATAACCCCAGTGGAGCTCTTCGATTTTCCTTGAAATTCCAAAGCTCGCTAATTACATATCTACCACTGGGGTTATATTCATTCATATGAATGAATATAACCCAAGTGGCAGATATGTAATTAGATACACTGGGGTTATATTCATTCATATCTGGATCAGTTTCCCGAAGTGCACCCGTCAGTAAAAATCCACAATTGCTTGTGGTCGTATGACGTTTTGTCTCTGTATTGTATGTTACGGTCTTTTGTTATCGAGTCTGTAAGTTCCGTCAACTCTACGAAGTTGGTATGACGTTTTGTCTCTGTATTGTATGTATAAAAAGTTTACATTTAATATACAATTTAGGCTTTAATAATTTGTTATATATAGTATAAATTTAATTATTAGATTTCTTAACAAAAAACCAAGAAAAGAATTTAGGGGCTCAGGTTGATATTTCACTCATACCATAGGGACGCAAAGTGTTATTAATATATGCAAAAAGACGGTCTTACCCCTGCCTCTAACAGTCAACCTGACGGCAGGGACTCAAAGTGTTATGAAATGAATACCACAGGGGCTCAGAATGCAAAAAATTGTTTTTAGGGGCTCAAGTTGATGTTTGGGACATACCACAGGGACGCAAATTGCATTTTACTCCTTTTATTTTAATGGAATGTTATGGTTTGTTTCTTGAAAGTTAGTCTGGATGAATTGTGCTTTTTATTATGGTCGTTTTTTTATTGTGGTTATTTAATCATATATTATTTCAAACATTTAATATCTTCAGTTTAATTTCTTCGAGCGACCATCCGGAGAATTGTAATTGATTTGGTTTATTTTGATGTTAAATTGTGCCTGAATATAGACTTGCACTTGCACACATGAAAAAAACACAATCTCAAACAGCTGCTCTGTGAAAAGCTGTCCACTGCCATAACCACTGTTTTGTTCAAACATCTGCTCTGTGAAAAGCTGTCCACTGCTGAAAGTCAACCCCTGTTCTCTCATTTCCTTGGATATCACTGTTGTTCAAAATCAGTGTTTTCATCCACTGATATGCTATCCACTGATAGATAAAATCACCCACTGTTTTCATTATAACCGTTGCAACCACTGATATTGTTGAATCATGTTTGTTCATTTGAATAATTATGCTTTGTTTTTCAGTTTGCTGGGTTGGACAGTGTTGCTCTAATGAGAATGTACATTTAGAAGCAAGTTTATGATGAAGTTTCTGTTATTATTTATGATAATGTGTGTTACTTAGCCACTCAAGTTGATGTTTCACACATACCACAGGGACGGAAATTGCATTTTTCTCTTAATATAAAGTATTGAAAACATATATAAATTAAAAACTGGAAAAGGCCCCACATTTAGAGTTCATTTTAGCCCTCCAACAATAAAAAACACAAAAAAAAACAAAAACACAATAAATAAAAACCAATAAATAAATAAAACACAATAAAATAAAAAAACACAATAATAACCACTCCTTAACATTAGGGGTTATACCTGCTAAAATTTATTCAAATAATTAACTGCCAAGTTACACATCACATATTATCATACTACGTATGTAATTACAAGAAATCAACAATTTATAATACACAACATACAACTTACTCTAAGAAGTTGATAACCATATATATAACAAAGAACATAAGCAACTAAAATACCATACAAAAATAAAATATCTTCTAACATTACCAAAGTATATTACAATACAAATGAAAAGAGCACCATTCTTTACACACCAACTTATAACGGCCTACGTCTCTTGCAGTAAGATTTGGCAATATCTCAAACATAAGTCAATCGGAATCTCCAGCATGGTAACACTTTCCTACAATGTACATCCCATGCTAACCACACCATGATACTATCCGCTTTAGCCAAGACGTTCCAACATCTCCTCACCGATTTAAAACGCGTCATGATGTTGAATGTATGAAGAGCCTTACAACGAAGCCTTCATTCCCCTTCACAACCAATGTGGGATGTTACAAATCACACTCCTTACAGGTCCCAACATCCTCGATGGCACACCAGACCAATCCCTAGCACTAATACCATCTGTAACAGCCCAACATAACCACACCATCATAATGTCCACTTTAGCTAGGTCAAAACAAATCAATACCAAATCAAGGTTCTTTAAAGAAACAAAACATTTATATATTATAATTTAAAACAATGTTATGCATCATTGTTTGTACTTTATGCTTATAGGGTGACTTTTTGCGATGGTTGGTTGCACCTATAGTTTAGGATTGCATATATGTATTGTACCTTATGTTTTATGAGTTTAAAAAATGCTTGGTTGTATGATCATACGACATTATATTTTATTATTATCTTTATTTTTATTATTATTTATTTCATCTTTTATGCGTTTAAAAAATTTTTGGTTGTAGATTCATAGGACATATATGTATTGTACCCTATGTTTTATGAGTTTAAGAAATGTTTGGTTGTAGGTTCATATGATATTATATTTAATTATGATGCTTCGTAGCTTGATTTAAAAAACATGTAATATATATTATTTTGGGTAATCCCAACATTGTTGTGCAAACTTTTACTACACAGATTATGTGGTACTTTATATATTAAATATGGACAATAAATAGATTGTGCTGGTTTTTTTAAGGCACCAAAGCAATCGATTGAAACATGACGAAACAAATAAGAACAAACATTACGAAAGTTGAAATATAACAAAACGACAAAACAATACATCATTTAAACTAATCACCGCCTCAACGTGTTTAGTTATATATATTTATAACATTCAACACAAAACGGCACCTTAATTGGTGAAGAACAATATATGTCACACGCATAACACACATGATCGGGACAAACAGAAAAACCGCCATCAACATCACAGCCATCAGTGACCTCTACATCACAAACATTATCTACATCTCCAGTTTCGATATCACTACTGACTACACTGACTTGATTATCATCTGCAGACATCAGTTGTTGATCACCCTCGTCACAATCTCCTTCGTAACCCGAAACATTATTACCACCAGAAGCATCAAACGCAGAATGAGATTCAACTTGCATATCCCCTACAGTAAGCCGGAACATCTTTGCATGTTTCTTTCCTTTACAATGAGCATAAAGCTGATTTGCACTTGTACAATATATGTCACATAGAGCACAATGAAAATCCACACAACAATACGATAAATCTTGTAACTGTTGGATTAACACTCGAATGAGTAAACAACAAAATTACAAAGTAAAAACACAAAATTATTAATATTTCAAACACTTATACCTTTGTGGTATGCTTCCTTGACATTACATGATGCCTATATTGTTGTTCATTAAGGCATATGACATTGCAAACAGGGCAGCCAATGATTTCTTCCGGTTTGGCACCATTTGCCACTAACTTATAAACATCTACGTTCATGTTCTTCAAACAACTACAACGAAAATGTAATAGAACACACCTCTATATAGGTAAATATTTAAACGGTTTTAAACTCAATTGGACAGGTAAGTTACTAAGTTATATAAAAACTGTAAATTGGCTAAGGTCGCAAAATTTTCGGAAATCATGAAATTAGTGGATCGAGGTTATACATGACTAAATACAACTCTCATAAACCGATGTTTTAATCAAACAAACTGAAATATTCAAAAAATTCAACCTCAAAGAGTGACTTTTCTCTTCTAATGTATGAATTTGAAACAACTTTGAATATGTATTTATAATAAAGTTTTAATTTAAACTCAATTGGACAGGTAAGATATATTTACTTGAATAAAAAACTGTAAACTGGCTGAGGTCACAAAATTTTCGGAAATCATAAAATTAGTGCATGGAGGTTATAGACGAGTAAATACATCTCTCATAAACCGATGTTTTATACACAATGAATATGTAAAATCACATCGTTGTTTACCAAATATTTAATTACTCTAACTAAAGCTGTTTAAGTTGAATAACACTATAGCGATGTTTAAACATATACCTGAATTACATTAACGATGTTTAAATTGAATTACACATAAAAAATATTGATTGTATAACGTTATTTAATCCTACTACTGACATTATCTAATGACTACAACATACAATACATCACTGACTTTTTAATATATCATAGTCTTTCTAATTAAACATTGAGTTATATTTATTAACCTGTTCTTTATTATTATTATTCTCTATTCATCAGAATCAGAAACCACAACTACACTTGAATCCATCATATAAAAAAAAACAATTCATATAAAAAACATACTGCATATAACTAAATTTTAATAAAACAAACTGAAATATCCAAAATACCCATTGGAAAAAACCTAAAAATCATAACAACTGATTTAAATTAATAGAGATATGAGATAAGTTTATTTCTTGCTAACTTTCTCCAAATCCTTGAAATTACTTGGAGTTGAAGACTTATAGACGTCAACCAATTTACGTTTATTGATTTCATTGGTATCACAACTGGTTTTAGCATCATCAATCTTAACACTTGAAATGTGACTTTTTTTTTTTGATAAATTCTTTATCGTTTCCCTGAAACAAATGTGAAAATTAAGAAAATAATAATAAAATTAAATATGATGTAAATATAAATGTATAAATACGAATCATGTATTGAAATAAAAAATACCTCAGTAATCTTCATCTTTTCTTTGAGCTCATTAATAATTGACTCATCATCAGTCATGTTTGTGACAAGATACATTTCATCAAAATTAGTCAGATTATAAGTTGTTATCTCAATTTTAAAAGCAAACATCTTTCCAATCAACTTGTCTAAATCAACAGGAAACATTACTTCTTCAACATCCTGTGAATCAGAATATTTTATGATAAAATTAATATAAAAAAAAATATTTAAATACAATGAGAAAAAAAATATAGGAGAAGTTAAGATTATTTATACATACAGATGATGAGTTTTCTTTAAGCAATTGAACAGCCGACTTGAGAACAACTTTTTCAATGATTTCATCAACCAGAGGATGAAATAATATTAGTTGAACATCATCAGTATTATCTTCCACTTGAACTTTTATTTTGAATCTAGTTAAGTTAAATATAAAAACACATATATACAAAATCCATTATTTTATAAAACATATAAATATTAAAATAGATAGAGAGAGGTAATATTACCTTGGAACTGGATATATAACACTTTCATCACAATCACGGTTGAAACACACATGAAAATAATGTGACTCCAAACCCACGCAGTCTACAAGATCTGTACCTGCCTCCATTAAACATTTAGGACACTCTACATAGTGCCAACCAAAATCCTTGTCTATAGCCTTAATGGTACCAATTATGATAATAAATTGAGGCTGTATAAATTGAAAAATACAAAAATAATTTAGTTCAACAAAAAAAAATTGTACTTTTTGAATTATAAAAATTTAAACAAACCTTCATGATTTGCCAAAGGTCATACACGTTTTTCAACGGAGACTTCATGATAAATTCATCACTTGACATCTACAAAATGAATACAAAACTTTTTAATATACGAATAGCACAAAATAAAAATTGGAAGTAATAAAATAATAGAGAACATGAAGATTAGAGAAAAAAAATATAAAATCATACCTTCTCAGATTCAACCTCAAAGATAGACTTCTCTCTTCTAATGTGTGAATTTGAAACAACTTTGAACATGTATTTATAATACATATTTGATTTAAACTCAATTGGACAGGTAAGTTATATTTACTTGAATAAAAAACTGAAAACTGCCTAAGGTCACAAAATTTTCGGAAAACATGAAATTAGTGGATAGAGATTATACATGACTAAATACATCTCTTATAAACCGATGTTTTATACACTATGAATATGTAAAATCACAACGATGTTTATCAAATATTTAATAATTGTAACTATTGCTGTTTAAATTGAATTACACTATAACGATGTTTAAACATATACCTGAATTACAATAAACATGCTTAAATTGAATTACACATCAAAAAAATTGATTCTATGACGTTATTTAATCCAACTATTGACATTATTTAATGACTACAACATACAATACCTCACTGACTTTATAATATATCATAGCCTTTCTATTTAAATATTGTGTTATATATTTCAACCTATTCTTTATTATTATCTATTCATCAGAATTAGAAACCACAACTACACTTGATTCCATTACATAAAAAAAAACACAATTAATACAAAACACATACTGGATATAACTAAATTTTAATCAACAAAAATGGATATAACACGAATTTATACAACAAAAACAGATGTCTGCATACACATCATATTTATACGAAAACTAACCGGCTTGTAGAAACATTATTCGAAACAAAATCACAAATCTAAAAACACAATATACTTGCACAACTTCTTTTTAACACTAAAAATGATAAATAAATCATACCAAAAATATATGAAACACAATTACCTCCTCTTCCTACAAATCTTTTAAGTTTGCTTGTACAAAATGATTTCTTTCTATTTCCTCTAATATGTTCCTTTGCAGATTCCACGTCAACCTCTTGTCTTTTACTTGCTCTAACGATATCACCTAGTTCATCTTCAGTGTAATTTCTTGAGTTTTTCTTGAGTTGCTCTAACGGTATCACCTACCACCACCATGAGAACAACTTACTTGTAAATCGCAAGTCAATGTTTGGAGTGGACGCCATTGCAAAAGTATTTCCAAATGATTAAGATTGGTACATAAAACAACAAAAACAATCGCAAATTCTATAACTTCGAGCCCTAACTTTCAGGTAAAACTGAATGTCACCCTTTTCCCTATTTTTAGTTATTATACAGATAATTTAAAAACACTAATATCAAAAACCTTTTCACCCCCATACTGAATACCACTCAAACGAATGTTTAGTTTTATTACAAAAAAACCACCTAATAAACCGAACCCATATATAAGAAGCATAAAAAAAACATAATCATTTATATATAAAGTTATATTTCTTTAAATATAGAAAATACAATTTCCTGAAACTTCATACTTATTCTCATTCATCACTCTATATATAACATACTAAGAACTCCCAAAAAAAAAAGCAACAACTAACAATATCACCAAAACATGATAAAATAATTAGAACAAAAACCAACACATAAATTGTCATTCATCATACTATATATTACTAACTACATACGAAAAGAAAAAAACATACAAAAAATACCAAAACATAGTTCAATACTTGCAACAAAAAACAACACAGAGAAAATTATACACCAACATTTTATACATAAAATAAAACGATAAATTCAAAGTTTCACAACATGAGAACCACGGTGAATTGAAACTTTTGGAACTTTAAGTTTCCGATAGTAACTTTCTAGTGAATCAGCGGTATCATCAACTTCATCTTCAGAATCAGAAAATTGGTCAAAACCAGACTGACCGATAACCTCATCTACATCAGCATCAACAGTCATATCAATAAACTCAATTTCTTCGTGAGAGCTGCTGATCGAAACAACATCATCCCAATTCCAATATAGCAAGTCTCTAGATCATTTGCGCTGCCTCTCAATCCTTCGTATCTGGGTAAGAGAAATAACTTGTTTCATTATGAGCTAGAAACTATCACATAACAAATTTTACTAAGATTTAAAAAATTACAACTTCAATATATATCACCTCCTCACTGAACTCACGGGAAAGATGGGATTTATAAGGACTAAATGGCCCAACAGAAATTATCTCTACACTACCACTGTCGGCCTGTAATCAAAACAAAATAAAAATACCAAAACAACAAAACAATAATATTAAAATATTACAAATAAACTTTATTTATTGATGATATTACTAAATTACCTGTTCTTGACGATTTAAAGGATTGATAAACGACTGCTGCCGGTCATCACCTAAATGAACAGGAATATTACTTCTTGTAGATGCATTTTTCTCCATCACTTGCTCAATATTTGAAGGATAAATCTAAAAATTCTGTTACAAATTCACAAACCTAAATAGTTTTATACTAACATGTTCTTATTATATAAGCTATTCTACAACGGTTTTTAACACACGTTCAAGTATTGTAGCAACTACTATATACACACGTCACATATCAAGATAATGGAACAGTTGATATTTCCAGTTTTATAGGAGAACATGATTTCGAAGGAAATAAAAAACAGTTTAATATAACTTATATAAGAAACCGCCAATTGATATCCTAATCAAAATTATAAGGCTACATCCTAAATTGTTACAAATAATATGGGAGAATGGGAAGTGGGTAGTTACTTCCCATAAAGAATTGCTCTTCTCAACAACTGATCCTGTAAACAACTGTTAAGTCAAAACACTGCTGATCCTGTACACAACTGTTAAGTCAAAGCACTGATGAAGCAAAAAGAATTTATCAAAAAATTATAGATAAATTATCATTTGTTTTAGCTTGTGGACCACAAGTTAGCTTCATAGAAAAAAAAATCACACCTACTCGTGTGCCTAGTTCAATTAGCTTTACTCGGCACTCTATGCAAAAGTTTTCCCAGCAAAGACTCATTTACCCAAAACTACTACACTCCCATGTCACATATAAAAAAATACAATAGTTGATATAATTAGTTTGAGTAAACTTCCGTTTTGCTCCCTGTGGTTTGGCCACTTTAACGATTTTTCCCAAAACCTTCAAAAATAGCCATTTTCAACCAATAGTTTGCTATGGTTTTTCCATTTTGCTCCCTGCAGGAAGGAAAATGGAAAACAAACAATTTGGATGGAGTTAGAGGCGGGACCAAAACGAAAGTTTACTCAATAAGTTTGATTCGTTTGAATATAAAAATACAAGTATATTAACAAAAAAAACACAAAAGAAAAAACACAATGTTATACCATAAAACAAATAACTTTCGTTAAAACACAATCCATTATATCTAAAACAAAATACTTTAGTTGATTTACAACTATAGATTAATTTATTAATTGAGATGCAACCATGTTATGACATTGTAATTTGTATGAATGAAAATTCAAATCTTATCAGATGTTGTGCTTTGTATAAAAAAAATGTTTTTATTGTTTTTATAAAAATACTGTTTTTGTTTATAGACATTACACTTTTCACAACAACATAGAGCTTATAACATTCATACATAAGCATTAAACCTAAACATTCATTTGACCAGACCACATTCAAACAACAACAGCTACATATAAACAATCAACCTAATATCCAAATGTTTTAAGCAACACGAATACATCACACAGGACAATACAGTTTCATTCGCTCCACACGACTTCCTCGTGCTTGCTCTTTCAACCTATTCCTTTCAATTGCGTCCAGCACAACGTAAGCTTCACTATCATTATACACAAACTCCCTTCGAGCATTAAGATAATGCAACAATATTTTGGTTGCATATTTGCATCTTAATTCATCTAATTGTTCTTTCTGCCCACAATCTACTTCTTTCACAAACCCACATCGCCAACGTCGTAAAGAACTCCCTTCGAATGACTCCATATGCCTCATTAAAAATATACCACAATCAACTTCGTTGTCTACGGTTCTCCACGGCATTTCTAGTCGACTTATCTGAGCTTTGTGCATCTTACGTCCACCCACAACACCTTGACTTAACATAAAATCTGCTACTAAATGCCTCTGCAATATAACGATAATAAATATAAAAAATTATCTTTTACATATGATTATGTTTTTTAAATGTCAAGGAATGTACCAAATTTTCTGGCCAGCCTCGGTATTTTAAGTCAGATCTATCATCATATAGACTGCTGTTATCAATCACAGCTATTTGGCACTTTTTCAAATGAAAGCATACCAAGTAGAAGTGATCAGATTGCAAAACAGGTATGAATAAAAGATCAACTTCTTTCAACGATGCTACTTGTTCTTCTTTTAAAACTTTAATCATATTTCCAAAAAATTCAGCTTGCATCATCTCATAGCTTGAACCATATATGCCACCATCCTGTGTATCAGTTATAATAACGTTACTAAAATAAATAAATAAACAATTCACTTATGTTATTTACTTACCAGCATCTGATATGTACAAAACAATCGCTTAATTTTGTCATCAGCCTTAAACTTCTCCTCGTGATTTAAGATTCTGGCCCACACATTAACAACAGCAAAATGGACATACTCGTCATGACTCAATGTTTCTAGCACTATCCTTGTTAGACCTGAATCTAGCTGACCTTCAATTTGAAAAACAACGTCCCTACAATGAATACGAGTTAAAACATCAATCAACTTATAATCATAGTACATTATAATAAAAGAAGTTAAAACACATACATTTCAAATCCTCTGGCAGAGAAAATCCAATCAGAATAAATTTTCTCTACAAATGTCAACTTTTCACTCAATTCCACCACCCGGTTAATGTAAGGTGATCCTGGCACCAAAGTCTCATCCGTAGAATCAACTACATTTTCTTCATCCTTTTCATCTGAATGCACACTTTCCATGTTTTAAACTGAATTTACATTTACACCCGTATTACAATCAGTTTTCGTCTCTTGACTTTGAATCTTCTTTTCTCCCTTACTCTGTATTTCATTATCATCTTTTGGAGATGAATCTGGATCTCTGCTCATAAAACCTGCATTTTTTGCAAATGAAATCAACGGATCCAATTGAGATTTAACTTCTTTAACCACCTGATTATCTGCATAGCACGTAAACCCCTCATTCAGCAATGTCTCTACATTCTTCAAAGACTCTTTTGCCTTTTCAATTTCTACAGTCAAATTTCTGACAAAAACATGTTTCAATAAGAACAATAAAAGATGATAAAAACTATATATATATATATATATATATATATATATATATATATATATATATATATATATATATATATATATACATATCATATATTCA
This sequence comes from Helianthus tuberosus, assembly GCA_030545235.1. Lineage (NCBI taxonomy): Eukaryota > Viridiplantae > Streptophyta > Magnoliopsida > Asterales > Asteraceae > Helianthus > Helianthus tuberosus. The sequence continues at coordinate 69,046,488 of CM060407.1, forward strand.
GAGTGAAATACTATATGTTTTTGTGTCTTACCGATTCTGCTTCCTCCGTTCGTTCTTCTGCCACGGGAATGTTTGATTCCATGCCAACATCTGCATTCTCATCCCGCCTATTCGAATGTATATTTCGAGTATAACGATCATTGTCTCTACACTCATCATCATCCACTTGCCTTTCATCCTCTCCATGTATATCTTCATGAATCAAATCCTCCTCAACACCAGCACCATCATTGTCTTTGCCCTCGTCATCATCGACTTGCTGTTCCACATTTTCATGCATGGGTTCACCAGTTGAAGAACATTGACGCACCTCACTTTCATTTGATTTTTTGGTCTTTAATCCTGTTGTAGACTTTGAAGTACCTTTCTTTCTTCTTTTCTCAGACTTCAGTCCTTTATTCTTTATGTCCTCCTGTTTGCATAATGTACACTCTTCAATATATTCTATAACAAACAAACCTTTACGCTTAACACGTACATCATGCAACTTGCTTGTATGATCTGCATAGATAAGCTGTAAACAAAAAAATATTTGTCACTCGGTTTTGTTTGGATAAATGCCACAAATGACAAATTAATATTTTACTTATGATCTTACCGCAAGCAAAAACAGAGGCCCATTAAAAAATTGAGCAGGGTGCCAGCCTTTTCTCGCTCTGTCTAACAAAGTTAACATGTAATCACACCAACCCAGTTCTTTTATGTCAACATCCTTTGTTATTAATGGCAAAAATCTTTGGTTGACAGTGCCACTTTTCATTCCTTCGCCTAGATGTGTAAACATCAACACCAAAAAGTTAAAAACAAACAACATTCCACAATCATTGCGTTCTCTCTTGCATCGCCTATCCAAATAAGTTTGTGTCTCTTGTATAAGAAACCTGGTGAAGCCTGTTGGGAATTGACTTCTCCACAATTTAACAACAGGACTTTTTATGTTTGGCCTATTGTTCTCTGTTATCATTCTTGATCCGTTCGGAATTCCCAATACCTTGTGAACCAATTCTGGACTTAACTTTAATGACTGAGATCCAAGATTTAATATTCTTGTTGAATCATCATAGTTCTTAGCCAACCAAAGTCCCAAGCTGGTAGGAACATGCTGAATCTTCAGATTTAGAATAGGACCAAAACCAATATCTCTTACAACGTTCTTTTGCTTGTCATTAAACTCTAACATCCAATCATATAGAGTGCTTGGTGAACATCTTGGTAAAATCTTCTCACCAGTATATGGGAAAAACATTTGACATTCATGGTGATTTGATTCCTCAGGTTGGTCCTTTCGACGTCTCTTCTTTGGCAAGGTATCATCAACTATTATATAACTTAACGAATTTTAGAAACAAACTACAACTAAGATTTTCATGTTTAAATAAATACCTGGTTTTTTTACTTTTGATACAGCAGGATTAACAAAATCAACATCATCATTATCATCAGCATCACCACAGCCTGCCTGTAAAACTGCAGCAGCATATCAAATAAAATAATAAACTATGAAGGGAAAAAATGTATATTATATTTAATCATTTTAAATTGATCTATAACATACCTTCACTCTTTCGTTTCACAGCAACACGAAACAAAGATCCTTCATGTCTCTCCACATTTTATTAGAAACAAAACACATAAAAAATATTAATTGTAAAACGTTATTTAATCCTACTATTGACATTATCTAATGACTACAACATACAATACAACATTGACTTGTTAATATATCACAGTGTTACAATTTAAACATTGTGTTATATTTATCAACCTGTTTTTTGTTATTATCTAGTCATCACAATCAGAAAGCACAACTATACTTGATTTGATGATTTTAAACTTGATACACCCGAGTTTGATTACATTTCTCCAACTTATTCTGCCAATTTTAACAAAATACTATCAGGAAGTATAACATTACAATGTTGTAAAACAACACATAATATTCAACATACAATATAAATACAAAAACACAATCCTATAGCTTACCACATACGTAAAAAAACACAACATGCACCAAGATACTGCAAATAATCAAGAAACATACGCAAACACAATAATTTCCAAAACCATAATATTAAAAAAAAAGCATAATTAATATAAAAAAACATAGTGGATATAACTCGATTTTAACAACAAAAAATGGATATAACACAACTTTATACAACAAAAACAAACATCTACATACACATTATAGTTATACAAAAACTAACCGACTTGTAGAAACAATATTCCAAACAAAATCACAAATCTAAAAACACAATATACTTGTACAACTTCTGTTTAAACATTAAAAATAAAAAAATAAGATATAAACCATAACAAAAATAAATGAAACGTATTTACCTCTGCTTACGAATCTCTTAGATTTGCTTGTACAGAATGACTTCTTTCTATTTCCACTTATATGTTTCTTTGCAATTTCCACTTCAACCTCTTGACGTTTACTTCCTCTAACAGTATCACCTACTCCATCTTCACTGAAATTTCTTGACGATTTCTTACCTATTTAACCAACAGACTTATAAAATCAAAACACAATGAAAATAGCAATCAACAACACCATCACAACAACTTACTTGTAAATCGCAAGTCAATGTTTGCAGTAGACGCCATTGCAAATGTAGTTCCAAATTATTAAGATTAGTACACAAAGCAACAAACACAATCGCAAATTGTATAACTTCGAGCCCTAAGTTTCCGTTAAAACCGAATGTTCATCGTTTTCCCTTTTCTTGACTATTATACAGATAATCTCAAAACAATAATAAGAAATTACCTTTTTGCCCCCCCACACTGAATACCAGTTAAATGAATATTTAATCTTATTACAAATCTTATTACAAAAAATAGTACCACTTAATAAACCGAACCCAAATATAACATGCATAAAAAAAACATAATTATTTAAATATATATTCATTTTTTTTAAATATAGAAAAAAAAATTATTGAAACTTCATTCTTATTCTCATTCATCATCCTATATATAACACACTAAGTACTCACGAAAAATAAGCAATAACTAACAATATCACCAAAACATAATTCACTAATTAGAACAAAAAACCAAAGAATTTATAGACATCATACCTGTTATTCAAAAGAATGAGATATTGACATAGGACACCACATCATCGGGAGTGAGGATGGACCTAAGCAGGATGGACCAAGGGGGTGGATGATGGGCTCCCACACTATTTATAAAAACACTTAAGAAAAAATAAACTGATTTGATTTTACAGAGAGAGAGAGAGAGAGAGAGAGAGATAGAGAGGAGAGAGAATAAAGAGAGAGGAGAGAAAAAGAGGCCCGCCAATGACGTCTTTAAGCGACTGAGAAACCAGGACAATCATCAGGGGACGGTGTGGGTGACCGGCGCCGGGGCTCGCCAAGGCAAGGCCGGCCCCCATACCTTCCAGTCTAAGTAACCATATTGATAGAAATCATACATACTGGAGAGGATATAAAGACTACTTTTAATAAGGTATACCTTGTTTTATTTAATCTTCTAATAAATAAAATAACACTTCATCTATTAGTTACACAAAGATTCTTACATATAGGGATTTGGACTGTCGTTTGGCATCAGCTGCCAGCCCATTTTTCCCTCTTAAGTTAAACCAGATGAACCCAATGCTCACTCAATGATTGGTGTGAGATGGACCTATTCTTTTATCTCCTTTGAAACCTATATTGCACCTAATAAGGTTGACACTTTCAAGGCCCATGTTATCCGATTTTTGAAAGCCAATGGGATTTAGATAGTTCTAGACTATACCTCTTGTTAACATGTAATATTTCTATTCATTATCAAAAATTTTACGCACAAAAGCTCATTTACCCGTAACTACTATATATACTCCCGTGTTGCATATAAAAAAATATACAGCTGTTGATGTAATAACTTTTAATGCGTCTGAATATAAAAAACACAATTATATTAACAAAAACAAAAGACACAAAAAAAAAAAACCACAATGTTATACCATCAAAATCAAAAGCTTTCATTAAAACACAATCCATTCTATCTAAAATAAAATACTTACTATAGTAGATCGTAGTCTCACTATCAGAACATTGTGTTATATGAATCTAGCTATATTTAACATGATATCATGTTCAGAATAAATACAAATAACTGTTGTTAAATTACCACTTTATTACCATTTAATTTATATAATTTTAATTAAAGTATATCTCTTACTTTATATATTATATATTAGTTGTAAGTATATACCAACAACCATTAACAAAAACATCGTAAGAATATATTATCAACAATTTATAAAAGCACAACAATGTACAAAATTACCATAATTTAATATTAAATGGATAAAACAATCTAATGTAACATCATTTTTATCTAAAAAATAGCGATAAAGTCTGGCACGACAAAGTCAAACTCACCACGTCTAAGACACAAATTTCAAAATGATTATCTCAAATTTTCAAACCATAATGCCATCCATTTAATAATTTTTAAATAATAAAGAAAAGAAAAAAAATTAACCTAATTTAATTTTTTTTTTTAAAATAACCAACACTTTAAGATCCATGCAACATATTCATAACATCAAGACTTTCCCCCATTTACATCGTCTCTCTCTCACATCATCATTTATTTACTTCTCTTTTTAGTAGTCCCATTCAGAAAACTCTACTTGTACCGCTTATTTCCTTCATTTTAACAGTTACATTTACAAACCCCCTTTTATTCATCGTCATTACAGTTTGACCAATTATTACAGTTCAGGTCAAACTTGAAAATTGTATCATTTGATTCAACCTTAAATTTTTTGGACAAAGTTGGCATCTTTCAAGAATGACAGGGACAAAAATGATAAAAACTTGAAGTTTGGTCTAAATTGGCATAAATGAACAAACTAAAAGGCCGGAAATAAAAATTAACTAAAAACAAATATAACTTTAAAAATTTATACAGGAAATTCCCAACATATTTCATTAAGAATTATATTATCTTATATCTTATATTATATATATATATATATATATATATATATCTACCATATTTGAAAATAAGTTGGGCTGATGTGGCATCAAATATGGTTTTTGGCTCCAAAACTCCCTTCTCAATCTTTTAACATGGAATGGATCACCGGGACTAAAAACCCGACCCATTATTTCGGATCCTATAAAAGTCTTCTAAATATTTGTTCATCTCTCACACTCCCCACATCTTCTTCACGTTTCCCCACAAAACCTTTGATCATCACCAAATCTACACTGGATATCTCATATCTTCAATCGATCAAATCTTCATTTCCGACACAAGAGAAACATTTCTTCTCTTAAATCTGGTTATCTCCACAATATTCATCACTTGATTTTTCGCTCCGAGAAGGTATGGTTACCTTATATGTTTGTCTTTCAAGATTCTTATGATTTGGATGATGATCATGGTTTACTTCTAATTATCTTCATCGATTAAGTGAGGATTATCTTCACAATCTGCATCAGTTGATTTTTCCCCGAGAAGCTATGGTTACCGTATATGTTTTTTTTTATAAGAGTTGTAAGATTTTGTATCAATTGTATGAAGTTCATGTATTTCATGTCATTATCTTTGTTGTATATGTGAAGATTCTACTCCAATTATAGTTTTTTTGATATTTTGTTCCGTATTTAGGTTTGGTTTTCGTTTATTTTTATTTTTTTTGGATATAGGGATCTGATTTTTTTTTTTTTGTATATTGCACTCTGATTCTCATATTTTGGATGTGTGGTTGAGTGTTTTATGATAGATTAGGTTTTCGATATTTGTTGATTTTATTGCTAGAATGATTTATGATATGGTTTTCTTTGTTTATGACAACCTTGTGTTTACTGGTTTTTTGACCTATACATGCAATGTTTAATGTCAAAAACTATAGCCACTTTTATCCGTCATTAAAGAACATATATCTCTAATACATCATTAACACTCTTGTATTTTTTAAAACCTGTCATGCCCTTACCATTGAATCAAGTATGCCCTTACGAACCCTTAACAATACAAGCCTTAAACATGGATGTATCTTTGTACTACTATTAGTGATAGCTGATAAGATATGTCTTAACCATGGATGTATGGATGAATTACTTTTACTGATAACTGATAACATAGCCACAAACTAAAAGGAATAAACTTTAGATAACTATTGCATACAGTTAGAATTTGCTGAGCTGAACATTTCGAATAATAAGGATATTCATAGACTTGAAAATGATATAAACTTTAAACATTTGATAAAATACAATGTGATATATGACATATCAAGTGACAATGCATAAGGACATCCGTAGCGCTTAACATAGTAGTGCAAAACACATTGACAGTAGTAACACTTGTTTAATTCTCACAACATAATATATCAAAAAAATTAGTTTATAGCATTACATTTTATTAGCTGACTATAACAACTACAACATATATCTTATAAAACGACATGACTTTGCGTGCATTTGGGATTGCAGTCTGCAAATGGCATCATCTTTCTGCGTAGTGTTAAAACAATCATCACGTTCTCGACTGGTACACATCCTATGAGAATACAATTAAATATAAATAATTGTTTACTGGTTTTCTTTATCTTTCACACACTTATATCGTAAATCTTTCAGCCACTACCTCCATCAATTGGGTTCTTTCATGACAAAGAACTACAAAACAAAAGCAAAATTTGTATACAGGCAGATAACGGGCATCATTGGAACGTCAACATCAGGAAAATAAACAGAGTATACTACTTTACAGATGGCTGGAAAAATATTGTTGATGATTTAGGGCTTGATGATGTTTGTTTGATAGTATTTGAAGCTCACAGTGAATGCAAATACAAAATCAAAGCCTTTAAAGATTCATGCCGACTGGGACCATCATTCTGCGATGCAATATCCAAACAAACGGAGAAACACATTGTACACTCTCAACCATGAACTCCCAAAATAACTTAAAACCACAAATGTATTATAATTTACATAACAAATAACTGCATCTCATCTGTCTAATATAATTATTGCAGAGGCTCCCTAAAAACTTTCTCAAAGACAATATGAAAAATAAGCCCCCAAACATGTCAATACAACTATCTGAAGGTGAAGGACATACATGGGAAATAAAGATAGAGAAAAGAGGAAGACGATACTATTTGACAGATGGATGGAAGAATGTTATAAAAGACATGCATCTAAAATTCGGCTACATTCTCGTGTTTGACATAATTCAAAAACCAAAGCTGACGATGACTGTTTTCCATCCTGATGGAAGTGAATTTATAATCCCAAAAAAAGAACCTGTTGAAGAAAAAGAAGCGCACACGCATAACCAAGGGTGCCACAACAAACCACCATCATCTACAGCAGACAACAGCACATTTGAAAAGACTGCCACAGAGAAATTCGTAAGATATCCGATACAATTTTTAACTATAATCACAGTTGACTTATATGCATTGAATTCTAACCAACTATTCCATATACTAACATTGTTTATTATACTACTTGAAAAACAGTTCATCCCAGATGAAGTTGTTAAAAAGAAGAAAATTGCTCAAACACGCACTTTGATAATAAAAAATCAAGAAGGAAGTTGTTATAACCTGGGAGTCAAAAATCATTCACGTAGAGCGCGAAAGGAATACCTGGTGAATGAATGGCTGGAATTTATGGCAGAGAATGATATATCTTATGGAGATAAGTGCACTTTCAAGATCTTAGAAGATGAAGGTATGATATTACTTTCAAACGTTTGCAGGTTAAATTAATTCACCCAGCCAGAAGCAGATTCAGAACCAACTTGACTTCTTTTTGCAACAACTAATATGCAGTATGGTTGGTGGTAGTTTTTTTTTGTTTAAATTAACCGTCGTTAATCATGAAGGCTTATAACACTTTCCCTAAACTTCAAAAAACAATGTATTTTGTAATGGTAATACCCGTACACAATGATAATCATCGTTGCTCTACTTGCATTGTTGTTTATCATATTGTTTCAAACCGAATATGTCCTTGCAAACAAATAAATAATTTTGTATGAACTAACATGTTAACGTAACATATACCATCTGCTATAGACCACTGTAATAATCACCACAAAATATAGACCACTCAAACATATATCAACTACTATATCCCAATAGCAGTAAAAAACTGCATTTGATGCCAATAGTAGTTTAATATGTAAACATGTCTATAAGTGTGATGGTTTAAAAAATATATATTGGTTTACAAAAGTGTCTACTTTTGCATAAAGCATCAAACAAATGATAAGTAATACATATTCAAAACAAATAAAAATAGCCAACCACAATTAATACTACAATGGAGTCCCAAAAATGATCCCAATAACAAAAGAAAAATAAAACTAAATAAAAATGAAACACTTTTTTAAAATAATAAACACAATAAACAGAATTGCTAACAATATAACAGCAAATAAAAATACAAGATAATAGTACTACCCAATAGCTGAATCAACAGTCTCTAAAAATAATGCTCCTTTACGACCAAATAATGCTCCTTTAAGCCAACAAAACGAATCAACATGTTGAAGGTATTCAAAATCTTGTACACTCATGTATACTTCAGCAATATTCCCAAATTTGGGGAGCAAAATCAATTTGTCGTTTGCCACATCCGATGCTCCACACCATTCCACAAATGAGAATGTTTCAACATTTGGAAAAGACGACACCTTAGACCATAAATTATCTTGATATTTGAAAAGACTCGCATTAACATTAGGCCAGATTTCAACAACAAACATATGAAGCTTATTCTTAACAGTGAGAAAATGTCCATCATAAACATACAGGTCATTAACTGGGGGAAAAGGGAACCTCTTAAACGATTCAGTAATTACATCAAAACCAATTATATGAATCTCACCCCGTACCCTCACTTGTTTAACAGTGAAATATAAGGTATTGTTCACAAAAGAGCCAACAGACCAAATATAACACCCCGCTGCATATTTTTTCCCAATAAAAAAATCTACATTTCTCCAAGTGCCGAGTCGTCGTGAATAAACACGAGCAAGATCATAATTATGGTGACGTTTAATGTGTAATATTTTAAGATCGGAGGATGTATCAAAATACATACCAGCTGCATCTGATTGCCAATCATATATACGATCAGAGTGCTCATCGAACAAAATTTTTAAACTCATAGTAGTTGGATTCCAAAGCATCATCTGATATGAAGGCCTTTCGTTGCAAACTAATAAAAGCCCACCAACAGTAGAAATAATATGTAACAACAAAGGCCGACTTTTACCAGGGAAACAAATAGTTTTCCTTGAACCAATGTCTACCCGTCCATCCACTATGGTATCAATAAATATTGATAGAGGTTGAATGGTGATTCGTTTCCGACATTTTAAACTACCAATCCGGCTAGAATGCAAAGCAGCAAACTGACAACTTGATAACTCATCACGCCATTGTTTACAAACACATTTGAAACGACCGATTGCCTTAACTGGGAGTCTGGATAGTATTTCAGAAACAACAACTTCGATTCCAATGTCTGACATGCTATAACCTACATTAAAAAGATAAAATTATACATAAAGTAAATACACAAATAAGCGTAAGAAACTGCCTTAACTGGGACTCTACTTAGTAAAAGACTTCAATTATTGTAGTAACTCCTAAACTACCACGTCACAAATAAAAAACACAGCACTTGACTTAATAAGTTTTGAATATAAAAACCAACAATATATTAACAAAAAAAAAAAAAACCCGCCTTACATAGAGTATTATCAAACAACTAAACTGTTAATGAAAAAGACCATTTCATACTCGATAATTGCATATAACCCTTAGTCCAACGTAAATTCAATAGTAATCATTTCACCCAATATTAAATCCTATTATATATAATACTACTCCTAACTACATCTTTTTTTATCATCTTTTTAACCTTTGTTTATCTTCACTCAACTCACACAATAAAACACACAATGAAGTAGAACAAAAAAAAAATTTATAAGAAAAAACACAACATCATACCATAACAAACAATTGGCTTGCGTATAACACAATGCATATGAAAAAAAAACAACTATAATTTAGAATATATACACAACTAAAATATATCATGTAAGTTCTCTAGACTATAAAAATAACGGACATTGGAAAAACACATTTTATATATTTATATCTTATATTCTTCTAAACCACTTTACATTAATTACTTGAAAAGACTCAACTGCAAATGAAAAGACCATTTCAATAAATCATCATTGCATCTTAGCTCGGATGCCAATAACAAATCATTACTCTTCTTTAACACAAGTTGTTAATCCTATTATATATAATACCTCCTAACTACATCCTTTTCTAACCTCTTCATCGACTCTCTAACTTCACTCAACTCTTCTCTGTTCTAACTACAATGAATACATCAAACTCCAAAGGTTGGTCTGAACTGTCCCAAGTTAAAAGGGATATCTATGAAGGATTCAAAGGTCAACATAAAGACACAGAAAGAGAGATCAGAGACAGCTTGACTGACATAACACGACTACTTCAACAGCAACTACGGGAAAATAAGAAGATGAAAATGAAGATCATGAGCAACCCACCTTCACATGAACAGTACATTGCTGGATTGCTTCTGTCTGATGAAGAAAGGGAGACAGAGGATCTTCTTGATAAAGCGAACAGCTTAGCTGACCAATACATAGCAAAAACCAACCAAGGAAAGCAAGCTCTTACTAAATTTCTGGCTTATTAGACTGAATGCAAATTAGTTTGATTGATGTGCATGTAGCTGTTGGTATGGGGTTTCTTTCCATGATAGTAGGACATCTTCCTTATGTTTTTGCTTTTTGATCTCATACTTAACGACCAACATGATTCCACATCTAATGTATTGACAAATTTTGTTATTATGTGTAGTTTTGTCAATGAATAATGGTTATATTTATGTTCCTCTTATAAGTTTTTCTATATACAACTTAACTAATGTAGCATGTTATTATTAACAACCAATACGTAAACTGAACTTCAGATACTCACACATAAGAAAGCTGAACAGCATCAAAACATACGTGAATAAAAAAAACAAAAGAGAAAGTTTATGTCAAGAAAAAAAAACATTGAACAAACACAAAACATAAAAACCATCGCTCTAAAATGCAACAAACAAAAGAAACTACATCTCACTCATTAAAATGGGTAAACTTAATCTCTTTCTTACCAACATCTTTCACGGTCTCCACAATATTATTACTTGTACTTTCACAGATGCTCGAGTTCGAAGTGACATCCAAATTGTAAAGATCAAGCAGTTTACGCTTAGACGTCGTATCTTTACAAACCATTGAACATGTTTTTTTATCAATTGAATCACCATCGCAACTCATCACAAGCGAAATTGGAGTACCATTCTTCTTATCATCAGCCATACAGCTCTAAACCAAGATTGAAAAAGTTTATTAACTAAACTACTAAAGACAACTATAATACTTCAGTTAAAAGTTCATAGTACCTGACTAATCCCAGACATTTGTTTAACCAGATCAACAACTGATTCATCGTCAGTTATTCTTTGAATCTGGTAGTCTTCATCACAATATGTCAAGTTAGTCTCGCTGACTTCAATCTTGAATGCAAACAATTTATCCACCAAAGTTTTTAATTCGTTTGGAAATCGCACAGTACCATCATCCTGAAAACATAAAAGACAGGATATATAACCAAAAAGTTAGCTTACAAAAAATATATAAATTGAGATATAGAAACTAAATATATACTACCATTATGTTATCCTGAATCAACTGTTTTGCAGACTTCTCGATAACATGGTTAGCCGTATTATGAAACAAAATAAGAGATACATCACCACTGCTATCCTCAACACGAACCTTCAATCTAATTGATAACATAACCACTTAATTTGAATTACAACGAATTACATAAACCAAAATAAGGTAAGTGATGAAAAAAGTTACAATGACAAAATGACAACGTAAATAACAACAGAATAATAACAATACCTTAAAACCGGTTCATCAATAACATTTTTTCGACAAAATTCATTAGTGTACACATACAACGTATGTTGGTCTTCATCACAACCTTCGTCAGATTTAGTTAAACCCATGTTTTTTGTACAAGCCTCATTTAAACAATTAGGACACTTCAAAGAAAACCAACCAACCTCCTTGGATATTTCCTTTACGGTACCCAGTATGATAACAGATCGTGGCTGTAAAAAATATAAATATATCCACTTACATCTAATGTAAATATTGAAATACGAAACTTGAAATGGTCTATGATTACCTCACTAATTTCCCACACATCATCGATGTTACTAAAAACAACATTCTTTAGAAAATCATCCATAACCGCCTGCAACCTGATAGAATTAGAAAGCAGTAATGCATCAACTTTGCTGTCAGTAACTCAGAACGTAATACAAAAACAATGCAGACAATTATCACATAATGCAATGCACTTGTTTTCAAAACAGAAAGAATATGAACTAAACAAACCTTGCGAATAAAACTGGACATAATCGAATATGATATGTTTATTAAATAATCAAGTAATACGATATTTATACACCATAAAAAGCAGTTGATGACACCAGATTTGTAGGAACATGGGCGACAGCACATAAGTAAGTAGTAAACCGCTAATACATACCATGATGTAAAACAAATAATACATAAAGTATAGCATGTAAAATAAAAAAACAATAATATAGAAAAAACACAATCATAATACCATATAAAATAAAAAACACAATACTATATAAACACACAATCATAAACACTCCGGATACTTAGCTTATAATCCAATAAAGGGAATTTATTCATTTCTCTGCCACAAAATATTTATTACACATCAAACACAGCATTTAATGTTATACAATAAGATAAAATAAGACACACAACTACAAAAGAATAGTTAAACCTGAATACAAAAGTTCTAATACATACATTGTCATATAATAAGAGAAAAAATCACTCTTCATAAAATAACACAATTTCTTAAAAAATTACACAATAATAACCATTCCAGATAACTACCTCTACATTAAATTTGAGTTAGGATCGGTTAAGAGAGGTTTATTAACAAATGAACATAGCAGTTTACCTTACCATCTTTGTAGGACAACATGCAAGAAAGACTACAACAACTTATTAACCTAAAATCCTGGATTATAAACCGCTAGTACATACCATATATTAAAATCACACATATTAAAGATTTCATTTAATATAATAACACAATATTATACAAAAGAAGGATAGAACCAAATGATAAACATACCATCTATTTTTACAACTGCCTTTTAGCACACATTCATGAGTTGTACTAAATGATAAACATACATGTCACATATACAAAAAAAAGGAATTGATGATATCAGGTTTGTAGCATTCTTCACCTGAATATATAGTAAAACAAATTAAACTGAAAATATTACAAGTACGAAATAATATATGATTAAATAACACCAATCGGAAATAAATATCCATGCAGACAACTGTTAATACACTTATACATACGGAACTACTTGAAACAAAAAAGAAAATTCGAAAAAACGACCACCATTCCCTATAATATAGCATAATAATTTCTAATCAATCGGCGAAACAACGGTCTCGATAAATAATGCTTGTCCCACACCAATGTAGGAATCAAGATGTTGAAGGTAATTAAAAACTTCATTGCTCATCTTAGCTTCAACAGGACGAATCCAAACGTTTCTAAGCAACCACTTGTTGTTTTGAAATATAGTAGACCAACGCAAACTTTGTTCATAACTAATAATATGAATATTATTGATAGAAAACATCTTGATGAAGGCTTCATCTTCAACTTTGTACAAACCAACAGATAACTCGGGAGACCCTTCAACAACAATAAAATGGAGCTTCTTTGCAATGCTCAGAAATTTTCCTGACCAAGGAGTAACTTCCAAACTTTCAGGAAAACGAATGCTTCTAAAAGTTTCGGAAATAACATTTAAAGCAACTATATACCTCTCGAAAGGGCCAGGATACCAACTTCTTGAACACACGAAATATATGGATTTGCCAGAATAAATTCCGGAAGACATAGAATAACCCCGACCACCGAAATTACCTCCCCTCAAGAAATCTATTTCTCTCCACGTCTCACGACGTCGTGAATAAACACGAGCAGTAACAACATTATTCAACAAATGATATTTGATGTGAAGCACTTTAAGATCATTGGTTTCATCAAAATACATTCCACCTGTATCACAGTTTTGAACATTCCGCTGAGAAAAGTCTGAGACAGACAACAACTTATGGCACCTGGTTGTTGGATTCCAAAGGATCAGCTCACAGCTTCTCGCTTTAAAAGACACTAACAACAGCCCATTAAGCGACGCTAGAATACTTAAGAATACAGGGTCAACATTGCCAGGAAAAGTGATCTGTTTGCTTGTAAACACATCCAAATTCCCACCTATTACGTTGTCAACAACAATTGACATACCTCGCAAGGAGACATATTTCTTATGTGAATTTCCAATTCGACAAGAATGCATCATCTCAAAAAAAAGAGTTGACAGTTCCTTACGGAAATCTTTGCAAACACATTTCAAACAACCAATAGCCTTGGCAGGGAGCCTTGTGAATATTTCATCGACGATCAATGCAAACCCAAGCTTTTCCATTTTATAATCTATGGGGCTACAATATAAAATATAATAAATGAAATACAATTGAGACAATTTGATCTGTAAATGTTTATATATAAACACAATGTATACAACCCTTTTCATACACAACCGGGTGATAAAATAAGACTAACCAACCACGTAACTTATAAAAAAAACTGTTAATGAAAGCAGTTTAACATTGTATTAGCACAATCTTAAACAACTGCTGATGTTAGCAAATATTGACCTTTCTACAAACATTTTGAAATCAACACAGCAGTTTACCTTACCATCTTTGTAGGAGAACATGCAAGAAAGACTACAACAACTTATTAACCTAAAATCTTTCATAAAGACAGCATTTAATGATATACAATAAGATAAAATAAGACACACAACTACAAAGGAATAGTTAAACCTGAATACAAAAGTTCTAACACATACATTTTCATATAATAAGAGAAAATATCACTCTTCATAAAACAACACAATTTCTTAAAAAAAAGTACACAATAATAACCATTCCAGTTAACTACCTCTACATCAAAAATGAGTTAGAATCGGTTAAAAGAGGTTTATTAAGAAATGAACACAGCAGTTTACCTTTCCATCTTTGTAGGAGAACATGCAAGAAAGACTACAACAACTTATTAACCTAAAATCCTGGATTATAAACCGCTAGAACATACCATATATTAAAATTACACATATTAAAGATTTCATTTAATATAATAACACAATCTTATACAAAAGAAGGATAGTAGCAAATGATAAACATACATGATACATATACAAAAAAAAAGTAATTGATGTTATCAGAATCTACACAAAAGCCAAAAAATACACGATGTATGCTACCAAAATACAATTTCGTTGGTAAAACACAAACCATTGGAAAAAAACAAAATTCATGATATCAGGTTTGTAGGACTTCTTTACCTACATATATAGTAAAACAAATTAAAATGAAAATATTAAAAGTTCGAAATAATATATGATTAAATAACACCAATTGGAATTAAATATCCATGCAGACAATTGTTAATACACTTATACATACGGAATAACGGAACTACTTGAAACAATAAACAAAATTCAAAAAAACAATCACCATTCCCTATAATATAGCATAATAATTTCTAATCTATCAGCGAAACAGTGGTCTCGATAAATAATGCTCGTTTCGCACCAATGTAGGAATCAACATGTTGGAGGTAATTAAAAACTTCATTGCTCAGGTCAGCTTCAACAGCACCACTCCAAATGTCTTTTATCAACCACTTGTTGTTTTGAAATATATTGGACCAATGGAAACTTTCTACATAACCAATAATTTGAAGATTATTGATAGAAAACATCTTGATGAAGGCTTCATCTTCAACTTTGTACAAAGCAACAGATAACTCGGGAGACCTTTCAACAACAATAAAATGGAGCTTCTTTGCAATGCTCAGAAATTCTCCTCGCCAAGGAGTAACTTCCAAACTTTCAGGAAAACGAAGGCTTCTAAAAGTTTCGGAAATAACATCGAAAGCAACTATATACCTCTCCAAAGCGGGATACCAATTTTTTGAACACACGAAATATATGGTTTTGCCAGAATAAATTCCGGAAGACCATGAATAACCCCGACCACCGAAATTAGCTCCCCTCAAGAAATCTATTTCTCTCCACGTCTCACGACGTCGTGAATAAACACGAGCAGTAACGACATTGAAAAAAAAAAATATTTTATGTGAAGCACTTTAAGATCATTGGTTTCATCAAAATACATTCCACCTGTATCACTGTTTCGAACATACCACTGACAAAAGTCTGACACGGACAACAACTTATGACACCTGGTTGTTGGATTCCAAAGGATCAGCTCACAGCACGGTTCAGAGGACACTAACAACAACCCATTAAGCGACGCTAGAATACGTAAGAATCTAGGGTCAACATTGCCAGGAAAAGTGATCTGTTTGCTTGTAACCACATCCAAATTCCCACCTATTACGTCGTCAACAACAATTGACATATTTGACAAGGAGATATATTTCTTATGTAGAGACTTTCCAATTCGACAAGAATGCATCATCTCAAAAAAATGAGTTGACAGTTCCGTCCGGAAATCTTTGCAAACACATTTCAAACAACCAATTGCTTTGGCAGGAAGCCTTGTGAATATTTCATCGACGATCATTGCAAACCCAAGCTTTTCCATTTTATGATCTATGGGGCTACAATGTAAAATATAATAAATGAAACACAATTGAGACAATTTGATATGTAAATGTTTAAAAATAAACACAATGAATACAACCGCTTTTCATACACAACCGGGTGATAAAATATAACTAACCAACCACGTAACTTATATAAAAAAACTGATAATGAAAGCAGTTTAACATTGTATTAACACAATCTTAAACAACTGCCATGTTAGCAAATATTGACCTTTCTACAAACATTTTGAAATGAACACAGCAGTTTACCTTATCATCTATATATATATATATATATGTATATATATATATATATAATGGCGTTAATGTCACGAAGGTACCGTGTGTAACAAAGTAAAAAAGTGTAATGTCACGTGCGTGCATCAAAAGTTATTGTCATCATTGTACATTATAACCACAAATGATTATATAGGTTACACTCAGTTTGATCGGATACATCAAACATATGTTTTATATGGTCAGCACATCACATAATGTGCCGTCCGCTATAAACAACTAAGGTGCCGCCGGCGTAGTGTGTTGTGTATCACAGTTTGAACGTACCTGTCATTTTAAATTCACGTTTTGACATAAACTTTTTTCTCAGGTGAGTCAGGTAAAAAATATTACGTTTTATACTTATTTTATGAACATTCGTAAACTGTATTCGAAAGCGAGTCAGATCAAATATAATACGTTTTCATTCGATGGCGACGTAATTTTTTCAATAAAGAGTCGGGTTAAATATAAAGTGCGTGTAGATCATGAAAGTACAAGATTTAACTTTGTTGATATACATATTTAATTACTCTACTTTACTTTTATTTATTAAGTATTTCGCCTTTTACAGTTTTTTTTTCTCCCTAACATAATGAACCAAAGCCAATCCAACTGAATGGTATTGTTTCCGCTATTGGTATTATCAGAACCAATATTTTTTCTTTTAGTTTCGTTTGTTAGTGTTTTTCTTTCAAACTTGTTTTCCCTGAACTGTTGAAGCTCCTCTTATATGACACTACCCAACTTTCTGTCTTATAGTGGATTTGAAGTTTAATTTGATCAGCAACTGTTGGTATATCAGTGGATGAGCTTTAACATCTGTTTTGTACATCTGCTGCTCAGATGTCGTCTTCATTGTGTTTTTTGTAATAGATGAATTGATTGTTAAATTGATTGTGTTTTTTGTAATAGATAAACAATGAATGAATATGATTCAATGATTTATGCCGCAGAAATGAACACAAACTTTGTAAACACAATCAAGGAGGAAAATAGTTTTGATAAACACATGCTTTTCATCAATCGAAAGATTACAAATCAAATCAAAAGATTACATTGCATGCTTACAAACTAAAACTTCCCCTCAGCCTGATGCTACTTGGTCGATCACAGAAGTTGGAAGAGCAGTACTTAGTCTTTGGCATTCTTTTGGTCTTCACATCAGCTGTTGTGCTAAGCAGTGGATAAAACAAATCAGAATTATAGATCAGCAGTTGTTTGAACCACTGTCAAGGGGAAAGTCTGAAGCCTAACAACTGCTTATTCTGGTTCCACTGCTCTGAACCGGTTTTCGCCTTAATCAACTGTTCCTCTGTTAAGGTTCAATTCCAACAATGTAAATTGTAAACCGGAATTATGACATCATCATTGACATGTGGCATACCTTAGAAGTTGACACATAGGCAAATTTACATCAGCTCATAATCTCTTATTATAGATAGTATAGATAGTACCTGACTAATCTATCAAAGATGTTTATGATATAGATAGTGTTTTTTTTTATGTGTGCAACTCTATATTCAGGCACAATTTAACATCAAAATAAACCAAAACAAATACAATTCTCCAGATGGTCGCTCGAAGAAATTAAACTGAAGATATTAAATTAAATGTTTGAAATAATATATGATTAAATAAACACAATAAAAAAACGACATAATAAAAAACACAATTCACCCAGACTAACTTTCAAGAAACAAATCAAAACATTCCATTAAAATAAAAATACCACCAATAACTCTTAATAATTGAATACAAACCACATCACTATAACAACTATGACTAAACTTAACAAAACTACTTATAAGGAAAGTAAAAACCTACGCTTCAACTCCATTGACTCATTAACTTGTCTAAATATTTCTAACATCTGTGCCATTAACTGAACATCTTTGTTCCCACTCTCACCATTATTCAAAAGTGCCAGGTCACGAACAGCAGTTGGAGGCAATAAACGCAACGTCTCAGTTACATCATCACGAGAGCCAACTCCAATCTTCAAAGAATGAAAGCATTTCCTCAGATCTTTAGAAAACTCTAACTCAGCTTCCAATTCTTCCAACACTGCTTTATAAAACAGTTCCTTCAAATCTTCTCCTTGATTACTTGATGAAGCCATTGAAAAACTTAAATAACTTGAGATACGATATACATGAAATGTCTGCATATATATATAAAAGGCTTATGGTCACAAACGCGGAACTATTAATGGCAGCAACGGTTACATGATGAAAAAATTGCTCCGGGAAACGATACAATCATACAAAAAAACTGAAGAGACACACGTTTACATACAGTTATTACTATAAACACACAAACCATTAATTAAACACGGGAAACTTAAACTGGTACACGGCTTACTATGCATGAATCAACAAAAATATTAATTACCCTTTAAATTATAACGAAAATATTACAAACAAAGAAAAACATGCATGTTTAAGGGAAAGGAAAATACACACAAAAAAAAACTCCAACTCAACACAGTATCATTACCAAAATACAATAACCATCATCATACATAAAAAACAACATAACTAATCTTCGCCAAAACTGTCGATTTCAATCACCTCATCCCACTTCCAATTCTTCAGCGCCTTTACCCTTTGATTAATTCTTCTGAAATTACGAGGCTAGAGAATAATATGTCAGTCACTCATCTAGAATATTAACTAAACATATAGATATGGAACCAACCTTGTTCATCTCATGCTTTATAGAATTGTCGGGACATCCAACCAAAGCACCAAACTCCAAGTCAAAGCCTTTAGATTTGTTCTGAAATTTACAAAACAAAATATAAGCAAACATAATAAGATTCAGCATAAACATCACCAACTATCACTAACAATATAATTTACATACTTTAACATAAACGATTTACCTTTGCAGCTCCGATTGAAGACATTGTCAAGTGAGGAAGTACTCCAAATAATTCTTCAAACTGAAAAACAATATACTCATTAATAAAATAAACTACCATGTTGAACTAAAACAATGTTATCTTTACAGTTATAATAGAATTATTACATACATCTCCAGTTTCATCAGATATCTTACTCAACTTTTGAAAATGATCATCCACTAAAATGTTGTCAGCCACAAGCTGGAAAACAAAACAAAAAAACAACTGTTAACCACTGTTGTCATAGTATATTACAAAAAAAAACAAAAAACAAAAAAACCATCACAAAAAACACAATAGCTGTAAATAACACAATAATTCTAAGTAACACTCAATATCATAAATAATAACAGAAATTTCATCATAAACTTGCTACGAAATGTACATTCTCATAGAGCAATAAGAAAATTCATGCAAATGACCATCCACACACTCGTCAGCTACAACCTGACAAAAAAAAGCATGTCAATGATTTTTTACTATAATAACACAAAGGATTCCTACAAACACAAAAATAATATTAAAAAACACAATGCTATGTAAATCCCAATACTTGACAAAACAAAATGATATTACATTTCCAACTATATTAGAAGACATCATATCTGCTGGCTGCTTCATTTCCACAACGCTGTCCAACCCAGCAAACTAAAAAACAAAGCATCATTATTCAAATGAACAAACATGGTTAAATAAACACAATACCATATAAATTAACATCTTACATTTTCCCCCGAAATTGAATCCTCATCATACACAGCATTATCCATCGATCATAACTGAGGCAAAACAAACAAACTAAATAAGAAACTATTATCGAAGCATAACAAACATCATTAACACATAAAATATGTAACCACCTTACAGTGATATGCTTTATTGAAAAGGATGTAATGCAAAGCATTCACGGACATATATATACATCTTGTATGCTAACTACCACGTAGAAGTTATCCAAGATGAACCGACAAGGTTAAGAGAGCGTACCCACGTAGCAAGAAACATGCAGAAAACACAGCAAAACTTAACTTGCGTTGAAAAATCAAACTGCCAATTTTTTGGGTTTGAACGGATGAGATTAAATCTTGAAGGTAACCACCTGAATTATTACGGTCAGGATCTACTTGAACGTGGGTTTGACCGACGGTTGTTTCGCGGCGAACAATTTATTAATAATAAAACGTCACTAAAACTACCTGTGTTTCAAAGCATCACAAAGAGTCATTAATGATTTCAGTTTCAACGATGAAATTATGTCCTAACACATACTGTCTTTAACATTGTTTTATAAAGATATGTAACTAAACACAAACAATTTAAATGATATATTATAATCTGTTTTTTTAGTATTTGATTTCGATCGTTATTAAACCTACCCGTGTGTTCACACGGGTCTTACTACTAGTATAATTAATGTAAAAAAAATTTACATATAACCCGTACAAGAATCCATAAACTTTGACCAGATCTATTCATCTTTGTCTGTGTCCAAACAGCCTTAAAAACCTAAGACTTGTTTCGAAACACTATCAATGTACCCAATAACAATCCATCACCATCACCACCTACTGTCCGGCAGTCGAAGATCGTTTCCGTCGCTGAAAACCACTATTACCACTAGTAATCACTCATATCCTTAAAAACATCAAACACAATGTTAGATGTAACAGATCTAAGTAAACCGTAAACATGACTGGAGATCTATTTACAAAAGTTTTCCAGAAACAAAAAGGAAGCACCTGAGCTTAACCGGAAAGTCGATCGGGTTAACCCGACGCCATCAAACTTTCCCACTGTCGCGTACCACCACCCCACTGTTCACCACTAAACCGCCTTCCGTTACTCCCTTCCAGCCAGCCAACGCCACCCACCACAACGCCGCCGCTGCCTGTGGTGGTTTCTGTAGCATCCTACTTTGATCCACTACTATGGCTCCGCCACAGCCCACCTTCTGCCGCCATCTTGGTGGTGGCTGACTATGTTTAGAGAGAGAGAGAGGGTGGAGTGAGAGTAGAGAGGGAAATGGGAGATGATGTTTTTGTGTTTGTGTGGATGAAAGATGAGAGGGTGAAAGGATAAGGTTGGTTTAAATACTTAGGTAGTGTTTGGTATGTAGAAATGAGAGGTGAAATGGAATGGATGATTACGAGGGAATGAAGAAAAGGGTGTTTGGTTGGTCAATGGAATGGAATCACCCATTCCAAAATGCATTTCATTCCCTTAAAATCATTCCATCCACCCCCCATGTTTTTTTTCCATTCCATCCCTTTTTCCACCATTCATCAACAACACCACAACCCTCCACCACCACCACCCACCACCGACGCCACCCGCCACCACCTCACCCCGACAGCCACCGCCGCCGCCACCCACTCGCCACCATTATCACCCACAGCTGCGACCAACCGCTAATGACACTCGCTGCCGCCGCCGCCCACCACCATCGTCAACGCCACCACCACCACCGCCGCCACCACCAACCGTCGCCGCCACCTCCGCTGCCACCCACCACTAGCGACCACCTTGCCACCACCACCACTCGTTGTCACCGCTGCATCGCCACTCGCCGCCACCACCACCACCCATCGCTGCCGCCGACACCCACCACTGCCACCTATAACCACCCACAATTATTACCACTGGACCACCACCACCACTTACCGCTGATTTTATTACTCCGTTTTTTTTTCCTACTGAACAATACACAATAATAACTCATTCCATTCACACATGGTAACCGAACAAGACATGGAATGGCAATGATCCATTGCATTCCCTCGTCCATTCCATTCCTTCGTTCATTCCATTACCCCATACCAAACAGACCCTTAGGGTTTGGGTAGGTGGGTTGGGTTTATATCGTGTGTACGAACTCGCTTAATGTCACGAGTCTCGTTAAATATATCGATTAAACTCTAAATAAATTTGTTGAGTGTTATGTATACATCAACCCATTTAAAACAAATATATTTGTAATATGTATGATATATATTCAGGTAAATTACTTTTTGAGTCCCTGTGTTTTATGGGTTTTAACTAGTTGAGTCCAAAGGCAAAAAGTTTAACGACCTGAGCCCCCATAAGCATTTTCTTTAACCATTTGAGTCCAAATTTCTAACACTGTTAGAATTATTTTGCTAAATGACCAAATTACCCCTATAATTTAAAAATAAATAAAACAAACTAATTTATTTTTCTCTTTCTCTCTCTTATACTCTCTCTCTAATTTCTAAACACCAGATCTCTTATACTTTCTCTTTCATTAGACTATCCACATCAAGGATGTTTGTAGGTGACATGGAGGGTGTTCATTCCTATGTGGAGGGCATTTGTGAGAGGGATGGATTAGTGGGTGTTGTAGAGGATGACATGGAGGGTGTTCATTCTTCATAATTCTTGGGGAAGAATGGTGAAGAATGGCCTAATGGTGGGTCCTTTTTTTTTATAAGGTTGTTTGTGAGAAGGATATATATGTTATTGTTATGGGTAAAAAGTGTTTGTGGGAAGAATAAGTGAAAAGCTGATGTGGCATGCTGATTAGGCTGTTTGTAGAAAGGATAGCCTTTCACTGATGCGGATAGTCTTACAGATCATTCTAATTCCCAAATCACCCAAAAAATAAGGATGAACCCTAGTTTCAATCACTCAAATTCAACATTGTTCATTACGGTTATGATAAATTAACATGGGGCTTTTGCTCTAAGGTAAATTCTGACCAGAAAGCATACAAGAATACCTGGAAAAGACATAGAAACGAAGAAGAAGGAAGATGACAAGAGCTCTAAGGTAACACCGACGAGGATTTCGGCGTGTGCTCGGCCGGAATTTGGTGAAGAAATTTATGTTTGGGTTAAAAAATGGAGACATTTATGGCATTGTTATGATATCTTCTTCGAATCGTGAATCATCATCTTCTTCGAATGCAAAAGGTGAAGATCGAACTTCAAGCAGATGATGGAACTTCAATGGCAGTTGATGCTGCTGCTGGGGATGCACAAGCAGAGTAATCTGCCGTCGCTGGCACCACCAATCTTCTTCTCTTCATCATCTTACGGTGGCGGGTATGAAGGA
The DNA here is from genome assembly GCA_030545235.1 of Helianthus tuberosus. Lineage (NCBI taxonomy): Eukaryota > Viridiplantae > Streptophyta > Magnoliopsida > Asterales > Asteraceae > Helianthus > Helianthus tuberosus. Next base: position 69,070,604 of record CM060407.1, read on the forward strand.
GGTGTAGGGCTGGGTGTTTGGGTTAAGAGAAATAGTGGAAGAGAGAGTTTTGGGTTTTTCATAGAAACAGATTTTGAAACCCTTTGTCTTTGCGATTCTCACTTTGAATATAACAATGAGATTGATAGCTCTGCCATATATTGCAATTAAGGTAGGGTAAGAATTCCGATTCTAGCACTTAAATTATATGTCGTTACCATGTTTGTTGTTACTTTTAAATTCTGTTTAAAAGTGATCCGGTTCCGATATCCGTTAACTTTCACCGAACCAGAAAGGTTCCAGAACGGTGATCCTGGTTCCAATCGCTTAAACGTAATTTGTGTTTTTAAGATTTACTCTGAATTCTTGGACTCTTATAAAAGGATTGAATTTGCCTACACTTGATTAAACTTCAGAAAACACTTGTTGTTTGCAAATATCTTTTTTAACAAAAGTATTGAATTCAAAAGTCAAATTTGAAGTTTGTTTGATTTTTTGAGGGTGATAAACAAAAGGCATTTGAAGTTGTTGAATTCAAAAGTCAATTTTCAAATTTGAAGTTTGTTTGTTGTTTTACGATGCAGATTTTTTTTCAACAGAGTTTTTGAATTAAGGGTAAATTTCTTTTTGAATCTCTGTGCTTTATAAGGGTAATTTGGTCATTTAACAAAATTTAACGACAAAATTCTAACTGGGTTAGAAATTTGGACTCAAATGGTTAAATAAAATGCTTATGGGGACTCAGGTCGTTAAACTTTTTGCTTTTGGACTCAACTAGTTAAAACCCATAAAACACAGGGACTCAAAAAGTAATTTACCCTATATATTCATATGTTAAATCAACTCAAAAAATGGGTAGCGGTACAAAAATACGGTAAATATTGGTTCCAAACTTTTGTAGACCTTAATTATACGAGAAATACATTTATTTTACCAACTTATACCACTTATACATATATGTACGTACGTACGTGTATACTATCATGTTCGATTACTTAAAACAGGCTTGTATCATTTCTATAAGTATATGTGTCTATTTTTATATATACACCAAGACATAAATGTACGTATACATAGATGCACATATACGTATATACATATATACATATACAAGATGCATACATATAGATACATACACAAAGACACACAATCGTACACACATATACATGTGCGTAGATACATACATATAATAACTTTAATTAAACAACAATTATCATTTAGTTAAGGTATTATAGTAATAGATAGCACACTAACAGAATAAAACAACAAAATAAATGTTTTCGTCGAAAAATGGTCGGAAATTTCCGACTACTTTCCGACAAAACCTTGAGTTTCGTCGGAAAATGGTCGGAAATTTCCAACCATTTTCCGACAACAATTTGTATTATTATCGTTTTTCGATCTTTAAACGTCATTTTTTTGGTTCCGTCTTTTGTAGACCTTAATTATACGAGAAATACTTTTATTTTACCAACTTATACCACTTATACATATACGTACGTATGTGCATACTATCAATACCGATTACTTCCAATAAGGATGTATCATTTCTACAAGTATGTGTGTCTATGTTTGTATATACCCCAAGACACAAATGAACGTATACATAAATGCACATACACGTATATGTATATACATATACAAACACATGCTTACACATGTACCTATTTATACACATACAAAGATACATACATATGCACATACAAGATGCATACATATAGGTACACACGCGAAGACATATAATCGTACACTTACACTTGTGCGTAAATACATACATATAATAACTTTAATTAAACAATAATTATCATTTAGTGAATGTATTATAGTAATAGATAGCACACTAATAGAATAAAACAACAAATAAATATTAGTCGGAAAATGGTCGAAATTTCCGACTACTTTTCGACAAAACCTTGAGTTTCGTCGGTAAATGGTTGGAAATTTCTGACCATTTTCCGAAAACAATTTGTATTATTATCGTTTTTCGATCTTTAAACGTCATTTTTTTCATTCCATCTTTTGTAGACATTAATTATAAGAGAAATACTTTTATTTTACCATCTTATACCAGTTATACATATACGTACGTATGTGTATACTATCAAGACCGATTACTTAAAACAAGGTTCTATCATTTCTACAATTATGTGTGTCCATGTTTGTTTATCCACCAAGACACAAATGTTTGTATACACAAATGCACTTACACATATATACATATACAAACACATGCGTACACATGTACCTATATATACACATACAAAGATACATACATATACACATACAAGATGCATACATATAGATATATACACAAAGACATACAATCGTACAAATACACATGTGCGTAGATACATACATATAATAACTAATTAAACAATAACTATCATTTAGTTAAGGTATTATATTAATAAATAACACACTAATAGAATAAAACAACAAAACAAATGTTTTAGTTCCAACTACTTTCCGACAAAACTTTGAGTTTCATCGGAAAATGGTCAAAAATTTCTGACATTTTTCCAACTAATATATGTTTTATTATTTTTTTTCGTTCCATATTTTGTACACCTTAATTATACAACAAATCATTTTATTTTACGAACTTATACGAATTATACATACACGTACGTACGTATGTACTATCAAGACTAATTACTTAATATTATTTTATTATTATTAGTACTAGAAAGATATATTTGTTTACTATTATTTTTTATATACAATAATTAGAATAAACAGTTTATAGTTTTTTTGTTTTACTTTTTCCGACTACTTTCCGACAAACATTTTTTATTAGTTATTTAGTTGACTTTTCCTACCATTTTCCGACTAGAATTTTTTTCTTTTATTCTTTTTTTGGTCGGAACTTAGTCGGAAGTTTCCATCAAATTTCCAACCATGTTTTCTTTTGTTGGTAAATTGTCAGAAAATCGTTGGTAAAACCAGATTATTATTTTTGTTGGTATTTGAATTTTCCGACCAAATTGGTTTTGTCGGAAATTTTTGTCAGAATTTGACAGTTTTCTAGTAGTGTGGGGTATGTTTTTGAAGTTGTTATCGAAGTGAAGGTCGCAGCAATCATTCTTGCGAGGGAGAGACCTAGGAGTGAGGTCGATACAGAGATGATGTACACCACCATTGGGTGTCCTCCACCGACCGGTCTCATAGCCGGCAGGTCGAAACAGAGATGGAGGATGGTGCAATTGAACAGTCAAAACTTACAAACTATTCAGAAGACCATACAACGAAATACATACGTGACAAAATAAAGAACCTAATCTAGCGACCAAATAGTACGACAAATAATTTTTCATCAGAAATTGGCCGAAAGAAAGAATCGGACGAACTGTATAATTATGTTTATAATTTCAATTAACAAAAAATGACCAAAGTTTCCTACAAATTTTCAACAAGACATATAACAAGTCGATAACTGGTTCTAGTTTCCCATTTATGTAACTTGACTCAACATCTTTGACAATCTTGGATGATATTTGTCCATGTCCCTTATATCCCTCTTCTTCAATGTATATACTAGGCTGTCTCATTTTGTGTTGTTTCCATTTTTGCACGAACTTCATGTCTTTTCTTATCTAGCCATGCTCTTTCTTCTTGTATCCTTTCAATTTCCTTGGCTGCAACATCTTTCAAGCATTTTATATTTTCCATTTTGCTTTCTATCTTGTATGCGAATGATTTTTTTTCTTTCATGCATTTGCCTTCTAAATTTGATTTCTCTATTTCTTAACTCAGTCTTGAGTACTTTCTTTTTTTACTTCAAAGTCGTAATGCATATCTAGTTTCCAAAGCTCAAATTTTCCTTTTATATGGATCGTGTTATTTCTAACCTTATATGTTTCAAGTTTTCTTCTTCTTGAACTTGTTTCCTTCCGGAAACTAAATCTGCCCATTTTTGGTTGTTCGATAATTGTCATTAAGAGCATCGGTCCGTTGTCCTCTTGTAATAGGTTAGCCTCCCCTTATACTTATTTTTCACGAGGACAGTTTCTCTGTAATGTCCAATCTTTTGACATTTATAACACTTTACTTCACTCAAATCCCTTGTAAATTTGTTTTAGTCTTTGGAGTATCTCCTTGTTGTATCGTAATCATCATTATTGTTTGTGAAGCTTTTGTGTGACATATTTTTTCAGAGGCTGTCCTTTACCTTTAAAATTGATGACTTTTGTACTTAATATTTGAAAATGTTGCACGTTATGTACTTTAGGGCAAACCCAGTTATAATTTTCAGTTAAGTTATGTCATGTGCACTACAGAACGGGCATTTCACCTCCCCACTTGTCTTCCCCGTTTTAATACCCTGATAACACCCCCAATTCATTCAGATTGCACATTCATCACCCCACCTTAGCCTTCATCGTCACCACTCCCACCTCAGCCCCAGTGTATGCTTGATACAAAGAATTGAATTTAAAGAATAGTCATGGAAATTAACAAAATCCTAAAAGAGATCATATGAAAATCTAAGGCAATATTTTCTGGAAACGCATCCTTCACCACCATAACCACAAACCTCCCAACCCCAAATCTTTTCTGGCCAGATTCACACACCAGATAACCATCGCCACACATCAGTCACCACTTGCAACTGCCACCAAGAAACCCTAATCTCCTAAATCGACCACCACCACACTTGCAATATCTAAACTCACAATCGAATTGCAGATCTGAACTACTCACCGTCGTTTGCAAGTCTGAATGAAACAGAGAGCCATCGCGAAGCAAACCTTATATCTAATGGCTGGAAATTGTTACCCTCTTTGTTTACAACTCTGAAGGAAACACTACAACAACCCTTAGATCTGGTGGCCGAAGATTTTTGACCGGCGATGGTGGTGGCCGAAGATCTTGGTTGCAGGAAAAGAGAGATAGATATAGAATAGAGATAGAGTGTGTGTGTTTGTGTTTAGAAAGAGAGAGTGTTTGATAGACAACATGGGATATGTATGGGGTTTAGGAATTAGGACATTTTTGGAGGAAAATGAAGAGAGTAGGGGAAAGGACCGATATGCCCTCATGTGTAGTGCACATGACATAACTTAACTGAAAATTATAACTGGATTTGCCCTTAAAGGACATAACGTGCAACATTTTCAAACATTAAGTGCAAAAGTCATCAATTTTAAAGGTAAATGATAGCGCCTGAAATTTGAGACAAACCTAAAGGATAAAACTTGTAATTTACTCAAAAAAAAAAAAACAATCCGAAAACCCCTAACCTTTCAGGACTTCGATTAGAACAAACAAACTCAACGATTTTGAGTCCGCCTTTTCTCTAGGGAACTTCAATCCTCAAAAACAAGAACCAAACCCCTTTGGCTCTGATGACAATTAAGAGAAATATAAGTCGGTGGATTTTAACGACATAGAATTTATAAAACTTGAATTTACATTACGTACAAATGAATGTGTTTTACCAGTATAACCCCTATACTTTATATACTTATATAAGAGACTCTAAAACTAACTTTAGACTATTGACATAAACCACCCATAACTTAACCTACATGGGTAAAGGAATTAACATTTAACATTTTTCATGGGGTGGGAATTTTTTAAGATCGTATATCTATTGCTATATAATATTTTTTCGGTCTGGTTTGAGTCGAATCAGGTCGGGTCATATTAAAAAAAGATAATCAAACTAAATTTCCTATAATCGACAAAAGTATGACAAACAATCAAATATTCAATCATAAATTAGTAACATATATGTAAACCCTAGTACCTAATCAACGAAACTAAAACAATTAAACAAACCATGACATACAATAAAACTTTAATTTTTAACATCTAATCTAATTTTAATAAATGATTCCAAAGAATGCCACATGACATTCTCTCCTTTAACTTAATAATAATATTAGTTAAATAAAATTAAAATAATATTTAGTTCAAAATAATTCTAATGAGTATTTAATATTATAAAATTGTAATGCATTTTTTTTGTTGAAGATGTGTTATGAATTCTATTAACTTATTAATAATATTATTGTTACTATTATATATAGGTAGAGGATCCTGTAAAAAGTGCTCAAAGTGAGAGAAATGTGAGAAGTGTATTATAACACTATATATAATACTATATAACACCATATAAACACCGTATAGCAATATGTAACACCATATAACACTATGTAACACTATATATCATTATATAACAAATATAACACTATAGGTTGTCTGATAGCATGTCTATGATAGATGTATAGTGTTATATTTGTTATATAATGTTATATAGTGTTACATAGTGTTATATGGTGTTACATATTGTTATACGGTGTTTATATGGTGTTATATAGTATTATATATAGTGTTATAATACACTTCTCACACTTTAGGCCCTTTTTACACTATCCTTACCCATTATATATATAGGGTGGGGTTCTAGAGTGAACACTAGTGTATTTGCGAACTGAGTGAACAAATCCTGGCCATTGATCTACACGCGTGTATGGCCAGGATCTCATCATCAAATCGTAACATACACTAGTGTATTTCAACATCAAATCCTGGCCATTGATCTACACACGTGTATGGCCAGGATTAGTTCACTCAGTTCGCAAGCAACACTAGTGTTCACTCTTGAACCTAATCCTATATATATATATATATATATATATATATAGGATAATGCTTAGTAAGAAACCCCATATTCTTAGAAAACTTAGCAAACTATAATAGTGGCCATCATTTAGCCACGTATGCATCCCACACTTCTTGTTACTTTTTGCAGGAAGGTTATTTATGTAATTTGTGTTAGGCAAGAGTTGAATTGACATCAGCATTTAATGCACATCAACTCACTTGTACAATGCACCCACCCCCATATTTCTTTTACAATTTCTCATTTTATATATTCTTCAACTGATCTACATATTCATCTTCTACTCCCCTGTTCATTTCTCCATTAATATCCATGGAGACAAATCCACCAACCTCACAATCAATGTCGCCGGTCCATAGTTTCCCCAACCGGTTCTTTTGCAGCGACTTCCAAAATGATGAGGAATTTAATGCTCCAGGTTTGTCCATATATTTAATTTAACTGTTCACGAAGTCCTGTTTTTTTTTTGTCTTTTACAACTTTTTAATCTAATAATCCAAACTATACTGCATGTCCATGTTCACTTGTTCCATTCGAAGCTTCTGTATACACTTATATGCATGTTGATTGTTCTCGGTCATCTGAAGCCCCTGTTAGATCCCCGGATGTTGTGATATCCAACAATTTCATGAACAGCGCGTTTAATGATGACCAGGTTATGGATAATGAAGAAGGTTTGTTTTTTCTATACTTTGGTTTTGTTTTTTTCTTCCCCAGATATGGCATTGTTCAAACATATTCCATAATGTTCACATGTAGCATCCCAAGATTCCCATATGCAGGACATGACTGTTGCTGTTTCTGGATCACCGTATGGTCCTTCTATGTTTGCTGAATCATCACGCGGCCAGTTAGACGGTTGTATATATTACATGGGAGCCCACTTTATTCTCATATCACAGATTTCTAACCTTTTGTCATGCCATGTATAGCAGATTCCTAACCTTTTTCGTTTTATGATGCAGGGCCATCGAATCCATACTTTGTTTTTGATACCCCTCAGGGAACCCGTTACTGGATTCCTAATGTCGCTGATAAGTTCATACCAGTGTGTGGGAAATCTTATCCAACTTTTGCGGATGTTCTTTCGATGTATGAACTTTATGCGTTTGAAGCAGGTTTTTCTGTAAAAAAAGGGCAAACTAAAGTCTGGAATGGAATTCCCACACACAAGTATCTTCGATGCTCAAAATATGGAAAACCACAACCCAAGAGGAAATTTGACACCCTAGATGAATCTTCTGTTAAGCACCGGAGGACCAACTTTACATGGTGTGACTGTAAGGCAAGCATACTAGTCTCAATCTCGAATGATTCATACACACTTCTGAGTTTCAATGATATTCATAATCATGAACTTGTTGAGAGTTACAACCGTGATCTTAGCAAGATATCACGGAAGCTGTCATTCTCCACGAAACAATTCATTCACAATATGAGTCTAAACCGTATCGGACCAATGAGAGCTTATAGATGTCTTGTAGCTTTAAAAGGAGGGCATCACAATGTCAATGGGACTCCGATGGATTTTAAAAACTGGAGCCACCAGTTGCGAATTTTTATTGGTGAACGCGACGCACAAGTTTTCCTTGAACGCCTGCGTGAGCGTTTTGACAACCTACCCAACTTCTATTTTGATTACACTGTATCAAATGGAAAGTTGTCTTCTGTATTCTGGGCTGATGAGATTTCAAAGCTAAACTACAAAGCTTTTGGTGATGTCCGCGCGTTTGACGCAACTTACAGCACTAACAGGTTAGTCAAACCCCCCCCCCCCCATTAACATGTGTTAGGCCTGATCCCCAAGTATACAACCCTAACCCAAAAAAGTTTTACATATTGTTAACATCAAGTCAATTTTTTATTCATAGGTACAAGATGGTTTTTGTGCCATTCACGGGTGTGGATCATCATTTCCAATGTGTTACATTTGGAGCGGGTTTGATATCAACCGAGTCCATTGAATCTTATGTGTGGTTGCTTAAGGCTTTCTTGAAGGCACACGATACTCAACCAACTCTCGTGCTGAGTGATCAAGACCCATCCATGCTACAAGCTGTTCCTATGGTCTTTACCGAATCACGACACCGTCTATGCATGTGGCATATAATGAAAAAACTACCCTCCAAGGTTAGCTTAATTTGTTAGCCCTTAACATGTGTTATCCAACATAACACATTTTTTATATGTCTTCTCAAACTGTTTTTAATCTAACTCGTGTTAGTAACTATTAACTTTTTTCAGATTTCTGCCGACGTTCTCGATAACACTGATCTTCGGTCCTGCATTCACCGGTTGGTTTGGAATGTTTATATCAAACCTGAAACGTTTGAGTCCCGCTGGAATGACCTCCTACAAACATTTGGGCTTCAAGACCACAGCTGGTTGAACGACATGTACAACATCAAACATCTCTGGGTACCAGCCTACTTCAGGGAACTGCCCATGTGTTGCTTAATGAAGACCACTTCCCGCTGCGAAAGCTCTAACGCTGCCTTCAAGGTCAACTCAACAAGCGCAAACACCCTTGTACAATTTATGATGTGCTTTGAAAATAGGGTAGACAGCCAACGATATCGTCAACGTGTATCGGAGTACAAAACCTCATCCACGATGTTCACTAGCAATACTGATTTAGCGATAGAAAAGCACGCGTTCACCATTTACACAAACGCTGTTTTCGCGCAAGTTCAAAAAGAGATAATTAAAGGGAAGTTTTTATGCTACATCACAAACCAAACCGAGTCCAGCAATTCCAGTCTTCTGATAGACGTCACTCATTTGGATAAAAGGAACAACATCACAAACGTCTATCAGGTAACACATGTTAGGCAATTTCAGCATTACACATCCTCTAACACATGTTAGATCTAAAGGGCTTTCTTTTTTTGTTGTCTATGCTCAAAACAGGTTACGTATAACACTGTAGACCAATCCGCCAGTTGCTCATGCAGGAATTTCACACGTATCGGATATCTGTGTCGCCATGTCTTTTGCGTCTATCGATTGAAAAATGTTGAAAGGATTCCACCACAATACATAAACGATAGGTGGCGTCGAGATGCCCTCCCCAAACAGGTTTTTTCAATTTCCAGCTGATACGGAGTCAACCCACACGCACCGTCCGTTATGCGGAATGAAATCCTCGACCTCGTTACTGAATGCGTTGATGTGGCCAGAACCGATGAGGATTCGTTGGCAAAATTGGTTGACCAACTTAGGGATTTCAAGATCAATGTGCTTTCCAAGCAACCATTGTCTACAATTCAAAATGAATCAAACGAGTGTCAAATGGAAGAAATAGTTGGACAGCCAATCAACATTCCAGTCGAAGTTGCTAATCCAGAAGTTGCACGCAATAAAGGATGTGGTACTCATACTCGCATTTCTGGGCCCGGTGAGAAGGCAAAGGCAAAACCACCAAAACGTCCAAAGCAGCTTCGTTTATGCAAGCGTTGTGGTCTGTATGTCGACGACCACGACTCACGCAACTGCCTTAAGGTGGCTGCAATGAAAGCAGCAAAGGCAGCTGCTGAACAACAAAGGCAGACCGCCTCTGGCGACTCACCCTCTGATTAAAATCTTTATTGTCGTTTTCTAGTACTATGTCATGGGAGACTCTCTTCATTTTGTCCTTCTTACACACATGTAACAGTATTTTGACATCATCCTGCTCTTCTCTGTTACGTGTGTAAGAAGGTGGAACCATTTTGATCCCATTAACCATAATTAGGATTGTAAGAAACTCTACGGCCTTGGCCACTTTTGTGTTTGTAGCCCTACTTCTTTGGGGACCTCTATTTGCTATTAATGGGCATATCTAAATATTATCTGCATTTGATAATTGTGTTTTTGTGTTTTATTTTTTTACAATGGCATAAAAACAGATGCTTAACACATGTTAGCCCCCATAATGCTTGCTTCTTTTAACTTGAAAGGATCAAAACAATCTGTGTTAACCACACAAAAACAGGTTCTGGGCTGATGAGATTTCAAAGCTAAACTACAAAGCTTTTGGTGATGTCCTCGCGTTTGACGCAACTTACAGCACTAACAGGTGACTCAAACCCACCCCCCCCCCATTAACATGTGTTAGGCCTGATCCCCAAGTATACAACCCTAACCCAAAAAAGATTCACATACTGTTAACATCAAATCAATTTTTTATTCGTAGGTACAAGATGGTTTTTGTGCCATTCACGGGTGTGGATCATCATTTCCAATGTGTTACATTTGATACCCATGTAACAGTGTTCTATTTTTTTACAATGGCATAAAAACAGATGCTTAACACATGTTAGCCCCCATAAAGCTTGGTTCTTTTACCTTGAAAGGATCAAAACAATCTGTCTATATGGAACAAAAAAAACTTATATATTAAACCACGTCAGGTTATAGAATTAAACTTCACGTCTAGCCAACTTAAACACACATTCTACTAATAGGTTACACCCCCCCCCCCCCCCCCGCGTCTGGAACACATTGATTGCCAAACAAATAAAACAAAAACATAATAATTGTGTTTTTGTGTTTTATTTTTTTACAATGGCATAAAAACAGATGCTTAACACATGTTAGCCCCCATAATGCTTGGTTCTTTTAATTTGAAAGGATCAAAACAATCTGTGTTAACCACACAAAAACAGGTTCTGGGCTGATGAGATTTCAAAGCTAAACTACAAAGCTTTTGGCGATGTCATCGCGTTTGACGCAACTTACAGCACTAACAGGTTAGTCAAACCCCCCCCCCCCCCCATTAACATGTGTTAGGCCTGATCCCCAAGTATACAACCCTAACCCAAAAAAGATTTACATATTGTTAACATCAAATCAATTTTTTATTCGTAGGTACAAGATGGTTTTTGTGCCATTCACGGGTGTGGATCATCATTTCCAATGTGTTACATTTGATACCCATGGCTATGTGTTTTATTTTTTTACAATGGCATAAAAACAGATGCTTAACACATGTTAGCCCCCATAATGCTTGGTTCTTTTACCTTGAAAGGATCAAAACAATCTGTCTTAACCACACAAAAAAAACTTATATATTAAACCACGTCAGGTTATAGAATTAAACTTCACGTCTAGCCAACTTAAACACACATTCTACTAATAGGTTACACCCCCCCCCCCCCGGCGTCTGGAACACATTGATTGCCAAAAAAAAAACCAAAAAACATAATAAAATACCAACAAAACGACATTGGTATGTCGTTTTGTTACAACAAAGGGTCATCAGTGTAACACATCTTCAACCATTTTCAACATACTAACTACCCATCGTAATCCTCCATCTCTAACAAGCTTTTCATCATGGTGTGGGAAATTCCTCATCATGAAAGTACAGAGGAGAGGGGCTGCGCTCACTCTCCCATGGGTCATGGTAACACCAGGACTGGATTGTTTCGGGCGAGTATGGACACAACGGGCAACCACATAATTCATGGTCTGGATCCGTCAGCAACCTAACCAACTCATCTGGTAGCCCCTTCAACTTTTCAGCTTCTGGAACAACGTGTTCCCTACGGCGTGACGTTTCTTGCGACACACCAGCTACATCAGTTACATTTTTGGTGGCGCTTTCTGCAACATCGTCACCAGATGCTACTCCAGTTTTCCCGTCTTCTCGATTTTTCTGAGACACTTTTCTTTCGTAGCACACACCGTACTGGCCCTCACATGCTTCCTTCCCCTTTTGCATCCGCTTCTCCATGCCTGGTTGGGTAGCCGTAACCTTACCTTTACACGGGTCCATGAGATTACACCACTTTGGAACCGGTAACAGTTTATGGTTAACTGAAGTGGTGAAGTATTACAGAATATGACTTTGGTTCTTCACCACAATACTTATAGAGGTTTGAACTGGGTACATTTAATATAGGTCTTTGTGACTTGACTTTGATGTGACCATAAGGGGCCAAAAAGCAGGCATGGTTCCTTTCCCAATAAAGTTGTGGTATAGACACCAACCCCTATGTTTGTAGACTACTGCCACCTACTTTCCCCAATTTCCAATATTCCTACTACAATTTTAGAAAGAGTGGTTCCCTTGGAAGCATCATTTTCTCATTTCCTATAATGTTACACGTACCTTTATATAATTTCAAACAACCTCATTTAAAACATTATCATCTACGTCAATCAACTAGATTAATAATATTCTAACACATCCAACAACACATCAATATTCTTTAGAGTATAGAATTACCAAGTTACTAAACATCAGATTGTATATAGATAGTCTATCCCCAAAAAGACATCGTGACGATGCCATACCCAACAAAACACCTACCCCGTCGTAAGTTTAAAGCAACATCCCCAAATCTATCAAAGTACATTACATGTTTCCAAAAACAAAGCTGGCGCAATTTAATGCACACTGGTGCTACAGTACCTACCATTTCACCCCCCTAACACGTGTTACTCTATTCGGCAATCCTGCTTGATTTTTGGCAGCAGCACATTCACCTCCGAACATAAGATGTGCGCAGCATACCTCTTTCTCAACTTTCGCACCTCCGCCATCTTCCTCGCCCCATTCATGCTGAACCCACAGTTAAAACTTTTGTTTTTCCCCATGTAGCACTCCATGTGCCGCATCAAGAAGACCCCACAATCAGTTGTGTTTGCGGTGGTCGCCCAAGGAACCGGCATACGCTGGATGTTGCAGTACTCTATGTCATCGGCTCGCGGATTCCCAACCTCCCGAAGATATTGCACAAACATATCTTTCTGCATACACATATACAAGCCATGCTCAATAAAAAAGCAGTTGCCTAATATTATCACACTTATTTGTTCAACAATTGTCAGTTTATAAGAAACTTACGATCTTATACGCTGTGTCCTTGTGGAGGTAGTAGACACTATCTTCTATCAACTGACCTTGGCGGGCTTTGTCATTATCAACGACATAAATTCCCGGGTCGCGTAACTCAAACACTAGCAAGTAAAAGTGTTTGTGCTCCAATATCGGGAAGAAAACAATGTCGTGATTTCGAAAGTCAGGAACATTTTCACCGCCGTTAATCGCACCTTTTATTCCCAGCCGAAACTTGTGCATCCGCGCCTCGACTCCACCTTCCTCAGTTGTTAGCATCCACGGAAACTTTAACCACAACAGATAAATTAATAAGCTCAAAAAGTCGCCACACTGTAATCTCTATATACATGACACTCACCACAACTTTGGTACCAAAGAATTGCCTACTGTAAGCCCCCCGTGATTTCCGTTTCTCTTGGAAGTTTAGCACCTCCGCCCAACAGTCGATAATACCATCTGAGATCTCATTGCCAACGTTTAAACTCTTGAACATAGCCCGAGACGCTTCAACATGGGTAGGGCTTCTAAACAGCAACTCCCTGGTTTGAGATGTACAAATTATAAATTAAATTGCATACTTTAACACATGTTATTTATTATTTTACTAAATTTTGGTACGGTGACCCCCCTACTTACACAGCCATGTGTATCGGACTATCTACATCAACAACCGACGACGAACCCTGTTCCCTCCTGCGGAAAAAATCAAAATATAACGAATTATCTAGCGTGGAACTTGGTTCATGGTTTACCCTATTATTATAAAACAATAAACCACGTTGCAGTTCTACTTACACGTTTGCCTCCATTGCCCGCTTCCTACGAGAATGCCCATTTAAAGAGTGCAATGGGCTTTCATCAGCGTATATGTACTCCCACAGATTTGCCTCCTTCTTAGTTATTGCCTGCCCCATGTCAACAGACCTTATATAGTAAGGTGATCTGTTTGCTTCCGCTGCCACTTTTTCTCTGAAAGGGAGCTGTCGTTTTTGGGCCCGCAACTCATCCAACATACGCACACGGTTTGCAAGCGGAATATTGTCCTCCACATCATTCATATCACCCCCACAAAATTCCAGACCAGTTAGCCCTTTGTGGATTGCAAGTGCCGGGTCATAGGAGCTAACTGGTTCTACCATTAGAACCATACTCAAGTCCGTGGTAGCCTCCATATCGCCTAAAACATATAAAATAAATAACTCAGGTTACGCGTTGAAGAATACAACACTTTTCACAGTAAATGAATGTATTTCAGCTCACCGGACGGCTCCAGCACTGTTTCTGTCCGAGAAATATCATCCACCTTCCCACTTGTGCACCCTTCACGTTTAATGCAAATAAGTATATTACAGATGACTCCTACTAACCCATCAATACTGAGTTTCTTTAATGCTCTATCGTACCGATTTCCTGTGACACGTCCAATTCACCCCCAATTTGTGTCATTCCAAGACTCCAATTGGGGCCATCTAAATTCCGTTCATCAAAAATCGTATCGCCTTCGCACACTGTGTATATGATTAACACATGTTAACTAACTAAATGATACAGGCAGGGGAGCAGTTAACACATCTTAGAGCATGAAAAACTTTACCGTTCTTTTCCGGCTGACACACCTCCTGGGCCGCTTTCCCTTTACCCTCGACATCCTGGTCCTTATTGAAAGCTGCGCCTGTGACAGAGTCTACCACCGCGCTACTGCACCCTTGCATATTTACATCAGTTGAATGCATCCCATCATGCTCAATCTTACCTTCTTCAGCTGCATAAAACATTCTTATCACATCTCATGCACAACTTAGTACCAGAAGCTGCATAAATAATTACCCTTAAAATCACGGTCACACTCATCAACAGACCCCGTGCCTTTGCCATCCAGAACCACATGTTCGTCCTTATCATTAACAGCACCTTCCACAGATGCAAACATGACGCCACCACTCTCTTCTTTTCTTCCATCAGCTGCAGCCCTAATTTCATTCTCAATCTTACTATCTGTAGTTGCATAAACATTTTTCGAATAAATTAGACCTGCCTAAACATGGCTAATAAAATTAAACGGTTTCCGAAGACTGTGTATATGATTAACACATGTTAACTCACTAAATGATACAGGTAGGGGAGCAGTTAACACATGTTAGAGCATGAAAATCTTTACCGTTCTTTTCCAGCTGACACACCTCCTCAGCCGCTTTCCCTTTACCCTCGACATCCTGGTCCTTATCGAAAGCTGCGCCTGTGACAGAGTCTACCACCGCGCTACTGCACCCTTGCATATTTACATCAGTTGAGTGCATCCCATCATGCTCAATCTTACCTTCTTCAGCTGCATAAAACATTCTTATCACATCTTATGCACAACTTAGTACCAGAAGCTGCATAAATAATTACCCTTAATATCACGGTCACACTCATCAACAGCCCCCTTGCCTTTGCCATCCAGAACCACATGTTCGTCCTTATCATTAACAGCACCATGCACTTCTGCTTCTTTAATACGCATTATTGCACGCATTAAACCCAGCGGCTTATACACTTCTTCAGCATCACTTTTATCCACGCTTCCGGCTCCTTTATTTTGTTCGGCCCCACCAATACTACAGTCACCTCCACTTGAATTACCAGCATCAAGAACACTCTTATCACCTTCGACGACTTCATTTGTTTCTTCCACAAAATCACTAAACCCCAGTTCTCTCTCTTCCAGTTGCTTCTCAGACTTGTTGAAGCCTATAACATCACAGAAATATTAAATGGGTTTCAGACACGTACGCATATTAGAGGGTAATAAATTTTAACGAGCAACAAACTACGCGTCACCGTCAACGTGTACTTCTAAATCTAAATGTATGATGAAACTGGTAACATATGTTACAGTTTACCTGATTCGAGTCCATCATCCGTTTTTTCCCGATCAATCTTTATATTTGTCTTCGGGCAATTCGGGGTCACAAAGCTTGCTTTCATTTCAGGAGCATCCTTTAACTTATTCAGACGGGGAGATCTCCTTACCCGCAACGACATACCACCTTCTTCCAGCGCTCCGGTACACTCAGTTCCATCAGCAGCTACGCTTGATTCCCCCGCACCATCTGCTGCAACCACAATAGAATGTTAAACTATACGATCAAAGTCACATTAACATGTGTTAGACAAAACATTTCATTCCATAACATATAGTACAGGTACATAAACTCTTTTCGCGCTATAAACGTACTCTTAAAATGGTAATACATGTAACAATTTACCTTTTTCTTTGCCACCATCCGTGTATTGTCCACCAAACTTCATATTTGTCTTTCTTCTTTTTGGGGTCACAACCCCTTCTTCTGTCTCACTAACATGCTTTAACTTCCCGATTCTTGCAGATCTCCTCACCTGACCCGACTTTCCACCATCTTCCATCTTTTCAGCATAGTCTTCTCCACCATCATCTACGATTGATTGGCCCGCAACATCAGCTGCAACCCCAAAAAAATTAGTCAATCAATACAGGTTGCCACACCCGTCAAATGTGTTACCGTGATCACTTTAAGAATGATAACCAACACAACAGGTATCACATTAACACATGGTTCAGTGTTCATTTCATAAACATTGTCAGCACACCTTCTTGGGCATCAAAGTCTATTGCTGAAGATCCTACTGCTTTCAATCTACTTTTACTGATTTTTTTGTTTCGCCGGATAAGCGACTTCCTGTACAAGCTCGCTATTGGTGACCCATCCGAAAAATCATCGTCCACGCCATCCCCTACGAAATCGTTTGCACAACGATAAATGGATTCCAAATTATTAAACTAAATAACACAAAGAATAACAGTTACTAACCAGCGTTCTCTCCTTCGTTGATGTGAAAGCTTTCATCATTTGTCAAATCTCCCAAGACCGAATTGATCTTGTGTGACGCTAAATCTACCGCGTCATCGTGATCCTCACTTTCACTAACTTTCTTCTCAAACATACTTTCAAACGTTGCCTTCAACGTTTCTACTTCTTCGTCTTCATGGCTCTCCACCAATAGCGATTCTAACATACCCTCAATTTTGACTTTGTTCTTCTTTGTCACGTTTATTAACTGTCGTACTATCGTCAACCTCTCCTGTTGAAAATAGTTTTTCACCATTTTGATACTAACACTATATACTAATTGTAAAAAACACATGTTAGAGCATATAACTTTACCTCTTTACTTGCCCAGTGTTCCACGTTATAGTTTCTGGGACGTGTTAATCCTTTAAACCGTCCTAGTCCAAACCCACCAGCAAGTATTTCAAGCCTTTCTCTCTCTCGCAATCTTTTCAAGTTCCAAAAAGCTAAAGGACACACCGCACTGTCTACCTCCATCCCCGTGCACTCAATGCTATCAACGTACAACAACTACAAGAAACAACGATCCGTTCAGCCTGGAAATAATCAAGTATTCTAACACATGTTAATTATCTAAAATAATTAAAAGTGCACTTACCATCAGAATCGTTAGAGGACCGACGAAGAAACTTTGTGGGTCAAGCCGATTCCAGGTATCTTTGCAAGTTCTCAGCTTTTCTACAACAAGGTCACACCAGTCTATTGTTGCAAAGTCCATTTCGTCATCCAGATACTCTAAGATTTCTTCCCGTAAACAACTTTGTTTATGACAATCAACCAGCACTGCCACAAAACACATTACAAAATCCATCCTGAAATCAAAACTGTCTTCGCCATCGGACTCATCTATCATTTTCACCATCTTTGTGGGAGGCACCATTACACCCGGGTATCTCGCCCTCCAATCAGCAATGGCATCAATCAGCATGGGCAGCTTACTAATCGAACTAATCTTTTGTCCACCAGTCGGAATCCCTAACAACTTATGTATCACTTTCCTGTTCACCTTGATATCCCCGGCAGGCGTACATATCACCATCTTATCGGGATAAAAATTGTCCACAACAAAATAAGCTAACTTAGCCGGCAAACCATCAACGCTGAAAGTTAGCAAACGACCAAAGCCCATTTGCCTGACTGCGTCACGTTGTTGTTCTGTCAATGCCCGTACACATTTATAAAACTGCAGTGGTGCAGATCTTATCCTTACGCCTGGAAATTCATCCTTTTTTGCTCGCTTACGGGCTTTCTGAACCTTTTCCGGTTTGTTACCAACTACCTTTGGTTTCCCTGTTTTACCTTTCCCATTGTCCTCCGAACCCTTCTTCTTTTTGGTCCTTAACGTCCCACCCTTCGATGTAGCCGTCACTTCTGCCATACTAACTGAAATAACATTTTATACGAAACCACAACAACCCAAACAATTAGTGTACTTTACAACCACCTATGACAACATGTAACAATTTTTCATTCGTAACATCCAAAAATTTTGAAGGGCTTAAAAAATAACTAACCACGGTTTTTCCGCATTACATTCCCAGACTTATCATCGGCGCTGTTTCTTTCCCCTGCTGATTATCACATGTTAATGAATTTTCAAGGTCATGCCCAATTAACACATGTTAAACAAAGCCAACAATATTTAACTAACCACGTTTTCTTTTATTTCCACACCCAGAACTATCCCCGACAATGCTTTTCTTCCCTACAGTTTCAAACATGTTACTCAGATTTAACTGGATACGCAATTAGTCACTATTGTAACAAAAGGAACTTTCCACACAACCTTCATTTAGCACCGATAGATTCGTAACGAAAACGATTAGCCCAACAAGACATTATACAAATTATAAACAATATTACTGGTTACCCGTTACCTGCTTTCCGTCTTTTCCCATGGCTTGGTGACACACTATCGGTATCATCATACACTGCAAGGCAGCCAACAAAATTCTGTTATGCACAATTTCTTATCCAACACACTATCCATATATAGATCACCTTGAACAATGTTAAGAGACATAAAAATTCTAACCTAACTCCCGTTGGGTCGCACCAAAGTCAGATTGTTGTTTGGAAGGTCCTGTCTTGGGTTCGTCGGATATAATCACAACTGTACGGCTCTCAGACCTTTTTTGCCCTAATCTGTGTTTCGAAGTCCTACATATATAAAAGAAAACAAACTCAGGTGCCATTTTCCGATAAATCGGTAGAACAAAACCACCTTTTACATGACCGATTACAACAAAACTAACCTTTTAATTGAACTCTGAATCTTCCTTAATCGTTTCATCTTCACGGACGACGACAATATTATGAACGAGTTCCTCATTGTCCAAGTTGGCCACTATCGGCTTCTATGTGAGCGTTCCGGAACAGATGAGGTTCTGAGTATAATGTGAAAGAAGAAAAAATTTTGAATTTTGTTTGCTGTTCTTGATTAGACGGCTACTGCATGGCAGTGATTTTCTGTTTTCCAATGTCTTTGTTGACTTCCGAAAAAGCCCTTCAATGGTACTAAATGGCAGTACTTTTTATTTCTTTTTAATTTTATTCATACCAAAATAATCATAGCCATTGATCAAGTTTGATGTAAGCTAATCAATGGTTCACAATGGGTTTCCATAGTTTCCTTAAAAAGATAGAGTTTCTTATATAACCAAGCCCTATATATATATATATATATATATATATATATTGATTTCGAATGACGATGAATAGTAAATTTAGTTTTATAATAATATATAGTTTTTTTATTATTTTATTATCTTATTATTTAATAGATTATAATAGTTTATTATTATATTTACTTTTAATAACATATTTTCTTTTTTTTAAACATCTATTTCCTTTACCTGATTTTAATAATTGTTTTTTTTCTTTTTTTTAAACATATATTAATTTATCGATTAATTTGATACTTCTTTAATAAGTTACGTTTATAATTTTTTTCTAAAAACTTAAGTACGTAGTTATGCTTGATTTCTTTCTCTGACATTCCGTTATAAGTTTTGTTAAAACGAGGTTATACTCAAAATAAAGTATTTCTTTGGTATCATAAAACGGTACGATGATAAACTAAATCGTTCTAATGGTTCGACTTTCTAAACAAATGTTTTATTTTCAAATCACGTTTGTTTTACATTATCATTTGCTCGGTTTCGTCGCAACGCGCGATATAAAAAAAAACTAGTATTATACTAAGATCTAATATTATTATCTTTATTGTACCATATCAAAAAGATTTGTTTATTTTTAAGTAATTATCCGATTTTTTTAATTTTAGCCAACCGTATCATATGTTATATATGATAACCTATGAATTATATATTTATGTTGTACTTTTTTGATATTGCAACATTCATAACTTATTATGTCTTTATTACTATACTAATTATTTTTAAAATAAATCAAACACATTTTTTTAACTTAAAATCACAACTGCCTAAATATTTCAAAAACTTATTTTAAATACTGTAGATGATAAACATTTTAAATTTTAAATTAATTCAACAGCTTCAATATTTATATTTAAATGATGTAAAGATAATTAGGTTCTCATGTCCCTAATTTGGTTCATTCACGGGTTCAATCAATCGAAGAACATCTCCACCTTTGCATTTAGGACTCTAATTTCGGGATCTATTATCAAAATACATATTGGGATTTCAAAATTAAAAAAAAAAAACAGTTAATCTCAAGCTATCCATGTTCATCTAAATTTCAATCTATAAACGTTCCCGCTAATAAGAATTTTTACTTTACCAAAGCATAGCAGTTTACCTTATCTATTAATATACCATACCACCGCTATTGTTCTTCAAAATTTCAAAAAGTCTGAATATATTCATAACAGAGCCATACTTACTACGAACTAAGTTGTACATAAAGTAAATGATCGCCTACTTTTCTTGCCCCTCGATAAAGAAAAAGAATACCTAAGTTATGTGAATTGGTGTATGTATAAAAATAATTCACCTATGTAAATTTGTGTAGACATTGTAAAGTTATATGATTTCTATCTTTAAATCCGTGTAATACACGGGTAAATGATGTAAAGATGTACGGATTTAAAGATAATGAGGTTATCATGTCCCAAATTTAATTCATTCACAGGTTCGATAAGTCGGAGAACATCTCCACCTTTGCATTTAGGACTCTAATTTCCGGATCTATTTTTTAAAAATGCATATCAGGATTTCAATATTCAAAAAAGAGTTAATCTCAAGCTATCAATGTTCATCTAAATGACAATCTATAAACATCATCGCTAATAACAATTTTAACTTTATCAAAGCATAATAGTTTACATTTTCTATTAGTATACCATACCACCTCTATTATTCTTCAAGAGTTCAAAAAATCTGAATATTTTCATAACAGAGCCATACTTGCTACGAACAAAGTTCTACAGAAAGTAAATGGCCGCCTATTATTATTGCTTCCCGACAAAGAAAAAGAATGCCTAAGTTATGTAAATCCGTGTATGTATAAAAATAATTCACTTATGTAAATTTGTGTGGATATTGTAAAGTTATATGATATCTATCTTTAAATCTGTGTAATACACAGATTTATAATCTATGGGTGGGAGTTGGTTACAAAGTCCATTTTTCCAACAGAGTGTACAAAGTCATAAAACACACTCAAAACCCACAAATAACAAAGTGAAGATTACTAAAACGCCATATTTGTGGGTTTTGTGTTTTGTTTTTGATGATAAGGCTTTGATTTTTAAATGACTAACATTAGTAGGGGTGCAAACGAGCCGAGCTGAGCCCGAGCTCGACCAGGCTCGAGCTCGAGCTCGTTTAACATATCAAAGCTCGAGCTCGAGCTCGGCTCGATTCGAGCTTTATTTCTGAAGCTCGAGCTCGGCTCGAATGTAATTTTTTCAAGCTCGAGCTCAGCTCGGGCTCGACTCGTTTAGTATTTTTTAATTAATTTATATTAATTATAATTATTATTATACATATAATTTAGTTATTTTTTATATTTATATAAATGGTAATTATTATTATATAAATATATGTTTAATATATTAATAAAAAATATATAAATAGAAAGCTCAATTAGGCTCGCGAGCCGGCTTGAGCTCGATAAGCGAAGCTCGGGCTCGTTTACTAAACGAGCTTGTTTTTAGGCTCGGGCTCGAGCTCGTTTAAAAATGCACATTAGAGACCTTTCAGGTTTTCTGAACTTCACTTTTTTCTTTTCATCTAGTTCCGCCGATGGTTTTGAAAGTTCATGGGAGCGAATGAGTGACTTAACCGAACTTTCAAGGGATACAGTTGAGATTTTCGCTTAAAAATTACACTAAAACCCTTTTTTTTATAAGGGGGCGGCCACCACCCACCACCAAGGGTAGTGTCACACCCCGACCCGCAATGGATTAGGTGACCGGGGCATGATTGGTTGATCCAAAGTAACACATGGTCCAAGCAACAAGTACATAACCAAAACGTTTAAATAAACTTCTTTATTCTTCTAAGGCCGAAGTCCTACGTGATCCTTTCTTTATGCTTGTTTACCTGTATTATGTGTAAAAAGTAGTTTTGGGTCAACAAATGTTAGTGAGTGAATCTTACAACTTCTCTTTTTATTACACATTTTTGGGGTGTATCATGCGTCCATTTAGTCAATTTATATTTTCAAACAATACGTGCAATTTACCGTTTGTTGTGGTTATTGTTGGTTGTTGATACATTACAAAACATGAGACAATACATTTGGATTCATTTGGCCGCCGTTCCCCATTACCATGAGCGGAACACGAGGTTGCGAACACACAAGAATAGCTCCACTTTTGATTGAGCTTAGATCTTGCATTCCAAAATGGCACACCATGATACAACACTTATATTCAGTTGAGTTATTATATTGTTTGAGTTTGGTTATTGAGGTTTGACCTATTGGCATACAATACATTAATTTACATTTGGTTATTGCACGTTTTCCTGTTAACATACAAAATAAACATATTCTCCTATACCTTAATGACTCATTCGTACCAATGTAAACCTCTCTTCTAGCCTATAATCCATACTCCTTTACCATCGGATTCAAAGTGCCCTTATTGTCAATCAACTGCCTAATATACCATGGCATATAGGGGTCAAAACCATTTGCTTTTCTTGATCTTTCCTTAACCAGCTTTTCTTACCTTTCTTGCAGCTTGGTCTAAGACTGTGACCTCATCATCACTTGACAGGTCAAAGTTGTCATGATAACTAGGATATCTTCATCTAATTCAAGATAACCGCCAAGTGGAGCCTCGTCTTCAAGATCATCATCTTCTACATCATGATCAACAAAATCCTTAAAGTGACTCATGTCCACTTCCTGATCTAGCCCAGTGTGGTCATTGTATCCAACCATGACCTACTTAGTTTTTTCATATAAAAAACATGAACCCTAATCATATAGCTAAATGCATATAACTAGAATACGACTTGTTAATTAACGGATATGTAAACATGTGAAACGGGTTCATAGATTCTAAACAAATAATTAAATGAGTTGAATAAGTTATAACAGATTGCCAGGAAACCCAAAACGTTTAATATAATGAGTTGAATTAGTCATAGATAATTAAATAGTATTCCCACGGATCGAATTAGGAAATGCTAAGTATCAAAAGTCAAAACTTTCCCAATAAAAACCATCCCTTTCCCTACAACCAAATGCATCATTCCCTCCATTTCAATCTTTGGTCACCATGACATCCATCTCTCTATCCTTCCTCCTCCTCCTATCCGCCACCGCGGCCATCGCCACACTCTCATCTGATCTAACCGCCCTCGAAGCCATAAAGGCGGCCATCGACCCCACCACCATTCCCGAAACCTCTTGCTTGGCCTCATGGAACTTCACCTCCGATCCCTGCAGCTCCAATGCTCTCCCCACACACTTCCGCTGCGGGCTCTCCTGCGGCTTTGATAACCGAATCACCGGGCTCTACTTCGATGGTGCCGGTTATTCCGGAACTATCTCCCCATTTATTTCTAATCTCACCGGACTACTCGCAATCTATCTCCGTGATAACAAATTCCACGGCCCTATCCCCACCGCGCTCTTCTCCCTCCCTAACCTCGGCACACTCGATATCCGAAACAACTTATTCTCCGGCTCCATCCCACCCGTCATTTCCATTACCAAAGCTCTATTAGACATAGACCTTTCTAACAATTCACTATCCGGCTCATTGCCACACACATTGAGCTCACTCTCTTTAGGTTCTCTTAATCTGAGCTTCAATCAATTCTCCGGGCCAATCCCCGTACTCCCCCAGAATCTAGAAATACTAGCGATTCAATCCAATTTTTTTTCTGGGCACCTAACAAATACATCGTTTGGAGGGTTGATTCAACTCAAAAATGTAGACCTCAGTCGTAACTCGCTAACCGGACCAATCCCCGGCTGGTTCTTCCTCCAACCGCGTCTCGAGCGAGTCAACCTGTCTGATAATGGATTCACAGGTATTAAGGTATTAAAACCCAATAAAACCCGCCTCATTGACGTAGATGCCGGATATAATAAAATTGTTGGATACTTGTCCGCGAACTTCATGGCGTACCCGGAATTGACGTCGCTATCACTCCGAGACAACAAGCTGCAAGGACCGATCCCGAAGGAGTTCAGCCTGAAGAATATGATGTTGCGGAACTTCTTTCTGGATGGAAACTACTTTAACGGAAAGCCGTCGAAGGATTTTTTCTCCCGGAAATCGATTGTTTCCGGGAGCTTTGGGGACAATTGCCTGAAGAGGTGTCCAAAATCTTCCAAGCTCTGCCTGGAACCACAGAAACCATCGTCCATCTGCCGGAATGTATATCGTGGGAAAGGAAATCCATAGTAGTATTTTACTAATAGGTTGAATATTTGTATCACATAATAAATTATACAGATGATACAAGTTGTATGTTTTAATAATTGCTGTTTTGGTTTTCATGCATGAAAAATTGCATGTGAAACGACCAAAATATTCCTCAATAGTAATAATACAGTTATATAATATAAATAAAGTAAAATGATGTTATATTAGTGGCCTCATCCACTACTCTAACTAAAAACAAATATTGTTATTTATGTGATTTATAAATCCGTTGATGCTCTCATTTTGAACAAAATGTCGGCCACCTTAGTCACCGGCCACGATTAGTCTTCACCAGCACCTCAACCCTCCTCCACACTTGCTAGTCGCCACCTCATACCCGACTCAAACCGGACCATTTTATACCATCTTCAACATGATTTTCTTGTTCGTTATATAATTTTATAGTAAATATATTTATGTGTATGGAAAACAATACGACAAGTTCAACAATTAAAGTACAAAATTTAGTAATTTCAAGTGCGTTTCCAGTGTCTTCCCTACTAGATTTCGTCATATTCAACCTCATCAACCTGCAACATGTTAACAAAATATAGTTCAACAAAAATGTATTGGCGAGTACACAAGTTTAAGTATAAGTATAAGTATAAAAGTTTAAAACGAATCCACATGGCAACTTAAGTTATTCAAGATCAACATATCATGGCATACAATATTTCTAGTCAACCCTCTGTTTACGCAATAAATAATGAAATTTAACATGACCTCTCGTTCACGGGTGGTGCGTTAATCCTATTGCGCTATACATGTTAAATGGAGGCTCGTATAAAGCTAATGACTATTGTATCACATAAGAATCACCCAAGTATATGCATCAAGTATAACAACATAGTATTCATGTATTTGGATTGTTTTCGTGCATTTGGATAAAGAATAAAGTATTGTGATTTTTTATAAGGTTTACATATTGCACCCAAAAGTGTTAAATTGAAAATGGTTCAAGTGTACTCACGGTTTTGCAAGCTTTCACTTGTTAATCCGCGAGGTTTGTTGGTTGATGGAGGATGGAACACCAAGTCCTTCTACACGAGGAAACGTAGGTGTATGAGTATTTGGATGATAACGGAGGAGTAGGAATTCCGGATTTAAAGTATATGGAAAGTAACATGTGAGAAAATAACCATCTAGCACCTAGTACTCGTTCTTGACACTATGAAACCCATAGGGGTTTGAATGTTTTCATGGATTAAGTACCCATTAGAATCGTAATGAGAGCTAAGTTCTTAGATGATGTAACTTAGTATTTTGACAAATAACCACTAGATTATCATCAAAGGTTCGCTTACTATGGATGGTATGTATTTTATATAGTATATATCATAAGTTTTAGTCCAATATTATAACAAGATTATCATAGAAGTCATGCATAAAGGTAGGAAGACAAATCTTCCATTTTAAGACCTCTTTTTGATTCACCAATGCACAAGTTGTCATAAGACAACAAGGATGGTCATGAATGTACAATAAGGAAATGAAATATACTAACTAACTAACTAAGAAGAAAACATCAAGTGATGTGTGGATTTGTAAGTAGGATAGCCCAAGCTATCCAAATAATCACACATATTCAAGTTCAAGACTTGTTCATCACTTGTGGGTTAAAACCCTTTTAAAACAGAAAGTTTTGAGGATTAAAACCTCTAGATTTATATGTTACAACCTTGTTTTTAAGCACACATAATCATAATCTTGATTAGTGGCATAAGGACATAGGAATGTATTGAGAAATCACAAGTTTAAGCATGTTTAACAAAGTGTTTGTACAAAACAGAAACATTTTTGCACTTTTAACCTTATTATGGTGATGTTCTAGCCTTGGTTTTCCATGGAAAACCTGTGAAAATATACCTAAGGTTGTTCCAAGTGCTAAGAAGAAAGAATGAATGAAAATATGGAATATAAGTGAAGTTATGCTCACTTTTGCAACTTGTAATGAATCTGCCTTGCTACTGATTTCTCAGCTGAATTTAGAGTGTTTGAGAGTGAAAGTGAGGTGTATACAAAGTGGAAAATGTGTGGGAATGGGTTGGGTTTTATAGGGAATGATTAGGGTTGGTTAGTTAGACATTTAATTGAAGAAACACAACACAACAAAACACACCAAAAATTGACCAATACCCGCGGCTGTTAAACAAACTGCGGATCACACTCTCTCACGGGGCGCAAGCCAGTTGGGGTGGCGCGTCGCGGCCCACGAGCCACCTTGGCTGGGTGTTTTCTTTGTTATTTTGACACTTTTAGCCCCTTTAGTTTCATATTTTGGGGTTTTAAGTTGTTTTAGGGCATTTTAATGTAATTAGTTAATTCATAAAAACAAATATAAAACAAGTATGAATAATTCATAAAAACAAATATAAAACAAATATGAATAAGTATGGATGTGGAGAATAAGTATCGTATACGCATGAATTTAGCATGTATGACAAGTAAGTGTAAGTTTAACACGTTTCGCATGAATTACGAATAAAGTATAACATGTATGATTATTCCAAACATATTAACATGTATGAAATATGTAGAACATAAATTTAAAGAAATACAAATTTTATTTATGATCCAAATCTGGGATTTTACAACGATTACAACGAAAAGACGATTATAAGAATACAAGACTTCCAAAAATAGAAGTACAAACAACGTTTTATAATTATGGAAAGTACGAAGAAGCAGGGCGTTACAGTCTCCCCTGCTTTAGGAAATTCCATCCCGAAATTTAAGAAGAAGTAACGAAAAGTTGCGGATACTTAGTCTTCATATGACTTTCGAATTCCCAAGTAAACTCAGCGCCACGTTTTCCTTCCCATCGAACCTTGACGATAGGAATTTGACTGCGCCTCAATTATTTGACTCCTCGGTCCATGATCTCGACAGGTTTCTCCACAAAGTGTAGAGTTTTGTGAATTTGAAGATCTTCAAGTGGAATTCGAAGTCCTTCTTCAGCCAGACACTTCTTTAAATTTGATACGTGGAAGATAGGATGAACTTTGTTGAGTTCTTCAGGTAGGTCCAGTCGATACACAACCTTGCTAATCCTTTCGAGAATCTTGAAAGAACCTACGTAGCGAGGTGCGAGTTTTCCTTTCTTACCAAATCAAACCACACCCTTCCAAGGGGATACCTTGAGAAGTACGAAGTCACCTATCTCTAATTCCAAAGGCTTGCGACGCTTGTCAGCGTAACTCTTTTGTCGGCTTTGGGCTCTCAGCAGATTGTCTCGAACTTGTAAAATATTGTTTGTTGTCTCTTGTATAAGCTCGGGACCGGTGATTTGAAGTTCACCAATCTAGTGCCAAAAAATAGGCGAACGACATTTGCGACCATTCAATGCTTCGAAATGTGCCATTTGAATATTTGCGTGATAATTGTTGTTGTATGAGAATTTGATCAAAGGCAAGTGCAAATCCCAGTTGCCACCAAAATCGATTACGCATGAACAAACATTTCCTCTAAAGTTTGGATAGTACGTTTGGTTTGTCCGTCAGACTGAGGATGAAAAGCGGTGCTAAGGTTAAGAAGAGTACCCATAGCAGATTGAAAAGTTTGCCAAAGACGAGACGTAAAGCGATTATCACGATCAGAAATGATGTCAATGAGGATACCATGACGACAAATGATTTCATCAGTGTAGATTCTAGCCAATTTCTCGAATTTGAAATCTTCACGAATGGGGAGAAAATGAGCTGATTTGGTCAATCGATCAACGATCACCCAAATACTATCATGACCAGAAGAAGTACGAGGGAGTTTGGTGATAAAGTCCATTGCAATACTCTCCCATTTCCAGGCATTAATTTCTGATTGTTCGAGTAAGCCAGAGGGAAGTTGATGTTCAGTTTTTACCTTCGAACAAGTCAGACATTTCGCAACGAAAGTGGCGATATCTTTTTTCATTCAAGGCCACCAATAGGACGTACCTACGTCTTGGTACATGTTATCAGCACCAGGATGAATGGAATATCTCGATTTGCGTGCCTCCTTCATAAAAAACTCTCGAAGGTTATCACGATTAGAAATCCAGATGCGATTGAGATAGTATAGAATACCATCGGATTTACACTTAAGATCTTCTTTAACACCACCTCGTATCTCGTAGGAGAGACTACCTTCGTTAATATAGGCATATTGAGCTTCACGAATTCGGTTTTGAAGATCGTTAACGAGTTGGAAACAATGAATACCCTTCACATGAGTTTTACGACTAAGTGCGTCGGCCACTACATTCGATTTTCCTAGACGGTAGTGAATTTTGCAGTCGTAGTCTTTAACATCTCTACCCAACGACGTTGACGCATGTTCAGTTCCTTTTGGTTGAAGATATGTTGAAGGCTCTTATGGTCGGTGAAGACCACACAATTAGTACCATAAAGGTAGTGTCGCCAAATCTTCAAGGCAAAAACAATTGCCCCAAGTTCAAGGTCATGAGTAGTGTATTTTTTCCCATGTATTTTGAGTTGCCTTGACGCATAAGCGATAACCTTGTCTCGTTGCATAAGGACACAACCAAGGCCAAGGTTTGAAGCATCGCAATACACGACGAAGTCGTCGTTACCATCGGGAAGCTCGAGAATAGGAGCATTGCAAAGCATGTCCTTGAGCGTTTAGAAAGATTCCTCTTCTTCAAGATCCCAAACAAAAGGTTTCTCTTTTTAAGTCAAGGAGGTAAGAGGAATGGCGATCTTCGAGAAGTTAGAAATGAAACGACGATAGTAACCAGCTAGACCAAGAAACGAACAAATTTTGGACGGAGACTTAGGTGCAATCCAGTTCTTCTCAGCTTCAATTTTAGCAGGGTCAACGTGAATACTAAGTTCGTTGACAGTATGACCAAGGAATTGAACTTCTTTAGCCAAAATTCACACTTAGAGACGTTCAGCGCGTAGGAGCTGAAGGATAAGACGCAAGTGTCGCTCGTGCTCTTCTTGAGACTTGGAGTAGAAGAGAATATTGTCGATGAAGACGATCACGAAACGGTCCAAGTACGCTTTGCACACGTGGTTCATAAAATCCATGAAATCATAAGATGCGTTGGTCAAGCCAAAGGGCATGACAACGAACTCATATCGACCATAACACGAACGAAAGGCGGTTTTTGGTATATCTTCTTCGAGGACTCGAAGTTGATGATATCCAGAATGAAGATCGATCTTTAAAAAGCAGGTTGCACCTTGTAATTGATCGAAGAGATCGTCAATGCGAGGCAGAGGATATCGATTCTTGACTGTAAGCTTGTTGAGCTCACGATAGTCAATACACATTCTAAAGGATCCATCTTTCTTTTTTACGAACAAAACGGGAGTGCCCCAAGGAGAAGTGCTAGGGCTTATAAAGCCTTTATCAAAAAGCTCTTGAACTTGGCTCGAAAGCTCTTGCATCTAAGAGGGTGCTAAACGATAAGGAGACTTAGCGACAGGCGTAGCGCCAGGCACTAAATCGATTCGAAAATCAACAGAACGAGCAGGAGGCGGACCAGGAAGATCAACGGGAAACACATCAGGAAAATCACGTACAACAGGAACGTCACTCATGCTTGGGTCTTTGTCTTTCTTTTCCATAATGTGGGCGAGAAAGGCAAAGGTACCCTTGCGCAAGCACTTGTTCGCTTGAATACACGACATAAGCTTGAGACCTTGAGAAGGTTTCTCGCTATAGGCGTGTAGAGAATCACCGTTTGGAAGAGGAAGACGAATGAACTTTTCAGAACAAACAACTTCAGCACGAACTCGCCTAAGCCAGTCCATGCCTACTATGATGTCGAAACTACCCATTTGCATGGGTATGAGGTCAATGCAAAACGTATGATCGTTAAGAATCAAGGAACACTTAGAAAGAACGGAATAGACAGCGACGGATTTGCCCTTAGCGACTTTGACAGCGAATGATCTAGGCAGCTTAGAGCGTTTACACTTAAATAAAGGTTCGAATTCTAAAGATACAAAACTTTTATCGGTGCTAGTATCAAATAAGCACGAAGCATAAACATTGTTTACAAGGAATGTACCAGTAATAATGTCGTTTGCGTTTTGGGTCTGAGCAGTGGTGAGGAGAAATGCTCTGCCTCTAGCTGGGTGTTGAGGCTGTTACTGCTGCTGCTGTTGCGGTGGTGGTTGATTGCGCTGAGGGTAAACATTGGCGAGATGGTTGAGGTAGCCACATTTAAAACATGCTCGCACAGGAGCAGCTTGAGGTTGAACCTGGTTAGGAGCAAGGTTGGAAACAATAGCTTGATTTTGGTTGTTTTGGGGTTATAGGATGTTTTGGCATCGGTCAGTAAAATGCCCAAACCTATGAAAGTTAGCGCATTTGCAACATGGTGTGGTGCGAGGATGGTGGTATAAACAGGTAGTACACTAGGGATGAGATCCAGTGTAGGCTCGTTTTGGTAGTTCATTGGTTGCAGGGGTAATGGCGGCTATTGCTTGGATAGGCTGAGGGTTTGGTGGAGTGATGACCGCACAATTTTGGCTTGAAACCTTCCGCTTCTTGCCTCGGTTTTTCTTGGGTGGTTGGGAGGATGATCGTTCAAAAGTGGTGGTATCGGTGATGGCTTGGTGCGCTGATATAGGGTAAAATACACATATTTGTCCCGTGTAAATTGTATAATTTCTGTATAGGTTTTATTTGTTTTTATTTAGTTTTTAGTGTATATTATATTATTTTGTGTTTTGGCAGGTACTGGTGCAAGTAGAGCTAAAAAGAATAATAAACAAATAACCAGCTAGTTGAGTAGAGTGGGGCGTCAGTGACCGAAGTAAAACTGCGCTATTTTCATTGATTGAGCCGAGCCCGCTATCTCTATAGACTAAAATGCTGCTGCTATATATTATATTTTTAATAAAGGGCTATGGAGCCACTTCTTCAAATAAGGATATACATATCCTACGAATCAAATAAAAAAGGCAAATAGAATTCACATTAATCGAAAATAATTGGCTGGGATTGGATTAGATTTCTTGGGCCATGAAAAGGACTTTTGTCCAGTAAGTTTACGTGGAAGAGTTTTGGGCTTGTACACAATGATTTTGATAATTTAAAAAACCCTAAGCCAATCCATGCTAGAGGGGGATTAATCCTTGGACGCCACTTTTTGAGAAAAGAACATAACATCAGCCGCATATCTATATTGGAGGTACCATATACATCGGCTAGGGGAATATTATAAATACAGACAGCAGCCGAAGGAATCAGGGACGCAACATCACCGCTGAACAACATATTCACGAATTTAGAGCATCTTGGGCGATCTTGGAGGCTGTTGGAAGGTGTTTTGGAGTGCTCGGGAAGCTAGGAATCATCGGTGAAGCATTCGGGAGCACTCGGGATCGAAGAATACGGGTTCTATCTTGTTTCTTTGTGTTTCGTTTGTTTTTAATTAATTCAAAGATGAATTCAGATTTGTTTATGTTTGATGCTATGTTTTTAGACATGATAATCGGCTAAACTTCTCGTACTACCTAGGTTATGACTATAGTTTAACAAAGTTTGGATCTTTATTTGATTTTATCGTGGTTGTGGATCTTTCTTGTATTGTAAAAGCTTTGGATTTCTAACTTGGTGCGTATGTGTGCTTGTGATTATTTTATTATTGTTTGTTGCTTCGTTCAATTCTTGGTGACGGTCTTTATCACATAATAGTTTCGGGCTAGGGTTCTTGATTTAGGTGACTGTCTATATCACATAATAGGTCATTAATCCTTTAGGGTGAAAATTGCATAAGTAACCTTAGAAGTAATATTCGGTAATCTAATAAAATCAAGTGTGCTGCTAGACTCGTCGCGGAAAGGCTCGAGGATATTGATAGGTCTAGGTTTGGTTATAAGTCTTTAACATCCCATAGCCTATTAAACCAAGATTAGAACCCATTGTCGCTTTAGACGTTCGCGCGGCAAAGTAGAGCGTCTTACATAAGCACTTTCAAGAAACTAGAGGACGGAAAAGAAATCTAGCAAACCGGTAAACGTAACAGCCTAGGTAGTGCCATAAGAATCGCCTTGAGAGTGTTCGAGGGGCTTAGTGGTGTCTTAATAGGTTTAGTATCTAAAGATCCCGGTTCCACACCACAACATTATCAGATAGAGATCCATTCTGAGTTAGCTTGCGTCTAGCCTAGGTAGTCTTCATTCCCCACTGGTCAAAGTCTTCGTGTGAGTTCGTGTCTAGTTCGTCTAGTATAGTTAGTATTTGTTTTTGCATTTTTAGGATTTTTAGAAAACCCCCCCAATCAACAAACATTTAGTTAAGTCATGTCAGTTTGAGTCTAGATAGAGTCTTAGCGTAATCAGTAGAGTCTCTTGGGTTCGATACTCGGACTTCCTTAGGCTATACTACACTCGATCGGTACACTTGCCGGTTGTGTGTTTTAGGGTTTAGAGAGTCTTAGTCTTATAAATTTAAAACTTAGAGAGTCTAGATTTAGGGTAATTTTAGTTGTTTTAGTTGACCCGTTTCGAGCACATCAAGTTTTTGGCGCCGTTGCCGGGGATTCTTTGGCGATTGCGTTGATTTCTTTGTTTGGACTTACTTGACATATTCTGTGCTATTTGTGCTAGTTGAGTCGTAAGAGTCTAAAAATTATAAAAAAAAATCCAAAAATATTTGCTTTCGTGTCTTTTCTAGGTTAGCGAGTCGTTGTTAGAGTCTTTTCGTTGTTCGTAGTTGGTGGATGCCCCATACGCGCTCGCAGGGACCGCCGCCACCTTTGTTTACAGTCAAGTCTTCTGAGTCGTCTTCTTCGTCTTCTTCAGTTCCACATTCCACCCCCACTTTCGATTTCACACCAAAGCCATCACCCCACGTTTCACCTCACGTTTCCCCACCACCCTCCCGTTCACGTTCACCTAGTCCTCCACCCGTAGTACACATGGCGAACCGCACCGTTTACCAGCAGGCTACCACCGGTTTCACCGGTGCCACTTCACCCATCACCCTTCCTGACATAGCGAACGATAGGTCTTGGCAGATTCCTTCCTACATCATGACCGCCATTACCAATTCTTGCCAGTTTCATGGACGTGACGACGAGGATGCACCCGCCCACATCAATCGCATCACTCGTCTCTGTGGCACCTACTCCATCGAGGGTGTCAATCTTGATGCTAGGTACCTTCAGGTGTTCCCATTCTCTCTCGCTGGACGCGCAGCCGTCTGGTTCGATTCTCAGCCCGCAGGCACTTTCACTACTTGGGCTGGTCTTCGCGATGCTTTCTTAGCAAAATACTTTCCTCCAGCTAAGGCATCTCGCCTTCGAGATCAGATCCACTCCTTCCGTATGGAGCCTAATGAGCCATATCACTTAGCTTGGGAGCGTTTTCAGACGCTCCTCTCTCGTTGCTCACAGCATGGTTTGTCCGACTGGGCGTTAGTTGAAAAGTTCTACAATGGACTTACTCCTGAGATTAGAGCGCGTTTTGATACTTCAGCAGGAGGGCAGCTTATGGGAAAGAAGACGGTGATTGAGTGCAATGATTTGTTTGAGAGCTTTGCACATTCTGATATGGATTACAGCACTGCCAGCAGGACTTCCATTCCTGTTCATACCTCCTCGGCCGGTCGAGGGGTAAACCAAGTTAGCTTGGAAACATCGGTAGCTGCTGCAGTCGAGAGAGTGAAGCAAGAGATTAGGGAGGAGGTGAGGCAAGAGTTGAACGAGATAAAGAAGAAGGTTGATAGGTGTGAGCTTTGTAGGGGAGGTCACGACACACTTGATTGTCCTACACTTACGTTAGAGCAGGTTGAGTACATAGCCGGCCAGTCTAGGGGTCAGTTTGGTAGTAATAATAGTTTTAACCCTGGCTGGCAGCAGAGTAGTGGTAGTAGTTTTCGCCCTTCTGGCAATCCCCCTGGTTTCCCTTCTGGTCAGTATCAAAATAGGGGGCCGGGTCTTTACACGAGTGGTGGTTCGGGTCAGAGCGGTCAGTATAGTGGTTCAGGAGGTCAGTTTGCGAGTGGAGGGTCGAATCAGGAGAGTCAGGGTAGTGGTAAGGCTCCCGAGAGTAGTATGAGTAGGATAGAGGAGATGTTAGCTCAGATGCTGACACAAAATCAGGTGACGCAGAAATCCCTCGATAATTTCACTAGGACTCAAGAGCAGATTAATCAGAGACATGAACTTCAGCTTAAAAATCAAGAGTCTACTCTTCTAGATCTTCAGAGAACAATAGGGGATATAGCTAGGCAGTTGAAAGAGTCCCCTTCTGGTCAGTATTCAGGTACTACTCACCCAATCCACCATTCTGTGAAAGCAATTACTACTCGTAGTGGGTTGAGTCTAGGAGAGGTTGTGAGAGAGAGAGTTGAGGAAGGAGAAGATGATGATGTAGATGAGGTGATTGAGATGGAGGCTCCAGGCAAAGTGCACATTAGGTTAGACCCAGCAAGTACCGCACACGCCGATGAGCCTCAAGTAGAGAAGAAAGTAGAGGAGCAGCCGAAGAAGGTTCGGCCACCGCCGCGAGTGATTGATATTTCTCGTCTTCCGTTTCCCGCTCGTGCTAGGCAGCAGATATATGCTAGGGAATACGAGAAATTTCTTGAGATGTTCACCCAGCTGAAGGTGAATCTTCCGTTCATTGATGCTTTGAGATCCATGCCTAAATACGCCAAGTTCCTTAAGGATTTTCTCAAGTGTAAGGATAGGGTAGGTGAGTGTTCGAGTAATTCATTGAGTGGAGAGTGTTCTGCTGTGCTCCTAAATAAACTTCCTGAAAAACTCACTGATCCGGGCATTTTCACGATTCCTTGTTTGTTTGGTGGTGATGTGAAAAACCACGCGTTAGCTGACCTTGGTGCTAGTATTAATTTGATGCCATATTCATTTTACGAAAAACTAGGCCTTGGTGATTTGAAGCCAACTAGGATGACTCTCTCGTTAGCGGATAAGTCAGTTAAGTACCCTAGAGGGATAGTTGAGAATTTGTTGGTAAAAGTTGATAGGTTTGTTTTCCCGGCTGATTTTGTAGTGCTAGATATGGAGGCCGATGATAGAGTGCCGTTGATTTTAGGGCGCCCGTTCTTGAACACGGCTAAAGCGTTGATAGATGTCTTCTTAGGCACAATTACACTTAGAGCGGGTGACGAGTCGGTAGTGTTTGAGGTGAATAGTGCGAGAGGGGCGAGTGCGAGAGTTGAGGCGATTGTATCGGTAGAGGAGAGTGAGAAGAATGAGAAAGAGGAGAAAAGGTAGTAAGTGAGCCGAGTATAGAAAAGGTGTTAAAACCCGAGTGTGGGGATCCACCTGATAGGAGAATAGAGGAGTTGGAAGAGAGGTTGATGAGGTTAGAGTCTAAGGTAGAGATACTGAGCAAGGCTCAGTGTGGGGATAGGTTTCGAGATGATACGTTTAGATTCAAACCACCCGATGGAGAGTCGAGAGAGTATGAGAGAGTTAGAGGAGATACGGGCGATGTTAGGAATGATAGTGCTATAGCCCGTAAGGTGCGGGCGATGTTAGAAGGTGAGCCCCGCGTATATGATCCTCCGTGAGTGCGTGAATAGTTGTGACTACTTGTAGAGTTTGTATATTGAGTCATATTTCGCGTCGTGTCTTTAGTTTAGTGTTTTTGTGTTTTTGCGTATTTTGCGTCTCTTGTGTGTTTTGTCTAGTGTTTTGCAGGTTGCATCACCTCTACGTGGCCGAGAACGACACCCGAGCAGCATCACAGGTTGCTGAATGTTAAAAAAATCGACAAAATACGAGCAGGGGCAGTTTTGGAATAAAGAAAAATGGATTATGCATAATTCTGCATTTGCTGCACATGCTGCTGCTGTTATCTGCTGTCCAGGCGGCCCGCCTGCACTTAGGTTATTCCTTATGCGGGCCGCGCTGGTTATAAAAGTTCTACCGGAAGTTTAAGTGAAAGCGGCCCGCCTCAACTTATCACACTTCTCAAGCGGGCCGCGAGCCCAATCCACGCGACAATGGGTTGGTCAGGCCCAATCGGTTCTGCTCTTGGTCCATGTTCCATATTCACATTCATCCATCTATCATTATCATTGTTCGGGTTGGTTCGAGTCGACGTTCAGGTATGTTTCCTGTTTTTTGTTGTTGTTGTATTTGAGTCAGATTGTTTCCGGGTTTATTTCCATCTTAAGTGTGGGGAAACGGGTTGCATATTTTTAAGGCGTAAAAATGTGATTTTTCACTAAATTTTCAACCCGTTATCCGTTGCATCCACACTTGGTTCGGTTTGGCACTTGGGTTGTTCGAGGGCGAGCAAAGTGCCGGGAGGAGGTAAGATGGAAATTCGGTGGTGTACTTTGAGTCTTTTATTTTGTACCATGCGTCTAAGTTAGTAGTTTTTGAGTCTTTTTGTGTTTCGAGTCGGTATTGCTTTGGTATTTTGCTTGTTTTTGTTGATGCAGGTTCGAGTATGTACCACCCGTACTCAATCTCCATTCGGGTGAGTTTGGAGCTGTTTATTCAAATTTCGGGCATTTATCAAGTATACCAGTTGGAGTTAAGCCGATCGCGAACGAAATGCTATACGATCGAGCTGGATTGGACGAGAGATTTGGAGCATACGCGTTATATTACCAGCTAAGTCCTTTCCAATTTGCCCTTGGTTTTTTATTTCTTATTTATTTTTAGTTTTTTTTGAGTCGGTTTCCATCCTACATTGAGGGCAATGTAGAGTTTAAGTGTGGGGATGGGAACTATCGTTTAGTGTTTAGTTAGTGTGAAAAAAAATTTAAAAAATTGAAAAATAAAAAAAAAAAAAATTTAAAAAAATTGTCTTTTGAAATAAGAAGTTTGCAAAATAAAAGCGGAAAATGATAGAAAAGTTGGATTTTTGTTCGGGTTCAAATAATAATAATATGAGATTAAAATAATCGTGCTTGTGTCTAGTTTGGGATATGCGGGTAGGCTCGATTCGGTTCTAGGTTCCTTTGATCTTAAAATTACCTAATTGTCGGTCTACTAGTGGGTTCTCATCTAGGGAAAGTGGGGAAATTGAAACTGCCAAAAATAGTATAAGGGATGCCGTTATAAGCTAAGATCGTTAGAGTTTTTGGTCATTATCTCGTTGAAAAAGAAAAAAAATAGAATAAAAAGTGAGCTAGAAACTAAATGAAAGTAGCACAGGTCTATGTAATCCGAGTTGGGGATAGCGACTCTACAGCCGGAATGCCTCTGAGATGTGTGAAATCGACTTGCCGAATAAAAGTACCGAAACCTATGTAATCTGTGATTGGGGATAGCGACTCTACAGTCGGAATACCGCTGGGTTAGGGAAAGCATCGTCTAGTCTCACGAATGAAAAAAAAAAAAAAAAGAGAAAAAGCAAAGTCTATGCTAGTATGAAAAAAAATACAAAAAAAAAAATAGATTTGATTTTAAACTCTCTTTATCTTGGTATAAAACGGTTAGGAAATAACCCAGTGGTTGTTCCTTTTGTCCTATAAGCTTGAGGGGGGATTAGGTGGACTTGCAATTCTTAGCGTGAGACCCTAGGTAGATTGACCGAACTTGAACTAAATTGCATGATAAGGGCTTGGAACCGGGTTGGGTTTAAGTGGATCAATATACTTGCAATCGCGGCTAACACAAGTTTCGGTTCTAATAAAATAACTTATACTTTTGGCCTGAGTGATTATTCCGACTATGATTCCGTTAGCATAATTCTTTTTCGAGGACGAAAAAAGGTTAAGTGTGGGGATATTTGATATAGGGTAAAATACACATATTTGTCCCGTGTAAATTGTATAATTTCTGTATAGGTTTTATTTGTTTTTATTTAGTTTTTAGTGTATATTATATTATTTTGTGTTTTGGCAGGTACTGGTGCAAGTAGAGCTAAAAAGAATAATAAACAAATAACCAGCTAGTTGAGTAGAGTGGGGCGTCAGTGACCGAAGTAAAACTGCGCTATTTTCATTGATTGAGCCGAGCCCACTATCTCTATAGACTAAAATGCTGCTGCTATATATTATATTTTTAATAAAGGGCTATGGAGCCACTTCTTCAAATAAGGATATACATATCCTACGAATCAAATAAAAAAGGCAAATAGAATTCACATTAATCGAAAATAATTGGCTGGGATTGGATTAGATTTCTTGGGCCATGAAAAGGACTTTTGTCCAGTAAGTTTACGTGGAAGAGTTTTGGGCTTGTACACAATGATTTTGATAATTTAAAAAACCCTAAGCCAATCCATGCTAGAGGGGGATTAATCCTTGGACGCCACTTTTTGAGAAAAGAACATAACATCAGCCGCATATCTATATTGGAGGTACCATATACATCGGCTAGGGGAATATTATAAATACAGACAGCAGCCGAAGGAATCAGGGACGCAACATCACCGCTGAACAACATATTCACGAATTTAGAGCATCTTGGGCGATCTTGGAGGCTGTTGGAAGGTGTTTTGGAGTGCTCGGGAAGCTAGGAATCATCGGTGAAGCATTCGGGAGCACTCGGGATCGAAGAATACGGGTTCTATCTTGTTTCTTTGTGTTTCGTTTGTTTTTAATTAATTCAAAGATGAATTCAGATTTGTTTATGTTTGATGCTATGTTTTTAGACATGATAATCGGCTAAACTTCTCGTACTACCTAGGTTATGACTATAGTTTAACAAAGTTTGGATCTTTATTTGATTTTATCGTGGTTGTGGACCTTTCTTGTATTGTAAAAGCTTTGGATTTCTAACTTGGTGCGTATGTGTGCTTGTGATTATTTTATTATTGTTTGTTGCTTCGTTCGATTCTTGGTGACGGTCTTTATCACATAATAGTTTCGGGCTAGGGTTCTTGATTTAGGTGACTGTCTATATCACATAATAGGTCATTAATCCTTTAGGGTGAAAATTGCATAAGTAACCTTAGAAGTAATATTCGGTAATCTAATAAAATCAAGTGTGCTGCTAGACTCGTCGCGGAAAGGCTCGAGGATATTGATAGGTCTAGGTTTGGTTATAAGTCTTTAACATCCCATAGCCTATTAAACCAAGATTAGAACCCATTGTCGCTTTAGACGTTCGCGCGGCAAAGTAGAGCGTCTTACATAAGCACTTTCAAGAAACTAGAGGACGGAAAAGAAATCTAGCAAACCGGTAAACGTAACAGCCTAGGTAGTGCCATAAGAATCGCCTTGAGAGTGTTCGAGGGGCTTAGTGGTGTCTTAATAGGTTTAGTATCTAAAGATCCCGGTTCCACACCACAACATTATCAGATAGAGATCCATTCTGAGTTAGCTTGCGTCTAGCCTAGGTAGTCTTCATTCCCCACTGGTCAAAGTCTTCGTGTGAGTTCGTGTCTAGTTCGTCTAGTATAGTTAGTATTTGTTTTTGCATTTTTAGGATTTTTAGAAAACCCCCCCAATCAACAAACATTTAGTTAAGTCATGTCAGTTTGAGTCTAGATAGAGTCTTAGCGTAATCAGTAGAGTCTCTTGGGTTCGATACTCGGACTCCCTTAGGCTATACTACACTCGATCGGTACACTTGCCGGTTGTGTGTTTTAGGGTTTAGAGAGTCTTAGTCTTATAAATTTAAAACTTAGAGAGTCTAGATTTAGGGTAATTTTAGTTGTTTTAGTTGACCCGTTTCGAGCACATCAAGTTTTTGGCGCCGTTGCCGGGGATTCTTTGGCGATTGCGTTGATTTCTTTGTTTGGACTTACTTGACATATTCTGTGCTATTTGTGTTAGTTGAGTCGTAAGAGTCTAAAAATTATAAAAAAAATCCAAAAATATTTGCTTTCGTGTCTTTTCTAGGTTAGCGAGTCGTTGTTAGAGTCTTTTCGTTGTTCGTAGTTGGTGGATGCCCCATACGCGCTCGCAGGGACCGCCGCCACCTTTGTTTACAGTCAAGTCTTCTGAGTCGTCTTCTTCGTCTTCTTCAGTTCCACATTCCACCCCCACTTTCGATTTCACACCAAAGCCATCACCCCACGTTTCACCTCACGTTTCCCCACCACCCTCCCGTTCACGTTCACCTAGTCCTCCACCCGTAGTACACATGGCGAACCGCACCGTTTACCAGCAGGCTACCACCGGTTTCACCGGTGCCACTTCACCCATCACCCTTCCTGACATAGCGAACGATAGGTCTTGGCAGATTCCTTCCTACATCATGACCGCCATTACCAATTCTTGCCAGTTTCATGGACGTGACGACGAGGATGCACCCGCCCACATCAATCGCATCACTCGTCTCTGTGGCACCTACTCCATCGAGGGTGTCAATCTTGATGCTAGGTACCTTCAGGTGTTCCCATTCTCTCTCGCTGGACGCGCAGCCGTCTGGTTCGATTCTCAGCCCGCAGGCACTTTCACTACTTGGGCTGGTCTTCGCGATGCTTTCTTAGCAAAATACTTTCCTCCAGCTAAGGCATCTCGCCTTCGAGATCAGATCCACTCCTTCCGTATGGAGCCTAATGAGCCATATCACTTAGCTTGGGAGCGTTTTCAGACGCTCCTCTCTCGTTGCTCACAGCATGGTTTGTCCGACTGGGCGTTAGTTGAAAAGTTCTACAATGGACTTACTCCTGAGATTAGAGCGCGTTTTGATACTTCAGCAGGAGGGCAGCTTATGGGAAAGAAGACGGTGATTGAGTGCAATGATTTGTTTGAGAGCTTTGCACATTCTGATATGGATTACAGCACTGCCAGCAGGACTTCCATTCCTGTTCATACCTCCTCGGCCGGTCGAGGGGTAAACCAAGTTAGCTTGGAAACATCGGTAGCTGCTGCAGTCGAGAGAGTGAAGCAAGAGATTAGGGAGGAGGTGAGGCAAGAGTTGAACGAGATAAAGAAGAAGGTTGATAGGTGTGAGCTTTGTAGGGGAGGTCACGACACACTTGATTGTCCTACACTTACGTTAGAGCAGGTTGAGTACATAGCCGGCCAGTCTAGGGGTCAGTTTGGTAGTAATAATAGTTTTAACCCTGGCTGGCAGCAGAGTAGTGGTAGTAGTTTTCGCCCTTCTGGCAATCCCCCTGGTTTCCCTTCTGGTCAGTATCAAAATAGGGGGCCGGGTCTTTACACGAGTGGTGGTTCGGGTCAGAGCGGTCAGTATAGTGGTTCAGGAGGTCAGTTTGCGAGTGGAGGGTCGAATCAGGAGAGTCAGGGTAGTGGTAAGGCTCCCGAGAGTAGTATGAGTAGGATAGAGGAGATGTTAGCTCAGATGCTGACACAAAATCAGGTGACGCAGAAATCCCTCGATAATTTCACTAGGACTCAAGAGCAGATTAATCAGAGACATGAACTTCAGCTTAAAAATCAAGAGTCTACTCTTCTAGATCTTCAGAGAACAATAGGGGATATAGCTAGGCAGTTGAAAGAGTCCCCTTCT
Source organism: Helianthus tuberosus (assembly GCA_030545235.1). Lineage (NCBI taxonomy): Eukaryota > Viridiplantae > Streptophyta > Magnoliopsida > Asterales > Asteraceae > Helianthus > Helianthus tuberosus. The sequence continues at coordinate 69,113,093 of CM060407.1, forward strand.
GGTCAGTATTCAGGTACTACTCACCCAATCCACCATTCTGTGAAAGCAATTACTACTCGTAGTGGGTTGAGTCTAGGAGAGGTTGTGAGAGAGAGAGTTGAGGAAGGAGAAGATGATGATGTAGATGAGGTGATTGAGATGGAGGCTCCAGGCAAAGTGCACATTAGGTTAGACCCAGCAAGTACCGCACACGCCGATGAGCCTCAAGTAGAGAAGAAAGTAGAGGAGCAGCCGAAGAAGGTTCGGCCACCGCCGCGAGTGATTGATATTTCTCGTCTTCCGTTTCCCGCTCGTGCTAGGCAGCAGATATATGCTAGGGAATACGAGAAATTTCTTGAGATGTTCACCCAGCTGAAGGTGAATCTTCCGTTCATTGATGCTTTGAGATCCATGCCTAAATACGCCAAGTTCCTTAAGGATTTTCTCAAGTGTAAGGATAGGGTAGGTGAGTGTTCGAGTAATTCATTGAGTGGAGAGTGTTCTGCTGTGCTCCTAAATAAACTTCCTGAAAAACTCACTGATCCGGGCATTTTCACGATTCCTTGTTTGTTTGGTGGTGATGTGAAAAACCACGCGTTAGCTGACCTTGGTGCTAGTATTAATTTGATGCCATATTCATTTTACGAAAAACTAGGCCTTGGTGATTTGAAGCCAACTAGGATGACTCTCTCGTTAGCGGATAAGTCAGTTAAGTACCCTAGAGGGATAGTTGAGAATTTGTTGGTAAAAGTTGATAGGTTTGTTTTCCCGGCTGATTTTGTAGTGCTAGATATGGAGGCCGATGATAGAGTGCCGTTGATTTTAGGGCGCCCGTTCTTGAACACGGCTAAAGCGTTGATAGATGTCTTCTTAGGCACAATTACACTTAGAGCGGGTGACGAGTCGGTAGTGTTTGAGGTGAATAGTGCGAGAGGGGCGAGTGCGAGAGTTGAGGCGATTGTATCGGTAGAGGAGAGTGAGAAGAATGAGAAAGAGGAGAAAAAGGTAGTAAGTGAGCCGAGTATAGAAAAGGTGTTAAAACCCGAGTGTGGGGATCCACCTGATAGGAGAATAGAGGAGTTGGAAGAGAGGTTGATGAGGTTAGAGTCTAAGGTAGAGATACTGAGCAAGGCTCAGTGTGGGGATAGGTTTCGAGATGATACGTTTAGATTCAAACCACCCGATGGAGAGTCGAGAGAGTATGAGAGAGTTAGAGGAGATACGGGCGATGTTAGGAATGATAGTGCTATAGCCCGTAAGGTGCGGGCGATGTTAGAAGGTGAGCCCCGCGTATATGATCCTCCGTGAGTGCGTGAATAGTTGTGACTACTTGTAGAGTTTGTATATTGAGTCATATTTCGCGTCGTGTCTTTAGTTTAGTGTTTTTGTGTTTTTGCGTATTTTGCGTCTCTTGTGTGTTTTGTCTAGTGTTTTGCAGGTTGCATCACCTCTACGTGGCCGAGAACGACACCCGAGCAGCATCACAGGTTGCTGAATGTTAAAAAAATCGACAAAATACGAGCAGGGGCAGTTTTGGAATAAAGAAAAATGGATTATGCATAATTCTGCATTTGCTGCACATGCTGCTGCTGTTATCTGCTGTCCAGGCGGCCCGCCTGCACTTAGGTTATTCCTTATGCGGGCCGCGCTGGTTATAAAAGTTCTACCGGAAGTTTAAGTGAAAGCGGCCCGCCTCAACTTATCACACTTCTCAAGCGGGCCGCGAGCCCAATCCACGCGACAATGGGTTGGTCAGGCCCAATCGGTTCTGCTCTTGGTCCATGTTCCATATTCACATTCATCCATCTATCATTATCATTGTTCGGGTTGGTTCGAGTCGACGTTCAGGTATGTTTCCTGTTTTTTGTTGTTGTTGTATTTGAGTCAGATTGTTTCCGGGTTTATTTCCATCTTAAGTGTGGGGAAACGGGTTGCATATTTTTAAGGCGTAAAAATGTGATTTTTCACTAAATTTTCAACCCGTTATCCGTTGCATCCACACTTGGTTCGGTTTGGCACTTGGGTTGTTCGAGGGCGAGCAAAGTGCCGGGAGGAGGTAAGATGGAAATTCGGTGGTGTACTTTGAGTCTTTTATTTTGTACCATGCGTCTAAGTTAGTAGTTTTTGAGTCTTTTTGTGTTTCGAGTCGGTATTGCTTTGGTATTTTGCTTGTTTTTGTTGATGCAGGTTCGAGTATGTACCACCCGTACTCAATCTCCATTCGGGTGAGTTTGGAGCTGTTTATTCAAATTTCGGGCATTTATCAAGTATACCAGTTGGAGTTAAGCCGATCGCGAACGAAATGCTATACGATCGAGCTGGATTGGACGAGAGATTTGGAGCATACGCGTTATATTACCAGCTAAGTCCTTTCCAATTTGCCCTTGGTTTTTTATTTCTTATTTATTTTTAGTTTTTTTTGAGTCGGTTTTCATCCTACATTGAGGGCAATGTAGAGTTTAAGTGTGGGGATGGGAACTATCGTTTAGTGTTTAGTTAGTGTGAAAAAAAATTTAAAAAATTGAAAAATAAAAAAAAAAAATTTAAAAAAAAAATGTCTTTTGAAATAAGAAGTTTGCAAAATAAAAGCGGAAAATGATAGAAAAGTTGGATTTTTGTTCGGGTTCAAATAATAATAATATGAGATTAAAATAATCGTGCTTGTGTCTAGTTTGGGATATGCGGGTAGGCTCGATTCGGTTCTAGGTTCCTTTGATCTTAAAATTACCTAATTGTCGGTCTACTAGTGGGTTCTCATCTAGGGAAAGTGGGGAAATTGAAACTGCCAAAAATAGTATAAGGGATGCCGTTATAAGCTAAGATCGTTAGAGTTTTTGGTCATTATCTCGTTGAAAAAGAAAAAAATAGAATAAAAAGTGAGCTAGAAACTAAATGAAAGTAGCACAGGTCTATGTAATCCGAGTTGGGGATAGCGACTCTACAGCCGGAATGCCTCTGAGATGTGTGAAATCGACTTGCCGAATAAAAGTACCGAAACCTATGTAATCTGTGATTGGGGATAGCGACTCTACAGTCGGAATACCGCTGGGTTAGGGAAAGCATCGTCTAGTCTCACGAATGAAAAAAAAAAGAAGAGAAAAAGCAAAGTCTATGCTAGTATGAAAAAAAATACAAAAAAAAAATAGATTTGATTTTAAACTCTCTTTATCTTGGTATAAAACGGTTAGGAAATAACCCAGTGGTTGTTCCTTTTGTCCTATAAGCTTGAGGGGGGATTAGGTGGACTTGCAATTCTTAGCGTGAGACCCTAGGTAGATTGACCGAACTTGAACTAAATTGCATGATAAGGGCTTGGAACCGGGTTGGGTTTAAGTGGATCAATATACTTGCAATCGCGGCTAACACAAGTTTCGGTTCTAATAAAATAACTTATACTTTTGGCCTGAGTGATTATTCCGACTATGATTCCGTTAGCATAATTCTTTTTCGAGGACGAAAAAAGGTTAAGTGTGGGGATATTTGATATAGGGTAAAATACACATATTTGTCCCGTGTAAATTGTATAATTTCTGTATAGGTTTTATTTGTTTTTATTTAGTTTTTAGTGTATATTATATTATTTTGTGTTTTGGCAGGTACTGGTGCAAGTAGAGCTAAAAAGAATAATAAACAAATAACCAGCTAGTTGAGTAGAGTGGGGCGTCAGTGACCGAAGTAAAACTGCGCTATTTTCATTGATTGAGCCGAGCCCGCTATCTCTATAGACTAAAATGCTGCTGCTATATATTATATTTTTAATAAAGGGCTATGGAGCCACTTCTTCAAATAAGGATATACATATCCTACGAATCAAATAAAAAAGGCAAATAGAATTCACATTAATCGAAAATAATTGGCTGGGATTGGATTAGATTTCTTGGGCCATGAAAAGGACTTTTGTCCAGTAAGTTTACGTGGAAGAGTTTTGGGCTTGTACACAATGATTTTGATAATTTAAAAAACCCTAAGCCAATCCATGCTAGAGGGGGATTAATCCTTGGACGCCACTTTTTGAGAAAAGAACATAACATCAGCCGCATATCTATATTGGAGGTACCATATACATCGGCTAGGGGAATATTATAAATACAGACAGCAGCCGAAGGAATCAGGGACGCAACATCACCGCTGAACAACATATTCACGAATTTAGAGCATCTTGGGCGATCTTGGAGGCTGTTGGAAGGTGTTTTGGAGTGCTCGGGAAGCTAGGAATCATCGGTGAAGCATTCGGGAGCACTCGGGATCGAAGAATACGGGTTCTATCTTGTTTCTTTGTGTTTCGTTTGTTTTTAATTAATTCAAAGATGAATTCAGATTTGTTTATGTTTGATGCTATGTTTTTAGACATGATAATCGGCTAAACTTCTCGTACTACCTAGGTTATGACTATAGTTTAACAAAGTTTGGATCTTTATTTGATTTTATCGTGGTTGTGGATCTTTCTTGTATTGTAAAAGCTTTGGATTTCTAACTTGGTGCGTATGTGTGCTTGTGATTATTTTATTATTGTTTGTTGCTTCGTTCGATTCTTGGTGACGGTCTTTATCACATAATAGTTTCGGGCTAGGGTTCTTGATTTAGGTGACTGTCTATATCACATAATAGGTCATTAATCCTTTAGGGTGAAAATTGCATAAGTAACCTTAGAAGTAATATTCGATAATCTAATAAAATCAAGTGTGCTGCTAGACTCGTCGCGGAAAGGCTCGAGGATATTGATAGGTCTAGGTTTGGTTATAAGTCTTTAACATCCCATAGCCTATTAAACCAAGATTAGAACACATTGTCGCTTTAGACGTTCGCGCGGCAAAGTAGAGCGTCTTACATAAGCACTTTCAAGAAACTAGAGGACGGAAAAGAAATCTAGCAAACCGGTAAACGTAACAGCCTAGGTAGTGCCATAAGAATCGCCTTGAGAGTGTTCGAGGGGCTTAGTGGTGTCTTAATAGGTTTAGTATCTAAAGATCCCGGTTCCACACCACAACATTATCAGATAGAGATCCATTCTGAGTTAGCTTGCGTCTAGCCTAGGTAGTCTTCATTCCCCACTGGTCAAAGTCTTCGTGTGAGTTCGTGTCTAGTTCGTCTAGTATAGTTAGTATTTGTTTTTGCATTTTTAGGATTTTTAGAAAACCCCCCCAATCAACAAACATTTAGTTAAGTCATGTCAGTTTGAGTCTAGATAGAGTCTTAGCGTAATCAGTAGAGTCTCTTGGGTTCGATACTCGGACTTCCTTAGGCTATACTACACTCGATCGGTACACTTGCCGGTTGTGTGTTTTAGGGTTTAGAGAGTCTTAGTCTTATAAATTTAAAACTTAGAGAGTCTAGATTTAGGGTAATTTTAGTTGTTTTAGTTGACCCGTTTCGAGCACATCATGCGCACTCTTCGACGAAACCTTATCATAGGTTCCATGATGAACGCAGTTGTTATTAAGTTCAGTGGCTATACTGAAAGCATCTTCAATGGTTTTGGGGCAAGCGGAGGCAACATGGTTAACCAACGAGGGTGAAAGACATCGAATAAAATTGGCTATAGTCTTGGGGACGGTGTCGACCTGTCCAGGGCAGAGGACACTAAGTTGCTTAAAGCGTGTAATCAGACCATCGATGCCGCTCCCCTTTTGCGTCAGTTTCCAAAACTCGTTCTCCAACTTTTAGAGCTCGTGAGGAGGACAAATTGGTCCTTCATGAGTTGCTTAAGCCCGTACCAAGATAAGGTGCAGGCTACATCATTTCCCCTTTTGTTTCGCTCAGAGGTCCACCATTCGAGTGCTCTCAAGCGGAATACCCTCGTTGCATTCAGGGTTCGTAGATCATCGGGGCACCCACTTTGCAAGAAGGTGAGTTCGATTGCGTCGAACCAATTCATCATGGATGTGGCGCTATCCTTGCAAGTAAACTCCAGAGGTTTACAGGCCATGAATTGCTTGAACTTGAACGTCGATTTCGGCGTTTCCACCTTCGAATCATCCGAACCATGGGGAGAGTCGGGGTTAGGCTGAAGCTTGCTCACGATGTCTGGTATGATTTTAGCCATCTGCTTGGCCATGAATTTCATACAGTCCTTTTTCGACATCGTGTCGGAGTTGGCAGTGGATGTCTAATCTTTCTTCGATTTGGAGTCGGAGGTGGGTTCCTTCTTTGACATGTTCTTCTTCTTCGACACAGCGTTGGACGACATCTAAGAATCAAAAGAGAATGAAAGGATGAAACTTGATCATAAATTCAAAATAAGTTTTGCATGTATAAGCATGTAACCATGACGTATCACGTATGGTCCACATAATTAACATGAATTTAACGAGTATTCAATAAGTACAAACACGTATGAATGCGTAAAAAGAGTATAAATTTAGTTTGTTCACGAGAATTATTATTGTTTTTTATTGCGAGAGACGTGCGAATTGTGTAACGGATTTGAAATGAACGAGGTAACAATTATCAAAATCACATATAAATTGAGATAACATAAAAGAGAGGCTCATAAAACAGAGGATTGTTTCGGGTTTAGAAACGTCGACTATTCCAAAGTGAATCGAAAGTCCTTTCAAATTAGAGAAATGTGCTTTGGCGTATAGGTAAGATACTCTCGTCGAGAAGCGATTAACGGTACCTTACCCTTCCAGTTACTACACGTCTCTAATCGATCGAAACAATCGAAACTTTGACGAGACTGAAATCGAGGAATGGGACTTAATCGACAAGATGCGGGTTTCACCCCTAACTTGATGATTTCGTACACTAATGTGGTTGGTACACGTCGGGTCAAAATTAAATTTCGACACTTTGACGAGGGTCTACTAGAGTTTGAATTGGAAATTTATAATTAAGATGTGGATTTCACTCCTAACTTAATGGCGAAATTTCGTGCAAAATAGAATTAAGTGGAATGAGAGTCATTTTCCAAATTGTGGGTTTCACACCTATGGTAAACTCATCTTGTTTGTATTACGAGTGTCTTCAAGTCTTCAAGTGTACTGTGTAAAATGTCTTAGGAAAGACTTTGTGTAAGTATTAAGACCAAAAGAAGAGAAGGAAGCAAAGTAGGAAGAATAAACATTTTAATCATGTAACAAGAATGGTCGAAAATAAGGTGCCTACTATAGACTAGGTCGAACATGGAAATTCTACCTAGTTCCCCATAGTTACAGCTCTGATACCAATCTATCACACCCCAACCAATGGCGTAATCATCGGAGTGGGACGAAGATAGATTGCTCATCACACATAATGCTATTGCGACAATATTAATTCAAAATTGATCTCATATCATGATAAAATTGTCAAATTACAACATGAAATTCAAATACAACATGGAAAACAATACGACAAGTTCAACAAATAAAGTACAAAATCTAGTAATTTCAAGTGCGTTTCTAGTGTCGTCCCTACTAGATTTCGTCATATTCAACCTCATCAACCTGCAACATGTTAACAAAATATAGTTCAACACAAAAATGTATAGGCGAGTACACAAGTTTAAGTATAAGTATAAAATTTTAAAACGAATCCACATGGCAACTTAAGTTATTTAAGATCAACATATCATGGCATGCAATATTTCTAGTCAACCATCTGTTTACGCAATAAAGAATGAAATTTAACATGACATCTCGTTCACGGGTGGTGCATTAATCCTATAGCGCTATACATGTTAAATGGAGGCTCGTATAAAGCTAATGACTATTGTATCACATAAGAATCACCCAAGTATATGCATCAAGTATAACAACATAGTATTCATGTATTTGGATTGTTTTCGTGCATTTGCATGAAGAATAAAGTATTGTGATTTTTTATAAGGTTAACATATTGCACCAAAAAGTGTTAAAATGAAAATGGGTCAAGTGTATTCACAGTTTTGCAAGCTTCCACTTGTTAATCTGCGAGGGTTTGTTGGTTGTTGGAGGATGGAGGATGGAGCAGGAAGTCCTTCTACGCGAGGAAACGTAGGTGTATGAGTATTTGGATGATAATGGAGGAGTAGAAATTCGGGATTTAAAGTATATGGAAAGTAACATATGAGAAAATAACCATCTAGCACCTAGTACTCGTTCTTGACACTATGAAACCCATAGGTTTTTGAATGTTTTCATGGATTAAAGTATCCATTAGAATCGTAACGAGAGCTAAGTTCTTAGATGATGTAAGTTAGTATATTGACAAATAACCACTAGATTATCATCAAAGGTTTGGTCACTATGGATGTTAAGTATTTTATATAGTATATATCATAAGTTTTAGTCGAATATTATAACAAGATTATCATAGAAGTCATGCATAGAGGTAGGAAGACAAATCTTCCATTTTAAGACCTCTTTTGTATTCACCAATGCACAAGTTGTCATAAGACAACAAGGATGGTTATGAATGTACAATAAGGAAATGAAATATACTAACTAACTAAGAAGAAAACATCAAGTGATGTGTGGATTTGTAAGGGGCTGTTTGGTAGCCTCTTAATAACCATTCAGATGTTACCTCTTAATGGTTTAAAACCTCTGAATGAATAAGAGGTAACCTAAAGTCTGAATGGTTAAGAGATAACCTCTGAATGGTAAATCATCACATGTCACATTCTTCTACCTTCTCATTGGTAAAATTCTTAATGATTCCATTAAGAGGTAGCCTCTTAATGATCATTCAGAGGCTACCAAACAGCCCCTAAGTAGGATAACCCAAGCTATCCAAATAATCACACATATTCAAGTTCAAGACTTGTTCATCACTTGTGGGTTAAACCTTTTAAAACAGAAAGTTTTGAGGCTTAAAACCTCTGGATTTATATGTTACAACCTTGTTTTTAAGTACACATAATCATAGTCTTTATTAGTTGCATAAGGACATAGGAATGTATGGAGTAATCACAAGTTTAAGCATGTTTAACAAAGTTTTTGTACAAAACAGAAACTTTCTTGCACTTTTAACCTTATTATGGTGATGTTCCAGCCTTGGTTTTCCATGGAAAACCTGTGCAAACATACCTAAGGTTGTTCCAAGTGCTAAGAAGAAAGAATGAATAAAAAGATGGAAGATAAGTGAAGTTACGCTCACTTTTGCAACTTGTAATGAATCTGGCTTGCTACTGATTTCTCAGCTGAATTTAGAGTGTTTGAGAGTGAAAGTGAGGTGTTTGCAAAGTGGAAAATATGTGGGAATGGGTTGGGTTTTATATGGAATGATTAGGGTTGGTTAGTTGGACATTTAATGGAAGAAACACAACAACACACACCAAAAATTGAGCAATACCAGCGGCTGTTAAACAAACTGTGGATCAGACTCTCTCACGGGGTGCGTGCTAGTTGGGGTGGCGGGTCCCGGCCCACGAGCCACACTGGCTGGGTGTTTTCTTTGTTATTTTGACACTTTTAGCCCCGTTAGTTTCATATTTTGGGGTTTTAAGGTGTTTTAGGGCATTTTATGTGTAAAAGGCAATGTGTAAGGGTATGTAATGTAATTAATTCATAAAAACAAATATAAAACAAGTATGAATAAGTATGGATGTCGAGAATAAGTATTGTATACACATGAATTTAGCATGTATGACAAGTAAGTGTAAGGTTAACACGTTTCGCATGAATTACGAATAAAGTATAACATGTATGATTATTCCAAATGTATGAACATGTATGAAATATGTAGAACATGAATTTAAAGAAATACAAATTTTATTTATGATCCAAATCTCGAATTTTACAACGATTACAACGAAAAGACGATTACAAAAATACAAGACTTCCAAAAATAGAAATACAAACAACGTTTTCTAATTATGGAAAGTACGAAGAAGTAGGGCGTTACAATAATTCTGGTAGACGAGAAAGACAAGACAATTCCTTGTGTTAGTTATGTGTCTTGTCTCGAGAAAAACGTCTTGAGTCTAGAACAATTACGATACCAAGGAATCGAGACACTCACATCCGGTGACACGTGTTCTTGAAAAAGATGTTCGGTAGTAAAGCGAAGGGTTTTGATTTCTTTGAGAACAAATCGGAAGTTGATCTCGAGCAAGAATATCTCGACAAGTTTTATGACAACCTCGGTGTCAACAATGCCATCAACCTTCCCCACACACCACTGTAAGACCACCTACATTCTCAAACATCAACACCACCTCCACTGTCAACCTTCCCGGCGGGTGCCTTGCAGAAGCGGCAACTCCGTTTAAATCTAGTCCTTCGTTTTGAGCTTTGCTAGAGTCTCCGGTGGCGAAATGCCGATCCGAACACCCATTTACTTTTTTTTGGATAAGTGAGCATAGCCCGGTAAATATATTCAAAAAAGAGACGTGTTACAGGTTTTAAGGGGGCATGCCCCCCGAGACTCCTAAAAGAGGACACCCCATAACAAGCTATGGGAACCTCAAAACGAGAAAATTATATCGACCCGACTAAGCCTATAACAAGACCGGACTAATAGGACACGATATAATAGACTACCGCTAGAAAGAGAAAAACAAAGAGAACTAAGGGCCCAAAATAGCACAAAGACACCAAACTATACTAAACAATAAAAAGCCAAACAGCTGGGCTTCAACCGAGAGCCCATACCCAGAACCTGGGGCTCAAGCTTGGACAACAATCAGCTGGGCTGAGTGTGCGGCTTCAGCTAAACATTAAAAAGTGGCCACATAAACAAGTCCAGAGAACAAAACTAGTATGCGGCCCCAAAAAACAGACCCGGAACGTAAACGGTAGAAACGGACACCCAGGCCCAAGGTGGAAGCCCAACTTCTGATTAAACCTAGGAACCATCAAAAATCCGGATCCTTGAAACAAAACAGTAAAGCACGGGCCCATCCCTGAAGATGATATCCCACCAAAAATAATGTATGCCTTTATTTTGAGACCCCCAAGTTGATAGCCCAACACCAAACTTAACGGCCCACTTTGTGGTATTTTTGAGCAAATCGCAGCCCCATAATAAATGGGCCTGGAACAATAGAAACAGCTCAACCAGTGCATCCCCATCCAAATTTGAAACACAAAACGATGAAACGTTCCCTTAAAAATAATCCACCGCCACCCAAAAACAACTAAGGCAAAACAAAAGAACCACCCCAAAACTGGAACAAGGAAGGAGACGGAATCCATAATTTCTTACGGGAGATGGGTTTTGCGACAACCGGGTCTTTTATAAGACCTGAAAAGAACCGAGAGGTGGCGCTAACATCCTCTCCAACATCTTCGATGCAAAAATCCGGGTTCAAACCAAGCTCCATACAAAGGTCCTCAAAGTAGTCTCGTTCACCCGGTTCCCAATTGTTCTCTTCTTCGGCCAAAACAGTTTGAGATTTTGAAGTGAGCCGTTTATGGATGGCGTCGTTTTGGGCTTGGGTTATGCCATAATTGTATCCATTATCATCATCCATATCATCCAAATCCTCAACCTCCCCGTCCAGATTACACATAAAAGTCTAAGAAATCGTGTTTCACTTTGGAATTACTCAGCACGATGTAGAAGTGCCAACCATAGAAGTAACATTCGGGGGGGGGTTATCAATTTCTATGGGGCTTTTGTTTTTCTGAGGAGACGAAGGGCTGTTCTAGGATTTCTATTGCGTACCATTAACTGCTCGGCTAAAGTTGAAACCCAAAGAAGTCTTACCTTTTTTGCTAGTTTAGTGATTAGTAGGATCCATAGAAACCGTTTCAAAAGATGGGGCAGGGGGTTTGGCAGTATTTTTCCTGCCATTATCCTTAGGTGCCGACGATGTTTTATTCACTTGATTACCATCATTACCTGGGCTACTAATCCTCTCACTAATCCTTCCAACAGACGTAGCAGCCCCTTTCTTTGATTGGTCTGAATTCTAAGATTTGCTTCTTGGCTTTTAACTATTCTTTTTGTTCTTAATAACCACCTCAACGAAACCATCTTCAACCTGAGTTTCGACACGAGAGTGAGACAGATCCTTACAAGGGCTAAGGACCTTATCAACTGCCATATTTGGAATGTTATCTATAGGGGTAGTTTGGGCAGCCGTGTCTTTTTCCGGTGAAGTGGTTACACAGGACCGTTTTTCATTGATAGGAAACGTTGAGTTCGATCACTCTAGCCGGCCTATTATGAAGTTGCGAAAACCCGACTTTGATTTTACTAGGGAGTTCACTGGTTGCTGGGACTTCAACCAGAACCCGGGCATAGCCGATTTTTCTGACTTTATTCGAGCATCTTTCCCTTGTAGTCTTGTCCACGAGAAGAGGGTACACAATGCCACTTAGGATCTTACTTAACCCCTTACCGGTCCTTTAAGACCCTTCCATTCTCTTTAACATTTTATACAATACATATTGCATTTATAATCCATTTATTATTAAAACATTAAAATAACGATATTTATATAAGTTCCAATACTTTCAAAAGACGTTCTTTAGGGTTCTAAATCCATATTGTTAAAACACTACATACTTACTTTCAAGACATTTCAAAAACATATCTACTAAAGTGTGATAACACAACACCGAAGTGTTTGTAACAAAAGTAATCGATTTCATTTGCGGAAGCTTCTTTGAGCGTGTGTTCGGTTCTCTAACATAGCTTGATCTTCATCCGCAATTTTCTACAGTTACCTATGACCAAAAATCATCCAAAACATTAGTTATATGAGTTTATAAGATAATTAAACAAGTCCCAAATGTCAAAACATATCACAAACAACTTTTTCCAGCTTTAGAAGGCTGTCGCGGGCCGCGACCCGGAAAGGCAAAGCTCTCGCGGGCCGCGAGACCTCTTACGTGTCGCGACTGAAATATGGAATGTTGTCGCATGGCGCGACAGCGTTGATTTTCCAGCGAGTTCAGGTTAAAAACCTGCATATTTCCAACTAGAATCCTTTTTACGAAACTGGACATAACTTGTCCGTTATTGACCCGAATTAAGTCTCGTTTCTTTCTATGTGATCGTAATTCAATCCTCTACAACATAGAACCATAATCCCTTATCATGGTTTGCAAATTTTTTAAATTTATGATATCAGAAATCATAATTTCCTACATTTTGTTTGACCCGTTTAGAAAATCTTGAACTATAAACTTATTTTATGACTCCAAACCTTCTATAAAACAATACCCATCAACCTACTTACATTTACGACACATTATATGAAAACTCAAGTGCCGTTATCGAAGTACGTATCTCACTTTTAACCTGTTTAAATTGCTTAGCGGCATCCATCGCTTTAACTTGCCAAAGTTCAGTACTTTAGTGATTTTGACCCGTTTGATTTCATTAGAGAAATCCATCGCCTTATTACAATCAAACATGTATTATTCAAGTAAATTTGACCCGTTTAAACCTTTAAGCGGAATCTACCACTTTTGCCATTTGTACTTTATCGAAATTTCTAATTATTCTTGTCCGATTATTACATACGAAATCCTTCGCTTAGTAATAACCAAACATTTTGACTATTTCATTATCATTCAAGTAACTAACATAAATAATAACAAGACTTTACGAAGCGTATTGCCACGTACCTTTAAAGCTTTCCTTTCAACCGATTATCCACTCCGCCTTGGTTACTAGACGATCCACCCAAATTGCCTATAAAATCCAATTCGAACATATCGCTTAGAATTCATATTTCTATAATCCACTTCTAATGTTTTCAACTACTCAAATAAGTGATTATTTCATAATTCTCATTTATTTCAAGTTCTTTCAAGCATTTTATCAAACATCTTGAGTGCAAAATTAGTATCCTAACACTATCATGTTCATGATTAATAACTTTAACCATGTTTAAGTATAGTATTTCGATTCATATATCAAGAATACCATAATCACACTTAAACTTACTTTCAAACACTCAATTAACATCAAATATCACAAGAATTCAAGTATTCTTCACTAAACCCATATCACACCTATATAACAAACATTGAAACTAATAGGTTATGACATGAATTGATCAAATTATTGTCTAAGACTTGTTCCTAGGCTTGTAGTCATCCTAATTTAACCACAACTTCAATCAATTCTCCACTAATGTCAGTTATGAGAATTTAAGAAAATTAAAACATCATCATGTATCAAAATTTAGCATACCTTTTGATCTCCTAATGTTAGTGATCAAGATTCTAGCTTAGGATTTAATCCTGATTGAATTCTTCTTTGATTTTTGAAGGGATTTAAGTGAATTTAGGGTTTTGAGATGAACAGCTTGTTTCTTCTGTGGTTTGGTCGATCAGGATAAACACACCAGGAGTGTGTTTTTTTCAAACTTATCAATTGAATTAAAACAAATTTTAGTTTTGGCAATTTTGATCCCTCTAATTATAAGATTTATAAATAGGATTAAAATCCTTTGTCTCTTTATTAATTAACATAGATATTTAACTAAGTTAAATATCCTAGTTGTATATTTTTACTATATCAATAATATTTGTTATACATGTTTACACACATATATAATTTAATATTTTTAGGGGTATTACAGGTCCATAGTTCCAACGGAACATGATCTGCCGTAACCCAAAGAGGAATCATCGATGGTTCAACTTTGTCAAGACATACTCCAGGTTCCCATCGGTTGAGGAACAGAGGAATATTTTTCACCATCCACGGACCGTTCTCAAGCACATAATTCAATCCATGCTCACTTTTAAACTTGAAGTAGAAAAAACCAGTCGTGCTTTTTGATATTACATCTATATATACAACCTCCATAGACGTTTGAGAGATGAATCTACGACTTTAAAATCCATGGACGTGCCTAGAAAATAGTCGTAAAGGTGTAGAGCGAAGGAGTGGGCAGAATACCTTAAATCTTCTTGGTAAATTTTAACTCTTTTTAGCCCATCTGTAGTTTCAACTGGGGGCAGGTACTCCAATCTCGTATCTTCACAGTAATTGTTCAATCTTATTTGTTCTGCAAATGTCTTTCTTCCAGGATTATTAGCATCCCAGACCGAAGGAGACTGAGAATATATGGTCTATTTCTTTCCATCCCCATGCTCCCATCTGGCTGAGATAATCAAACCTGTTGTTTCCCTTTATGTTGTTTTGAGGGCAAAATTAGTGGCTAAAGATAATCCATTTGCTGTCGCAGCAACATACAGACCTTCTCGAGCCATATTGTCCTCTGTAACACGCCTGCACCATGTTCCTAGGGCTTCAACAAACCCTGTGCTGGCTCGTTCATGAGCTAATTGGGTAGGGGTATCCAAAGGTCTACTTGCAATTCTGATTGGTTGCCGACGATTTAATCTGAATTAGTGGAGGTTTGTTAAGTGATGGATTTGAATGAAAAATAGGATTTGCGAGTTGCGGGTTATTTTTCTTTTAGGGTGTTAGGGTTTCAATGGCGGTTAAGGAGTAGATGATGAACAAGGGGTGATTTGGTGTGGTTCTGAACAGGGAGTAGATGAATGTATGCAAAATCAATCACATACATGAAAAATATAAGGCCCTGTATTTATTGTATTTATTCTAATGCAGGGGATTGATGGAGGAGGAATTCCGGTGAGATTTTGGTGCCAGAGAGTAGGTAGCGGTGATGGAAGAGGTGCAACAGTGAATCTGGTTGAGGCAGCGGTGATGATGGCGGCGGTGGTGGTTGTGGCAGGGATGGTTGTGGCAGTGGTGGTTACGGTGAAGTGGGGGGGGGGTATATGGTGGTGGTGGTGGTTGAAGGTGGAGATGGTGGTGGTGGTGGGGTGAAGTGGGGAAGATGAAGTGGGCAGGGTGGGTGGTAGGTCCCACATAAATTGAAAAATATTAATTATATTTCTTTTAACTTTTTAGTTATTAATTTGACCTTAAGGGTATTTTTGTCATTTGACACGCATCTAAACCAAAAAATTAACCTACACCCATGCCAAGGACTATTCGGGAACGAAATTCAAAAAATTGGGGATTGTAGGTGTAATTTTAGAAAATTAGGCATTAAAGGTGAAAAATGGACAAAATACATAAACTCTCTAGACATTTTTCTCTATAAATTATTTAAAATAAGTTTTAATTGGAACTCTTTTTTTTAGCAAATTAACATTTGAAAAATATTTTCTATTGAGGTATTCCTATTGTAGCAAAGAGGTTCACCAACTTTTTGCAACATCCCTTTATTTTAACAAATCCCAACTCCACACACTGCTCCTAATTGCAGATTAATTATGCATTAAATATTCGAAGTGTCATTTTAGTAGTTTAGTATTTTATAATTTTCTTATTTAAATCATTAAAAAATTTATACTCTCTCCGTCTCATTTTAAATGTCCAAATTTCCACTTTTGGTTGTCCCAATTTAATTGTCATTTCCAAAAATGTAAATATAATTTCCAGTTTTGCCCTTACCATTACAAACTTCCATTTTTTTTTGTCCCAATTTAATTGTCATTTCTAAGGACATTATTGTCATTTTACAACCTAAAAAATAAAATACTCAAATATTTCTTAAATTGTGTGAATGTGGGTCCCATGACATCTAAAATGGGACGGAGGGAGTATATTTCAGAATTTTAACTTTTAAGCTATCAATTTGGCCACAGAATCACAACAAAAATCTAGTTATAAACCTTAGGTGTTCTTGCGGTTAGTTAACGTTTCTCTACGTGCGTTTCCTGTTTACAATGTTTTTAATTGGGACGACAATCATGTTAGGCGGACGAGTTTAATTTTTGCGGACTATTTGAATTGTAATCACCATATAGCACGACTCATTTAACTCATATATTCAGAAGAGTTAATCAGGTTGGCAGCTATTTTACAGGGATGATATGTTTAATTAAACATAACTCAACCTAAGCAAAATACATTTAATTAAATGAATTAAACAGGCGTAGCACACCATTACGTCCTCGTGTTAAGGTGCGTTAAAGGAATTACTTGTTAATATGTTAACGGGATGTTAAGAGATAGTTTTCTTTCCTGTTTAACCCAAAAGCCACTAATAATAGTGTTAGACGAAGTTAACAGATTCTTTAAGATAAAATAGAGTGAAATGGGGGAAAATGAGTAATATGACACCTGTATGAAATTGAGAAGAATTAAAGTATACTCCAGACTTTATAAACACGTTCGATACAAGTACAGTAACTTGAAACGTTGTTATTAGGTATCGTAATTAACATAACATCTTAATTAAAAGATATTTAATTCAGAAAAATATATATTTAATTAAAAAAAAGTGTGTGTGTGTGGTGGGGGGGTTGACTACTGTCGGTATCAAAACCTCCCCAATAAAACCCATTCTTTTCTCCCCTAACTTGATGCGTTGCATCATTCCCTCCTTCCATTCAATCTTTGATTAGTGATTACCATGACATCCGTCACCGCCGCGGCTGCCGCCACCGTCTCTCTGTTCCTCCTCCTCCTCCTCTCCACCACCGCGGCCGCGGCCACACTCTCCACCGATGTCTCCGCCCTCAAAGCCATAAAATCCGCCATCAATCCCACCACCATTCCTTCTTTCTCCTGCTTAGCCTCCTGGAACTTCACCTCCGATCCATGCTCCAACCCTCACGTCACACATTTCCTCTGCGGCCTCTCCTGCTCCGCCAACCGAGTCACCCAACTCACCTTCGATCCTGCCGGTTACGCCGGAACTCTCTCCCCACTCGTTTCCCAACTCACCCAACTCATCACAATCGATCTCTCCAATAACAAACTCTCCGGCCCAATCCCCACTTCCCTCTTCTCCCTCCCAAACCTCCAAACACTCATTCTCCAATCCAACTCATTCTCCGGCACCATCCCACCTGTCATTTCTAACCTCAAAGCTATTGAAACCTTAGATATTTCTCATAATTTACTGTCTGGGTCGTTGCCGGACACGTCGAGTTTGCTCACTTTAACTCGGCTTGATCTCAGTTTCAACAAATTTACTGGACCCTTACCCAAGCTCGGGCGAAACCTACTAGAATTTGCAGTTAAAGCTAATCGTCTTGCTGGAGACATGCCAAAAACATCATTTAACGAGTTGACTCAGCTGGAAGTTGTCGAACTCAGTGATAATTCGCTTACTGGAATAATTCCTGGCTGGTTCTTCCTCCAACCGGCCCTCCAGCAAGTCAATCTCGCCAATAATGCGTTCACGGGTATTTACAAACAAACGTACCTAGCAAAATAATTTTTTTATTTGTCGCAAGATAGACAAAAAGTTGTTTCCGCTAATACCCTGCTAAAAAATCTAGAAAGTGTTTTTAACGGATTTATGAATACAAACATGCGTAACCAGTAAAATAACTTTTTTACACGTCGCAAGACAAACTCATAGTGAGGTTGCTCTCGCTAGATACCCTTCTCAAAAAATCTATAAATTTATTTTCAACGGGTTCTCAATTATATACATACAAATACAAATGTACTTAGTAATTCTTTTTTTTTTTCACTATTATAGTACTCGGTAATTCTTTTTTTTTTTCCAGTATTATAAGATAGAGAAACTGCTCTCGCAGATACCCTAATCTATAACTTTTTTTATAGTACTCAATAATTCTTTTTTGTTCACTATTATAAGATAGAGAAATTGCTCTCGCTAATACCCTAATCTATACACAGGTATGGAAATCTTAAAACCAATCAACAGCGACCTGGTGGCCATCGACGCCGGATACAACAAAATCAGTGGTTACTTATCCGCAAACTTCACAGCGTACCCTATGTTGTCGTCGCTGTCGCTCAGATACAACAAGCTACAAGGACCGATCCCAGAGGAGTACAGCCGAACGACGACATTGAGTAGGTTGTTTCTTGACGGAAACTACTTGAACGGAATGCCGCCGAAGGAGTTTTTCTCCGGGAGATCTTCTGTTACTGGAAGTTTAGGCGACAACTGCCTGAAGAGTTGTCCAAAATCTTCTCAGCTCTGCCTGAAATCACAAAAATCATCGTCGATCTGCCGGCAAGCATATGGTGGGAAAATGAGACAAAAGTCGTAGTGTCAAATCCATGTTTTCCGTTACTATATTAGTATATAAACTTTTTAGTCCTAGAGTTTAATAATAATAAATATAACATTTGTATCACAAGTAACTATTTTATTGTATTCATGGATACTTTTTAGGTTTTTAATATCATATATATTTTAATAATATCGGGTTAAATAAAGAACCTGGGTTGTCACTAGTGATAAAATTCTATCACTCACAACATACAATCAACTCCTGGCATGTCATCACCCACTATTTTATCACAAGTGATAGAATTCCATCACTCACAAATTTTTTTCATTTTTTATTTTGAATTAGAAATTATATATATATTAAAAATTATATATATATATTAAAAAACAAAGCTAATGAATAGTGAGTGTCATCATTTGATGTTATTGTTTATATACTTTTGGTTTCTTTAATATGATATATTTGTATGTTTGGTAAAGTGGTTTGTGTGGTGTTTTAGTTTGCAAAGGGGATGGGTTCAAGTCCCACTCTTTACATTTTTTTTATATCTATTATATTACCTATATATTAAAAAACAAAGTTAATGAATAGTGTTTTAATGCTACATGGTATCGTTGTTTCATCGTTAATCACGAGTACCGTACGATTGTACGAACAATAACGTTAGCGCACAACCTTTTGTTGGTTTTCTTTAACTTTTAATGATTTATTTAGAGTAAATTGCCATTTTAGTCCCTGAGTTTTGACCAAAATTGCCACTTTAGTCCAAATAGTTTTTTTCTTGCCATTTTAGTCCAAATAGTTTTGTTTTCTTGCCATTTTAGTCCAAATAGTTTTGTTTTCTGCCATTTTAGTCCCTGAGTTTTGTCATTTGTTGCCATTTTCATCCAACCCACTAACTCCATTCAAAAAAAATTATTTAACTTAGGTGAATTTTGGTCGAACCACATTTTTCTTTCTTTTTTTGCAGGTGCGATGGTATGGGGATGGTGTTGTGCCAGTTTACAGTGAAGATGATGGCGGTGGTTGTTGGTTTTACGATGATGACGGTGATATTGGTTAATGACGTGGGTGGCGTAAAAGTGCCCGGTGGTGGTGGAAATGGTGGGTGGTGATGGTGGTGGGGTGGGTGGGTGGGTGGTGACGGTGCAGGCAGGTGGTGGCGATGATAGAAGGTTATGATGGGGTGGATGGTGGGAGGTGGGAGGTGGTAGTGGTGGTCGATGAAAATGGCAACAAATGACAAAACTCAGGGACTAAAATGGCAAGAAAACAAAACTATTTGGACTAAAATGGCAAGAAAAAAACTATTTGGACTAAAGTGGCAATTTTGGTCAAAACTCAGGGACTAAAATGGCAATTTACTCATTTATTTATTTTAGTTTTAGGGGTAGGAATGAGCACGGTGCCAACCGATACCAAATCCGAATCGGTACTTGTACCGAAAATGCTGGTTACGGTACCGGTTTATGAAGGTAAAACCGGTGGCGAACCGGTACCATGAACGCCAAAAGTCGGTACCGAATTGTTACTTAATATATTTCGGTTCGGGAAATTCGGTACCGATACCCAATACCATTGGCTCATATCTGACCATGAGTTTCATACGAACATCATTACCATATAACTTTTTTCGTTGATTTTCTTCAGGTTCTCTTTTAGTGTTTTTTCTACATTTTTTTAATTTTTGTCAGTGGTTCCGTGCGCAAGGCGCTCGCAGTGATTTCAAAATACATATAAACAAATACTAAATAACAAAAGAAGTACGCCGCAACGCGGCGACCATAATAAACCTAGTTAACAATAAAACACTAAAATTATAAATTTCATTAAAATTAAAACGTACTACTTCAATTTAACATACTAGAAATATTTTAGGCTACAATTTAAAAAAAAAAAAACCTACTCCTCGTCCGACTCATGAAACTCCAAACCAAGAGAACCTACTAGTTCGATTAAATCGTATCTCAACCGAAAGTGAGTTTCTTCATTACGCAATTCTTGTTGGATATTTTGTGGAACTTGAACTTGTGTAGGACGATCCGGCACCCAATCCGGGGATATTGCACGTCCGTCTTCTTTGATTATCATATTGTGCAATATGATACATGCATACACTATGCTATGTATTGCTTTCTTGTTCATCGCACGAACTGGTCGGTATCTCCCCTTTAAAACACCAAATGCCCTCTCAACATCTTTTCTTGCAGATTCTTGCAATTTTTTAACACGATTTCTTTAGCCTCGACAGGAAATGAGGGAGCTTTCACAAAAACAGACCATGACGGGTAGATACCATCCATAAGAAAAAAGCCTCGTTTGTAATGTTACTGTCGAGGCTAAAGAAATCGTTTGTAATGGTGGCGAACCGGTACCATGAACGCCAAAAGTCGGTACCGAATTGTTACTTAATATATTTCGGTTCGGGAAATTCGGTACCGATACCCAATACCATTGGCTCATATCTGACCATGAGTTTCATACGAACATCATTACCATATAACTTTTTTGGTTGATTTTCTTCAGGTTCTCTTTTAGTGTTTTTTCTACATTTTTTTAATTTTTGTCAGTGGTTCCGTGCGCAAGGCGCTCGCAGTGATTTCAAAATACTTATAAACACAGACTAAATAACAAAAGAAGTACGTCGCAACGCGGCGACCATAATAAACCTAGTTAACAATAAAACACTAAAATTATAAATTTCATTAAAATTAAAACGTACTACTTCAATTTAACATACTAGAAATATTTTAGGCTACAATTTAAAAAAAAAAAAAAAAAAAAAAAAAACCTAATCCTCGTCCGACTCATGAAACTCCAAACCAAGAGAACCTACTAGTTCGATTAAATCGTATCTCAACCGAAAGTGAGTTTCTTCATTACGCAATTCTTGTTGGATATTTTGTGGAACTTGAACTTGTGTAGGACGATCCGGCACCCAATCCGGGGATATTGCACGTCCGTCTTCTTTGATTATCATATTGTGCAATATGATACATGCATACACTATGCTATGTATTGCTTTCTTGTTCATCGCACGAACTGGTCGGTATCTCCCCTTTAAAACACCAAATGCCCTCTCAACATCTTTTCTTGCAGATTCTTGCAATTTTTTAACACGATTTCTTTAGCCTCGACAAGAAATGAGGGAGCTTTCACAAAAACAGACCATGACGGGTAGATACCATCCATAAGAAAAAAGCCTCGTTTGTAATGTCGTCCGTTAACATAGAAAGGAGAGGAAGGTGCGGTACCATCCGTTACGGTTTGAAACAACGGCGACGTGTGCAACACATTGATGTCGTTGTTTGAACCTGGAACACCGAAATACGAATGCCAAATCCATAAATCATTAGACACCACCGCTTCTAGTATAATGGTTGGTCTTTTGATGTCACCCCTAACATACGCCCCTCGCAACTCTCTTGGACAATTTTTCCACTCGATATGTGTACAATCGATGCTACCGAGCATCCCGGGAAAATGCCATATAGCCTCATGTGCGGCGTAAATACGTGAGATGTCGTGGCTTGTCGGTTTACGTAAAAACTCTTTCCCATACAACTTAATGACCGCGTTGCAAAAAAAATGCAAACATTCACGTGAAGTTCTGGCCGCCATAGCTAGGTATTCATCATATTGATCGGGAGGGTTACCTGTCGCTAGTTAGCGAATGGTGGACGTGCATTTTTGTATCGGCGTGAAACTTGGTTTGCCCCTCGCATCGTAACGTTCTTGAAACCATTCCTCGCTTGCTTCGATGTCTCTAAAAATCTTTAAAAATAATTCTTTGGGTAAACGAAACCGATCTCTAAACGTTTCGGTATTGTAGAGCGGATTCTCCACAAAATAATCGTTCATTAACACTTCGTTGGCACGTATACGATCACGGTCTACCATCTTCTTCTTTGGGCAGGACGAACTAGTATCAAGTTCGTTATACACCGACACAAAATATTTTAGCGTCTCATTGTCGGAAGACGACTCGGTATCGCTATCGCTAGACATCGGAAACGTCGAATCCGTAGGGAACTCCATTTGAGAAAGATGTAGATTGTATGAAATGGGTTTATGTTTTGGTGTGTGTGAAATGGTTTCAAATGGAGATATATATAAAAGGTTTAAAGGTTTTTTTTTAATAAACTTACCGTTATTCAACGGTCGAAAAATGTACAACGTTTAAATTCGTTCCAATTTCAACGCGTGATATACACAACGCGTTAAGTTTACCACGCGTTATAAAGTAGGCGGCGGCGGTGTTCATGTTGTTTCCACGCGTGATGGGGTGGCCATCACGGACCACCCCGCCTCCCTAGGGGAGTGGGGGTGGTCACTAGTGATAGGATTCCATCACTCACAAGCATCCAATCAACTTATGCCATGTCATCAGCCTCTATTCCATCACTCACAAGCATTTTGTAGTGGCGATGGTCACTAGTGATAGAATTCCATCACTCACAAATTTTTTAAATTTTTATTTTTAAATTAGAAATTAACAATAAAACACTAAAATTATAAATTTCATTAAAATTAAAACATAGTAGTTCAATTTAACATATTAGAAATATTTTAGGCTACAATTTAAAAAAAAATACTAAAAAAACTCTACTCCTCATCCGACCCATGAAACTCCAAACCTAAAGAACCTACTAGTTCGATTAAATCGTATCTAGATCCACAAAAAACAATTATTTGGGATATCCCTAAATTTTGAGCTAGATCCGCCACTGTTGTTTACGGTATTAAAATAGTTGTGTTTGATTTATAAAAACAATAAATATATAACCAAAAATATTTGTTGGGAAGTAGTTATTTATTCACATATTAGCTTTCAAGAATAAATCCAAAAATCTGCGTCAGATTCCATTGGTCAGAGCTGTAAACTATGTTAAAGTTCCACGCGTGATTACTTTAACGAGTTATTTCTTTCACGCGTTGTGAAAATGGTGGCGGCGGTGTGCTATAAAAAACAACGAGTGATGGGGGTGCCATCACGGACCACCCCCACTCCCCTTATAGATTATAATAAGTTTTATACATATTAAATTTGAATATGTTTTTGTACTATAATAATGTGGTATGTTTTTATGGAACATATATTATTAATTGATTACACAAATAGAACATATATTATTAGTTGATTACACAAATAGTTGGTTTGTTAAAATTTCAGCTTTCGTTTCTAGGTATGTACGAGAAATTATGGTTTTAGGTTCAACTATTCACCTCGCCATTACAACTTTTTTCCTTAGACTGAAGGGAGTGGGGCGACTCCCACCCCCAAGTCGCCCAAGGTATGTACGAGAAATTTCAGCTTTCGTTTCTAGGTATGTACGAGAAATTATGAACACCGCCCCCAGAGGCGTCCCCAAGGGCATCCCCCCTTTGCCCGTCCTCTTCTCGTCGCCCCTCCTCTCACACAATTCAACTTTTTGGCACAAAATTCCAAAAACTCCCCCCCTCTCAACCAATAAAAAACCTTGCTTTTTCAAACAAGTTGCCCCAAGTTGCCATGAACACCACGCCCCCTTTTTTGAGGACGCCCCAAGCCGCCCCCAAACGCCACGTGTCGCAAGACGCCCTCTTTTGAGGACACCCCACTCCCTTCAGTCTTAGGTATAAGTTCTAGTAAACTTTGTACGGTAAAGAAACTTGCAAATCGCAATCTTTAGAAAGGAGTACTAATGTTGGATTGGTTGCACCACTAGTGTATCGGTTCAACCCCTTGGTCAACAAGGGAAGGAGGAAAGGATCGGTGGTTTCTACTTGTTTTGACAAGTTATGTTTCGATTTTACGAGGGTCTCTAAACTAGTTAATTCACTCAGTGTCTTATCTCCATTAGCTTATAACTAATCAGTGACATCAATGATTTCTACTAAAATGCTCAAACCATCTGGTTCGGTCTCGCTTTTATTTAGAACACTAGATACTTGTAGAGGTGTGAGGAAATTTAAAAAAATACAATTTGACATAGTTAGAATTTAACGCATCAAGGTTGTTGCAATTTGTATTGTGTTATTTGCTCTTTAGAATACACAATGGGATGGTGACTATCAACCAAAGTTTTAGAAATTAGAAAAATAATAATTAATTTTTTGAGATCATATTCCAATGAATTTTATATAAAAATCTGTGTAATTAGCTATAAACATATTAAAAAAAATTAGTATCCAAAGATAAAACTAGCTATAAACGACAGGGTCCATCTGTGTAATTAGCTCAAAAATAACCGATATTGAGTCAATACATTTAGCCCTACATTTTTGTTTAAAAATGGAATTAATATGCAAAATATGGAGTGTGCCATTTTAAGGCGACATAGATGCACAAAATGATGATAGAACTACAAACATACCTCCATTGTTTTTTGTGTGCACATTCTTTCATGTCTTTTATTTCTATTTATATAAGTTAACAATTTTTAACTTAATTATGTTTTATGTTAGAATACATTGCATCTTCTTCCTATATATGATGCCATGTCGTTGACATGCTTATGAAATGAATGACTTTTTTAAGTCAGACTCGAAGTTGTTTGTGTACATTACATGTTTTGATCTTAAAGATTCATTTCCCTTTTTTTATGGTGAGGGGTTATTATGTCTTGCAGAGTTATATTCATTATATTTTGTGGGATCTTATCAAAGTTTTTTGTGAATAAAACTAGAGCGATACATTAAGTGTGTAACTAATGAAGTTTTCTTTTCTCCCCTTCATGAAAACCAAGAGCTTGCAAACAAAATATCATAGATGAGATATCATACCCCGGAATGGGATCAAATACAAACACTTATTTTTGTAAGAACCATAAGAACCCACACATAATTGACAAGTGTCCCTCAATAAAAAATTCGTTTAGGGGTAATTTAGACATTTTCACCATATTTATTTATAACTAATTAAAAATAATTATTAAAACATCCTTAAATCCATGCAAGTTTAATTCAAATCAAAGTTTGAATTTGTTAACATATCCATGATCTAGTAACTTTCCATGATCAAACCAACCTGTAGGAACCACCACTAAAAATATAATCAGCACAACACTATATAATTAGCATAACATCCTTAATCGTTCTCCATTATCAGCACATCGTCCTCAATCGTTATCCATTATCAACATAAACGACATTAGCACAACATCTTCAATCGTTCTCCATTATCAGCACATCAGATGTGCTAATTATATCTACTTTTGGTGTTTGTTTGTATTATATTGTAATTAACACATAATCAGCACATTATCAGCACAATTATAAAACAACTTTTGGTAACTTTTTTAAAAGTTACTTTTATAAATAAAAAAAATGTGTAACAATATAGTACTCATATTAAAGATAAAAAATACTTGATTTTATGGTATATTTAAAAAAATAATGAAATATATAAAAGTTATTTTAGTTTAAAAAACCTTGGTGGAATTTGTATTTAATTGAAAATGGTTAAATAACTAGCAATTTTACGAAATTACCCCCTAACTTGTTAGTACTAATTTTTAATTATAACGATTTTATTTATAATCGACCCCAACTCTTCATTTAAACTATCAATGATTCAGATTTGCTTTTACGATTGTTACAGTTAGCACTGTACAGAATCTCAGCCCATCATACCCCATACTAAAGATATTTTTTTCATGATATATAGTTTATCAAAAGTGATTTACAAGCCAAATGAGCGATACATTATTCACATATTGATTGGAGTGATGTATCGGGAGTTAATTTTTTTCACGATATATAATTTGTTATTGGTGTGATATCATACACCGTACAAAGAGAGTTGACTTATGCTTTGTCACTCTTATTGACACATGTGTTAGACCAAGGGGTATGGGGGCTGGCTTAGGCCCGGCGAAGGCCGGCGCTGGTCCCCCACACCGCCCCCCTTGGCCCGGCTTGTGATAACTGGCTGCAGCAAGACGAAGATGACGGGCCTCCATTTCTCTCTCTCTTCTTTCTCTGTCCTGTCTGTCTCTTTCTCTCTCTAAAAAAACAAATAACTTATATTTTTTAATTGTTTTTATAATAGTGTGGGCCCCATCCTCCACCCCCCTAGGTCTATCCTCTGCAAGTCCCTCCTACGTGGCGTTGACATGGCGGCACATCCTCATGGGGATGAGCCTCCCCATACCCACTAGTCTTAGGTTTCGTTGGTGGAGCTATCTAAAGTCAACGAATATCACTTACGTCAAACAACAATATTTAACTGGCCCATGATACTATATATCAAAATAAACAATCTTATTAAATTGTATGATCATTAAACTTTTATAAATGGGGTTGTTTGACCTTTGATGGATCATCAAAAGATAACGTTGTAATTTAGGGGTGGGGTTGGTCAAAGCTTTACGAGACAACTAGCTAGTGTGGCACAATATATTATTTCCAAGTCCGGCCACAACTTGACAACCTGTGGAAATCTTGGTCCCCCATTGTGTGAAATTTCTACTCCGTATCCAAATATTGTGTTTAATATTAAGTTTAGGTTAGGGTGGAGGGTATAGGTTCAGGGAGTTGGGTGTTTGAGTGGGAGTCACCGATCGGTGACCACCCCCACTGATTGAGTTGGGTGTTTGACTTGGAGAGAGGCAACAAAAATCGGTGATTGTTCACCGATGTGATTGAGAGGAGAGGAGAGAGAGATGAGAGACCAATCAAGTTTTTTTTTTTTAATTGGTGGTTGTTTGACTATACCTAGTGATTGAGTGTAAAATGGGGACTAGAATGGGGAGTTGACATGGCATAATATTATTGGGTAGGATTTCACTCAAACACCCTAGGGTGATTGACTATACCCTCCACCCTTGCCACAAATCATTTTCATTTGGCTTTAAGAAAATAGTTGAGGTTACGATTTGACATGATACGAATCTGATAATATGTGTGTGTGACCTAGGGCTGTTCACGAGCTGAACCGAACTGATCAGACATTTGCTTGTGCTCAGTTCGTTTACAAACCGTCTGAACCGAACCGAGCATTTTTTTCAACCGAGCCAAATTCGAGCGAGCGTCTTTCAATCCGAGCATTTTTCGAACGAACGTCGAGCGAGTATTGAGCGTCGCAGAACAAACAAGGAAACTGACGATGGGAGTGCTAGTTATTAGAATAAAGTGCAGTTTCCGTCCCTGATGATTCATCCAATGGAACACGAGTAAAAATTTAACAAATAACAAGGAATACAAAAACACTCAACTAGTTCTATCAAGATTAACTAAGCGGGAAGATAAATCGTCGACCGATTGAAACATGCCCTTGTTCTATCGGAAGTTTGAAATTGAATGAAACGATTGAAGCAAAACCCTGGCGAGTTGGCGTCTTGGCGAGTGACGATGGAAAAATCGGATAACGATGGCCAATGGGGGGTTTTGATTAGGGTCTTGTACTTCTGAATAGAATGGTCGGTTGGGACTTGAGTATTGATTGACGCTTCACATTTTAGTATTTGAAATTTTGACTCAATTACTCAAATGAAAATTTAAGTATTTAATAATGGACTATTGGTATTGGATTTCAATTCTAATTACATAAATGAGCTCTATTTGGGTCTTGAACCAAACATTGTTGATGTTGGTCTCTAGTCATTTCATTTTAAATGATACACACACAAATATATATATATATATATATATATATATATGTACATACATACATATATATATATGTACATACATACATACATATATATATAATAAATCGAGCCAACCCGAGTCGAACCGAACTGAGCGGACCTTTGCTCGTGCTCGGTTCGTCTGAACCGATCCAAACCGAGCATTTTTTCAATCGAGCTGAATCGAACGAGCAAATTCCGAAAATTTTTCGAGCGAGCATCAAACGAGCGTCAAGTGCCGAGCAATTTGAACAGCCCTAGTGTGACCATCTCTGAGGGGCTCCCTTGAGGCGCTCCGCTTGCAGACATGGCAAGGAGGGGGGGTGCAAGCAGCCCATGCGGAAGGGCACACTTGTGAGAAGGGGGAGAGCTCCAGTGGAGAGAAAAGGCTGGTTTGTGGCCGGTCAACATGCATGGGTAGCGCCAACGTGGAGGCGTTCGTCCCCACTCGTCACGGATAGTCTTAGGTTTGGGATAAAACGGTTTCTTATTGTAAATAGGCTCACATAATGTTTTAGGCTTCCTATTTTAGTATTATAAATAGGCTCACATAATGTGTGAACCGATATTATCTTAAGAGATATTATTGGTTGTTTATCTTGCAAATATTCGTATATATTTTAAACAGTTAGGCTAAAGGGTGTAGGGGTCATGGTTGGGACATGATTCTCATAATTTCCTTCCTAGAATACCACATGTAGCTCCTCAAGGGTATTCTACGCTACATCAAAGGTACACTACACCTCAACCTACAAATTTCGGCATCTCAATCCAATACCATAACTGCCTACTCAGACGCGGATTGGGGAGGCTGTCCCGACTCACGTCGGTTAACTTCTGGTTATTGTGTATTCCTCGACAGCAATTTAATATCATGGTCTTCGAAGAGTCAACCAACAATCTCACGATCTGAAGCCGGTATAGAGGAGTGGCTAATTCCGTCGCTGAAGTAACATGGATTAGAAACCTTCTTCTGGAAGTTCATGTTCCCATTCCTCATGCGAGCATCGTCTATTGTGACAACATCTCAGCTGTATAATTGTCAGAAAAACCCGTACAACATCAACGCACAAAGCACATTGAGATGGACATCCACTTCGTTCGCGAAAAGGTTCGACTTGGTGACATTCTTGTCCTACACATCCCTGCCGATTACGAATAAGCAGACATTTTTACTAAAGGCTTATCAAAGCAATTATTTGTTCGTTTTTGTTCCAGTTTATGCATTCGACAAGCTACAATTCCAACTGCGGGGGAGTGCCAACCGATAATATCTTAAGAGATATTATTGGTTGTTTATCTTGAAAATATACGTATATATTGTAAATAGTTAGGGTTGATTGATTCTCATAATTTCCTTCCTAGAATAGCACAATTTCCCTTCTGTCAATAACTTTTTTTTGTATTATAAATAGGTTGTGCATATTGGAATAAAGACACAGAATTACACCATCGCACATAATGTTGTAGGTTTCCTATTTTAGTTACTCGGATTAGCTTGTGTGGATTATTTTCAAATTAAAGTATTTATGGGATGATAAATCAACAATCGGATAAGGCAGAAATGTTTGCTACAATGAACGAGAATTTTTGTATTTGAAAAAATGAGTTGAATTTTGTCGTCTGTTACTTTTGCTTAAACAAACCAGGTGATGTTCTTTATATATGAGTCAGGGCCGGCTAAATGGGGGTGCATGATGGCCTGCAAACAGGGCACAAATCAACATAGGGTCCGAAAAATTTTTAAATTATATATATATAGGAGAAGGATCTGTTAGGAACCACCCTTTATTGCGAGAACCGGACGAACCAAGTGTGAACACAACCAAAAAATACCTAAAAAATCAAAAAACACTAAAACCAATTTTTAATATTTTTCTAAAAAATCTCTATATTTCGTCACAAAAAAAAAATCGAGTAACAAATTATCCATGCACATGTGCATATGCATCATTTTTTGACAAATTCCGTAATATATTACTAATATCAGACAATTGCACTTTCATTTACACTACCATTCATAATACACTATTTTTTACATTAACAATATTAGAAATGCACATATGCATCTATATGTATAAACTTGTTATAACATTAACAACACTAGAAATGCACATGTGCATCTATATGTATGAACATGTATAACGTGTTTTGGTACACCACTTTGAATACATTTTCCGTTTCATCTATCATATCATCCATAATACACTATCATTACCTCCTACCATCCGTAATACAATACCATTGTCTCCTACCATCCATAATACAATACCATTACTAATATTTCACTTTATTACATGTACAACAACACCATTTATACCATCCAAACAACATATTACATCATAAAGTGACAAATATAATCAAACCATCAACCACTAGATATAACTAACCAAAACACATGTATATTGGCCTACTTCATCATTTAAAATCACAAACTTTTTGTACCAAAACACGTTATATCATGGTTATACGTAATGATGCACATGTGCATTCTTAATATTGGTAATGTAAAAAGTAGTGTATTGCGGAAGGTAATGTAAATGAAAGTGCATTTTTCTAATACTGGTAATATATTACGGAATTTGTCCAATAGATGATACATAGGCACAAGTGCATCCATAACTATTACTCGAAAAAAAAAGTTTTTTTTTTTTTTTTTTTTTTTGTAACGAAATACAACGATTTTTTAGAAAAATATTAAAAAAAATTGTGTGTTTTTTGGATTTTTAGGTACTTTTTTGTGTTCACATTGGTTCTCGCGGTTCTCGCATGAACCCTACCCTATACCTATATATATCTATATATTTATATATATATATATATATTTAAAAAAATCCGGATGTTTTTATAAGGGATAATTGCATATTTGCCCTTGAAAAACTTCTTAATTGCATATTACCCAACTTAAAATTAAAATTGCATATATCCCCTTCGTTAACTAATAAAATTGCAAATTTACCCATTTTTTTATTTTATTAAAAATAAATTATATAATGACTATTTACCATTATTTTTACTAGTTTTTGTGGCTTTTTCATAATTTTTGTTGTTTTTTATGTTTCGCTAGTTAGTTTTATTGTATATAATGACACGTTCTATTTTTCTTTTCTTTTTTTTAGTTTTGGTGGTATTTTTTAATATTTCCTTCTTAAATAAATACATATTGCAAAATTGGGGTGTAAATATTAATGAAAATGGGCAGTGGTATAATTTTTGAACACTCATTTCAAAAGTTGGGTCTAATCACTTTCTGGTGTTTGCGTATGAGTATATATTGATATGGATCTAGATGTCTTTTTGATTTTGGGTGATTTATAAATATATACATTAAATAATCAAAAAGATGGATCTAGATGTCTTTTTGATTTTGGGTTGATTTATAAATATATACATTAAATAATCAAAAAGATAAATGCAAAACAAATAACGTTATAAAAATGCCAAAAAAAAACGAAAACAAAAAAACTAACTAGTGAAACAAAAAAAAACAACAAAAATTATGAAAAAACAACACAAAAACTAGTAAAATGGATAAGTATATAATTTTTTAAGTTTTAGTAAAATAAGTGAAAATTTCCATTATATAATTCATTTTTAATAAAATAAATCAAAATGGGTAAACATGCAATTTTATTTTAAGTTTTAGTAAAATAAGTGAAAATTTGCCCATTCTATTAATAGGCGGCAAACTTTGAAAGACAATGTTAAAGGATTAACTCTTAAATCATTGTCTACAACTCGTTGGGAAAGTCATATAGATAGTATTAAGCCTATAAGAAATCAACTTGGAGATATAAGAAAAGCTTTGCGAGAAGTTAGGGAGACGGATAGAGATGCTAAAATAGCTAAATCATTAGAAGAGTATGAACATGGTGATTTTGAATTTTTGGCACAAATTGTCATTTGGTTTGAATTATTATCAAAGGTGAATGTGGTGAGCAAACGGTTACAATTAAAAGATGTTGTTCTTGATGTTGCTATTGATGAAGTGGACAAATTGATTAAATTCTTTAAGAATTATAGAGAAGTGTGGTATGAAGCTAGAGAAATTGCAAATGAAATAAGTGTTAATGCGGAATTCCGTAAAAAACGTGTGATACATAGGAAAAAACAATTTGATGAATTGTCAAGTGTAGAAGAAGTAACATTTTCACCCGAGGAGGATTTTAGCTTTTCTTCGGCCACGCATACCTTTTCTCCCACCACGCGTACCCTTTCTTCGACCGCTCGTTCCTTCGCCTTCGCCTTTTGGGCCGTGACCTCCGTGTAAGCTTTAAATTGGGCGATAAACGCCTCCATCTTCGAATCGCCACCCTTTTCGTTTTTTTCTTTGAAACCACCTCCCTTTTTTATTTGTCCTGGCCCGAGGGACGTTCCTCCTCCCGTACAGCGTACTCTTCTTCGTCAAAGTCGGCGTCGTCGTTTAAATTAATTTCACATCTTGCGTCCGAGCCGCCGGCACTAAAAGTACCGGTCTCCGAGGTTTTTTGTCGTTTTGCCATCTCAACCTCATTCGGAACCGACGCCCACTTCTTGGCCATTCGTAAAACTTCCCAAGCCCGAATGTGTGGGAATGCGACTCTATGGTTCGTCTTGTATTTATCCATTGCCGATTTGAAGACATCCTCGTCGCTCATCCCACTACGGCGCCCACTTGTATATATTTTATTATTGTCACACCCCAACCGATGGCGGAATCATCGGGGCGTGGCACTGAGCGAAACAGATTGTCCAGAAGTTTCCATAACAATTATCAATACTATTCAATTTAAATAATACGTCCCATACCGTATCTCAAACAGCAAATAATTATTACAGACATAAATCCAGTCAAATATCCTGTTCCGACAACTCAGATTTAAATAGACAGCAATTGTTTATCTGCTTCTAGAGACCCTTAGTTTGACCACTACAGACAACTATTTGTTGGGCTCTAAAGCTTTATTCTAGCTTCAAATTCCTACCACATGTGCGTCCTAAGCACCTGTCACATACGTTAAAATAAAAGTCAATACATAAAATGTAAAGGTGAGCATACAAGTTTGATAATAGCATATAGAGTTCGAATTTGTTTACGCATAACCAGCACGTACACATAGTGAAATGAAGCACGTTAGTTATCGACATAGATCCATCGATACCAATGACTGCGGGTTGACTGCCCGAGGCAGTTCGCAATACATGATTACCACCGTAATCCATGCAAGTAAATGATCCTTAACAACCCCCGTGTGAACGGGTGCTGAGTCCAAACTATAGTACTATCGTTGCTAAGGCAGGTAGACAGCATTCCATGTGTAAACATAACAAACAAGCATTCATAAGCCACGTATACCATGCATTAACGGTTAGCGTTCAAATAGTTTGAGTAGTGTGATAGTTGTAATTTGAATATTCGTAACGTATGTAACACCCAAAAGTGCTTAAAGCAAAAAGGGATCGAGTATACTCACAGCGATTATGGATTGAAGGGAGCGCTTAGCGAGTACGGTTAGCCTGAATAGATTCGGTAGCATAATGATAAGCGATTCGTAAAACGTCACAAGGTATGAAATGGGTCGGATAGGGGTTCGATTGGATGGTAATTCGATCGGACAGCAATCCGTGCGGGTAATAGTCCGTTCGGGTGGTCATTCGATCGGATGGTAATCCGATCGAGTGACGATTCGAGTGGATTGTTTCTTCCTATGAGAAGGATGTGTTTGTGTATGATGGTTTGACTTTTGAAGTTTTCGTTGTAGCATTTTGAAACAATGAAGTATCTCTACCTTTCAAGTCGGTCGATCGGATGACTAGTCGTGCGGATGGCAATTCGTTCGAATGGTCATCCGGTCGGACGGTGACTTAGTGATGAGGTTACTCATTGAAAACTAGTTCACTACATAAGTGTCATTCGATCGGATGGCAATTCGATCGGATGACAATTCGTGCTATTGAACATGTTGAAAATTGTTAAGTCTTTTAAAGTCTTAGTATCTCATGATCCGAAGAGTAATCCTTTCAAAGGGTCGTTCGATCGGATTGCAATTCATTCAATACCCAAACTTTAATTAAGAGTGTTTAAAGGTGGGACCCAAGTGTAATCCGTTCGGGTGGCAATTTGTTCGGGTAACCTATCCGGTCGAATGGTAATTCGATCGGTTGGCAATCCGCTCCGATTGTCCTGTTCGTTCTACACTTGGTCGTTTTGAAGGTTTGTCGTTATGTCGAGTCACTTTGACAACGTGTTAGCCAACAGAGCCCTTCGTTCGACCCAGTTGACCAACCTGACCAGGAATCACCCTAGTCCGGCCGGTTACCGGCTCGAGACGGTTGTTCTTGACTAACCCGGAATCGGTAGTCTCGTGAGTAGAATCTAGATCTGAGCCAGTACAATACTAAGGGCGAGTAGGAGACTAGATCAGAACCTGATTCTACCGGTTTTGTGTGTTTTAAGTGTAAAAAGAGTCGAAAGAAAGTTAAAACCATCTTTCAATCCTTTTTCACCACACTTGTGTCGAGATCTTTACAAGATCTTTGTGGAAATCGGTTAGATCTAAGTTGTTCTTAGTGGGTTGAGGTCAAAACATGAAGTTCTTGAAGAACACATGATGACGTCACCTTAGAACACCCGAAATCTAGTGATTTCACGGTTAAAAGTTAAGATTTGAAAGATAGAAAGGTGTAGGAGTGCGTGTAGATAAAGAAAGTACAAGATTTAGGACGAGATCTTACCGGAATCGAGAGAAATCTGGGAAAAGGTTGAGTTAAGCGTGCTGGTCGAACAGGGATTTCCAAAAGTGGAAAAGATGACAATGACAGGGATATTTATAGGATGCCAAAAGGGGAAAGGGCTGTTCGGTCGGATAGCACATCGCCTGGGTGACTGTCCGGTCGGATGGCGATTCGATCGGATGACACCTGTCATCCTTTACCAAGTGGCTATTCGGTCGGATGGCTATTCGACCGGATGGCTCTTGGTTAGTGTGTTTGACGTGGCGATTTTTGCTGATTCGATTTCGATTGCGATCGATGCGATACGATAGTTTCTCCTAGTCAAATTACTCTCAGTCCCAAACACTCATATCTCGCATGATCTATTTTTCACCATTTATCGTAGTTCGTTCACGATTCGGGTTCGACTGCATCCCGAGTTAGATTTCGAGTTTCGATTGAGTTCGCTTGCTTATCACAACATAACATAAATAAACATGCACAGGTAACACGTAAGGCACACACACACATATAATGACAAGTAAAATTCATAGCTCGAGTTGTGATTAGAAGTCGATTCGATTAGCATAGCTTGGTTATTGATTAGTTAACTTTATCGCATTGTTACTTCCTGTATTTCACAGTCGTAAGTCGATTGATTTAACACACATCGATTATTGCATTAACGACACTTACTCCACATAATACAATTAAAATAAAGAAATTTCTACGAGTCTAGTTGCGCGAAATCGGTCGTTGACTTTGACCTTGACTTTGACTTTCACTTATGAAAACACGGGGTGTTACAATTATATTCCTCCGAAAACCGGTTCACGACCGCACTCATCTTTCGCCACTTAGAAGATACCGAGTCGAGATCTCGATATGGTCCTTGTTCCATTATCTCAAGGAACTTTGATAATACCGCTTTCCAAAACCCCTCGCCGGTTTGGTTGTTACCTATATTTAACAAAAGCATATATTACAAAAAAATTAAAAATAAATATTAAATAGTATATACTAAAAAAAATTAAAGTTAACTTTACGTACCTTTAACGGGGTGTGTGGATGAGCTAATATACGTCTTCGCTAACGCTTCCTTCTCAAGTGGTGTCCACTGTTTTGGCTTAGGTTTCGAAGGTTGATTTTGGTCAGCCGCAACTTGCTTTCCTTTTTTTCATTTGGAGGTTTGCGGTTAGGTCTCGGGAACGACTTCAACGTCGTCTTCGCCGGGAACTAGTGGTTGAGAAGTTTGAACGGGTTGCGGTGGTTGAGAAGCTTGAACGGGTTGCATGTTAAACGGGTTACGCATCATCAAGTTTGTAAGGCTTGAGTTTGTTGCGTACTCGAAAAAACATTCGGAGAATTTTGGAAACCCTCAAAAGCGTTGGCGGAAAATTGAGCGAAAGGGTTCGGTTCCATTGTAGGATAGTACCCGGGCACCGAAAAAATATTCGGGTTGTTCGGGTTGAATGGATCCATTGTAGAAGAATCTTTTATAAAAAAGTAGAAGGTTTTAAAAAAAAATTGAGAGAGATATGGGATTGTAGTGGGTTAAAATTGGTGTAAAAGTCTTGAATTTATATAAATTTGGGTTAGATTTGAATTCTACCCGTTACTTTTTAATTATGGAATTTTTTTATTTATTTTTACAACGGTAACATCTTGAAAAGTGGGGGGATTTTGTCTTTTTCTGGCCCGGCTCCAACGTCTCCAATGCGACGGAGAGGACGACGACAGGGAGGCGGGATGGTGTTGAGCCCGACGCCGATCCGGGACGAACCCCATACCATGCAGCTTATAGTCTAGTGATATTTTGAGGGTGTGATAAGTTTTAGAGATCATTAGGTCCTATAGTCTAGTAGTATTATGAGGGTGGGATAAATTTTAGAGATCATTAGGTCCTATGTTCGATTCCCAAAAGGGGATTTTTTTCCAAATTTATTAGGTTTTCTTCTGAATTTGTGTATAATCATTATTGCCTAGTGGAGATGGATGTGATCAGGTGATTACATTGGTGGCACGATGATACCCCAATGGTCTGTTAGTGATCTAAATTTGTCATTCAAGAAAAAATATGAGAGGATCTCGAAATATCTTCCTCTCTTTGGTGGAGTTTGTTTTTCTAAAAAAGATCTACGTAGGCTCTTCTGTTGTCACACCCCGATATTTCCACATTTGACCGGTGGGCCCGGTAGGGAGTATCGTGACATAGTTGATATCATCATAGTCAAACAACACAATGTATAAATGCACAGCGGAAGCAAAAGATAAATATATTACAATCCGAATAAAAAGTAATATCCAAGTATTACAACGGAAAGTAAAGGATCCACAGGCGGATCTTAAAACATAAGCATTGTTCAACAGACTTTAGACGCCTAGAACTTGCAAGATTCCTTATTAACGCCCTGAGCTTCCAGCTAATTACGTTCAGTACCTGTCACTTAACCTTTTTGGAAAATACGTCAGTTTACACTGGTAAATACACTCAACCGACTTATTTGAAAATGTTTATGAAAATTGGTTTAGGTGCACAAGGCACAAAAATATTTTGACACTTTGATTAAAATGCACAAGGCAAAATTAATCTTTTATAACTTGGTACAATTATATTTATAATCTTGTATACATATTTACATGTTCGTTGTACGTTCAGGGCCCGATGTAGAAACCGAGTCAAGATTAACAGACACGCCACAAGTATAAGCCCACAAGAGAGTGAGATACCGTTTCCCTTTAAGCAACTTTCAGTGTATGCCTACACCCCGTGCTTAAGGCGTGGCCATTTTATAATACAATGATGTCAAGGATATCCGGGACATGGTCATTAACCCCTAAAGGCTTTTATTTCAAACAATACAGATTAAAACGGGTTACCTCAATAATTTAATCAGAATACGATTAAACATTCAATACCCGACCAAGCGGTATTATTATAATACCGTATCCCAAGCCCGTATAGGGAAAATAAGTTAAGAGTATTTACCTGAGCTAAATATAAATTCAATCCCAGCCGTATATCAATTCAGCAAGCACAAGTACTTCTACTGGGGCTCTTAATCTGGAACGAAGGTTTTTAATAACCTATTAGATTTCTAACGGGTCTTTACTTAAGCCTATGCTTAGACCGGTTAGTTTTAAAGAGGAAGGTACGGTTCAAACGCATGATAAGGCGAAGACCGGTTTAGAATGTGGTTTTTGACCCGACAAGCTTGTATGCTTGTTTAATATGGGTAACTTAAACACATTCTGGATTTTGAGACCAAAAAGATATGGTTTGACCCGTTTCAGCTAATTTATGCAAACTAGTCACATAAGTCGATCCGAACGCGACAAGCGCGTAACGAGTAACCATAAGAGTCATATACAGGTTTCCTAAGTTAATATGCCTTAAATATGTTGTGATATCAGTAGGATACCTTCCAATATGCCCAAAACGAGTTTAATCTCAATATAAGCCCCGAAGGGGTATTTTGGTCATTTACCTAAGGCATATATACTACCTGTCATACAACTAACTAAACGTCGTGACCATAAGGTATAACCTCGGAAGGTTATTCCCTATATACTATGGTCATCTAATGTGTTTGGTCGGATCCTAATGATCGACCAAACGGGTCGGGTTCGAAAGTATAAGCGATTGTTTAGATCGCTTACCTTACGACCCTATATAAGCACTAAACTAAAAGTGACGAGCTAAGCATGTTAAAACATGCTTAACTAAGTTTAGAAAACAGGTTTGGTATCAAAACAAACGGTTTTGATACCTAAGAGTAGTTTGGTTACAAAATACGCAAGAATACGCATTTTGGCCGAAACTACGACTCGTCACTGAGCCTAGATAACGTGGTAATCAGTAGGTATAGTCACTAGGGACTATAACCATCGTGATTACGCTCATGTTATGAAGTTCAAATGAACTTCGCATTGACCATAAACTGGTCAATGCAGAAAGTCAAACAAAGTTTGACTTTAACGCTAAAACGAATAAAAGAACGAAGGAACACTTACAAAGGGTCCCCGAAAGCTAATCTTGATCCAAGTAACTCAGGTATGAAGCAATGGCTTCAACTTAGAGCATTCTTAGATCAGATTTGTGGGTTTTGTAAGTGAATGGGTTGGGTATTTATAGGATCTTCCATATAGAATATTCCTAGAATATTCCAAGCATATTCCTAGCATATTCCAAGAATATTCCTAGCATATTCCAAGCATATTCCAAGCATATTCCTAGCATATTCCTAGCATATTCCAAGCATATTTCTGGCATATTCCTTAGCATATACCTTAGCATATTCTTGGCATATGGTTAAAACGGGTATTTAGCTGGGTACCGGGTATTTTATCTAGCGTTTAAATCCCGGTTTATGGCGTTCTAAATTATTTTTATTACTCTATAAAAATAAACTCGCTAAGATATTACTGAAATAAATTTCAGTTGCCAGGACTGGCTGCGTTGTCTGCGGTTTGCAGTAGAAGCACTGTGTTGCGCAGAAACACACGGTACGCGCTTAAACTTTGAAAAATAACGTTTTTAGGCGTTTTAATTTATTTTTCAACACGGACCTGATTAAAATCTTATTTTAATCATAACAGAATATTTGTGGGATTTAAATATTATCCGGTCGGTCACCAACGTTCGTTTGGTCGTACGATCGCGATGTTCGGTTAATTACGACGGAATGCGCGTAAGCGCGAAAGACGATCCAAATTGCGTGACGAATGGGTTTTCTTATGTCAAACACTAAAATAAAATATTGTAGTGCTTACATAAATTTTTGGATGTTCGAGTGTATTCAGAACGTAAGTTATGAGCGAAAATGCAAACTTATGCACTTTTTGACGCTTTTAGTCCCTGAATGACCCACAAGTTTATTTTAGCACACCGAACCCCTTAAAGCCTATTTCTAAGCTATGTAAAGGATATTTATGGTATGTTTAACTTATGGTCATGTTCCGGAATGTTCGTTATAGTTCAATTTGGCATACTTTCGCAGTTTGTCAACTTTAGTCCTTCTAGAGTATTCTTTCACACGTTCAAAGCCTATGACACGTGTCAATACATTATAGGACGTGAATTTTCGAGGTGTTACATCCTCACCCCCTTAAAAGAAATCTCGACCTCGAGATTTGTTAAAATGCTGGAAGTACTTTTTGTCGCATAATGGACTTAACTTCTATAACATATCTGGAGTCCTTCTAAGCTCCCAAAGTGACCCCTATATTAGGTGCATGTATCATTTTGGAGCTTATTAACCTGTCGATCCTTAATCGATACAGGATGCTCATCACATCATAAATCTGCATATCATTATGTGATAGTGCTCCTTGACTTATTGGTGAAACACATCCTTCTGTCACTAGTGTGCAATGTATTGTGAGCTCCGCCAAGCTCCTTAAAAAGGTTTTAGCTTATGAGCTACTTGATCTTGATACATTCGATTTCCTCCGAATGATTCTATATATTCAGAGCTTAACTAGCCTGATAATTTAACAATTTGGCACACCCTTCCTGGGTGATATCTTTTGTTGAACCTTATTCCTTACCAAGAATTTAGGAGGGTTGCTACTTTCATTAATTCTTGATTTTCTGCCGAATACTGGCAACTTATAGATGATTAGGGATTTGTATGATCTTATTTGTTGTTTCCAATGCAACTTTCAGATCTTGATAATTGGACTTACCAGTCTATTGTCCTAACAATAGATGTTTAACATTCCACCAATACAAGGTCTCCAAAGGAGCAGCCTTGATGCTTATATATCAACTATTATAGAAAATCTTATCTTAAGGTGAGATGGTTATTCCAACCACTGCTTAATTAATTTTTAAGGAATAGCTAATCCTTGTCGTTAGTCGAACAAATCGACGATCCTGGGCAGCTAATGGTGAATTCTTAATTGTTGCCTAAATAGGGTTGCGGTAATAAATGCATAAGCAAAGTGAACCGTCTCTCTTATTTAACAATATCAAACTCTCGGAATATTGAGTTAGGCTATATGAATCCTCTATTTTAAAACTTACTTGATTGAGGTTTCGATTCCTCCAATGATGGTACTAGCCGTTTAGGGAATTTCATAATGATACAGCCCTAAATGGGATATAAACCTTAATTCTACTTGCCTTTCGGGAGATAAACAGGGTAATCTTAGGAGAAGATAATCAGGATACAAGGAGGTTACAGAGATTTTCCAAATCTCAGGCTCCAGTTCATCCATCCTTGCTTGTGTCAAATAAGTGACACATTTATACTATGAGTCCACAGATTCCTTTACTAGGGAACACTTATTTTGGACAATTCTATCTTCTAGATATCTTCTTTGAATACCATTAGCTGACTTTAATACCGTATGACCATTGGAATATCCTTGTGATTCCATACATTAAACCTCCATACTGATCAGGCATGGAAGCAATCTATGGAACATATTAAGATACACCAATCCTCATATGGCGCTTTTGTCATACCATTTGGTATTCGTAATCAATAGAGATAAAAGAGATATCAATTTCATATGATGATGTACTTTATCTGGAGAAAGGGTATACTAAAATTTTATGACTGAAGATTTCTGACAGGAATAGAAGAAACGGTTCCTATGATTTTCTATTTGTAATCTTTACCTTACACTTAATATCTAGGGTTCTTATGGCAGATTTTTAAGAGTCTACTATACTTTCAATTTATGAAGGAATGATTGGCATCCGAATCAAAGCAGAACTCTTAGCGTTCATTCTACTTCATATTTTATGCTTAGGGTTCTAATAGGCAGATTTAATAACTTACAAAATTTATTCCACAAGTGACTTATATGCACCTGCATCAAACAATACCCTTGCATACACATCATGGATAAGGACGTACCGGTTATAATATTGTCATCTTGTATGACCTCTTTCGCTTCCATCTGAGAGCCCTTAGCGTTTGTCTTCCTATCTCCTTTAAGCTTCTTCGCATACTTTGGGCAATTGGATTTGATATGCCCTTTCTCGTTATAGTTGTAACAAGTCGCATCTCCTATCTTCTGGCATTCCAATGTTTTATGCTCTCTAGATTTGCAGATCCCACAAGCCCTAGGCTGCGACTGGGATTTTGATTCGAACCTGTACTTCCCATAATGGCGCTTCTTGCATGTCTTGCATACAGGTTTCTCGTTGGACTTTTGTTTGTTCTTCTTCTTAGAGCTCTGGGAGTTATCTTCCTCCCTTTTTCTTTTTAGCTCATCTTTTGCATTTGAGGCATGTACAAGATCCCCCTTATGAGGAAGGAGATGTGGTCCTAGATAAATTTGGAGCGAGTAGCATGGGGTTCCTTGATCTTTTTCACAGCCTTCTTCACAGCTTTTCCAACAGCTGCGTCTATCATAGTTTGAAGGACATCTTTGGAAATTTTAAGGTTCACAATTGTATCATCATTGACATGGGCCGCATCATCCATAACACGATCAACGGCTGTCTTAT
Organism: Helianthus tuberosus; assembly: GCA_030545235.1. Lineage (NCBI taxonomy): Eukaryota > Viridiplantae > Streptophyta > Magnoliopsida > Asterales > Asteraceae > Helianthus > Helianthus tuberosus. The sequence goes on from CM060407.1 coordinate 69,155,692, forward strand.
CTGAGTTTTCCATACTCGATATTGGTTCCTAACACCAATAAAACAATTTCTTAGTTGCAATCCAACAACTGCTATTCGTCATCCTGGTGACCTAATATACTAACCATGGTATCGCTATACCATACGGGCTAATATAGTATGAACATTCTCTATGAATGTCCTATAGATATGTATATATATATATCAATTTTGTATATATATATCAATTATACTTAGCCTAGGCCATAGAAGACCATTAATGGTATTTAAGGTTTGGACCTAGTCCATCACCTTGTTGACAGGGGATCAATTGTCACATCTGTTTTGATCATATTGATGATTTTGGATAGCTTGAAAGCTTGACATTGGGATATCAGAAAAGAGTGATTCCTAATAGATATAAAATATCAATCTAGGATTTGTTGGAGCATTTTCTATAGTATCATCGGCCAATTTCTACCTCGCATTAAATGACCGGAGTCCTAATAAGGTGGAGACAACAGTTCTCAACATTTATCGCTCATTATAGAATCATATGTGCCAGGATCAAATAATTTCTGCCTAAACTGCTTGACAAGGAAAGGTACCTGCTATATAGTTATCATTCTGCACCATCTCCTGGGCGTTCATCTGGAAGACTCATGCGTTTGTTTTCTTGGCCTCTTCGGGCTTTTTCTGATTCCTAGGGCAGTTGGTCCTGATATGCCCCTTCTCGTTGCAACCATAACAGGTTGCGTCTTTCAACTTCTTGCAATCCAAGGTTTTATGTTCCTTAGACTTGCAAATCCCACAAGGTAGAGGCTGAGATTCAAATCTGCATTTCCCCAGGTGGTATTTCCGACAGGTTTTGCACCTGGTCTTCTCACCCGACTGCTGGCCGTCTTCCTTAAACCCGAAACTCTTCTTATCCTCAGAGTTCCTCTTTGCCTTCCTATCGGAGCGATGAGAGTTTTCATCCTCCCTTTTACGCTTTCCATCTTCAGTGGCTTTGGCAGCCTTGTTCCTGACCACATCGAGTGTGAGAGATAGCGACAGATCTGCCGCTGACCTGAATGTAGTAGGTCTCGATGCTTTCACACTGGCCTTTATTTCTGGGGCTAGACCCCCAATAAAGCGAGCAATTCGCTTTGGTTCCGGTGTGATCACGTATGGAACCAATCGAGACATGGTATTGAAATTTGTAAGGTATGCTTGGCAATCTAAGTTCTCCATGACTAATGTCAAGAATTCAGTCTCAATTTTCTCAACTTCATGTTGAGGACAGTAATTTTCTTTGATAAGAGCAACGAACTGCTCCCAAGTCATGTTGTATAAAGGGATCTTCCCTGTAGCTTGGATCAGTGACCTCCACCAAGCTAGAGCTTCTCCTTTAAAAGATTGTGAAACAAACTTCACAATGTCTTGCTCTGCCCATCCGCTAATATCCACAACAGTATCCATCTCATCGAGCCACGTCATGCAGTCGATGGCTCCCTTTTCTCCTGTGAAGTCTCTAGGCTTGCAGGAGACGAAATATTTATATGAACAGGTTTTAACATCTGGCTCTTGATTAAGCACAACCTGTCCAGACGGAACACTCCTCTGATTTGACGAGTTATGAACATCATCTTCCCTTGAGTCATGTGATTTAGAAGGGGGCTTACTATGAGCCACAGATAGAGTCTTAGAGTGTGTACCACTAGATTCATCATACTGTCTGTCGAGAGCTCGTGTAACGGCATCATCTATTAATGCCTATAGTTCCGCACCAGTTATATTAACTCTGGTAGCATCATTATTTTCCCTCAGGTGGCTGTTGACCTCATCTGATCCAGCCATGTAGTTTGATGGCTACATAAATATCGACGATAATTCATTCAGAGGTTATATGGATTCATCATTTTTGAGGATTCATCAACCATGGTAATATAAACCATATTGGTTAATTTGTTAGTTATATTTAATTAGCATTTTCATTATAATTTATCCTAGTTATAAAACATTAAGGATATTAAGGTGGCGCAAAGGCCTAGTCACAAGGACAGTTTTAAATTTACAAGCCATGATTTCAGAGAATCGAGGCATTAAGGTTTGAACATATTTCATTACCTTTTCTGGACAGAGAGTCAAAGACTATTACTGTCTTTAGTCTCAGAGGACGTTTATTATAGCCCGTAGGCACTTCATCCTTAAGGGATGATTATTTCAAATAAGGGAATTTTGATTAACCCCCTTTTTAAAGATGGCCTGTGTGACTTTAACGATTCACAGTTTGCCAAAAATGTTAACATACTTACAGATGTTAACAGGGATTGGAATCTTTTAGATAAGTTTTACCGTCTTGGCCATGTCTATAATGACAATTAGGCTAGGTTTTACCTTTAAGATTCTTTTAATATTTAACGCAGAACAATCCTAAATTGAAATGTTAACAATGATCTGAATCTAGTTGTGGAACTACCATCTTGGCCCTGTCTTAAAGTGACACATGGCTAGGTCTTGTCCTTTTTAGATATTGCCATTTTATTATAATGGTAGATCTTATAATATAGGAATGATATTTTAAATACAATCGTTCCATTTAAACAAGTATATGGTTGCCCTAAACGGGACTTCTACAGAAAATGACTTGCGCATGCAAGAGCTAATCAGAAAATAACAAAGGAACCAAATAAGGACAAATAAAACGAATTAGAATTTGTCCTATGTTCTTGTCTAGACTCAAGAATGTGCAACTGTGTAACTGAGATTAAACACAAAAGGCTAGCGTTTAATTCACTCAGTGTTGGCTCTGATACCAACCTGCCACACCCCGATATTTCCACATTTGACCGGTGGGCCCGGTAGGGAGTATCGTGACATAGTTGATATCATCATAGTCAAACAACACAATGTATAAATGCACAGCGGAAGCAAAAGATAAATATATTACAATCCGAATAAAAAGTAATATCCAAGTATTACAACGGAAAGTAAAGGATCCACAGGCGGATCTTAAAACATAAACATTGTTCAACAGACTTTAGACGCCTAGAACTTGCAAGATTCCTTATTAACGCCCTGAGCTTCCAGCCAATTACGTTCAGTACCTGTCACTTAACCTTTTTGGAAAATACGTCAGTTTACACTGGTAAATACACTCAACCGACTTATTTGAAAATGTTTATGAAAATTGGTTTAGGTGCACAAGGCACAAAAATATTTTGACACTTTGATTAAAATGCACAAGGCAAAATTAATCTTTTATAACTTGAGACAATTATATTTATAATCTTGTATACATATTTACATGTTCGTTGTACGTTCAGGGCTCGATGTAGAAACCGAGTCAAGATTAACAGACACGCCACAAGTATAAGCCCACAAGAGAGTGAGATACCGTTTCCCTTTAAGCAACTTTCAGTGTATGCCTACACCCCGTGCTTAAGGCGTGGCCATTTTATAATACAATGATGTCAAGGATATCCGGGACATGGTCATTAACCCCTAAAGGCTTTTATTTCAAACAATACAGATTAAAACGGGTTACCTCAATAATTTAATCAGAATACGATTAAACATTCAATACCCGACCAAGCGGTATTATTATAATACCGTATCCCAAGCCCGTATAGGGAAAATAAGTTAAGAGTATTTACCTGAGCTAAATATAAATTCAATCCCAGCCGTATATCAATTCAGCAAGCACAAGTACTTCTACTGGGGCTCTTAATCTGGAACGAAGGTTTTTAATAACCTATTAGATTTCTAACGGGTCTTTACTTAAGCCTATGCTTAGACCGGTTAGTTTTAAAGAGGAAGGTACGGTTCAAACGCATGATAAGGCGAAGACCGGTTTAGAATGTGGTTTTTGACCCGACAAGCTTGTATGCTTGTTTAATATGGGTAACTTAAACACATTCTGGATTTTGAGACCAAAAAGATATGGTTTGACCCGTTTCAGCTAATTTATGCAAACTAGTCACATAAGTCGATCCGAACGCGACAAGCGCGTAACGAGTAACCATAAGAGTCATATACAGGTTTCCTAAGTTAATATGCCTTAAATATGTTGTGATATCAGTAGGATACCTTCCAATATGCCCAAAACGAGTTTAATCTCAATATAAGCCCCGAAGGGGTATTTTGGTCATTTACCTAAGGCATATATACTACCTGTCATACAACTAACTAAACGTCGTGACCATAAGGTATAACCTCGGAAGGTTATTCCCTATATACTATGGTCATCTAATGTGTTTGGTCGGATCCTAATGATCGACCAAACGGGTCGGGTTCGAAAGTATAAGCGATTGTTTAGATCGCTTACCTTACGACCCTATATAAGCACTAAACTAAAAGTGACGAGCTAAGCATGTTAAAACATGCTTAACTAAGTTTAGAAAACAGGTTTGGTATCAAAACAAACGGTTTTGATACCTAAGAGTAGTTTGGTTACAAAATACGCAAGAATACGCATTTTGGCCGAAACTACGACTCGTCACTGAGCCTAGATAACGTGGTAATCAGTAGGTATAGTCACTAGGGACTATAACCATCGTGATTACGCTCATGTTATGAAGTTCAAATGAACTTCGCATTGACCATAAACTGGTCAATGCAGAAAGTCAAACAAAGTTTGACTTTAACGCTAAAACGAATAAAAGAACGAAGGAACACTTACAAAGGGTCCCCGAAAGCTAATCTTGATCCAAGTAACTCAGGTATGAAGCAATGGCTTCAACTTAGAGCATTCTTAGATCAGATTTGTGGGTTTTGTAAGTGAATGGGTTGGGTATTTATAGGATCTTCCATATAGAATATTCCTAGAATATTCCAAGCATATTCCTAGCATATTCCAAGAATATTCCTAGCATATTCCAAGCATATTCCAAGCATATTCCAAGCATATTCCTAGCATATTCCTAGCATATTCCAAGCATATTTCTGGCATATTCCTTAGCATATACCTTAGCATATTCTTGGCATATGGTTAAAACGGGTATTTAGCTGGGTACCGGGTATTTTATCTAGCGTTTAAATCCCGGTTTATGGCGTTCTAAATTATTTTTATTACTCTATAAAAATAAACTCGCTAAGATATTACTGAAATAAATTTCAGTTGCCAGGACTGGCTGCGTTGTCTGCGGTTTGCAGTAGAAGCACTGTGTTGCGCAGAAACACACGGTACGCGCTTAAACTTTGAAAAATAACGTTTTTAGGCGTTTTAATTTATTTTTCAACACGGACCTGATTAAAATCTTATTTTAATCATAACAGAATATTTGTGGGATTTAAATATTATCCGGTCGGTCACCAACGTTCGTTTGGTCGTACGATCGCGATGTTCGGTTAATTACGACGGAATGCGCGTAAGCGCGAAAGACGATCCAAATTGCGTGACGAATGGGTTTTCTTATGTCAAACACTAAAATAAAATATTTTAGTGCTTACATAAATTTTTGGATGTCCGAGTGTATTCAGAACGTAAGTTATGCGCGAAAATGCAAACTTATGCAATTTTTGACGCTTTTAGTCCCTGAATGACCCACAAGTTTATTTTAGCACACCGAACCCCTTAAAGCCTATTTCTAAGCTATGTAAAGGATATTTATGGTATGTTTAACTTATGGTCATGTTCCGGAATGTTCGTTATAGTTCAATTTGGCATACTTTCGCAGTTTGTCAACTTTAGTCCTTCTAGAGTATTCTTTCACACGTTCAAAGCTTATGACACGTGTCAATACATTATAGGACGTGGATTTTCGAGGTGTTACATTTATCTACGCCATGCAGACCACACGCAAACATTGTCATTTATAGACTGTTTTTCCAAAGACGTTTCATTAAAAAACGTCTGCGCGTGCTCTTCTTGTTGCATACTTGGTCCATCTACTTTTAAGGTCTGTAGAGAGTTAAACACCACCATCCATCACCGTCTACTACCACTGTCCACGTCCACGTGCACCACCCACCACCACCACCGTCCGTACACCACTACCAGTTTATTTTAGAAGTATGTATACGTTAAAAAAAACAGTATTCTTCTTGCAGACTGCAGAGGTTTGATCCACATATTCTTATAGACATGTCTACAGATATGGTTCGTAGACTGCAAATATTTTAACTCTTAAAAAACAAAGTGCAACTTATTCTTGAAGTATGTATAAAAAGCCATAGAATCTTTTTTTTTTTTTGAACAGCAAACACACTTTATATATATATATATATATATATATATATATATATAAAGGGCCAGCAAGAAACTAGAAATACAACGCAAAAGAAAAACCGACAGATTACATCAAAGCTACAATATCAAAAGCCTTCCAATTGTCCCAACTAGGCGATTTACCCTTGGAACGGTTGCACATCCAAAGATAAGCATCCTCTTTGTAAGTATTTAGGATACTAGAATTTTTGAGGATAGTTTGTGACAACAAGATTAGATAGATGTGACCATGTTGGGTATCCAATTCTGAGTTATGTTTATATAAAGGGTCTTATACGGATAAACATGTAAGAGAACACTTAAATTGGTTAAGTAATTCTCTATTGGTGTTTATGTGTTCTATTTTACATTCATCGGTATTTGTGTTTTGTCTTGCGATGGGTACCTATCGTCCAAGTGGGACGCTCCTTTCGTAACCAACGAAACAAACACAAGTATAAGATCGTTTGCCCTCCGTCATAATCAATCTAACAAGACTAGTTAAGCAAAGAGGTGCCATGGCATTATAGCCTAGTGGCTTGGTTGTGGGATAAGACTTATGACTATTTGGTTATGGATTCGATTACTACAAGGGAGGGACCGGAGGGTTATTCCCAAATTTATTGGGTTTCCTCCTGAATTGGTGTATATGCATTATTGTCTAGTGGAGATGAATATGATTGGGCGGTTTCGCTAGTGGTACGATTATACTCTAATGGTTCGTCAGTAATCCAAATTTGCCGTTAAAAAAAAGTTAAGGAAAGAGGTGTATGTCTAGTCACGCCGCATCGACCCTACATTCCCAATGAATTACCTAACACATGTGCGTCCACTAAGAGTAAACTTTGAGTGTAACTTATGTTTTCTTTTCACGTTATAATGTTTTGTAAATGAACACCAAAATAATACTCTCTATTCATGGAAATATTTTGTTGAGCCTATATATTCTACCAAACATGTCAAAGATCTCTAACTCAATGTATATTCCTTAAAATATATTTTTGTCAGTAGATATAAAATATGGGTCTACATATTCACACACCCAACTCCCTATTTCCACACCCTTCAAGACGTCTCGTATAGACCTATACGAGGCGTATTACCTTTTTCAATTTCCAAGAGAATCTCTGATTATGTCATATTTTGTTTTATTTGCCTCGTATATGCCTCGTATAGGCCTATACTGGGCGTCTAGGCGAAAAAAGACCATTTAATCCCTGATTTAGGCCTATACTGGGGGTAAATTGGTCTTTTTTGCCTCTCTTATATGCCTAGTATAGGCCTATATGAGGCGTATGTATATAATTCAAATTACCATTTTACCCCTGAGTTAGGCCTATACTGGAGGTAAAACAGGGCTATAATGGTCTTTTGGTATCGTATTGTATCGTATTGTATCGTATAGTATGGTATCGTATTGTATTGTATAGTGTATAGTGTATAGTATAAGTCTCGTATAGGTCCCATATAGGTCTATACGAGACCTATACGAGACTTATACTACACTATACGATACAATACAATACGATACGATACTATAGGATATGATACAACGCCCGTATACGTCGATAGGCCTATACAAGACCTATAAGGGACCTATACGAGACCTATACTACACTATGGGGCTGTTTGGTAGCCTCTGAATGGTCATTAAGAGGCTACCTCTTAATGGAACCATTAAGAATTTTACCAATGAAAAGGTAAAAGAATGTGACATGTGATAATTTACCATTCAGAGGTTACCTCTTAACCATTCAGACTTGAGGTTACCTCTTATTCATTCAGAGGTTTTAAACCATTAAGAGGTAGCATCTGAATGGTCATTAAGAGGCTACCAAACAGCCCCTATATGTTAAAAACAATGTAATATTTCTACGATCGAATATTTTTAAAGGCCGATCTTGAAAACGGTAAAATATTTTTATAAAAAAATAAAACTTTTCTTAAAAAACAACTCAAATTACCCCACCAAAACACCCATTTTTTTACTCAAAAAAACATCACCCTCCAAAAACAATCAAATTACTCTACCAAAACATCCATTTTTCAACTAAAAAAAAACACCAACGAGGGGTCCTAATATTAATTATTTAAAATAAAAAACTTGTTTTTGTATAAAAGTTTGCTAAAACGATTAATATTGTATAACATGTTTGTTAAAATAAAAAAACCCTTATATACGCCCAGTATAGGCCTATACGAGGCATATAAGGGGCAAAGGGTCATATATGAGGCCTATACGAGGGGTCCTATACGCCCAGTATAGGCCTATACGTATAGGCATATAGAAGCAGTCAAAATAGAACTGACATGAGTCAGACACTGAATTTGATGTAACCCTATACGCCTCGTATAGGCCTATACGAGGCATATACGAGGCAAATGGTGTCTAAATAGGCAGATAAGGTGTGTGGATAGGTGTAGCCTAAAATATAAATATAAATATAAGATCCATTGTCAATGATTTTTTCATACTCGAGATAGACCTAACAGCTAGCTTAGTAGCTTTCTTTGGTGTTTATGACAAGCATTGGGTAGATCAAAGAAACGAATTTTGTTTTGACTTTTTTTCCATAATTTGTATACTCTAAAAATGATTAATTTTGAAGATATATATTTTTATGAAGGGATGGTGCTACAATCATATATAGTGTGACAAGATAGATGGATTCACAACCAAGTCATCAAACATAAGTTGCTTCATTGAATTGAAGTGTACACCATCGTAAGACCATGCATAGTGGAAGACACACCATCCTTAGACGTTTTACGTCATATAGCAGTCCAGTCAGCAATAAGGTATTATGTGGACGTTTTCTGAAATAGGTGTAGTGGGGATGTGTGTATTGTGGGGCATTATGTTAAAAGGTGTGTTAAACATTTAAATAAAAAAAACCATCAAAATAAATCTTATTGGCCAAACAAAAAGGATATTAACTGGGATTGGCCGAAACAAAATCAACCAGGTGTGGATTAAAGAACACCTCAAGCATTGTTTTGGAAAAAAACGCCCTTGGGGGTGGGCTCCTTGACGTTTTGTGGCGTGGAATTCATAAAAAACGCCCAAAAGTTTTGCCACTACAGGTGGTCTAACACGATGGCCAATGCAAAGCATAGAGCTTGTATTTGGCTTACGTGGATTTAGCATTTAAGGGGGAATGCTAATTAAGAAAATAAAAAAATAAATAGCTTTTATGTTAATTAAGAGGTATAATAAAAAAATGAAAATAAAAAAATTGACTTTGTAAAATTGATTTAAACTTAAATAAAATTAGGTGTTAGTACCCAAAAGTGTTACATTGATAAAATTAAAAAAATAGAAGGGTATTTTAGTCATTATATTGATAATTTTAGTGTTAGTACCCAAAGATGTTACAAAATTGAAATCATAAAACTTAAACCTGTTAAAAAAAAGTTTTTTTTTTTTGAATGGCAAACAACTCTTCATTTCATAACCCAATATATACAAAACACATCTATAAGCAAGGTGCTCATTAGATGATATGTCCATAAATCGCCCCAACCCTTATTACATTTAACCCAATTACTAGATCTAATCCCAACCCATGTTACAGTTCGCCCTTTTCAGAATCCGCATACATTATTCAATCAAATGTCAAAGGAGCACCATTTTCCCCAATCTTATGTGATTTCTTTAGCTCTATTTGTTATCCATAAGTGCGATTGTGCCTTGATTTCGCCTAGTAGTTCTTCCAAGTTAACTCTTTTCCCGCGAAAGATCTTGTCATTTCTGCCTTTCCAGATGATCCAGCATGTTGTTAGTATGATTGCGTATAAAGCCTTTTTCTTTGATCTTTTGAGTCCATTTATCTTGCTGCTTTCCCAAAGTTCCCGGAAGTTGAAAGCGAATATTGGGGAGATGTTGCACCATTCAGCCACCTTTTGCCATATGTTTGAAGCCACATAACAATGAATTAGTAGATGATCAGCGTTTTCAGGATAGTCTCCACAAAGGCTGCACAATGGAGAGTAGTTAACGATGTTTCTCTTGATAAGACCTTCCATTGTTGACAACCTATCTTGTTCCGCTCGCCAAGCTAATATGTTTACTTTCTTTGATACCCAAGATGACCACTTGAAAGGATAAAATGGAGCTGCATTTGCAGCCAACAGGTCACGGCATGAAGCTGTTGTAAAAGTTCCAGATGGGTCAGCCAGCCACTTCCAACTGTCGCTTGCTGAAGATAACATACACGTCCGAATCAAGTTGTTACAAGCTGCAAGTTCGTCTCGTTCCAGTACCTGCAATGGTTCTCGATTCCATGCCCAACCCCCACCCTGAAAATTACCCGGAGCAGATAATCGGGCTGCAGCAGTGCAGCCCTTGTTAGATTCTAAGGCAAACAGATTTGGAAAGGTGTACCTGAGCGGTGTTTCCCCGAGCCAGCAATCGAGCCAGAACCGTGTATGCAAACCGTTACCAATAACCCCTTTGAATAAGTTCTCAACCATGATATTTACCTTCTCAAAGTCTTTCCCAACTTTGGTGATTGAGTTCAAAACCCCGGGTATAGAAGCTTTTATGGGCAAAAATGTCCACGCTCTCTCATTGTGATGAATTGATTCGATGACTTGTTTCCACAAACCTGAGCCTTCACATTTATAGCGCCACCACCACTTTAGAAGTAGGCTCATATTCATATGTTGAAGAGAACCGAGGCCTATACCACCTTTGTCTTTGGGGCCGATTACTCGTTCCCAAGAAACCCAAGATGTTTTATTTTTCTCATCCGAGCCTCCCCAAAAGAACCTCCTTCTCAGTTTCTCCAAATGGTCAATAACACAATTCGGGGCTCGGAAAAGAGAGAAGTGATAAAATGGGAGGCTATCCAAAACTGCTTTTAGCAACACCACTCGCCCACCAATTGAAAGGTTTTTGGCCTTCCATTTAGATAGTCTTGAGTTGCAAATGTCTATCACATACTTCCAATTTTTTGCCTGGTTCATGTTCGCCCCGATGGGGACCCCGAGATACTTGCAAGGGAGGTTTCCTTTATGCACGTTAATGTTCTCGGCCATCCCCTCAATTATTTCTTCGGCTATACCAATACCAAAAAGATCTGATTTGTGGAGATTTAATTTAAGTCCGGAAATTAGATGGAAGCATCTAAATAGACGGACCATGTTTTTAATCTTTGATTCCTCCCATTCGCCTAGTACGACAACATCGTCCGCATACATTAAATGTGACATGGAGGGGCCCAAATGCGGAAGTGTTACACCTTTGATGAGACTCAGTGACTCGGCTTTTTTCAAGAAGCAAGATAAAGCCTCCATGGCAATAATGAACAAGTAGGGTGAGAGAGGGTCGCCTTGTCTTACCCCGCGGTAGCATTGAAATTCCCAAGTTGGAGAGCCGTTAAGAAGCACTGATGCCCTTGCGGAGCTTAAAATACCTTTGATCCATTGTCTCCATTTGTCCGGGAATCCCATTTGTGACAACACTTCCAAGATGAATCCCCAACTAATGCTATCGAAGGCCTTTTCCAGATCCACTTTGAGCATGAACATGGGTTTCTTATGTTTCTTGGCCCAACAAAGGATTTCATTAACCATTAGTGGGCCATCAAGGATGTTGCGATGAGAAAGAAAGCCGGATTGGTTCTCCGAAATAATGCTTTTCAAAACAGTCCTTAAACGGTTCGCTAGGACTTTTGAGATGATCTTGGGAATGCTCCCAAGTAGACTAACCTGTTAAAAAAAAGTTAGTACCCAAATGTGAAACTGTCTATAAACCACAGGGTCCATCTGTGTAATTAACTCTTAAAACATTAACATAAATAAATTCTAAGGTGTATTCTTTAAAATTAAAACAAATTTGAGAGGTGTTCCTCGTCGGGGTCACCCGCCACATCACCTTCATGAGGTGCTCTCGGTGCCCACACCCCACCGTCTAATGAAGATCTTGAGATTTTAAGAATTGTATGGCTCAAGAGTATGATCATTTACGGAGATTTTAGCAAAAAATAAATTGTTTGCTTTTGATATCTACAGACATTTATTTTGTAGGCGAAATAAGGTGATGACATTAGCGTTAGATCTGAGAATTTTTTTTAACGGGGTCGCTGAATTATGGAGTTTGGATACCTATCAACTTGATTTAGAGACTTTTCGGGTCGAGTCAATTTACAGATATCTTGGTTCAAACTATTTTCATTATTTGTATTCTAATCATGTGAGTCCCTTTGAAAAATATGATGTGTATCAGTCCATCAACACGTTCATAGTGATATCCTTGAAATAGTCAAAATAAAATCAATGTGATCAAGACTTTGAGTGACTTATAACGCTACACGTTTATTTTATCACCTTTACTTAATTCTCTTGTTCCCATTTTGGTGATGCTTTTTGAATAAATTTGTGCAACTATGGGAAACAAACGATACCCGGATTACAAAACGAGTCGAAGTAGTTATAAAAGGTCTTCCTTTTGATTTGAGTTTAACTAGTTTTACATTGTTGGAAAATCAAGTCTTGGACCGAACACAAAAAACACGATTGAATGAACTTGTTTAACCCTTTAATTATTTATCAATGAAAGCACACACAAATTACAATAGGGCTAACCATCTCTTTATACTAAACTCATTCTAATCCTAACCAAACTTAAACTCTACTGAATAAATAAGTTAACCAACTAGATAAACAACTCTAATAAACCTACAATTATCCCTAATTAAACATAAAAGACTCGATAAATAATTCACCAAAAATTATCTATAACATGTTTAATAATTATATCCTGAATTCAAGATTAACGTCTTCATTTTCCTCCTTAATCTTGAATTAGACCCATTTCTTGACATCTGCACCATTATCGACAACTTCAACCCCTAGATCAATCTAGATGTCCCTGTCTTCCCGTTTCACCAAGAACTACTCCGTTCTTGACCACCGGGAAAAAAATTCCATACTTCTACTGTTTTCTTCTTCCCTTGCTAGATACGACAAGATTCAAAGGACCCCTCTTTGACGAATCTTCTTCCGTCCATCTACCTGCAATTTCGATCAGATACTTCTGCCAAATAGAACAACCTGCACCGGTTACCCCGTTCTTATCCTTGGCGGGAAGGACCGGGTCTTGATCTTACCTGGATTGAACGTTGCTAATGCATCAATCTCATCACCAATAAACCGAAATGAACTGATGTCACACCCCGATATTTACAGCTCAGCCCGGTGGGGAGTATCGTGACGTAAGATTGGTATCGTCATGGTCAAACATACACAGAATAGCACAGCGGAAGTCTTGGAATATAAAATATTATTACAAACCCAAATGTCTGAAAATATAAAAGTATTAGGTACAGACGAGCTTGTAATAATCCACAGGCGGATCATTATAACAAAAGAAGTTTATCAGACTAATGGCTTATACGAAGGAGTTGCAAGTTCCTCGTCTAACAATCCTGAGCAGCTTCCAGCCTATTTACGTATTTGTACATGTCACTTAGACTTTTTGAAAATACGTCAGTTTTCACTGGTAAATACAATTAACCGACACATTTGATAATGTTTATGAAAATTGGTTTAGGTGCACAAGGCATGAAAATATTTTATGAAAAATTATTTAAATGCACAAGGCACAAATATTCTTTATAACTTGGGACAATTATATTAATAACAATCTTGTATCAGATTTACATGTTTGTCCAACATTTAGGGCCGGTATTAAATAAACCGAACAAGATTAAACAACACACCACGAATATAAACTCACGGCAGGTTACCCCAGCAAATGAGTATATCTTTTACATACGCAACTGACAGGTGTATGCTTACACCCCGTGCTTAAGTCGTGGCCATTTACGCTTTTTAAATGAGCCAAGGATATCCAGGACACGGTCGTTAACCCCCAATGTTATATGTTATCAAGCAATACTGATTAAAACGGGATTATACAATTTAATCATATCCGATTAAAAAGGTTTCTACACCTGAACAAGCGGTAATAATTTACCGTATCCCAAGCCCGTATAAAGGAAAATAAGTTAAAAGTATTTACCTGAGCTAGCTCCTGTCTTAAATTGCAAGATTTATGATAACTCAGCCGTATTCAATTAAGTAAGCGTAGGTACAATTTACCGGAAGGCTCTAGTCTGGAATGATGGTATAAATAACCAATTCAGAATGCTAACGGGTCTTATTTAGGTTATAGACCTAGACCGGCTAACTTAAAGTATAAAAAACGGTACGATACGCTAGATTAAGTGATGACTGGAATAAATGTAATTTAGACCTAACAAGTATGAAGGCTTGTATAATATGGGTAAACTAAATACATTCTGGATTTTGAAGTAAAAATGATAAGGTTTGACCCGTTTCGGCTAATTTATGAAACTAGTTACATAAACCGTACCGAACGCGTATATGCATAACGGGTAACCGGATGAGTCAAGTACAAGTTCCATAAGTTATTATGCTTAAAATATGTTGTGATATCAGTAGGATATCAACAATTATGCCCCAAATGAATTTAAGACCAATTTAAGTCCTGTAAGGGTATTTTGGTCATTTTAAAGTTTATAAAAGAGGTTTAAAATAAACTAAGGTTCTGGTCTAAAACATTCAGTAAAAATATGTATTTTATCATGTTACATCAGTAAGATATCATACATATGTGAGGTTTATCATTTATGGCCAAACTATGCACCGTAGGGGCATTTTGGTCATTTCACATATGTTTTAAGGACAAAATTGGAAATTTGAGTTCAAGACTTATACTTACTGTTAAAGTATAAAAATTCATTTATAAAATCAGTAGGTATCAAGTCTTAGGTGTTAAATATGGTTTTAAACCATACTACGCGCCTAATTTGCGTAAAAGTCGATAATTGACGATATTTGAGGTGTTTATGGAAATCTGAGATTTTGATCAGCCTTTAATATTTAAAATATTTTATTTAACATAATACATCAGTAGGAAAAGGTTTGGTATGCAAATTATATGTTAAACTTATTTTATTAACAAAAAAAGGTACTATCGTCATTTATCGAATTATACTAGAACTCAATGACATGGTCAGTTTATAATCTGACCAAAAATTCCAAAAATCCCTAAAAATAATATCAAAATAGTAGGTAATGGGTTTGAGGCCAAAATTTGGGTTTAAACATGATTTATGCTAAAAATGTCATTTAATTAACAAAAAGTTTCATTTTACGTTATCTTGCATAACTTTAGTTTGAGACTAGAAACTGATGTCAAATTTTGTGGACATACTTATATTTCAGTAATAAAGTTTTTTTTCCTCTCACATTTTCAAAAATCTCTTTTTATAATATAAGGGTATAATAGTCAACTTTTAAGCAAATAACGGAACATGCAAATGAACTATGATTTCTAAGGGACCATGAAGTATAACCTCAGAGGGTTATTCTAATATATAACATGGTCACAAAGGAACCCTAAGGCATAACTAAACTAAGCTAATTCGGGTCAGAACTGAAAGTCAAAGCAAAAGTCTACTTTTGCGACATTCGGTTGCGAACCGAGCCTAATATTCAGAATTGTCGGGTTTAACATGCTTAGACATGTTCTAATAATATTTACCAAGTTATTTAAGTGATAAAACATGGTTCATAACTTCTACATTATCAGTTTTAATTATTTTATGAAAATCTGACTAGTTTGACTTTTTGACTAGTTACTTTGACCCGACAATTAACTAAGTAAACGTGATAATTAGGAGGTGCCCTTTTGAGGGATTAATACCTACCTAATTACGATCACGTAGCCATATTTGCCTCGAACAATGGTTGGACCGTTTAGGTCTAAACCGAAAGTCAAGGCGTTATTACGACAACTTTGACTTTTGGTTTTTAAACACATAAAAACCAAACTAAAGTGGCTAAGGACACTTACATCAGGTCCTTGCATGAAAATTGAACTAAGGTGAGCTCCCTCTTGATCAGGAATCCCAGAGAAATGCTCAAGAATGCTCAAGCAAGTGAGATGTGAGAGTTTAGAGTGAAGGTGCAAGGATTATGGCTGCCCTAAGGGCCTTTATATATTGCATGGAGCCTCCTCTAGATCTTGCCAAGTGTTTAGGGGCTCTCTAGGATTAATCCAAGTGTAATACCAGTTGTTTAAAACCATTAACAAGCTCAAGGTTTCGAATTATGAGTGTTAGAGTGGTTTATTTGGGCTGCAAGGAAGAACCTGCAGCTGTAAGTAAAATTCTGTCAAAATGAGGCCGTCGCCGCAGGCCACAGCAAAAGGGGTAGGTTGTGGCGTAGCGCTACCACCCCATATCTCAGCAAACAAGTTTTAAACTTGTCACTTTTAGTCCCTGCACCTTTATAAGCTTTATAACTTTCATTTTAGGCACAAAAGCCCCTTGTAGTTAGTTTGGAGATGATCTAGGGAGTATAACCAAACACCATTAGGTCCGGTTTCATTAAACGATCACCGAAAACACTAGTTTCTCCCCGTTGATGCTTTTAACCCTTTAATTTGCGAACTTGTGCGTTTTAACGCGAAATGGCATAAAAGCCTTTCTAGATCAATAACAAGTATTTCCAAGAGTATGATGGGATATTACGACACTCTAGTTTACTCCAGTTTGCTTAAATGATCGCTCAAAGGTGTAGTTTTAGAGTTTGAAGCTTATGGCCCCTTTAACGCACAACTTGCGCGCATTATCATTTTATCGCGTCAAAGCCCTATGTTATCCATATTAGGCATTCTCGAGAGCAATATTGAACATTACGATGCTTCGGGTTTGTTAAAAGGTCACTCAGAGGTTAATTTGAACACGTTGACGCTTTAACCCATCTTCTTGATATTTGCAATTTAAATTGTTTATTTGCATCGAAACTCCACGAAATCATTATCCGACAATCGTGAGAGTATAAAAAGATTCTACAAAGCCTCGGGATCGTTAAAAAGTCATTCAGAGGTAAGAATTAACATGTTGACACTTTTAACCCCTGTAGTTTGTAAATTTTTGGTTTTAAACACAAACGGCTTCTTGTGTCCGACAATTTATTCAATAAAGAATACGAACATTATATGTGGTAAATCAGAGGCACAAGTTTGGCATGTTGACATTTTTGGTCCTTCCACATTCATAGTTTTCGTTTTTGACGAAATTAGTCCTTCATAGTCAACGCTTGACTTTATTAGGGTTTAGAACACGTGTCAACACATCGTTGGACACAATTTTACGAGGTGTTACAACTGATCACTGGTCACCACTACATTCCCGACAGTGCTCCTCGTGACTCCAGCTAACCCGAACCACCGTTCGCGCCTTTTTATCAACAATTCAACTTTGAAACACCATTTGTTTCGTTGTCGAATACTATCGGACCACTAGTGCCTCAATCGACATTCCCTGCGACACTAGCTTATCCTCTTATTGAACAACCTGTAACCACAATTACCATCAGTGGTGTAGCTTTTAAGGGACCGTGGGGTCCCCCCCCGAATGTTTATGTTAGAAGTGTAATATTTTTATTTTTTCGTCCGAAAATTTTAAAATTATTGTTTGACCCTACCCAAAACATTATGTAGTTTTATTTGGAGTTATTATTGTTTGATCCGACTCGAACATATAACCCAAAACATAGCGATAGGAAAAAAAAATTGGTCCCATGACTTTCCGCACCCACTGCCTCCCCCCTCCACAACTCGTAACTTTTGGTTAAACTCCGCCACTAATTGCCATCGATTCCCTTTCACACCAAACAAGCAATTAGTCAAGTTGCTTCCATTCTTTTCTCTCACCTGCACCAATTATATCCCACCACAAAGCAAAGCAAATGTTGAATGGATATATATGCACCATGGACACCATCCATTATTATCCGATATGGATTCACCGTCTACAATACCACCTACTAATGACTAGCTTTCCATTTGCAAATTAAGTCAGACATTGATAAGCTCAATGATTGGCCCACCAAATTCTCTCTTTGTTGAAATTGGATTGTTGTCACAATATTTATTCCTTATGATCACAATATTTCTTCCTATGTGGCAGTAACTTCGAATTCAACCTGCATCAAAAGAAATTAGAATTACCACCTACCTCATATGTACCATTGACCCAGTAGATTGTAGGAATCCGTTCGTGCAAAAATAAATAAAAACTTTTATTAACTTGAATTACAAGAATTAAACAGAATGAAACTATACTTTACAATTACAACTGAAAAAGAACAGAAAAACAAGAACATAAATTAACAAAATTGGTGTTCTTGGTTGAGGATCGTGTTAGACACGGGTCCCTTAAAAAAATTCGTGTCTCCCAGGAGAACACGTTTGTTTCCAGGATACAACAGCCTGAAGTAGTTGCACTGCCGGTCTTGACTTCAACCCGAAGGTGTACCTTGAAAGCTTGAAGAAGAGGAAGAATTTCAGAGAAGAAGATTGTCTTTGCTGGTGAATTTCGGTGTATTGAATCTGCTGAAGGAGCCTCCTATTTATACAGCAGGTCTTGAAGAAACTGAAAAACGAATTTAATGGGAGAATTAAACTGCATTAAACGTCTTCAATGCACTTTAATTCGCCATTAAATTCTCAGTCAAAAGCATTGACTCGTCAGTTTCAAATGCTGACAGTGTAACTGCACTGGCATTAACTGCTGGAAGCTTCTGCGCGCGCGCCCTTGCGCGCGCAAGTCTGCACGCTCATGCGCGCGTGCGCCATTTTGGCTCACTGCCATGCGCGCGTGCGCCATACTGGCTCAACTCCATGCGCACATGCGCGCGTGCGCCACGTCACCTGTGAGCCTCTATAAGCACGCCACACAGTCGCGCCGTTTTGGCTCACTTTGGTGCGCCGCGCACGTCACTTCATTGCCATGCTCCATGCGCGAGTGCGCGCCACCATGCCATGTGTACTCGCGCGCGTACGCGCATGACTGCCACGTCATGCGCCACTGTGCGTGGACCCACCAGGGTCATGCGCCTGCATGCCACGTCACCAAACCACTTGGTCCTTGCAACCCTTATGCTCCACCACGCGCACTCGGTCAAAAATACAAAGGCGTCTCTCAAGCGGCTCGCGACGATGTGAGCGTGCGAAGTGCAAAATGCGCCATCTAAGCGCCACATTGCGCCTCATCGCCCACGCCACGTGCGTGTGTGTGAGTGCGAGTACGAGTTAGGGTCCTCACCCTTCGCGAGTACACTTAGTGTGTGCTTCCATGAAACAATAAGGATGGAGAGTTCCCACTTAAATACCCCTTTAAGTTTCATTTCTCCTCCTATGTGGGACAATGTGCCACTTTCCCACTTTTTCAGCATTCAAGTTTCAAACACCAAACTTTGAGCATCGATATCTCATTCATCTTAGCTGTTTAGGACGTGGTTAAGTTCGTTGCGAAGCTCTTCCATCATAGAACACAAATCCACAAATAAATATATAAAACCCGCTCATTTTCTTATATTTATTTCTAGTCCAAAATAGGAAAAAATCATTTTCCTATATTTGTGAAAAATGCTATTTTCACAAATTTCCAACAATCCCCCACATGAATAAAATCGATCTATCAAGTTTCAACGATACACGTTCAACAGTTTAGTATTGCAAGATAGGTAGGTGCAACCTTTGAACCTTCTTTTGTGAAGCATACTTAGCCTCCTAGGGTCTTATAGACGCAGTGTCTTTGAACAATCCCCCATTTATGTAGGCGACAATATACATTCACACAATACTCTCCTTAGTCGAGTCAAGTCCTCATGGTTGTGTCCGTTTATGGTCATGGAACACTTTCCTAGTTCTGCGAGAGCTCTAGGATTTGCGCCTCCCCACAAATCCATTCGAAGCGACCCCACTTCTCTCTAACATAGGTGATTCCTCTGAATCATTAAAAGCATCATGGTTAATTTGGATTTCCTCAAAATCCTTAACCTCAACATGCTTAACCTTTCCTTCATGTCACTGATTGGAATGGACTAGGAAGTATAGAACTCCTTTTATTAATTTTGGGGCACCCCCCATAGTGACTCCCTTTGGGTTTATGATTAAATTGGCCTATTGAACCTAGATCTTGGGATCTCCAGTCAACTAGGTTAGGTCATATTCCCTTCTTCTATGGGCTTTAGTCCCATTCCTCTTGAAGACTTATACACCTTATCTTTGCTTAAGCCTTTTGTTAACGGGTCTGCAATGTTCTTCTTTGGCCTAACATAGTCAACTGAGATAACACCCGTTGAGATAAGTTGGCGTACCTGTTGTGTCTACGTCGAATGTGCCTTGATCTGCCATTGTACATCGCGCTTTGTGCTCTAACAAGCGCTGATTGATTGTCACAATGTATGCAGATCGCCGTCAACGGCTTTGGCCATCTTGGAATATCTTTCACAAATTGACGTAGCCACTCTGCCTCTTCCCCGCTTTTATCTAAAGGGACGAATTCGGATTCCATCGTGGATCTAGCTATAACCGTTTGCTTGGAAGACTTCCAAGCTATAGCTGTTTTCGCAAGTGTAAACACATATCCACTTGTTGATCTATGATCTTTTATATCCAATATCCAGTTCGCGTCAGTGTATCCTTCGATCACTGCTGGATCACGGGTATAATGCAATCCATAGTCTCTTGTGTATCTTATATATCTAAGCACCCTCGTGATAGCTTTCCAATGTTCCGCGCACGGATTACTGGTGTATCTACTCAGCCTGCTAACAGCATATGCTAAGTCGGGTCTAGTACATGTCATTGGATACATGAGACTACCAATGATCCTTGAGTACTTTAACTGAGCAACACTCTCGCCTCTATTCTTCCTCAGGCGTTGGGTATTATTAATTGGAGTTCGAGCTATACTCGTATCATCCGAATTGAATTTCCTAAGGATCTTGTCCACGTAGTGAGATTGACTTAACACACGACCATTTTGGGTTCTAGTGATTTTTACTCCAAGAATCACATCCGCGAGACCCATGTCTTTCATGTCAAACCTCGCTTTCAACATGTCTTTCATTGAGTTGATCATGTTATCATCACTCCCAATGATAAGCATATCATCTACATAAAGACATAAGATTACATAACCTCTTGGTGTGTCTTTAAAATAAACACACTTGTCGCACTCATTTATTTTTGAAACCATTGTCAATCATGACATGATCAAACTTTTGGTGCCATTGTTTTGGAGCTTGCTTCAAGCCATACAAAGACTTGACCAATTTACATACTCTGCCCTCGTTTCCTGGGGCGGAAAAACCCTTAGGTTATTCCATGTAAATTTCTTCTTCTAAATCGCCATTTAGAAATGCGGTCTTTACATCCATTTGGTGAACTTCCAAATTTCTTAGAGCCGCAATTGCAAGAACCAATCGTATAGAGGTTATTCGCGTTACAGGCGAGTAAGTATCAAAGTAGTCTAGACCCTCCTTTTGTCTAAATCCTTTGATCACTAACCTTGCCTTGTATTTATCAATACTTCCGTCATCTTTCATCTTCCTTTTGAATATCCAACGATATCCAAGTGGTTTACAACCAGGTGGAAGATCTACTAACTCCTAAGTATGATTTTGCAATATAGAATCTGTTTTGGTCCAAAATTACCGAAGCAATTAAGTGGTCAAATTAGTTAAGTGAGGTAGTGTGCTAAAAAGTGTGTTGGAAATATGCTGGTTTTGTTGTTTGTAAAAACAGTTTTCAAGATATGGCTCAGGATATTGAGCTGTATCTACGATCAAACTATGAGCGAAAAGTAAAGGAAATGACACGAGATATACGAGGAAAGCCCTTAATCAATCTAGATCGCCGGCATAAAACCTCAGGAGCTGACAATCGCAGCTGCCTAGTTCTTCTTATTGCTTCAAACGTCAGGATACAGTGCAGGATATTGATCAGATCGCTAAGTGTTACAATGCTTTTTGTGAGAGTGAAAGTTGCGAGAGAGCAAGTGTGAGTGCGTAGTGAGTGTAGTTGTTGTGTCCTATTGATCTGATTTATCCATCTATTTATAGTTACGAAATACAAACTAAAATTCCTATAAATGTGGGATGCTTCCGAATATTCCATTATTAACGTTGTAGACCGGGTATATCGGCTTCAACGTCTTCATTTGAACGACTTGGACCGAGTCTCGCGGAGAAAAGGTCTTCATGAATTTTGGGAGCTTGGACTCGTACTCCTGCACACAATTTATTAGTAATCCTCAAGATACAATCCAGGATGTTACCAATATCCTGAATCAGCATCCCGGGTATAAACATATATCAGATAAGCAAGATATAAATCAAGATATTTTCCAGGATATGGGCTCAGAATTTCACCCATAACAATTGTCCCAAAAAAATGTTACCGTTTTAGTATCCTGGCACTAACGGTTATATTTTTTACGAAGAACGAGGCAATTAAGAGATTAGACCCATGATGTGACCGTTTGTAACCGCGCAGCCTATATTTACTCATTACTCCCTATATCTTCTCATACTTATCCCATTTAATCTTTATCGAAGAGAAAAAGGTAAAAACTTCTCTCTCTATTCCATCTTCTTCTCTCATTCTGTTCAGCATTCCGGCAAGAATATGACAAGGCAAACAAGATCAAGCTCCGGTGACTCCGCCCCCTTATTTATCCAGCAGAATCTTCTCCAAGAACCGGAGAAGAAGATATGCTCCTTTGATAGTGCCCACTTGTCGGCTCTCAAATCTTCCGGTATCTTCCCGGAAGGGACGGTATTCCGGCCGTTTGACCGGGAAATCCGGTCGGACATGGTTTCCGACGAGTGGTTGTGTTTTAGTGCCTTTCCTTTCACCTTAGGACTACGGTTCCCCTTTCCAGACTTTATCACTGAGTTTTTCAATATTACAAAAATCTCTTTTAGCCAAACAATGCTGATGCTTTGGCGAGTCTTGTCCGTTCTTGACCAGATCAAGAAGAATCACATTCCTGATCTTTCCGTTCATGACCTCCCTTTAGCATATAGGCTTAGATGCCACGGATCCTGTAGATTTTTGTTTTATTCCACCTCCGGCGATCCGCTGATACTTCGTGCCACCAAGAACGAGGAGAAATGGCAATCTAAGTTCTTCTTTGTAAAAAGAGACTCAATCCCTGGTGGAACGGAATATCCGGTGAAGTGGTTGAGAAAGGGTAAGATTTAGGGTTCAAGGACGATCCTGCCTTTTATCCTGTTTCATATCCTGAGCTGATCAACTTTCTTTTCATTGTTTTGTACACAACTGATTTTAGGAAGCTTGCACCTCCCCTTGCTGATTCACAGAAGAGGATCGACGCTATCAGACTCCTTCCAGAGGCTGAAAGAAGTTTTAATCCGTCTCCACCATCTCCAAGCCCTCTTTCCAGTGCAAACATGTCTGGTAAGGATCCTGCACAATATCCTGCATACATGTTTTTATTTGAAGTATTTGAGAAAGAATTTTACTCCCTGTATGCAGACTCCAACAAAGTTCCAATCCTCCTTGATCTTGACGAGCTTGACAGTTACCCTACTCCAGTCATAGTCAAGAAAGAGACCCCTGCTGCCACCAGCTCCAAGCCGCTCCCGGCTCCTAAAGCTAATCCGAGGACTCGTGCTTCCACCGCAAAAAAAAGGAAGAACTCCGAAGTTAGTGCTCCAGGCTCCGAAGGGTTCTCTTATGATGAGCTCAGCTTCACCGACTCCTTGGAACCGATGACATCCTTCCTTAACAAGGTAATATCCCGACCCTATATCCTGCACATATATCCTGATAGAATATCCTGACAGGATATCCAGGTTAGCGAATATTGACTTATACCTGAATTTTGACTTACAGGGCCTCCAGCATTTGCTCCACCTTTACAGCGATGCCTGTGGTACTGCTGCACTCCATGAAGCCAGGATTAAACAGCTTGAAACTACTGTTGCCGACCAAGGTGCCATTGCTAAAGCGAAGACTCGGCACTATGAGGATAAGCTGAAGAAAGTAACCCAGGATGCTGAGATCAAGCTGGCCACTGTCCAAATGGAACATGAACAGGCCATGGTTTCTTTCCGGGAAGGAATCAAAGCTTCTGCCATCGTCTCTCTGCTACAAGCTCGTATTAAGATGGCTTATGAGGCCAAGGAGACAGGCCTTGAGTGCCCATCCTGGCCGGTCAAATCCTGGGTGGCAAAGCTGAAGGAGCTTGGAGGCAAGGCTGTGCCCCTTCCTGCTGAAGCTGGTGAATCCTCTAAGTCGGCAGAGGTGGCAGACAAGGCTGGAGATAAGAAGGATGCTGGCGAGGATGCTGCTCAGGATGCTGGAACTGATGCTGAGAAGGCGGAGAAGGCTGGTGAAGATGCTGCTGTGTGAGAGCATACAAGTGGGCGATGATGGATGTATGTGCCATGGCCGGAGCCCACTTTTTTAAATTTGATCGTTGGCTTGTAACCCAAAACAATTTACTTTTCCTGCATTTTAATTTTCTGCACTTGAACAATATGATGACCAAAGGTGGAGGGATCCTGAGTTTCAGGACGAAGCCCTTGGTCATCACCGTTAGTATGTTTTTCTTTTGAACAATATAACAGTTGGAGGTGGATGGGTCTCGGTTTGAGACGAAGCCTTCAACTGTTAAGTAAATACGATAAGGAACTACTAGTGCTCTTAGTGGATGGACCTTGGTTTGAGGTGAAACTAAGAGCACATCTTTTGGATGTTAATAATATAACTTCATTTTGCCTTTATTTCTGTTGTTACTACTTTAGTGTTTAAACCTTACTTATAAAATAGTTAAATTTGGACAATCTTGGGAACATATTGCAAGAATATCCTGAAAGATATTCTACTCAGGATACTGCCTCGCAACTTATAAAACTTAAGCTATAAAAAGGAGAGATCATACTGAATACTCCCGGAGAGTCAATTCCATCCTTCAATCACAGGAATGTCCCCAGTGCATAAATTTAAATCCATCTTTCAAATTGTATGATGTATGTCCCCTGTGTTCAACATGGTCATACTTTAGTTTGACTGCATAAACCTTGAATATCCTGGGGTAAACCCTTAATATCCTGGGATGAACCTTGATATCCTGGGGATAAACCCTGATATCCTGGGGATAAACCCTAGTATCCTGGGGATAAACCCTTAACATCCTGGGGATAAACCCTGATGTCTATGCGCTACAGGCGAGAGTGTATAAACTCCAAGTCTTAGAAAGGTGAAAACCTTTAAACCTTAGAGGGTATGAAAATACCCTTTCGTGAGAGAGGGTGATCAATCCTCATATACCTTTAGGATCCAGGATATAGCCAATAGTAACGAAATTGTCAGCCACTTTTACATGAACTGGTCCCGTTACCTTGAACTATCCCCAGACGACTTGCGCTCCAGGCGGGGTGTTCAAACCCAATTCGAGAGAAAGGTGAATACCTTTAAACCTTAGAAGGGATCAGGATCCCTTAACCGTGAGAGAGGGGGCCAATCCTCTAATCCTTCGAGATATCCTGAGCGTGTATCCTGGAGCTTTATCCTGAGACATATTCTGCAAAACAACCTTAACTAAGGTGGGTGTTAGCTTGGCTAACACCCCTCCGATGCCTAAGTCAATAATGGGTTCAAGATAATAAACGAATTTAAATATATTTAAGAGAGATAGAGTACATACCATTCTGAGATAGAAATTAAATTCTATTCTTACTTGAAATAGAGCTTTAAGTGTATAGCATTCCAGGATCTTGGTAGCATATCCCCCTCCATACTCCTGAGCCGATATGCTCCTTTTCCTGATTCTGATTCAACCTCATATGGTCCTTCCCATTTCGGAGCCAGTTTTCCATCGGCAGGATTAGTGGTATTTTGAAAAGCCTTTCTTAACACCCAATCTCCAACTTTGAACCTTCTAGTCCTTATATTCTTGTTGTATGCTCTGGATATCCTTTGTTGATATGCTGCCATCCTTAGCCTTGCTGCATCTCTCGTTTCGTCAACGGTGTCCAAATCTTGGCACAAAGCTTCAGGATTCTGCTCAGGATCCCGGAGGATAGATCTTGCAGTAGGTATCACCATCTCTGTTGGGATCACTGCTTCCGCTCCAAATACCAAGGAAAAGGGAGTCTGGCCTGTTGCATTCATTACCGTTCTTCTATCAGCCCACAAAACAAAGGGTAGTTCTTCTGCCCATCTTCCTTTCTTGGCTCCTAATCTCTTCTTCAAAATGTTGACAATTATCTTGTTCGAGGATTCAGCTTGTCCATTTGCTTGAGGATGTACCGGGGTAGTTGTGATCATTTTTATTCCCCAACTTTTGCAAAAGTCAGTAGTCATTTTGCTTATAAACTGGGATCCATTGTCACAAATGATTTCAGCTGGTACTCCAAACCTGGTCAGGATATTCCTCTTTATAAAGGATACTACTTCTTGGTCTCTGACTTGAACAAATGCTTCAGCCTCCACCCACTTAGAGAAATAATCAGTCATTGCCAGCATAAAGACTTTTCCTCCAGGAGCTTTTGGTAATTTCCCTACTATGTCCATTCCCTATTTCATGAATGGCCAAGGGGAAGCTATAGGATATAGTGGTTCAGCTGGTTGATGTAGTATGTTACTGTGCCTTTGACACGCATCACACCTTCGAGCATATTCTGCAGCATCTTTCCTCATTGTTGGCCAAAAGTATCCTGTTCTCAATATTTTTGAGAATAATGACCTGCCCCCAGTATGGTTACCACAATCCCCTTCATGTATATCCTGAAGCACTTCTTTAGTTTCGGAATCCTCCAAGTGTTAGGGGAGGATTTTTTAATGACCTGTGATCCTCAATTTTTATCCTCTTTGGTGATCCTTACTTCTGTATCAGTTAATGATCCTCAGAAGTGCTTCAGGATCAGGATCATGGATCATCCTAAGGATCCTTATACTAATGATTGTCTGCTTTGAATTCGATATTGTTTTGCAGGAATAACAGCTTGGACTTAGTCTTGGTAACGTTCCTGAAGAATATTCCACGCTTATTCCGCACGTGCTTGACCATGGTGAACGTTATGGAGATCGTGGGGAGAAGGCATAAATTGCGGATAGTTAGTTATTTAGATATTTTACTAAATTTAAAAGGGGTAGCGAGCTAATTAGACAACACTTGGCTATTTTTTGGCTACACACACTCGTACAATTGCACTCACCAGCTCTCGGCAAAACACTTAGCATTTCTTCATACTTTTCTACACAATACACTATAGTGATCCTTGTACTTAGCTCGCTATCATCCGAAGTTGTAAAAGAATTATTGTTTAATTTGAGTTGGTGATCGGTAGTTTCCATCACCCGAGGTTTTTTATGCCGGAGATCATACATTGATCAAGGGCTTTTTCCTCGTATAAATCTTTGTGTCACCTGTGCAATTCATTTCATAGTGATCCTCATTGTTGTTTACCAATTCAAGCATCATACCCCATAACAAAGAGTTTGGTTGCATTATCCTCATCTGATTTTTGACCAAAACAGTTTGGCGCCCACCGTGGGGCAATTGGTGCTTCGTTCCTAAGAAATTCTCATTTTTGTGATCATTCCGGTTCGTTACATCCAAGCAGATGGCTTCATCATCAAAGAACACATCCAGTGCGATGTCTGCAGTCAATTCATCCCAGGGCATTCCACCTTTGCCTCCACCACCTTCTGGACCTCAGAAAAATGCCGAGAAGAAACCAACTCCCATTTTCTCAAAACCTCCAACTTCTTCTGCTTCTTATACTCCTACTACTAGTGACTTGTTTACTCTGATTTTGCAGATGAAGGAGCATATACAGCAGCAGGATAAGACCAATGAAAGGATTCTTAGAGAAATTGGAGACATCAAGAAACAGAAGAGATCGGCAGAGGATCATTCCCCACTGATGCCCAGATCTTTGAATTTCGATACTCCAGTTATAACTTCTCAGCCTTCAGCGATTCCAGATGTTCAATATGTGGGAGGGCCAAAAGGAGTGCATTACGGATCATCAGCAATGACTCAAGCTTCAGGGTCATACTTGCAACCAGCAGGATCCCATCCTCAGCATATAGGATCCTTCGTAAGCTCAGGAGGATATTCAGGAGCGCAGCAGATTCAAGGATTCTGGCCGTTTCAAGGATCCTCCCAGGTTCAAGGATCCTCCTATGTTCCAGGATCCTCCCAGGTCCAAGGATCCTCTCAGTTTCAAGGATCCTCCCAGGTTCAAGGATCCTCCTATGTTCCAGGATCCTCCCAGGTCCAAGGATCCTCCCAGGTTCAAGGATCTTCCTACGTCCCAGGATCCTCCCAGGTCCAAGGATCCTCTCAGTTTCAGGGATCCTTCCAGATTCCGGGATCCTTAAGGAGTTTGCAATCAGGGAGTTCCGATATCCATCAGGGAGATTTCATTCCAATCCAGACCATTTCTTCTACTGGTCCATCGGTCATTCCAGAGCCTCAACAATATGGATTCACATCCGCTCTTCCTAATTTGAATCCAATGGGAGGTAACACTTTCAATAATTCTTATACCACTAACCATGGCCTTATGCAGGATACAGGTATCAATCATGCCATGGCCAGAGAATTGCAAAAGTTAAAGGATATGATATCAAGTGTCCCAGGAGTGGTCAAACCTATCCCGGAGATTGCAGATGGGAGCCACAAGATATCTCGTTTTGCACCACCAATCTGTGATGCTGAGATACCCAAGAGGTTCCATGTGCCTACCATGAAGTTGTATGATGGCTCAACAGATCCCGAAGAACACATAGCACAATACAGGGAAAGGATGGAGATTAATCCCATCCCAGAAAGGTTAAAGGAAGCATGTCTGTGCAAGGGATTTGGATCCACTCTTACTGGATCGGCTCTTAAATGGCTGCTAAGTCTTCCCCCTTACTCTATTACCTCGTTTGCTAATCTAGTTAACCTATTTAATAACCAGTTTTCTTGTAGTAGAAAATTTGAACGTTTAACTAGTGATCTGTATAGGATAACCCAAGGTCATAATGAATCATTAAGGGATTATATCACTAAATTTAGTAAAGAATCCTTAGATATCCCTAACCTGGATATAGCTACGGCTGTTGAAGCCTTTAAAATGGGATTGCTTAGGGATTCATTATTCTATGATGATCTTGTTATAACACCATGCAGGAATCTAGATGAGGTAAGAACCCGGGCCCTTAGGTTCATCCGGCTAGAGGATGACAAAAGGATCCAGGAGAGGTTAGCAGGATCCTCAAAGCAAGAGAAACAAGGATCCTCATTCAAGAACAACAAGTTCAGATCCTATAACAAATCTGATAACCAGAATGTGCATGCTGTTGAACAAGAAGAGGATGATGAGGATTATCCTCCAATTTCCGAATATTGCTTTTCTGTTGATAACAATGAACTAATCCTTGCGATGCAGAATTTAGGTGATAAAGCTAGATGGCCCAGGAAAAATGACAGACCAGCTGCAACTAATGACAAGTCAAAGTGGTGCGCATATCATGAAGATTTTGGGCATCTCACAGAAGAATGCATCGCACTGAGAAAAGAAATTGGATACTTGTTGAGCAAGGGGCACTTGAAAGAATTATTGGGGAGAAAGAAGTCAAGGACTCAGGATCCTGAAAGGATCCCAGAAAAAGCTCCAGCCCCTCCAGCAGATGCACAAGTTATAAACTTTATTTCTGGAGGATCAGACATTTGTGGAACATCCTTCTCTGCAGCCAAAAGACATGCAAAGGAAACCAAGATGGATAATGGAGATAGACCCATTCGAACATCCAGTGTCTCCGAAGGAAAAGTTATAACTTTTGATGAGGATGATCGTGTTGACATTCAGCATCCTCATCATGATGGTTTGGTTATCACTCTTTTTATTTCTAACCATTTTGTTCGCAGGATCCTTATAGACGGAGGAAGCTTTGTGAACATTATCCAGCTTGATGTCCTCAAGAAGATGAACATTCCTGAATCCGATATCATACCAAGATCCTCTGTGCTCGTGGGATTCAGTGGCGAGACTAAGAATACTCTGGGGGACATTAAACTCCCAATCTATATCGAAGGCCTACACTCTTACCAAAAGTTTTGTGTTATTGACTGTTTATCTTGTTGTAATGTGATCCTTGGCAGGCCTTGGATACATGACATGAAGGCAGTCCCATCCACTTATCATCAATGTGTGAAGCTTCCTAGTCCTTGGGGAATTGTGAAGATTGATAGTGATCAGCAAGAGACTAAGAACTGCTACACCTCATCAATGAAACCAGCATCAAAGTCAAGAGAGCAATAGCAATTAAAGCGTCCTCCAAGGGATGTCTTGGAGGCAAGAGAACAAGATGTAGTAGAAATCCTTATGGATCCTGATGATCCTGAATCTAAAGTTTATATAGGATCAGGGATCCTTGGCGAAATAAAGGAAGACCTCATATCCTTCCTCAAAAGGAGAAAGACTACCTTTGCATGGAAACACGAAGACATGACAGGTATATCTAAAGATATAATCACTCACAAACTTGGCATTGATAGGTCCTTCAAACCAATCCATCAAAAGAGGAGGAAATTTGCACCAGAAAGAAATGCCATTATCCAGGAGGAGGTAGAGAAGTTACTCCGAGCAGGTATGATTAGAGAGGTCAAGTATCCAAGATGGTTGGCCAATGTGGTTGTTGTTCAAAAGAAAAACGGAAAGTGGAGGGTATGTGTCGATTTCACCAATTTAAATAAGGTATGTCCCAAGGATCCTTTCCCATTACCCCACATTGACTCCATGGTGGATGCAACTGCGGGTCATGAACTGTTAACTTTTATGGATGCTTCATCTGGATTTCAACAAATTCAGATGGAACCATCCGATCAAGAGGATACAGCCTTCATGACTCCAACTGGTATATACTGCTATATTGCTATGCCATTCGGACTAAGAAATGCAGTTGCAACTTATCAAAGGCTAGTGAATATGATGTTCAAGGATCAGATTGGACAAACTATGGAGGTTTACATAGACGATATGGTGGTAAAATCAAAAAAGGCTGAGGATCACCTAAGAGACTTGGAGGAAGCATTCAATATCCTTGACAAATATAATATGAAACTTAATCCTTCAAAATGTCACTTTGGTGTTAAAGCAGGTAAATTCTTAGGATATATGGTGACAAAGAGAGGCATTGAAGCCAGTCCAGAACAAATCAAAGCTATAGTGAACATCAAGTCACCTGCTAATGCTAAGGATGTTCAGAGGTTAACAGGCAGGATTGCAGCTTTAAACAGATTCATATCCAAATCCTCAGAAAAGTGCAAGGAATTCTATGATATCCTAAGGAAGAACAAGAAATTCGAGTGGACTGAGAAGCATGAAAGTGCCTTAAGAGCTCTTAAGGATTACCTATCCTCGGCCCCGGCTTTGATGAAACCAGAAAAAGGAGATGTGTTATCCTTATATCTCGCGGTATCCTCAAAAGCAGTAAGTGCCGTCCTTGTTAAGGATCACGAAGGTACACAACATCCTATCTATTATGTAAGTAAGAGTTTACTTGATGCTGAATCCAGGTATTCACACTTAGAAAAACTTATCCTTGCATTAATTATGGCATCTACTAAATTGAGACATTATTTTGAAACTCATGCCATTATCATCAAAACTAAGTTTCCAATCAAGAATGTCCTCAGGAAACCTGAAATGTCAGGAAGGATGGCTAAGTGGGCAGTGAAGCTTAGTGCATATGATATAAGATATGAGCCCAGGACAGCCATTAAATCCCAAGCATTAGCCGACTTTGTGGCAGATTTCAGTAGTGATTTGCAAAAGGAAGCTGAGTTGGAAGTTCAGCAGCTAGAGGAAACCAAGGATCCTTGGATACTCTATACTGATGGATCCTCAAATGTCAAAGGAACAGGGCTTGAAATACTACTAAAATCGCCACAGGGGGACACAATACCCCACTCTATAGCTTGTGAGTTCCAAACCACTAACAATGAGGCTGAATATGAAGCCTTGATAGCTGGTTTGCAAATTGCTAAGCATATGAGGATCAGGTATCTTGAGGTACATGTAGATTCTTTGTTAATCACTAATCACTTTAATGGATCCTATGCTGTTAAAGGTGAAAAGCTAATCAAATATTTGGAGATAGTCAAAGAATTGGCACTCTCTTTCGTATCCTTTAGTTTGACACAGGTACCAAGGGAAGAGAATGCAGAGGCAGATGCATTAGCCAATTTAGGATCATCCTTGAAGATCCCGGAGGATATCAAGATCCCTATTATCCATATCCTGACCCCGGCTATCGAGGATCATGTGGCTATGGAGATAGGAGAGGATTCTGCAATCATCCCTAGTGATGATAATCAATCTCATTCAGGATCATGGATCCTTCCAATCATGAGATACATACAACATGGAGAGATTCCTACAGGAGAAAACCCTAGGGCTTTCAAAATTTAGGTATCTCAATTCACAATTTTAAATAATATGTTGTATAAACGATCTCTTGCAGGACCATATTTAAGGTGCATTGAGGATCCTGAAATCCAAGAAGTTTTAAAAGACTTCCATGAAGGAGATTGTGGAAACCACACTGGGGGCAGGGCATTATTCTCAAGGATCCTGAGGACAGGATACTATTGGCCAACTATGAAGAGAGATGCTGTGGAGTATGCTAAGAAGTGTGATCCTTGTCAGAGACACAGCAATATCCTTCATCAACCAGCTGAATTATTGCATCCTATATCCTCCACTTGGCCATTCATGAGATGGGGCATGGATATAGTTGGTAAGCTCCCTAAGGCACCTGGTGGAAAAGTGTTCATGCTTGCTATGACTGATTACTTCTCCAAGTGGATAGAGGCTGAAGCTTTTGCCCAAGTCAGAGAAAAGGAAGTTATATCCTTCATTAAAAGAAATATTATAACTAGATTTGGTATTCCTTCTGAAATTATATGTGATAATGGTTCCCAATTCATTGGGGGCAGAACTACTAACTTTTGTGACAGCTGGGGGATTAAGATGATAACATCAACACCAGTCCACCCACAAGCTAATGGTCAGGCAGAATCCTCCAATAAGATCATCATCAACAATTTGAAGAAGAAGCTTGGATCCAAGAAAGGGAAATGGGCAGAAGAACTACCTTATGTGCTTTGGGCTGATAGGACAACCCTAAGAATGCTACTGGCCAAACTCCATTCTCTTTGGTATTTGGGGCAGAATCAGTGACCCCTACAGAAATGGTGGTTCCAACTGCTAGAACAAGTATTCGTGATCCTGAGGAAAATGAGGAGAACTTGGTTCAAGACCTGGATACTATAGAAGAAATCAGAGATTTGGCAAGGATAAGGATGGCCAGTTATCAGCAAAGAATGGCTGGAGCCTACAACAAAAATGTCAGGATCAGGAAATTCCAAGTTGGTGATATGGTACTAAGGAAAGCATTTCAGAATACCACCAATCCTGCTGATGGAAAGTTGGCACCAAAATGGGAAGGACCTTACTTGATTGAAGCTGAGGCAGGAAAGGGGGCATATCGATTGCTAACAATGGAAGGTGATTTGCTACCTAGAGCCTGGAATGCTGTCCATTTGAAGAAATACTTCATGTGATAAGGATCCATGATCCTCACATGATAAATATCCTTAAAGGATCCTCAAGGCACAGATGATCCTCATTTTGGTAACATTCTAATCTTAAACTATTTCATTTCCTTACTTTCTCACATAAGGATAAGGATCCTGCATCCTTTATCCCCCTTTCACGTGATTTTGAGTTTTGAAGGATCAGGTACTCTTAGCAAAAGGATGATTATCCACAAAAGCAACCAGTTACTTGGGTTTGACCCCAGTTATTTGGGCTTGACCCCAGTTCCGCCAGTAGCGCACGATGATCCTGGTATAATTCATGGCAGTGGGACCAGTACTCGTTTTAGGGGCTGATAATTCCATTGTACTGGCTATACCTAGGATCCTACGTATAATGGTAGACGTACCATACATCCGTTCTTAAGGTTTCTAACGTTTTCACGTTAGCTAAGGTTTTGGCATTTTCATGCCACTAAGTTTGGATAGTCGCCAGTTAGGGCCATACTCCAGTTCACACACGATCCTTGGGCTTATCCCCAGTTATCCTTGGGCTTGTCCCCAGTTATCCTTGGGCTTGTCCCCAGTTATCCTTTGGGCTTGTCCCCAGTTGCTAACTTTTATCTTATAATGGCTTAGTCCCAAGTTATGTTCTATTTCAGGTCTTCGAAGTTAAACAACCAAGGATCCTTGATCCTTACTTCTTACTAAGGTTTGTCTTATGGTTATCCTGGTTATAGTATTAAGGATTAGGATCCTAACTTGGATCCTCAGGTATGATCCTTAACTATTTTGATTTTATTCATTGATTATTTGAGTAACCCTACTACTTTGACAACTGAACTCATGATCCTTAAAATATACCACTTTTTGGAATTTTTCAACTATAGGATATTTGATCCTGGATCGTATCCTAAAATTTTTTATCTAATTTGTTCAACTTTTCTTACTCAGACAAGTGCACATCAAAACAATTGAAAATTAAAAGGACAAACAAGGATAACAACACAAGATAAGCCAAAAAAGATTAAAGTTATTTTATTAACAAAAGTTTAACCATCGAAGGTTGTCAAAATTGCCAACCCACGTTTCTACCAGCAAAACGTGGCCCGTCCACATGGGTTGGCAACGGGTGTCCATTGTTTATGCGGTTATAGCTAGTGCAGGAAATCAAAAGGCAGCAGGATCACAATGGCTTCATCCCCCAAACAGAGGATCCCTCCACCATTTGTAATCCTACCTATTGTCTAAAGGATTCTAGATCCTTAATCCTAAAACTATTGTTCAAATACAGACCATCATTGTTTTAAAACATCACAACCACAAAACAAACTACTACCGAAATTAAAAATTGGGCTCCGGCTACGTCTAGGAATGTCCATCATCACCCAATCATGCAGCCTAGACCTTAGCTGCATCTTCATCCCCTCCAGCTTCGGTATCCTTCACCTGATCCTTTCCACTGTCTCCAGCCTCGATCGCCAAAACCTCTTCAGCCTCCTCATCATCTTCCAGATCAGCTAACCTCGCCTTCCAGCCCTCAACATCCCAGCTGCTTCTGTCGAAGTCAGGATCTTGAGCCTCCTGGGCCATCTTCAGTTTTGTCTTGTACATTGTGATGGCAGCGGAGACCTTTGCACCTTCTATGAGATCATGCTTCTCGTAGTCAATGTCGATCAAGATCTTAGCAGTCTTAGTCTTGGCGTCTTGAAGGGCTTTTTCGAGATCAGCAATCTTAAGATCCTTGAGCACTGCAACTTGTTGGAGGTCAGCAATCTTCTTATCCAGCTCCTCAACGCTCCCCACGTAGTCTTCAATCTCAGCAAATTTCTGCAAAAGAGACAAAGCAGTTCAAGATCAGGTGATCCTCAAATAAGTAGGATACCTAGGCAGAATTGGTGATCCTCACATCATTGAAGTATTCAAGGAACTGGTGGCGGATCAGTGGCAGGCCTTGTAGGTCCTCTATCTCAGAGTTTTTCCTCTTCTTGCCACCCCTTCCTTTAGTGGGTGCCTTGGGGATGGAGACACTAGGGCTGGCAATGGCCTTCTTCTTTCTGGATCGGACAGTGTTAAACTGGGAGGCAGGCTTGGAAGCTTTTCCGGCACCTACACATCCAAAGCAAGATAAGTATCCTTATCCTATTTCTATTTAACTATTTATTTAAATCTTTAACTATATAAAAAGCAGGATACTTACTTGACATGGTGACTGAGCCTGAGGATACCTCTTGAGAATCCTGGGTGATTGTCTTAAATTATCTTGTTTCAGGACCAAGTCTTCTAAAAACAGCAAGCCTTTCCTTAGTATCAGGAGATGGTATGAGGTGTGAAACAGTGACAGCTGCATAACATAAAACAAAAGGGAGTTAGTGATCCTATCACAAGAGCAAGATTACCTGGTGATCCTTCTGAGGATCCTCTGTCCTACCATGGGTGGACCGCTTCCTTGGTAGATCCTTTCCGTTTGGAATGGTATCCCTTTTGACAAAGAAAAAGCGTCGTTTCCAGTTTGTATCGTTCTTGGTGGCTTTAAAAATGGGATGTTCTTCGCCGGGTTTTCGCTTAAACAGATATCGGTGGGATCCAAACGTCGTGAGATCATACATCTCTGCCAGTTCCGACATTCCTAAATCAATCCCTTCCTGCTCTATGATCCTTTCAAGGGTATATAAGACCCTCCAGATCATCGGCATAGCTTGGATATAGGAGATGCCGGTTAGGGAGAAAAAGGATTGGGTAAAAGCTGGAAAAGGATAGGTGTATCCTATGGTGAATGGGGTAACCGGAAAGGCAACCCATGTTTCAGAAATGTAGTCGCTCAGAACAGTGGGATCGAAGGGTTTGAAAAAGGCGTTCGCCGGAAAGCAGTGCCGGATCTTATCTACTTGAGGATCGGTAAAGCAACACCTCTCATTCACTGAGTCTTTGATGATCCCTTGACTCTTCAAGGGGCTATCCTTCTGGTGATCCTTGGCGGGGGAGGACCGGAGCATCATTCTTAACGTGATGTTGGTAAAGAAAGAAAAACAGAGTAAGAGAAGGAGAAATAAGAGAAGGGATACCTGATTGATCTTCGACTGAGAATTTAAAGGGAGTTTCTCTCGGATTTAAATGCAAATTGATCCTATCTCTAACTCTTATTTATAATGATGATTTGCAGGATTGTCACTTCAGTGACATCAGGTTTGCAACGGCTAGTCCGTCTTCAATGGCTAGTTATCCGTTAGTCTGTTACGGATAAGATCAACAAAATACAACTCGTTTATTTACAATATTACTCCTTATATTTTGGGGGCAATTGTTAGGGGAGGATTTTTTAATGACCTGTGATCCTCAATTGTTATCCTCTTTGGTGATCCTTACTTCTGTATCAGTTAATGATCCTCAGAAGTGCTTCAGGATCAGGATCATGGATCATCCTAAGGATCCTTATACTAATGATTGTCTGCTTTGAATTCGATATTGTTTTGCAGGAATAACAGTTTGGACTTAGTCTTGGTAACGTTCCTGAAGAATATTCCACGCTTATTCCGCACGTGCTTGACCATGGTGAACGTTATGGAGATCGTGGGGAGAAGGCATGAATTGCGGATAGTTAGTTATTTAGATATTTTACTAAATTTAAAAGGGGTAGCGAGCTAATTAGACAACACTTGGCTATTTTTTGGCTACACACACTCGTACAACTGCACTCACCAGCTCTCGGCAAAACACTTAGCATTTCTTCATACTTTTCTACACGATACACTATAGTGATCCTTGTACTTAGCTCGCTATCATCCGAAGTTGTAAAAGAATTATTGTTTAATTTGAGTTGGTGATCGGTAGTTTCCATCACCCGAGGTTTTTTATGCCGGAGATCATACATTGATCAAGGGCTTTTTCCTCGTATAAATCTTTGTGTCACCTGTGCAATTCATTTCATAGTGATCCTCATTGTTGTTTACCAATTCAAGCATCATACCCCATAACAAAGAGTTTGGTTGCATTATCCTCATCTGATTTTTGACCAAAACACCAAGCACCTTAAATATGGCCCTGCAAGAGATTTCTTATACAAAGCATTATTTATAACAGTAAATCGTGATACCTTCATCCTAAATGCCTTAGGATTTTTGTCTTTAGGGATGTGTCATTCCTGAGATATCTTATGATTGGAGCCGTCCAGGATTTAGGATCTTCCTCAGGATGCTTAGCAACAGGATCCTGGATACTTACTACTTCTTTATCCTGAGGATTCGTTGCAGGATACAAGATATGCAATATTGGTATTTGGGCCCCTTCTGGTATCCTGACCGATGATCCCAGATTTGCTAAGGCATCTGCTTCAGCATTATCTTCCCTTGGTACCTGTTCAAGTGTAAAAACATCGAAATATCCTGCTAATTTTTTGAGAATATCGAGGTATTCGATTAATTTCTCACCCTTAACTGCATAGGATCCATTAAAATGATTAGTGATTAAAAAAGAGTCAACATATACTTGCAAATTCTTGATATTCATATTTTTAGCCAGTTCTAATCCTGCAATTAAAGCCTCATACTCTACTTCATTATTAGTAGCAGGGAATTCACACCTAATAGCCTGGGGTAATATGTCCCCCTTTGGCGATTTTAGTAGTATTCCCAATCCTACTCCTCTAACATTAGATGCTCCATCGGTATATAATGTCCAGGATCCTGAGGATTCTCCTAATTGTTGGACTTCTAGATCTACCTCATCCTGAATATCACTACTGAAATCAGCCACAAAGTCAGCTAGCGCCTGCGATTTAATGGCACTTCTAGGTTCGTACACTAAGTCATAAGCACTTAACTTTACTGACCACTTGGCCATCCTGCCTGACATCTCGGGTTTCCTAAGCACATTTTTGACAGGATAATTGGTCTTAACATGAATTCTATGTGTCTCAAAGTAATGTCTAAGCTTCGTTGATGCCATAACTAATGCTAGTATAAACTTTTCTTAATGAGAATATCTAGTTTCAGCATCTAACAAACTTTTACTAACATAATAAACAGGATATTGCTGACCTTCATGATCCTTTATAAGGATGGCACTTACAGCATTCCCTGATACTGCGAGGTATAGGGACAGTGGTTCACCATTCTCAGGCTTCATCAATAGAGGTGAAGTTGAAAGATATTGCTTCAAATCCTGCAGGGCTGCTTCATGCTTCTCTCCCCATTCGAAATTCTTGTTTTTCTTCAGGATATCATAAAATTCTTTGCATTTTTCGGAGGATCTTGAAATAAATCTGTTCAATGCTGCGACTCGCCCTGTTAATCGTTGAACGTCCTTCATATTTGAAGGTGATTTGATATCCAAGATGGCTTTAATCTGCTCCGGGCTTGCCTCTATTCCTCTTTTGGTCACCATATATACTAGAAACTTTCCTGCCCCCACTCCGAAATGGCACTTAGCAGGATTCAGCTTCATGTTATACTGATCCAGGATATCAAATGCTCCCTTAATATCCTGGATGTGATCCTCAGCCTTTTTAGATTTCACCACCATATCATCGATGTATACCTCCATGGTGTCCCCCAGCTTGTCTTTAAACATCATGTTCACCAACCTCTGGTATGTTGCACCTGCATTTTTCAAACCAAAGGGCATAGCAGTATAACAATAAATACCTGTTGGTGTCATGAAGGCAGTATCCTCCTGGTCCGAAGGCTCCATTTGAATCTGCTGAAATCCTGAGGATACATCCATGAAGGTTATCATCTCATGGCCGGCAGTAGCATCCACCATTGCATCAATATGAGGAAGAGGAAATGGGTCTTTGGGACAAGCCTTATTCAAGTCTGTGTAATCTACACAGACTCTCCATTTTCCATTTTTCTTCTGTACCACAACTACATTTTCTAGCCATCTTGGAAACTTGACCTCCCTGATCATTTTGGACTTCAATAATCTTTCAACTTCCTATTGGATAATTGTATTTCGTTCAGGAGCAAACTTCCTTCTCTTTTGCTGAACAGGCTTGAATGACCTGTCAATTCCAAGCTTGTGAGTGATAATGTCTTTGGATATACCTGTCATATCCTCATGCTTCCATGCAAATGTTGACATCCTGCACTTCAAAATGTTAGTTAACTGTTCTTCAATATCCTGAGGGATATTGGTTCCTACGAGCACCGAGATATCAGGATTATCCTGATCCAGGATAACTTTCTTCATATCCTGCTCTGAAGCCTCCACAATATCCTGGGCCCGCATCTTTAATTGCTATGTTGTACTAGGCTTGGTTGAGGATTTCATTGAGGATGAGTAACATTCTTTCGCCTCCTGCTGATCACTATCAACCTTGACAACCCCCCAAGGGGTAGGGATCTTGATGCATTGATGATAAGTTGATGGTACGGCCTTCATATCATGGATCCATGGCCTGCCCAGTATAATGTTATAGCAGGATAGGGAGTCCATTACACAGAAACGTTGTATTGAGTTGACCCCCTCAACATATACTGGTAACTTTATCTCTCCCACTGTGTTCCTGGCCTCTCCGCTGAACCCAACAAGCACGGTGGATTTCGAAGTGATATCCATCGGAGATACATTCATTCTCTTCAAAGTTTCTAGTTGGATTATGTTGACGGAGCTTCCATTATCCACCAATATCCTGCGTACAAAATGGTTAGCCACATATAATGTTATTACCAGAGCATCATGGTGAGGATCCTGGACAGTATCCCTGTCATCACTATCGAAAGTGATCACTTTATCAGTTGTGAGGGTAGTCATCCTGGCTGGTTTGTCTCCCCTTTCGGCCTTAGCCTCCTTTGCATGTCTCTTGGCCGCAGAATACGAAGTCCCACAAATGTCGGATCCTCCTGAAATAAAGTTGATTATCTTGGCATCCGCAGGAGGTGATGCTGCTCGTTCAGGATCCTTCTCAGTATCCTGACCCTTATTCTTCTTTCTTCCTAAGAGATCCTTCAGATATCCCTTGCTAAGAAGATAGCTTATTTCTTTTCTTAGAGCAATGCAATCCTCAGTTATATGTCCAAAATCTTCATGGAAGGCACACCATTTTGATTTATCCTTCCAATCAGCTTTTTGTTGATTCTTTCGAGGCCACCTAGCTTTGTCTCCTAAACCCTGCGTAGCATACATTAATTCAGGAATGTTAGAAAAACAATATTCGGATAACTCAGGATATTCTTCAGGATCCTCGTCTTCAACAGCATTCACTTTCTTGTTTTCATTTCTACCATACGGCTTAGAGCGATATGGTTTAAATGAGGATTCTGACTTCCTATTAGTTGACTCCTAGGTGGTGGATGAATTCATCCTCTCTTGCATTTTCTTATTATCTTCCAGCCTGATATATCTCAAGGCCCTGTTTCGAGCTTCGTCCAAGTTCCTGCAAGGATTCATCACAAGATCTTGATAAAACTGGGAATCCTTTTGTACTCCCATCTTGAATGCTTGGACCGCTGTAGCAACATCAAGGTGTGGGATATCCAAGGATTCCCTGCTGAATTTGTTCACATAATCCCTTAGGGATTCTTGAGGTCCTTGAGTTATCCTGTAAAGATCACTTGTTAGTTTTTCAAAACTCCGACTACAAGAAAATTGGCTATTAAATAAGTTCACTAAGTGAGCAAATGATGTAATCGAATGCGGAGGAACATTTAAGAGCCATTTCAAGGCTGATCCTGTTAAGGTAGAGCCAAATCCCTTGCATAGGCACGCTTCCTTGAGCTCCGGAGGAATAGGATTAATTTCCATTCTTTCCCTATACTGGGCAATATGCTCTTCAGGATCCGTAGTCCCATCATAAAGCTTCATGTTGGGGGTTTGAAATCCCTTCGGGATCTCAGCATCACAGATAGGATATGCGAAACGAGATATCCTGTGACTATCTTAGGACACTTCCGGAATTGGCTGGACCACTCCAGGTACACTGGATATCATGTCCTTCAACTTCTGAAGTTCCCTAGTAAATGTTGACGTCATACCTGCATCCTGCAAAGACCCACCATTGTTAGTAGCATGAATATTATTATTTGACACGTTACCAGTCTGAGGATTCTGGCCATATCCTGAAGCATATCCTGAGCTCCTCACAGTCGACATCCTGATCGAGGAGGGTATTTCAGGAGTATGATTCTGGGAATGGCTAGGCACAATATTCCCCCTATTATCCTCAGTATACACAGCCGAACTGAAGTTCAAAGTTCTGGGTTGTAAAGGAGTGACAATGCCCTCAGCAGATCTGCTCGAGCCAGATTTTAAGAGTTGTATTTCTCTTAACAACATTTGGTTCGTTTCCTGTTGCTGCCTCATTTGTTCCTGCACACTTCCAAATAAGGTTAGAATTTCATCATTAGAGGCCAAAACGGGAGCGGATCCCTGAACACTCCGAGTAGGGATAATATCCTGAGGTTGTGAAGAAGCTGGCATCCTTGGAGGAGGTGGTGGAAGCACCGAACCAGTCGTAGCAGAAGTTGTAGCAGACACAGTGGATGAGTTCATGTTTGATCTTGAGGCCATTGTAAACAATGTGGCAAAAAGTTTTGAAAACAGAAAACCAATTAACGATTTTACAAAGATTTTTAGTAAAGATAGCACCACTTGCCCCACGGTGGGCGCCAAATTGTTTTGGTCAAAAATTACCGAAGCAATTAAGTGATCAAATTAGTTAAGTGAGGTAGTGTGCTAAAAAGTGTGTTGGAAATATGCTGGTTTTGTTGTTTGTAAAAACAGTTTTCAGGATACGGCTCAGGATATTGAGCTGTATCTACGATCAAACTATGAGCGAAAAGTAAAGGAAATGACACGAGATGTACGAGGAAAGCCCTTGATCAATCTAGATCGCCTGCATAAAACCTCGGGAGCTGACAATCGCAGCTGCCTAGTTCTTCTTATTGCTTCAAACGTCAGGATACAGTGCAGGATATTGATCAGATCGCTAAGTGTTACAATGCTTTTTGTGAGAGTTAAAGTTGCGAGAGAGCAAGTGTGAGTGAGTAGTGAGTGTAGTTGTTGTGTCCTATTGATCTGATTTATCCATCTATTTATAGTTACGAAATACAAACTAAAATTCCTATAAATGTGGGATGCTTCCGAATATTCCATTATTAACGTTGTAGACCGGGTATATCGGCTTCAACGTCTTCATTTGAACGACTTGGACCGAGTCTCGCAGAGAAAAGGTCTTCGTGAACGTTGGGAGCTTGGACTCGTACTCCTGCACACAATCCATTAGTAATCCTCAAGATACCATCCAGGATGTTACGAATATCCTGAATCAGCATCCCGGGTATAAACATATATCAGATAAGCAAGATATAAATCAAGATATTTTCCAGGATATGGGCTCAGAATTTCACCCATAACAGAATCAATTTCATTCTTAATTGCTTCTTGCCATTGAGGTCCTTCTGTGGAGGTAACCGCTTCGCGCTAGGTATTGGGCTCACCCTCAACCATATAGCTCATGAAGTCTGGACCAAAGGGTTTTTCAACCCTTTGTCGTTTACTTCGTCTAAGCTCACCCTCCTCGACCTCGGGTCGTTCATGTCTTTCATCTATCCTCGTAGATGGACTTGGACCAGCTTCATCTAACCATGTAGATGAACTTGGACCTACTTCATCAGCCGCTGTTGATGAAGTCGCATGTGTCTGTCCTAACATAGGAAACACATTCTCAAAATATGAGACGATGTTAGAATTTGCCTCTATGATATTGTGTTTGTGTACATCGGGATTCTTGGACTCATGTACAAGAAAACGATGTGCACTACTTTGATGTGGATATCCTATGAAAATGCAATCAACCGTTTTGGGTCCTATCCTAAGAGCCTTAGGAGGTGGTACAATCACCTTAGCTAGGCACCCCCACACTTTCAAGTATTTGTACAAAGGCTTCCTTTTTCTCCATAACTCATATGGAGTTTCGTCCCTATTTTTCAAGGGTATCTTGTTCAAAAGATAGTTTGCTGAGAGAATGGCGTCCCCCCACATTTCTCAGTTCACTCCCGAACTGATCAACATGGCATTCATCATCTCTTTCAATGTGCGGTTCTTTCGTTCCGCCACGCCATTTGATTGTGGAGAATAAGGAGGTGTACACTCATGTATAATGCC
Source organism: Helianthus tuberosus (assembly GCA_030545235.1). Classification (NCBI taxonomy): domain Eukaryota; kingdom Viridiplantae; phylum Streptophyta; class Magnoliopsida; order Asterales; family Asteraceae; genus Helianthus; species Helianthus tuberosus. The sequence continues at coordinate 69,199,399 of CM060407.1, forward strand.
ACTTTTTACGCATAAATCCGCAAACGGTGCAACATATTCACCTCCTCGATCGCTTCTCACAGCTTTTATCTTCTTTTTAAGTTGATTCTCAACTTCATTTTTATACAAGATAAACTTTTCTATTGCTTAGTCTTTACTCTTTAGTAAATACACATAGCAATATTTAGTACAATCATCAATAAACGTGATGAAGTACTTATTTCCTCCACGCGTGGGAACCGCTTTTAAATCACACACATCGATATGAATTAAATCAAGGGGTTCGGTTATTCGTTTAACCGATTTAAACGATGATCTCGTAAGTTAGGATTCAACACATGTCTCGCATTTGTGATTGGACTCGATATGGAATGTTGGTATTAAATTTAATTTAATTAAACATCGCAATGAATTTAAATTTACATGTCCTAGTCTACCATGCCAAACATTAGAAGACTTAATCATGTAAGTAGAAGTGGAAATTTCATTCATATTCTTGTTGTTTTTCACAACCATTACAGACATTTTAAACATCCTATTTAGGGCATAGCCCTTTCCAACAAACATACCACATCTAGAAAGTACAAAATTGTCCGATTCAAACACTAGACAAAATCCAAACTTGTTGAGCATCCATCCCGACACGAGATTCTTCCTTATCTCTGGGACATAAAGCACATTGGTCAAAGTAAGCTCCTTGCCAGATGTCATCTTCAGGATGACAGTGCCTTCCCCCTTCATGCTTGCGGTAGCTTTATTTCCCATATAAAGCTTTTCTTCACCCGACGCTTCCTTGAATGTAGAGAAAAGAGCCTTGTCTCCATAAACATGGCGGGTTGCACCCGTGTCAACGAACCATCCTTTTGGGCTTTCACCCATAGCGTTGACTTCTTCAATCATAGCCGCTTCCTCTGTTATCATTGCAATCAGAGGCATACCATCCTCATCCACCATATGCGCATGCTCACGCTTAGGTTTCTTGCATTGGTTAGCACGGTGCCCCGTCTCGTTACAATTGTAACAAGTACCTTGGAAAGGCGCAAGCTTCTTTTTCACAGCCCCCTTTTTCGGTCCAATGTCGTTAACCCTTGCTTTCCCTTTGTTGTTGTTTTTACCCTTGCCTTTCTTGCGCTTTGAGGATTCCCCAACTTCCACCATGTTTGCCTTCGCCGAAGCTTGCAAAATGGTGCCTTTTTGGGCCACCCTGTTGTCCTCTTCTATACGAAGACGGACAACAAGTTCCTCAATCGTCATTTACTTTCGCTTGTGTTTAAGATAATTCTTAAAATCCAACCAAGCAGGAGGTAATTTTTCGATCATGGCTGCCACTTGAAATGTTTCGCTAAGTACCATTCCCTCAGCATGGATGTCATGTAGTATAATTTGCAACTCTTGGACTTGGTTCATAACAGTATTGTTATCAACCATTTTGTAGTCCAAGAAACGGGCGACAACAAATTTCTTTGTTCCCGCATCCTTCGTTTTGTACTTTTTATCCAAGGACTCCCATAATTCTTTGGAAGTCTTGATATTATAGCACACATTATAAAAAGGCATCCGAGAGACCGTTGAGTACATAGCCTCGACATATGAAATCTGAGTGCTTCCAAGCCTCTACCGCGCTCAGAGCCTGAGCGTCGGTCTCCCCTTTCGCAGGTTGGGGAGCGGTTTCAGTCAAGAACCTCGCAAGGTTCATGGTGGTTAAGTAGAAGAACATCTTCTGTTGCCACCTTTTGAAGTGGAGACCCGAGAACTTCTCGGGTCGTTCAGCATGATTCGCCACTGTGGACGCTCCCACAGTGTTGGAAGGGGTTCCAACGACAACATTAGTGTTGCTGGTATTCACGTTTTCAGTCGACATTCTGAAAAATTCCAATGAAACAAGTTAAAAATTCTGTTTAGAAATAATAAATGTGCTAATTTATTATTGTCCCAAACTAAACAAAAGAAAGGAGTAGAAGTAGATTCTGTTTTGACAAAGTCGCTAATTTGAATCAAAACAGGAAAAAACCTTTTTAAAACACAACCTGCTGTGAGAAAAAAAAATTAGAATCACAGCAGAATTGTTTGTGTCTTACACGAACGGTGTTTTAAAAATTTGTTTTAAGATTGTAGGAATCCGTTCGTGCAAAAATAAATAAAAACTTTTATTAACTTGAATTACAAGAATTAAACAAAATGAAACTAAAATTAATTTATAATTCCAATTGAAAAATAACAGAAAAACAAGAATAGAAATTAACAAAACTGGTGTTCTTGGCTGAGGATCGTGTTAGACACGGGTCCCTTAAAACAAATTTCGTGTCTCCCAGGAGAACACGTTTGTTTCCACGATACAACAGCCCGAAGCAGTTGCACTGCCAGTCTTGACTTCAACCCGAAGGTGTACCTTGAAAGCTTGAAGAAGAGGAAGAATTTCAGAGAAGAAGAATGTCTTTGCTGGTGAATTTTGGTGTATTGAATCTGCTGAAGGAGCCTCCTATTTATACAGCAGTTCTTGAAGAAACTGAAAAACGAATTTAATGGGAGAATTAAACTGCATTAAACGTCTTCAATGCACTTTAATTCGTCATTAAATTCTCAGTCAAAAGCATTGACTCGTCAGTTTCAAATGCTGAAAGTGTAACTGCACTGGCATTAATTGCTGGAAGCTTCTTCGCGCGCGCGCCCTTACGTGCCAAGTCTGCACGCTCATGCGCGCGTGCGCTACGTCACCTGTGAGCCTCTACAAGCACGCCACACATTCGCGCCGTTTTGGCTCACTTTGTTGCGCCGCGCACGTCACTTCAGTGCCATGCTCCATGCGCGAGTGCGTGCCACCATGCCATGTGTACTCGCGCGCGTCCGCGCATGACTGCCACGTCATGCGCCACTGCGTGCGGACCCACCAGGGTTATGCGCCTGGATGCCACGTCACCAAACCACTTGGTCCTTGCAACCCTTGTGCTCCACCACGCGTACGCGGTCAAAAATACAAAGGCGGCTCTCAAGTGGCTCGCGACGATGGGAAGTGCAAAGTGCGCCATCTAAGCGCCACATTGCGCCTCATCGCCCACGCCATGCGCACACGCGTGAGTGCGAGTGCGAGTTAGGGTGCTCCGCACCCTTCGCTAGTACACTTAGTGTGTGCTTCCATGAAACAATAAGGATGGAGAGTTCCCACTTAAATACCCCTTTAAGTTTCATTTCTCCTCCTATGTGGGACAAGGTGCCACTTTCCCACTTTTTCAGCATTCAAGTTTCAAACACCAAACTTTGAGCATCGATATCTCATTAATCTTAGCTCTGTTTTGGACGTGATTTAGTTCGTTGCGAAGCTCTTCCAACATAGAACACAAACCCACAAATAAATATATAAAACCCGCTCATTTTCTTATATTTATTTCTAGTCCAAAATAGGAAAAAAATCATTTTCCTATATTTATGAAAAATGCTATTTTCACAAATTTCCAACATAGAATGCATTGTCTGACTCTAATTCAACAAACCTTTTTATTCTTCTTCTTCGTAATCAACCACGGCTGGTTTCACCATCGTTGCAACCCTGCGAGGGGTTGCCCCCTACTCTCAAACTCGTCAAATTTTGATACCAATTGTTGGAAAATTAGGCCTTTGACCGAACACAAAAAACACATTAGACGAACTCGTTTGACTCTTTTATTACTTGTCAATGAAAGCACACACAAATTACAATAGCCCTAACCATCTATTTAAACTAAAACCAATCAACTTATGGTGCATTGGCAACTCCATGACTTTCCAAAGTGAAGGTCATGGGTTAGAATCTTACATGGAGCAAAAAAAAAAAAAATTAATTTGAGGTTTTTACCACCGTGGGCCTTTTGGCAGTGGTTTCCTCTGTAATGTTGACGGGCCGGGTCCCCTGCGTTGTCTGTGTTTGCAAACGTGGGTGACCTTTTGCCATTGGGTTAACCGGGCTTTTGTTAATCATTCAAATAAATACTATTTATACTAAACTCATTCAAATTCTAACCAAAATCAAACTCTATTAGATAAATAAATTAACCAACTAGATAAACATATCTACTAAACTAGCAATTATCCTAATTAAACATAAAAAAACGTAATAAATAATTCACCCAAAAATATGTATCACATGTTTAATATTTATCTTCTGTATCCAAAAATAACGACTTCATCTATTTCCTTTCCCCCCTTAACTTTTAGATTATGTAAAATAAAGTTATTATTTAATTTAAATAATTATACTATTTTAGGATAAAGTAATTAAATGTTACTTGAGCATATAAATAGGTAGAGTAAATTATGTTTTGACTCCCTCTGTTTTAGTTGTTTTAACTATTTGAATATAAAATCAAAAAGTTTAAGGTCCTAAGTCGCTAACCGTTTATTTTATAACGTTTTAAGTCCAATTTTTTTAACAGTTATACTTTTGATTTTGGCTCAAGTGGGTAAAACCACTAAAACACAAAGACTCAAAACGTTATACAATGAGCGGTTATGAACTCAGAGCGTTAAACTTTTTGATTATGGACTCAAGTGGTTAAAACCACCAACACACAGAATCAAAAAGTAATTCACTCAAATAGGTATAAACTAGTAAGCAATTATCTACAAAAGTGTTAGGGTGTTCAAAATTATCCGTATACGAAAATCCGATCATAAATATCCGATATCCGAATCCGAAATATCCAAAAATTCGGACGGAATCGGATAGTGATTTTCGAATATCCGAATTTTCGGATTCGGATAGTGATTTTAAAAATTTTCGAAAATTTCGGATATCCGAAATATTAAAAAATTTAATTTTTATTTTTTCGGATATCCGAAAATATCCGAAGTATCCGAAAATATCCGAAATATCCGAAAACTTATATTCGGATATCCGAAACTATCCAAAATATTCGGTTCCAAATATAAAAAAATAATAAAAATAAAAAATTAAATAAAAAAAGGGATATTCGGATATCCGATTGGATATCCGAAATTTCGGATACGGATTCGGATAATGAAATCTGGTATCCAAAAATTTCGAATATCCGGTTTTGAACACCCCTAATAACCGTTTCCTCTTAAAAAAAGTTACGTGTCACGATATTGTTGGTACGTCAGTGGAAACCCCTACAGCCTAGCCTAGCCATTTTAAGTATGTGTCACTTTCTGTCTTTTCTTTGGAACAAAAAATTTCTTTAAAGGCTTTGATTTTGCCAATGTGCCACTGATAAAATAGTAGTTAACCGAGAGGTTAGTCCACGGGTCGAGTCTCGTTAAGTAGGGTTAATCCCTCTTTTCTTCGATCGATGGTTGGGTCGTGCTCTAATCCGTCTCCTGCACAATGAAAACACACCATGACTCGCAACAAGGAGAATGAGGTGGGGGTTGCTCCTTGTTACCACCCTCCGGCGTGAGAATAAGTATTTACTTTGTAAGCAAGATAAGTATTTAAGTAGTAATTGTGAGAGAGCAGATTAGCGTTACCTCAAAGCTGGTTCGGGATGAGTATTTATAGGCGAAGAGTGAAGAAGAGCCAATGGGCCGCTTGATGGGCCTAGGCCGACTGACAACTTGCAGCTTTTCGTAGATGTGACAGGAGCGCGGGTCACGAGGGTGTTGGGCGCACGCGGGGGTGTTGCCATGTGTCCTGCTGTATCGGTTGCACGATGGAACACCTGCCACGTGGTCTGCTGGGGTTGTCAATCTGTTCACCAACTTTATGCATGTGGGCTGGGCAGCTACGCATTGGGCAGTCAACTGACCGCTGCTGTTAGTGCCCGGGCATACCACTTGCTGGTTGGTCACGGAAGTCAAAGTGACAGTTTCACTTGTATAACAATAGGATGCGGTTTTGCACCGCATCGCTATGTGCGGTAAACTGAGCACAAACCAACACTTCTATCGCCGCTCTCCGCGCGCCCGCGCAACACCGTAGCCTGGAAATGTGTTTGACAGAAAGTGAATGTAGTGAACTACTATCATCCTTGGTAGTAATTACCGCATCCCTTGTATGTTGACGAAAACAGTCATTTTCATATACAATGTGAGTTTTCTCATCTTTCCCCGAGAGAGAAAGCAAACCGGGTTCGCGCGTGCCCGCACGAACTGAGGTAAATCATTAATCGATTGAGACAATGAGCCGGGTAATGGTCAATCGCGTCCAAACCTAATGCGAGATTTGGGACCATACCCCTTCACCGACCAACCCCATTGATTTGTCACTTTCTGTTTTATCCTGTTTTTCATAAACCAACCCCCCACCCCACCCCACCCCACCCCACTCGTTTCCTATGGTTATTTTGGGGGTGGGCTTTAGATCAATATTTGTTATTGTGATTTTTCCTTTTTATATCCTGTATGGGTCGTTAAACAGAAAAGTGAGTTTTATTGTCAATCGGGCAATGATGACATCGAACTTTAACCAAGTAAATTTTAGAAAAGAGATTCCTAAACTGTGGGCTTTCCCTTTGCATAAAAAAAAAGGTATGAACTGCAATGATTTTTCTTTGGTACAATAATTGGGATGAAACGATATCTTACCTAATTATTTAGATTTGTAATATTGTCTAAAACAGGATCTCTACACATTGATATATGTTGGAAAATATCTATAAAGTTTTTTTTTTATAGAAAACTAGGTTAGAACCCCGTGTATTACACGTGTTAAATAAATGTAATTTTATATATTAAATAATAAAAAAATTATATCTTTATGAAACTCGTATATTGTACGGGTTAAATAAATGTAATTTTATATATCAAATAATAAAGTTATATAATAAAAAAATGTAATTTTGTATACTAAATACTAAAAACGTCGTATCTTTAAAAAACCCGTGTATAATCGGGTTGAATAAATCTACCAAATGATAAAAAAAAAATTTCATCCTTAAAAACCCCGTATATTACACGTGTTAAATAGATCTAAAAAGAGTTGTATCTTTAAAAACCATGTGTATTACACAGATTAAATAAATGTAATTTTGTATATTAAATACTAAAAACGTCGTATCTTTAAAAAACTCTTGTATAGTCGGGTTGAAAAATATACCAAATAATAAAAAAAATATATCCTTAAAAACCCCATGTATTACACGTGTTGAATAAATCTAATTTTACATAGCAAATGATAAAAAGTTATATCTTTAAAAACTCCGTGTATTACACGGGTTATATAAATGTAACTTTGTATAGTAAATAATAATAAAAAAAAGTTAAGTTTTTAAAAACCTCGCGTTTTACACAAGTTAAATAAATAAAATTTTGTATACCAAATAATAAAAAAAGTTATATTTTTAATAAATTAGGATAACATTTAATATTAATTTATTATTTATATATTTAATATAAGATAAGTAGGAAAGAGAGATATTTGTTTAAAAAAATATTAAATTAACAATTTAGATTTGAGGATAATATTTTATTAAAGTATGATAAAAGTTAAGTTTTTAAAAACCCCGCGTTTTACACGAGTTGAATAAATATAATTTTGTATACCAAATAATAAAAAAAGTTATATTTTTAATAAATTAGGATAACATTTAATATTAATTTATTATTTATATATTTAATATAAGATAAGTAGGAAAGAGAGGTATTTGTTTTAAAAAAAATACTAAATTAATAATTTAGATTTGAGGATAATATTTTATTAAAGTATGATAAGATTTAATACTAATTTATTATTTATTTAGTATAGATTTTAGGATACCTTCAATGAATGACACGTGTTCAAAAGTTGGTTTTTTTTATTATGGTAGATAGATTAGATAATAATGTTGGAAATTTTATGAATAATATTATATTATGAGTTAATATAATGATTATTTAATAATTAAGCCAAGATGAATGAGAGATCATGAACATTAAGTTTGTGTGTTAGAACCATAAATATGTGGTTAACGAGCCAAAAGGGTGGTGGGTTGATACTGGGGCAACCCGTCATGTGTGCCCAGATAGGACCCTCTTTAATACGTTTAAAGAGGTGGTGGGTTGATACTGGGGCAACCCGCCATGTGTGCCCAGATAGGACCCTCTTTAATACGTTTAAAGAGGTGGTGGTAGAAGAAAAGTTGTACATGGGTAATGCTGCTACAGCTGATATCAAGGGAGAAGGTGATGTGATCTTGAAGTGGACTTCTGAGAAAGAGCTCACCTTGAAGAATGTGCTTTATGTTCCAGACCTGCGCAAGAGTCTTGTGTCTGGTTGGATGCTTAACAAGTATGGCTTTCGTTTGGTTTTTGAAAGTGATAATTTTGTTTTAACTAAGCGTGTTATGTTTGTTGAAAAGGGTTATGCCCAAAACGGCATGTTTAAACTTAGTGTAATGGTTGTTAAGAAAAACATGAATAAAAATGCTAGTACTTCTGCTTACTTGGTTGAGTCTCCTAATGTTTGGCATGGACGTCTTGGTCATGTAAATTTTAATTCGATACGTCGTAATTAAATTAGATTACATACCAACTTTTTCCATTGACCCTAAAACAAAATGTAAAACTTGTGTTGAAGCCAAACAAACAAGATCATCCTTCAAATCAGTTGAAAGAATAACTGAACCCCTTGATCTGATTCACATTGATGTGTGTGACTTAAAATTAATTCCCAACAGAGGTGGTAATAAATATTTTATTACCTTTATTGATGACAATACAAGATATTGTTTTGTGTACCTACTTAAGACTAAAGGATGAAACAGTTGACAAGTTTATCTTGTATAAAGCTGAAGTTGAGAATCAACTCAACAAGAAAATAAAACGTGTGAGAAGTGATAGAGGAGGTGAATATGTTTCACCATTTGGGGAAGTGTGTGCAAAAAGTGGCATAATACATGAGTGTACCCCTCATTACATGTCACACCCCAACCGATGGCGGAAACATCGGAGTGAGACGAAGATAGATTGCTCATTACACATAATACTAGAATTTGCGACAAGTATTTAAATAATGAATTTCATTTTATTACTATAAGAATTCGATTACAACATGGAAAGGAAAATACAATTACAACAACTTGAAATGAAAGACTTACATTACAATAAGTAGGGATTTTGACAAAGAATAAACGATTTAGGTACAAAACTTGATCGTGTTTGCATAATAAAGTCTCTTTGAAGGAAAATTTGGTAACGATCACCTAGGTAAGGGAATCACCTCTAACCCGTTGGTGAGGTCGTTTTGAGAAAGGAAGGAGCGGATTTAATCGTCAAGGTAAGGAAATTACTCATATCTCGATGATATGTCTCCATTTTGGGGGTTATAGGAAATGTAAATCTAATTGAGCGACGTTTTTTGAAATCATGCGTATGAATGAAGTATAGATGTATGAAAAGACTTAGTATGTTGTGTGTGTAAGAAAATAATCTCGAAGGTGGTTCGAATTTGAAAGGGAGGATTGCATCGTATAAGATTGATAATAGTAAAATGAAGGTTTGATTAAAACTTGGATTGTTCCAAAATGGAACTTCGACTAAACCAAAGTGGTCGAAAATTCTTTTGAATTTGAGAAACATGCTTTGGCCTAATAGGTGGAACACTCTCGCTGAATTTTCGGTTAAAGGTATTCACCCTTCCAGTTACTACATGTTCCAAATCAATCGAAAATTCGAGACTTGGCGGGATTTTTGAAAATCAAGGAGTGGGACTAGTCGATAAGATGCTGATTTCACCCCTAACTTGACGGTTTCGTACCCTAAGTGTGGTTGGTACTCGTAGGTTCAAAATTTAATTTCGACACTTTGACGAGGGTCCACTAGAATTTGAAATGGAAATTCTCCATCAAGGTGAGGATTTCACTCCTAACTTGATCGCGGATTTCGCGTAAAAAGAATAGGTGGATTAAGAGTCGTCCACCAAATTGTGGGTTTCACGCCTATTTTGGTGAAGTCGTCTCTTTTGTGTATTACGAGTGGTTTCGAGTTTAGTATAATCGAGTAAAATGCCTTAGGAAAGGCGTATGTTCGAAATAATAAAACAAGTATGAGCACATAAAGCATTTCAAGAATTTAGCACATTAAGAGACATTTCAAGAAATTAGCATATGAATCACGTATGGTCGAATTTGGTACTTAACTATAAACTAGGTCAAAAGCATAGCAATTTTCCTAATTCCCTATAGTTATGGGTCTGATACCAATCTGTCACACCCCAACCAACGGTGGAAACATCGGAGTGAGACGAAGATAGATTGCTCATTACACATAACACTAGAATTTGTGACAAGTATTTAAATAATGAATTTCATTTTATTACTATAAGAATTTGATTACAACATGGAAAGGAAAATACAATTACAACAACTTGAAATGAAAGAATTACATTACAATAAGTCTACAAAATTTAAAATGAGTATCTAGGCATCCTACTATGTTCCATGCATCATCAACATCATCGTTAAACCTGTAACATGTTTAAAGTTAAGTGTCGATGCGAAAGCATTGGCAAGTACACAAGGTTTGTATAAATATAGCATAAGTATAAAAGTATTTTCTCAAATCCACATGACAATTTGTAAACAATGTAACTAGCATGCATCGCAATGTCACACCCCCAAAATACAACATGCGGAAAAACCGCGGAACGTGTGACGTACCAGGATCCAGCCACTAATCACATTGAACTATAACAAGATACTAAACAAAAGTTTCCATTTATTCCATAAAGTAAATTCAAATCACAACTTAAAACCAATACGTTCAGCGGAAGCATAATGTAAATCGTCATTCAAGTGTTTTCAAAACAATTATACGAAACCAATGAACATTTATCCAAGAGACTCGACCCATGACCACTCCAGCACTCCCAGATAGCAAGTCCCATATTCATGAATCTAACGACCTGCAAGCATGCAGACAAGTGTGTCAGACGACGCTGGTGAGTTCAAAGTTTGTTATCACGTTTAGTTACCAAGTATAAGTTTAAAGCTTTCAAGAGATACAATGTTGTTAATAACTTGATTACCGCATATGGCTCTAGATTATTTGCCCTTCCCCAATGCTCTATCAAACATTGGTCGAGTGGTTAAGGTAATTAGTTCACGCCCGTCCTTCCCGGTACGGTGTGAGGGTGCCAAACCTAATAGCGCTATCAACTAATAACCCCGTTGCCTCCCCGGCAACCAATTCGGTATATGATGGGACTTAAGTGATAGATATGAGTGTATTAACCAACATCCCAAGTTTAACATTCCAATTAAACCCATTTACCCAATATTGCTCCCCGGAATATTTACCAGATGTCCCTCTCCGGGACGCATGCTTGGAAAAAGAGCAGTGCACTCACCTTAGATTTGCTCGGTATGTTACATTACCCATTCCAAGTTGGTCAACCATACCCTACCGTGGTTACCAAGATTAGTCAGTATATTGTTCACATATATCACGTATCTATCGTACATGTTACACCCATAGCAAACAGGTAGGATACACGTCCTTATACAAGTCGTAACCATTAATCCTGCAACCCATTGATCCATAACATTTTTCGTAAAGTTACATAACAAGTGTACGGGTTTTGTATGCAAATCAATCACTTAACAGTACCTGTATTTTCACAGATTGCATTTGCTGCTAAGATCACAGTGTATCACATAACAAGTATCCAGTTCTCAAACAAGTCTACATCCCATGTGCATGACACATAACAACATTCACAGATGTACAGTCTACTCACACAAGTTAAGTCAAGACCCTCATTTCTAGATAACACTATTATCATGCAATAAATAGAATTTCACAACCACAAGTGTCCAATATCATAACATCATAACTGTTTCACTGTTCTGACCATTTGCCTTCACGGCGAAGAATCCTTTTGGCGAAGCTCTACTCTTCGTCGAGAATGATAACGACGAAGAATCTAATTAGTTCGTCAACACCAGTCGACGAAGGACTGTATTCTTCGCCGAGAATAAGTGCAACGAAGTATCCCATGGTTCGTCAAACACCAGTCGACGAAGAACCACATTCTTCATCGAGCTGTGTTCTTCATGGGGGAGGATCTTTCGTCACGTGTTCCTTAACACTTTCTACAAACAGATCACACAACATATTTCAACTGTCTGTTATCCTTGTTCATAAAACCCTAACTGGCAGCCGTTTATATCACATCAATATGATCAGTGTGCACATGAATTCTAATCATCACCTATTAGTTTCATCGTGAACCATGTTTTGAAAAAATCAATATCACATTAGTTATCATCATCAGTAACCCAACAAGGCCCTAACTAACATTTAATCAATTCCAATAGATATAGAGACCTCCTGTAATCATTCAACCGATTCATGACAAATCATTATAATTCAATTCCCATACCCTACTAGCATATGTATGACAATCTTTCTAATCGACATAAATCAAATGCACAACAGATTATGTAATGATCCCTAAACTCCATATAGTCACAACATAACACAAAACAATTTCACACGTAATCAAGAATAGTAAATCAAGAGTTTAAACAAAGTGAAACTACCTACCTCGAGATGGTGAAGTCGGGTGTTAGAATGGTGCCAGGTAAGGCACAAGAAAAACTCGATCGAAGGAGAAGACGCCTCGCAGAGATAACTGCCGTCGCTAGTTTGGGAGGAGTCTAGGGTTTGCATCTTGAATGTTTTGCAAAAACTCCAAATATACGCACAGGAGGAGGCTGGGCCTAGGACGTTTTGGGCTCGAGGAGTAGACTGGGCCAACAACTCTTTTTGGCGAACAACTTCCTCAACGAAGAATCTATTCTTCGTCATGGAGTGTTTTGGTGAAGAATCCCTAGTCTTCGTCGACTTGGGTTTGGGCGAAGAACCTTAATCTTCGTCGGCATAGGCTGCGTCGACATAAGCTTCGTCGACAGGGGTTTTTTCATGAACCTAGTGTGTGCCATTTTATGTCTAAACATAACACCTTAAACAACACCTTGAAATCTCGGGGTGTCACACGCAATATGTAAAACCCAAGTGTCCACTAGTATTTAGCATCCCTCGCCACAAAAGTGGCGAGACCGTTTAGAATGAATAAAGACTTAGCATGCATCGCAATATGTCAAACCCAAGTGTCTTACTCTTATAGCGCTATATATGTTAAGTTGAGGCTTAGCAAAGTTAATGACATAAAGCATGTATAATCTAGCATGAACCTAAGTAAACAAGTAGCATGTATATAGGATTGAGAATATAAAGTATGTTTAAGTGTGTGATAGTGAAGTTTGTATATTAACATGTTACAACCCAAAGTGTTTTAAAAGTAAAATAGGTCAAGTGTACTCGCAAATTTGCTAGGTCTTCTGACTATCTAAGTATTGACGAGTTTAATTCTCTAGGAGGTTGAATGTGTTCAAATTGAAGGTTAAGGAATAATTAGAGTCGGGATTAGGAATTTAAAAGTACACAAAGTATGTATGTACGAAAGTAATCATCTAGACTTAGTACTCGTTCTTGACACTATGAAAACCCATAGGGGTTTGGAATGATTTCATGGGTTTAATACCCATTAGAATCGTAACGAGGAACTAAGCACTTAGGTGATGTAACTTAGTAACTTGATGAATAACCATTAGATTATCTTCAAGGGTTCGGTTACTATGGATATTATATATTTTATATAGTATTTATTATAAGTTTAGTCCAACAATATAACAAGGGTTATCATAGAAGTCATGCATAGAGGTAGGAGGATAAATCTTCCATTTTAAAACCTCTTTTCTATTCACCAATGCACAAGTTGTCATAAGACAACAAGGATGGTCATGAATGAACAATAAGGAAATGAAATATACATACTAACTAAGAGAAATCTGTTGGTGCATATGTCTGTCGACTTCGTCTTGTATCGAGTCTTGTGAATAGATTAGATGGAACAAAGCTCAAAGTTTGAGAAATTAGGGTTTTAGAAGTGAGAGTCCATTTCGCACGAAACGGTTCATGCTCATTCCATGCGAAATGAGTTTCCTATAAATACCTGAGCTGAGATTTCATTTGTAACAGTTCCTGATTCCGGTACCGAAGTGTTGCCGACGTGTCATTTGATCTGTAACAGTGTTATATCAATATACAAGACAGTTAAATAGTGAATCAAGCTGTAATCAAGTCTGTATCATTGAATTCCGCCTTTGATATGGATTAGAACTCTTCTGATAGACTTGTTTAGATCGAATCTCGATCCTACAAGTGGTATCAGAGCTCAGGAGGAAGAGTTCTTACCGAATTCAGCTTGTTTTCATCAAAATTCTGACTTCTACACCTTCTTTTCAAAATTAAACAAGATTTTATGGTTAAAATGGATTGATTTTCTCACATTATAAGCGAAACACTGTTTTAACGAATCCTTGAGAGAATTAGACCTAAAAACGACCTAAAACTTGATCAATTTGACAAAAATCCGATCGTTTGGATGACATCAGCAACATTTCGTACGGAATGAGCCATTTCGTACGGAATGAGCCATTTCGTACGAAATGAGCCATTTCGTACGAAATGAGCCATTTCGTGTGAAACAGACATTCCATTTCGTACGAATTGAACCTTGTGACCTCCCATTTCGCACGAATTGACCCATTTCGCTCCAAGTTGTCATTTCGCTTGAAACTTATCTCCATTTCGCACGGATTGATCAGATTGAACTTCATTTCGTATGAATTGGAACTTCATTTCGCTTGAAGACTCCATTCCGTGTGAAAGTGTCATTCCGCATGAAAGTGCTATTTCGCTTGAAAAGCCATTTCGTACCAAAGTTCCAATTCGCATTAAAGGCATTTCGTTTGAACCTGCATTTCGTTTGAACATTGTGAATTTGTGAATTTTCAAAACCGAAACATGGAAGAAGAGTTTTACAATGCATTTGCTACTGCTCCAGCTGCTCCAATCTCAGTTGCCGAGACTCTTGAAATTGAAAATGAAATAGGAACGTCTCAAAAGCCTCCAAAGCTTATGTACATCGAGGATTTTAAAGGATGGCAAAACCGTTTTGAAACTTGGGTGCAAGCTTATAAGTTTGATGCATGGTGTGCTTTAGACAAAGATTATACTAAACCAATAGATGACCGTGGAAATGAAAAATCTTTGACTGATTATTCAGCGACTGAGAAGTTAAAATACACCAGTGAGAAAATGATGATTAGCGTTCTGCAACAAGCAGTAAAAGAAGATATTTTTGTTTTGCTTCAACACGAGGACACTGCTAGATCAATTTGGTTGGCGTTGATTCAAAAGTTTAAGGGAAGGGCTGATATGATAAAAAAATAAACGTGCATTACTAAAGAAATCATTTGATATGTTTGTAGCTTTTGAAGGTGAAACAACCAAAACGACTATCGATAGATATTGTCACCTTGTTCAGGAAATGAGAAGATTGGAAATCAAGAAAGATGACGATGAATGGGTTGATAAGCTTGCTGATGCATTACCGCAGAATAAATGGGGAACATATTTGTTGATTTTGAAACATATGAGAAAATCTGAAAATATGAATTTGAGTAAGTTCATTCAGAAGATTGAAGAACATGAATTGGATGTTCAGAAAACTGCTATCATGAATAATCCAAATGCTCAACAAGATGTTAGTCTATACTATAGAAGAAACAAATTTGAGACTACTCCGAGTCCCAAGATTAAGACTGCTTTTAGTGCTGATGGATCTTCTGGAACAAATGTTAGCACTGTAACTCAGAGTGGTAGATATTCGTCATTGTATTCAAGTTTTGATCCGAATTTCACAACACTAAGTTCTCAACGATAGAGTTCAACAAATCTGCAATGCAATGTTTCATTGAATATTCAAAATGGTCAAAATCTCTCTCCAGAAATAGCTAAGCAACACATGGCATCACTTGTTACTATGTTAGAGTGGTATGAAAGCTTAGTTGCTGGACGAATTGGAAATCCAATGCTCACCAAAGAGGATTATGATCAGATTGATGCTGAAGAACTTGAGTTGATGGACATCAAGTGGTGTTTAGCAAGTGCTGTAAGAAGAGCAGAAAAATTTACACAAATCACTGGTAGAGATGATCTTCGTGATGTTGCTACATCTCCTTTAGGGTTTGACAAATCAAAGGTTACTTGTTTTCGTTGCAGAGAAAAGGGACATTTTAAACGAGAGTGTAAAAACAGAGAAGCAACCGGAAGACAAGATCCATTTGGAAACAACGATTATCATCAAAAATCAATTTATCATCAGGTTGCTCAACAATCGTCATCATCCCGTGCTATTGAAGATGGAAAAAAGAAAGCTTATCTTGTAAATCAAGATGATGAAAAATTGGCAGTGGGATTTAGCTGGGATAAATATATTCCAGATAAAGAATTCTTAGAAAAATCAGCTTTTGTTGCTCAAATCTTGAAAGAAGAGCCAGTCAAATCTAAACCGAAAAGAACACCGATTTTTAAGGAATTAGGATGTGATGCAGACACAGATGACGAAGAAGAGTATATCAATAAAGCTAGAAAAGGTCTGGATACTTATAGTTTTAATTTGTTTTTTGTAGATAAGATCGAGATGTTGAATGAGAAGAAAGCTGCTAGAATAAAGAGAGATTTGGAAGCAAGAAGAATTGCTGAAGAAAAGGCAAAAAATGGAAGCTGAAGAAGCAAAAACTGAAGAAATTCCGACAAAAAAGATCGAAGATGAAGAGTGCGTGGTAAAAGTGGAATTTGATGAAGAACCGATGGTTGAAAAGGTGATTGAGAAGGTAGTGGAGAAAATAGTTGAAAAAATAGTCGAAGTTGTAAAAATTGTTGAAGTTGAAAAGATAGTTGAAGTTGAAAAGATCGTTGAAATCACGAAACCTTGTCTGAAATGTTTAAAATCATGCAAAGATTGTGAGGAAAAAGACGAGAAGTATCGTGAATTAGAAGAGTTAAAAGAAAAATTGTTGTTTGATGTGAGGTATGTTAAAGAATCATATGATGTGCTGAACAGAACGGTTGATAGTTTGAACAAAACAAACCTTGAAATGGGAGCTGCTCAGACAATGATGAGTTCAACACTAATGACTAAGCAGAGAATCATCAATGAGTATATTGAAGATTGTGCAAAGCTGAAGCAGGATTTGGAACTCGAAAAGATTGAAAATGAGAGAATCAAACGATTGCTGATGAGTTATAAAGCTTGTGATTATTTGATTGACAGAGTTTATCCTACTGGTGCAGGTCTTGAAGCTTTTCAAGATAAAAAGACGGAAGAGGATACTGGTAAGAAACAAAGTGTCAAGTATAACAAGTGTCCGCCTCCGATCTGGGAAAGTTATTCTCCCAGAAAGCCAAATGAGGAACGATTAAAAAAGGTTGTCAACATAAAGTTAAAGTCTGAAACCATTGATGAGTTACCAGACAACATTGATGTCACATTCACAGCGTCTGACACTGATCATGAGTCTGAGTTATTAAAGAAAGTGGTCGATCAGGTGTTGGATATGGATGAAGAGTCAAAGTCGGAATCTAAATCTGAAAGTTCGAGTTCATCAGACAAAAGTCTGAGTTTACCAGTCAAACGGGTTTATAATAAAGATTTTCTGTTATCGAAAAACAATTTGAATGATGAAACATTCAAAGTAGCATATACTTTGAATGATTCGGACAAATTATATTCTGATGAAGAATTTCCAATAAGAAGTGTGAAAACTGAAATGATCAAACAGGTTTTCAAATTAACGGAAATTAATATTTCTGAAATAAAATATTTGAATCTTGCTGAAAAACCTAAAAAATACACTTCAAGAGTTCAACAGAGATTGAACAAGAAAAAAGGTTACAGTTCTGGTTCAGGTTATCGAAAGAAACCAAACCATAACGGTAATTTCAAAAAGCAGGGATTAGGTTTCATTCCCCCAGAAAATCATAAAAATGAGAAAACTTATAAATCAAAAACTAAATTTGTTTCAGGTACACGTTCAGAAGAAGAAGAGAAGAAACAATTCTGGAGACAGTCAAACAAAGAGTTTCTTGTTGAGAAGAAAAAGAACATGGTAAACAAATCTGAACAAAGAGTTGAACGAAGAACATGTTTCAAATGTCAAGAAGTTGGACACATTGCTTGGACTTGTCTCAAGTCCACTTATACAAAACAGGGAGTTACTTCTAACTCAAAGTTGAAAAAGAAATGTGTTGATGAAAAGAAACAACAAACAGAAAGTGTTAAAAAGTTCAAAAATTCGACTTTTAAAATTGGTGAAAGTACAAAACGTTTCTACAAAAGAAAAGTCGATTTGAACAAACAAAAATGGGTTGTTAAAAGTTCAGAGAGTAGTTCTGACAATGAATCTGACTCGTCAAAGTCAGAGGGGTAATTTGTTGTGAAAAGTGATGAGAATTCCGTTCCAGAAATGAACGAGGAAAACTTTCCGCCGTTGTCAAAAGAGAACTTAAAGTTGAAAGTTGGTAAGGTTGAAATTTCAGATCAATTCTTCTCTGGTAAAGAAGAATTTGATGCTGAAAAGGCTTTTAATGGAAATGTGAAATATATTTTTGGAAAAATGGTTAACAGGAAGGTAAAGAGCGCAAAAGAATTTTGTGAATCAAAGAGATGGAAATCACCCAAGGCTGGTCAGGCTTGGGTGATAGCGTTTACTTAAAATCCTGACTTGCCGAAGCTCCCAAGTTGGTAATCGTGGAGCATGAATCGGCATCTTTCTTGAGAAATTCACGAAAGTGATTTCGACCTACAAGTGGTAGTATTCCTAAAATTGTCATATTTCAATTTGCAAGTGGTATGGTTGATGAGATCCTACAAGTGGTTGAAAAGGGGTTTTCATCTACAAGTGGTTAATCAAGGTCATTAAGTTGAACTTGATTTAACTATTCATTCAAAATGGCTGAAAGAACAAAGTGTTGAGGTTATCCCCTATCCTACAAGTGGTAAATTCAACAAAATTTATTTTCCGGAAAAACCATTTTGATTAAAACAAACTTAAGTGTTTTAAAATCATAATGGGAAAATAGTTTGTTGTCAGGGGGAGTTCTGATTGTTTATGCCAAGTGGATGGAGAATTGAAGCAATTCGAATCAGTTTGTTAGTTTGGTTGTACAGTTTATTTTCAAATTTCCTTTGAAAATCAAAAATTGAAACATATTTTTGATTTTAGGGGGAGTAAAAATTTTTAGAAATTTCAAAAATTTGGAAAATCCAAAAACATGATAAAATCTAAAAAAACCAAAAACATTGAAAATTCAAAAATGCGGTTTGTTGTGAAAAAGAGGAAATGATAGTACATCAGTGGACATTCACAGCATACTAAAGATTTGGAAAGTTAAAGTGTGATAAACGGTCTCACTTATGATATGCCAGTAGGTTTTTACACGCTTAGTAGATTGTTGTCAAGATATAAACCTAAATATCAAACTTGCTTATTTCGTGGGGAACATCTCTCGGATATATAGGTAACCCCTGGAATCTTGTTTGAAGGGCTTTCTATTTCTGACATACTAGGTCTTTGTGCGTGGTGATATCTGGGGTATTATACATGGACTTCTGATTTTGCGGGAGCAATAACCTAGTCCTCGTATAATACTCTGCATTGCTTTAATCTTAAAGCTCGCCCTCAGCATAAAAAATGATGAAACATTGAAAAATGCTAATCATGTGCTGTTGAAGAAAAAATTCTCTAAAGGGAACGCACCGAAAGTCGAACCATCATCTTTCTGATTTTGCGGAAGCAATAGCCTGAGCTCTCATGGTCTCGCATTTACCCCTTTACAGATATCACTAGTGTACATTCACCTGTAAGACTGAATATAGGAGTCTGGATACGGGAGTATATTCTGAGGTGGAACACGCGAATAAGTTTAAGTGCTTAAAACATTAATCTCGTATCTCGAAACAGTTGAGCTTTGTGTGAAATTTAAGTGGATCAGTATACTGACAATCTAAGTGAATCGTTTAGAACTTAAAATGTTTAAAGCTTAACGGTGTTAGTGATTTGCCTCATAAACTGATATGATCCTCTTACACAAACTCACAAAAATATTGTTTGTAAATATTTCTTTATTGCGTTCTATTAAAATCAAAAATCCAAAAAGATTTTCGGAGTGTTTTAGCATAAATTTTTTTAAAAAAAATTCAAAAAGATTTTCAACAACTGATGTTGAAAAGCTGATTTTCGAAATTCCAAGTGCTAAACATGACGAACAACAGGTTGGGAGAGTTTGTTTGAAAAAAGAAAACTGTTATTCTTACAAGTGGTCATCAGAAATTAAAAATGTTAAATCATGTTGGATGATATTTACAAGTGATGGTTTGAGATTAATTCTACAAGTGGTATATAAATTTGTCAAATTATTAAATTTGTGAAATTTATTTTGAGGTAGAGGATTGTGCAGGAAACAACATTGGAAGAGCTAGGTTTCGATCTCTGAAGACTTTCCGCTTGAAGATATGCAGATTTGAATCAGGTTCATGATCCTGTTGCTACGGAGAGCCAGGAGATGAACTGAACCTGTGGAAATGCTAAGTCAGATTGCGATCCCGGAACGACTTAAGGGGGAGTCTGCTAGCAAAGGGGAGTCGGAAGACGTTAGAGCCAGCTACAGATCTTGGGATATCATTTGAAATTATAGATGTTTAGAGCCAGATTCGAATCCTGATGATTATCAGATCATCATTCAAGGGGGAGTTTGAATGGTAAAGAGCTAGTTTGAAGTGAAAGAAGATTGAAGGAAGCTTACACTGTCAGATATTTTGAAAGAGAGTACGAAGACTGATAAAGAATGAAGATGTGACATACCGAAGTTTTGTCGCAATGAAGACTCGTCGACATCCAAGGGGGAGTCTGTTGGTGCATATGTCTGTCGACTTCGTCTTGTATCGAGTCTTGTACCATTTCGCACGAAATGGTTCATGCTCATTCCGTGCGAAATGAGTTTCCTATAAATACCTGAGCTGAGATTTCATTTGTAACAGTTCCTGGTTTCGGTACCGAAGTGCTGCCGACGTGTCATTTGATCTTTAACAGTGTTATATCAATATACAAGACAGTTAAAGAGTGAATCAAGCTGTAATCAAGTCTGTATCATTGAATTCCGCCTTTGATATGGATTAGAACTCTTCTGATAGACTTGTTTAGATCGAATCTCGATCCTACAAAATCATCAAGTGAAGTGTGGATTGTAAGTAGGATAGCCCAAGCTTTCCAAGTAATCAAACATACACAAGTTCAAGCCTTGTTCAAAAGTTGTGGGTTAAAACCCTTTTAAAAACAGAAAGTTTAGAGGATTATAACCTCTGAATTTGTATGTTACAATCTTGTTTTTAAGCACACTTAATCATAGTCTTGATTAGTGTCATAAGGACATAGGAATGTATGGTTAAAACATGAGTTTAAGTATGTTTAATAAAGTTTTCTTACAAAACAGAAAAGTTGGGCCTCAAAAATGGGATGTTTCACTTTGGATTTCTATGGAAAACCTTGTGAGAACAATCCTATAGGTGTTCCACACTTTGTAGAGGAAGAAGAAGTGAAAGAAGATGAAAGAAAGTGAAGAAAAGTGCTCATTTAGCACTTAGAATAAACTGCCAAGAACTTGTATTTCCAGCTGAAATTAGAGTGTTTTGAGAGTGTAAATGAGTTGGAAAAATGAAAATGAGTGTTGGGAGGCTTGGTTTTATAGTTTAGTTTAGGGTTTGGGGTCTTAAATGCAAGAAACACAGCATAAAACACCAAAATTTGCCCAATAGATGGAGCCGATTTGTTGGCCCATGCATTCAAGCCCAGAAGAACAGATGATAAGGAAAGCCAATACTGGTTCACAACAGTTGATCATCATAAGCAGAGCTTGTTCTAGATTCTCCCCATGACCGTGGCTATCTATCATCTGATGGACTCCAAGTACTGATGAAGAACAAAGCACTGTTCATTCAAGGACTGATCACCCTTTGAAGAAAGCACCGATCCTCAACATCAGTGCTTAGGTTACAACAACGGAAAGTTGCAGCAATGTTTATGTATTCAGTTGTTTATTGTAATCAGTGTTTTGTACTATCAGTGTTTAGAGTTTGTTAGGTTGTTAGATGTCACTTTCTAGGTGACGTCAGCAAAGATGCTCAGTGGTTTAGTTTGTACTATAAATAGAACAGTACCTGTACTGTTCTATCAGCTCTTTATTTCCAAGTCATCTTGTACGAACAAATCAGTGAGCTCAGGCTGAGGGGGAGTTTAGTTGGATGCATGCATTGTTGAATTTTGTAATAGTTAAAATCTTTCGACTAATGGAAATCATGTTTGCTGAAAACTATTCTTCTTTGATTGTGTGTTAAAGTTTATTTCTATTCTGCTACACATTAAATCTCTGTTTCATCTTCCGTTTCTATTAAACAACACAATCTAAAGAAACTCAAATCCTAACAATTGGTATCAGAGCGTAGGACAGTCAAATTCGATCTAACAATCAATTTGACATAAAAGTTCAGCTCAAATTTATTGATACTCAAATTGTTCGTATCAGTTGAAAAAACAGAGTAAAAGGTAATCACGTACAAAGTTGATTATTCTAAAAACTTTTGTAATATCAACCAAGATGACATCACAATCACACGACCCTCACAACACCGGAACACTATTCAAGCCACCTATGCGGGTCAGATCCGAGTACAATATCTGGCAACGTAGGATGGGCCACGTCTTAGCTCAGCAAAACACCGGATGCTGGAAGTCAGTCATCTTTGGACCACACGTTCCAATGGTGCCTAGTACTGAAGATCCCAAAGGCTTTGTGCCTAAAAGCCCTAAAAACTACTCAAAACAAGATTTTCAGGATATTGAATTAGATGCAAAGGCTTTTAGCATAGTAGCCTCAGCTCTTCCAAATGACATTTATGCTGGACTGTTACATTATAACAGTGCCAAAGAGCTGTGGGATGCTCTTAAAGAGCAATTCGGTGGTACATAAGAGGTGATTGAAAATAACAGGGAGGTTCTGAATCAACAGTATGAGACGTTTTGCCATGTGAAAGGAGAATCACTAACACAACAGTTTGAACGTTTTAGTTGTCTCATTAGTGAACTTAAACTTGTTAATGTTGAATTTGCAAAATCAACTCTAAATAGTAGGTTTCTAAGATCACTACCTGACAAATGGGACACAATTGCTTTTGTAACCAGAAATTATGTTGGATTCAAAGAGTTAAGTCTGACCCAACTTCATGGTCGACTCCTCACTTATGAGAGAGAGTTGAACTAGAAAAAGAAGTTATAAGAGTCTGGGAAGGTTGCTGATGATTACACCTTTGGTAACACAACACTTCTGGGTCAAGAAGAATCTGGTAGTAGTAAGGATAAGAGTTATGATCATTACATTGATATAACTACTGATGGACCTTTTAACAACTCTGATTCTTACTCAGCCAACTATGCTTTTACAGCAAGTAGTGAAAACCAGAATTCTGACAACTCATCCTTTGAACTCAATGATCTCCAGCATTTTGATCCAACTGATCTGGAGGAAATGGACATATTGCATCAATTGGCACTGTTGAGTGTAAGAACCAGCAAGTTTTATAAGAGACCCGGGAGAAAATTTCCAGGGTTACATGGGAACTTAAAAGTGGGGTTGGATAAATCAAAGTTAAAGTGCTACAAGTGTAACAGGATATGAAATTTTGCTAGAGAATGTAGAAGCCAAAATGGTGGACCAATCATAACACATCCTAACCCTAGACCTCAAAACACACAAAACACTATGCACTATTACCAAAAAAACCCCAGCTGCTCATGTAAACACTGCTCATTATGCACACCCTGTAACACATGTTCCAGTGCAATATGTTTAAACCACTGTCCCTCAAATCCAGTATGTCTAAGCCCCAGTCTCTCAGGTCCAAGTGCAACAACCTGCACCACAACATGCTGCACAAACATCTGCTCCAGCAGAGACCAGTTAGCAAAGCTTCTTCACCCAAAGCTTTGTTGATTGGAGCAGCATGCCTGATGAGTTAACTGATGAAAACTTTGCTCTATTTTCTAAGAATGATGCTCATGTTGATGAATTTTGTTTTGCAGCTTTAGAGTCAATTATAGAAGGGCTGGAAACTGAAGAGGGAAAACCCAGTGCTGAAATAGTGGATGAAATTACTGAAGCAGTGGTTACTGCTGTTGTTGGTGAAGAACTGTTCAAGGAGGAACCCAAAACCACTGTTAGAACCTCTTGCTGACCCCTGGTGCAAAGATGAGGCTGAGAAGGAGAACAATAGTGCTTGTGAGAATGTCTGTAACTGTGCCATGATGGCTGCAGCTAAGGTATCACCTCAGGTCTTGAAAAACCTATGTTCAAACAAATGCATCATAGCATTTGCAAATGTGAAAGAGGTGAATGAAAACCTTAGAGATAAGATTTTAAAAGATGAAGTACAAGAAAAGTTTGTTAAAGAACTTAAAAACAAATTGTTTGAAAAAGATAATGAAATCTGCAGTCTTAAACATGAACACAGCATAACCAAGGAGCAACTTCAAGCCATGATAGAGAAATATCATGCTTGCAAAAAGGAGTTGGAATCCACCCAAATCACTTGTGAAAAATGGGTGGAATTATGCAAAGGTTATGAGCTGATGTTAGAGAAACAGAACAAAAGCAATGTAAAATTTGGCATAGGTTTCAGGAAAAATGACCAAGTTGAAAACACTGCTGTAAATGAGTCTGGTTCTGGTGAGATAATTCCAACAAACAAGGATGGTCAAGAAATTAAAATAACTGACAAAGATGGTAACAAAATCACTTTGGAAAGACAAGAGGGGTCATCAACCTTTGAGGAGATTGAAAAATATCAATTCAAACCCACCTGGTCAGATGAGTGTGACATCCTTGAGAATTTCAAACCCATGGATTTTTCCACAGTTGAAGGTGTGAAAGCACCTAAGGCCAAGGTCATTCCTCTTAAAGACATCCCAACAGTGGTTCTTGCAAAGGAAGTTGAAAAGAGGAAGAATAGAGAAAAAGTTAAAAATTTGTTTTGTGATTTTTGTGAAAAGAAAAACCATTCCACAAAGGATTGTTTTCATTTAAAAGCATATGACATTAACAAAACAAGCATAATTGCGCTTGTAGAACACTGCACCATCTGTGGAAAAATCAATCATCTCACTCATGAGTGTGTGTACCTTAAAACTTTTGAGGTTAAAAGAAAAGAGTACACTTCAAAAACACCCATGAGTTCTTCAAAACAACCCATCATAAAACAACAACCATTTGTGTCTGTCCAAACAGCTGTTACAAAACAGCTGAACAAAAACTCTGCTCCAAGAGATATTCAAGTGACAGATGCACCACCTGCAAACCAATTCCAAAGAGGAAGAGGTCAACCACCATACCAAAGGGTTCCACATGTTTATGAGGCTTACAAAAAGCCTTCTAAACAAAAAGTGAACAGGCATCCCTTTGGATTTCAACATTTGATAGGAAATGGCTCACAACAGTGGTTAGAGAAACACTGTTCAAACCCCTGAACTAACCACTATCCATGTTCCTGGACTTGACACTGACTCTGTTGTAACCCCATCCAAAACCTTATTGGCTTTGGAGACCCTCCTAAGCTAATTGTTTACTTGATGTGCAGGGAGCTTCTGCATGCTTAGATAGTCTTTGGTATGTAGATAGTGGAGGCTCCAGGCACATGACTGGATGTAGAGCCCTACTCAAAGAATTCAAAACTCATGGAGGGGGTGATATATCTTTTGGTAACAATAGTAAGGGAAAGGTGTTGGGGTCTGGAAAAGTTCAGTCTAGAAAAGTCAAGTTTGAAAATGTTAATCTCATTGACAATCTAAAATTCAACCTCCTTAGTGTCTCACAAATGAGTGACAAAGGCTATGGGTCATTCTTTACTAAGGAGAGTTGCAAGATTGTTGGACCAGAAATGGTCAAAAAGATTGAAGAAATAATAGCCAATGGAAAAACTTAACTTGTTGCTCAAAGGAGTGGCAATGTTTATGTAGTTGATTTGTCAAAAGAGAGTCCCATGACTAATGGCTGTCTGTTCTCAGCTGCCTCTAACAAAGAGACAGAATTATGGCACAGAAGATTGGGGCACACAAATCTCAAGACAATCATTGCTTTGTCAAAACAAGGACTTGTAAGAGGTCTTCCACAAAAAATTTTCACTTGTTCTGAGCATTTTGTTTCCTGTTTAAAAGACAAACAACATAAAAGCTCATACAAGTCAATTGAAGAGTCCAAAACAACCAAGTGTTTGCAAATGCTGCACATGGATTTGTTTGGCCCAGTAAAAATCATGAGCTTGAAAAAGAAAAGATACTGCTTGGTATTGTAGATAATTTTTCTAGGTTTACATTGACTTACTTCTTACATTCTAAAGATGAGACTGCAAGCATTTTGCAAGACTTTGTCAAACAGGTTGAAAAGCAATTTGACTTGCCAGTAAAAGTCTTTAGGAGTGACAATGGTACAAAGTTCAGGAATAGAGAGTTGGATGAGTCCTGTGTGTCAAAAGGGATTGTAAGGCAGTACAGCATCCCAAGAACACCAGAACAAAATAGGGTGGTTGAAAGGAAAAACAGAACATTAATTGAAGCTGCCAGAACAATGCTTGCAGATTCAGGTTTACCCTTAACTTTTTGGGCAGAAGCTGTAAACACTGCTTGCTATGTGCAGAACAGAGTTTTAATCAACCCCAGGCATCAAAAGACTGCCTATGAAACTCTGTACAAAATCAAACCACTGATCTCATACTTCAAAATCTTTGGATGCCCATGTTTTATCTTAAACCTTAAAGACTCAATTTCATAATTTGCAGCTAAAATAGATTGTGGTTATCACCTGGGATACTCAACCACTGCCAAGGCCTACAAAGTGTTTAACACAAGGACTAGGTTTGTGGAAGAGACTTTGAATGTAAAGTTCAATGAACTTTCATCTCTGAAAATCCCAGCAAACCCTGCTGAATTATTTGATCTTGATAATACTTTTGAAGAGGTGTCTGTCAAGACTAACCCTGCAGGTGTTTTGGTCAAAAATCAAGCAAGGATAATGCAACCAAATCTTTTGCTGTGAGGTGTGATGCTTGAATCTATGAACAATTGTATGAACAACTTGCAAATCAAATAAAGGGGTGACACAAGGATTTATACGAGGAAAAAGCCCTTGATCAAGAGTTGATCTCCGGCATAAAAAACCTCAGGTGATGGAAACTACCGATCACCAATTAAGATTAAACAGAAAAAAGTTACAACTCGGGATGATAACAAGCTTGTTACAAGGATCACTAGTGTGCAATGTGCAAAAAATGTATGAAATCGCCAAGTAAACTGTCGAGAGCTGTTTCGAGAGTGTGTGTTTTCTAAATTGGTTAAGTGTTCTAACTTAAGCTTGTTATCCCCTTTTTAAAATTAGAAATAACTAAACTAACTAACTGTCCGCTAATCATGCTAGCTTCCCACGATCTCCATAACGTTCACAAGTGCCAAGCACGTGCGGAATATTGAGGGAATATGCTCCACGAATATCGGCAAGACCAAGTCCATGCACATACTCCTGTAAAACGAGCTCACATACAAGGTAGACAACCGTTAGTGTAAGGATAACATTGAGGATCCTAAATCCTGGTCCTGCAACACATTCCGAGGATCCTAAATTCAAACAGAATTAAGGATCCGTGATCCTGGCAGTACTTGAGGATCCTTGATCCTTAGGACTGGAAAATCCTCCCCTAACAATTGCCCCCAAAATATAAGGAGTAAAGTGTAAATTAACGAGTTATATTTTCGATCTTATCTGCAACTAACTAACGGATATATAGCCGTTAGGATCGAACTAGCCGTTGCTGATCTTACGTCATTGAAGTGACAATCCTGCAAAATCATCATTATAAATTCAAGTTAGAGATAAGGATCAGGAAGCATTTAAATTCGTGCGTTACACCCTTTAAATCCTCATTCGAAGATTGATCAGGTACTTCTCTCTCCCTTCTCTCTTCATCTTCTTCCGTTCTTCTTCAAATTCTTTAGACCATAATGAAGTTACGATCATCCCCTGCCAAGGATCACCAGAAAGATAGTCCTTTGAAAAGCCAAGGGATTATCAAAGATTCTCCAAAGGAACGTTGCTGCTTTACTGATCCGGAGATAGACCAGATCCGTCATTGCTTTCCGGCAGACTCTGTCTTTAAACCTTTTGACCCTACCGCCTTGAGTGACTTCGTTTCTGCAACTTGGGTCGCTTTTCCGGCCACCCCATTTCTGATAGGATACTCCTATCCTTTCCCTGCTTTTACCCAGTCTTTCTTCTCCCTTACCGGCATATCCTATGTCCAGGCCATGCCAATGATGTGGAGGGTTTTATATACCCTTGAGAGAATCATTGAGCAGGAAGATATAGAGTTGGGAATGTCAGAAATGGCTGAACTATATAACCTTGTGAGCCATGGTTCACATCGTTTTTTATTCAAACACAAACCCGGTGAAGAACACCCAATCCTCAAGACCACCAAAAATGACACCAACTGGAAGAAGCGTTTCTTCTTCGTTAGGAGGGATTCTATCCTGGATGGGAAGGATCTCCCAAGAGAGTGGGCCACCCATGGTAGGATAGAGGATCCTTATAGAAGGATCACAGGATAACCCGGTTCCTGTGAGGATAACTGATCCTTTCTTTTTTATTTTGCAACTATCTATGTCTCTCATATCATTTCATCTCCTGCAATAAAGGAGAGGATCACCGCTTTCTGGAATCTTGATCCTGCAACAAGATCATTCCAAGCAAATACCAAGGATTCTCAAGAAGTATCCTCCGGCTCAGTCACAATGTCAAGTAAGTATCCAATTTTGTATATAATTAAATGTTTAAATGTAAATAAAACAAGAATACTTATCTGTTGTTTTGTATTGGTAGGCACTGGAAAATCTTCAAGGTCGGCCACCCGCTTCTGCGTCAGTGATCTCAGCACTGTAGCTCCCCATTCCGGGAAGAAGAAAATTGCTGCTAGCCCCATCGTTCCAATGCCTAAGCCCACTACCTCCAAGGGAAAGGCAGGAAAGAAAAGGAAGGCCACCGAGGCTGAGGATCTGGAAGGCTTGCCCCTCATCCGCCACCAGTTTCAGGAATACTTTGCCGATGTAAGGATCACTGACCCTGACTGATTATCCTGCCCATTTGAGGATAATGGATCCTGAACCCTACCTTTTCTTTTTGCAGAAATTCACCGAGATTGAAATGCTCTGCGATGCATGCATTGAAGAGGCTGAGCAGAAGCATCTGGAGTTCCAAAAGATCTTCCTGGCCAAGGATCAAATCATCTCCTCCCTTGAGAAAGACCTCAATCTG
This sequence comes from Helianthus tuberosus, assembly GCA_030545235.1. Lineage (NCBI taxonomy): Eukaryota > Viridiplantae > Streptophyta > Magnoliopsida > Asterales > Asteraceae > Helianthus > Helianthus tuberosus. Next base: position 69,228,601 of record CM060407.1, read on the forward strand.
GCGAAGAAGCAGCTGGTCATGGCCTAGATAAACGCTGATCATGAGAAGCATGAGGTGCTGGAGGATGCTAAAGTCTCTGCTGCCATCACCATGTACAAGATCAAGCTACAAATGGCCCAGGAGGCTGAGGATCCTGACTTCGACAGGACCACTTGGGACCAGGAGGGCTGGAAGGCAAAGCTGGCTGAGTTGGACGATGAAGAAGAGGCTACCGAGGTCTTAATGATTGAGGCAAGTGGCAGCGGGGCTAAGGATCAAGCAGGTGATGCTGATGCTGGTGGTGATGCAGCCAAGGTGTGAGCTTCAGCAATGGGTAATGATGGATATTTCTAGACGCGGCCGGAGCCCATTTTTTTAGGATTTGGTAGTGGTTTTTTTTGGTTATGATGTTTCAAACAATGCTGGGTTGTAATAACTAAACAATAGCTATTAGGGTTGAGGATCATGGATCCTTTGAACAATAGGTAGGATAATAGGTGGTGGAGGGATCCTCTATTTGGGGGATGAAACCACTTGTTATCCTGCCATCTGTTATTTCCTGCACTTTTTAAGACCTGTTAACAATGGACACCCTTTGCCAATCCAAGTGGACGGGCCACGATTTGCTGGTAGAAACTTGGGTTAGCAATTTTGACAACCTTTTAAGGGTATAACTTTTGATAAATAAATAAAACTTTAATCTTTTGGCTTATCATGTGTTGTTATTCTTGTGAATTCTTCATTTTTCAACTGTTGTTATTGTTTTGGTCAAAAATTACTGAAGTAATTAAGTGATCAAATTAGTTAAGTGAGGTAGTGTGCTAGAAATATGTGTTGAAAATATTTTGATTAAGTTGTTTGTAAAAACAGATTTCAGGATACAGCTCAGGATATAGAGCTGTATCTGTGATCAAACAATGAGCAAAAATGTAAAGGGGTGACACGAGATGTACGAGGAAAGCCCTTGATTAATCTAGATCGCCGGCATAAAACCTCGGGAGCTGACAATCGCAGCTGCCTTGTTCTTCTATTGCTTCAAATATCAGGATACAGTGCAGGATATGATGCGGATCAACTAGGTGTTACAATATAATTTGAGTACAAGTGTTGGTGTGTAGTGATTGCTAGTAGCTAGAGCGTAAAGTGTGCGAATGAAGTGAGTGCCTTAACTTGATCCGATCATACTATTTATAGCTAACCGAAAACAACTAACTTTCCTAATAAACCGAGATGCCCCGAATATTCCCAAGTAACCGTTGTAGTCCTGGTCTTTCGGGATCAACGTCTCTATCCCAACTGATTTGCCCGAGTCTTGGGGGAAGAAGTCTTCTTGAACGTTGGAGACTTGTAACTCTTAATCTGCACGTGATCAATTCAGTTAATACCAGGATATCGAACCAGGATGTTACCAATATCCTGATCCGGTATCCTGATCACAAGTAAACAATCAAAAGCAGAATATTAGTCAGGATATATATGCTCAGAAAATGACCCATAACAATTGTCCCCAAATATATCTGTTGGTATACCAAGCCAACGGATATATTTCAAAAACCCTTTCGCGCGAATCAAGGCAAATAAATCGAGATGACGGTCAAGATTGCACGATACAACTTCCAACGCGCTTTTAACTCGATGGACATCTACAACGCTCCTATATCTTCTCTCTTCTTGTTTGAAAACCAGATAACATCAACGGAGTCTCCAGGTAATTCCTTACTTCTTATTCATTTCCTGTCAATCTCTTTTCCTTTACCTGCAATGGCTACTAGAACTTTTTCTCAAACCGGTGAATCATCTGAGACCTTTATCCAGCAAAATCTTCTTAAAAATCCCGAGAAGGAGATCTGTGCTTTTGATAACGCGGACATTGCAGTGTTGAGAGCCTCTGGTGCGTTCCCCGATGGCACGGTTTTCAGACCATTTGATCGATCAGTTTGATCGGACGTTTCTTCTGCTGATTGGGTCTGCTTCCCGGCATACCCTTTCTTGCTAGGTCTTCGGTACCCGTTTCCCGAATTCATGATGCAATTCTTCTGGACTACCGGTATTTCCTTTGCCCAAACCATGCCCATGGTTTGGAGAGTATTAATCGTGCTCAACCAAATTAAAAACCTTCACTATCCCAACCTTTGCATCGAAGATATGCCAATCGCTTACCGCCTTCGATCCCATGGTTCCAGCCGGTTCCTGCTCTTTTCAATTCCAGCAAACCGCTTGTTCTTAAAGCCACCAAAAACGAAGATGGATGGCAACGCAAGTTCTTCTTCGTCAAACGGGACTCCATTCATGAGGGTGCTAGTCTTCCGGTGGAGTGGTTAACCACCGGTAGGATCATGAATGTCCCCATGTACTTCTAAACTTCTATCTTGTGCTAATATCTTCTTATTTGATCTTTTTGCAGTGAATTTTAAGGAAGTAGCTCCCCCTACTGCGGAATCAGAAAAAAGAATCAAAGCTGTTTACCAATTGCCTGTAAGTGACAGGAGTTTTATCACACATATCCCGAGTTCGAGCCAATATTCATCATCCGAAATGTCTGGTAAGAGTTACTTTTGAAATGACTATTCAATGTAATATAATATAATAAAGAGTAATAAGGATGGATGACTTTTCCCTTTATGCAGCACCAGCCAAAATCCCCGAGGTTTTTGACCTTGATGAGCTGGACATTTATTCTGATCAGGTCCAGATCAAGAAGGAACCTAGTCCCAAGGCCACGGCCTCATCCAAGCCCAGCAGCTCCAAGGCCATCATCATTCCCAAACCTTCGCCAGCTACTAAGCCCCGGAGTTCAAGTTCCCGTAAAAGGAAAGAGCCTGATTCTCCTGTTATCTCTGATACATTCCCCTATGAAAATCACGGGTTCATTGAGGCAAGCGGAATCATGACTTCTTTTCTTAACCAGGTTAATATCCTCGAGCCATATCCTGCACCTTATACCGCTTATAAGTATTTATTAAAATCAATACCTGTCCTCTTACTTTGCAGGGTCTCGAACGTCTGGTTCATTTATATCAAGAATCCTGTGGGCTCAACAAGAAGCTTGAATCCAAGTTGAAGATAGCCGAGGTTACCATCTCTGATCAGGGTATGATTGCAGCCGCCAAATCTCGGCATTACGAGGACAAGTTCAAGGCTATGACCCAAGAACACCAGGCCGCCCTCAACAAAGCTGCTCTCCAGGCCCAAGCCGATCTTGATGCTGCCCATGCTCAACACGAACAGGACATGATCAGCTACCGGGAAAGCCTTAAAAGTTCCGTCATCACTTCCCTTCTCCAGGCCAGGCTAAAGATGGCCAACGAAGCCAAAACACTGGGCTTCGAATGTCCTTCTTGGGACATCAATGCCTGGGAAACAAAGCTATGGAGTCTCAGTGGCACTTCTGCTAAACCTGCAGCTGAAGGATCTTTAAAGGCAGTTGAAAACCCAACTGATGCTGAGATGGATGCTCAGGTTGATCCTGAGACGGATGCTGCTGAAAATGCCACGAACGAAGAAGGCGCTGCCTCCTAAAACTTATTTCCCTTAAATTTGAGAGTTACGCTTGTTCGAACAATTTTATTTCTTGTCCTATGAACAGTTTCTATTTCTGCATTAAAACAACTTGATAGCCGAAGGTGGATGGGTCCTAGGTTTTAGGATGAAGCCTTCGGCTATCAACTGGTATTGCTTATTTCAGATAATTTCATCTTTCAATTTGTTTGTTATTGCCTTTCAATTTTTCGTTGCTTAGTTCGAATTTCAATTTTGCAAAATATCTTGACCAGGATACTCAACCAATATCTTTAAAACAGTTTATTCTACAAAATCTCGAACAATAGGGTTTTTAAAGAAAAAATATGGTTTGCTTAGAACTTATAAACCTTGTTTTGATAACATTTTTAACTCTGATTTTTTAAATCCAAGCATTGTATCCCAGATATTCTAACCGGATATCCTGAATCGTATTCCGAGAATATATCTTAATGATATATCCTAATCAGGGTGCTTTGAGCCTTAAACAAAGTTAATCAATTCATGTAAGGTTCACAAAGGAAAGATCATACCAGGAATTGAGTATAACCCTAGTATTAAACACCAACCCCTTTTGCGACTTTTCCCACTAAGATGTCCCCAGTCCAAGACACTTAGCCCAATTTTGATCTTTTGAGCTTCACACAATTGCTTTAGAAGGATTGTCCCCTGTGCATGAAGTCTATAAACACTTAGAAAATTTTTGAATATCAGTTCCAACTGTTTAGACAATTCTTGTGTTATAGGGGTTAAACCCAAAAATATACTGGAGATAAATCCTTAGTATCCTGGGGAAATCCCAAATTTTCATGCGCTACTGGCGGGAGTGTATAAACTCCAAGACTTAGAAAGGTGATAACCTTTAAACCTTAGAGAGTATGAAAATACCCTTTCATGAGAGAGGGTGATCAATCCTCATATACCTTTAGGATTCAGGATATAGCCAACAGTAACGAAATTGTCAGCCACTTTTACATTAACTGGTCCCGCCACCTTGAACTATTCCCGAATAACTTGCGCTCTAGGCGGGGTGTTTAAACCCAATTCGGAAGAAAGGTGAATACCTTTAAACCTATGAAGGGATCAGGATCCCTTAGACGTGAGAGAGGGGGCCAATCCTCTAATCTTCTGAAGTATCCTGAATGTATATCCTGGAGCTATATCTCGAAGCATATACTGCAAAACAACTGTAAGCTAAGGTGGGTGTTAGCTTGGCTAACACCCCTCCGATGCTTAAGTCAGTAATGGGATCAAAACAGTAAATAATATTAAAAGTTAATAAAAAAGACAGAATCCATACCATCCTGAGTTAGAATTTAAATTCCATACTCACTTGAAATAGAGTTTTAGATGTATAGCATTCCAGGATCTCGGTAGCATATCCCCCTTCATATTCTTGAGTCGGTATGATCCTTTTCCCAATTCTGATTCAACCTCATAGGGTCCTTCCAATTTTGGAGCCAACTTTCCATCAGCAGGATTAGTAGTATTCTGAAAAGCCTTTCTCAATACCCAATCTCCAACTTGAAATCTTCTAGTCCTTATATTCTTGTTATATGCTTTAGATATCCTCTGTTGATATGCTGCCATCCTTAGCCTTGCTGCGTCTCTTGTTTCATCAATAGTATCCAGTTCCTGGCATAGGACTTCAGGATTCTGCTCAGGATCCTAGAGGTTGGATCTTGCTGTAGGTATCACTATCTCTGTCGGAATTACTGCCTCTGCTCCAAATACTAAGGAAAATAGGGTTTGCCCAGTAGCATTCTTCACTGCCGTCCTATCAGCCCACAAAACAAAGGGTAATTCTTCTGCCCATCTTCCTTTCTTAGCCCCTAGTCTCTTTTTCAAGTTGTTGACAATTATCTTATTTGAGGATTCTGCTTGTCCATTTGCTTGAGGATGTACCGGAGTAGACGTGATCATTTTGATTCTCCAACTCTTGCAAAAGTCAGTAGTCTTTTTACTTATAAACTGGGATCCATTGTCACAAATGATTTCACCTGGTACTCCAAATCTGGTCAAGATATTCCTCTTTATGAAGGATACTACTTCTTGGTCTCTAACTTGAACAAATGCTTCAGCTTCAACCCACTTAGAGAAATAATCAGTCATTGCCAGCATAAAGACTTTTCCTCCTGGAGCTTTTGGTAATTTCCCTACTATGTCCATCCCCCATTTCATGAATGGCCAAGGGGAAGCTATAGGATATAGTGGTTCAGCTGGTTGATGTAGTATGTTACTGTGCCTTTGACATACATCACGTCTTCGAGCATATTCTGCAGCATCTTTCCTCATCGTTGGCCAATAATATCCTGTTCTTAATACTTTTGAGAACAATGACATGCCCCCAGTATGGTTACCACAATCCCCTTCGTGTATATCCTGAAGCACTTCCTTAGTTTCGGGATCCTCCAAGCACCTCAGATATGGTCCTGCAAGAGATTTCTTATACAAGACATTATTTATAATAGTGAATCGTGATACCTTCATTCTGAAGGCCTTAGGATTCTCATCCTTTGGGATGTGTCCTTCCTTGAGATATCTTATAATTGGAACCATCCAGGACTTGGGATTCTTCTCAGGATTCTCATCAGGATCCTGAATACTTAGTACTTCCTTATCCTGAGGATTCGTCGCAGGATATAAGATATGTAACATTCGTATTCGGGTTCTTTCCGGTATCCTGACTGATGATCCTAAATTCGCCAAGGCATCAGCTTCAGCATTATCCTCTCTTGGTACCTGTTCAAGTGTGAAAATATCGAAATATCCTGCTAACTTTTTGAGAATTTCGAGATACTCGATTAATTTCTCGCCTTTAACTGCATATGATCCCTTAAAATGATTAGTAATTAACAAGGAATCGACATATACTTGCAAATTTTTAATATTCATATTTTTAGCCAACTCTAATCCTGCAATTAAAGCCTCATATTCTGCTTCATTATTAGTGGCAGGGAATTCACATCTAATAGCCTGGGGTAATATGTCCCCCTGTGGCGATTTTAGTAGTATACCTAAACCTACACCTCTTACATTAGATGCACCATCTGTATATAATGTCCAGGATTCTAAGTTTTCTCCTAGCTGCTGTACTTCTAAGTCTACTTCATTTTGAATGTCACTACTGAAATCAGCCACAAAGTCAGCTAAAGCCTGAGACTTTATGGCATTTCTAGGCTCATAAACTAAATCATAGGCACTTAATTTTACTGACCACTTAGACATCCTGCCCGACATCTCGGGTTTCCTAAGCACGTTCTCAACAGGATAATTAGTTTTAACATGAATCCTATGTGTCTCGAAATAATGTCTAAGTTTGGTTGATGCCATAACTAGGGCTAATATCAATTTTTCTAGATGAGAATATCTAGTTTCAGCATCTAATAAACTTTTACTAACATAATAGACAGGATATTGCTGACCTTCATGGTCCTTTATAAGAACGGCACTTACAGCATTCCCTGATACTGCGAGGTATAGGGACAGTGGTTCACCATTTTCAGGCTTCATCAATAGAGTTGCAGTTGAGAGATATTGCTTCAAATCCTACAGGGCTGCTTCATGCTTCTCTTTCCATTCGAACTTCTTGTTTTTCTTCAGGATATCATAAAATTCCTTGCATTTCTCGGAGGATCTTGAGATAAATCTGTTCAATGCTGCTACTCGCCCTGTTAACCGTTGAACATCCTTCATATTTGAAGGTGATTTGATATCCAAGATAGCCTTAATCTGCTCTGGGCTTGCCTCTATTCATCTTTTAGTCACCATATATCCTAGAAACTTTCTTGCCCCCACTCCAAACTGGCATTTGGCAGGATTTAGTTTCATATTGTACTGGTCCAGGATATCAAATGCTCCTTTAATATCCTGGAGATGATCCTCAGCCTTCTTGGACTTGACTACCATATCCTCAATGTACACCTCCATGGTGTCCACCAGTTTGTCTTTAAACATCATGTTCACCAATATCTGGTATGTTGCACCTGCATTTTTCAAACCAAAAGGCATAGCATTATAACAGTAAATACCTGTTGGTGTCATGAAAGCAGTATCCTCCTGGTCTGAGGGTTCCATTTGGATCTGCTGGAATCCCGAGGATGCATCCATGAAGTTTAACATCTCATGACCGGCAGTGGCATCCACCATCGAGTCTATATGAGGCAGAGGGAACGGGTCTTTAGGACATGCTTTGTTCAAGTCTGTGTAATCTACACAAACTCTCCATTTCCCATTCTTCTTTTGAACCACGACCACATTTGCTAGCCACTTAGGAAATTTGACTTCTCTGATCATCTTGGACTTCAATAGTCTTTCAACCTCTTCTTGAATAATTATGTTTCGTTCTGGAGCAAACTTCCTTCTCTTTTGCTGGATAGGCTTGAAAGACCTGTCAATTCCAAGCTTGTGAGTTATAATATCCTTGGAAATACCTGTCATATCCTCGTGTTTCCACGCGAACGTCGACATCCTGCATTTTAGAAAATTAGTCAATTGATTTTCAATATCCTGAGGGATATTGGTTCCTACGAGCACCGAGATATCCGGATTATCCTAATCCAGGATAACTTTCTTTACATCCTGCTCCGAAGCCTCCATGATATCCTGGGCCCGCATCTTTAATTGCTATGCTGCATTAGGCTTGGTTGAGGATTTCATTGTGGATGAGTAGCATTCCTTCACCTCCTGCTAATCACTATCAACCTTGACAACCCCTCAAGAGATCTTGATGCACTGATGATAAATCGATGGCACAGCCTTCATATCATGGATCCATGGTCTGCCTAGTATTATGTTTGTTAGGGGTCATTTTCTTAACATACGTATCCTGACCAATATCCTGCCTTTGTTTGTTTATTTGTGACCAGGATGCTGGAAGAGGATATTGCTAACATCTTGGGCGATATCCTGAGGCTTATTGAATTAACCACGTGCAGGTTAAAGGCTGAGACTTGCTAACGGTCAAGAGGACTTCTTCTCCTCAAGACTCGGACGAATTTGTTGAGGGAGAGACGTTGAGCCCGAAAGACCAGGTCTACAACGTTCGAAGAAGGAATATTCGGTGGATCCCGCAAGTTTAGGGTAGTTTGTTATTTTATCTTTACTATAAATAGATGGGGGCGGATCAGCTTAGAACACACAATTTTTCACTAACACTCTCGTACACTTTCACTCTCTAGCTCATTGCAAACACCACACTTGTATTCAAGTTTCGTTGTAACACTTAGTCGATCCGTACCACATCCTGCACTGTATCCTGATTTTTGAAGCAATAGAAGAACTAGGCAGCTGCGATTGTCAGCTCCTGAGGTTTTATGCCGGCGATCTAGATTGATCAAGGGCTTTCCTCGTACATCTCGTGTCGTTTACTTTACTTTTACTCATTGATTGATCATAGATACAGCTCAATATCCTGAGCCGTATCCTGAATACTGATTTTCTAAACAACTTAACAAGCACACTTTTAATTTACTTTCTAGCACACTACCTCACTTTACTAATTTGATCACTAAATTGCTTCGGTAATTTTTGACCAAAATAATTTGGCGCCCACCGTGGGGCAAGTGGTGCTCTCTTTACTAATTTTTTTTTTGTCAAATCGCTAATCGGTTTTCTATTTTCAAAACTTTTTGCCACATTGTCCATAATGGCCTCAAGATCAAACATGAGTTCCTCTACTGTGTCTGCTATGACTTCTGCTACTACCGGTTCGGTGCTTCCACCACCTCCTCCAAGGATGCCAGCCTCTACACAATCTCAAGATGTTATCCCTACTCGGAGTGTCCAGGGATCTGCTCCCGTTTTAGCTTCTAATGATGAAATTTTAACCTTATTTGGAAGTGTGCAGGAACAAATGAGGCAGCAACAGGAAACAAACCAGATGCTTTTAAGGGAAATACAACTCCTGAAGTCTGGCTCGAGCAGATCTGCTGAGGATATTTTCACTCCATTACATCCCAGAACGTTGAACTTCAGTTCAGCTGTGTATACTGAGGATAACAGGGGGAATATTGTGCCCAGTCTTCCTCAGAATCATACTCCTGAAATACCCTCCTCGGTCAGGATGTCAACCATGAGGAGCTCAGGATATGCTTCAGGATATGGGCAAAATCCTCCAACGGGTAACGTGTCGAATAATAATAATAATACTCATGCTACTAACAGTGGTGGATCTTTGCAGGATACAGGCGTAACATCAGCACTTACCAGGGAACTTCAGAAGTTGAAGGACATGATATCTAGTGTACCTGGGGTGGTCCAGCCGATCCCGGAAGTGTCTCAAGACAACCACAAGATATCTCGTTTTGCATATCCTATCTGTGGTGCTGAGATCCCAAAGAGATTCCAAACCCCCAACATGAAGCTTTATGATGGGACTACGGATCCTGAGGAGCATATTGCTCAGTATAGGGAAAGAATGGAGATTAACCCTATCCCTCCGGAGCTCAAGGAAGCGTGCTTGTGCAAGGGATTTGGTTCTACTCTAACAGGATCAGCCTTAAAATGGCTGTTAAACGTTCCTCCTCACTCAATTACTTCATTTGCTCATTTGGTTAATTTATTTAACAGTCAATTTTCTTGTAGTCAGAGTTTTGAGAAACTAACCAGTGATCTTTACAGGATAACTCAAGGGCCTCAGGAATCCTTGAGGGATTATGTGAACAAATTCAGTCGAGAATCCTTGGATATCCCACATCTTGATGTTGCAACAGCTGTGCAAGCTTTTAAAATGGGATTACAAAAGGATTCTCAGTTTTATCAGGATCTTGTAATGAATCCCTGCAGGAATCTCGACGAAGCTCGTAACAGGGCTTTGAGATATATCCGTCTGGAAGATGACAGGAAGATGCAAGAAAGGATGAACTCATCCAACACTTATGACTCAACTAATAGGAAGTCAGAATCCTCGTTCAAGTCATATCGGCCTAAGCCGTATAGTAGAAATGAAAACAAAAGAGTGAATGCTGTCGAAGATGAGGATCCTGAAGAGTATCCTGAGTTGTCCGAATATTGCTTTTCTGTTAATATTCCTGAATTGATGTATGCTATGCAGGGTCTAGGAGACAAGGCTAGGTGGCCTCGAAAGAATCAACAAAAGGCTGACTGGAAAGATAAGTCAAAATGGTGTGCTTTCCACGAAGATTTCGGACATGTGACTGAGGATTGCATTGCTCTAAGGAAAGAAATAAGCTATCTTCTAAGCAAGGGATATCTGAAAGATCTCTTAGGAAGAAAGAACAATAAGGGTCAGGATACTGAGAAGGATCCTGAGCGAGCAGCATCACCTCCCGCGGATGCCAAGATAATCAACTTCATTTCGGGAGGATCCGACATTTGTGGAACTTCGTATTCGGCAGCAAAGAGACATGCAAAGGAAGCCAAGGCCGAAAGGGGAGACAAACCTGTCAGGATGACTACTCTCACAACTGACAAAGTGATCACTTTTGATGCTTATGACAGGGATACTGTCCAAGATCCTCACCATGATGCTCTGGTAATAACGTTATATGTGGCTAACCATTTTGTACGCAGGATACTGGTTGATAATGGCAGCTCCGTCAACATAATCCAACTAGAAACTCTGAAGAGAATGAATGTATCTCCAATGGATATCACTTCAAAGTCTACCGTGCTTGTTGGATTCAGTGGAGAGGCTAGAAACACAGTGGGAGAGATAAAGTTGCCAGTATACGTTGAAGGAGTCAACTCGATACAACGTTTCTGTGTGATGGATTCTCTATCCTGCTATAACATCATACTGGGAAGACCGTGGATTCACGATATGAAGGCCGTGCCATCAACATATCACCAATGCATCAAGATACCTACCCCTTGGGGAGTGGCCAAAGTTGATAGTGATCAGCAGGAGGCGAAAGAATGCTACTCATCCTCGATGAAATCCTCAACCAAACCTAGTGCAGCATAGCAATTAAAGACGCGGGCCCAGGATATCGTGGAGGATCCGGAGCAGGATGTGAAGAAAATTATCCTGGACCAGGATAATCCCGATATTTCGGTGCTCGTAGGGACCAATATCCCTCAGGATATTGAAGAAGAATTAATTAACTTTTTGAAATGCAGGATGTCTACGTTTGCATGGAAGCATGAGGATATGACAGGCATATCCAAAGATATTGTCACTCACAAGCTTGGAATTGATAAATCATTCAAGCCTGTGCAGCAAAAAAGAAGGAAGTTTGCTCCTGAGCGGAACACAATTATCCAGGAGGAAGTTGAGAGATTATTAAAATCCAGAATGATCAGGGAGGTTAAGTTCCCAAGGTGGCTAGCAAACGTGGTTGTAGTACAGAAGAAAAATGGGAAATGGAGAGTTTGTGTGGACTACACAGACTTGAACAAAGCTTGTCCTAAAGACCCATTTCCTCTTCCCCACATTGATGCAATGGTAGATGCCACTGCCGGGCATGAAATGCTGACCTTCATGGACGCATCTTCAGGATTTCAACAGATCCAAATGGAACCTTCTGACCAGGAGGATACTGCCTTCATGACACCAACAGGTATTTATTGTTATACAGCTATGCCTTTTGGTTTGAAAAATGCAGGTGCAACATACCAAAGATTGGTAAACATGATGTTCAAAGACAAACTGGGGGACACCATGGAGGTATATATCGATGATATGGTGGTGAAATCTAAAAAGGCTGAGGATCACCTCCAGGATATCAAGGGAGCATTTGATATCCTGGATCAATACAACATGAAGCTGAATCCTGCGAAATGCCATTTCGGAGTGGGGGCAGGAAAGTTTCTTGGATATATGGTGACAAAGAGGGGGATAGAAGCGAGCCCAGAGCAGATCAAAGCTATCCTGGATATAAAATCAACCTCAAACATGAAGGACGTACAAAGATTAACAGGCCGAGTAGCAGCTTTAAACAGGTTTATCTCGAGATCCTCAGAGAAATGTAAAGATTTTTATGATATCCTGAAGAAGAACAAAAAATTCGAATGGGGTGAGAAGCATGAAGCGGCCCTACAGGATTTGAAGCGATATCTCTCAACCGCACCTCTATTAATGAAGCCTGAAAATGGTGAACCACTATCCCTGTACCTTGCTGTATCAGGGAATGCTGTAAGTGCCGTTCTTATAAAAGACCATGAAGGTCAGCAATATCCTGTTTATTATGTTAGTAAAAGTTTGCTAGATGCTGAAACTAGGTATTCTCATTTAGAAAAATTGATACTAGCATTAGTCATGGCATCAACGAAACTTAGGCATTATTTCGAGACACATAGGATACATGTTAAAACAAATTATCCAGTCAAAAATGTGCTTAGGAAACCAGAGATGTCAGGCAGGATGGCCAAGTGGTCAGTAAAGTTGAGTGCTTATGATTTAATATATGAACCTAGAAATGCCATAAAATCTCAGGCTTTAGCTGACTTTGTGGCTGACTTTAGTAGTGACATTCAGGACGAGGTAGACCTAGAAGTTCAACAGTTAGGAGAATCCTCAGGATCCTGGACATTATATACTGACGGTGCATCTAATGTAAGAGGAGTAGGATTAGGAATACTACTAAAATCGCCACAGGGGGACATATTACCCCAGGCTATTAGGTGTGAATTTCCTGCTATTAATAATGAAGCAGAGTATGAGGCTTTAATTGCGGGATTAGAGTTGGCTAAGAGCATGAGTATCAAAAATTTGCAAGTATATGTTGAGTCTTTGTTAATTACTAACCATTTTAATGGATCCTATGCAGTTAAGGGTGAGAAATTAATCGAATATCTCGATATTCTCAAAAAATTAGCAGGATATTTCGATGTTTTTATACTTGAACAGGTACCAAGGGAGGATAATGCTGAAGCGGATGCCTTAGCAAATTTGGGATCATCGATCAAGATACCTGAAGGGACGCAAATACCAATATTACATGTCCTATATCCTGCAACGAATCCTCAGGATAAAGAAGTAGCTGGTATTCAGGATCCTGGAGTAGAACATCCTGAAGAGGATCCTAAATCCTGGACGGCTCCAATCATGAGATATCTCAAAGAAGGACACATCCCTGGAAATGAAAATCCTAAGGCATTTAGGATGAAGGTATCACGATTCACTATTATAAATAATATTTTATACAAGAAATCTCTTGCAGGACCGTATTTGAGGTGCTTGGAGGATCCTGAAGCCAAGGAAGTACTTCAGGATATACATGAAGGGGATTGTGGTAACCATGCTGGGGGCATGTCGTTATTCTCAAAAGTATTAAGGACAGGATATTATTGGCCAACGATGAGAAAAGATGCCGCAGAATATGTTCGAAGATGTGACGCATGTCAAAGACATAGTAACATACTGCATCAGCCGGCTGAACCATTATATCCTATTGTTTCCCCTTGGCCATTTATGAAGTGGGGTATGGACATAGTGGGAAAGCTACCAAAAGCTCTGGGAGGAAAAGTCTTTATGCTAGCAATGACGGATTATTTCTCTAAGTGGGTTGAGGCAGAAGCATTTGTTCAAGTTAGAGACCAAGAAGTAGTATCCTTCATCAAGAGGAATATCCTGACCAGATTCGGAGTACCAACCGAGATAATCTGTGACGATGGTTCTCAGTTTATAAGTAAGAGGACTACTGACTTTTGCAAGAGTTGGGGAATCAAAATGATTACATCTACTCCGGTACATCCTCAAGCAAATGGACAAGCAGAATCCTCAAACAAGATAATTGTCAATAACTTAAAGAAAAGGCTTGGAGCCAAAAAAGGAAGATGGGCAGAAGAATTACCCTTTGTTTTATGAGCTGATAGGACAACGGTAAAGAATGCAACAGGCCAAACCCCATTTTCGTTGGTATTTGGAGCAGAAGCAATGATTCCAACGGAAATGACAATACCTACTGCAAGATCTACCTTAAGTGATCCTAAGCAGAATCCTGAAGCCTTGAGTCAGGATTTAGAACTATAGATGAAAAGAGAAATGCGGCAAGACTAAGGATGGCAGCATATCAACAGAGAATATCCTGGGCATATAACAAGAATATTAGAACCAGAAGATTTAAGGTTGGAGATTGGGTGTTAAGAAAGGCTTTTCAGAATACTACTAATCCTGCCGATGGCAAGTTAGCTCCAAAATGGGAAGGACCATATGAAGTTGAATCAGAAGCAGGGAAAGGAGCATACAGACTCAAGAATATGGAGGGGGATATGCTACCGAGATCTTGGAATACTATACACCTTAAGCTCTATTTCAAGTGAGTTTAGAATTAAATTTCTAACTCAGAATGGTATGAATTCTATCTTTTTTAAATATGTTTTGGTTTAATTTATTCTTTGAAACTCAATACTGACTTAAGCATCGGAGGGGTGTTAGCCAAGCTAACACCCACCTTAGTTTACAATTGTTTTGCAAGATATGTTTCAGGATATAGCTCCAGGATATGTACTCAGGATAACTCGGAAGATTAGAGGATTGGCCCCCTCTCTCACGTTTAAGGGATACTGATCCCTTCACAGGTTTAAAGGTATTCACCTTTCTTCCGAATTGGGTTTAAACACCCCGCCTGGAGCGCAAGTTATTCAGGGATAGTTCAAGGTGGCGGGACCAGTCCATGTAAAAGTGGCTGACAATTTCGTTACTGTTGGCTATATCCTGAATCCTAAAGGTATATGAGGATTGATCACCCTCTCTCACGAAAGGGTATTTTCATACTCTCTAAGGTTTAAAGGTTTTCACCTTTCTAAGTCTTGGAGTTTATACACTCCCGCATGTAGCGCATGAAAATTTGGGATTTTCCCCAGGATACAAGGGATTTATCTCCAGTACATCCTTGGGTTTTGCCCTTGGGACGTAAAAAATTGCCTATGGAAACTGACATTCAGAAGATTTCTAAAGTATTTGAAGACATTGTACACAGGGGACATTCCCACCAAGGTGGTGGTGTAAAGCTAAAAGGATGAGGTTTGGAACTAATGCACTAAGTACCTTGCACAGGGGACATCTTCATTGGAAGAGTTGCAAAGGGATTGAAGTTTGGTAATAGGTTTATACCCTATTTCTGGTATGATCTTTCCATTGTAAGCCTCATTTAAGTTTTTAGTGACATTATGTTAAGTATCCTGATATATATCTTCAAAGTCCTTTTAAGGATATTTGATTAGGGTGTTTGAAACTAGTATTAGTTTAGAACTTTGATCATTTAATATTATCAAAACTTGGTTTTGAAAAAGATAGAGTGTTTTTCACTTTCTAAAGAAATTTCTACAAAGTTGAAGGAACGTTTGGAAATTCTATCTAATAAAAGGATTTTACAGTATACCGCTGAGCATACTGATCAGGATATTTTATAAGATAACAATACAAAATCTTTACAAAGCTAAGAGTCACACCAAGTAATGCAAGGTAACAGAAAATAAGACAAAAGATAGTTATATTATTAACAAGTCAAAAGTTGTGCTTTTGGTTTCACCTAAAACCAAGGCCCATCCGCCAAAAGCACGATCAGTTTTTACCATATTTGTGTAACGGTTGCAGGGTATGTCTCAAAACAGGACCTGTCCACCTACAACCGTTATCCCATTCAAAACAAGTTATACTAATTGATGACCAAGGGCTTCGTCCTAAAACCTAGGACCCATCCACCTTTGGTCATCACATTGTTCTAGTGCAGGAAATGTAAATTGTTCAAAGACAGGAAAAGTAAATTGTTTATGCAACCACAACCATGAAATTAAAAAGTGGGCTCCGGCCTTCGCACGTATATCCATCATCGCCCACTCTGCTGCCTAAGGGGCAACACCCTCTTGAACAGCAACCTCCTTCCCAGCGTTTGCACCAGCATCAGCCTCAGGATTCTTCTCGGCATCACCACCAGCATTGGCCGCTTCCTCTGCCGCCTTAGAAGGCTCTTCACCAGTATGTTTTGCAGGATGAGCAACGGGATGACCTCCGAGGCCCTGTAGTTTCTCCTCCCAAGCCTTTACATTCCAGGAGGGGCATTCAAAACCCAGATCCATGGCCTCATAAGCCATCCTTATCCTGGCTTGGAGAAGAGAGACGACCACAGAAGCTTTTAGGCTATCCCGGTATGAGCTCATATTCTGCTGATATTGAAGAAGAGCGGCATCCAGTTTGGCTTGAGCATCCTCATTGGCTTTGTGAAGAGTAGCCTGGTGATCCCGGATCATTGCCTTGTATTTGTCTTCGTAATGTTGGGATTTAGCAGCTGCAATGGTTCCTTGGTCGGCTATGGTGGCCTCAGCTTTCTCCAGCTTGATCTCCAACATCTTGTTAAGCCCGCAAGCATCTTCATACAAGTGCATAAGACGATCCAGACCCTATCAATAAAGACATAGGTATTGATGTAAAAAATAAGCAGGATAAGGGCTAACATACTCGTGCAGGATATCGAAGAGAAAATTCTACCTGTTTGAGGAATGAGGTGGCTTCATTGAACCCATGATTCTCGAGAGAGAATGTTTCGGAAACAGATGGGGAATCCGTCTCCTTTCTCTTCCGAGAGCTGGATGCCCGGGTCCTGGATGCCGGAGGGCCTTTGGGAGTAGAAACAGTCTTCGAGGAGGTAGGCTTTGGTGTAGCAGACGGCTTTGGCTTGGATTCTTGTTTGATGGGTTCAAGGCTGGAGTAGCAATCCAACTCATCAAGTTCAAAACCTTCAAGGTTGACGACTGGTACTACACGAGGGAAGATGTTCTTAAATTTATTATACTTTTGAAAAATAATTTATATGTTGAGAATGGGCTTACCAGACATTTCTGAGCTTGATTTCTGGCTTGAATCGGTAAGAGACAGGGAGAAAGTTCTTTCACTAGCAGGAAGACGGTATATTTCTTCGATCTTGGCTTCGGATTCTGCACTAGGAGGCACTAAATCTCTGAAATTGGCTGCATAAAAACATCAGGATATAAGTCTGGGATACAGTTTGAAGATACAATTGGGGATATTTCTAAAACCCTAAATCCTACCCTTGGTTAACCATTTAACCGGTAGATCAAAACCCTTATCAATAGAGTCTCTTTTTACGAAAAAGAATTTTCATCGCCATCGATCCTCGTTCTTGGTGGCTTTAAGAACCAGGGGGTTCTTAGAGGTAGAAAACAGAAGATAACGATGGTTGCCGTGGGATCTCAACCGGTATGCTATAGGAAGGTCCTCAACAAGTAGGTTAGGAAAATGACGAGATTTGATTTGATCCAGCACTATTAAAACTCGCCAAACCATTGGCATAACCTGGGCGTAACTAAGGCCGGTGAGGTCGAAAAAGCTAGAAATAAAGGGTGGAAACGGGTACCGGAGTCCAAGAGAGAAGGGGTAGGCGAAGAAACAAACCCACTCATCGGATATTGCATTTGATCGGGCTTCCCGATCAAAAGGGCGAAAGACTGTTCCGGTGGGAAAGGCACCGGAATCTTTAAGAGCAGCGATGTCGGCATTGTTGAAGCAGCAGATCTCCTTTGCTGGATCAACAATGAAGTTCTGGCTTACGAGGCTTGAGGCTGGTCGGTCCGATCGGGATTTCGTTCGTGGTGCCATAAAAAGTATCGAGCAAACTAAAGGCGATTCAAGAAAGAAGGATAGAAAGAGAAATACCTGATGTCCGCTTGAAGATAAGGATAATTGTAATAAGGAGTCCCTCGGTTAATATAGGATGAATATAGGGGGTAAAGAGTAAATAATGCTTTGGAAGTTGCACCACTATCATTTCAAGGGTCTAGTCGTATTAATTACCTTAAGTTATGAGGTGAAACTTTTGAAATATATCCGTTGGATTGGTATCCCAACCGATATATTTGGGGACAATTGTTAGGGGTCATTTTCTTAACATACGTATCCTGACCAATATCCTGCCTTTGTTTGTTTATTTGTGACCAGGATGCTGGAAGAGGATATTGCTAACATCTTGGGCGATATCCTGAGGCTTATTGAATTAACCACGTGCAGGTTAAAGGCTGAGACTTGCTAACGGTCAAGAGGACTTCTTCTCCTCAAGACTCGGACGAATTTGTTGAGGGAGAGACGTTGAGCCCGAAAGACCAGGTCTACAACGTTCGAAGAAGGAATATTCGGTGGATCCCGCAAGTTTAGGGTAGTTTGTTATTTTATCTTTACTATAAATAGATGGGGGCGGATCAGCTTAGAACACACAATTTTTCACTAACACTCTCGTACACTTTCACTCTCTAGCTCATTGCAAACACCACACTTGTATTCAAGTTTCGTTGTAACACTTAGTCGATCCGTACCACATCCTGCACTGTATCCTGATTTTTGAAGCAATAGAAGAACTAGGCAGCTGCGATTGTCAGCTCCCGAGGTTTTATGCCGGCGATCTAGATTGATCAAGGGCTTTCCTCGTACATCTCGTGTCGTTTACTTTACTTTTACTCATTGTTTGATCATAGATACAGCTCAATATCCTGAGCCGTATCCTGAATATTGATTTTCTAAACAACTTAACAAGCACACTTTTAATTTACTTTCTAGCACACTACCTCACTTTACTAATTTGATCACTAAATTGCTTCGGTAATTTTTGACCAAAACAATGTTATAGCAGGATAGGGAGTCCATCACACAGAAACGTTGTATCGAGTTGACCCCTTCAACATATACTGGTAACTTTATTTCTCCCACTGTGTTCCTGGCCTCTCCACTGAACCCAACAAGCACGGTGGATTTTGAAGTAATATCCATTGGAGATACATTCATTCTTTTCAAAGTTTCTAGTTGGATTATGTTGACGGAGCTGCCATTATCCACCAATATCCTGCGTACAAAATGGTTAGCCACGTATAATGTTATTACGAGAGCATCATGGTGAGGATCCTGGACAGTATCCCTGTCATCACTGTCGAAAGTGATCACTTTATCAGTTGTGAGGGTAGTCATCCTGGCTGGTTTATCTCCCTCTCGGCCTTAGCTTCCCTTGTATGTCTCTTGGCCGCAGAATATGAAGTCCCACAAATGTCGGATCCTCCTGAAATAAAGTTGATTATCTTGGCATCCGCAGGGGGTGATGCTGCTCGTTCAGATCCTTCAGATATCCCTTGCTTAGAAGATAACTTATTTCCTTTCTTAGGGCAATGCAATCCTCAGTTATTGTCCGAAATCTTCATGGAAGGCACACCATTTGGATTTATCCTTCCAATCAGCTTTTTGTTGATTCTTTCGAGGCCACCTAGCTTTGTCTCCTAAACCGTGCATAGCATACATTAACTCAGGTATATTAACAGAAAAGCAATATTCAGATAATTCAGGATATTCTTCAGGATCCTCGTCTTCAACAACATTCACTTTCTTGTTGTCATTTCTGCCATATGGCCTAGAGCGATATGGTTTATACGAGGATTCTGATTTCCTATTGGTTGATTCATAGGTCGAGGTGGAATTCATCCTCTCTTGCATCTTCTTATCATCCTCCAAGCGAATATATCTCAAGGCCCTGTTACGAGCTTCGTCGAGATTCCTGCAGGGATTCATTACAAGATCCTGATAAAACTGAGAATCTTTTTGTAATCCCATCTTAAAAGCCTGCACAGCTGTTGCAACATCAAGATGTGGGATATCCAAGGATTCCCGACTAAACTTGTTCACATAATCCCTCAAGGATTCCTGAGGCCCTTGAGTTATCCTGTAAAGATCACTGGTTAGTTTCTCAAAACTCCGGCTGCAAGAAAACTGACTATTAAATAAATTAACCAAATGAGCAAACGAAGTAATTGAGTGAGGAGGAACGTTTAACAGCCATTTTAAGGCTGATCCTGTCAAGGTAGAACCAAAACCATTGCAGAGACATGCTTCATTGAGATCTGGAGGGATAGGGTTGATCTCCATCCTTTCCCTATACTGGGCAATATTCTCTTCAGGATCCGTGGTTCCGTCATAGAGTTTCATGTTGGGGGATTGAAATCTTTTCGGGATTTCAGCATCACAGATAGGATGCGCAAACCGGGATATCCTGTGACTGTCTTGGGTCACTTCTGGAATCGGCTGGATCACCCCAGGCACACTGGATATCATGTCTTTCAGCTTTTGGAGTTCTCTGGAAAATGCAGATGTCATACCTGCATCCTGCAAAGATCCAACACCATTAGTAGCAAGAGTGTTATTATTATTAGATACATTACCAGTCTGGGGATTCTGGCCATATCCTGAAGCATATCTTGAGCTTCTCACGGTTGATACTCTTATTGAACAGGGTATCTCAGGAGTATGATTCTGGGAATGGCTTGGCATGATATTCCTCCGGTTATCCTCAGTGTAAACAGCAGAACTGAAGTTCAAAGCCCTGGGTTGCAAAGGAGTGACAGTTTCTTCAGCAGGCCTACTTGGGCCGGATTTCAAGAGTTGTATCTCTCTCATCAACATCCGATTAGTTTCCTGCTGCTGCCTCATCTGTTCCTGTACACTACCAAACAAATTCAGAATTTCGTCATTAGAAGCCAAAACAGGACCAGATCCCTGGGCACTGGGAGCAGGGATAACATCCCGAGCCACATGACACTCAGTTCCTTGTGAAGAGGCTTGCATTCTTGGAGGGGGAGGTGGAAGCACCGAACCAATTGTTGCAGAGGTTGTAGCAGACATGGTGGAAGAGCTCATGTTTGATCTC
Organism: Helianthus tuberosus; assembly: GCA_030545235.1. Lineage (NCBI taxonomy): Eukaryota > Viridiplantae > Streptophyta > Magnoliopsida > Asterales > Asteraceae > Helianthus > Helianthus tuberosus. Next base: position 69,249,699 of record CM060407.1, read on the forward strand.
GAGGCCATTGAAAACAATGTAGCAAAAAGTTTTGACAATAGAAAACCGAGTAATGGTTTTACTAAAGTTTTTAGTAAAAATAGCACCACTTGCCCCACGGTGGGCGCCAAATTGTTTTGGTCAAAAATTACCGAAGCAATTAAGTGATCAAATTAGTTAAGTGAGGTAGTGTGCTAGAAATATGTGTTGAAAATATTTTAATTAAGTTGTTTGTAAAAACAGATTTCAGGATACAACTCAGGATATAGAGTTTTATCTGTGATCAAACAATGAGCAAAAATGTAAAGGGGTGACACGAGATGTACGAGGAAAGCCCTTGATCAATCTAGATCACCGGCATAAAACCTCGGGAGCTGACAGTCGCAGCTGCCTTGTTCTTCTATTGCTTCAAATATCAGGATACAGTGCAGGATATGATGCGGATCAACTAGGTGTTACAATATAATTTGAGTACAAGTGTTGGTGTGTAGTGATTGCTAGTAGCTAGAGAGTAAAGTGTGCGAATGAAGTGAGTGCCTTAACTTGATCCGATCATACTATTTATAGCTAACCGAAAACAACTAACTTTCCTAATAAACCGAGATGCCCCGAATATTCCCAAGTAACCGTTGTAGTCCTGGTCTTTCGGGATCAACGTCTCTATCCCAACTGATTTGCCCGAGTCTTGGGGGAAGAAGTCTTCTTGAACGTTGGAGACTTGTAACTCTTAATCTGCACGTGATCAATTCAGTTAATACCAGGATATCGAACCAGGATGTTACCAATATCCTGGTCCGGTATCCTGATCACAAGTAAACAATCAAAAGCAGAATATTAGTCAGGATATATATGCTCAGAAAATGACCCATAACAGTTATTTACTTTCTTTGAATTCATAAGTATAAAATAAAGGTTTAATAAATCATGTCAAAAAGTTTTAGGATATGATCAAGGATCAAATATCCTATAATTGATCAATTCAAAAAAGCAGTATAGTTCAAGTATCATGTGTCCTGTTGTCAAAGGATAAGGGTCACTTATATAAATAATGAATAAAATTAAAGTAATTAAGGATCATACCTGAGAATCCAAGTTAGGATCCTAAATCTTTAACATTTACAACTAGGATAACCAAAAGTCAAACCTTAGTAAAAGGTAAGGATCAAGGATCCTTGGCTGTTTGACTTCAAAAACCTGAAATGGAACATAACTTGGGACTAAGCCAATATAAGAGAAGAGTTAGCAACTGGGGACAAGCCCAACAATTCTGGGGACAAGCCCAATATACTGGGGACAAGCCCAAAAAAAAAAAACACTGGGGACAAGCCCAAAAAACTAGGGACAAGCCCAAAAAACTGGGGACAAGCCCAAAGGATCTTGTGTAAACTGGAGTATGGCCCTCACTGGCGACTATCCAAACTTAGTGACATGAAGATGCCAAAACCTTAGCTAACATGAAAACGTTAGAAACCTTAGGAACGGATGTATGGTACGTCTACCATTATACGTAGGATCCCGGATACAGCCAGTACAATGAAATTGTCAGCCCCTAAAGCTAGTACTGGTCCCATTGCCATGAACTGTACCAGGATCATCGTGCGCTACTGGCGATACTGGGGACAGGCCCAAAAAACTAGGGTCAAGCCCAAAAAACTGGGGTCAAGCCCAAATAACTGGGGTCAAGCCCAAACAACTAGGGTCAAGCCCAAATACCTGGAGACTTCTGTGGATACTCAATCCTTCATTAAGGATACATGAACCTTCTGCAAAACTCAGAATCAAGTGAAAGGAGGATAAAGGATCTAGGATCCTTTTCCTTGTATATAGGATAATTAAAGGATGAAATAGTTTGAGATTAGTTCATTACCAAAATGAGGATACTCTGTCCTGTAAGGATCCTTCCAGAATATCGATCATGAAAATGGTTGAGGATCTTGGATCCTTACTACATGAAATATTTCTTCAGGTGGACAGCATTCCAAGCTCTTGGTAGCAAATCTCCTTCCATTGTTAGCAATCGATATGCCCCCTTTCTTGCCTCAGCTTCAATCAGGTAGGGGCCTTCCCACTTTGGTGCCAACTTTCCATCAGCAGAATTTGTGGTATTCTGAAATGCTTTCCTCAATACCATATCACCAACTTGGAATTTCCTGATCCTGACATTTTTGTTGTAGGCTCTGTTAGGGCATGAATTTTATGCTAAGGATCATCTATCCTGAGTCTGGGCATGGATCACGGGTCCTTAATGGATGATGCGGATAGTCTGAGGATCCAGAGTCTGAGGATCACGCGTCTGAGGATCACGAGTCTGAGGATCAGGATCCTTTATGTTTTGCACGTTTTTAATGTGTAAATGCAGGTAATGGACGTAGTGGACCACTTCTTTGCTGGAATCTCGTGGAATATGCTTTTAGGCACGTGCATATTGAAGAAATAACCGTTAGTGGTGGTCATGGGTGACTTCCACCTTTTTCGGGAAGTTAGTTAGTTGTTTTTTCTTATCTTTTTAAGGGGAAACAAGCTCAAAAAAGGCATAAGTCGTACACACCACAGAAAAAAAACACTTAACACACGAATTCTCTGCAAACACTTAGCAAAAAACACACACTTTCACTAGAAATTCATTGTATCAAGCTTGTTTTCTTCCGGAGTTGTACAAGGATCACTGCTGTTTTTGCAATATAGTTGGTGATCGGTAGTTTCCATCACCCGAGGTTTTTTATGCCGGAGATCTTCTAAAGATCAAGGGCTTTTTCCTCGTATAAATCTCGGTGTTCATCGTCGATTTCATATACTTGTTGTTCATACAATTAACCAAGCATCATACCTCACAAAATCAGATTTGGTTGCATTATCCTTGTGTGATTTTGGACCAAAACAGTTTGGCGCCCACCGTGGGGCAATTGGTGCTTCAATTCTGAGAAATTTTGTTCATTTCAGTTCATTACCTTCAACCACATGGCTTCTCAGGGAAAACTACTCCAAGTTCTATGTCGACGGTCACTTTTTCACAGGGCATTCCGCCTTTGCATCATCTCCCCCTTGCATTCCAGAAGAATGCTGAGAATTCTCCAAAGAAGACAACCCCCGTTTTCACAAAACCAACTGTTGTTTCTTCCTCTACACTTACTAACATTGATTTTTATGCTTTGATTGTGCAGATGAAGGATCACATGCAACAGCAGGTCAAAACTAATGGCAGGATCCTTCGCGAAATTGATAAATCAGCAGAGGATCACTCCCCTTTGATGTCGAGGTCGCTGAATTTCGACACTCCGGTCATAACTTCCCAGCACTTTGCAGCTCCATATGTCCAATACCAGGGTGCATCAATAGGAATGCGTTCTGGATCATCGGTAATGTCTCAGGCTCGAGGATCCTCCTTCCAGCCTTCAGGATCCTCATTTCAGCATCAGGGATTCTTCACCAGTTTAGGAGGATGCATGGGGACGCAGCCAATTCAGGGATCCTCCTCTCAGGTTCAAGGATCCTCTCAGGTTCAAGGATCCTCTCAGGTTCAAGGTTTCTCCTCTCAGGTTCAAGGATCCTCTCAGGTTCAAGGATCCTCACAGGTTCAAGGATCCTCTCAGGTTCAAGGATCCTCACAGGTTCAAGGATCCTCTCCGGTTCAAGGATCCTCTCAGGTTCAAGGATCCTCTCAGGTTCAAGGATCCTCTCAGGTTCAAGGTTCCTCCTTCCAGGTTCAAGGATCTTCATCTCAGGTTTCCGGATCTATGGATTATCCTCCAAGACCTACATTCACAGCACTTCAAGGATCCAACATCTTCCAGGATCAAGGATACTTAAGGAGTGTGCAACCCGGAAGTTCAGATGTTTATCTAGGAGACTTCATACCAATGCAGACCATTGCATCCTCTGGTCCCTCGGTTATGCCAGAATCTTGCCAACATGGATTCACATCTAGAATTCCAAATTTGAATCATTCAGGAGAGATACCGAAGAGGTTTCAGACATCAAATCTGGTTGCTTGTGCAAGGGCTTTGGATCCACACTTACCGGATCGACGTTAAAATGGCTGCTAAGTCTTCCTCCTTACTCTATTACTTCATTTGCTAATCTAGTTAATTTTTTTAATAGCCAATTCTCATGCAGTAGGAGATTTGAACGATTAACTAGTGATTTATATAGGGTAACTCAAGGTCACAATGAATCACTTAGATATTACTACAGCTCTAGAAGCCTTTGAAATGGGTTTGCTTAGGGATTCAATGTTCTATGATGATCTTGTCATGACCCCTTGCAGGAACTTAGATGAGGAAAGAAACAGGGCCCTTAGGTTCATCCGTTTAGAGGATGACAAAAGGATCCACGAGAGATTGTCAGGATCCTCAAAGCAAGACAAATAAAGATCCTATCTCAAGGATAACTGATCCAAGCAATACTCCAAGCATGACAACCAGAATGTGCATGCTGTGGAACAAGAGGAAGATGATGAGGATTATCCTCCTATTTCTGAATATTGTTTTCCTGCTGATAATAATGAACTAATCCTTTCTATGCAGAGTTTAGGTGACAAGGTTAGGTGGCCAAGGAAGAATGACAAACCGCCTGCCACCAAAGACGAATCGAAATGGTGTGCTTACCATGGGGATTCTGGTCATCTCACAGATGAGTGCATAGCATTAAGGAAGGAGATAGGTTATCTTTTGAGCAAAGGATACTTGAAGGAATTGCTCGGAAGGAAAAAGTCAAGGATCAAGTTTCCTGAGAAAGTTCCTGAAAAAGCTCCTCCTCCACCATCCGATGCTCAAATCATCCATTTCATCTCCGGAGGTTCTCAGCAGCTAAGAGACGTGCAAAGGAAACAAAGATGGAGAATGGGGGCAGACCTGTGCGGACCTCCCTCCTTACCCAGCAGAAAGTGATATCATATGATGAGGATAACTGTGCGGACATTCAGGATCCTCATCACGACGGTGTAGTTATTACATTATTTGTATCTAACCATTTTGTTCGCAGGATTCTCATTGATCGAAAAAGCTCAGTGAACATAATCCAGTTGGATGTCCTCAATAGAATGGACATCCTTGAATCCGATATTGTCCAAAGATCATTTGTCCTTGTGGGATTCAGTGGGGAGACAAAGATTACATTGGGGGACATCAAACTTCCTATTTACATAGAGGGAGTTAATTCTTTTCAAAAAATTTGTGTCATAGATTGCTTATCCTGCTATAATGTTATCCTTGGCAGGCCATGGATACATGATATGAAGGCAGTCCCCTCAACATATCATCAATGTGTCAAGCTCCCAACTCTATGGGATGTGGTGAAGATAGAAAGTGATCAGCAGGAGGCAAAGAACTGTTACACTTCTTCATTGAAGCCAACCTCCAAGGAGCAAGACGTCAAAGATATTCTGTTGAACCCAGAGGATCCTGAATCCAAAATTTTTATAGGATCCGGGATCCTAGACAGTATTGAGCAGGATTTAATATCCTTCTTGAAAAGAAGAAAGTCTACCTTCGCTTGGAAACATGAAGATATGACAGGAGAAAGTTTGCACTCGAAAGAATGCCATTATCCAAGAAGAGCACCAGCCCTGATGAAACCAGAAAATGGAGAATCGTTATCCTTATACTTAGCTATTTCAGCTAAAGCAGTAAGTGTGATCCTAGTTAAGGATCATGAAGGCTCTCAACATCCGGTATACTATGAAACTTCAAATGTCAGGTAGAATGGCAAAATGGGCAATCAAGTCCCAAGCTTTACTTGACTTTGTGGCTGATTTCAGTAGTCATCTACAAAGGGAAGCTGAATTAAAAGTTCAACAACTTGAGAAGACCAAGGATCCTTAGACACTCTTCACGGATGGAGCTTCAAATGTTAAAGGAACTTGACAAGGCACACTACCAGAATCGCCACAGGGGGACATTATACCCCAATCCACTGCATGGAATTCCAAACCACTAATCATGAGTCAGGAAACTGGCAGATTCTTTTGCTTTTTTCAGTCTACCACTGGTACCCAGGGAAGAAAATGCAGAAGCTGACGCTTTAACTAACCTTGGATCATTCCTAAAGATGCCAGAAGATGTGAAAAATACTCATCACCCATGTTTTAACTCCTGCAATTGAGGATCACGTAGCCATGGAGATAGTGGAGGATTCTGCAATCATACCTGGTGATCCTGCACAGTCGAATTCAGGATCCTGGATCCTTCCAATCCTAAGATATATACAACATGGAGAGATCCCTACAGGACAAAATCCTAAAGCTTTCAAAGTCAAGGAGACTGTGGAAACCACACTGGGGGCAGAGCACTATTCTCAAGGATCCTTAGAACAGGATATTATTGGCCTACCATGAAGATGTATGCTGTGGAATACACAAAGAAATGTGATGCTTGTCAAAGACACAGTAATATTCTACACCAACCAACATAACATTTGCATCCTAAGAAGAAGCTTTTGCTCAAAGTCAGAAAAAAGGAAATGGCCAGTTATCAACAAAGAATGGCTGGAGCATACAACAAGAATGTCAGGATTAGAAGATTTCAAGTTGGTGATTTTGTGCTAAGAAAAGCATTCCAGAACACTACAAATCCTTCTGATGGCAAGCTAGCACCAAAGTGGGAAGACCCCTATCTAATTGAAGCTGAATCAGGAAAGGAGGCATATCATTTGTTAACAATGGATGGTGATCTCCTACCAAGAGCTTGGAATGCTGTTCATCTCAAAAAATACTAAGTAAGAAGGATCAGGGATCCTCAGCGATACCGCTATTCTGATTAAGGATCCAGGATCCTCAAAGGATATATGATTCTACATTTGGTAACACATTACTTTCATTTTCATTTTCATTCATTTTATACTTATTACTTATCATAAGTTAAAGATGTTAATCAGTTAACATCTATTTTCACAAAGTTTAAGCTTTTGCAGAGTTGTTATCATTTTACAGAAGATCAAAGTGGTTGGCCAACTCTCCAAAGTTTATGGGCTTGTCCCCAGTTTCGCCAGTAGCGCACGATGATCCTGGTGCAGTTCAAGGCAGTGCGACCAGTACTCATTTTAGGGGCTGACAATTTCATTGTACTGGCTGTACCCAGGATCCTACGTATAATGGTAGACGTACCATACATCCGTTCCTAAGGTTTCTAACGTTTTCACGTTAGCTAAGGTTTCGGCATTTTCATGTCGCTCAAGTTTGGATAGTCGCCAGTGAGGGCCATACTCCAGTTTACATCCGTTTATATGGGCTTGACCCCAGTTTACATCCGTTTATATGGGCTTGACCCCAGTTTACATCTGCTTATTTGGGCTTGTCCCCAGTTTATTTGGGCTTGTCCCCAGTTTGTTGGGCTTGTCCCCAGTTACTAACTCTTATCTTATATTGGCTTAGTCCCAAGGTGTATCATATTTCAGGTTTTTGGAGACAAACGACCAAGGATCCTTGATCCTTACCTTCCATTAAGGTTTGTCTTATGGTTATCCTGTTTATAATGATAAAGGTTAGGATCCTAACTTGGATTCTCAGGTATGATCCTTAACTATTTTGATTTTATTCATTATTCATTTGAATAACCCTTATACTTGACAACTGAACTTGTGATTCTTAAACTATATCACTTTTTAGAACTTATCGGTTATGGGATATGTGATCCTTGATCATATCCTAAACTTTTTGGATATCTTTTTTAATTTTTCAAGGCTTGATAAGTATAAACAGAATGAACATTACAACAGTTGGAAAGTAAGATATTAACAAGGATATCAACACAAAATAAGCCAAAAAGTTCAAGTTATTTTATTCACAAAAGGTTAAACCATTTACGGTTGTCAAAATTGCCAACCCACGTTTCTACCAGCAAAACGTGGCCCGTCCACATGGGTTGGCAAAGGGTGTCCATTGTTTACGGGTCGTTGTAGTGCAGAAAATAAAAGACGGAAGGATAACGAGTGGCTTCATCCCCCAAACAGAGGATCCATCCACCACCCATTATCCTGCCTATTGTTCAAGGATCCATGATTCTTCACCCTAGAAACTACTGTCTAAAGTTATACAAGTTCTGACGATAAGGATCCTTGATCCTAGAAGCTTTACTTTTCATAGTTTGCTTATTCAGCAATAATTTACAAGGATATAGAATCCTAACTTGGATTCTCTGGTATGTTATATTCTAACTTTTTCGAAGCTGTAAGTTGTCTCTTATCCTTTTTGGTTAAGGATCATTGATCCACATTTATATGAACACTTCAAGTTTTCTGTTAAAAGTGTAACATTATCATCAGATTTTCAATAACTTTCCAGTTGTTTGGTGATGATATTTTTGAAAATAGAAAGCATACATGAAAAATAAAAAGGGAAGAAACAACAATAGATGTAGCTAAAAAAGTTTAATGTTATTACCCATTCATTATGTATCAAATCATCTGGCCTGGATTTCACCAGCAAAACCGTGGACCATCCACCCAGGCCGGATAAGGCTATCTAACAGTTAAAGTGTCTATGCAGAAATTAAAGTGCAGGAAGGTTAATAGCAAACTGTGTAGAAGGATTCATTCTCCACGAATGGAAGGATCTTCTGATCTGTAAAGGCACTTGAGGAGTTATCTCTAACTCTATATTTTGCAATGATGATTATAGCAGGTCTTATCAGTGACGACAGGCAGTGTAACAACTAGTTACCAGCAGCAACGGCTAGTCCGCTTCTGACGGAAATATGACAGCTGTGAATCCTTATCACAACTGCCATATTGGAGGCAATTATTAGGGCATGAATTTTATGCTAAGGATCATCTATCCTGAGTCTGGGCATGGATCACGGGTCCTTAATGGATGATGCGGATAGTCTGAGGATCCAGAGTCTGAGGATCACGCGTCTGAGGATCACGAGTCTGAGGATCAGGATCCTTTATGTTTTGCACGTTTTTAATGTGTAAATGCCGGTAATGGACGTAGTGGACTACTTCTTTGCTGGAATCTCGTGGAATATGCTTTTAGGCACGTGCATATTGAAGAAATAACCGTTAGTGGTGGTCATGGGTGACTTCCACCTTTTTCGGGAAGTTAGTTGTTTTTTCTTATCTTTTTAAGGGGAAACAAGCTCAAAAAAGGCATAAGTCGTACACACCACAGAAAAAAACACTTAACACACGAATTCTCTGCAAACACTTAGCAAAAAACACACACTTTCACTAGAAATTCATTGTATCAAGCTTGTTTTCTTCCGAAGTTGTACAAGGATCACTGCTGTTTTTGCAATATAGTTGGTGATCGGTAGTTTCCATCACCCGAGGTTTTTTATGCCGGAGATCTTCTAAAGATCAAGGGCTTTTTCCTCGTATAAATCTCGGTGTTCATCGTCGATTTCATATACTTGTTGTTCATACAATTAACCAAGCATCATACCTCACAAAATCAGATTTGGTTGCATTATCCTTGTGTGATTTTTGACCAAAACAGGCTCCAGCCTTCCTTTATTGATAACTAGCCATCCTTATCCTTGCTAAATCCCTGAGTTCTTCTATAGTATCCAAGTCTTGAACCAAGTTTTTAGCATTTCCTTCAGGATCACGGATGCTTGTTCTTGCAGTAGGAACCACCATCTCCGTAGGGATCACTGATTCTGCTCCAAATACCAAAGAAAATAGAGTTTGGCCAATAGCATTCTTGGGAGTTGTCCTATCAGCCCATAGTACATAAGGTAGTTCTTCTGCCCACTTTCCTTTCTTGGATCCAAGCTTCTTCTTCAAATTATTGATGATGATCTTGTTAGATGATTCTGCCTGACCATTAGCTTGCGGGTGGACTGGTGTTGATGTTATTATCTTAATCCCCCAGCTGTCACAAAAGTTAGTAGTTCTATTCCCAATAAATTAGGATCCATTATCACAAACAATTTCAGAAGGGATACCAAATCTAGTAATAATATTTATTTTGATAAAGGATATCACTTCTTTTTCTCTGACTTGAGCAAAGGCTTCAGCCTTTATCCACTTGGAGAAGTAATCAGTCATAGCAAGCATGAACACTTTTCCACCAGGTGCCTTGGGAAGTTTACCAACTATATCCATCCCCCATCTCATGAATGGCCAAGAAGAGGGTATAGGATGCAAGAGCTCTGCTGGTTGGTGAAGGATGTTACTATGTCTCTGACAAGGATCACACTTCTTGGCATAATCCACAGCATCCTTCTTCATAGTAGGCCAATAGTATCCTGTCCTCAGGATCCTTGAGAATAATGCCCTGCCCCCAGTGTGGTTTCCACAATCTCCTTCATGAAAATCCTTTAGGACTTCTTGGATTTCAGGATCCTCAATGCATCTTAGATATGGTCCTGCAAGAGATCGTTTATATAACATGTTATTCAATATTGTAAATTGAGATACCTTAATTTTGAAAGCCCTGGGGTTTTCTCCTGGAGGAATCTCTCCATGTTGGATATATCTTTTGATTGGAAGGATCCATGATCCTGAATGAGATTGTGTATCATCACTAGGAATGATTGCAGAATCCTCTCCTATCTCCATGGCTACATGATCCTCAATAGCGGGGGTTAGGATGTGGATAATAGGGATCCTGATATCCTCTGGAATCTCCAAGGATGATCCTAGATTGGCCAATGCATCAGCTTCTGCATTCTCTTCTCTGGGTACCTGTGTCAAACTAAAGGAAACAAAAGAGAGTGACAATTCTTTGACTATCTCTAAATATTTGATTAGCTTTTCACCTTTAACAGCATAGGATCCATTAAAGTGATTAGTAATTAACAATGAATCTACATGTACCTCAAGATACCTGATCCTCATATGCTTGGCAATTTGCAAACCAGCTATCAAGGCTTCATATTCAGCCTCATTGTTAGTAGTTTGAAACTCACAAGCTTTGGAGTGGGGTATTATGCCCCACTGTGGCGATTTTAGTAGTATTCCAAGTCCTGTCCCTTTGACATTAGAGGCTCCATCAGTGAAGAGTATCCAAGGATCCTTAGTTTCTTCCAGCTGTTGGACTTCTAACTCAGCTTCCTTTTGCAAGTCACTACTAAAATCTGCCACAAAGTCAGCTAAGGCTTGGGATTTGATGGCAGTCCTTGGTTCATATCTTATATCATAAGCACTGAGCTTCACTGCCCACTTAGCCATCCTTCCTGACATTTCAGGTTTCCTGAGAACATTCTTAATTGGAAAATTATTCTTGACAATAATGGCATGAGTTTCAAAATAATGTCTTAATTTAGTAGATGCCATAATCACAGCAAGGATAAGTTTCTCTAAATGTGAATACCTGGATTCAGCATCAAGCAAACTCTTACTTACATAATAGACAGGATGTTGTGTACCTTGGTGATCCTTAACAAGGACTGCACTTACTGCTTGAGAGGATACCGCAAGATATAAGGATAATATATCCCCTTTTTCTGGTTTCATCAAGGCAGGAGCTGAGGATAGGTAATCCTTAAGGGCTTTGAGAGCATTTTCATGCTTTTCAGTCCACTCAAATTTCTTGTTCTTTCTCAAAATGTCATAGAATTCCTTACACTTTCTGATGACTTGGATATAAACCTGTTCAAGGCCGCGATCCTCCCTGTTAACCTTTGCACATCCTTGGCATTGGCAGGATATTTGATATTCACAATAGCCTTAATTTGCTCTGGACTTGCTTCAATGCCTCTTTTTGTTACCATGTATCCTAGGAATTTTCCTGCTTTAACACCAAAGTGACACTTGGAAGGATTTAGTTTCATATTAAATTTATCAAGGATATCGAATGCTTCCTCCAAGTCTCTAAGGTGATCCTCAGCTTTCTTGGACTTAACCACCATGTCATCTATATAGACTTCCATAGTGTATCCAATTTGTTCCTTGAACATCATATTGACTAGCCTTTGATAAGCAGCACCTGCATTCCTTAGTCCAAATGGCATAGCAATATAACAATATATACCAGTTGGGGTCAAAAAGGCTGTATCCTCTTGATCAGTTGGTTCCATCTGAATCTGTTGAAATCCAGATGAAGCATCCATAAAAGTCAACAACTCATGACCCGCGGTAGCATCCACCATGGAGTCAATATGGGGTAATGGGAAAGGATCCTTGGGACATGCCTTGTTTAAATCAGTGAAATCGACACATACCCTCCACTTTCCATTTTTCTTTTGAACAAAAACCACATTGGCTAACCACCTTGGATACTTAACCTCTCTTATCATACCTGCCCGGAGTAGTTTATCTACTTCTTCCTGGATAATAGCATTCCTTTCAGGTGCAAACTTCCTCCTTTTTTGATGAATTGGCTTGAATGACCTGTCAATGCCAAGTTTTTGAGTAATTATATCTTTAGATATACCTGTCATGTCCTCATGCTTCCAGGGAAAGGTAGCTTTTCTCCTTTTAAGGAAGGATACTAGATCCTGTTCAATGTTGCTGAGGATCCCTGATCCTACGAATATTATGGATTCAGGATCATGAGGATCCAAAAGGATTTCTTTCACATCCTGTTCTCTTGCCTCCAAGACATCTCTTGGAGGATGCTTTAATTGCTATTGCTCCCTTGGTCTTGAGGTTGGCTTCATTGATGACGTGTAGCAATTCTTAGTTTCTTGTTGATCACTCTCAATTTTCACCACTCCCCATGGACTAGGAAGCTTTACACATTGATGATAGGTAGATGGGACTGCCTTCATGTCATGTATCCAGGGCCTGCCAAGGATAACATTACAACAGGATAAGCAATCTATAACACAAATTTTTTTATAAGAATGGAGTCCTTCAATATAGATGGGGAGTTTGATGTCCCCCAATGTATTCTTGGTTTCTCCGCTGGATCCCACAAGAACTGAGGATCTTGGGACAATGTATGATTCAGGAATGTTCATTTTCTTGAGGATATCAAGCTGAATGATGTTCATCGAGCTTCCTCCATCGATTAGGATCCTGCGAACAAAATGGTTAGAAATAAACAGAGTAATAACAAGACCATCATGATGAGGATCCTGAACATTAACACGATCATCTTCATTAAAAGTTATAACTTTCTCCTGCGTAGCAGTAGAGGTCCGGATGGGTCTATCTCCATTATCTATCTTGGTCTCCTTGGCATATCTTTTGGCTGCTGAAAAGGAAGTGTCACAAATGTCTGATCCACCGGATATGAAGTTTATAACTTGTGCATCTGCTGGAGGAGCAGGATCTCTTTTCGGGATCCTCTCAGGATCCTGGGTTCTTGACTTCTTTCTTCCCAAAAGCTCCTTCAAGTGCCCCTTGCTTAACAAATAACCAATCTCTTTTCTCAGTGCAATACACTCTTCAGTGAGATGCCCGAAATCCTCGTGATATGCACACCATTTGGATTTGTCTTTTGTAGCAGCTGGTTTATCACTTTTTCTAGGCCATCTTGCTTTCTCACCTAAATTCTGCATTGCAAGAATTTGTTCATTGTTATCAACAGAAAACAATACTCAGAAATTGGAGGATAATCCTCATCATCCTCTTCTTGTTCTACTGCATGCACATTCTGGTTATCAGACTTGTTGTAGGACTTGAACTTATTATTCTTGAAGTAGGATCCTTGCTTTTCCTGCTTTGAGGATCCTGTCAGTCTTTCCTGGATCCTTTTATCATCCTCTAATCGGATGAATCTAAGGGCCCTGGTTCTTACTTCATCAAGATTCCTGCATGGGGTCATGACAAGATCATCATAGAATAACGAATCCCTAAGCAAACCCATTTTAAAGGCTTCCACAGCCGTAGCTATATCCAGATTAGGAATATCTAAGGATTCTTTACTAAACTTAGTGATGTAATCTCTAAGTGATTCATTTTGACCTTGTGTTACCCTATATAGATCACTAGTTAAATGTTCAAATTTTCTGCTACATGAGAATTGGCTATTAAACAGGTTAACTAGATTAGCAAATGAAGTAATAGAGTAAGGGGGAAGACTTAGTAGCTGTTTTGGTCAAAAAATCAAGCCAAGATAATGCAACCAAACTTTTTGTTGTGAGGTGTGATGCTTGAATCAATGAACAATGCTAAGGATCACTCAGAAATGTAATTAACAAGTGACACAATGATTTATACGAGGAAAAAGCCCTTGATCAAGAGTTGATCTCCGGCATAAAAAACCTCGGGTGATGGAAACTACCGATCACCAACTCAGATTAAACAAAAATGTATTACAACTTTGGATGATAGCGAGCTTGTTACAAGGATCACTAGTGTGTTATGTGCTAAAAAGTGTGTAATCGCTAAGCAAACTGTCGAGAGCTGATGAGGGCAGTTGTGAGTGTGTGTGTTAAGCTAAAAATAGACAAGTGTTCTAATTTAGCTCGCTATCCCCTTTTAAATTTAGAAAATATCTAAAGTAACTAACTATTCGCATTTCATGAAAGTCTCCCACGAACTCCATAACGTCCATATTAGTCAAGCACGTGCGGAATAAATAGGGAATATGCTCCAGGAATATCGCCAAGACCAAGTCCAAGCTCGTACTCCTGCAAAACAACATCATATTCAAAGCAGACAATCGTTAGTATAAGGATCCTTATGATGATCCTGGATCCTGATCCTACAACACTCTCTGAGGATCACTAATTCAGACAGAATTGAGGATCCCTAAGCCCAACAGTAATTGAGGATCACTGATCATTGGAAAATCCTCCCCTAACAATTGCCCCCAAAATATAAGGAGTAAAGTGTAAGTAAACGAGTTATATTTTCTCGTTCTTATCCGTAACAAACCAACGGATATATAGCCGTTAAACCCTGACTAGCCGTTGCATCCTGACGTCACTGAAGTGACTATCCTGCAAATTCATGATTATAAATTGAAGTTAGAGATAAGGGTTAGGAGGCATTTAAATTCGTGCGTTTCATCCTTTAAATCCTCATTCGAAGACTTGATCAGGTACTTCTCTTTCCTTTCTCTCTTCATCTTCTCATTCTGTTTCTCCTTCTTCACCATCGTTATGACCAAGATGATGCTAAGATCCTCACCGGCCAAGGATCATAAAAAGGACAGTCCCTTAAAGACCCAAGGGATCATTGAAGACTCTGCGAAAGAAAGATGCTACTTCACTGATCCACAGATAGACAGAATCCACCATTGTTTCCCGGCGAACACCGTTTTTAAAACTTTTAACCCCACCGTCCTAAGCGACTATGTTTCTGAAACCTGGGTGGCTTTTCCGGTCACCCCATTCACAATAGGATACTCGTATCCTCTTCCTGATTTCACCCAATCTTTCTTCTCTCTCACCGGCATCTCCTGCATTCAAGCGATGCCAATGATATGGAGGGTCTTGTATACCCTTGAAAGGATCATTGTGCATGAAGGTATTGATCTGGGAATGTCGGAATTAGCAGAGATGTACGACCTTGTTAGCCATGGATCTCATCGATATCTATTCAAACATAAACCTGGTGAAGAACATCCCATCTTCAAAGCCACTAAGAACGACACAAACTGGAAACGGCGATTCTTCTTTGTCAGAAGGGATTCTATCCCTGATGGAAATGATCTGCCTAGAAAATGGACCACTCATGGTAGGATAGAGGATCCTGAGAAGGATCACAGGATAACCTTATTTTTGCTGAGGATCACTGACATCCTTTTGTTTCCATTTGGCAGCTATTACTGTTTCACACCTTATTACAACACCTGCAACGCAGGAAAGGCTTGCTGCTTTCCGGAGGCTTGATCCTGCAATAAGATCATTTCAAGCAAATACCCAGGATTCTCAAGAGGTATCCTCAGGTTCTGTTACGATGTCAAGTAAGTGTCCCATTTTATGCATAACTAAATGTTTAAATTAAAATGAAATAAGGATACTTATCTGTTTTGGATATGTAGGTGCTAGAAAATCATCGAAGTCTACTACCCGTTTCAGTGTCACCGATCTCACCACTGTTGGTCCCAGGTCTGGGAAGAAAAAGGCTGCTGCTAGCCCAAGTACTGCCATCCCCAAGCCTATCACCTCCAAGGGAAAGAAGAGGAAGGCCTCTGAGACTGACAATCTAGAAGGCTTGCCTCTAATCCGCCACCAGTTCCTTGAGTACTTTGCTGATGTAAGGATCATTGACTTAGCTTAATTATCCTGCCCACTTGAGGATCATGTGATTACATTGTCTTTTTGCAGAAATTTGCTGAAATCGAGGACTATGTAGGCAGTATTGAAGAGGTTGAGCAAAAGTGTGTGGACCTCCAAAAGATCATGCTGGCCAAGGATAAGAAGATTGCCTCCCTCGAAAACGATGTCAATCTGGTGAAGAGGGAACTTGTCCTGGCTCATATCACTGCTGACCAAGAGAAGGCTGAAATCACAAATGATGCCAAAATCTCCACTGCCATTGCTATGTACAGAACCAAGTTGCAAATGGCCCAAGAAGCTCAGGATCCTGACTTTGACAAGAGCAATTGGGACATAGAGGGCTGGAAGGCAAGGTTAGCTGAGCTGGACGACGAAGAAGAGGCTGGTGATATCCTGGCAATCGAGGCTGGCAGCAGTGGGGTTAAGGATCATGCGGGTGATGACGAAGCTGGAGGAGCTGGTGAAGGTGATGGTGATGCAGTAAAGGTGTAAGCTGCAGGAATGGGCGATGAAGGACATTTCTAGACGCAGCCGGAGCCCATTTTTTTTAGAATTTGGTAGTGGTTTTTGTTTTGATGATGTTTTTCTGAACAATGCTGGTCTGTAATAACTTTAGACAATAGTTTCTAGGGTGAAGGATCATGGATCCTTGGACAATAGGCAGGATAATGGGTTGTGGATGGATCCTCTGTTTGGGGGATGAAGCCACTCGTTATCCTTCCGTCTTTTATTTCCTGCACTACAAAGACCTATGAACAATGGACACCCTTTGCCAACCCATGTGGACGGGCCACGTTTTGCTGGTAGAAACGTGGGTTGGCAATTTTGACAACCTTGAAGGGTTTAAAGTTTTGTGAATAAATAAAATCTTAACTTTTTGGCTATCTTCCGTGTTGTTATCCTTGTGAATACTTTACCTTTCAATTGTTGTGATATATATTTTGCCTGGATTTATTAAGTAAAGAGGAAAAAATTTAATAAATATCCTCAAAAAGTTTAGGATATGATCAAGGATCACATATCCTATAGTCAACAAGTTCTGAAAAGTAGTGTAGTTTAAGGATCATAAGTTCAGTTGTCAAAGGATAAAGGTCACTTATGTAAATAATAAATAAAATCAAAGTAATTAAGGATCATACCTGAGAATCCAAGTTAGGACCCTAACCTTTAACACTTATAACCAGGATAACCAAAAGACAAACCTTAGTAAAAGGTAAGGATCAAGGATCCTTGGTCATTCAGCTTCAAAAACCTGAAATAGGATACAACTTGGGACTAAGCCAATATAAGATAGAAGTTAGTAACTGGGGACAAGCCCAACAATTCTGGGGACAAGCCCAATATACTGGGGACAAGCCCAAAGGATAACTGGGGACAAGCCCAAAGGATAACTGGGGACAAGCCTAAAGGATAACTAGGGACAAGCCCAAAGGATCGTGTGTAAACTGGAGTATGGCCCTCACTGGCGGCTATCCAAACTTAGTGACATGAAAATGCCAAAACCTTAGCTAAAGTGAAAACGTTAGAAACCTTAGGAACGGATGTATGGTACGTCTACCATTATACGTAGGATCCTGAATACAGCCAGTACAATGAAATTATCAGCCCCTAAAGCGAGTACTGGTCCCATTGCCATGAACTGTACCAGGATCATCGTGCGCTACTGGCGAAACTGGGGACAGGCCTAAATTGGGGTCAAGCCCAAATAACTAGGGTCAAGCCCAAATAACTGGATACTTCTGTGGATACTCAATCCTTTGTTAAGGATATCTGAACCTTCAAAACTTAGAATCAAGTGAAAGGAGGATAAAGGATGCAGGATCCTTATCCTTATATAAGATAACTAAAGAATGAAATAGTTTGAGATTAGAATATTACCACAATGAGGATCATCTATCCTGTAAGGATCCTTCAAGGATACTTGTCAGGTAAGGATCATGGATCCTTATTACATGAAGTATCTCTTCAAATGGATAGCATTCCAAGCTCTTGGTAGCAAATCACCTTCCATTGTTAGCAATCTATATGCCCCCTTTCCTGCCTCAGCTTCGATCAAATAAGGGCCTTCCCACTTTGGTGCCAACTTTCCATCAGCAGGATTGGTGGTATTCTGAAATGCTTTCCTTAACACCATATTACCAACTTGGAATTTCTTGATCCTAACATTTTTATTGTAGGCTCCAGCCATCCTTTGTTGATAACTGGCCATCCTTATCCTTGCCAAATCCCTGAGTTCTTCTATAGTATCCAAATCTTGAACCAAGTTTTCAGCATTTTCTTCAGGATCACGAATGCTTGTTCTTGCAGTAGGAACCACCATCTCTGTAGGGATCACTGATTCTGCCCCAAATAACAAGGAAAATGGAGTTTGGCCAGTGGCATTCTTGGGAGTTGTCCTATCAGCCCATAGTACATAAGATAGTTCTTCTGCCCACTTTCCCTTTTTGGATCCAAGCTTTTTCTTCAAATTGTTGATGATGATCTTGTTGGATGATTCTGCCTGACCATTAGCTTGTGGGTGGACTGGTGTTGATGTTATCATCTTAATCCCCCAGCTGTCACAAAAGTTAGTAGTTCTACTCCCAATAAATTGGGATCCATTATCACAAACAATTTCAGAAGGGATACCAAATCTAGTAATAATGTTTCTCTTAATAAAGGATATCACTTCCTTTTCTCTGACTTGAGCAAAGGCTTCAGCCTCTATCCACTTGGAGAAGTAATCAGTCATAGCAAGCATGAATACTTTTCCACCAGGTTCCTTAGGAAGCTTACCAACTATATCCATTCCCCATCTCATAAATGGCCAGGAAGAGGATATAGGATGCAAAAGTTCTGCTGGTTGGTGAAGGATATTACTGTGTCTCTGACAAGGATCACGTTTCCTGGCATATTCCACAGCATCCTTCTTCATAGTAGGCCAATAGTATCCTGTCCTCAGGATCCTTGAGAACAATGCTCTGCCCCCAGTGTGGTTTCCACAATCTCCTTCATGGAAATCCTTTAGGACTTCTTGAATTTCAGGATCCTCGATGCATCTTAAATATGGACCTGCAAGAGATCGTTTATACATGATCCTCGATAGCAGGGGTCAGGATATGGATAATAGGGATCTTGATATCCTCCGGGATCTTCAAGGATGATCCTAGATTGGCTAATGCATCAGCCTCTGCATTCTCTTCCCTTGGTACCTGTGTCAAACTAAAGGAAACAAAAGAGAGTGCCAATTCTTTGACTATCTCTAAGTATTTGATTAGCTTTTCACCTTTAACAGCATAGGATCCATTAAAGTGATTAGTGATCAATAATGAATCCACATGTACCTCAAGATACCTGATCCTCATATGCTTGGCAATTTGCAAACCAGCTATCAAGGCTTCATACTCAGCCTCATTGTTGGTAGTTTGAAATTCACAAGTTATGGAGTGGGGTATTATGTCCCCCTGTGGCGATTTTAGTAGTAATCCAAGTCCTGTTCCTTTTACATTAGAGGCTCCATCAGTGAAGAGTCTCCAAGGATCCTTAGTTTCTTCAAGCTGTTGGACTTCTAACTCAGCTTCCTTTTGCAAGTCACTACTGAAATCTGCCACAAAGTCAGCTAAGGCTTGGGATTTAATGGCAGTTCTAGGCTCATATCTTAAATCATATGCACTAAGCTTCACTGCCCACTTAGCCATCCTTCCTGACATTTCAGGTTTCCTGAGAACATTCTTAATTGGAAAATTAGTCTTAACAATAATGGCATGAGTCTCAAAATAATGTCTTAATTTAGTAGATGCCATAATTAATGCAAGGATAAGTTTCTCTAAGTGTGAATACCTGAATTCAGCATCAAGTAAACTCTTACTTACATAATAAACAGGATGTTGTGTACCTTGGTGATCCTTAACAAGGACTGCACTTACTGCTTTTGAGGATACTGCTAGGTATAAGGATAATATATCCCCCTTTTCTGGTTTCATCAAGGCGGGGGCTGAGGATAGGTAATCCTTAAGAGCTTTGAGGGCACTTTCATGCTTCTCAGTCCATTCAAATTTCTTGTTCTTCCTCAGGATGTCATAGAATTCCTTGCACTTTTCTGAGGATTTGGATATGAACCTGTTCAAGGCTGCGATCCTGCCTGTCAATCTTTGCACATCCTTGGCATTGGCAGGAGATTTGATATTCACAATAGCCTTAATCTGCTCTGGACTTGCTTCAATGCCCCTCTTTGTCACCATATAGCCTAAGAATTTACCTGCTTTAACACCAAAATGACACTTGGAAGGATTTAGTTTCATACTAAATTTATCAAGGATATTGAATGCTTCCTCCAAGTCTTTAAGGTGATCCTCAGCTTTCTTGGACTTAACCACCATGTCATCTATATAGACTTCCATAGTGTGTCCAATTTGTTCCTTGAACATCATATTGACTAGCCTTTGATAAGTAGCACCTGCATTCCTTAGTCCAAATGGCATATCAATATAACAATATATACCAGTTGGGGTCATAAAGGCTGTATCCTCTTGATCAGATGGCTCTATCTGAATTTGTTGAAATCCAGATGAAGCATCCATAAAAGTCAACAACTCATGACCCGCGGTAGCATCCACCATGGAGTCAATGTGGGGTAATGGGAAAGGATCCTTGGGACATGCCTTGTTTAAATCAGTAAAATCGACACATACCCTCCACTTTCCATTTTTCTTTTGAACAACAACCACATTGGCTAACCATCTTGGATACTTAACCTCTCTTATCATACCTACCCGAAGTAGCTTATCTACCTCCTCCTGGATAATAGCATTCCTTTCAGGTGCAAACTTCCTTCTTTTCTGATGAATTGGCTTGAAAGACCTGTCAATGCCGAGTTTATGAGTAATTATATCTTTAGATATACCTGTCATATCCTCATGCTTCCAGGCAAAGGTAGTTTTCCTTCTTTTAAGGAAGGATACTAGATCCTGTTCAACTTCGCTAAGGATCCCTGATCCTATGAAGATCCAGGATTCAGGATCATGAGGATCTATGAGGATTTCTTTTACATCCTGCTCTCTTGCCTCCAAGACATCTCTTGAAGGATACTTTAATTGCTATTGCTCCCTTGGTCTTGAGGCTGGCTTCATTGATGAGGTATAGCAATTCTTAGCTTCTTGTTGATCACTCTCAATTTTCTCCACTCCCCATGGACTAGGAAGCTTCACGCACTGATGATATGTGGATGGGACTACCTTCATGTCATGTATCCACGGCCTGCCAAGGATAACATTACAACATGATAAGCAATCTATAAAACAAAATTTCTGATAAGAATGGAGTCCTTCAATATAGATAGGGAGTTTGATGTCCCCCAATGTGTTCTTGGTTTCCCCTCTGAATCCAACAAGGACTGAGGATCTTGGGACAATATCAGACTCCGGGATATTCATCTTCTTGAGGACATCAAGCTGAATGATGTTCACAGAGCTTCCTCCATCTATAAGGATCCTGCGAACAAAATGATTAGAAATAAACAGGGTAATAACAAGACCATCATGATGAGGATCCTGAACATCAAGACGATCATCCTCATCAAAAGTTATGATCTTATCCTTGGTGACAGTGGACGTCCGGATGGGTCTGTCTCCATTATCCATCTTGGTTTCCTTGGCATGTCTTTTGGCTGCTGAAAAGGAAGTACCACAAATGACTGATCCGCCGGATATGAAGTTTATAACTTGTGCATCTGCTGGAGGAGCAGGAGCCCTTTCCGGGATCCTTTCAGGATCCTGGATCCTTGACTTCTTTCGTCCCAAAAGCTCCTTCAAGTGTCCTTTGCTTAACAAGTAACCAATTTCCTTTCTAAGTGCAATACACTCTTCAGTGAGATGCCCGAAATCCTCGTGATATGCACACCACTTGGACTTATCCTTTGTAGCAGCTGGTTTATCACTTTTTCTCGGCCACCTAGCTTTCTCACCTAAATTCTGCATTGCAAGAATTAGTTCATTGTTATCAACAGAGAAACAGTATTCAGAAATGGGAGGATAATCCTCATCATCTTCTTCCTGTTCCACTGCATGCACATTCGGGTTATCAGATTTGTTGTAAGACTTTGATTTGTTGTTCCTGAAGTAGGATCCTTGCTTTTCCTATTTTGAGGATCCTGTCAGTCTTTCCTGGATCCTTTTATCATCCTCTAATCGGATGAATCTAAGGGCCCTGGTTCTTACTTCATCAAGATTCCGGCAAGGGGTCATGACAAGATCATCATAGAATAATGAATCCCTAAGAAATCCCATTTTAAAGGCTTCTACAGCCGTAGCAATATCCAGGTTAGGGATATCTAAGGATTCTTTACTAAATTTAGTGATGTAATCTCTAAGTGATTCATTTTGACCTTGTGTTACCCTATATAAATCACTAGTTAATCGTTCAAATTTTCTACTACAAGAGAATTGACTATTAAACAAATTAACTAGATTAGCAAATGAAGTAATAGAGTAAGGGGGAAGACTTAGCAGCCATTTAAGAGCAGATCCTGTAAGTGTGGATCCAAAACCCTTGCATAGACATGCTTCTTTTAACCTCTCAGGGATTGGATTGATCTCCATCCTCTCCCTGTATTGAGCTACATGTTCCTCTGGATCTGTTGAACCATCATATAGCTTCATAGTTGGTATTTGGACCCTCTTGGGTATCTCAGCATCACAAATAGGTGGTGCAAAGCGAGATATCCTTTGGCTACCATCTGCAATTTCAGGAATGGGTTTAACCACTCCTGGTACGCTGGATATCATTTCCTTGAGCTTCTTGAACTCCCTGGCCATAGCATGATTGATACATGTATCCTGCATAGAGCCAAGGTTAGTGTTATATGAATTATTAAAAGTGTTACCTCCCAGAGGATTCATGTTTGGAATTCCAGATGTGAATCCATATTGACGGGACTCTGGTATGATTGAAGGACCAGAGGAAGCAATGGTCTGCATTGGTATGAAGTCTCCTTGATGAACATCCGAGCTTGGGGGCTGCATACTTCTTAAGAATCCTTGATCCTGAAAGATATTGGATCCTTGAGGTTGAGAGGATCCTTGAACCTGAAAGATGTTGGATCCTTGAGGTTGAGAGGATCCTTGAACCTGAAAGGATCCTGGAACCATAAAGGATCCTTGGACCTGGGAGGATCCTTGGACTTGGGAGGATCCTTGGACCGTGTGCATTCCCAAATATCCTCCTGAGCTGACGAAGGATCCCTGTTGCTGAAAAGAGGATCCCGATGGCTGAAAATAGGATCCCTGAGGCTGGGAGTGAGAGCCAAATGCTTGACTCATAGTTGCTGTTCCATAACGCCTTTCTGATGGACCACTTTGATATTGGATGCCCGGAACTGCCGATTGTAGGGTATTTACAATTGGAGTGTCAAAATTCAATGACCTTGGCATCAGAGGAGAGTGATCCTCCACTGATTTCTTCTGTTTCTTGATCTCAGCGATCTCCCGGAGGATCCTTTCGTTGGTTTTGTCCCGCTCTTGTGCGTGATTCCTCATCTGCAAAATCAGAGTGTAAAGATCATTAGTAGTAGGATTAGAAGAAACAGAAGAAGTTGGTGGTTTTGAGAAAATGGGGGTTTGTCTCTTCGCAGCATTTTCAGCATTCTTCTGGGATCCAGAAGGTGGTGGAGGCAAAGGAGGAACGCCCTGTGAAGAACTCATTGCCGGCATAGAGCTTGATGTGTTCTTTGTTGAGGAAGCCATCTGCTTGGTTGTAACGAACCGAAATGACCACAAAAATATGAATCTTCTTAGGAATGAAGCACCAATTGCCCCATGGTGGGCGCCAAACTGTTTTGGTCAAAAATCAAGCCAAGATAATGCAACCAAACTTTCTGTTGTGAGGTGTGATGCTTGAATCAATGAACAATGCTAAGGATCACTCAGAAATGTAATTAACAAGTGACACAATGATTTATACGAGGAAAAAGCCCTTGATCAAGAGTTGATCTCCGGCATAAAAAGCCTCGGGTGATGGAAACTACCGATCACCAACTCAGATTAAACAAAAATGTATTACAACTTTGGATGATAGCGAGCTTGTTACAAGGATCACTAGTGTGTTATGTGCTAAAAAGTGTGTAATCGCTAAGCAAACTGTCGAGAACTGATGAGGGCAGTTGCGAGTGTGTGTGTTAAGCTAAAAATAGCCAAGTGTTCTAATTTAGCTCGCTATCCCCTTTTAAATTTAGAAAATATCTAAAGTAACTAACTATCCGCATTTCATGCAAGTCTCCCACGAACTCCATAACGTCCATATTAGTCAAGCAAGTGCGGAATAAATAGGGAATATGCTCCAGGAATATCGCCAAGACCAAGTCCAAGCTCGTACTCCTACAAAACAACATCATATTCAAAGCAGACAATCGTTAGTATAAGGATCCTTATGATGATCCTGGATCCTGATCCTACAACACTCTCTGAGGATCACTGATTCAGACAGAATTGAGGATCCCTAAGCCCAACAGTAATTGAGGATCACTGATTATTGGAAAATCCTCCCCTAACAGCAGCCATTTAAGAGCTGATCCTGTGAGTGTGGATCCAAAACCCTTGCATAGACATGCTTCCTTTAACCTCTCAGGAATTGGATTGATCTCCATCCTTTCTCTGTATTGAGCTACGTGTTCCTTTGGATCCGTCGAACCATCATACAGCTTCATAGTTGGTATCTGGAACCTTTTGGGTATCTCAGCATCACAAATAGGTGGTGCAAAACGAGATATCCTATGGCTGCCATCTGCAATTTCAGGAATGGGCTTAACCACCCCTGGAACCCTGGATATCATATCCTTCAGTTTCTGTAATTCCCTAGCCATAGCTTGATTGATACCTGTATCCTGCATAGAGCCATGGTTAGTGTTATAAGAATTATTAAAAGTGTTACCTCCCAGAGGATTCAAGTTTGGAATTCCATATGTGAATCCATATTGACGGGATTCTGGTATGACTGAAGGGCCAGAAGAAGCAATGGTCTGCATTGGAATGAAGTCTCCTTGATGAACATCTGAACTTGAGGGTTGTACGCTTCTCAAGAATCCTTGATCCTGAAAGATGTTGGATCCTTGAACCTGGAAGGAGGATCCTTGAACCTGAGAGGATCCTAGAACCTGAGAGGATCCTAGAACCTGAGAGGATCCTTGGACCTGAGAGGATCCTTGGACCTGAGAGGATCCTTGAACCTGAGAGGATCCTTGAACCTGATAGGATCCTTGAACTGTGTGCGTCCCCATATATCCTCCTGAGCTGACGAAGGATCCCTGATGCTGGAAAGAGGATCCCGAAGGTTGAAAATAGGATCCTGAAGGTTGGAAGTGAGACCCTAACGCCTGACTCATGGTTGTTATTCCATAACTCCTTCCCAATGGTTCACTCTGGTACTGGATATCCGGAGCTGCAGATTGCTGGGCAGTTATAGCTGGAGTGTCGAAATCCAGTGACCTCGATATTAGAGGAGAGTGATCCTCCCCTGATCTCTTCTGTTTCTTGATGTCACCAATCTCCCGGAGGATCCTTTCGTTAGTCTTGTCCTGCTCTTGTATGTGATTCCTCATCTGCAAAATCAAAGTAAAAAGATCACTAGTAGTAGGATTAGAAGAAACAGAAGAAGTTGGTGGTTTCAAAAAAATGGGGCTTGGTCTCTTTGCAGCATTTTCAGCATTCTGCTGGGATCCAAAAGGTGGTGGAGGCAAAGGTGGAATGCCCTTTGAAGAACTGATTGCCGGCATTGAACTTGAAGTGTTCTTTGCTGAAGAAGCCATCTGCTTGGTTGTAACGAACCGAAATGATCACAAGAACAAAAAATTCTTAGGAATGAAGCACCAATTGCCCCACGGTGGGCGCCAAACTGTTTTGGTCAAAAATCAAGCAAGGATAATGTAACCAAATCTTTTGTTGTGAGGTGTGATGCTTGAATCTATGAACAATTGTATGAACAACTTGCAAATCAAATAAAGAGGTGACACAAGGATTTATACGAGGAAAAAGCCCTTGATCAAGAGTTGATCTCCGGCATAAAAAACCTCGGGTGACGGAAACTACCGATTACCAACTAAGATTAAACAGAAAAAAGTTACAACTCGGGATGATAACAAGCTTGTTACAAGGATCACTAGTGTGCAATGTGCAAAAAATGTATGAAATCACCAAGTAAACTATCGAGAGCTGTTTCGAGAGTGTGTGTTTGCTAAATTGGCTAAGTGTTCTAACTCAAGCTTGTTATCCCCTTTTTAAAATTAGAAATAACTAAACTAACTAACTGTCCGCTAATCATGCTAGCTTCCCATGATCTCCATAACGTTCACAAGGGCAGGAATATTGAGGGAATATGCTCCACGAATATCGGTAAGACCAAGTCCATGCACATACTCCTGCAAAACGAGCTCACATACAAGGTAGACAACCGTTAGTGTAAGGATAACAATGAGGATCCTGAATCCTGGTCCTGCAACACATTATGAGGATCCTAAATTCAAACAGAATTAAGGATCCGTGATCCTGGCAGTACTTGAGGATCCTTGATCCTTAGGATTGGAAAATCCTCCCCTAACAGCAGGTACACCACAATCTCCACTACAAGACTATGGATATGAAGTTGTAATTCCACAACAAAAATTCACATCCACCACTAGAGCAGCAGATGTTCAAAACAGTTGTCAAAGCTCAACCATTGCCGCGTCAACAATTGTTGATCAAAGTAGCCCTTCAACCCCTGCTACCACATCTTCAACCACTGTTGATAAAAATCTGCCAACAGTGGATAAAAGTCAACATTGTGCCACACCCATTCCTCCTTGTTGGACCAGTTTTGACTCCGAAACGATTGCGAACCGAATGTGTGACGTGCGGAATCCGTACACGAACGTGACCGAACACAAGATCGTAATATAAACGTGATTCTATTGATCAATATGACGAGTACAAGCACCACGAATCACCTTTCTCTCTCTAGACTTTCTCTCTCTAGAACTAGATCTTCAAAGCTCCTAAATGCCAAAAGTCCCAAAAGTTCCTAAATGAAACCCTAAAGCTCATATTTATAGGCACAAGGTATAAGGATTTCTCCTTATTTACAAGATTGCCACCTTGCCCATTTTATCTAAATATTACAATAAAAGCTCTTGATTTCTTCAGTGTCTCGCTACGGTTCTGATTGACGGAGGCGATTCTTGTTGGACCGGTTTTGACTCCAAAACGATTGCGAACCGAACGCGTGACGTGCGAAATCCGTACACGAACGTGACCGAACACAAGATCGTAATATAAACGTGATTCTATTGATCAATATGACGAGTACAAGCACCACGAATCACCTTTCTGTCTCTAGACTTTCTGTCTCTGGAACTAGATCTTCAAAGCTCCTAAATGCCAAAAGTCCCAAAAGTTCCTAAATGAAACCCTAAAGCTCCTATTTATAGGCACAAGGTATCAGGATTTCTCCTTATTTACAAGATTGCCACCTTGCCCATTTTATCTAAATATTATAATAAAAGCTCTTGATTTCTTTAGTGTCTCGCTACGGTTCTGATTGACGGAGGCGATAGACATACTGCACTAACAGACTCCCCCTTGGATATTGCCGCAGTCAATCTCGTAGCGTCTTGTCTTTTCTCTCGCTCTGAGTCTTCTTGAAAGATTTGATATTATCAGCAACCGCAGACTCCCTCTTTCTTGAACACAATCCCCGTGGATCTGTTTTCAGGCTTCCGTTGCTCTTCCTTTTGATCAGACTCCTTTTCTTCAGGCTCCCCCTTTCGTTAAACTTCCATGCTTTTGGGATCGACACCTGGCTTTTCGGATACAAGCTCCCCCTTGCGTCAAGCTTGTCTTCAGACTCCCCCTTAGACTCAGCTGTCGGGATCGTAATCTGGAATCGCATCTGCAACACTCAAACATTTATAAGTAACATCATTTAGAATGTCCAAGATTGATGACCTGGCTCTTTCAACATATGCTAAAATATTTTTACAGCGAAAGCATTTTCAGTTGTCCAGGAACCGTAACCTGGCACTTTTAGAACATTTCCACTTCTCCTATTAACAAACTTCATAGATTTGACGATTTAAGCGACCAAGATTGGAACATAGCTCTTTAATCTGATTTTAACAATTAAAAATCCAAATCCCTCACAGTAAATCATCCAATTCCAAATTAATGACCTTGGAGATATCACAAACTATTTTTGATTTTTGACTAAAAACATCAAGTTTCAAATTAATGAACTTGTTTTATTTTCAGAAACATGATCAGCATACTTAGATTTTGAAACTCAGCTCTTAGACATCGGTTGTCGAAAATAAAGCGGAATCAAAAATCTTTTTGAAGTTTTCTGAAATATAAAGCAGTAAAGAAATATTTACAAACATATTTTTGGTGAGCGTGTTAGGGAATCATATCAGCTACCGACAAGCTACAAGTACCGTTAAGCTTTGATTTCATACTCAGAATTAAACAATTCGCTTAGATTGCCGATATACTGATCCACTTAAGTTCTCACACAAATTTCAATCTGTTCAGGATACGAATTTAGTGTTTTAAGATCTTAACTTATACGCGTGTACCACCTCAGAATATACTCCCGTATCCAGACTACTATATTCAGTCTTATAGGTGAGTGCACACTAATGATATCTGTAAGGGGTTAAATGCGAGGCCATGAGAGCTCAGGCTATTGCTTCCGCAAAATCAGAGAGATGATGGCTCGACTTTAGGTGGGTCCCCCTTGGGGATCTTCTTTACAACAGCACATGATTAGCATTTTTCAATGTTTCATCATTTTTTATGCTGAGGGTGGGCTTTAAGAATAAAGCAGTGCAGAGTATTATACGAGGACTAGGCTATTGCTCCCGCAAAATCAGAAGTCCAGGTATAATACCCGGGATATCATCACGTACAAAGACCTAGTATGTCAGAAATAGAGCCTTTCAAACAGGATTTCAAGGGTTACCTATATATCCGAGAGATGTTCCCCACGTAATAAGCAAGTTGTGATTTAGGTTTATATCCCGAAAAAACTTACTAAATGTGTAAAAACCTATCGGCATATCATCAGTGAGACTGCTTAATGCTTTAAAACTTTACATTTCTTTAGCATACTGCAACTATCTAGCTGATGTACTATCATTTTCCCTTCTTACGCAAGCTCTTTTTCGGATTTTATCATGTTTTTGGCTTTTTCAAATTGTCTATTGTTTTTTAATTTTCTAAAATTTTCTTAATCCCCCTAAAATTCAAAACCATTTAAAGAAAATTTGATAAACCGATGTAGATAGCTTTGTCTCGCCATCCATTTTCTGCTTCTCATGTACTGAATTGCAGAAAATATAACGTACCCCCATGATTTACAACACATTGATTTTTACAGTTTGAAAACCGTTTTTCAATCTTGTGAAATTAATCATGTTTGTTCAGCCGTGAGGGTTTCGGCATATTCACTCAAGATATTTTTTTGGAATTTTTTTTAATTTTTCAGTTTTTAGGATTTTGAAAAATGGTTTATTTATGTACAAAAACCGATAAACTCTCTGTTCAACCAAACCAGGGTTCAGCAGCCTTCTCTTCCTGTGCCAGGCTGCTCATCAATTTTCTTCCTTGACAATCAAACTTCATGAGCACCTGCACAATCACAAAAACTCAATTACTTAAACAATTTAGCCCAGGTCTGTTTGACCTTAGGCATTTCAACACAATAAGTTTCATTCAATGATGGAAAATCTTTGTCATCTTTCACAAAAACTTTTTCATCTTTGACTTCAACTTTTTCATCATTCACAGAAGTCACTTGTTTCTTAATCACCCAGTTCTGTCCTTTTAAAGCACTTCTCTTGTAAAATCGTGACTCGTTTTGATTATTTTGACTTTGAACAACAACTTTTGGTTTCCAAAATTGGTTTGGTTTTATCATATCAACCAATGTTTACCAACTTTGTGTTGTTCTGATTCTGGGTGTGTGAGAATTCCAGGTTTGTCTTGAATCAAACCTAGTCTGTTTTGGTTTCCAAGTTTGATTCGAAGCAAACTTGTTTGTATTGTACCTCCAACTTTGTTTGGAATCAAATCTGGTAGTCTTTTGTTTCTCAACCTCAGATTTTCGTTTTTCAACATCAATAGGCTTTGGGTTTGGACACTTTCGTGCAAGATGTCCAGTTTTGTCACATTTAAAACAAGTTTTCTTCGAAACATCTTTAGCCTAATGTTGTTGCTTTTTCTGAGCATAGAACTCTTCATTAGACTGTCGTCTAAATTTGAGTTCTTTCTCTTCTTCCGAACTTTTCCCATGAACGAAATTCATTTTCTTTTGAAAATTTTGCTTTTCAAACCTTTTATTTTGATTTTGTTTCTTTTTATAACCCAACCCTGCTTTCATGTTCTTCTTTTTGTAACCGGGTTTGTTATAAAAAGTTTTCTTGCTCTTTCCAGCAAATTTTGAAATTTCTGACTTTTCGATCTCAACCAGTTTAAACACTTTGTCAATTTTATCTGCAATCACATTCTGAATCGGGAACTCGTTATCTGAGAATAATTTGTCCAATCCAATCATGGTATAAGCCAATCCTTTTGGATCATCATTCACAACTTTCTCAGATTTTAAATGTTTGAGATAACCATCATGAAAATTTCCCTCATTTTCATCCTGTGATTCAGACTTACCTTTGGTAGACTCATCATTCAAAACGCTTTCAACAACCTTACTTACCACCTCTGAATCATCAGCTTCATCAGATTTGGCGTAAGTCACATCGATACTTTTAGGTAATTGGTCAACGATATTCAGACCTTTTGCCACCTTTTCCTCATCATAAAAAGTATATTTATTTCTCAATGGTGGTGGTACCTGATGAAATTCTGAACCAATACCCTTTTTATTCTTATCAGTATCTTTGTCATCTGGTGTGATGTTGAAAATGCGTTCGAGAATGTACGAAGAACTATGATAACTTTGAAGTTTTGTAACAATCTTTTCTTTTTCAACCAGAACTTGTTTGAGATTAGCAACTTCATCAACACACTTGTTTAATTCAAGTTGCTTTTCTTTAAAATTTTTCTCATAAAGTTCCTTTGTTGTTAAAGTTTCAGACAATCTTTCATCAAAACATTTGACTTGTTTCTTCAAAGTATCATAAGCTTCTTGCACCCTCTGACATGACCATTTCAAATTATCATACTCTTTTTGAAAATCTTGAAACTTATTATCTTTTTCAACACAACCTACACATTTTGCTGTACACATTTGTCTTAAAATTTCATTTTCCTTTTCAAAATCTTGACATTTCAGTGTCAGCTTTTCAACTTTTTGCTTCAAAAATTTTTCATTTTCAATCATTTCTTTACATTTTATTTTGAAAACATTTTCAAGTTTATTTATTTCAATATCTTTTGATTTTATCATTTCATCTTTTTCAGTACAGGCTTTGCATATTTCTATGCAATTCCTGCACTTGTTTTCATTTTTATCAACAGTTTCAGCATTCAACAATTTAGAAGAATCATTTACCTCAGTTTCATTCAGCACCTGTGATTCTTCTGTTTCAACTTTCTGATCTTCTTCCTTCTTTTCTTCTTCTTCTATCTTCTTCTATCTTCTATTCTTCCTCAACAGCATCCTTTGCCGTTCTCTTCACCTCCTCTACCAGCTTTTTCAGCTCTTCTTCTTTCCTCTTTTTCATTTCCACCACCTTTGGTAAACTTACTTCAAAGATTTCTTTCAATTTGTTCATCAGATCAGTCATGTAACCTTTTTCGGATAACCTTCTTGTATGATAAGTGTCCTGATCTGGAAAAAGATTTGTTACTGCATCAAAATCCACCTTTGATGGATCAACCACTGGATTACCCTGTGGATCCATATAACATTCTAATTCATCATTCCATCTTTTGGCTCTCCGAGCTTCTTTGAATGGAGCACTCAATTTACTGATCTCATATCGTGCACTATCATTTCTCCACCAATTATCATAATCCACATCGGCTACAAATGCAGATCCAACATAATCCTTTTTAGGAAGAACTTGACTCCAGTCATAACCTTCATCTTCTTGAATAACGGCCATCGCCCTTGATTTTTCTTTTGACGATCCTTCATCGATCTGTTTCTGATTCACATTTGATGATCCACTGTTGCGATGATAAATTGCTTTCTTATGGTAATCATCTCTGAATGGATTCGTGGGTTCATCAATTTCCCTGTTTGTACACTCTCTCTTGAAGTGTCCTTTCTGTTTGCATTTGAAACAGGTAAGTTTTGCCTTATCAAACCCCAATTTCGAATCAGCAGATCCCAAAGACGATCTTCCAGTGATCTCCATGAAGCGTTGTGCTCTCCTCATTGTGCTAGCCATGCACCATTTAATATCCATTAGCTCCATCTCCTCTGGATCGATCTGATCAAAATCTTCCTTTGTCATTTTTGGGTTTCCAACTTTTCCCGTGATCAGACTTTCGTACGATTCCAGGACAGATGCTAAGAACACCATTTGTTGCTTGGCAGCTTCTGCATTCAGACTTTGAGAGTTTTTCAAATCTATAGCGATATTGCAATTGACTATGTTTGGATTTGATGAATTTGAACCAATTGAATGATAACCCAAATCTCTTGAAGAACTTTGCTGAGATGAATCCCTTGAGCTTCCAGCACTAAATCCCGTTCTTGACTTTTGATCAAACATGTTTCCTCTGTAGTATAAATCGACATTTTGTTTATACAGCTGGCTTCCTATTTTGTTTTGTTTCCTGATTTCTAGATCATGCCCCTCAAGTTTCTCAATCAGCCAGTCTAGAGTCACCTTGCTCATATCATTGTTGTTTTTGAGAATCATGACATAGTATAACCAGTCGTCTTCATTTGGAACAGCTTCTATCAACCTATCAATGATCTCTTCATTATCTTTTGACACACCAACTCTCTCCATTTCAAGTTTTAGGTGAATGAATCTTTCAATCATATGTGGAACAGTTTCACCTTTCATACAAGCAAACAAATCAAATTCTTTTTTAATAACGAACGCTTGTTTTTAATAATCAGCTCACCACCAGTACATTTTCTTTCTAAAGCTTCCCACAAACCCTTTGATGTTTTCTCATGTTCAAGTAGTGAAATAATGTCTTCTCTAACTGATTGATATAACAATGTAATCATTATGTGTTCAGCTACAACATGTTTTATTTCTTTTTCTGTGAACTATTCTTCGGTTAATAACTCTCCTCCTTCTTTTGTTGGTTCTTTATATCCTTGTTTTAATTTTAACCAACTTTCAGGTGCAAAAGCTTTTACCCAACCCTCAAACCGATTTTTTCACCAGTTATAATCTTCAACATTCATTAATTTCGGTGGTTTCTGTTGATTTCCATACATATTGTCGTATTTCAAATTATCTAAAATCTCTTTTGAATAATCTCTTGTTTCAGATATTCTTTCGGATGATTCTGAGGTAAAAGCATTGTAAAACGTGTTGTAAAATTCTTCACCACCGCTTGACATCTTCAAACAAATTCTTGATATTCGCACTTTATGAATTACCTGCAAACGATTTACACAAATGATCAGATAAGACTGAAATGAATCAGATAATAACACTCAATAAAATGTGAAATAACACTGGATTGAACGTGAAATGACAAGTATTGATGCTGCTCGATCGAATGGGCCTTAAAACTTGGATCGAATGGGCCTTTGTGACCCGAGCGGATGGACAGAAGTTGTCCGACCGGATGGGTATGTTGTCCGACCGGATGGGTATGCTGTCCGACCGGATGGGTATGTTGTCCGACCGGATGAACTATGTTGTACGACCGAATGGGTATGTTGTCCGATCGAGTGAGATTGCTGTCCGTTCGAGCTGTTGTCCGAACGAATTGTAATATTTTGAATAGGGTAGCTTTGAATCGGGTGACACTTCGTTCGACCCACCACTTGAATGTATGTACTGAATCACCTCAACTATAATCTCACATGCAACCTTATGATAAAGTGGATAATATCAATTTAGAGTTCGTCAACACAGTAAGATTCGTCAACAGGATGTAGAGTTCGTCAACACTAAGGGTTCGTCAAGGAATTTTGAAGGTTCGTCGATGTCTCTGTTCGTCGTCAACTTTAACACAAACAACAATCAAACATATATGCAGTAATGGAGAATGGCTGTCCGAGCGGATGGTAATCCGCACGAGTAACAATGCTGTCCGTTCGGATTGTCGTCCGTTCGGATTGCCGTCCGAGCGGATGGTAATCCGTTTAAATGTCAGTCAACAAGGTCAACTATTTTAAATGAATTGCAAAGAGACTGTCCGCTCGGATTGCCGTCCGACCGAGTGGTAATCCGGTCGGATAGGTCAACAAAAGTCAAAGTGTGAGTAGGGTGGCAACTCGCTCAGATTGCTGTCCGACCGAGTGACACAGCACCTGCAGTCTGGCAATTTAATACTCAAAACAAATTCAACTTTGATTCACATGCTGACTGACTTGCACTTAATGAATCACATGGAATATGCAGTCAACATTGCTATAATTTGATCAAGAATCACATGCAATCAACAATAATGGTCGACAATTTCAAGTACTAAAAGAATATGATTGGGCCGATATTATTTAAATCATCTTGGGCCAGACAATTCACGTGACTACTGTTGCAGTGTATTAGTGAAGTCTGAGAAATGTTGACTAAGCGACCCGAACAGTTGATGTGCTTTGACTCGGATTGTTGTCCGACCGATTGGTAATCCGGTCGGATAGGTCAACAAAAGTCAATTTTTTTAAATGAATTACAGTGCCTCGGATTACTGTCCGAGCGACCGATAATCCGAACCAGTAGCAGTCAACTTGGTCAACACTTAATGAAATGATATGATGGTACTTTGAGTCGGATGGTCATCCGGTCGGATTGCCATCCGACCGGTGAACATCAAGAACAATTTTAGTAGCAACAGTTAACATGTTCACGACTTTTCGACCACAAAAATCAAGATTTCTCACAAATGGCTTAGAATTAAGATATGAAATTTTGAAGGCTTGTAGATCAAGTGTTTTCGCATATAATATCCAAAAATTACTCGATTTTAACCGTAAAAACCGTGTTAATTTTGCAATTTTCGGATAAAAACTTGAAGAATAAGAAAAGTATGAGAAACTCGACAAATCTGAATGATTTTGGATCTGATTCTGATCAATTCTTGAACGATTCTGTGCGTTTGATCTTCGCAACCGGGCTCCTGCTCTGATACCACTTGTTGGACCGGTTTTCACTCCGAAACGATTGCAAACCGAATGTGTGACGTGCGGAATCCGTACACGAATGTGACCGAACGTAAGATCGTATTATAAACATGATTCTATTGATCAATATGATGAGTACAAGCACCACGAATCACCTTTCTCTCTCTAGACTTTCTCTCTCTAGAACTAGATCTTCAAAGCTCCTAAATGCCAAATGTAACACCCCGTGTTTTCGAGAAGTCAAAGTCAAAGTCAAGGTCAAAGTCAACGACCGATTTCGCGTGACTTGACTTATAGTAGATTTCCTTTATGTATTTAATTTAGTTGTATTATGTGGAGTAAGTGTCAATAATTACAACAATCGACGTATTACAATCGCCATCTAATCGACTTACGACTGTGAACTGTAGGAAGTAACAATGCGATAAAGTCAACGAAACGATAATCAAACTATGCTAATCGAATCGACTTCATAATCGCGCTCGAACTACGTATTTTAATTATTGTTATATGTGTATGTGTGCCTTAGGTGATATCTGTGCATGTTTATTTATGTTATGTGTGGTAATCAATCGAAACGCAATCAAACTCACTCGACATCGAACTCGAATCATAATCGAACTTTGATAATTAGTGGAGAAAGGATAGTGCGAGATATGAGTGGTTGGGATTAAAAGTAATTTGACTAGGAAACCCTATCGTATCGAACCGCTCGCAATCGAAATCGAAATATCAAAAATTATCACACCGAACACTCGAAATGTGCAGCTGATCGATCAGACTACCAGCCGATC
Organism: Helianthus tuberosus; assembly: GCA_030545235.1. Classification (NCBI taxonomy): domain Eukaryota; kingdom Viridiplantae; phylum Streptophyta; class Magnoliopsida; order Asterales; family Asteraceae; genus Helianthus; species Helianthus tuberosus. Next base: position 69,285,748 of record CM060407.1, read on the forward strand.
GAACAGCCAGCCGAACGGACTACCGTCCGATCGGGCAGGCTGTCCGATCGAGCTGCCTGGCCGATCGGCCAGCGCTTTCTCCTTTTGGCATCCTATAAATACCCCTGTCATTGTCATTCTTTCTACTTTTGGAAACCTCTGTCCGACCAGCTCGTGTTCCTCACCTTTTCTCAGATTCCTCTCGATTCCGGTAAGTTTTCGTCCTAAATCTTGTACTTTCTTGATCTACATGCACTCCTACACCTTTCTATCTTTCAAATCTGAACTTTTAACCGTGAAATCATCAAGATTCAAGTGTTCTAGGATGATGTCATCATGGGTTCTTGAAGAACTTCATGTTTTGGCCTCAATCCACCAAGAATAACTTGGATCTAGCCGATTTCCACATAAACAAACAAAGATCTTTCATAGATCTAAACATATACACGGTGAAAAGGATTGAAAGATGGATCTTCCAACTTTCTTTCAACTCTTTCTCACTCAATACCTTCAAATCGATAGAAACGGAACCTGTGCTGACTTACAAATCACCCCGGTGGTTGCATGGCTCAAGATCCAGATTCTATCCACGAGATTAACCGATTTCGGGTTAAACGATAAACCCCGTTCCGAACAGTTCACCAGCCGGATTTGGGTGATTCCTGTCCAAACAGGGGAACCAAGTAAGGACGTGGGACCTATGGTTCGACTCGTAGTCAAAATACCTCGATAAAATGACAAACAATCAGAACAACCAAGTGTTAGACGAATAGGCTGATCAGGTCAGGGTGCTGACCGATCGGACTGCTGTCCGAGCGGACAACTAGCCGATCAGACAGTCAGCTGATCGACTGGCCAGCCGATCGATTAACACATGGTCCCACACAATCAATTTATTTTGAAGACTAGTATTGAACGAACTGTTGATTCGATCGAATTACTGTCCGATCGAATTACTCTTCGGATCATGAGATACTATACTTCAACACTTAATCGATTTTTCAACATGTTCGATGCACTAGGAGTGCCACCCGATCGAATAGCCGTCCGATCAGGTGACACCTTGCTAAGAACTTGTCATAGTTGTCGACTCGTGTTTACTTTCCAACCGATCGGTCAGCAAATCAGTAAGTCTTGACTTGTTGACCTGTCTGATGGAACACCTGTCCGATCCAAGGCAAATCACTACAATTCATACCTAGCCGATCGGGTTGCCGACCGATCGAACAGCCGTCCGATCGACCGACCTGAAGGGTAAAGGTACTTCAATGTTTTCAAATGCTACAACGAAAACTTCAAAAGTCAAACCATCATACACAAACACATCCTTCTCAAAGGAAGAAACAATCCACTCGAAAAGCCATCCGATCGGCTTATCGACCGACCAGACAGCGGTCCGAGCGGACTGTCAACCGAACGGTCAGTCGTCCGATCGAACTACCGTCCGATCGACCAGTTGTCCGACACTTGTTTTCCGTTTTACGCGTCGCTTATTATTATGCTATCAACCATTCAGGCTAACCTTACTCACTAAGCGCTCCCTTCAATCCATCAACCGCTGTGAGTATACTCGATCCCTTTTTGCTTTATGCACTTTTGGGTGTTACATACATTACAACTATTCAAATCACATCAAACACACTACTCAATACTATTTGAACGCTAACCGTTAATGCATGTTATACGTGGCTTATGAATGCTTGTTTGTTATGTTTACACATGGAATGCTGTCTACCTGCCTTAGCAACGATAGTACTATAGTTTGGACTCAGCACCCGTTCACACGGGGGTTGTTAAGGACAATTACTTGCATGGATTACGATGGTAATCATGTATTGCGAACTGCCCCGGGTAGTCAACTCGTAGTCATTGGTATCGATGGATCTATGTCGATAACTAACGTGCTTCATTTCACTATGTGTACGTGCTGGTTATGCGTAAACGAATTCGAACTCTATATGCTATTATCAAACTTATATGATCACCTTTACATTATATGTATTGACTTTATTTTAACGTATGTGACAGGTGCTTAGGATGCACACATGATAGGAAGTTGAAGCTAGAATAAAGCATTAGAGCCCAACAAATAGTTGTCTGTAGTAACTAAATCAAGGGTCTGTAGAAGCAGATAAACAATTGCTCTATTTTGAAATCTGAGTTGTCGGAATAGAATATTTGTCTGGATTTTGTCTGTAATAATTTGTTTACTGTTTGAGACATGGTATGGGACATGTTATTTAAATTGAATAGTAATGATAATTGTTATGGAAACTTCTGGACAATCTGTTTCGCTCAGTGCCATGCCCCGATGATTCCGCCATCGGTTGGGGTGTGACAGATTGGTATCAGAGCCATAACTATAGGGAATTAGGCAAGACACGACCTAGTCCGGGTCGATGTCTTAGAAACCTAGTCTATAGTTAGGAACCAACAGACCGACTTGTGCATATCCAGTAGGGACTATGTGCAAGCTTATTCCTCGCTATTCTCACTACACTATCACTGCACTCGAATTTTCAAACTATGAGGAAGTAACTAAACCGAGAATAGGTGTGAAAACCGCAAACTCTCGACTAAAGTTGCTTAATCAACCCGCATTTTATCTACAAACGAGGAGAATTATGCCAAATCAGGAGTGAAATCCGTATTTTGATGAATAATCTCCTCTATTTTATTAAAAACAGGAATGAAGTTGTTAAGCCAGGGGTGAGACCCTAACCTTGACGACTTGTTCCGCTCATTTTTACAAAACTCTCACCAAAGTCTCGACGGACTCCAACGACCTGAAGTCACGATATGACTAACGGGATGTGTACCAAACGCCCAAGAATCGAGGCCAAGGCACAATCCTGAAGGTTAAATGTGCACAATGGATCCTTGTGAATAGTCGAATCACTTTGGTTAGTCGAAGTCTACTAGCCGCAGACAATCTACTTCTAGATTTTTATTTGTTTCGATTCTGAGCCCGCAATTGCCGACTCTGATGATTCGTTGATTTCATGTGCTATATGTGTGTTTACCTGTTTATGTCTTTAAATTTTTGGAAATTCACTCGATTTTTGCTTCGATCGACACGTACAACTCACACTGCAATTCTATCTCGAAACGTTAACAAGTCATTGAATTATGGACGACCTTATACTACGCTTATACTACACGATTCGATATATCAAACGCGAACGCTATACTCGGACGATCGCGAACTATACATGATAGGTTTCTGTATTCTGACTACCTCTTAAACGGAAAAGGAACACGCGTAATCATAAGAAGGTGGATACACGCAAAATATGTGTTTAAATAAGTTATGTGCCTATGTGCCTATGTGCTTATGTGCCTATGTGTTTATGTGTTTATGTGGTTCTGTGTTTTACATGGTTATGTGTCTTTGTGTTTACATGATATGTGTGTTACTGAGCTTTAGTAAGTAGTAGACGTGTGAGGTGAGATTCGAATACAAGGTGTTGAGTCCCGTGACGATGTCTGTTGCAGACAATGTCATCTGGATCTCGTCATTTCTCACTTTCTCGTCAAGAGAAGAGAGACAGACGTCTTGCTGCCATCATCGCTAAAAGTGTAGCAAAGGCCGTGAGTGATGTTTACGAGAATGCCAGCAAATCATCTGAGGAGTCGAGAACCGAAGCTCCTAAAGCTGCCACCAAAGCCTTCAATTTCAAGCAATTCAAGTCGTGTGGGCCAAAAGAATTCACCGGCGAGGGAGGTCCTACTGCACTATTCCAATGGTTTGATTCCATTGAGGTCACTCTACGGCAGAGTGGTTGCCCCGATGACCTCCGAACTCTGAATGCTACCGGCGTTTTCCAGTCTCGTGCACTAGACTGGTGGACGGCCGAGAGGAACAAGCAAGGGAACGATGCAGCCTACGGTATGTCGTGGGACGAGCTCAAGGAAGTCATGCTGGAAGAATTCTGCCCTCCTCATGAACGTCAGAAGCTAGAGGATGAATTTTGGCACATACAGCAAAAGGATGGTGAAAATGCTGCACTCACTGCTCGCTTCAAACAGCTCAGCATCATTTGTCCCGATCAGGTCAAGACTCCAGACATGGCAATCAAGAAGTATATCCTAGCCCTACCTGACTGTGTTGCTGATTTCGTGCAAGCGGCTAAGACTACGACGATCGAAGAGACTTATCTACTAACCGCTGAAATCAACGACAAGCGGGTCAAGGCTGGTGTCTGGGATAAAACTTCAAAGCACCTGCATCAAGCTACCAACACCGCGCCAACTGCTGAAACTACCACCTCATCGAGCAACAAGAGGAAGAACAAGAGAAAGAACAGCTCCAGCAACAAGAACTGTGCGATCACTGCTGCACCGATTCAAGCTGTACCAGCCCAACAGCGTCAAGTAGCAGCGCCTGTGGCTAATGCACCGCCTGCAAAGTGTGCATACACTGGGCCACACCCACTCTGCCCTACTTGTACCTACCATCACCCGACAGCCATTGCTTGCCGATTCTGTGCTCATTGCAACATATACGGCCACTTCACTACCAACTGCCGTATTCGACAAGCTCCTGCTCATCAAGCTCTACTCACCGCTCCTCAGGGTCAACAAGCTCCTCCGGCACCCGCAATCAAAGCCAGAGCCTGCTTTGCATGTGGCGATCCTAACCATTTCGCCAACATGTACCCGAACAGGGTGGTGAAACAAGAGCCTCAACAGCAGCAGCAACAACAGCAACAACAGGCCACACGCGCCAGAACTTTCAACATCAACGTGCGACAAGCCCAAGCCGACAACAATGTGGTCAATGGTACGTTCCTTGTGAATGGTATTTATGCTTCATGTTTGTTTGATACTAGAGCCGATAATTGCTTTGTGTCGTTCGAATTCGAGAAGCTCCTTAGTCGTAAACGCTCTCATCTCTCCTCGACGTTCGATGTTGAAGTAGCTACCGGAAGAACTGTCGCCGTTAATTCTGTACTTCGTGATTGTACTCTTGAGCTCAACAATCACATCTTCCCAATCGACCTTATTCCGATGCAACTCGGAAGTTTTGACGTCATAATAGGCATGGACTTTCTTCGTGAAAACCATGCTGAAGTTGTGTGCTTCGACAAGATGATTCGATTCTCGCTTGCGAATGGTGAGTTATTGTGTGTTTACGGTGATACTACTTCGAAAGGTCTCAAGCTCATGTCATGTGTTCAAGCTAGCAAGTATCTCCGCAAGGAATACAGATCTTTCTTGGCTAACATCGTAGTAGTGGAGAAGGAAAAGAAAGAGAAGAAGGAAGTGAAAGATGTTCCTATTGTCCGAGAATTCCCTAATGTTTTTCCAGAGGATCTTCCCGGACTACCACCAAGTCGTGATATCGACTTTCGTATCGACCTCATTCCTCGAGCCAACCCTATTGCCAAAACTCCCTACTGACTCGCGCCATCCGAAATGCGGGAACTTTCAAACCAACTCCAGGAATTACTTGAGAAAGGCTTCATTCGCCCGAGCACCTCTCCTTGGGGCGCGCCGGTCCTTTTCGTCAAAAAGAAGGATGGGTCGTTCAGGATGTGTATCGACTACCGGGAGTTGAATAAGCTAACTATCAAGAACCGTTATCCCCTACCCCGCGTCGACGATTTGTTTGATCAACTACAAGGTGCTACGTGTTTCTCGAAGATCGATCTACGTTCAGGCTATCACCAGCTACACATTCAAGAGGACGCACCAGCGGTTTTCATGGATCTGATGAATCGTGTGTGTAAACCATATCTCGACCGTTTCGTCATCGTATTCATCGACGACGTCTTGATCTATTCCAGATCGAAAGCTGAACACGCGCAACATCTACGTTTGGTTCTCGAGCTACTCCAGGGGAACCAACTCTATACCAAGTTCTCCAAGTGTGAATTCTGGTTGAAGGAGGTTCAGTTTCTTGGTCACATTGTTAATAGTCAAGGTATTCACATCGATCCTGCGAAGATTGAAGCTGTTAGGAGTTGGATTACGCCTAAGAAACCGTCTGAGGTTCGTTCTTTTCTCGGACTGGCGGGCTAGTATCGACGATTTATCGAAGGATTCTCAAAGATCGCTGTACCACTTACCCCTCTCACACACAAAGACAAGTCTTTTGTTTGGGGAACTGAACAAGAGTCTGCCTTTCGAACCCTCAAGCATAAGATTTGCAACGCTCCTGTTCTCACATTGCTTGACGGAAATGACGATTTCATTGTCTATTATGATGCTTCCAACCTTGGTCTTGGTTGTGTTCTCATGCAACGAGACAAGGTTATAGCTTACGCATCTCGTCAGCTCAAAATCCACGAGAAGAACTATACAACCCATGATCTCGAGCTAGGCGCAGTTGTTTTTGCGTTAAAGATTTGGCGACACTACCTATATGGTACTAAGTGTACGATCTTCACCGATCATAGGAGCCTACAACATATCTTTAATCAGAAGGAACTTAATATGCATCAACGCCGATGGGTAGAACTTCTCAACAATTACGACTGTGAGATTCATTATCACCCAGGTAAAGCAAATGTTGTTGCCGACGCACTCAGCAGACGGAGCTACCTGCTTAGCACTCGTAATGTTCAAGCCCAACACTATCTCGAATCCCTCATCCGCGAAGCTCACCATGCGTGTTTCAACGAACGCATTCTGAAGAAAGAGAGAATCTACCACGATGGAGCCCAGCTTGTGAGCAAGTCGAATGGGATATTCCACTTTTTGGACCGAATTTGGATTCCCAAACGAACCGACTTATGACAAATCTTGCTGGACGAAGCCCACAAATCCCGGTATTCTATTCATCTCGGTGCCGACAAAATGTACCAGGACCTTCGTTACAAATACTGGTGGCCCGGCATGAAAAGGGATATTGCTCTCTACGTTGGAAGATGCCTGACATGTGCAAAAGTCAAGGCTGAACATCAAAGACCCTCTGGCTTACTCGAACAACCACCGATCCTCATGTGGAAGTAGGAGAGTATAGCCATGGACTTTATAACCAAGCTACCACACACGTCATCAGGTCACGACAGCATTTGGGTTGTGGTTGATCGATTGACTAAATCAGCTCACTTTTTGCCAATACGGGAGGACTACAAGGTAGAACGATTAGCCCGAATATACACCGATGGGATCATTTGTAATCATGGTACGCCTCGCGACATCATCTCTGATCGTGATGCTCGGTTTACCTCGCGACTGTGGGAAACGTTTCAAACGGCACTCGGTACATCGCTAAATCTAAGTACCGCCTTCCACCCTCAAACCGACAGTCAGACTGAAAGAATGATTCGTACTCTTGAAGACATGCTCTGTTCGTGTGTCATATACTTCGGTGGTAATTGGGATAAATACCTGCCGCAAGTCGAATTCTCGTATAACAACAGCTATCATTCCAGCATCCAAATGGCACCATTCGAGGCTTTATACGGAAGAAGATGTCAATCGCCTATTGTGTGGCACGAGATCGGTCATTCGCAATTAACCGGTCCTGAGCTATTACAAGAAACGACAGACAGAATTTTCCAAATTCGAGACAACTTGGTAAAAGCTCAGAATCGACAGAAAAGTTATGCCGATAGAAGACGCAAGCCCCTTGAATTTGACGTTGGAGACCACGTACTCCTAAAGGTATCGCCTTGGAAGGGTGTGGTCCGATTCGGCAAGAAAGGAAAGCTCGCGCCTCGATATGTTGGACCTTTTAAGATTCTGGAAAGGATCGGAAAAGTCGCCTACAGACTCGAACTACCGGAGGAACTTAGTAACGTCCACCCGACTTTCCACGTGTCAAACCTCCGAAAGTGCCTAGCCGACTACGACTTACACGTTCCTCTCGATGATCTGCAAGTGAACGAAACATTACACTTCGTGGAAAAGCCTGTTGAAATCATGGACTGCCAAACCAAGCAACTCAGACGCTCTCGCATTCCTATTATGAAAGTTCGATGGGAAGGCAAACGAAGCGCAGAGTTCACTTGGGAACTCGAAAGCAACATGATGGCGAAGTACCCGCATTTATTCAAAGAGAAAGTCTAGAGAGAGAAAGTGATTCACGGTGGTATACAACTTGCAGCTTAATTTCGGGACGAAATTCCCTAAACAAGGGGAGGCTGTAACACCCCGTGTTTTCGTGAAGTCAAAGTCAAGGTCAAAGTCAACGACCGATTTCGTGCGACTTGACTTATAGTAGATTTCCTTTATGTATTTAATTTAGTTGTATTATGTGGAGTAAGTGTCAATAATTACAACAATCGACGTATTACAATCGCCATCTAATCAACTTACGACTGTGAACTGTAGGAAGTAACAATGCGATAAAGTCAACGAAACGATAATCAAACTATGCTAATCGAATCGACTTCATAATCGCGACTCGAACTACGTATTTTAATTAGTGTTATACGTGTGTGTGTGCCTTACGTGATACCTGTGCATGTTTATTTATGTTATGTGTGGTAATCAATCGAAACGCCATCAAACTCACTCGACATCGAACTCGAATCACAATTGAACTTTGATAATTAGTGGAGAAAGGATAGTGCGAGATATTAGTGGTTGGGATTAAAAGTAATTTAACTAGGAAACCCTATCGTATCGAACCGCTCGCAATCGAAATCGAAATATCAAAAATGGTCACACCGAACACTCGAAATGTGCAGCTGATCGATCAGACTACCAGCCGATCGAACAGCCAGCCGAACGGACTACCGTCCGATCGGACAGGCTGTCCGATCGAGCTGCATGGCCGATCGGCCAGCGCTTTCTCCTTTTGGCATCCTATAAATACCCTTGACATTGTCATTCTTTCTACTTTTGGAAACCTCTGTCTGACCAGCTCGTGTTCCTCACCTTTTCTCAGATTCCTCTCGATTCCGGTAAGTTTTCGTCCTAAATCTTGTACTTTCTTGATCTACACGCACTCCTACACCTTTCTATCTTTCAAATCTTAACTTTTAACCATGAAATCATCAAGATTCAAGTGTTCTAGGATGATATCATCATGGGTTCTTGAAGAACTTCATGTTTTGGCCTCAATCCACCAAGAATAACTTGGATCTAGCTGATTTCCACATAAACAAACAAAGATCTTTCATAGATCTAAACATATACACGGTGAAAAGGATTAAAAGATGGATTTTCCAACTTTCTTTCAACTCTTTCTCACTCAATACCTACAAATTGATAGAAACGGAACCTGTACTGACTTACAAATCACCCCGGTGGTTGTATGGCTCAAGATCTGGATTCTATCCACGAGATTAACCGATTTCGGGTTAAACGATAAACTCTGTTCCGAACAGTTCACCAGCCGGATTTGGGTGATTCCTGTCCGAACAGGGGGAACCAAGTAAGGATGAGGGACCTATGGTTCGACTCGTAGTCAAAATACCTCGATAAAACAACAAACAATCAGAACAACCAAGTCTTAGACGAATAGGCTGATCAGGTCAGGGTGCTGACCGATCGGACTGCTGTCTGAACGGACAGCCAGCCGATCGGACAGTCAGCCGATCGACTGGCCAGCCGATCGATTTACACATGGTCCCACACAATCAATTTATTTTGAAGACTAGTATTGAACGAACTGTTGATTGGATCGAATTACTGTCCGATCGAATTACTCTTCGGATCATGAGATACTATACTTCAACACTTAATCGATTTTTCAACATGTTCGATGCACTAGGAGTGCCACCCGATCGAACAGCCGTCCGATCAGGTGACACCTTGCTAAGAACTTGTCATAGTTGTCGACTAGTGTTTACTTGCCAACCGATCGGTCAGCAAATCAGTAAGTCTTGACTTGTTGACCTGTCCGATCGAACACCTGTCCGATCCATGGCAAATCACTACAATTCATACCTAACCGATCGGGTTGCCGACCGATCGAACAGTCGTCTGATCGACCGACCTGAAGGGTAAAGGTACTTCAATGTTTTCAAATGCTACAATGAAAACTTCAAAAGTCAAACCATCATACACAAACACATCCTTCTCAAAGGAAGAAACAATCCACTCGAACAGCCATCCGATCGGCTTATCGACCGACCGGACAGCGGTCCGAGCGGACTGTCAACCGAACGGTCAGCCGTCCGATCGACCAGCCGTCCGACACTTGTTTTCTGTTTTACGCGTCGCTTATTATTATGCTATCAACCATTCAGGCTAACCTTACTCGCTAAGCGCTCCCTTCAATCCATCAACCGCTGTGAGTATACTCGATCCCTTTTTGCTTTATGCACTTTTGGGTGTTACATACGTTACAACTATTCAAATCACATCAAACACACTACTCAATACTATTTGAACGCTAACCGTTAATGCATGTTATACGTGGCTTATGAATGCTTGTTTGTTATGTTTACACATGGAATGCTGTCTACCTGCCTTAGCAACGATAGTACTATAGTTTGGACTCAGCACCCGTTCACACGGGGGTTGTTAAGGACAATTACTTGCATGGATTACGGTGGTAATCATGTATTGCGAACTACCCCGGGCAGTCAACTCGTAGTCATTGGTATCGATGGATCTATGTCGATAACTAACGTGCTTCATTTCACTATGTGTACGTGCTGGTTATGCGTAAACGAATTCGAACTCTATATGCTATTATCAAACTTGTATGCTCACCTTTACATTATATGTATTGACTTTATTTTAACGTATGTGACAGGTGCTTAGGATGCACACATGATAGGAAGTTGAAGCTAGAATAAAGCTTTAGAGCCCAACAAATAGTTGTCTGTAGTAACTAAATCAAGGGTCTCTAGAAGCAGATAAACAATTGCTCTATTTTGAAATCTGAGTTGTCGGAATAGAATATTTGCCTGGATTTTGTCTGTAATAATTTGTTTACTGTTTGAGACATGGTATGGGACATGTTATTTAAATTGAATAGTAATGATAATTGTTATGGAAACTTCTGGACAATCTGTTTCGCTTAGTGCCATGCCCCGATGATTCCGCCATTGGTTGGGGTGTGACACCAAAAGTCCCAAAAGTTCCTAAATGAAACCCTAAAGCTCCTATTTATAGGCACAAGGTATATGGATTTCTCCTTATTTACAAGATTGCCACCTTGCCCATTTTATCTAAATATTACATAAAAGCTCTTGATTTCTTCAGTGTCTCGCTACGGTTCTGATTGACGGAGGCGATAGACATACTGCACTAACACTCCTATCCCTCCACCTCCATCCAAACAGACGTTGGATCATCAAAGTCACCAACAGATATTAGCTCAGATGATTCCCATCTGCAGCCTTCACCATTTAATGCCATTATTCCATACAAGGGAGATCTAATCTTCCTGAAGTCTCATCCACTAGATCAAATCATTGGCAACATCAATGAAGGGGTTCTCACCAGAAGTTAATCCCAAAACATTTGTCTTTTTGCTGGGTTTCTATCACTCCATCAACCAGTCAAGTACCAAGAGGCACTGAAAGACAACAGTTGGGTAGAAGCTATGCAGGAAGAGCTCCAACAGTTTAAAAGACAACAAGTATGGGAACTTGTACCACTGCCAAAGGGTGTGAGTCCTATTGGCACAAAGTGGGTCTTCAAAAACAAAACTGATGAAAGGGGCATTGTTGTCAAAAATAAAGCTAGGCTTGTGGTTCTAGGTTTCAGACTGGAAGAGGGCATTGACTATGATGAAACTTTTGCCCCTGTAGCAAGATTGGAAGCTATCAGACTGTTCTTGGCCTTTGCTGTCAACCACAACATCAAGGTGTTTCAGATGGATATCAAATGTGCAATCCTCTATGGTAAGATTCAAGAAGAGGTATATGTTTGTCAACCTCCTAGTTTTAAGGATCCATTTAATCCAAATCATGTCTACAAGCTAAACAAAGCTTTGTATGGCCTGAAACAAGCACCAAGAGCCTGGTATGAAACTCTTTCCACTTTTCTACTCTCTATTGGTTTCACAAGAGGTAAAATTGATAAAACATTGTTTTTAAAATGGAGAGGAAAAGATTTGATGATTGTCCAGATTTATGTGTATGACATCATTTTTGGAAGCACATGTAATAAAATGTGTGAAGAGTTCAGAAAACTCATGACAACTGAGTTTGAGATGAGTGCAATGGGTGAACTACAATGCTTTCTTGGTCTCTAAGTTAAGCATATGCAAAATGGCACTTTCATTCATCAAAGAAAATACGCTAAAGAACGTTTAAACAAATTTGAGATGAATGATTGCAAGCCATGCAGTACACCCATGGCATCTAACAAGCATGATTGGGTCTTTATTGTACCTAACTGGATCCAGGCCAGACATCATGTTTGCAATATATGTTTGTGTAAGATCCTAATAAGCCCCTAGGAAGTCTAACCTCATTGCTGTGAGAAGGATATTCAGATACATAAAAAGTGCTCCCACACTTGGTATCTAGTACCCTGCTAATGGGAATGTTAAGCTTTCAGGTTTTTCAGACAGTGACTTTGCAAGATGCAACACAACAAGAAAGTCCACATCAGAAGGGTGCCAATTTCTAGGTGATTGCTTAGTATCTTGGCAAAGCAAAAAGCAAGCAGTTTTTCAACATCAACTGCTGAGGCAGAGTACATTGCTGCTGCAAGCTGTACAGCCCAACTGTTGTGGCTTCAAAATCAACTACTGGATTTTGGTATCACTGCTTTAAAGACACCACTCATGCTGGATAGTCAAGCAGCAGAAAATATCATCAAAAATCTAGTTTCACACTCAACCACCAAGCACATTGACATCAGACATCACTTTGTGAGGGATTGCTATGAAAAAGGTTTGATTTCTCTGCATCATGTTCTAACTAAGGATCAGATGGCAGATGTGCTAACAAAAGCATTAGACACATCCACCTTTGAAAGCTTGATCTCTAGAATTGGCATGCTTAACATGGAATAACAAGCAAAATTTTGTTTTTCTATGAATAAAGCATTAAAATGTTTTCAGAAAATAAAAATCCATCCTTAAAAATAGTTAAAAATGAAAATTTTCATTAATCCTTAAAAGTCTGTCATAACCACTGATTGGTTCAAACATCTGATTGTTGAAAATTATCCACTGCTGAAAGACAACCTCTGTTTCTTCATTCTTCTTGTTGACCACTGTTGACCAAACATCAGTGCTTCAATCATTGATGTCTATCCACTGATAGTTAAAATCAGCCACTGCTCTCATTTTTCACTGTTGTCAACCAATGATATTTTCCATCAGTGGTTTCCAAACAACTATCTTCCACGTTCCATCCGAGGTTGTCTCATGGACAGTTCTTAGCCGTCTGATCTTTGTAATCGATGCCACGTCAGCATTCACTTTTCACTCTCATAAAACCCTGATTAAAATCCCAAACAGAGTTTTCACTGCCGTATCGAATTCAAAAATCCTTCAAAAGCGGTTTCCATCTCTCATTCATCTTCTTCTTCCATTCGCAATTTCTCAAAATCACTGATGCACGCGTGGTGTGATATATATTTAAGTATATTTTAAGCCCTTTTTACACGTTAGCCAAGTTTTAAATTTATAAAACACAATATTATACTAACACCAAACACACATATGGGCAAGTGCACCCATCGTGAGCGTAGTAAAGTGTTGGTAAGATACCGAGGTCGTCTAAGGACACAAGAGCTTTTAATACCGGTTTATCCTCAACGTCTAATCAAATCAAAAGTTTAGAAAAAGGTTTTAAACTAGAAAAATAAAAACTAACTAAAATGCTGAAAATAAAAATAAAATAAAAACAGATAGACAAGATGAATCACTTGGATCCGACTTGTGTTTAGTGTAACCATTGATTATTTCCGCACTTTTGCACTTTTTAAGAGATTATCTTAGTTATTGTAGTAGGGCCCTCTTTTGAAGGTGACGTTACCCTCAACCCAGTAGTTTGAGTCAGCAAGGATACAATCCTAAAGGGTCGGATTATTGAAAGATAATTAATTAAGTTATTAATGCATAATGTGGTAGGCCCCTCTTTTGAAGGTGACGTTACCCTCGGCTAAGTAGTCTGAGTCAGCAGGGATACAGTCCTAAGTAGCCGGGTTAAAGTTTCAATAGTAGCTTACATATGAGGGGATCAAAGAGTTTGGACCCCCGCCATCCAATACCGGTGGGTATTGAAGGAGGTCCTACTAAATTTGACCCAGGTCCTTGCAGGATCTATACACTGAACAAGGCAAGACTCTTACCAAACCGTTCCCTTAACCCCTGACCATGTGACACCCCGGGAAAATCAGGAAAACAACGCAACTTAACTAGCTTCCTCAGTAACCACGCGCTAAATTTCGGGACGAAATACTCTTAACAGGGGGAGAATGTGACAACCCTCAAATTCCATGTATTCCGTACAATTTATTAATGACAATTAAAGTACTTGATGACTGTGCTGAATCATTTAACTGCTTCTGATATCTGTGCTATACTTACATGTGCATGGTAACATACTAGTATTGTACAGAAAAGTCATTAAATAGTCCGTTATGATTTCCTAAGTGTTAGAAATTAAAAACGTTACAAAAAATATATATATAGGACACGTTACGGATTGATTAAGAACTTTAACGGAACAGTATCAAACCGAACGACCGGACTTTACCCGGAACATAAAAATATTGTCAATGACACTATTTTTCCTTTTCTGAGCCAGTTAGGGTCTCCGAATACCATAACACCCGTTATAACCCATAACACACTAGTAACTAATTAAAACGCTTAACTAATCAAACTAATCACTAACCATCTAGTTGAAATCAAACTAACCCCCCCCCCCCTTATAACCGAACGGTTCCCCACAGGGGACACCACTCTTACAATGTTGATTATTTTATTTAATCATGCTCCATATCTAGAATACATAATAACCAAAGGATTTTAGTGGCTGGTGGTTTTTAAATAAGTCCATGAGATCAAGAGCTTTCATTCACAACAACACTTCACCAAAATTTCCTCTCTCCCTCTTGCCATTGTTCTTGGCCGAACACCATAGCCAACATCCAACCATTTTCAAGTTTCAATCTTGCCATTTTACATACAATCCAAGGTGCTAGAGTTCACATAAGGAGACCCGGTGCTTACGGAATCACAAGGACCTCTCTACATCGCTATTAACCACCTTGTTTTCGCCTTGATTCTTCCCTAGCCTTGAGCTAGTTGTAAGTGATTCTAAACATCATCTTGATCTTGTTTATGGTGGTTAATAAGTGATTTAATGGCTGAAAATTTGAAACACTAGAGAACATAACATAAAGTCTTGGATAAAAGATGAATAGGTTGGATAAAGAGAAGTTATGTGTGTAAATCATATAGATCTTGTGTGGTTATGATTCTTGGTTGATTATCTGATGTTTTGCTGATTAATATTGATGTTTGATGTTGTTGTGACCACTAAACATGATTAACGGAATCAATCGAACACGAACTAGGAAGTTAAAGACTGAAAACAGAATCTGTCCAAGCTTTACAGCCAACTTCAGTTGGCTGTAAACAGGTCATAAACTCAATGAAAAACTGATATTTTGAGTCTAAAACGTGTTATTATGAAATACTGTTCTAATGGCACTGGAATCATAATTTTTGGACTTCGTTTACTATTTTTAAAGTGTCATTTCGTAACAGCAGCTAGAGCTGCATTTTTCTGCTGAAAATATGCGTCTTGTTTTCTGTCATAAGTTGAGTTATGTGTAGAGTTAGATCATGAAACTTGTACTGTAGATGACCACCGATGTATTTGTAATTACTCCACTAGAATTTCGTAAATCGGACTTACGATGAATTTTTAATAAATTGTTCCGTGGACTGTGGTCAGAAAAAGATAAATCTGAGGTCAGTCCGGAAAATGAATTTTCATAAAATATTCATAATGAACTGGACCCCGATATTTTTTCACAATAAAATTTGGAACGTTTAAGACTTTCTGTAAAAATTTGGGAATTTTTGGAATAAGTTAACTATTTTATTAAAATGTCCGAAAACAGCCCAATTTTGAATATTTAAGCTGAAATGACATAAGTTGTAATTTGCGTGTCTAAATGTCGAGTATGCTATCTGTGAATGATCTAACATGTTATATGTGTTGTGTGCATTATTGTATGTTTGTTTATGAGTGGGAAATGGATGGGAAGTATATGGGCATAAACAGTTAAAGTAATGCATGCTATGTGATAGATACGTGTAGGAACTTTGTGCTCTATTTGTAAATCACTAAATGACTAACTGGTAATCATATTAGGATGTGATTGACCGACCTTGACTATTAGCTATATTTGTGATTCTAACCGAGCAAACCGAGGTGAGTTCACACACTTTCTAAGGCATGGGATTCCCGGTGGTTTGGGAATGGGTTAAAGAATTAAAAAATAAATCTACTTATCCCCTCGGGAGGATATGTACGGCCATCCTCCATAGGTAGGGTGCCATTATTAATCCTACGAATTCTCCTTGTGCAGAATACGTACGTTCGTCCTCCTTGGGTAGGACAACAACCTTAAAACTAGCTAGACAAAACTCTATCATGAAGTCCCTCAATTTATATCGACTTAATCGCCGAG
Source organism: Helianthus tuberosus (assembly GCA_030545235.1). NCBI lineage: Eukaryota > Viridiplantae > Streptophyta > Magnoliopsida > Asterales > Asteraceae > Helianthus > Helianthus tuberosus. Next base: position 69,302,248 of record CM060407.1, read on the forward strand.
GCCAATGGCGAGAGGGTCATTAGTTAATAGCGCTATTAGGTTTAACAAACCTCACACCTTGCCAGTCGGACGGGCGTGTACTAATGGACTATGGCAGATTATCAGTGATGATAGACACTGATACAGGGCACAACTTATTTGCGTAGTAGTCGATATCATACCGTCTAGTAGTTCACACGGGGAAAGCCCCCACTGATTATGGTTGTGGTTTGGGTAATGAAAAAGGAACTGGTTAAACATACTTTCAACTACGGGGTAACCCCCACGGCAATTAAGCCAACGAAAGTCATACCACGTTTTTCATACACAACTTAAAACTAAACAACCAAACGTGAACTCACTCAACTTTGTTGTTGACTCGTTGTTACATGCCTTACAGGTCGCTAAACGCTTGGAGCTTGAACGAGGAAGGAGTCGTTGTGGTGTACGGACTGTTATGTTCCGTGCTTACTATTTAAATCCTTATGAACTTATTAAACTTGCGTTTTGAACTTTAACTTATAAACTATGGACTTATGCTTTTGGATTTACTTTTATGCTTCCGCTGTTTAAACTAAACATGGTTAACTGGCTTTGGTCACCAATCGTAATGTGGTTGGTCTTATTTACTTAATTACGATGTTCAATATGATTGGTGGCTCGATCCTGGTCACGTCACGCCTCCAAGCGGTGGTACTCCGCATGGTGGATTTTGGGGGTGTGACAGATTGGTATCAGAGCCATTGGTTATAGTGAACTTGGTTTTAAAAAGGGAAAAGTTTTTGAAAAAACCAGACTATAACCGGTACAGTGCTCAACAATCCACAACGACGCTTCGCTCCACGTGCAAGACTCGACACCATAAGTGGTATGATTTATGTTATAATGTCGGTTAGATAGTTCTCACTGTGCATTGGAAAATGTGATAATTGCTATTTGAACCTTGTGTGCTTACTCTCTACTATCGTCCCACACTTACGCACTTTTGCGACACTTTTCTCACTTACGTTGCTTCGTTATGAAGATCATGAGCGGACGCGGAGGACGTATCAACCTCACTCAAGCCCAGTTGACGGCTTTGATCAATGAACGAGTCGCGGAGGCACTCGCAGCTAACCCTGCAGGAGGTATAACCTGCCATAACAACTCACCTTAGGACGTTTAGATCCTACCTTCGCAAACCAACTCTCGTGCTTAACCTTGTCTGTTATTCTCACACAACAGGTCAACATGCTCAAACTCCTGTGTGCACATTCAAAACGTTCATGGACTGCCGACCTACTACTTTCAGTGGCACCGAAGGAGCAATGGGCCTTCTTCACTGGTTTGAAAAGCTTGAGTCAGTTTTCGAGATGTGCGAATGCCCCGAAGACCGTAGGGTGAAATATGCTACCGGAACACTTGAAGGAGCTGCGTTAACCTGGTGGAAGGCACAGGTTCAACTACTAGGACTGGCAGTTGCTAATGCCACCCCCTGGAATGGTTTCAAAGAACTGATCAAAGAGGAGTACTGCAGTCGGGATGACATCCACAAGCTAGAAGTGGAATTTTTCAATCTGAAGATGACGGGGTCTGAGATTGAGGCGTATACTAAAAGGTCAAATGAGCTGGCCATCTTGTGCCCTACCATGGTGGACCCTCCCATCAAACGAATTGAGCTGTATCTCAAAGGCCTTGTACCAGAGATTCAAAGTCACGTGACTTCAGCCAACCTGGATACCATACAGCAAATCATCAAGTTGGCCCATCGACTCACTGACCAGGCGATGGAGCAAAACAGGCTGCCCAAACGAATCAGTGCCACAGCTACTTCTGATGCACCTACCGACAACAAGCGAAAATGGGATGGGAACTCCAGTAAGAGTTCTGCTTCGGTTTAGTCTCAGCAGCGAAAGACTGATGACTACCAGAGTCCTGGTCAGCAATCTTCCGGTAATCAAGGACAGGGTGGATACCGAGGGAACCACCCCAAGTGCAACCGGTGCAACAAACATCACAGCGGGCAGTGCAACAAAGGTCATTGCCTGAGGTGTAACAAGTTTGGTCATGAAGCAAAGGATTGCAGGAGCGCCCGACCAGCAAATCAAAATCGCCAACAACAACAACAAGCTCCACAGAACCACCAGCAGCAACAACAACAACAACAGGGCAATAAAGGATGCTTTCAGTGTGGCGCTGAAGGCCATTTTAAGAGGAACTGCCCCCAACTGAACCAGAATCAGAACAACAACAACTAAGGAAACGGGAACCACAATGGGCACAACAATGGAGGTAACAATGGAGGCGGCAATGGGGGAAACAACAATGGTAATGGAGCAAGGGGTCGTGTGTTCGTGATTGGTCAAGGTGATGCAAGGAACGATCCCAACGTTGTGATGGGTAAGTTTCTTCTGGACGACTTCTTTGTTACTGTTTTATTCGATTCGGGTGCCGATACTAGCTATGTATCCTTAAAAGTTAGCCAAATGCTTAAGCGCACTCCAACACTATTGAACACCAAACACACGATAGAGCTAGCAAATGGTAAAAGTCTTGAAGCCACACACGTAGTTAAAGGTTGTAACCTCGTCTTAGCTGGTCAGACTTTCTCTATCGATCTTATTCCTGTCACACTTGGTAGTTTCGACGTCATTATTGGGATGGATTGGCTATCTCATCATCAAGCGGAGATTGTTTGCAAGGAGAAAATCGTCCGCATTCCTCGTTCTGGTGAAGAACCTCTCATGATTCATGGCGACAAGAGTGGTGCTGTCGAAGGCATCATCTATTTCCTTAAGGCCCAGAAGTGTTTGCGAAAGGGCCACACTGCCATTTTAGCACTCGTTACTGACACATCAATGGAAGAGAAGAGAATTGAAGACATCCCTATTGTACGTGACTTTCCCAAGGTATTTCCTGAGGAATTACCTGGTCTTCCGCCTCATCGTCAAGTTCAATTTCAAATCGAGCTAGCTCCTGGAGCAGCGCCCATAGCTCGAGCACCTTATCGTCTAGCTCCATCAGAACTCGAAGAACTCTCCACGCAACTACAAGAACTCTTGGAAAAGGGTTTCATACGTCCTAGCTCTTCTCCCTGGGGAGCTCCAGTCTTGTTTGTGAAGAAGAAAGATGGTACTTTCAGAATGTGTATCGACTACCGCGAACTCAACAAGGTGACTGTGAAGAATCGTTATCCTCTTCCACGTATTGACGACTTGTTCGACCAGCTGCAAGGGTCAAGCTATTACTCTAAGATTGATTTGAGATCGGGATACCATCAGCTGAGAGTCCGAGAGGAGGACATCTCCAAAACAGCATTCAGAACTCGTTACGGCCATTACGAGTTTCTGGTCATGCCTTTCGGGTTAACGAATGCACCAGCGGTTTTCATGGATCTCATGAACCGAGTGTGCAAACCATACCTGGATAAGTTCGTTATTATTTTCATCGACGACATCCTGATCTATTCTAAGAGTCAGGAGGAACACGAGCAACATCTGAGGCTTATGCTGGAACTTCTTCGAAAAGAGCAGTTGTATGCCAAGTTTTCGAAATGTGACTTCTGGCTTCGCGAAGTCCACTTTCTAGGCCATGTGGTAAACAAGGATGGAATTCATGTGGATCCATCTAAGGTTGAATCGATCAAGAACTGGCCTGCACCCCGCACACCAACAGAAATCCGCCAATTCTTGGGTTTGGCAGGATATTACAGAAGGTTTATCAAGGATTTCTCCAAGATTGCGCAACCTCTCACTTCACTGACCCAGAAAGGTGTCACCTACCATTGGGGTGATGCACAGGAATCTGCTTTTCAGTACTTAAAGGAGAGACTTTGTAGCGCGCCTATCCTCTCATTGCCTGAAGGCACAGATGATTTTGTGGTTTACTGCGACGCTTCCATCCAAGGACTTGGTTGCGTGTTGATGCAACGTGACAAGGTCATTGCCTACGCATCGCGCCAACTTAAAGTTCACGAAAGGAACTACACTACGCATGACTTGGAGCTGGGAGCAGTTGTTTTCGCACTTAAGATATGGAGACATTACCTGTACGGTACCAAGTGCACCATTTACACCGATCACAGGAGTCTCGAGCATATCTTCAAGCAAAAGGAGTTAAACATGCGACAACGCCGATGGGTCAAACTCTTGAACGATTATGAATGCGCTATCAAATATCATCCGGGCAAGGCCAATGTTGTGGCCGACGCCCTCAGTCGAAAGGGTACTATACCTAAGCGTGTACGTGCTTTAGAACTTACCATCCAATCTAACCTTCCCGCTCAGATTCGTGATGCTCAGGTTGAAGCATTGAAAGCGAAAAACATCAGAGCTGAGTCCTTACGAGGATCGAGACAACGGTTAGAAAAAAAGGAAGACGGCGCCCACTATGTAAACGGACGCATCTGGGTTCCACTGTATGGAGACCTACGCGAGCTTGTGATGGATGAAGCACATAAGTCTCGTTATTCGGTACATCCTGGTTCGGATAAAATGTACCACGACCTCAAGACTATGTATTGGTGGCCTGGCATGAAAGCCCACATAGCAACCTACGTCAGTAAGTGCTTGACTTGTGCGAGAGTCAAGACTGAATATCAGAAACCATCAGGCCTACTTCAACAACCCGAGATACCTAAATGGAAATGGGAGCAAATCTCCATGGATTTTGTTACTGGCCTGCCCAGATCTCAACGCGGAAACGATACCATTTGGGTGATCGTAGATCGACTGACCAAGTCTGCACATTGTTTGGCTATCAAGGAAACGGATAAGTTTTCTACTCTTGCAGACATTTACCTAAAGGAAGTGGTATCAAGGCACGAAGTGCCAACCTCCATCATTTCTGATCGTGACGCGCATTTTACCTCTGAACTGTGGCAAGCTATGCACAAGTCTTTTGGCTCACGCTTAGATATGAGCACCGCTTACCACCCACAGACGGATGGGCAATCTGAACGCACCATCCAAACCCTCGAAGACATGCTTAGGGCATGCGTAATCGACTTCGGCAATGGCTGGGAAAGGCATCTCCCGTTAGTGGAGTTTTCATATAACAACAGTTACCACACCAGCATCCAAGCCGCTCCGTTCGAGGCATTGTACGGACGCAAATGTCGATCACCTCTTTGTTGGGAAGAAGTTGGTGACAGTCAAATCACTGGCCCAGAACTTGTGGTAGATACCACCGAGAGAATTGCTCAGATACGACAGCGAATGGCGGCAGCTCGTGACCGTCAGAAAAGCTATGCTGATAAAGAAAGAAAACCACTCGAGTTCCAGGTTGGGGATCGAGTGCTACTCAAGGTCTCGCCTTGGAAAGGCGTAGTTCGTTTTGGCAAACGAGGCAAACTCAATCCGCGTTATGTCGGACCATTCGAAGTCACCGAGAAAATTGGCAAAGTCGCCTACAGGTTGAATCTACCAGAAGAACTCAGCGGAGTTCACAATGTTTTCCATGTGTCGAATCTGAAGAAGTGTCTGTCAGATGAGACCCTCATAGTTCCTCTCAAGGAACTCACTATCGACGACCAGTTGCGATTCGTCAACGAACCTGTAGAGATTACTGATCGAGATGTTAAGATTCTCAAGCGCACAAGAATACCTCTCGTTCGAGTTTGTTGGAATGCACGTCGTGGCCCAGAGTATACCTGGGAACGAGAAGACCAAATGAAACTCAAGTATCCCCCACTGTTTAAGAAAAACGCAACCACTACTGAGGCTGAAGCTACTGCAGAATTTTGGGACGAAATTCCAAATCAACGGGGGGATGATGTGACACCCCGGGAAAATCAGGAAAACAACGCAACTTAACTAGCTTCCTCAGTAAACACGCGCTAAATTTCGGGACGAAATTCTCTTAACAGGGGGAGAATGTGACAACCCTCAAATTCCATGTATTCCGTACAATTTATTAATGACAATTAAAGTACTTGATGACTGTGCTGAATCATTTAACTGCTTCTGATATCTGTGCTATACTTACATGTGCATGGTAACATACTAGTATTGTACAGAAAAGTCATTAAATAGTCCGTTATGATTTCCTAAGTGTTAGAAATTAAAAACGTTACAAAAAATATATATATAGGACACGTTATGGATTGATTAAGCACTTTAACGGAACAGTATCAAACCGAACGACCGGACTTTACCCGGAACATAAAAATATTGTCAATGACACTGTTTTTCCTTTTCTGAGCCAGTTAGGGTCCCCGAATACCCTAACACCCGTTATAACCCATAACACACTAGTAACTAATTAAAACGCTTAACTAATCAAACTAATCACTAACCATCTAGTTGAACTCAAACTAAACCCCACCCCCCTTATAAACACCACTCTTACAATGTTGATTATTTTATTTAATCATGCTCCATATCTAGAATACATAATAACCAAAGGATTTTAGTGGATGGTGGTTTTTAAATAAGTCCATGAGATCAAGAGCCAACATCCAACCATTTTCAAGTTTCAATCTTGCCATTTTACATACAATCCAAGGTGCTAGAGTTCACATAAGGAGACCCGGTGCTTACGGAATCACAAGGACCTCTCTACATCGCTATTAACCACCTTGTTTTCGCCTTGATTCTTCCCTAGCCTTGAGCTAGTTGTAAGTGATTCTAAACATCATCTTGATCTTGTTTATGGTGGTTAATAAGTGATTTAATGGCTGAAAATTTGAAACACTAGAGAACATAACATAAAGTCTTGGACAAAAGATGAATAGGTTGGATAAAGAGAAGTTATGTGTGTAAATCATATAGATCTTGTGTGGTTATGATTCTTGGTTGATTATCTTATGTTTTGCTGATTAATATTGATGTTTGATGTTGTTGTGACCACTAAACATGATTAACGGAATCAGTCGAACATGAACTAGGAAGTTAAAGACTGAAAACAGAATCTATCCAAGCTTTACAGCCAACTTCAGTTGGCTGTAAACAGGTCATAAACTCAACGAAAAACTGATATTTTGAGTCTAAAACGTGTTATTATGAAATACGGTTCTAATGGAACCGGAATCATAATTTTTGGACTTCGTTTACTATTTTTAAAGAGTCATTTCGTAACAGCAGCTAGAGCTGCATTTTTCTGCTGAAAATATGCGTCTTGTTTTCTGTCATAAGTTGAGTTCTGTGTAGAGTTAGATCATGAAACTTGTACTCTAGATGACCACCGATGTATTTGTAATTACTCCACTGGAATTTCGTAAAACGGACTTACGATGAATTTTTAATAAATTGTTCCGTGGACTGTGGTCAGAAAAAGATAAATCTGAGGTCAGTCCGGAAAATGAATTTTTATAAAATATTCGTAATGAACTGGACCCCGATATTTTTACACAATAAAATTTGGAACGTTTAAGACCTTATGTAAAAATTTGGGAATTTTTGGAATAAGTTAACTATTTTATTAAAATGTCCGAAAACAGCCCAGTTTTGAATATTTAAGCTGAAATGACATAAGTTGTAATTTGCGTGTCTAAATGTCGAGTATGCTATCTGTGAATGATCTAACATGTTATATGTGTTGTGTGCATTATTGTATGTTTGTTTATGTGTGGGAAATGGATGGGAAGTATATGGGCATAAACAGTTAAAGTAATGCATGCTATGTGATAGATACGTGTAGGAACTTTGTGCTCTATTTGTAAATCACTAAATGACTAACTGGTAATCATATTAGGATGTGATTGACCGACCTTGACTGTTAGCTATATTTAAGAATTTAACCGAGCAAACCGAGGTGAGTTCACACACTTTCTAAGGCATGGGATTCCCGGTGGTTTGGGAATGGGTTAAAGAATTAAAAACTAAATCTACATATCCCCTCGGGAGGATATGTACGGCCATCCTCCATAGGTAGGGTGCCATTATTAATCCTACGAATTCTCCTTGTGCAGAATACGTACGTTCGTCCTCCTTGGGTAGGACAACAACCTTAAAACTAGCTAGACAAAACTCTATCATGAAGTCCCTCAATTTATATCGACTTAATCGCCGAGGCCAATGGCGAGCGGGTCATTAGTTAATAGCGCTATTAGGTTTAACAAACCTCACACCGTGCCAGTCGGACGGGCGTGTACTAAAGGACTATGGCAGATTATCAGTGATGATAGACACTGATACAGGGCACAACTTATTTGCGTAGTAGTCGATATCATACCGTCTAGTAGTTCACACGGGGAAAGCCCCCACTGATTATGGTTATGGTTTGGGTAATGAAAAAGGAACTGGTTAAACATACTTTCAACTACGGGGTAACCCCCATGGCAATTAAGCCAACGAAAGTCAAACCACATTTTTCAGAAACAACTTAAAACTAAACAACCAAACGTGAACTCACTCAACTTTGTTGTTGACTCGTTGTTACATGCCTTACAGGTCGCTAAACGCTTGGAGCTTGCACGAGGAAGGAGTCGTTGTGGTGTACGGACTGTTATGTTCCGTGCTTACTATTTAAATCCTTATGAACTTATTAAACTTGCGTTTTGAACTTTAACTTATAAACTATGGACTTATGCTTTTGGATTTACTTTTATGCTTCCGCTGTTTAAACTAAACATGGTTAACTGGCTTTGGTCACCAATCGTAATGTGGTTGGTCTTATTTACTTAATTACGATGTTCAATATGATTGGTGGCTCGATCCTGGTCACGTCACGCCTCCAAGCGGTAGTACTCCGCATGGTGGATTTTGGGGGTGTGACAGACCAGGTAGCCAACATATCTCCATATAGACCGTGGAGATATGAATGGTGAAAATCTTTTATTTAATATAGACAGTAAAATAATGTCAAGACACCACGGATAAACGATAAGAAAGAATCACCTTCAACATAAGAAACTAGTTATTAAAGTCATTAATACATAACCAAATAAAAAGTGCGAAAAGATTAAAAATAAAAAGTATTACACTAGACACTTGTCTTCACCAAGTGATGTAAGAGACTTAGGCAAACATAGCCTTTGATTGTCAAGAACTCTTACGATCAATCTTGGATCCCGAGACTACTCACACACTCTATGATGGATGGTGGATGATGGTGGTGGATGATGGTGTTGTGATGGTGGTGGGTGGTGGGTGAAGTGTGAGAGAGGTGGTTTGCCAAGGGATGGTTTGCAAATGAGCCAAACACCCCCATTTATAGCATGAACAGACGCTCGGGCACGGCCCCGTGTTGGGCACGGCCCCATGTCCATCCTCCTTCTCTTTCTTCATTAATTGTAGTTTGTCTGCATTAGTTGACCACGCCCCCGTGTCCGCTGGGCACGACCCCGTGTGCAGAAGCGTATCTGTACTATCAAGATTTCCCCAGATTCTCCGAATCTTAGAGTTGACCACGGCCCCGTGTCCGGTGGGCACGCCCCCATGGTGGGTGACAGAAGCTTCTACAGCTTTGTCTTTTCTGCAGACACTTGGGCACGCCCCCGTGCTCACTGAGCACGGGGCGTGTTCAGCCTTCTGTTCTCTTGTTTTTGCTTGGGAAGATGCTGTCGGGGGGGTCGAGCATGCTACGTTTGTTCCTTTTCTTGTATTTATGTTAGATTTAGCTGCATTTTTGCTTCTTTTGTTCATTTGAGCTCATTTAATCCTGAAAATAAAAAAGGAAGACAAAAGCATACTTTTTCCAACATTAGTACTAAAAAAAGGGTTAGTTTTATGCCACATTTGATGTAATTTATATGTTGCATTTTGCACACATCAAATACCCCCACACTTGAATCTTTGTTTGTCCTCAAGCAAAACTCTTTATTTTGTGGCTTACACTCCCAAATGGAATGGGTAGAAGAGAAGGTTTTGAGCTTGTCATAGAGTGTCCGGATTTCCAAGATTCTTTATTAAGTTTTATTTTTATTTATTTACAATCATATTCGTCATGATTTATTTAAAACATTACATAAGATAAATTACTTATTAGGGCATAACATGCCTTTTTTAAAATTCCATTTATATACAAGTTCACATACCTCACGGGGGATCACTCAACACTCGGCCGAAGATGTATTTTAGTGAATCACTCGAGAGCAGCATGGAACTTACTCCTACCATAGGCTTGCCAAGCAATCAATCCTCCTCCTTTTTAACTATACACCTTTGTAAATATCAAGAGGACTTTTGGGTGTAGGGTTAGGCTTGGGTTAAAGGTAGGTGGTTGGGTTAGTGGTTAGTAAAAGGGCGAAAGGCGTAAAAAGCGTCGGTTTTCGTAAGACTTTTTATTTTTGTAAACTTTTTTATTTTTTTTATTTTGATGAAGCTATTATTCAAACAAAGTTATTTTTGATAAACTTGTTTGTTTATTTCTTTTTGCTTCATCATCATAGTAATATATATATATATATATATATATATATATAGTAATATATATATATATATATATATATATATATATATATATATGGGGCCGCTAGAATGAGAACCACCCCGAGTTATGAGAACCGCGAGAACCACACCATCCGGGCCGCCATTGACCAAAATTTTTTTTTACAACTAGATGTGTGTATTATAAACATATTCGTAAAAAAAAAATTAAAAAATGCCGAGGGGGTAATTTTTTACACCACAAGTTTGGTGTTTTTAATTTTTTTTTTTTACACCAAACTTGTGGCGTAAAAAACTACCCCCTCGGCCTTTTTTTAAAAAAAATTTTTTACGAATGTGTTTATAATACACACATCTAGTTGTAAAAAAACAATTTTGGTCAACGGCGGCCCGGATGGTGTGGTTCTCGCGGTTCTCATAACTCGGGGTGGTTCTCATTCTAGCGGTCCCCTATATATATATATATATATATATATATATTGAAAGTCATAAGAAAAACTGAGCTTGTTACTAAAACAAAGGGTTGAAATTAAAAAGGTCTTGGTGGGTAAAAGGGTGTTTGTTTTGGGGTTAAGAAATGAAAAGGTTTAGGCTCAAAGGGGTTAACTAGGGGGATTTTGGGTAGGTGGTAAAAAAAAGAAAAATAATGGTGTAGAAATAAAAAGGGTTAGTCCTAATGCCTCCGTCATTTACTTACCCGGGTTTAAGTTGGTAAGGACCGGTAATGTATCGTCGTGGCAAGTTTAAAGATATGTATTGTATGCTCAATAAAGGCTCAAAACTCACTTTTTGTGGGAATGGGTTTTTATGTGATCAAGTATATATAATCAAATTTTAACTAAGCTTGTCATGTCGTTTCATAATTTTCTTATGTTGGTTCTTTTTATCACGACGCTATCGGTTGTAAATTCGTAAAAATATAACCTTTTTAGAACTTGAAATTCCCAAGTTAAACCTAGACAAGTAAAAAAATTGAAAAATTTTTGAAAAAATTTGGGGTGATTAGCGGTTCCAATTGAGTTTTGTGTAAGGCTTGTAATTAGGACTTGCAAGATTCAAGGTTTTTAGCATCCCCCCACACTTAAATTACACATTGTCCTCAATGTGTCCCAAAAATAAGTTTTTAGGTTGATTGAATGTGTAAAAAGGTGTGAAAAAGCAAAAATTTATGTTACTGGGCGTCTGGACACGGCCACGTGGTGTCCAAGCACGGCCCCGTGTTCAGATCGCCAGTAACAAAATGAGTAAAAAGAAACAGAAGCCTGGGCACGGGGGCGTGTTCAGTGAGCACGCCCCGTGTCCAGTTACTTGAACTGGGCATTTTCTGCATATGGTTGGGCACGGGGCGTGTTGGGCGAGCACGGCCCCGTGCTGAACTTGCTGTAACGAAGAAAAATTTGTCGGGTGGCCCTGTTTTTGTGCATGGGGTACTGGTTCAAGTTTCCCTTGTTATCCTTCACCATCCCGAGTGTGTTTTATTCCTGCAAATTAAAACTAAACTAGAAAACATTAAAATTAATCTAAGCTAAGGATAGTTCCGCGGAATGCCTCCGTGGTGCGCCACGTTTATAAGGGTCCTTGGCTAGACCCAAAGCCTGGTCATATGTCACCCAAGTGGGATGTTTTCCATCCCATGCTACACCATCGGAGAGCATCATCCAAACTCGAGTCAATGACCTTCATGTAGTTGACCGGGTCGTCGTCTTCTACTCTTTTTCCAACTCCAAACTTCATTTCCTCGTCCCCAATCTTCAATGTTAGTGTTCCATCATTCATATCTACCACTGCTTGGGCCATAGCTAGGAATGGCCTCCCTAGGATGAGTGGTACTTCGGCATCTTCCTCCATATCTAGTATGACAAAGTCGGCCGGAAAGACAAATTCGCCAACCTTGACCAATAGATTCTCAGCGACACCTTGTGGATATTTGACGGATCTATCGGCGAGTTGTATGCTTATTTTTGTAGGGCTTGTTTTCCCTAAGCCGAGTCGGTTGAACATTGATGAAGTCATGAGGTTGATGCTTGCCCCGAGATCGGCTAGTGCATTACGAATGGGGGATTCCCTAATCGAGCAAGGAATTGTAAAGCTTCCGGGGTCAAGCTTCTTTTGCGGGAGTTTGTTGAGTAGTAAGGCGGAGCATTCTTCGCCTAAGTTAACTACTTGCAATGATTCAATTTTCCTTTTATGAGTGAGGAAGTCCCTCATGAATTTTGAATATTTAGGCATTTGAGTTAGGACTTCGATAAATGGAATATTAACATACAATTGTTTTAGTAAATTTTTGAACTTTGCGAATTGCTAATCGGTCTTTTGTCGAATTAACCGACCGGGGTATGGAATTGGAGGAGTCTTAGTAGGCTCTTGAATTGGTGGAGAAGCCTTCTCTTGTTGGGCGTGGGTGGAGTTGTGGTTTGGCTAGATTGGCTTCTTTCAGTTGGTGGTGATGGAGCCTCCTCGGGACCCACGGTACGGTTTCTCAATGTCATGAGATGTACTTGTGCCTTTGGGTTGGTTTCGGTATTACTCGGTAACGTGCCTTGTGGTCTCTCGGAGAAATTCTGAGCTATTTGATTTAATTGCTTTTCAATGTTGTGAATGCTAGCTTGTTGATTTCTAAAATTCGATTCCAATTGTTGAAATCGATCCGAGTTTTTCTTTTCGGTGTCGGAGATGAGGCGAGATACAGTATCTTCAAGCCTTTCTCGTCCACCTTGTTGTTGAGAGAAATTTTGTGACTCGATTCTTGGTTGTCGAAAGTTTGTTCGTTGGTTTAGATTTTGTTGGTTACTACCATTGTCGGGTTCTCTCCAACCAAGGTTAGGGTGGTTACGCCATCCTTGGTTGTAGGTACCCGTTGGAGGACCCGACGGCCTAGGTCTATTATCAATGTGGTTTACAGATTCTGTTTGTTCATCGACTTCTTTCATACAACTCCAATTTTCATGTGGCCCACCACACCCTTCACAAGCCATAACCAAGGCTGTTTTTGCCATTTCTAGCTTTTTAATTTTTGAAGAAAGGGCCTCAATTTGAGCTTGTAAAGAAGTGCTTTCATCAACCTTATGGGCGCCCGGGGCAATAGATTTATTGCCTCGGGGAGTGTGCCACTAAAAAGTGGTTTGAGCAATTTCCTCAATTTGATTATATATTTCATTAGGGCGACGATTACCTAAAAGTCCCCCAGAGCTAGAGTCAAGTGTTTGTCTTGTGTGTGGCAACAACCCATTGTAGAAAGTAGATACTTGTTGCCATACCTCAAGACCGTGATGAGGACACTTTCTTAGTAGCTCCTTGAACCTTTCCCAAGTTTCATATAAGGATTCCCCGTCCTCTTGTTAATATGTATTAATTTCAGTCATTAGTTTAGCCGTTTTAGCAGGAGGGAAATACTTATATAGAAACTTTTGGGCTAGTTCATCCCAGGTGTTTACCGAACCAACTGGGAGGGTATTAAGCCAAGCCTTAGCTCGGTCTTTTAGTGAAAATGGAAACATACGAAGGCGGATGGCGTCGTTTGATGCTCCATTGATCCGAAAGGTATCACATATTTCTAAGAAATTAGTAATATGTAGATGAGGATCCTCGTCCGCAAGCCCATGGAAGGTTGCGGAGTTTTGAAGCATCTGTATCAAATGTGGCCGAAGTTCGAAGTTGTTGTCTTCGACATTTGGTGCATTGATAGCGGCGCCGATATTACCCACGGTGGGTCGTAGGTAATCCATGAGGGTACGTTGGCCCGCCATTGGAAGTGGGTCCCTCGAAACTTTCTCTTGGTTTTTAGCTTTAAGTCTTTTTCTTAGAAAGCGTTCGGGTTCGTCTAGGGGTTCTTTTACGTCTCTATTAGAACTGGAGTTCATACACTACGTGGAGAGTTTCGATGTGGCGTCTGGGTTCCAAGTCCTGCAATAAAAACAGAAAAGAGCGTTGGTCAGAAGTTTTATCACGGCCCCGTGTTCAGATGAACACGGCCCATGGTCGGAGATACAGTGATTCTTTTCCGGATCCCTGTTACTGGGGAGTTTGACACGGCCACGTGCTGCACCAACACGGCCCCGTGCTCAACCCTCTGTAACTCGAAAAATAAAAACTGCCAGTAACAATGCTGGGCATGACCCGTGTCCGACCAGGCACGGCTAGTGCTGAGCTCTGCAGAAACTGAAAAATTAAGAAAATCCTAAAAAAACAGAAAAATTAGAAAAAACGATTAGGCCGTTGATTCCTAACTTTCTTAAAATCCTTGTGTCCCCGGTAACGGCGCCAAAAAACTTGATGCGCGTGTGGTGTGATATATATTTAAGTATATTTTAAGCCCTTTTTACACATTAGCCAAGTTTTAAATTTATAAAACACGATATTATACTAACACCAAACACACATATGGGCAAGTGCACCCATCGTGAGCGTAGTATAGTGTTGGTAAGATACCGAGGTCGTCCAAGGACACAAGAGCTTTTAATACCGGTTTATCCTCAACGTCTAATCAAATCAAAAGTTTAGAAAAAGGTTTTAAACTAGAAAAATAAAAACTAACTAAAATGCTGAAAATAAATATAAAATAAAAACAGACAGACAAGATGAATCACTTGGATCCGACTTGTGTTTAGTGTAACCTTTGATTATTTCCGCACTTTTGCACTTTTTAAGAGATTATCTTAGTTATTGTAGTAGGCCCCTCTTTTGAAGGTGACGTTACCCTCAACCCAGTAGTTTGATTCAGCAAGGATACAATCCTAAAGGGTCGGATTATTAAAAGATAATTAATTAAGTTATTAATGCATAATGTGGTAGGCCCCTCTTTTGAAGGTGACGTTACCCTCGGCTAAGTAGTCTGAGTCAGCAGGGATACAGTCCTAAGTAGCCAGGTTAAAGTTTCAATAGTAGCTTACATATGAGGGGATCAAAGAGTTTGGACCCCCGCCATCCAATACCGGTGGGTATTGAAGGAGGTCCTACTAAATTTGACCCAGGTCCTTGCAGGATCTATACACTGAACAAGGCAAGACTCTTACCAAACCGTCCCCTTAACCCCCGACCAGGTAGCCAACATATCTCCATATAGACCGTGGAGATATGAATGGTGAAAATCTTTTATTTTATATAGACAGTAAAATAATGCCAAGACACCACGGACAAACGATAAGAAAGAATCACCTTCAACATAAGAAACTAGTTATTAAAGTCATTAATACATAACCAAATAAAAAGTGCGAAAAGATTAAAAATAAAAAGTATTACACTAGACACTTGTCTTCACCAAGTGATGTAAGAGACTTAGGCAAACATGGCCTTTGATTGTCAAGAACTCTTACGATCAATCTTGGATCCCGAGACTACTCACACACTCTATGATGGATGGTGGATGATGGTGGTGGATGATGGTGTTGTGATGGTGGTGGGTGGTGGGTGAAGTGTGAGAGAGGTGGTTTGCCAAGGGATGGTTTGCAAATAAGCCAAACACCCTTATTTATAGCCTGAACAGACGCTCGGGCACGGCCCCGTGTTGGGCACGGCCCCATGTCCATCCTCCTTCTCTTTCTTCATTAATTGCAGTTTGTCTGCATTAGTTGACCACGCCCCCGTGTCCGCTGGGCACGACCCCGTGTGCATAAGCGTATTTGTACTATCAAGATTTCCCCAGATTCTCTGAATCTTAGAGTTGACCACAGCCCCGTGTCCGGTGGGCACGCCCCCATGGTGGGTGACAGAAGCTTCTACAGCTTTGTCTTTTCTGCAGACACTTGGGCACGCCCCCGTGCTCACTGAGCACGGGGCGTGTTCAGCCTTCTGTTCTCTTGTTTTTGCTTGGGAAGATGCTGTCGGGGGGGTCGGGCATGCCACGTTTGTTCATTTTCTTGTATTTATGTTAGATTTAGCTGTCTTTTTGCTTCTTTTGTTCATTTGAGCTCATTTAATCCTGAAAATACAAAAGGAAGACAAAAACATACTTTTTCCAACATTAGTATTAAAAAAAGGTTAGTTTTATGCTACATTTGATGTAATTTATATGTTGCATTTTGCACACATCAATCACCATGGCTCTCTCTCTCTCTCTCTCAAAAACCCACACAATTACCTTTGTACACTTGAGAAAACAAGTAAAAACAAATATTTCCATTCCATCATTGACACACTTTCATCCTCAAAGTACAAAACTTTGTTGACCTGCAACACACCCATCTACCCAGATACCCTACGTGTTTCCCGGAAAAATGCTAAACTTGAAGTTCAAGACAAAAAGCCTTGGGCCATTACATCTAAAGTAGGACAAATTCTGGTTTCCATCACACAGCAAACCATATCAGAGGTTTTTGAAATGAACGATTTAACAGGTAAAAATTCTTTCCCAAAGGATGAGTATCAAATTTATTTGATCGAAAGAGGGTATGTAGGACAGTTAACAAAAGCAACAATGCAAAAGGGAGAATTTCCACCTCCCATGAAGTTCCTATTTCATAACCTGCTCACCTGTGTTTCAAATAAAACAACTGCTTTCAATGAAATTCCTTTGAAAATTCAATACTTGGGGTATGCTATTATGGCTAAAACTGATTTCAATTACTCCTAAGAAATTTTCAATAATTTAGTCAAAAATGTAAATAATATCAAAGAAAAGAAGAAAGCCTTCTTATTGTTTCCAAGGTTTTTGAGCTTTTACTTACAGCAGAAAATACCAAAAGACAGTGCACAAGTACTTGTCCAAGGTGCATCTTTTCAAATAAACTGTCTTTCTGCTGAACCTTTGTAACACACCAAAAACGGGTTTGGTAATCAAACCACGTTAATAGTGACAACGGGTAAAATGTCGTTAGTGGTAAAAAAAATTAACCCGGTAAATATTAGGATTTAAATAAATAAACTTGATGTTAATTAAAAGGAGGATAAATACTTTGAGAAAAAAAAAAAACAAAGTATATATAAGGCCCGAATTAACGGGACATAAAATAAAACGGGTCATCACTTCTCGAACCCATTGAGTTAACTAGGAATAATTAACCTAGTTAATAATATGTGATTAAGGGATGAATAACGAATTATAGCTTCTTTCGAAACAAAACTAAACATGAGGGGCCAAAAGGGTTAACTTTAAAGTTAACTAAATAAATAACAAAAAAAAAAGAAACACACACATGTATGTGCGTAGGATCGACCAGGAGAAAGCTCCATGGGAGCCTCACCCTAAAATCAACAAAATCTTCAAATTGGAGGATCAATCGAAGGCAAAATCAGGATTTGAATATATATAAACGATCACCTAGTCAAGGGGATCGTAAGGTATGTCCAAATTTTAACATTCATGAAGTTGTGAAAATTAGTTAACTTTGCATGGTGCGATCTATGTATGAATCGTAGAGGCTATGGCCGAATTAATGAAGTATGATTGCTTAGGAACAAACCTTAAGTAGAAATTTGAAGTGAAATTGCTATGATTTGAATAAATTGATGATTTACCACACTTAGACAAGTGGGTTTTGACTATGTTGTGAAGATGATGATATACACATGTTTAAGATCATCATATTTGATAATAGAAACAAGGCACTCGAACGAATTACGCGATTTGGGTGCTTGTTCATACATGGTTGAAATGGGTTTTTAAACGTTATGATGAAATTTGGTAGCTATGTTCATGAAACTAGGTGTATGAGATCATGTTATCTACTAGTTGATAGATAAAACTTGATTTTATTAAGTGTTCGGATAAATGCTAGTGATAGGAGGAAACGGGTTTCACTCGTATATGAGAAACCCTTAGTTGTTGCGAAAATACATGAATAAACTAGTCTTGATAATCGCTTGAACTAGTTGAAGTATAGGAAACGTAAAAAACTTAGGTAGAAAATATTTTAAAACGGTAGCATCATTATAATGTCTACCGGGTAGTTGATAAGATCGCCTAATAAGTTATTGAACGCAAATATACAATTCATACGATTAATGGTAATTGACTTTTAGAAGTTTATCAATGATGAAGTCGAATAGTAGTTTCGACATAGAATTCGTAAGATGGAATAGTCGTATGTGATAATGACTAAACTAACCATCTTACGAATTATGATGATAGTTGACGCTCGACAAGATATGTCACACCCCTTTCTGCGGCGGAAGCACGAGGTGTGATCATGAAAGGTTCTCATTGCATACGAAGAGTAAACATGCTACATGCTCGTAAAATAACATTCAAATACCATAATTTGAAAACATACGTTAGCGTTTACATCGCTAGACAGCATAAAGACATTGTCTCAAAAGTTTACAACTTTATTTAAAGTTAAACACAAGCGACATCCACGAGCATAAGCAAGACCACGCGCACATCCATCCTAGTTACCTGAAATACATGTGAGTTTTTGGAAAAACGTCAACATAAAGTTGGTGTGAATTCATGCAGTTTTGTATTTCATGTTTGTATACTTTGTATGAAAACATAGTTTGTGAGTAAATCAAGTTTTCATAAATTCAGTTTCATGTGTACACCACGTACATCTGTATAATTCAATTTCTTCTTGAGTACCCCACGTACTCAAGTTTAATTCTCATTCTCTTGAGTACCCCACGTACTTCAAGTTATTTATCAATTCTCTTGAGTACCCCACGTACTTCAAGTTATTTATCACTTTTTGTATGGTATGAATTTTATGTAAATACAGTATTTCTGTACTTATCAGATTGTTAATGGGTTGCAAAGCCATTAACCTGTGACACGTCATAGGAAGTCACCAAACCTAAGGCATTTAATTGGTATATTCTGAGACACAAAAGCACCACTCGATTCTCGCCCCGACCGAGTGTGAGGCTGCCAGGCACCTGTTAGATCTAACCTTTTGTTCTGCGGTCTGAGTATGTACACGATTAATGGTGCTTCTGTACCCTATTCGTGACACTATTTCTCATAACGCATCCTACTTGGTTCTCGTTCTCACCAAGCGCGTTTCTTGTTATCACTTCTCATAGCGCCTCATACTTGGTTCTCGTTCTCACCAAGTGCGCTTCTCATATTCTTATATTTCATCACACTTGGTTCTCGTTCTCACCAAGTGTACTTCTTGTATTCTTATATTTCGTCACACTTGGTTCTCGTTCTCACCAAGTGTACTTCTTGTATTTATATCATACCAATTATAAATATTGTACTTTTGTACATGTATTTCACCCCCAAAGTTATAAAAACTGAAAACAGTTAAAGAAAAGGGGGAGCATGAACTCACAACTTTGCGTTCCTAGCGTCGTAAACTCCACCGGATTTGCTTAATTAACGTCGTAACCTATACGCGTTTTCTTAACGTTAGTCACTAGACTTGCGTCGCACAAGTACAGTCACTCTCTTTTGTGTATATTTTCTTGTGTTAAAAATATTCTTATATTTTTAACTACGTATCTTACTTATATTATTTTCTCCAAAAATAAATATAAGTCTTTTGTGTTTTGCACTTTGCACCCGAATTATGTTTCTTGTATGTTGTATGTGTATTTTCATGTTTATACTCCTCATGAGTATTTAGTGTATTTTTAAGTCTTAATACACTAGCACGTATAACACATACTATATACACTTAGCACAAAAATTGGTGATAAAATAATATATATTTTTCTCTCAAAAAAATATATATACATAATATCCATTTTTATTCTTCAAGAAATCACCATTTCTTGTCATCAAAAATTAGGGAAACCTTGGTAATACTTTTAAATACATTTTTAGGGAATAAGTTTCTCAAAAACTTATATTTTTCTAAGTGTCAAAATTTATAAAAATTTTGACAGAGTTTCCCCTAAAAATGGAGGTTTCCCACGTTTTCAAAACGTGTGTTTATTTTCTTTTAAATCATCATCAATCATCAATAATCATCAACAACAATTATCAACCATACTTATCAACAATAATCACTAATTTCATGAACTTGAATATTTACAAAAATGTGTAGTAACTTACTAGCACATTTAGTAAGTCTTGTTATCTTTAAAAATAAGTTTAATTTCTTAAAAACTTTATTCTTAAAGAATATGAAGTTTTACAACTTCTAGTCGGTTTTTACGAAAATTATTTCTTTGTTAAAACCTTTGTTACACAAGTATCCATATACTTGTTTGTTCACAAAAACCACTTTTGTTTGTGTAAGACCCGGTTTAGAACATGTGATTTCTTTAAAGTGTGGTTCTTCAAAAATACCACTTGCAGATACGTAGATCCGCTAGTTTTAAACACCAATGTACAGGTTAAATTACTTTTACACAAGTAAAATATTTTACACAAGTTCATGTCTTTAGTGTGGTAGAGTTTCGCCTTTTAACCCTTGTAGTAACCAAAAATGAGCTTATGTGAAGATCCATGATCTTACAAAGTCGGGTTAAACGATGATCCGAGCTACCACATCATAGATCGGGTCTCAAAAATCTCATATTCCAAATACTACAACTTTTACACAACACATGTGTTATTAACCACCATTTTAGTATTTTTACTAGACTTTAAAGCTTCAAATTGTAAGTTAACGATATTTAACCGACAATATTCCTTTTAACCACCTTAGATAAGCTTAAAAACGAGTTCTAAGTGTTATACCTCTAGCTCAAGGCTAGGGAAGAAACTAGACGAAAATTGAGTGGTTAATAGCGTTGTGGTGAGGTCCTTGGAAATCCGTAAGCACCGAGCCTCCTTATACGTGATCCTTCACCTTTGTATGTTAATAATATGCCTTAATCTAAACTTGAAAATGGATATGGGGGTGGGTATATGTTTGGCCGTAGGTAATGGCAAGGGGAAAGAAGTCAATTTTGTTTGAAGTGTGGAAGTGAATGAGAAGTGTGATCATGTAGGTAAATATATTATCCAACCTCCACTATTACCCATTAGTTTTTATGTAAACTAGATATTAGGCATTAGACCAATAAAATATTCAAGTTGTAAGAAAGTTGTCCCCAAAGAGGGTGACCGATTTTGTTGGGGGGTTTGGGTATGGTTTGGGTCTAACTAGTTAGTTAAAGAATTTAGTTAGTTAGTTTAGGTGTTTAACTAACTATTATTGTGTAGTAAATTATAATGGGTGTTAGGGTATTCGGGGACCCTAACTGGCTCAGAAAAAGAAAAGCAATGTCATTGACAATATTTTTGTGTTCCGGGTAAAGTCCGATGGTTCGGTTGGATATCGATTCGTTAAAGTGCTAAATTACACTTTTTAGTGTCTTTTAAGTACCCTTCTTGTACTCTTTCAATTCCCAACACTTAGGGAAATATTCTGGATAATAAAACGACATTTCTACATATTATTTATATGTCTAAATGCTGAATTATTGCTGATTTGTATAAATTCTGCACTTAAAGTGCGTTTCGGGTGCTTTTTAGTGCATATTTTTGCTTTCGCAATGTCCATAAATTAAACCCTTACACATACTCTAGGGTTTTAATGTATTTTTGTCGTCGGACCTACACCTAGGCCTCAATTCTAATGTCTGACTGCTTTCTGCAGTTCTGTTGACACAGTGTGTCTTACCGGTGAGTTTACTATTATTTTTGACGCAACGCTCTTGTTTATGCATAAAGCAATATTTTGTAGTATACAACGTGCATGAATTCACTTGTTTAATCATGTGTTCAGACATTGCTGACACTTAAACTCATAATTGCAGTCATTAAGCAATAATTATAGTGTACGGAAATTACCGGTTTGTGCCAGTTGTCACAGTCTCCCCCCGTTAAAAGAATTTCGTCCCGAAATTCAGACTGAACTAACTCTCGCTGGAGTCTTCTTGAATAGGTGGGGATACTTTTTCTTGAACTGGTCTTCACGTTCCCATGTGTACTCGGGTCCGTGCTTAGAGCTCCAACGTACTTTGACAAGTTTCACACTGCTCCTCCTGGTCTTGTTGACTTTCCAGTCAGTAACCTCAACGGGTTGTTCTGTAAATCGGAGGGCTTCATCAATATGCACTTCATCCAACGGGATGGTCACGTTTTCTTGCGTTGGACTCTTCTTCAGGTTGGATACATGAAACGTATCATGTACTCCATTAAGTTCTGCCGGTAACTCCAACTTGTATGCCACGGTACCAATTCTTCTCAATATTCTGAATGGTCCGATGTATCGTGGATTCAACTTTCCACGCTTTCCAAATCTGACTACGCCCTTCCATGGTGAGACTTTTAACAACACTTTGTCTCCCACCTTGAAATCTACCGATTTTCTATTTGGATCCGCGTAGCTCTTTTGTCGCTCTCGAGCCGCCTTAATGCGCTCTCGGATCTGTGCAATCTTATCGGTTGTCTCTTGTACAAGTTCAGGACCAACCATACGTTTATCTCCAGCGTCTGCCCAACATAAGGGCGATCGGCATTTGCGGCCATACAGAGCTTCGAACGGCGCGGCTTTTATGCTCGTGTGATAACTGTTATTGTAGGAAAACTCAACTAAAGGTAGATGAGTATCCCAGCTGCCGCCTAGGTCCATGACACATGCGCGAAGCATATCTTCTAACGTTTGTATAGTCCGTTCGCTCTGGCCGTCTGTTTGTGGATGGAATGCCGTGCTTAGATCTAACTGAGATCCAAAGGCTTCCTGAAATGATTGCCAGATTCTTGAGACAAAGCGTCCATCTCTGTCTGAAATGATTGAGATTGGCACTCCATGTCGTGCCACAATTTCTCTTAAGTATATCTCTGCAAGCTTTCCAGTGCTATCCTTCTCTCGGATTGGTAGGAAATGCGCAGACTTTGTCAATCGATCAACTATTACCCATATCATATCGTGCCCTCTCGGGGTCCTGGGTAATTTCGTTATGAAGTCCATCGAGATTTGTTCCCACTTCCACACGGGAATCTCTGGTTGTTGTAGTAGGCCGGACGGTTTCTGATATTCGGCCTTAACCTTCGCACAGGTTAGGCATTTTCCAACATAGACAGCAACGTCGCTTTTGAGTCTCGGCCACCAATAGTACTCTTTCAAGTCTTGGTACATCTTGTCCGATCCTGGATGGATCGAATATCTCGATTTGTGGGCTTCATTAAGGATGACTTCTCGTATGCCACCATAGAGTGGAACCCAAATACGCTTCTTAAAGTATAAGGCTCCCTCTTCGTTTGGCACCATGTACTTCAATGCACCCCGGAGGTATTCAGCTTTACGGTTCTCTTCTTTAAGAGCTTCTTGTTGTGCATCACGAATGCGTGCAGTGAGGTTCGTTCGAATCGTCATTTCCAATGCTCGAACCCTTAGGGTCTTAACCCTTTCTTTTCGGCTCAACGCGTCCGCTACAACGTTCGCCTTTCCAGGATGGTACTTAATCTCACAGTCATAATCATTCAGCAGCTCGACCCAACGTCGCTGGCGCATATTCAATTCCTTCTGATCAAATATGTGTTGTAAGCTTTTGTGATCTGTGAAGATTGTACATCGAGTACCATATAAATAATGTCGCCAAATCTTCAAGGTGAATACCACTGCACCCAGCTCTAGGTCGTGAGTGGTATAATTTCTCTCGTGAACCTTCAGTTGTCTTGAAGCATAAGCGATGACTTTTTGGCGTTGCATGAGCACGCAACCCAAGCCTTGTCGTGAGGCGTCGCAGTATACCACGAAGTCTTCAGTGCCTTCGGGTGTCACACCCCGACCGCGTAAAACAACAAATCGCGGCGGAAACATCGGGGCGTGTTGCGACAGAATTAATTGTTTCATAACCATGGCACACAAAGTGTATATTATTTATTAAACAAGGGTGTTACATTGTTTCAAACAGGAAATTTACGAGTTCAGAACATAATTAAACATAGTCTATCTTCTTTTAAAGTTTCTAAGGCACAGGTCCGCCCTAGTATCATGATCAACATCCTATGGAAAAGCACCTGAAAACACATGTGAAAATAGGTACGTCAGCATAAAAATGCCTGTGAGATACATAGGTTTTGTGAAAACAGGATTCATGACTTGAGTTTAAGAAAATGTTTAATCATGAACCCCGTACTTTGCTTTGTTTTTTAAATCATTTGAAAACAATAAAGTCAGATGATATTTATAAGTAAATGTCAGGTTAAATAAATAACCATGTAAAAATGTGTTTGTATAAGATAAATTGTTTGTAAATCAATGTCTTGTGAAAAGTATGTTATTTGTATAAAATGTTCTATGTCTCAAACTGAAATGATTCAAATAACGTTACGCCATGTAATACCATACAAACACTTATATATAGGAAGTACCAGCGGCGTATCCACCATGCTTGTATCATATTACACACGCATCGTTACTTAATCACTTAATCAAACCAAACCAATTGTCAAATGTATTGAAAAATATGTCAAAGTGTTTATGTCAAGATGTAAATCATGTCAAATGTCTATGTCAAATATCCATGTCAAATGTCTATGTCAAATATCCATGTCAAATGTCTATGTCAAATATCCATGTCAAATGTCTATGTCAAATATCCATGTCAAATGTCTATGTCAAAATGTCATGTATGGCAAGTGAAATGTCTCAACTAAACCATATGCACGAAAACAAAGTATTGAAGTAAAACTTGGTTTAAATCAAAGCTATGTTTTGTGTAAATGCATGCAACTATTTAATATGAACATTTATGCGGTATTGTGAATATGCATACATCCAAGCCTGGCGACTGTGGTGATAAACCCTTTAAACAAATTAAAGGTCTATCTGTCTTATGTCAACGAATTCGGTCATTCCTTTCTGTCCCCTTACCCTGGGATGTCCGGAACGGGAGTTGTCAATTCCTATGGTACCACTACCTACTAACGAACGGCGTAGCTAATGTTAATGGATATATTGTCCCATGTAAACAAACCAAATGTCATAACAAAATGTGAGCATGTGAAAAACAATGCACTAAGTATGTAATCAAATGAACATACATAGCGTGAAATGTCATGTAAAACGATGTACTAAGTAATGCACACAATGGGCACACCTAGCATGAAATGTCATGTAAAACGATGTACTAAGTAATGCACACAATGGGCACACCTAGCATGAAATGTCATGTAAAACAATGTACTAAGTAATGCACACAATGGGCACACCTAGCATGAAATGTCATGAAATCATGTACTATAATGTACTAACGAACATAGCATGTCTATGAGGTTAAAACAGGAAAGCATGAAAGTAACAAGTAGGCACATGTGTTCCACCCCAAAACAGTTTGGAAAACAGTAAAAGAGGGGTCTATGTACTCACTTGAGATTGCTCAGTTGTGTAAAGATAACCACCAAGCAATGCAAGAGATCTCGGAATCAAACGGCACCTAGTATAGGTAACTATGTTAATAAACCGGACCTATCTCGGAAGACTGGGTAGCATTAGGGTTTGTAAACCAAATGAGTGTCGGAACTCACGTGATATGGTTTAACAAAGCCTACATGCTAAATGAAACTTAACATAATTGTTTACGACCCATTACGACCCGTTTAGGAAGCTTATGCTACTTTAACGTGTCGTGCGCGTGAAACGCGTTCGGACCGCCTAACTAGTCCTATGACAAGTATTATATGCCTAAACATGTTACAAAATCAGTTACGTGACAAAGGTTTAGGTTACATATGCTTAATTACCAATTATACATGAAAAGGGTATTCTGGTAATTTACCTAAGGCATATAAATTACCTATCATACAACTACTTAACGATGTGACCATAGGGTATAACCTCGGAAGGTTATTCCCTACCTACCATGGTCACCTAATGTGTTTGGTCGGATCCTAATGATCGACCAAACTGGGTCGGGTTCGAAGGTATAGGCGATTTATTAGATCGCCTACCCTACGACCCTAGACAACGTGGTAATCAGTAGGCATAGTCCCAAGGGACTATAACCATCGTGATTACAATCACGTTGTGAAGTTCTAACGAACTTCGCATTGACCATTACTGGTCAACGCTGAAAGTCAAACAAAGTTTGACTTTCTGACTCGAAAAGCAGTAAAAATAAGGAAAAGAACGAAAGAATACTTACGAAGGGTCCCCGAATGCTAATCTAAATCAGTATAGTTCAGGTATGAAACAAAGTTTCAACTTAGAACACAACTAATAAGATTCTAGTAAGTAATGAGGTTGGATGGCATGGGTATTTATAGAATTCGGGTAACCGTTAGGATCGTTTCTTGAATAACGTGATTGAAACTTGTGCGTACACTTGTCGAAATGTTATGGTGCCACAAATGCTCCTTAACTTAATGACACATCATCTCAAAACATGTGGTTAAGGATTAATTGGTTGCAACTTGCAATTAGAAACATTGAATCTGCCAGAACAGTCAGTCGCGTAGCGCGACGGATAAGCCTCCTGGGCTCGCGCTACGCGAGCACCTCTCCTGAATCAGCAAGTTTTGAAAGTTGGCAGCAATGGTCCCTGCACGTGTTTAAGCGATTTTTGATGCGTTTGAACCCCGTTAACCTCATTTCAAGGCTCTAAAATGAAGTTAAAGTATAGGGAACTCAAAACATGTTCAAAAATATGCCGGATGATGGTTCGTTTGGTCGTACGAACGCGATGTTCGCTTAATTACGACGGAATGCGCATAAGCGCGAAAAACGATCCAAATGACGAAACGAATGGATTTTTCTTAAGGCGAACACTTAAATATAATGTAGTCATGCTTACATAAATTTTTGGATGTCCAGATGTATTCAGAACGTAAGTTATGCGCGAAAATGCAAACTTGTGCACTTTTTGACACTTTTAGTCCCTGAATGTCCCAAAAGTTTATTTTAGCACACCGAACCCCTCAAAGCCTATTTCTAAGCTATGTAAAGGATATTTAAGGTGTGTTTAACTTATGGTTAGGTTCCGGAATGTTCGTTACAGTTCAAATTGACATACTTTCGCAGTTTGTCATATTTAGTCCCTGTAAGCGAATTAACTTGTTTTTGCCATACCAAAGCCTTTAAAACTTATTTCTAAGTTATGTAAAGGTTATTTAAGGTATGTTGAGTATATGTTGATGTGCCGGAGTATTTCTCGCATTAAACTGAGTACGTTTACGCACTAGTTTGCGTATAACTCTCCAGAAAGCGATGTGGAGTTTGAAATTACATAAAAGTCAAAACATGAAAAATGTATAACATAACAAAACAAACATTGGGATCAATTAACATTGTTTTATTGATAACAGAACTGTTCATAGTGATTACAAGCACAGTTGTTACAGTCTCCCCTACTTGTGGAAATTTCGTCCCGAAATTTATTTAGAGGAAACTCGTGGAAAAAGATGTGGATATTTCGCCTTCATTTGGTCTTCGCATTCCCAAGTAAACTCAGGTCCACGTTTAGCTTCCCAGCGAACTTTGACCAAAGGAATGCGCTTGCGTTTAAGCCACTTGACTTCACGTTCCATGATTTCCACTGGTTTCTCAACAAATTTCAGTGTTTTGCCAACACGAATTTCGTCAAGCGGTATGGAGAAGTTCTCATCAGCTGTACACTTCTTGAGATTGGACACGTGAAAAGTTGGATGAACATTTCCCAGTTCAGGAGGTAACTCAAGTCTGTAGGCTACCTTTCCGATTCTTTCGACGATCTTGAATGGTCCAACATATCTAGGTGCAAGTTTTCCTTTCTTTCCAAATCTGATCACACCTTTCCAAGGTGAGACCTTAAGTAATACTCGATCACCGACTTGAAATTCAAAGGCTTTGCGTTTTGGGTCCGCGTAAATCTTCTGACGGTTTCTAGCTGCCTGAAGGTTATCACGAACTTTCTTGACCTTGTCAGTTGTCTCTAAAATGAGGGCAGGTCCAGTAAGTTGAGCCTCGCCAATCTCATTCCAGCAGACTGGTGAACGACATTTTCGACCATAGAGAGCTTCGAAAGGAGCCATTTTGATGCTAGTGTGATAACTGTTGTTGTAGGAGAATTCAATCAATTTAAGATGTGAATCCCAGCTACCACCAAAGTCGATCACACAAGCTCTTAGCATATCCTCCAGAGTCTGGATTGTTCTCTCAGATTGACCATCCGTTTGCGGATGATAAGCTGTGCTCAGATTAAGTTGGGTCCCCATAGCAGATTGCATGGTTCTCCAAAAATGAGAAGTGAAACGAGCATCTCTGTCAGAAATGATGTTCAAAGGAACACCATGTCGAGCCACAATTTCATCTACATAGATTTGAGCAAGTCTGTCAGTAGGAAAATCCTCGCGGATTGGCAAGAAATGTGCTGACTTTGTAAGACGATCAACGACTACCCAGATGGCATCATGACCCTTCTTTGTGCGCGGGAGTTTAGTAATGAGATCCATAGTAATGTTTTCCCATTTCCAAACTGGGATCTCTGGTTGCTCCAATAAACCAGAAGGACGCTGATGTTCAGCCTTAACCTTTAGACAAGTAAGGCATTTGGATACGTATAAGGCAATGTCTTTCTTCATACCAGGCCACCAATAGTGTGTACGAAGGTCCTTATACATTTTATCTGAGCCCGGATGAATAGAATAACGAGACTTATGGGCTTCATCCATAAGCAAGGTACGAAGATTATCCTGGCTTGGGACCCACAAACGGTCCATGAAGTAATATGATCCATTGTCCTTTAGTTCCAGAGCAGGTGTTATGTGATAGGGAAATTCCTTATCCATAAAACCTTGTGAAACACAAGATTGTTGAGCTTGAGCAATGCGTGCTTGAATATCGGATCGAGCTTGAATAACAGATTGATCACGTACACAATGAAGCTTGGTACGTTCCTTGCGACTCAATGCATCAGCTACGACATTCGCCTTACCAGGATGGTAGCGAATTTCGCAATCATAGTCGTTTAAAAGCTCAACCCAACGTCGCTGTCTCATGTTGAGTTCTTTCTGGTTGAAGATATGCTGAAGACTTTTGTGGTCAGTGAAAACCACACATTTTGTACCGTACAAATAGTGTCTCCAGATCTTTAGAGCAAAGACTACTGCACCCAACTCAAGATCATGAGTGGTGTAGTTCTTCTCATGTATCTTCAATTGCCTCGATGCATAGGCTATGACTTTGTTCCTTTGCATAAGAACACAGCCAAGACCCAATTTCGATGCATCACAATACACAACAAAATCATCATCACCCTCGGGCAATGATAGAACAGGCGCATCGCAAAGCTTCTGCTTCAGGTGTTGAAAAGCTTCCTCTTGTCTGAATCCCCAGTAAAAGGGCATTTTCTTCTGAGTTAGAGCAGTTAGAGGAACTGCAATCTTAGAGAAGTTTTCAATGAAGCGGCGATAATAACCCGCTAGACCAAGAAATGAACGAACTTCAGTAGGAGTAGTAGGCGTATCCCAATCCTTAATCGCACTGATCTTGGAGGGATCTACATGAACACCTCGTTCGTTGATAATGTGTCCCAAAAATTGAACTTCTTTAAGCCAAAATTCGCACTTGGAGAATTTGGCGAAAAGTTGCTCTTTCTTCAGGAGTTCCAGAGTAAGACGAAGATGCTGCTCGTGATCAGCTCGCGTCTTAGAGTAAATCAAGATATCGTCAATAAAAACAATGACGAACTGATCCAAATAAGGTTTGCAGACCCTATTCATTAAGTCCATGAAAACAGCAGGAGCATTAGTCAAACCGAATGGCATGACTGTGAACTCGTAATGTCCATAACGAGTACGGAATGCTGTCTTCGGAATGTCTTCTTCTTGCACCCGAAGTTGATGATATCCAGATCGCAGATCAATCTTCGAAAAATAAGAAGCGCCTTGTAACTGATCAAAGAGATCATCGATGCGAGGTAGGGGATATCGATTCTTGATGGTAAGCTTGTTAAGCTCACGATAATCGATACACATCCTAAAGGATCCATCCTTCTTCTTGACAAAAAGAACGGGAGCACCCCACGGTGAAAAGCTGGGACGGATAAAACCTTTGTCAGAGAGCTCCTGAAGCTGCTTAGACAACTCTTGCATCTCAGACGGTGCAAGACGATATGGAGCTCTGGCTATGGGATTTGCACCAGGTACGAGATCAATACGGAACTCGACTTGGCGTGCTGGAGGTAGACCAGGTAAATCTTCAGGGAACACTTCAGAATAATCCCGAACGACAGGAATATCTGAAATAGCCTTTCCCTTGCCTTTATCTTCTGTAACATGTGCTAAGAAAGCCACATAGTTCTTCTGTAGATACTTCCGAGCTTTAAAACAAGACATGAGTTTGAGACCACCGGTAGGCTTCTCACCTTGAACTTGCAGGATCTCGCCTGTCGAAAGCGGCACACGAACAATCTTCTTAGAACAAACTATCTCTGCGTGATGCTTGGATAACCAATCCATTCCCACAATAACGTCGAAGCTTCCAAGTTGCATAGGCGCGAGGTCAATAGGGAAAAGGTGATCGTTAAGATTCAACTGGCAGTTGTGAAGAACAGAATCAAGAATAATGGGTTCACCACTAGCAACTTCTACTGTCAAAGGTTTTCCTAGTTTCGTTCTAGACACGCGAAGCATTTGCTCAAAAGATAATGACACGAAACTCTTATCGGCACCGGAATCGAAAAGAACAGATGCAGGCTGATTATTAATAAAGAACGTACCGTTCACCACATTATCGTCAGCCTGTGCCTCTTGGGCATTCATGTTAAAAACTCGGCCTCGAGCCGGAGCTGGATTCTGGTTCTGGTTCTGGTTCTGGTTCTGGTTCTGGTTCACCAGTCTTGGGCACCGATTTCTATAGTGGGTCAGATCCCCACAATTGTAACAAGCACCCGGTGGGTATTGTGGTCTTGCAGCTTGACCCTGTTGCGGAGCAGGAGGCTGAGCAACTTGTTGAGCCGGGTTCTGAACCGCGGGATTCTGAGCAGATCGACAAACATTGGCGAGATGGCCTGATTTCCCACAGTTAGTACAGAAACGGCATGGAAGTTGCGGCTGGTGGTGACTGTTGCATCTATTGCACAAAGGTGCATTCCCTGTATAGGGTTTCTTTGCTGGAGGCTGTGCGGGTTGGTTGGGAGCTGCCAGATTAGCTTGGGCAGTGATAGCAAAATTTTGGGAAGCCTTACGCTTCTTTGACCTCTTCGAAGAACCAGAGTTCTTTCCATTCAAGTTTTGACCTTTCTTGCTATCTTCCTTGTCAGCCGACTGCTTCTTGCCCTTGTCACCCTTCCGGTGTAACTTGTTCTTCCGGATCTGCGACTCAGTCAATGTCGCAGATAACTCGATCGCCTGACGAAGTGTGGCAGGGTTACTACCAGTGAGAATGTCTTGTACCGAGTCAGGTAGACCATCGATGTATCTCTCGATAGCCTTGTCGAGTGGGGTGACCATTGTTGGGCAAAGCAGACTCAATTCTTCAAACCGATCAGTATAAGCCCTGTGCTCACCACTATCTTGCTTCAACACATCAAACTCTTTCTCCAACGCTCGCTGTTCATGGCGAGGACAGAATTCCCTCATCATAAGGGCTCTAAGTTCAGCCCATGTCTGTGCGAGAGCAACTTCTGCACCTTGGTCCCTCATAACCCCGTTCCACCATGTCAAAGCCCTCTTCTGAAATACGCTCGAGGAGAACTCGACCTTGCGATTATCCGGACACTGCACATGGCGAAAAGTATTCTCTATGCTCTCAAACCACTGAAGAAGCCCGGTCGCTCCTTCAGAACCACTAAACTTGAGTGGTTTAGCCTGGTTAAAATCCTTGTATTTGCATGGAACATTGTTGTTGTTGTTGGCCTGGTTCCATTGAGCAAAGAGATTTGGAAACTGAGCAGCCATCTGCTGCGCAATAATTTCTGCCAGCTCGGCAGTAGCTATCTGGTTCTCGCGTCGAGGAGGCATTCTAAAAGAGGAAAACATGAAAAGGAACGAGTGAGATGATTGGATGAAAAGAATGAGATGATAAAAACAAGAATTGCAAACAGCATAGATGGTGGTCATTCGTCCGTATCACAAAGCAAACAAACGACTCACAGTGACTAATCAAAGTAAATGGATCAAAAATAATGTATAATGAAGACATGCTCGCCTATAAGTGAACACTCATCCCAAGAATTCCCAGGTAAGCACAACTGGTCTCGCGTCTGTTTGAGATGTATACGAAGTGCTTGCCTAGACAGAAAACCCAGAATACAGGCATTCACCCTTCCAGTTTGCACATGTTCACATTATTTAAAACCCAAAACGTTTGACGGGATTTTTGAAAATTAGAAGGCACAAGGCCAAAAACCAAACTTGAAAAGGGTTCAAAACCATAAAACAGAGGGTTCAAAACCTTACAATTGAGGGTTCAAAACCTTGTAATAAATCATTCAAAAACAGATGATTGTTTTTCAAAAATCGTTTCGGAAAAATTTTGGTTCCTTGTTTTGTTAATCACCTAAGGATAGGTGATGTACATGTTTTAAGATCTAAACACAAGATAGCTTGTGTTAGGTTCCTAGAAAAGTTATAGTCTAGGTCAAAGCATTACTAATAACCTAATTCCCTATAACCATTGGCTCTGATACCAACTCTTCTGTCACACCCCGACCGCGTAAAACAACAAATCGCGGCGGAAACATCGGGGCGTGTTGCGACAGAATTAATTGTTTCATAACCATGGCACACAAAGTGTATATTATTTATTAAACAAGGGTGTTACATTGTTTCAAACAGGAAATTTACGAGTTCAGAACATAATTAAACATAGTCTATCTTCTTTTAAAGTTTCTAAGGCACAGGTCCGCCCTAGTATCATGATCAACATCCTATGGAAAAGCACCTGAAAACACATGTGAAAATAGGTACGTCAGCATAAAAATGCCTGTGAGATACATAGGTTTTGTGAAAACAGGATTCATGACTTGAGTTTAAGAAAATGTTTAATCATGAACCCCGTACTTTGCTTTGTTTTTTAAATCATTTGAAAACAATAAAGTCAGATGATATTTATAAGTAAATGTCAGGTTAAATAAATAACCATGTAAAAATGTGTTTGTATAAGATAAATTGTTTGTAAATCAATGTCTTGTGAAAAGTATGTTATTTGTATAAAATGTTCTATGTCTCAAACTGAAATGATTCAAATAACGTTACGCCATGTAATACCATACAAACACTTATATATAGGAAGTACCAGCGGCGTATCCACCATGCTTGTATCATATTACACACGCATCGTTACTTAATCACTTAATCAAACCAAACCAATTGTCAAATGTATTGAAAAATATGTCAAAGTGTTTATGTCAAGATGTAAATCATGTCAAATGTCTATGTCAAATATCCATGTCAAATGTCTATGTCAAATATCCATGTCAAATGTCTATGTCAAATATCCATGTCAAATGTCTATGTCAAATATCCATGTCAAATGTCTATGTCAAAATGTCATGTATGGCAAGTGAAATGTCTCAACTAAACCATATGCACGAAAACAAAGTATTGAAGTAAAACTTGGTTTAAATCAAAGCTATGTTTTGTGTAAATGCATGCAACTATTTAATATGAACATTTATGCGGTATTGTGAATATGCATACATCCAAGCCTGGCGACTGTGGTGATAAACCCTTTAAACAAATTAAAGGTCTATCTGTCTTATGTCAACGAATTCGGTCATTCCTTTCTGTCCCCTTACCCTGGGATGTCCGGAACGGGAGTTGTCAATTCCTATGGTACCACTACCTACTAACGAACGGCGTAGCTAATGTTAATGGATATATTGTCCCATGTAAACAAACCAAATGTCATAACAAAATGTGAGCATGTGAAAAACAATGCACTAAGTATGTAATCAAATGAACATACATAGCGTGAAATGTCATGTAAAACGATGTACTAAGTAATGCACACAATGGGCACACCTAGCATGAAATGTCATGTAAAACGATGTACTAAGTAATGCACACAATGGGCACACCTAGCATGAAATGTCATGTAAAACAATGTACTAAGTAATGCACACAATGGGCACACCTAGCATGAAATGTCATGAAATCATGTACTATAATGTACTAACGAACATAGCATGTCTATGAGGTTAAAACAGGAAAGCATGAAAGTAACAAGTAGGCACATGTGTTCCACCCCAAAACAGTTTGGAAAACAGTAAAAGAGGGGTCTATGTACTCACTTGAGATTGCTCAGTTGTGTAAAGATAACCACCAAGCAATGCAAGAGATCTCGGAATCAAACGGCACCTAGTATAGGTAACTATGTTAATAAACCGGACCTATCTCGGAAGACTGGGTAGCATTAGGGTTTGTAAACCAAATGAGTGTCGGAACTCACGTGATATGGTTTAACAAAGCCTACATGCTAAATGAAACTTAACATAATTGTTTACGACCCATTACGACCCGTTTAGGAAGCTTATGCTACTTTAACGTGTCGTGCGCGTGAAACGCGTTCGGACCGCCTAACTAGTCCTATGACAAGTATTATATGCCTAAACATGTTACAAAATCAGTTACGTGACAAAGGTTTAGGTTACATATGCTTAATTACCAATTATACATGAAAAGGGTATTCTGGTAATTTACCTAAGGCATATAAATTACCTATCATACAACTACTTAACGATGTGACCATAGGGTATAACCTCGGAAGGTTATTCCCTACCTACCATGGTCACCTAATGTGTTTGGTCGGATCCTAATGATCGACCAAACTGGGTCGGGTTCGAAGGTATAGGCGATTTATTAGATCGCCTACCCTACGACCCTAGACAACGTGGTAATCAGTAGGCATAGTCCCAAGGGACTATAACCATCGTGATTACAATCACGTTGCGAAGTTCTAACGAACTTCGCATTGACCATTACTGGTCAACGCTGAAAGTCAAACAAAGTTTGACTTTCTGACTCGAAAAGCAGTAAAAATAAGGAAAAGAACGAAAGAATACTTACGAAGGGTCCCCGAATGCTAATCTAAATCAGTATAGTTCAGGTATGAAACAAAGTTTCAACTTAGAACACAACTAATAAGATTCTAGTAAGTAATGAGGTTGGATGGCATGGGTATTTATAGAATTCGGGTAACCGTTAGGATCGTTTCTTGAATAACGTGATTGAAACTTGTGCGTACACTTGTCGAAATGTTATGGTGCCACAAATGCTCCTTAACTTAATGACACATCATCTCAAAACATGTGGTTAAGGATTAATTGGTTGCAACTTGCAATTAGAAACATTGAATCTGCCAGAACAGTCAGTCGCGTAGCGCGACGGATAAGCCTCCTGGGCTCGCGCTACGCGAGCACCTCTCCTGAATCAGCAAGTTTTGAAAGTTGGCAGCAATGGTCCCTGCACGTGTTTAAGCGATTTTTGATGCGTTTGAACCCCGTTAACCTCATTTCAAGGCTCTAAAATGAAGTTAAAGTATAGGGAACTCAAAACATGTTCAAAAATATGCCGGATGATGGTTCGTTTGGTCGTACGAACGCGATGTTCGCTTAATTACGACGGAATGCGCATAAGCGCGAAAAACGATCCAAATGACGAAACGAATGGATTTTTCTTAAGGCGAACACTTAAATATAATGTAGTCATGCTTACATAAATTTTTGGATGTCCAGATGTATTCAGAACGTAAGTTATGCGCGAAAATGCAAACTTGTGCACTTTTTGACACTTTTAGTCCCTGAATGTCCCAAAAGTTTATTTTAGCACACCGAACCCCTCAAAGCCTATTTCTAAGCTATGTAAAGGATATTTAAGGTGTGTTTAACTTATGGTTAGGTTCCGGAATGTTCGTTACAGTTCAAATTGACATACTTTCGCAGTTTGTCATATTTAGTCCCTGTAAGCGAATTAACTTGTTTTTGCCATACCAAAGCCTTTAAAACTTATTTCTAAGTTATGTAAAGGTTATTTAAGGTATGTTGAGTATATGTTGATGTGCCGGAGTATTTCTCGCATTAAACTGAGTACGTTTACGCACTAGTTTGCGTATAACTCTCCAGAAAGCGATGTGGAGTTTGAAATTACATAAAAGTCAAAACATGAAAAATGTATAACATAACAAAACAAACATTGGGATCAATTAACATTGTTTTATTGATAACAGAACTGTTCATAGTGATTACAAGCACAGTTGTTACAGTCTCCCCTACTTGTGGAAATTTCGTCCCGAAATTTATTTAGAGGAAACTCGTGGAAAAAGATGTGGATATTTCGCCTTCATTTGGTCTTCGCATTCCCAAGTAAACTCAGGTCCACGTTTAGCTTCCCAGCGAACTTTGACCAAAGGAATGCGCTTGCGTTTAAGCCACTTGACTTCACGTTCCATGATTTCCACTGGTTTCTCAACAAATTTCAGTGTTTTGCCAACACGAATTTCGTCAAGCGGTATGGAGAAGTTCTCATCAGCTGTACACTTCTTGAGATTGGACACGTGAAAAGTTGGATGAACATTTCCCAGTTCAGGAGGTAACTCAAGTCTGTAGGCTACCTTTCCGATTCTTTCGACGATCTTGAATGGTCCAACATATCTAGGTGCAAGTTTTCCTTTCTTTCCAAATCTGATCACACCTTTCCAAGGTGAGACCTTAAGTAATACTCGATCACCGACTTGAAATTCAAAGGCTTTGCGTTTTGGGTCCGCGTAAATCTTCTGACGGTTTCTAGCTGCCTGAAGGTTATCACGAACTTTCTTGACCTTGTCAGTTGTCTCTAAAATGAGGGCAGGTCCAGTAAGTTGAGCCTCGCCAATCTCATTCCAGCAGACTGGTGAACGACATTTTCGACCATAGAGAGCTTCGAAAGGAGCCATTTTGATGCTAGTGTGATAACTGTTGTTGTAGGAGAATTCAATCAATTTAAGATGTGAATCCCAGCTACCACCAAAGTCGATCACACAAGCTCTTAGCATATCCTCCAGAGTCTGGATTGTTCTCTCAGATTGACCATCCGTTTGCGGATGATAAGCTGTGCTCAGATTAAGTTGGGTCCCCATAGCAGATTGCATGGTTCTCCAAAAATGAGAAGTGAAACGAGCATCTCTGTCAGAAATGATGTTCAAAGGAACACCATGTCGAGCCACAATTTCATCTACATAGATTTGAGCAAGTCTGTCAGTAGGAAAATCCTCGCGGATTGGCAAGAAATGTGCTGACTTTGTAAGACGATCAACGACTACCCAGATGGCATCATGACCCTTCTTTGTGCGCGGGAGTTTAGTAATGAGATCCATAGTAATGTTTTCCCATTTCCAAACTGGGATCTCTGGTTGCTCCAATAAACCAGAAGGACGCTGATGTTCAGCCTTAACCTTTAGACAAGTAAGGCATTTGGATACGTATAAGGCAATGTCTTTCTTCATACCAGGCCACCAATAGTGTGTACGAAGGTCCTTATACATTTTATCTGAGCCCGGATGAATAGAATAACGAGACTTATGGGCTTCATCCATAAGCAAGGTACGAAGATTATCCTGGCTTGGGACCCACAAACGGTCCATGAAGTAATATGATCCATTGTCCTTTAGTTCCAGAGCAGGTGTTATGTGATAGGGAAATTCCTTATCCATAAAACCTTGTGAAACACAAGATTGTTGAGCTTGAGCAATGCGTGCTTGAATATCGGATCGAGCTTGAATAACAGATTGATCACGTACACAATGAAGCTTGGTACGTTCCTTGCGACTCAATGCATCAGCTACGACATTCGCCTTACCAGGATGGTAGCGAATTTCGCAATCATAGTCGTTTAAAAGCTCAACCCAACGTCGCTGTCTCATGTTGAGTTCTTTCTGGTTGAAGATATGCTGAAGACTTTTGTGGTCAGTGAAAACCACACATTTTGTACCGTACAAATAGTGTCTCCAGATCTTTAGAGCAAAGACTACTGCACCCAACTCAAGATCATGAGTGGTGTAGTTCTTCTCATGTATCTTCAATTGCCTCGATGCATAGGCTATGACTTTGTTCCTTTGCATAAGAACACAGCCAAGACCCAATTTCGATGCATCACAATACACAACAAAATCATCATCACCCTCGGGCAATGATAGAACAGGCGCATCGCAAAGCTTCTGCTTCAGGTGTTGAAAAGCTTCCTCTTGTCTGAATCCCCAGTAAAAGGGCATTTTCTTCTGAGTTAGAGCAGTTAGAGGAACTGCAATCTTAGAGAAGTTTTCAATGAAGCGGCGATAATAACCCGCTAGACCAAGAAATGAACGAACTTCAGTAGGAGTAGTAGGCGTATCCCAATCCTTAATCGCACTGATCTTGGAGGGATCTACATGAACACCTCGTTCGTTGATAATGTGTCCCAAAAATTGAACTTCTTTAAGCCAAAATTCGCACTTGGAGAATTTGGCGAAAAGTTGCTCTTTCTTCAGGAGTTCCAGAGTAAGACGAAGATGCTGCTCGTGATCAGCTCGCGTCTTAGAGTAAATCAAGATATCGTCAATAAAAACAATGACGAACTGATCCAAATAAGGTTTGCAGACCCTATTCATTAAGTCCATGAAAACAGCAGGAGCATTAGTCAAACCGAATGGCATGACTGTGAACTCGTAATGTCCATAACGAGTACGGAATGCTGTCTTCGGAATGTCTTCTTCTTGCACCCGAAGTTGATGATATCCAGATCGCAGATCAATCTTCGAAAAATAAGAAGCGCCTTGTAACTGATCAAAGAGATCATCGATGCGAGGTAGGGGATATCGATTCTTGATGGTAAGCTTGTTAAGCTCACGATAATCGATACACATCCTAAAGGATCCATCCTTCTTCTTGACAAAAAGAACGGGAGCACCCCACGGTGAAAAGCTGGGACGGATAAAACCTTTGTCAGAGAGCTCCTGAAGCTGCTTAGACAACTCTTGCATCTCAGACGGTGCAAGACGATATGGAGCTCTGGCTATGGGATTTGCACCAGGTACGAGATCAATACGGAACTCGACTTGGCGTGCTGGAGGTAGACCAGGTAAATCTTCAGGGAACACTTCAGAATAATCCCGAACGACAGGAATATCTGAAATAGCCTTTCCCTTGCCTTTATCTTCTGTAACATGTGCTAAGAAAGCCACATAGTTCTTCTGTAGATACTTCCGAGCTTTAAAACAAGACATGAGTTTGAGACCACCGGTAGGCTTCTCACCTTGAACTTGCAGGATCTCGCCTGTCGAAAGCGGCACACGAACAATCTTCTTAGAACAAACTATCTCTGCGTGATGCTTGGATAACCAATCCATTCCCACAATAACGTCGAAGCTTCCAAGTTGCATAGGCGCGAGGTCAATAGGGAAAAGGTGATCGTTAAGATTCAACTGGCAGTTGTGAAGAACAGAATCAAGAATAATGGGTTCACCACTAGCAACTTCTACTGTCAAAGGTTTTCCTAGTTTCGTTCTAGACACGCGAAGCATTTGCTCAAAAGATAATGACACGAAACTCTTATCGGCACCGGAATCGAAAAGAACAGATGCAGGCTGATTATTAATAAAGAACGTACCGTTCACCACATTATCGTCAGCCTGTGCCTCTTGGGCATTCATGTTAAAAACTCGGCCTCGAGCCGGAGCTGGATTCTGGTTCTGGTTCTGGTTCTGGTTCTGGTTCTGGTTCTGGTTCTGGTTCTGGTTCACCAGTCTTGGGCACCGATTTCTATAGTGGGTCAGATCCCCACAATTGTAACAAGCACCCGGTGGGTATTGTGGTCTTGCAGCTTGACCCTGTTGCGGAGCAGGAGGCTGAGCAACTTGTTGAGCCGGGTTCTGAACCGCGGGATTCTGAGCAGATCGACAAACATTGGCGAGATGGCCTGATTTCCCACAGTTAGTACAGAAACGGCATGGAAGTTGCGGCTGGTGGTGACTGTTGCATCTATTGCACAAAGGTGCATTCCCTGTATAGGGTTTCTTTGCTGGAGGCTGTGCGGGTTGGTTGGGAGCTGCCAGATTAGCTTGGGCAGTGATAGCAAAATTTTGGGAAGCCTTACGCTTCTTTGACCTCTTCGAAGAACCAGAGTTCTTTCCATTCAAGTTTTGACCTTTCTTGCTATCTTCCTTGTCAGCCGACTGCTTCTTGCCCTTGTCACCCTTCCGGTGTAACTTGTTCTTCCGGATCTGCGACTCAGTCAATGTCGCAGATAACTCGATCGCCTGACGAAGTGTGGCAGGGTTACTACCAGTGAGAATGTCTTGTACCGAGTCAGGTAGACCATCGATGTATCTCTCGATAGCCTTGTCGAGTGGGGTGACCATTGTTGGGCAAAGCAGACTCAATTCTTCAAACCGATCAGTATAAGCCCTGTGCTCACCACTATCTTGCTTCAACACATCAAACTCTTTCTCCAACGCTCGCTGTTCATGGCGAGGACAGAATTCCCTCATCATAAGGGCTCTAAGTTCAGCCCATGTCTGTGCGAGAGCAACTTCTGCACCTTGGTCCCTCATAACCCCGTTCCACCATGTCAAAGCCCTCTTCTGAAATACGCTCGAGGAGAACTCGACCTTGCGATTATCCGGACACTGCACATGGCGAAAAGTATTCTCTATGCTCTCAAACCACTGAAGAAGCCCGGTCGCTCCTTCAGAACCACTAAACTTGAGTGGTTTAGCCTGGTTAAAATCCTTGTATTTGCATGGAACATTGTTGTTGTTGTTGGCCTGGTTCCATTGAGCAAAGAGATTTGGAAACTGAGCAGCCATCTGCTGCGCAATAATTTCTGCCAGCTCGGCAGTAGCTATCTGGTTCTCGCGTCGAGGAGGCATTCTAAAAGAGGAAAACATGAAAAGGAACGAGTGAGATGATTGGATGAAAAGAATGAGATGATAAAAACAAGAATTGCAAACAGCATAGATGGTGGTCATTCGTCCGTATCACAAAGCAAACAAACGACTCACAGTGACTAATCAAAGTAAATGGATCAAAAATAATGTATAATGAAGACATGCTCGCCTATAAGTGAACACTCATCCCAAGAATTCCCAGGTAAGCACAACTGGTCTCGCGTCTGTTTGAGATGTATACGAAGTGCTTGCCTAGACAGAAAACCCAGAATACAGGCATTCACCCTTCCAGTTTGCACATGTTCACATTATTTAAAACCCAAAACGTTTGACGGGATTTTTGAAAATTAGAAGGCACAAGGCCAAAAACCAAACTTGAAAAGGGTTCAAAACCATAAAACAGAGGGTTCAAAACCTTACAATTGAGGGTTCAAAACCTTGTAATAAATCATTCAAAAACAGATGATTGTTTTTCAAAAATCGTTTCGGAAAAATTTTGGTTCCTTGTTTTGTTAATCACCTAAGGATAGGTGATGTACATGTTTTAAGATCTAAACACAAGATAGCTTGTGTTAGGTTCCTAGAAAAGTTATAGTCTAGGTCAAAGCATTACTAATAACCTAATTCCCTATAACCATTGGCTCTGATACCAACTCTTCTGTCACACCCCGACCGCGTAAAACAACAAATCGCGGCGGAAACATCGGGGCGTGTTGCGACAGAATTAATTGTTTCATAACCATGGCACACAAAGTGTATATTATTTATTAAACAAGGGTGTTACATTGTTTCAAACAGGAAATTTACGAGTTCAGAACATAATTAAACATAGTCTATCTTCTTTTAAAGTTTCTAAGGCACAGGTCCGCCCTAGTATCATGATCAACATCCTATGGAAAAGCACCTGAAAACACATGTGAAAATAGGTACGTCAGCATAAAAATGCCTGTGAGATACATAGGTTTTGTGAAAACAGGATTCATGACTTGAGTTTAAGAAAATGTTTAATCATGAACCCCGTACTTTGCTTTGTTTTTTAAATCATTTGAAAACAATAAAGTCAGATGATATTTATAAGTAAATGTCAGGTTAAATAAATAACCATGTAAAAATGTGTTTGTATAAGATAAATTGTTTGTAAATCAATGTCTTGTGAAAAGTATGTTATTTGTATAAAATGTTCTATGTCTCAAACTGAAATGATTCAAATAACGTTACGCCATGTAATACCATACAAACACTTATATATAGGAAGTACCAGCGGCGTATCCACCATGCTTGTATCATATTACACACGCATCGTTACTTAATCACTTAATCAAACCAAACCAATTGTCAAATGTATTGAAAAATATGTCAAAGTGTTTATGTCAAGATGTAAATCATGTCAAATGTCTATGTCAAATATCCATGTCAAATGTCTATGTCAAATATCCATGTCAAATGTCTATGTCAAATATCCATGTCAAATGTCTATGTCAAATATCCATGTCAAATGTCTATGTCAAAATGTCATGTATGGCAAGTGAAATGTCTCAACTAAACCATAT
The DNA here is from genome assembly GCA_030545235.1 of Helianthus tuberosus. Lineage (NCBI taxonomy): Eukaryota > Viridiplantae > Streptophyta > Magnoliopsida > Asterales > Asteraceae > Helianthus > Helianthus tuberosus. Next base: position 69,344,719 of record CM060407.1, read on the forward strand.
GCACGAAAACAAAGTATTGAAGTAAAACTTGGTTTAAATCAAAGCTATGTTTTGTGTAAATGCATGCAACTATTTAATATGAACATTTATGCGGTATTGTGAATATGCATACATCCAAGCCTGGCGACTGTGGTGATAAACCCTTTAAACAAATTAAAGGTCTATCTGTCTTATGTCAACGAATTCGGTCATTCCTTTCTGTCCCCTTACCCTGGGATGTCCGGAACGGGAGTTGTCAATTCCTATGGTACCACTACCTACTAACGAACGGCGTAGCTAATGTTAATGGATATATTGTCCCATGTAAACAAACCAAATGTCATAACAAAATGTGAGCATGTGAAAAACAATGCACTAAGTATGTAATCAAATGAACATACATAGCGTGAAATGTCATGTAAAACGATGTACTAAGTAATGCACACAATGGGCACACCTAGCATGAAATGTCATGTAAAACGATGTACTAAGTAATGCACACAATGGGCACACCTAGCATGAAATGTCATGTAAAACAATGTACTAAGTAATGCACACAATGGGCACACCTAGCATGAAATGTCATGAAATCATGTACTATAATGTACTAACGAACATAGCATGTCTATGAGGTTAAAACAGGAAAGCATGAAAGTAACAAGTAGGCACATGTGTTCCACCCCAAAACAGTTTGGAAAACAGTAAAAGAGGGGTCTATGTACTCACTTGAGATTGCTCAGTTGTGTAAAGATAACCACCAAGCAATGCAAGAGATCTCGGAATCAAACGGCACCTAGTATAGGTAACTATGTTAATAAACCGGACCTATCTCGGAAGACTGGGTAGCATTAGGGTTTGTAAACCAAATGAGTGTCGGAACTCACGTGATATGGTTTAACAAAGCCTACATGCTAAATGAAACTTAACATAATTGTTTACGACCCATTACGACCCGTTTAGGAAGCTTATGCTACTTTAACGTGTCGTGCGCGTGAAACGCGTTCGGACCGCCTAACTAGTCCTATGACAAGTATTATATGCCTAAACATGTTACAAAATCAGTTACGTGACAAAGGTTTAGGTTACATATGCTTAATTACCAATTATACATGAAAAGGGTATTCTGGTAATTTACCTAAGGCATATAAATTACCTATCATACAACTACTTAACGATGTGACCATAGGGTATAACCTCGGAAGGTTATTCCCTACCTACTATGGTCACCTAATGTGTTTGGTCGGATCCTAATGATCGACCAAACTGGGTCGGGTTCGAAGGTATAGGCGATTTATTAGATCGCCTACCCTACGACCCTAGACAACGTGGTAATCAGTAGGCATAGTCCCAAGGGACTATAACCATCGTGATTACAATCACGTTGCGAAGTTCTAACGAACTTCGCATTGACCATTACTGGTCAACGCTGAAAGTCAAACAAAGTTTGACTTTCTGACTCGAAAAGCAGTAAAAATAAGGAAAAGAACGAAAGAATACTTACGAAGGGTCCCCGAATGCTAATCTAAATCAGTATAGTTCAGGTATGAAACAAAGTTTCAACTTAGAACACAACTAATAAGATTCTAGTAAGTAATGAGGTTGGATGGCATGGGTATTTATAGAATTCGGGTAACCGTTAGGATCGTTTCTTGAATAACGTGATTGAATCTTGTGCGTACACTTGTCGAAATGTTATGGTGCCACAAATGCTCCTTAACTTAATGACACATCATCTCAAAACATGTGGTTAAGGATTAATTGGTTGCAACTTGCAATTAGAAACATTGAATCTGCCAGAACAGTCAGTCGCGTAGCGCGACGGATAAGCCTCCTGGGCTCGCGCTACGCGAGCACCTCTCCTGAATCAGCAAGTTTTGAAAGTTGGCAGCAATGGTCCCTGCACGTCTTTAAGCGATTTTTGATGCGTTTGAACCCCGTTAACCTCATTTCAAGGCTCTAAAATGAAGTTAAAGTATAGGGAACTCAAAACATGTTCAAAAATATGCCGGATGATGGTTTGTTTGGTCGTACGAACGCGATGTTCGCTTAATTACGACGGAATGCGCATAAGCGCGAAAAACGATCCAAATGACGAAACGAATGGATTTTTCTTAAGGCGAACACTTAAATATAATGTAGTCATGCTTACATAAATTTTTGGATGTCCAGATGTATTCAGAACGTAAGTTATGCGCGAAAATGCAAACTTGTGCACTTTTTGACACTTTTAGTCCCTGAATGTCCCAAAAGTTTATTTTAGCACACCGAACCCCTCAAAGCCTATTTCTAAGCTATGTAAAGGATATTTAAGGTGTGTTTAACTTATGGTTAGGTTCCGGAATGTTCGTTACAGTTCAAATTGACATACTTTCGCAGTTTGTCATATTTAGTCCCTGTAAGCGAATTAACTTGTTTTTGCCATACCAAAGCCTTTAAAACTTATTTCTAAGTTATGTAAAGGTTATTTAAGGTATGTTGAGTATATGTTGATGTTCCGGAGTATTTCTCGCATTAAACTGAGTACGTTTACGCACTAGTTTGCGTATAACTCTCCAGAAAGCGATGTGGAGTTTGAAATTACATAAAAGTCAAAACATGAAAAATGTATAACATAACAAAACAAACATTGGGATCAATTAACATTGTTTTATTGATAACAGAACTGTTCATAGTGATTACAAGCACAGTTGTTACATCGGGTAATGATAGTATCGGTGCATCGCAGAGCTTGTTCTTAAGTAGCTGAAAGGCTTCTTCCTGTTTGTGACCCCAGTCGTACTTCTTGTCTTTCTGGGTAAGGGTCGTTAGCGGTTGAGCTATCTTTGAGAAATTCTCGATGAATCGCCGATAATAGCCCGCTAAGCCCAAAAATTGTCGAACTTCAGTTGGGGTCTTGGGAGCTTCCCAATTCTTTATTGCCTATATCTTGGACGGGTCTACATGAATGCCCTTCTCATTCACCACGTGACCAAGAAATTGTACTTCGCGAATCCAGAATTCGCATTTCGAGAACTTTGCATAAAGTTTCTCTTTCTTCAGTAGCTCCAAGATGGTTCTGAGATGTTGCTCATGTTCTTCTTTCGTTCGCGAGTAAATCAGGATATCATCGATAAATACAATCACGAATTTATCGAGATATGGTTTGCATACGCGGTTCATTAGGTCCATAAAGACCGCTGGCGCGTTCGTCAATCCAAATGGCATCACAAGAAATTCGTAGTGCCCATAGCGTGTTCTGAATGCAGTCTTTGGCACGCTTTCATCTTGGATTTTCAGCTGATGGTATCCAGACCGAAGGTCGATCTTGGAATAGTAGCTTGATCCTTGCAGTTGATCAAATAGGTCATCAATCCTCGGTAGTGGATACCGATTCTTGATAGTGAGCTTGTTCAGTTCCCTGTAATCGATACACATCCGTAGTGATCCATCCTTCTTTTTCACGAACAATACTGGAGCTCCCCAGGGTGAGAAGCTTGGCCTTATGAATCCTTTATCCAACAACTCCTGGAGCTGTGTAGATAATTCTTGCATTTCGGATGGCGCAAGTCGATAGGGTGCCTTGGCTACAGGAGCAGCTCCTGGTACCAAGTCTATACGGAATTCGACTTGTCGTTGCGGAGGTAGTCCTGGCAGATCTTCAGGGAACACATCAGGAAATTCCTTCACCACAGGAATGTCTTCGAGTTTCGGCTCCTCAGCCTTCTTGTCTATAACGTGTGCTAGGAAAGCAACACATCCTTTCCTTAGGCACTTCTGTGCCTTCATACAACTGATGATTCGAAGAGGCGCGTCTCGTTTTTCTCCATGTACGATAAGAGTTTCACCATTCGCTAAAGGGATGCGAATGATTTTCTCATGACAAATAACTTCAGCTTTGTTCTTGGACAACCAGTCCATTCCGACTACTACATCGAAGCTACCCAATTGAATAGGTAAGAGGTCGATGCTAAAATTTCGTTCGCCAAGTTCTAGTGTGCAGCCTCTGACAACTTCGCCCGATTCAACAAGTTTACCATTGGCTAGTTCTATGGAATAAGGAATTTCTAATCTACTAGATTCTATTCCGAGTATGCGTTTAAATTCCACAGACATGAAGCTATAATCGGCGCCAGTGTCGAATAATATGGATGCAAAGTGATTGTTAATGAGAAACGTACCGGTGACCACGTTAGGGTCCTCGCGTGCGTCTCTTGCTCCCATCACAAATGCTCGAGCCGGAGCGTTGTTTCTCTCTGGGCAGTTCTTCATGAAGTGATCATTGCTTCCACACTTGAAGCATCCTTGCCTTTTCCCGTTGTCATTCTTGTTACCAGCACCGTTCCCATTTCGGTTCTTTCCTTTTCCCCAACAGTCTTCTGTTTGATGACCCAATTTACCACATTTGTCGCACCTTGGAATGCGACAAGCTCCATCATGATGATACTTACATTTTTGGCATCTAGGCATGGAGCCTTGGTATGCTTTGGTTGCATGGGTTTTCGTCTCCTGAGGCGGATTAGTGTCGCGCTTCTTGCTGAAACTCTTGTTGTTGCGAGTTGCTTGGTTCAAACTTGTATGCTTTCTCTTTTTGTCGCCGGACGACTCAGCATGCGTCTCGGTCTTTTCTGTTGGGTTCAGTGACAGCTTCTTCATGCGAACACAGTCTTCCGTAAGGCTGACAGCCAGAGTTACAGCCTCGGTGATTGTTTGTGGTTTGGCCGACGTCACCATGCCACGAAACTCTGAGGCCAGTCCCCAAATGTAGCGTTCCACACGCTTAAATTCAGGAGTCACCATGTAGGGAAGCACTCTTGACAGATCGTGGAACCTTCGAGTGTAACCATTGATGTCAGCACCTTCCATAGTCAAGTGCCAGAACTCTGTTTCCAGCCTTTGGAGTTCTGCACGAGAGCAGTACTTCTCTCTCATTCTTTCCTTCAGTTCCTCCCAAGTTAGGCCATAAGCGGCATCATCACCCAAAGTTTGGGCTTGCAGGTTCCACCAAGTCAGAGCTTCATCGACGAATAACCCAGTAGCAAAAGTGACTTGCTGATCCGCGGTACACTTGCTCATGCGGATAGTAGCTTCAGTCTTCTCCGTCCAGCGCACAAATGCTACTGCACCTCCTGTGCCATCATAGTTCATCGGCTTGCAGTCGAGGAACTGCTTGAAAGTGCAGCCTGGAATCGATTCACCAATTCACATGTGAGTAATCGAAGAAATAATGAAACAAGGACCGTTCATAAATTTCTCCATGCTTAGCAAATTGTCTTAAGATTACCTTGAGCTGCATTGCCTCCAGATGAATCTCCGTTCCCATTACGTCTAGCGTTGCTTGGGCCACCACTGTCTTGAGTTCGGTTCGCCTCGTACTGGGCGATAGCAGCGGAGATCCTTTCCTCCAGTAGAGCGTTCAGCTCTTCAGCAGTTCTTGGCAGTGGGGGAGGAGGAGGTTGATCATCATTGCGAGCATTCACAGCTTTCCTGGGTGCCATGTTCTGACAGAACATAACACAACAGGGCTGATCATTTGTTTGATATCGTCACACTAGACAATAGTATCATATATATTCACAGGTATATATACCACATAAGTGACATCAAACAATCATTACTCTAGCAGAGTACTTAGTAGGCTTGCACTGAGGGAACCTATACGTGACAAGACTTGCTGTGATTTTTGTGCACTGAATTCCATAATTATGTATGCATCCATAATTACGTAACTCCTTGCACAGTCCGCACAGTTCGTTTCATCCTCGTATTTCTTCCTTCAGATGGGCCATCGCTTTCAGGTAAAGTCACGTATACTCGTGACATTCTACTTCTAGTACATGCTAATTATCACACATAATTGCAAGTAATCGACAAGTGCTACTCAAGTGCACTCTAAGTCTCGTAATGTCTTTTCTAGACTCATGTAGACAGTTTCAGGCAGTGGATGTCGCGGGACGTTTTATGCAATGAAAACTCTTTGAAAATTGTTTTCGTGAATGGATCCTAGAGATTGTAGACTAGACTCGAGAAGGAATCCTGGTTCACTACAATCGCAGCTCTGATACCAATCTGTCACACCCCTTTCTGCGGCGGAAGCACGAGGTGTGATCATGAAAGGTTCTCATTGCATACGAAGAGTAAACATGCTACATGCTCGTAAAATAACATTCAAATACCATAATTTGAAAACATACGTTAGCGTTTACATCGCTAGACAGCATAAAGACATTGTCTCAAAAGTTTACAACTTTATTTAAAGTTAAACACAAGCGACATCCACGAGCATAAGCAAGACCACGCGCACATCCATCCTAGTTACCTGAAATACATGTGAGTTTTTGGAAAAACGTCAACATAAAGTTGGTGTGAATTCATGCAGTTTTGTATTTCATGTTTGTATACTTTGTATGAAAACATAGTTTGTGAGTAAATCAAGTTTTCATAAATTCAGTTTCATGTGTACACCACGTACATCTGTATAATTCAATTTCTTCTTGAGTACCCCACGTACTCAAGTTTAATTCTCATTCTCTTGAGTACCCCACGTACTTCAAGTTATTTATCAATTCTCTTGAGTACCCCACGTACTTCAAGTTATTTATCACTTTTTGTATGGTATGAATTTTATGTAAATACAGTATTTCTGTACTTATCAGATTGTTAATGGGTTGCAAAGCCATTAACCTGTGACACGTCATAGAAAGTCACCAAACCTAAGGCATTTAATTGGTATATTCTGAGACACAAAAGCACCACTCGATTCTCGCCCCGACCGAGTGTGAGGCTGCCAGGCACCTGTTAGATCTAACCTTTTGTTCTGCGGTCTGAGTATGTACACGATTAATGGTGCTTCTGTACCCTATTCGTGACACTATTTCTCATAACGCATCCTACTTGGTTCTCGTTCTCACCAAGCGCGTTTCTTGTTATCACTTCTCATAGCGCCTCATACTTGGTTCTCGTTCTCACCAAGTGCGCTTCTCATATTCTTATATTTCATCACACTTGGTTCTCGTTCTCACCAAGTGTACTTCTTGTATTCTTATATTTCGTCACACTTGGTTCTCGTTCTCACCAAGTGTACTTCTTGTATTTATATCATACCAATTATAAATATTGTACTTTTGTACATGTATTTCACCCCCAAAGTTATAAAAACTGAAAACAGTTAAAGAAAAGGGGGAGCATGAACTCACAACTTTGCGTTCCTAGCGTCGTAAACTCCACCGGATTTGCTTAATTAACGTCGTAACCTATACGCGTTTTCTTAACGTTAGTCACTAGACTTGCGTCGCACAAGTACAGTCACTCTCTTTTGTGTATATTTTCTTGTGTTAAAAATATTCTTATATTTTTAACTACGTATCTTACTTATATTATTTTCTCCAAAAATAAATATAAGTCTTTTGTGTTTTGCACTTTGCACCCGAATTATGTTTCTTGTATGTTGTATGTGTATTTTCATGTTTATACTCCTCATGAGTATTTAGTGTATTTTTAAGTCTTAATACACTAGCACGTATAACACATACTATATACACTTAGCACAAAAATTGGTGATAAAATAATATATATTTTTCTCTCAAAAAAATATATATACATAATATCCATTTTTATTCTTCAAGAAATCACCATTTCTTGTCATCAAAAATTAGGGAAACCTTGGTAATACTTTTAAATACATTTTTAGGGAATAAGTTTCTCAAAAACTTATATTTTTCTAAGTGTCAAAATTTATAAAAATTTTGACAGAGTTTCCCCTAAAAATGGAGGTTTCCCACGTTTTCAAAACGTGTGTTTATTTTCTTTTAAATCATCATCAATCATCAATAATCATCAACAACAATTATCAACCATACTTATCAACAATAATCACTAATTTCATGAACTTGAATATTTACAAAAATGTGTAGTAACTTACTAGCACATTTAGTAAGTCTTGTTATCTTTAAAAATAAGTTTAATTTCTTAAAAACTTTATTCTTAAAGAATATGAAGTTTTACAACTTCTAGTCGGTTTTTACGAAAATTATTTCTTTGTTAAAACCTTTGTTACACAAGTATCCATATACTTGTTTGTTCACAAAAACCACTTTTGTTTGTGTAAGACCCGGTTTAGAACATGTGATTTCTTTAAAGTGTGGTTCTTCAAAAATACCACTTGCAGATACGTAGATCCGCTAGTTTTAAACACCAATGTACAGGTTAAATTACTTTTACACAAGTAAAATATTTTACACAAGTTCATGTCTTTAGTGTGGTAGAGTTTCGCCTTTTAACCCTTGTAGTAACCAAAAATGAGCTTATGTGAAGATCCATGATCTTACAAAGTCGGGTTAAACGATGATCCGAGCTACCACATCATAGATCGGGTCTCAAAAATCTCATATTCCAAATACTACAACTTTTACACAACACATGTGTTATTAACCACCATTTTAGTATTTTTACTAGACTTTAAAGCTTCAAATTGTAAGTTAACGATATTTAACCGACAATATTCCTTTTAACCACCTTAGATAAGCTTAAAAACGAGTTCTAAGTGTTATACCTCTAGCTCAAGGCTAGGGAAGAAACTAGACGAAAATTGAGTGGTTAATAGCGTTGTGGTGAGGTCCTTGGAAATCCGTAAGCACCGAGCCTCCTTATACGTGATCCTTCACCTTTGTATGTTAATAATATGCCTTAATCTAAACTTGAAAATGGATATGGGGGTGGGTATATGTTTGGCCGTAGGTAATGGCAAGGGGAAAGAAGTCAATTTTGTTTGAAGTGTGGAAGTGAATGAGAAGTGTGATCATGTAGGTAAATATATTATCCAACCTCCACTATTACCCATTAGTTTTTATGTAAACTAGATATTAGGCATTAGACCAATAAAATATTCAAGTTGTAAGAAAGTTGTCCCCAAAGAGGGTGACCGATTTTGTTGGGGGGTTTGGGTATGGTTTGGGTCTAACTAGTTAGTTAAAGAATTTAGTTAGTTAGTTTAGGTGTTTAACTAACTATTATTGTGTAGTAAATTATAATGGGTGTTAGGGTATTCGGGGACCCTAACTGGCTCAGAAAAAGAAAAGCAATGTCATTGACAATATTTTTGTGTTCCGGGTAAAGTCCGATGGTTCGGTTGGATATCGATTCGTTAAAGTGCTAAATTACACTTTTTAGTGTCTTTTAAGTACCCTTCTTGTACTCTTTCAATTCCCAACACTTAGGGAAATATTCTGGATAATAAAACGACATTTCTACATATTATTTATATGTCTAAATGCTGAATTATTGCTGATTTGTATAAATTCTGCACTTAAAGTGCGTTTCGGGTGCTTTTTAGTGCATATTTTTGCTTTCGCAATGTCCATAAATTAAACCCTTACACATACTCTAGGGTTTTAATGTATTTTTGTCGTCGGACCTACACCTAGGCCTCAATTCTAATGTCTGACTGCTTTCTGCAGTTCTGTTGACACAGTGTGTCTTACCGGTGAGTTTACTATTATTTTTGACGCAACGCTCTTGTTTATGCATAAAGCAATATTTTGTAGTATACAACGTGCATGAATTCACTTGTTTAATCATGTGTTCAGACATTGCTGACACTTAAACTCATAATTGCAGTCATTAAGCAATAATTATAGTGTACGGAAATTACCGGTTTGTGCCAGTTGTCACAAGATAAGTGGAAGCTTGGGAAAGAAGCGGGTCAAATGGAGCGAGTACGCGGAAAAAGAGCATAGCCTGATGCAAGGTAAGTGAAACTTACACCTTCTTGTAGAATACGCATCTATTCTATAAGTTGTAAATACAATACAAATAATATTCGAAATATGGTTACCGACGCGAAATGATACGGGTCGGAACTAAAAACAAGTGTTAAAAACCATAGTAATGGTAAAACAGGGTGGAACGGTAAATTAGTCACGAAAAGACTAAGATAAAATGAGTTTTCGAACGACTACTTATTAAGTAAGCTTAAACTAATAAAAAGAGTAAAACGGATCAAATGGTAATATTGATACCATTTGAGAATTAGCGACTAATAAGTGTATGTCGAGTCTCATGCTCGTAGGATGAACGGCTCGTGAATTAGCGATGCTATGAAATAGCAAATAAGTGAAGACAAGGTATTAAAACGGGTCAATATGTTGATCCAAGTCAGGTACGCATGATTATGTTGTAGTTAAAAATGCTATATTGGTCAAATATTTGGTGAGAGTCTTCGTCGTAAAATAGGAGACTAGAATTGACCAAAAAGCCCTTAATGGGTAAATCGGTCAAATGACCCTTAGAGGCCGTTTAGAAACTTGTATTAGAATTATGTAACTCTTAGATACATGTAAGAGTTGTAGGCATATACTTTGTAGGTTAAATGCCTAAGAACGGGTCAATCATGTAAAATGACTAAACGAAGGGTAAAAATTTGGGATTATGGGGTCCTTATGTAAATCCACCACAAAAATAGTTGTGGTGGAATGTACGTAGCTATTTAAATATGGGAACGCAAGTTGTGAAAAGAGAAGAGCAGATTTGATGCTTTAATGCACAAAAATCCCCTAAACGGGTCAAAATGAATTACGCGCGTAACTTGGGTGTTTGCCGCATAATTCTCAAAAGTTATGAATCCAAGATAGAGATTTTGAGTTAAATACTTTGGTATATGATTTATGATTAACTAGAAACAAGTTTGGAGGTCTTAAATACAAACGGGTCAAAACGTGGATTTTGAATAATAAGCCGAATGCTTAAAAATTTAGAATTTTATTAATTTGAATATCAGATTTTAACTCCATGCGATGGAGAACTAAATTACGGACGCGTAGAAAAAAGAATCGGGTAAAACGGATTTGTAAATAAAAAGTTATGCACATTTTTGTGCATAATAAGTTAGTGAAAATGAGTTGGGCATATGCAGCAACAATTCAGCCAAGCTTCTGTCGAAATCACGGGGTCGTGTCGCGCGACACCGAACTGGAAACACCGTCACGTCACACGACAGTGGTCGTGGCCCGCGACAGATTCTTGTATCTTCTTCGCGGCCCGCGAGGGCCCAAAATGCTGAAACAAGTTTGATATTTGCTTGTTATGATTATGGTACCCGTTTTAACTTGTTTTAAAAATGTCAAAACTGACTTTTAAGTTGGTTTTGAATGTAGGTGAACATAAATTGCATTCGGATGATGGTCAAGCCAAGTGTCAAGAACCGAACACTCACCTTTTGAAGCTTCCGCAATGACGTTGTTTATTTATGTTTAAAACGACTTATGTAGACAAATGATACTATCTTTTGAAATGTTTAAATATGTAAGTATAATAATTCTTAAAAGTTTTTGAATGGACGCATTTTCATTAAAATGCTTAGTTTATTATTATAATCTCGATTAAATAAAGACGGGTGTTACAAGTTGGTAATCAGAGCTCATGGTTAAAGAGAATAAAGTGTTCGGTTCGAGGCTTGATCGTAAATCCGGTAAGTACATGTATGTTAATGGATTAGTATGAATAAAGTGTTGTGAACAACACATAGGGTTATTGTGTAATACATGTTACCCCAATGAAAATGATTATTATAGTTAACGAAATCACGTACGTTGACACGTATAGTAAAAAGCCTTGTATTACGATGCGTGTGTTTATTAATGTCGAAATTACTAACTTTTATAAATGTTTAGTTGAAGGATACTCGCATCTGAAGATGGCGAGAGTGTAACAAGTGATGAACATGACAAAGGAACGGTCCGAAGTACGACAAGTAGAGTATGTTCATCAAGGATCTAAATCGCGTGACGATCGCGAACAAGGTTAACGACAAGAGAAGCCCGTTAGGGCAAGCATTACCAGGTGCACGCTTTTAAATTTAATCGCACAAGTAGTAATATGCAACAAACACGTAGGGAATGACGGTTGCATATATCTGATAAAACCTGAAGAACCTGAATAGGATATCTATTCAGGATGATGTTTCCAAGAGAAGTTTAGTAGAAACATGTGTTATTCACAATGATGAATAACAAAGAAATAATAGGATTAGTTCATATGGAAACTTGGATGGGGGGTAATTATCCAAGTGGAAAACTCTCAATATAATGCTATTGAGAAAAGTAGCGATCACATTAACGAATGTGATTATATAATAGTTCGATAGAAAGGAAAACATTTTATATGTTCGAATGTAAAACTAGTAAAACTAGTGATTGTTGTTTAGCAATTAAATAAAGATTTACTAAATGAAATCAGGGATATGAAATAAATAGAGGCGTTACTTACATAGGGTGTGATGTGAAAACTATAAAAAGGTCATGTGTTAATTGCTTAATCTGGCCAAATAAGTAGTGGCATATGATACCATGAACTTCTTATAGTGGACGCATTTATGTCCAATGTAGTAAGGATGGGGTGAATGGGATGAATTAAAAAGATACCCAAATGAATCAAACAAGTAAGATGTTTGATAGTAAACGTAAACGCAAGTCGGATGACGGGAGCGTATTACGTTGGAATAACGAGCCCGAGAGTAGGGACAAAGATTAAAGTAAATAAAAATACGGACCGACTAATGAGAATGCTAAGCATGGAGATAAAATTTGACTGTCAAAAGTAATGAAATTCACACGAACATGACAAACGGAATGAATAAGGAATAAGAATCTCGTTGAATAAAAGCGATGGATTTCGCTAAGACGACTAAATAAGTTAAAAACGAAGTCTAAAACCATAACCGAATGGTTGCTTCGAAGATGACTTCGGTAATGATACCCGATAGATGGGTGGGATTTTGAGCAATTGCATAAACCAAGAGACAGGAACGCGGACTAGAAAATCAAAAGACTCGGGTTGAGAGTTATGACTAAAAGATGACAAGATTTTGCAAACATAAATTTTGAAAATTTCGTTCAACCATTTCAAAGTTGAGCAGGTAGAATAAAGAAAGAAGTTTGACACTCATAAGTGAGGAAATTTCATACGAACAGGTCAAACAAGTTAAATAGATAATAACGCTTGCTAATGTAAGTAAGCGCGAACCGAATAAACAAAACGCGAAATATTAATAAACCTATGCAAAGGGGTATGGGCGCTAAAAACATTAAGATAAAAGAACCCGGGTAATGGGTCGTAGAGAAGTATATGTAATGACCGGATAACGGTAAGTGTAGGACAAACCGACGTGTAAATGACGCTAGAAGTCATAAAGTCAGAAAGATAATTCGAAAGAAAACAAATGTAGCCTTAGACTACGGTCAAGGTCTAATGAAATCCAAAAAGCAAAAGTAAATAATTCTAAACATAAAAAGGGGTGCCTTGACGCCATATATGTATATATATATATATGTATATATATATATATATATATATATACATATATATACAGTTGAATAAAGACTCGAATAAAAGATGATCTACGGGATCATCATAACCTACGGGATTATAATTAATGATTAAGTCTACGGGACCAAAAAGACCCTCGGGTCACGAATAGACAGAAACAAACTGATGGGGTTTTACCTTAGAAGGTGGAAATCTAAGGAAAAAGCCTTCGAGGCTATGTGAAAGAACCTACGGGTCGATAAGGTAAAACAAGGAAACTGGTTGTAACTCCCTGGGTAAAATAATAACGGGAGGTAAAGTTAGTATAAAAGCGACGGGTTTCGCTAAGTTAATTGAATGGGTTAAAGCAAAGAGATTGTGAAAGGTCTGGTTGACAAAAGTGAAGAATTTCACTAAAACATTTAAACGGGCAAAATTGACAAAAGAATCCACAATTATTTAAATTGTGTTACGTCACAAAAGGGCGAAGTCATTATCAAAATGACAACGGAAGGGGATAAATCCTTGGACGTAAACTACCTGATGTGAGAAATTGACACGAGTTGACAGAGAAAACGTAAACTAAAAATTTAGTTTTTAGTCAAAAGCAACGTTTTAACAAACATAAGAAGTATGAGGGGATTTAGAAAATCTTAAACACACATAAGGCTGGAAATGGAAAAATAGTATACCCGGATGACGGGGAATGAAGTGATGGCGACTAATTAGTCTAGCCGGTAAAACTATTCAAAGTTAGGAAAATTTCATGACAAATACAAAGCGCCTGTTAATATAGGGCAAGCGCGGGATAAACATGTTAACAGACGAATGAGACTAAGTGGTCGAGTGACAACTCGGTCAATAAAGATAAAGGATATAAGCTGAAGGTAACGGCCCGCGAGGCCTTACACATTAAAGACGCACGCGTCAATATAATTGAAAATATTAGATCGAAAAGAATGAATGAATGCCTTGAAAACGAAACTAACTGCGTTTAGTCTAAATAAATGAGCTACGTAAATAAGGTTTCGGGGACGAAACCACTTTAAGGGGGTAGACTTGTAACACCCCAAAAACGGGTTTGGTAATCAAACCACGTTAATAGTGACAACGGGTAAAATGTCGTTAGTGGTAAAAAATTAACCCGATAAATATTAGGATTTAAATAAATAAACTTGATGTTAATTAAAATGAGGATAAATACTTCGAGAAAAAAACAAAGTATATAGAAGGCCCGAATTAACGGGACATAAAATAAAACAGGTCATCACTTCCCGAACCCATTGAGTTAACTAGGAATAATTAACCTAGTTAATAATATGTGATTAAGTGATGAATAACGAATTATAGCTTCTTTCGAAACAAAACTTAACATGAGGGGCCAAAAGAGTTAACTTGAAAGTTAACTAAATAAATAACAAAAAAAAAAGAAACACACACATGTGTGTGCGTAGGATCGACCAGGAGAAAGCTCCATGGGAGCCTAACCCTAAAATCAACAAAATCTTCAAATTGGAGGATCAATCGAAGGCCAAATCAGGATTTGAATATATATAAACGATCACCTAGTTAAGGGGATCGTAAGGTATGTCGAAATTTTAACATTCATGAAGTTGTGAAAATTAGTTAACTTTGCACGGTGCGATCTATGTATGAATCGTAGAGGCTATGGTCGAATTAATGAAGTATGATTGCTTAGGAACAACCCTAAGTAGAAATTTGAAGTGAAATTGTTATGATTTGAATAAACTGATGATTTACCACACTTAGACAAGTGGGATTTGACTATGTTGTGAAGATGATGATATACACATGTTTAAGATCATCATATTTGATAATAGAAACAATGCACTCGAACGAATCACGCGATTTGGGTGCTTGCTCATACATGGTTGAAATGGGTTTTTAAACGTTATGATGAAATTTGGTAGCTATGTTCATGAAACTAGGTGTATGAGATCATGTCATCTACTAATTGATAGATAAAACTTGATTTTATTAAGTGTTCGGATGAATGCTAGGGATAGGAGGAAATAGGTTTCACTCGTATATGAGAAACCCTTAGTTCTTATGAAAATACATGAATAAATTAGTCTTGATAATCGCTTGAACTAGTTGAAGTATAGGAAACGTAATGAACTTGGGTAGAAAATATTTTAAAACGGTAGCATCATTATAATGTCTACCGGATAGTTGATAAGATCGCCTAAATAAGTTATTGAACGGAAATATGCAATTCACACGATTAAGGGTAATTGACTTTTAGAAGTTTATCAATGATGAAGTCGAATAGTAGTTTCGACCTAGAATTCGTAAGATGGAATATTCGTATGTGATAATGACTAAACTAACCGTCTTACGAATTATGATGATAGTTGACGCTCGACAAGCTAGGTGGAAGCTTGGGAAAGAAGCGAGTCAAATGGAGCGAGTACGCGGAAAAAGAGCATAGCCGGATGCAAGGTAAATGAAACTTACACCTTTTTGTAGAATACGCATCTATTCTATAAGTTGTAAATACAATAGAAATAATATTCGAAATATGGTTACCGACGCGAAATGATACGGGTCGGTACTAAAAACAAGTGTTAAAAACCATAGTAATGGTAAAACAGGGTGGAACGGTAAATTAGTCACGAAAAGACTAAGATAAAATGAGTTTTCGAACGGCTACTTATTAAGTGAGCTTAAACTAATAAAAAGAGTAAAATGGATCAAATGGTAATATTGATACTATTTGACAATTAGCGACTAATAAGTGTATGTCGAGTCTCATGCTCGCAGGATGAACGGCTCGTGAATTAGCGATGCTATGAAATAGCAAATAAGTGAAGACAATGTATTAAAACAGGTCAATATGTTGATCCGAGTCAGGTACGCATGATTATGTTGTAGTTAAAAGTGCTATATTGGTCAAATATTTGGTGAGAGACTTCGTCGTAAAATAGGAGACTAGAATTGACCAAAAAGCCCTTAGTGGGTAAATCGGTCAAATGACCCTTAGAGGTCGTTTAGAAACTTGTATTATAATTATGTAACCCTTAGATACATGTAAAAGTTGTAGGCATATACTTTGTAGGTTAAATGCCTAAGAACGGGTCAATCATGTAAAATGATTAAACGAAGGGTAAAAATTTGGGATTATGGGGTCCTTATGTAAATCCACCACACAAAATAGTTGTGGTGGAATGTACGTAGCTATTTAAATATGGGAACGCGAGTTGTGAAAAGAGAATAGCGGATTTGATGCTTTAATGCACAAAAATCCCCTAAACGGGTCAAAATGAATTACGCGCGTAACTTGGGTGTTCGCCGCATAATTCTCAAAAGTTATGAATCCAAGATAAAGATTTTGAGTTAAATACTTTGGTATATGATTTATGATTAACTAGAAACAAGTTTGGAGGTCTTAAATACAAACGGGTCAAAATGTGGATTTTGAATAATATGCCGAATGCTTAAAATTTAGAATTTTATTAATTTGAATGTCGGATTTTAACTCCATGCGATGGAGAATTAAATTACGGGCGTGTAGGAAAAAGAATCGGGTAAAACGGATTTATAAATAAAAAGTTATGCACATTTTTGTGCATAATAAGTTAGTGAAAATGAGCTGGGCATATGCAGCAATAATTCAGCCAAGCTTCTGTCGAAATCACGGGGTCGCGTTGCACGGCACCGAACTGGAAACACCGTCGCGTCACGCGACAGTGGTCGCGGCCCGCGACGGATTCTTGTATCTTCTTCGCGGCCCACGAGGGCCCAAAACGCTGAAACAAGTTTGATATTTGCTTGTTATGATTATGGTACCCGTTTTAACTTGTTTTAAAAATGTCAAAACTAACTTATAAGTTGGTTTTGAATGTAGGTGAACATAAATTGCATTCGGATGATGGTCAAGCCAAGTGTCAAGAACCGAACACTCACCTTTTGAAGCTTCCGCAATGACGTTGTTTATTTATGTTTAAAACGACTTATGTAGACAAATGATACTATCTTTTGAAATGTTTAAATATGTAAGTATAATAATTCTTAAAAGTTTTTGAATGGACACATTTTCATGTAAAATGCTTAGTTTATTATTATAATCTCGATTAAATAAAGACGGGTGTTACAACCTTTTACAAGATTGTCAGAGTCAAAACCTTCCAAAACACAAACAGGGGAGTCTGAGCAAACTTTAGATGAGTCCACATCTGCTCCTCAGACTTCTGCTGTTGAGCCCACTGCTCCTGGTGACCACAGTAGCACAACCACTGCTGTGCAACCCCCACCAAAAATTCCAAAAAAGACCAAAAAGACATCCAAAAAGCCCATCAAACCCTCTAAAAAAGACCTTCTGGAAGATGAGATCCCAGAAGTTAATCCAGTGACAACACAAATCTAACCAATAACCACTGTTGCTACTTCCTCACAACAGTTGGAAAGATCTCCACCAAAAGCCTTAACTCCTCCTGCTTCCTCACAAAAGGAACAGTGTGTATGCACAAGGACACCTCAATATGAAGTATTACCCTCACTTGAGAGTATGCTTACAAGTCCTTCTCACGGGGCTAATTCTCTTTCAACACCTATCCCCACTTCACAACTTCCACCATCCATTAAAACACTGTTTGATGCCATTGAGCTTCAGTCACAAAACAACCCCTCTCACCAACCCATTACTGAGAGTACAACCACAACAATGGCTATGTCTAAATTCCCTCAATTGGTTATCCCACAAACAGATGAGGAGGTTACACCACTGGAGTTCTATGAAATTCCTGTTGGTAGTTCACGTGGAGCATCTACTACATGTGTTGGATCCACTGATCTACATCTGGACAGTAGTTACATAAGTCAGACTCCCTTGAAGGCAACCACTGCTGATGCTATCATGGTATCCACTGGTGTGTTCAAGTTAACCACTGGTGAGATTTCTAAGGTAACTACAGCAGAGGGAGGTCCCCAGTACCAAGACAAAGGGGCATCAGTGGATGAACCATTGGAGACTCCTCCTGGTTCAACTGCTGATACAACTACCACTGGTAGGAAATTAGATGATCCCATTCATTTGGGTGATGGTTTAAAATACCAAGATTTGACGGAGAGGCTCTCTACCATGGAAACAAATGTTGCTCAGATGAATGAATCCATCTAGTTTTTGGTTCAAGCTTCCAAAAGTCAACCCACTCCACAACAATACTCCCAAGAGCTCTGGAATGCAGTTCAACCTATTCTATCTCGCCAAAGGGAATTACTTGATGCTCAACACAACACAAAATAGAAATGGAATTTGTAAGAGTCATGGTTGAGGCAAGATACAAGGATACTCAGGCTGATATCAGGGGCATCAAAGAAGCCCTAGTAAAATTGACTAGCACTACCCTTGCACCTATCTTTAGAGATGATGATGATCAAGATGATGCCAAAAAGGGGGAGAAACATGACATGAAAAAGTTTGGCAGACCTACGCCTAGGAAAAAGCCAACTAAAAAGGCAGAACCTGAGAAAAAGTCTTTTGCAACCACTGATGAAACATCTGCCAAAGAAAAGAAAAAGGGAGTTGATGAAACCCTAAACATTCAAACAGATGAAGTGGAAGCAAACAAAAAGACTGTTCAAAATCAGAAGGAAACCAAGGAAAGGGAGTGGAAGAAGGAACAAAAGACAATGAAAGAATGGGAAATAAAAACAAAGGGTCTTGGCGCTTCTGAAAGAAGAAAATCTCACAAACACAACAAACCACCACTTGCCACATATCCAAAATCACCCTCACCACCAAAAACAACCACTGATGGTCCCAAAACCACTGCTGGTACCAAAAGAACATCCACTGCTACACCCAAACCACACCACCACCACAAAAAAACAGCCTGCCAAAAAGCAGAAAACAAAACCATCCTCACCAAAACCATCCGAACCAATGCCATCCAACACTGCCACAAATGTTGACGCTTCAACAATTTTTATGACAACAGCGGTTGAGACACCAGTTGTTTCAACAGTTGTTAGTCAACCATCCACCACTTTCCAATTCCCTTCCTAAGCCATACTCATTCCTATTTCCAAATCTCCAACAAAAACCCCTTCTCCTAAAAAGGTTTACACCAGAAAAAGGAAATTTCAAGTGAATGATGATGATATTCCTGCACCTACTCCTATATCATCGTCACCTTTCATTCAAACCAACCCTAAACCATTCATTCCTCCACCATCTCCATCATCAAACCCACTCACTGACCCACAAACACTTGAAGGCCATGATCCTTCAAGAGCCATTCCATTAGCAGCAGATTATCCTCTAGAATTGCATATAGTTAAAGATGAAATGAGGCAATTCTATACAATGGATGATCCTGCAAAAAGAAAGTTCTCATCCCTTCATGGCTTCAGACCTCCCAAGAAAATGGAAGAATATCTGAAACTTAAAGTCAGGCAAGCTGAATTGCAAGCCAAGTAAGAAGGTAAAGGGAAAGGTAATAGTAACATCTCAAGTCGAATGCAGCATGGGCTTAGTAAAGTCAAGAAATTGGAAGACTATGCAAGAGACATAAGTAAAGAGATGTCAAACTTACCACCAAATGTTGATTTACAAAAGAAGCTGAGGAAAGATCTCTTAGAGCTGATCATGAGTGAAAAATTTTATCCTGCCAAAGTTGAACACTTCAAACACTGGCCACTCATTTCTCTCAAATTGAAGTCAACATAATTGAAAGAATCAAGAATGATCCTCAAATGAAAAGGTATGCACCAGATTGGAATAAGTATAAAAAGACCATTGCAGAACTTACTTTGGAATACAATAGGAAGAAAGCTGAGTTGGTTGCAGCTAAATATGGTTCAGCAAAGACCATTTCAAAGTGGTCAAGGCAGTATACTGACATGGTTTATGAGAAGATGGAAAAACTAAGAGAGACAGATCCTACAGCACCAAAGAAACCAGCATACAAGAACAAAAAGCTTGATGAGCCAAAGCAGCAGACACTCTCTCTAAAAACATTGTTCACATCTAATGACACATCCATCATTGCCTTAAATCAAAGAAAAAGGCAAAAGCAGATTGATGAAGAAGATGCACAGAGAGAAGCTGACATCATGAAAGTGGCCATCAAGCAGATGATTGAAGAGCATCCTGACTCACAAAAGTTACAAGAAATTGCCAAAAGATTTATGAGCAGGCCTCCTTCACCAAACTCTCATCAAATAAAGTCCATCCCAAGAAATCCATTGAACTCAAAAATACTAAAGTGGAAGTCTGATAAAAAGACCCATGTATTGACTCTGCTCAAGTCCAATGGAAAAGTTGAACACATTTCAAGGGAGGATGCATTAGGTCTGGATGCAGCTGATCTCCTAGATCTTTTAGACCTTCAACTTTGCAGGGATGAGGATGATGAAGACTCCATGAACTTTGAATTGCAATTCAAAGGGCAAATCAGGGAGAAGCTGATGAGAGAATAAAGATCATGAATAATGAAGTGTTTTGGCATCATCTGTTCTAAGGGGGAGATTGTTGGCCCATGCATTCAAGCCCAGAAGAACAGATGATAAGGAAAGCCAAAACTGGTTCACAACAGTTGATCATCATAAGTAGAGCTTGTTCTAGATTCTCCCCATGACAGTGGCTATCTATCATCTGATGGACTCCAAGTACTGATGAAGACCAAAGCACTGCTCATTCAAGGACTGATCACCCTTTGAAGAAAGCACTGATGCTCAACATCAATGCTTAGGTTACAACAGTGGAAAGCTGCAGCAGTGTTTATGTATTCAGTTGTTTATTGTAATCAGTGTTTTGTATTATCAGTGTTTAGAGTTTGTTAGGTTGTTAGATGTCGCTTTCTAGGTGACATCAGCAAAGATGCTCAGTGGTTTAGTTTGTACTATAAATAGAACAGTACCTGTACTGTTCTATCAGCTCTTTCTTACCAAGTCATCTTGTACGAACAAATCAGTGAGCTCAGGCTGAAGGGGAGTTTAGTTGTATGCATGCATTGTTGAATTTTGTAATAGATACAATCTTTCGACTAATGGAAATCATGTTTGCTGAAAACTATTCTTCTTTGATTGTGTGTTAAAGTTTATTTCCATTTCCGCTGCACATTAAATCTCTGTTTCATCTTCCATTTCTATTAAACAACACAATCTAAAGAAACTAATATCCTAACATGATTAAGGATTCTGTGGATCGCGCTCTCTCGCGGGGCGCGAGAGGAAAGGGAATGGGGGTCGCGGCCCGCGAGCCGCTTGGTTCCGAGATTTTGTTTATTTTTTTGTCACTTTTGGTCCTTGTAGTTTGTTTTAGATAGGTTTTAGGGTATTTTGAGTATAAAAGGTAAAGTGTAAGGGTGTATTATGCAATTAGAGCATAAAATAAGTATAAAACAAGTATGACTAAGTATATGTGTCGAGAATAAGTATCGTATACGCATGGAATGAGTATGTATGACAAGTATTTGTAAGTTTAACGCACTTTGCAAGAATTACGAATAGGATACCATGTGTAAAATAAATTCAAGTGTATTAACGTGTATGAATATGTAGAACATGAATTTAACGAAATACAAATTTTATTCAAGATCCAAGTCTCGAATTTTACAATGATACAACGAAATGACGAAATACAAGAATACAAGATTCAAAAAAATAGAAATGCAAGACGATCTTTCTAATTAAGGAAATACACCCCAATCAAATGGCATTATAGAGCGAAAGAATCGTACACTAAATGAAATAATGAATGCCATGTTGATAAGTTATGAGATGAACCAGGACATATGGGGGGAGGGTATATTGTCGGCCAATTTTTTGTTAAATAAGATACCTTTCAAGAATAAGGATGTAACACCTCATGAGTTGTGGTGGAGACATAAATCCTCTTATAAATACTTGAAAGTGCGGGGGTGTCTGGACAAGGTGATTGTTACACCCCCCTAAGGCACTTAGAATAGGGCCAAAAACTGTTGATTGCATTTTCATTGGATATGCCAAAAATGGTAGCTCACATCGTTTTCTTGTATATGAATCCAAGAATCCTGGTGTGCACAAGGACTCTATCATAGAGACGGGGCCAGGAAATGTGACTTACTTTGAAGAAGAGTTTCCAATGTTAGTACAAACTCATGCAAGTTCTTCAACAACCAATCATGCAAGTTCATCAACAATGGTTGATGAGATTGTTCGAGAGGAAACTAAAGAACAATCAGAGGCAAAAGAGGGTGAGCCAAGAAGAAGTAAAAGGCAAAGGACTCAGAAATCCTTTAGGCCTGACTTTCTTACATTCAAGGTTGAGAGTGAGCCTCAAACCTATCGAGAAGCAGTCACCTCTTCAGATGGACCTCAATGGAAAGAAGCCATCAAGAGTGAAATTGATTCTATCTTGCAGAATCATACTTGGGAGCTAGTAGATCTTCCACCAGGGTGCAAGCCACTTGGATATCAATGGATATTCAAGAAAAAGATGAAAGCTGATGGCTCTGTCGACAAGTATAAGGCAAGGGTTGTGATCAAAGGGTTTAGACAAAAGGAAGGTCTTGACTATTTTGACACATGCTCGCCTGTGACCAAAATAACCTCTATTAGATTGGTGCTTGTAATTGTAGCTTTGAGAAATTTAGAAATATATCAAATGGATGTAAAAACTGCATTTCTCAATGGGGAATTAGAGGAAGAGATTTACATGGAGCAACTAGAGGGTTTCTCTGCTCCTGGCCAAGAGGGCAAAGTGTGTAAACTCGTCAAGTCATTATATGGCTTGAAGCAAGCTCCAAAACAATGGCATCAAAAGTTTGACCAAGTTATGCTTAACAGTGGTTTCAAAATAAATGAATGCGACAAATGTGTCTGTATGAAAGACACTTCTAAAGGTTATGTGATCTTGTGCCTTTATGTAGATGATATGCTTATCATTGGGAGTGATGATAATATGATCAGATCTACTAAAGACATGTTGAAAGCAAGATTTGACATGAAAGATATGGGTCTAGCTGATGTGATTCTTGGAGTAAAGATCATTAGAACCCAAACTGGTTTGGTGCTAAGTCAATCTCATTATGTGGATAAGATCCTTGAGAAGTTCAATCCCGAGGACACGAGTGTAGCTCAAACTCCAATTGGATACCTCTCAACATTTGTCAAAGAATAGAGGCGAGAGTGTTGCTCAACTAGAATACTCAAGGATCATTGGCAGTCTTATGTATCTCATGTCATGTACTCGACCAGACTTAGCATATGCTGTGAGTAGGCTAAATAGATATACTAGTAATCCTAGTTCAGAGCACTGAAGGGTATGACAAGATTATTAAGGTATTTGAGATACACGAGAAATTATGGACTGCATTATGGCCAAAATCATGCTGTTATGGAAGGATTCAGTGATGCCAACTGGATATCCGATATGAAAGATTCTAGATCTACAAGTGGTTATGTGTTTACCCTTGGAGGAGGAGCTATGTCTTGGAAGTCGTCCAAACAAACTCTTAGAGCTAGGTATACGATGGAATCTGAGTTTATCGCGTTAGATCAAGCTGTAGAAGAGGCAGAATGGTTGCGTTAATTCTTGGAATATGTTCCAAGATGGCCTAAGCCTGTGGCTGCTATTTGCATACATTGTGATTGCCAATCAGCTATTAGTAGAGCTCAAAATGCAATGTATAATGGCAGATCAAGGCCCATACGACGTCGGCATAACACGATACGACAACTACTCTCAACTGGAGTTATCACGATTGACTATGTGAGGTCAAAGCATAACATTGCAGATCCGCTTACAAAAGGCTTAAGCAGAGAGGTAGTACATAAGTCGTCGATGGGAATGGGACTAAAGCCCTTGGTGTAAGTTTGTACAACAGAAAACCTATCCTAGAAGATTGGAGATCCCATGATCTAGGCTCAATAGTACCACTTAACTGTACGAACTGAGGTCACTGTGGTGGAGTACCTCAACATACAAAGGGAGTTACAAATTTCCTAGTCCATTCCTACTTAAAATCAGTGATATTAATAGAGGTTAAGCATATGGATTTTAATGATTTGTAAATCACCTATGTTTGAGAGAAGTAGAGTCGCTTCGAATGGAATTGGGGGCACAATTCCTAGAGCTCTCACAGAACCAGGATGGTGTTCCATGACCATAACGTACACAACTATGAGGGGTTAGCCAGACCATGAAGAGTAATGTGTGCTGTGTAATAAAGTCTACATAAAAAGGGGTTGGTTCAAGGATATCGCGTCTACTAACCACTAGGAGACTAAGTATTTGTCACAAATGAGGATTCAAAGGGAAGCCTACCTATCCTGCATTACTTACCCGCTGAAATCTTATCGTGACACTTGAGTGTATGGGACGATCTCCATTCATGTGGGGGATTGTTGAAAATTTTATAAATAATATTATATTATGAGTTAATATAATGATTATTTAATAATTAAGTCAAGATGAATGAGAGATCTTGAGCATTAAGTTTGTGTGTTGGAACCATAAATATGTGGGAAATTGAGCTTGTCCCACATAGGTGGAAAGATAAATCTTTTGTGGATTTATAATTATAAGTCTCTACACGAATGTATTCTTGTGTGACAACTTATACCCAGTGGTAGCCAGGAGGGTGCGAAGCATCCGACACGCGCACGCACCCGCTCCCAAACCCGGGCACGGGACCGGGACGAGGGCGATGGACGCAACGTGGCGCTTTGATGGCGCACTTCGCACGCTCGCATCGTCGCGAGCTGCTTGGAGCCGCCTTTAGTATTTTTTTAGATGCGTCTTGGCCTTGTGTTGTCAGCTAGAGACTGTTCAAATTCCACCAGTCAAATGATTAAGTTACAGAATTCATTGTGCTATTGAATTCTAGAATTTATTTTATTGAATGGTGCATTCAATATAGACTTATCATTTCGAATTCTAACCAATATATATACAAAGCTTTGTGCTTTGTTTTAGATACACAAAACTGAAGTCGTATGGTTCATACAACACACACATCAAACGAATTCCCTGACTTTGCATCTCTACGCACTCTTGTTTCAGGTATCCTTTTGAGTGCTAGGCTAATCACGACAGTACAATCTGCTTAGGCTGTTGTACCCTGAGAAACAGACGGGTTTACCTGGGTGGCCCGAAATCTGTTTTAAGGGAAATATCTCATCTTTCAGCTTTTGTTTATTTTCTTTCGTTGTAATCAGTTTAAGGTTTATTTGTTTCGTTCTGTTTGTAATTTTATTCTATAGTTTTCATTTTACTACTTGTAATCTTAAAGAAAAATTAATAAAAGTGTATTTTCTTTTATTTGTGAACGGTGCTCCTACAAATAACGTTTGCATATAATAAATTATAATGATATGAATGACTAGAGTAGTAGTTTACTTTCAAATACCACCAACACCGGTAATTTCTATTTTTGATAACTTTTGTGGAATTTAACAAGTATGTAAAAGGGTTTTTGGTAGTACATTTTAAGATCATTCACAATCGACCCTCTGCATATTTGTAAGTGTGTTAGTTATATTATTAGGATTAGTTATAAATGGTCAACGATCTCTAGATCAAGTGGTGGAAGTCTTGCATTTCTCTTGAGAGATGCAGGTTCGACTCTCACTTGGTGCAGAGTGAGGCACTGGTGGGCAATGATAGGAGACCCAGGGAAACCTGTGTTGGATCCTTGAGCCAAACGGGTTTTACTGGTAATTTCACTGTCGTGCCTACGGGCGGGTGGGTTACTGGGTTTTCCCCGGAATTGGTGGTGGACTCGGGTTACTCTCGGAGTACTCCGTTTGTCTCGTGGATGCCCCGAGAGTGCTCGAGATTGATTCTGTTAGCCGTTCAAAAAAAAGGACTAGTTATAAATGGATGAGAGAGAAATATTATTGTTAATATGTAAATATAAAGGAAACATTATTCACCCTTGTAATCTTTTTAATATTTTTAAAAGTGGTTGTGATTGGTGGAGAAAGAAAAAAGGTAATGATAAAGGTATAAAATAATATTTTTTAATTGAAAATGAGAAAGCAAAAATAGTGATTTTTAGTGTAATTATATAGATAAAAATAAAGATTTCAATGTGAATGATCTAACTGTGTAACCGAATAATAAAGAGCTCAATATCTAGTTTCGTAAAATGAAACAAAGCATCAAGAGAATTCACCGTTTGAAGGGGTATGGTCTTAAATCTCACACCAGGCTTGGCCGCGAGTGACCATCACCCAGCTCAATACCCCTATCGATAAGGATTCATCTGCGTTCGTGCGGGCACGCGCGTACCCAGTTTGCTTTCCCACTCGGAAAAAGATAAGAAGACTCACCTTGTGTATGATGTTTTCGTCACAACAAGCGATGCGGTAGCCACTGCGGTTACCGCACATAACGATGCGGTCCAGACCCGCATCCTATTGTCTATACAAGTGGAACTGACACTTTCACTTAAGTGTCCAAACCAGCAAATGGCCTGTTCGGGCACTGACAACGGTCAGCTGCCCAACCCACATGCATGAAAAGCCGACAGACGGACTGACAGCCGCAGCAGGACGTGACATCACCTCAGGAAGCGTCCAACGCTTCCGTGACCTGCGCTTCTGACACACCTGCAAAAGGCTACGCGTTGTCAGACTAACCACTTGACTATCCTCCTTCGCTCTTCTGCTATAAATACCCAGCCCGGACCAGGTTTGAGGTAACGCTAATCTGCTCTCTCTCACATACTACTCAAACACACACTTTGCTATCAAGCAAATACTGATTCTCACGCCGGAGAGTGGTAACAAGGAGCACCCCCACCGCATCCTCCTTGTTACGAGTCACGGTGTGTTTCCTTGTGCAGGAGACAGGTTAGAGGACGACCCGGCTACTGATCGAGAAAAGAAAAGATTAACCCTACTTGACGAGACTAGTGAATTAACCCTCCCAGTTAACTAGTATTTCATCACCGTTCTAGTTTCGTCTTACGTTTTCATTAGTTTTCTCATCTTATAGAAATATATGATTTAATTGTTATGTTTTTGGGACTAGTAATATTTACCAATTCCGTTAGTCTTTTAGTATAAGCTTAAAATTGTCAATTTATATTTGATTTAACAAATTTTTTTATGTAAACGTGTTTTTAGGACACCATATTGCGACGGACCGATAAACCAAACAGTAAATTGACATATGAATGTCGAATCACGTAACTATGTTGCGACGTGTTAACTCGCTACATTTATACTAATTTATACTTTGAATGATCAACGACTAAAAAGTTGTTTGGCCTACACACAAAAGAAATATTTTCAACTCCAATGCCTAACTATATGATAATCCAACATTTATACATGTACTGAAATTATAAATATTAAAAAATTAATAAAGTGGTTATTTCCTAAACAAATATATTGAGAGAGTTGAGAAGTATGTGGGTGTGATTTTAAAACAAATAAATTAAGAGCTGAAGTGGATGGGATTTTACCACAATTAAACCAATAAAAAAAGAAAGCATACCACAATTATTAAACCAATCAAATGAAAAGGTAAATTAAATAGTGAAGTGTGAAGTGTGAACGCGATTAAAGTTAGTAAATTGGATTAAGTTTACTTACAAAGTGACTTATCATACAAAACGTATGAAATGCATGAAAAGCCAAAAAAACGCGGTGACATTTTCGTAATTATTTGCTCGTAGGGTAATCATCAAAATTACTTTAAAAATAATCATGTAGAGTGATTTTGATCTTTAAGGTAATTATCAAAATTACTCTACAAGTGTATCAAAATTACTATACATCAAAATTACTACAAGTGTATCAAAATTATTTTGCAAGTTTATCAAACAATATACAATTCAAATTACTCTACAAAATTATCTTACAAGATCAAAATTACAATACAAGATCATTTGTAGAGTAATTATGATACTCTACAAAATTACCATACAAGAACATTTTACAAAATTACTCTATAAGATCAAAATTACCCTACAAGATCATTTGTAGAGTAATTTTGATAATTACTCTACGAGTAAATAATTACTAAAATGCTACTGCGGTTTTTTTTTTTACATTTTCACTTTATTCATACGTTTTGTATGATAAGGGTATTTGTATTTTTTTTTTTTTTTTTCATAATATGAAACCAATAAAAAAAGTATACTACAATTATACCAATCAAATGAAAAAGGAAAATTGAATAGTGAATTATGAGGGGATCAAAGTTAGTAAATAATAGATATAATTAAAACCAAATATGTAATATGTAATTTGTAAGAAAAATATTTAATTAGTATAGTAATCAGGCTTGGCTCAACAGATTTGGGCCTTATATATTAGAGTCCCATCAAAACCTTAATCCTCTTGTATATATGGTTTGTTTGACAAAACAAAAAAAAAAGTGGGGAATCGAGTAACGCTTTAAAAATTCAACTTAACATGTTAAAAATTATTATGTTTTTTTTTAAATTTGGCGTTTTTCCTTGTAAATACATGTAGAAGTATTTTAATAAAAAATCAAAAACAAAAAAAAAATATAAAAATGATTAAAAAACAGTTAAATAAGGGCTAAATTTTTTTTTTACAAAAATGTTTTTTTATTGGAATAGTTTCTACCCGTTTTTTATAAGGAAAAACGTTGAAAAAGACGTTTAAAAAATTGATTTTTACATGTTAAGTTAATTTTAAAAGATATATTTATTTTAGCTGTTTTTTAAACATTTTATTTATATTTTTAGTTTTGACTTTTTTTATTAAAAATGCTGCTACATGTATTTATAAGGAAAAACGTCGAAAAAAAATTAAAAATAATTTTAACATGTTAAGTTGAATTTTTAAGAGTGTTCCCCGACTCCCCGTGTTTTAGTGTTCCCCAATGAACCTCACACTACATATATATATATATATATATATATATATATATATATATATATATATATATATATATATTCTTATACTAATAAATGAAAATCTTTTTTAGACACGTGTCACTTCCTGGTGCTTTCTCACCTTATTTTCATATTTATCTCTCATATTAAATAACTAGGTTATAACCTCATGTATTACACGGATCGAATAAATGAATTTTATATACTAAATAATAAAAAAATATATCTTTAAAAACATCTTTTATTGCACGAGTTGAATAAATGTAATTTTATATATTAAATAATAAAAATTATATCTATAAGAACCATATTGCACGGGTAGAATAAATATAATTTTATATACCAAATAAAAAAGTTATATCTTTAAAAACACATGTATTACACGTGTTGAATAAATGTAATATTGTTTACCAAATAATAAAATGATACATCATTAAAAAACCTCATTTATTACACGGGTTGAATAAATGTAATTTTATACACCAAATAATAAAAAAGTTACATCTTTAAAAATATGTGTATTACACCGGTTGAATAAATGTAATTTTCTATACTAAATAATATATATATATATATATATATATATATATATATCCTTAAAAAACCCCATGTATTGTATGAATTGAATAAGTCTAATTTTATATATCAAATAAAAAAATTGTATCTTTAAGAACCTCATGTATTACGCGGGTCGAATAAATGTAATTTTGTATGGTAAATAATAAAAAGGTATATCTTTAAAAAACCACGTGTATTACACGAGTTTAATAAATCTAGTTTTATATACCAAATAATAAAAAAAGTCATATCTTTCAATATACTAATGGATAATACTCAATACGCGATGGATAGGGTGATTCAAGATATGTTATTCAAGAAGCAAATCAACATTCATTTGAGTGATAAAATGTTGGTACCTGATGTGCAATAAGTAGTTTAAATAAATAAACTAAAATAAACCTAAATTTAGACTCAAGTAATAATAATCTAGACTCTTTAACTCGACTAAACTACTCACCGGCAAGTGAACCGGTCGACTCTAGCAAAGAAAAGCAAGTCCGGATGTCGAACCCACAAGGACTCTAATTAATTACGTTAACGACTTTATTTAGACTGGCACTGACACTGACACGACTTAACTATTGTTGTGTTTTAAAGGGGGGTTTTACTAAAATTCTAAAATTGGAATTAAAATAAAACTAAACTATGACACGAAAAAGAACTAAGGTTTAATTCAAATGAGATTAACGACCACCTAGGCTTGAATCCAGTTTAATTAGGAATGGATTTCTAACGGTACTATTGTGGTATGGAACCAGGATCGTAAAGTACTAAACACTAAGGTATTTCATGCTAATACTTCCTGACCCTTCTCAGGAAGAAACCTAGGAAACCCTACAAGGCTGTTATGAACACCGGTTATTAGACTTCCTCTCAGTCCTCAAACGTCTCTAAAAGTGCCCTAATACGATAATCTACCTCTCAGCGCGAAAGTCTAAGGCAATCCTAGATTCTAACTTGGTTTAATAGACACAGGTGCAATTAGGGAACTAAGACTGACTTCTCTCAAAACCTATCTTAGCTATATATCGCACCAAGACCTACTAACTAACTCGAGCCTCTTAGCGACAAGTTAAGCAGAATACTTAATTCTAATTGAATTTTAATTACTGTTTCTAATGCTATCGGCCGATTTACCCAAAGATCACCCGAACCCGCAAAGATGCGAATAATCAAC
This sequence comes from Helianthus tuberosus, assembly GCA_030545235.1. NCBI lineage: Eukaryota > Viridiplantae > Streptophyta > Magnoliopsida > Asterales > Asteraceae > Helianthus > Helianthus tuberosus. The sequence continues at coordinate 69,375,535 of CM060407.1, forward strand.
ACAAATTCATTATGTGAAAGACATCCACTAAAATTTATGTGAAACAGCAAATAATCAACAATCAAAATCTGAATCTAAATACGCACACGCACCAAATTAAAAGTTCTAGGATTATTTACTTTCAAAGATCAATCCATAACCAAATAATAGAAAACCATTAAAAATCCAAACTTTATTAAACTATCATCTAACCTAGGTAGTAACGAAGGTTTTAGCCTGAAAACATGATGTCTAAAATCAACAAAACAAGTTCAAAATAAGAATTCATCATTAAAGTATCAAAAACAAGAAAATAATGAAAACCGGGAGATAAGACCCGAACAATCTTCTTTCCTATGCTCCGAGCTTCAACCGGATGATTCCCGCAAGCCAAAATACTCCGAAAACCGTCAAATCTGCTATGAAATTCGCCTAGGGTTTCTTGAGTTCATAACTGGGGTTAATAATAATTATCTTGAGATTATATACCAAAACCCTAGTTGTCACGAGAGATTTCCGTCAAACTACCCCGTCGCGTCGCACGACGGGGATAAGCTTAACTCGTGGCGCAGCGCGACGATTAAACAATTCAGCAATCCTCCTTTATTTGGTGGCGGGGCGCGACAATAGGGTCATTTAGCTGTGGCGCAATGCCATAACTCTTTTTTCACAGCCTGGTACGAAAATTGATCAACTCTAGCATCCAAAACTCTCAAAATAATTCTAACACTTTTATCAACTTGTTCCGGGACTTGGCATTCCGTATTTTAGCTCGTTTTCACTCCATTTCCAGCAACATTTAGTACCAAGACCTGGAAAATGCAATTTGATCAATAGCACGCACATTCTAACTAAAACGAAACTAAAGATAACGGAAACTATACAAAACTATACACGAATAAAGGATGTATTTTGCAATGCATCAAATATCCCCACACTTACTCTTTTTTCGTCCTCGAAAAAGAATTATGCAACAGAATCAGAGATGAATAATCACTTGGGTCAACAATTATTTATATCTTATTAAAAACAAGACTTGCGTTAGTCGCGATTGCGAATATACTTGTCCCTTTAAACCTGAATCCAATCTCAAGCCATTATCATGTGAATTTAATTTAAGTGCGGTCAGTCTACCTAGGGTCTCACACTAGAATCTACAGTCTACCTACTCCTACCTCAAGCTTATAGGACTAAAGGAACGATCACTGGACCAATTCCCAACCGTCTTATATCAAAACCAAGAGAGTTTACAATCAATTTTTTTTTCTTTTTCCATTTTTTCCGCTTTTCTTTGTTTTTTTTTTCTTTTCAATGAGCGTAGACGTTGCTTTCCCTAACCAAGAGGCAATCCGGCTGTAGAGTCGCTATCCCCAACTCGGATTACTTAGGCTTTGGTACTTTTTACTTTTCTTTGCAAAGTCGATTTCACACATCCTAGCGGTAATCCGGTTGTAAAGTCACTATCCCCAACCCAGACTACATCGAAATGCGCTACTTTTATTCAGTTTCTAGCTCATTATTTTTCTATTTTTGCATGATCACAAACTCTAACGGTTTTAACTTATAACGGTGCCCCTTATAATATTATCGGCAGTTTTGATTTCCCATATCTCCCAGTCGAAAACCCACTAATAGACCGACAATTAAGGTGTATTAGCTCAAAGGGACTTAAAACAAAACCCGGGCCTATCCACACATCCCTAACTAGATGCAAGCTCAATTTATTTTAACTCATATTATTATTATTTGAACCCAAGCAAAAATTCATCTTTTCTATCATTTTCCATTTTAATATGCAAACTTCTCATTTCAAAGGACATTTTTCTAATTTTTCAATTTTTTTGGATTTTTTTTCAAATTTTTTAATTTTTTTTGTATTTTTCAATATTATGACTCGATTATTTACATGTATCCCATCCCCACACTTAGAGATTGCATTGTCCCTAATGCAAGAACGGAAATACGACTCCAAACTACGTAAAACCAACTACTAACGAACTAACTAAATAAATAACGAACTAGATAACGAAATAAATAAATAAAATACAACAACAAAAAGGGAAACGACTTAGCTGAATATGTGAGACTATCAAAGTGCCAGTCGTTTCTACATAAGCCCTCCAAATCGAAACGCGCTTAGCAAACAACTCCTAACCTCGGACACGCGAACGAAAGCGGCTAAACATCAACCTATCAATCATCAACACAAACTACCAAAACATAATAATATATATATCATCATCAGATCATCAGTTTCAAAATCAACCAACCCAACCTCCCTAACCAACCTGTTCAAAGTATATCAATATCAGTACAGACCAACAAATGAGGAACAAAAACAACATAAAATAAAATAAAAAAATCAACAAAAGATATAATCAGCTGCTGCTCCTGCATCCTCATGCTATCCCCACGCTAGTCCTCTTCATGCTCGCTAGCAGACTCGTGACTGCTCTCCTCTCTCCCACCTGCACCTGAACTGCCCTCTCCAAATACACGAATCGGGGGAATCGGATCAAACCTCTCAGCAGTACCAGCCGAGCTACCCTGCTGCCTCGGCTGGAAGATGTCTGGAATCCCCATGCTGTGCCTACTCATAATATATTTGAGGGCACCCTCCTGCCTATCCTGACCTGTCAAAATAAGGTGCTCCAGCATGTCGAACCTCTGCTCCACATACACAGAGAACGACTTTAAGGTAAGAGGTGTAGGTAGTGGTTGTCTGCGAGGATACTGATGTGCTGGCAACTCGTGTCGCTTTGGTGGCTGCTGTCTATGTGTAGGATCAACCTGAAGCATCACATCCTCCGTTGGATGTCCCTCTGGCGGCTGTACCTATGGACCCTGCCTGATCGGCTCCCAGCCGTAGGGCTCCATCCATGACACTATACCCGCCTGCTGCAACTCCTTCAAAGCAAATGTCACCGTCTTGGGCCCCTCGTGTAGAAATTCAGGGAGATATTTGGTAAACACCCCCAAATTTCTTGCAATCCGAGTAATATAGGGGCCCATATCTAAACCAGCACGAGGACCACCTAGACGACCTCTACTAAACGAATCTGCTAAGACCGTAGCCAGATTCATCTCCCTGTTCTGTACCCGACACATCAGAATAAATAGCTCAATCCAATTCGCCTTGTTCTCCCCCGACTTCAGACCCACCAGTGTAGTAGATAAAATCTTCAACACATACCTATAAACTGGGTTGCGAACCGAAGTGATCAGGTTCGTAGTCGTGAATGGGTGGTCAGAAATCGTACTCCAGAACTCACCATAATCCCTAGGCTGAGAATAAGCACCCCGCAAGCTAGTAACAAACTCCGGCCTCTTTACTTCCTCTTCAGTATAAAACCCCGAAAATATGGCAAACCTCGCCATATTCATCTCATAAACCTGCCTACCTAAGCTGAATGACACAGCTTAACGACACAGCTGTGTCGTTATCAAACTTCCCCTCCTTATGCATCCAAGTGCTGTGAAACTCCAGCACCAGCTCCTCATACTGCGGCTGCGTACACTCCAACGCATTTACCAACTTCGGACCCAAAAGGTTCGCCACTTCCTGATCCGAGCCTATCTCACTCAAACACAACCAATCTATAACCCTGTGCTGAAGTAGTTCAGTCTTCTTCAGTTTATCATATTTATTCCATTCTGCTGTACTCGGCTCAAACTTCAATATCGGGTGATTGGCTCTACGCATTTTCATATCTGGGATAAAATTATAAGAACTTTGATATTAAATATTTCTCAGCTTCGGATCATCGGCATCTATCTGAATAATCGGTGTCTCTTGTGGGACAGGGTCCTGCTGAGGTGGGTCCTGTTGCGGTGCCGACTGACCTGCACCTGACTTTCGCGCCCTACCTCTACGCGAACTACTAGCCATGCCTGCAAAACAAATATTAACAAGACAAAACAAGCAGACAATCAGCCATAACAAACTATTTTTGGTATTTTTAATTTTTTAATTTTTTTGAATTTTTTTGAATTTTTTTTTTAGATTTTTATAAATTTTTTCGAAAAAGATTGAATAGCCGTATAGCATTTCATTCGCAGCTAATTCTGAAACAAACGGGTTACCCTTTTACAATTGCTAAGTGATAGTAAAACTCGCCCGAATAGAGATTGAGTATGGGCGAGCTTAAATCACTTGTACGTGCAAGTAAACCCCAAAAACAACTAACTATGACTCAAACTATACTAGAACTTAACTAAAACGACACAAAGATGCTAACTTGGGCTCAATGTACACTACCCCCCTTCGGCACTTTAATTGTCCGCAATTAAAACAAGTGCCTAACAATGACATTGAAGTCCAATCCTCGCTTAAAAATCAGCCATTTAGTAGTTTTTAAAACAAATTTAGTGTCGAAAAATTCCATCTAATTAAAGGAGGTTTTTACCGTTGCAAAAATTTAGTTTTAATGCGCAATATCGGAACTTTAAGTCTCAATGCATTCCAAACCAACACTAAATTCAACAATATTAATTTCCAAATTCAACCCGACAAATATCTATACTCATATCAATCCATAAAGCAAACTAACATTGAGTCGCAACAAAGCAAAGTTGAAAACTTTAATTTCGAATTAATGAAATTGGTTAAAACGGCTTGCAAATCTGAAGTTAAACTCATACATTACCCAACCGCATCGCCACACTCAATGTTAGTAATCCCAAACCTAAAATATGACCAACATAGCAAGCATACCCCAACCCGAGCCATCCGCAATCCGCAAATACGAAAATGCCCAAACCAATCCCATTCCGCAACCTTGAACTATACTAGCTAACATGACCCGCACGCTAACTCAACCAAAACTAACACTCCAAGATAGCCGAGAACTAGAACTCGACACAGACTTGACTTGACCTACGACTGACCCGACAACCTAACAAACGGACTCAACATCAAAAACGACAAAACTGACATAGAACCGACACGACAAACCTACGACTTTGACTCGAAACACATTAAAGAAAAGAAAATTGCAAGAAAACATACCTGAATCGTGAAGGTTTGCAAGAAAAACAGAAACTTTTTCGTATATGGTAAGTCCCTAATCAGCTTGAAATAGTGGTTAATAGCGGATTTCGTTCGGTGGGTTTTTGTCGCCACGTAAATCCGATTACAAGGGTGTTTAAATGGTAGAAAATGGTTGAGAAGTGGTGGAGTTATGGTGGGGAGGGTGTAATCGGCGATGGAGGCGGTAATGTTGAATTTGGGGGAAACAGGTGGGAGGGAAGGGTTTTAGTGGACTCGTTATACGGTCGCGTCGCGCCAATGGTGAGTTGGATAGCCGTGGCGTGGCGCCACGGCATGGGTCAGATAGAGGGGTTCAGGTTTTTGGGGGTTCAAAATTGTTTTATTGACCCTAGGGGTCGCGCTGCGCCACCAAGAAGTGAGTTTGTGGTGGCGCGACGCGACGTCGTTTTTTCACAGAAGGTCACATAAAATTTAGCATTTTGTGCCTTAGAAAAAATTCTAACTCTTAACGAACCTTCCCCAAACCATCCCATATTTTTTCTAAGTGTTGGGACTTACCTGGAATGTCGTTTCCTTCGCAAATTTCGCTGTTCAATGGTATGATTCCTACAAAATTACTCAAACACGAAAAACTACAAGAAAAACGAAAAATTAACGAAATTTACAAACGGTACATACTCTAGAAACGAAGCTTTTCTCAACTCATTGTTCGGTGAAGGTGGGTGGTTCCTCTAGAGGAATCTCGGTAGTATCAATGGGAGCTCCCAAGTAATGCTTCAATCGATGACCATTTACCTTCCACACACCTTTATCAACTTCATCATACAACTCTACGGTGCCGTATGGAAACACCTTTTTTACCACATACGGTCCAGTCCATCTCGATTTCAACTTCCCCGCTATCAATTTCAATCTTGAATTGAATAAGAGCACTTTATCACCTACCTTAAAATCCTTCAACCTTCGCAACCTCCTATCATGCAACGCCTTAGTCTTTTCCTTGATACTCCAAGAACGTTCATAGGCGGCATCCCTTAGAGCCTCTAATTCATGGATTTGGAAAAACCTCCTTCTTGCGGCTTCGGTAAGGTCGAGGTTAACAGTTTTCAATGCCCACAAAGCTCTATGTTCTAACTCCACCGAAAGATGGCACGCTTTGGGGCATACACAATCATGAAAGGCGTGGTTCCTAACGGTGTTTTGTAGGCGGTGCGGAATGCCCATAATGCATCGTCGAGCTTTTCCGACCAATCCTTTCTACTTTTCCCTACCGTTTTTTCTAGGATTATTTTTACCCCTCGGTTTGCATTCTCTACTTGGCCACTAGTTTGCGGGTGGTATGCGGTAGAAAGACGGTGAGTGACACCATAGCGCGCAAGTGCCTTTTCCATGGCGGAATTGCAAAAGTGCGTACCACGGTCACTTATGATAGCTTTAGGAACTCTGAAACGTGTGAATAACTTCTTAAGAAATCTCACCACCACTCGGGCATCATTAGTGGGCAAAGCTTGAGCTTCCATTCACTTTGAGAAATAGTCAATGGCCACGAGGATGTACCTATTCCCACTCAATGAGGGGAAAGGTCCCATGAAATCAATGCCCCAAACGTCAAAGACTTCAAGAACTTGGATGGGATTTTGGGGCATTTCATCCTTGGATGAGATGTTTCCGGTACGTTGGCAACGGTCACATGTCCTAACGAACTTTATGGCATCTCTAACTACCGTTGGCCAATAGAAGCCACTATCAAAAACCTTTTGTGCAGTGACATTTGGCCCATGATGGCCTCCTGTTAAACCCTCGTGCACATGTCTAAGGATGTCCATCCCATCCTCTTTTGAAACACATCTCCTAAGCACTCGATCACCACCTATCCTAAAAAGGTACGGGTCATCCCAAATGTACTTCCTAGCATCCCTAAGAAGCTTTTTCTTTTGTTGGTAGGACATACCCTTCACAATATCGCCGGTCGCTAAATAATTTGCCAAATCCGAAAACCATGGCAAACCCTCTACCTCGGCACTAACAAAGTCTATGGTTTCATGGGGAAAAGTGTCTCCTATTGAATCCTCACGAACCTCCTCTCTCTTAGGATCCTCTAGGCGTGACAAATGGTCGGCGGCCACGTTTTCCGCTCCGTTCTTATCCTTAAATTCGATATCGAACTCGGAGAGCAAAAGAATCCATCTAATGAGACGTGGCTTTGCGTCTTTCTTTTGGAAAAGAAAGCGCAAAGCGGCATAGTCGGTGAACACGGTGGTTTTGTAAAGAACGAGATATGAGCGAAACTTATCAAACGCAAACACTACGGCTAAGAGCTCTTTTTCCGTGGTGGTATAGTTCTCTTGAGCATCATTTAAAGTTTTGCTCGCGTAGTAGATTGGATGAAAATGTTTATCGAATCTTTGACCTAAAACCGCACCTACGGCATAATCACTTGCATCGCACATGAGCTCGAAAGGCAAGCTCCAATCGGGCGAAACAAGGATAGGTGCACTAATGAGTTTCTCCTTCAAAAAATCAAAAGCCTTGATGCACTCTTCGTCGAAGACGAAAGGTACATCTTTCTCTAGAAGTCGGGTCATGGGGCGCGTAATCTTAGAAAAATCCTTAATGAAACGCCTATAAAGGCCCGCATGACCTAAGAAGCTGCGAACGGACTTAACACTAGTAGGTGGAGGCAATCTACTTATGGTATCTATCTTGGCCCTATCCACCTCTATCCCCTCTCTAGACACCTTGTGACCTAAGACTATCCCCTCTGTCACCATAAAGTGACATTTCTCCCAATTCAACATAAGGTTTGTCTCTATACATCTCTTAAGCATCCAATCAAGATTTAGAAGACATTGATCGAAAGTGGTGCCATAAACCGAGAAGTCATCCATGAAAACCTCCATAGAAGTCTCAAGCATGTCTTGGAATATAGCAACCATGCATCTTTGGAAAGTGGCCGGAGCGTTGCATAACCCGAAAGGCATGCAGCGATACGCATAAGTGCCGTAAGGGCATATGAATGTCGTTTTATCTTGATCCTCCGGGGCGATTGGGATCTGAAAATAACCCAAAAATCCATCGAGAAAACAATAGAATTGCTGACCCGCTAGACGCTCCAACATTTGGTCAATGAATGGCAAGGGAAAATGGTCTTTCCGGGTGGCGTCATTCAACTTTCGGTAGTCTATGCACACACGCCAACCGGTAATGGTACGCGAAGGGATTAATTCATTCTTTTCGTTCATGATCACTGTCATCCCACCTTTCTTTTGAAAGACTTGGGTCGGGATAACCCATGGTGAATCGGAAATCGGGTATATCACCCCGACATCTAACAACTTAAGCACTTCCTTCTTAACAACCTCTTGCATGTTCGGATTAGGCGCCGTTGAGGTTGCACCACCGGCTTATAATCATCTTCCATGAGTATCCGGTGGGTACAATAGGCGGGGCTTATGCCCTTGATATCCGAAAGTTGCCATGCAATGGCTTCCCTATTCTCCCTCAACACCTTTAACAACCTACCTTTCTCTCCCTCCTCTAACTTAGACGAAATAATGACGGGAAAATCGGACCCCTCACCTAAGAAAGCATACTCTAAGTGGGATGGGAGAACCTTAAGTTCCAACGGGGCGAGTTTCTCTAAGGGTGTACTCTCAATATCACTCTTTACTTCACTCAACTCTAGCACTTCGGGGGACCCACTCGGTCTCTTCTCCTTCCTCACTCTCACTCACAACTTCCTCTACTTTCTTAACTACCTCATCTAACTTACCCTCAACTAAATCGGCTCCGCTAATATAGTCAAAGCAATGGCCGACACATGATAGGAAAGACTCTATGAAATAGACCGAATGACAAGGACTACTAAGATCATCGGAACCACTAGGGTGTTCCATGGAGCGTGCTATCTCGAAAGTGACTCTCTCCTCACCGACTTGGAGTGTGATTTTACCGTCGAAGACATCGATGATAGCCTTGGCGGTACACAAGAATGGGCGTCCTAAAATGATAGGAACCTTCTCATCCGCTTCCATATCAAGAACGACAAAGTCTACGGGAAAAACGAATTTATCCACTTTAACTAGAAGGTTTTCGATTATGCCACGTGGATACTTTGTTGATCTATTGGCTAAAGACAAAGACATACGTGTAGGGGATAACTCTCCTAGACCTAACCTCTCATACATGGAATATGGCATGAGGTTTATACTCGCTCCTAAATCGGCTAGGGCCCTACACTCGGTGTCACTCCCAAACAAGCATGGAATGGTAAAAAGGCGCGGATCCGTCAATTTTTGCGGGACCTTGTTCAAGACTACGGCGGAGCACCCTCCACTAAGGGAAATGTTAGAAACCTCTCCTAACCTATCCTTACGTTTTAGAAGGTCCTTTAAGAATTTTGCATATTTAGGCATCGATTGGAGGGCTTCTATGAAAGGTTTGTTGATTCTAAGTTGCTTAAAGATCTCTAAAAATTTCCCGTACTCTTTAGAGTAAGTTTGGTTTTTAAGACAGGAAGGAAATGGAGCACGGGAAAGATCAACAGTGGGTGATGGAACAACTTGTATGGGCCGTTTCTCTATACTCTTCTCACTTGAAGGCCCCCCGGTGTGTGAGGTACTTGCTGGGATGAACCTAGGTTGTACTTTACCAGGAGCCTCCATCTCAATCTCTTCATCTACAGGCTCCTCATCTTCTATCTCAACACTCTCGGGTCTCACTACCTCTCCTAAGGTCCTACCACTACGGGTTGAAATTGCCTTCAAAGTGCCAGATGGGTTGGGCTTTGTATTTCCCAAAAATTGACCGAGAGGTCGTTCTTGCAACTGGCGTGCAATATCCCCAACTTGCCTTTGAAGGTCTAAGAAATTTGAATGGTTATTCTTCAGGAATGTAGCGTGTTCTTCTAAGGTACGTTGGATAGTCTGGTCCTTAACCACTAGCTGGGTAAGAAGGTCCTCTATCCTAGATAGACTACTATTTGGCCCCTCATTCCTAGGTTGAACCTCTTGGTTTGACCCCTCTCCTCTGAACTGCCCCCCTGAACCTGAACTAGCAAATTGACCTGTTTGACCCGAACCCGCACTAGAATAGAAACCTGCCCCCCCTGCTTTGATATTGGCCTGATGGAAAACCAGGGGGTTACCTGAAGAGCGATAATTATTAGCACGCCAATTGGAGTTACTATTGTTGAACGGGTTAGTTGGACCCCTATTTTGACCTGCTATGTACGCTACCTGTTCTAGGGTAAGTGTTGGGCAATCTACGGAGTCATGACCACCTCTACAAACTTCGCACCTATCGACTTTCTTCTTAATATCTAGCAACTCTTTGGTGATATAGTCAAGTTGAGATGCTACCTTTGAGTCCGAGATGACTTGGTTTACTCCTCGTGAGGATGAGGAAGTAGTCACAGGAATGGAATTCCTGCTGGTAGCACTATGATCTATATCAGCATGAGCGAAGCTCTCAAAGAGATCATTGCAGTCGGCCACAATTTTCTTTCCCATAAGATGGCCTCCTGCAGATGTGTCGAATCGGGCCTTACACTCAGGGGTGAGACCATTGTAAAATTTTTCTACTAAAGCCCAATCCGAAAGCCCATGTTGGGAACAACACGAGAGTAAAGTTTGAAACCTCTCCCAAGCTAAGTGATATGGTTCGTCAGGCTCCATTCTGAATGAATGGATCTCATCTCGAAGGCGAGATGCCTTCGCAGGTGGGAAATACTTAGCAAGGAAGGCATCTCGAAGTCCAGCCCAAGTGGTATAAGTACCTGCTGGCTGCGAATCGAGCCACGTGGCTGCACGGCCAGCAAGTGAAAATGGGAAGACTTGGAGATAGTGAGCATCAAGATTAACACCTTCGATACCGAAGGTGCTGCAAAGACGGGTGAGACGGTTGATATGTGCAGGTGCATCCTCATCATCACGACCGTGAAACTGACAAGAGTTGTTAATGGCGGTCATGATGTATGAGGGAATTTGCCAGGACTTGTCATTGGTGATTTCCGGGACGGTGATGGGTGAGTTTGCGGTAAAGCCCGCGGTGGAGCGTTGGTGGACAGTTTGGTTTTCGGCCATTTGGTTAACTGGTGGTGGACTAGGTGGACGGAACGGTGGTGGGGTGTTGTGGGGTGACGACTTCGGGGTGAAGTCAAAGTTCGGTGGTTTAGATTGTAGTGTAGAGTCAGAAGGGGTTGAAGATGAAGTTGAAGATTTTCTAACCTGTAAACTAGGTGTGGAGAAGGAAGACTTGTCGATGGCGGCTTCACTGGTCCCTGAGAACGCGTGTGGGGCATAAACTGCAAAACCGAGAACAAACAAGTAAGACGACTCCAACAAAAGACTCAAAAAAAATAATAAAAAAAAATAAAAAGACACTAAAATTACTTGGACTCCTACGACTCAAAAACACACAAAAAGCACGTATACATATCAGTTGAAATCCAAACAAAGTAATTAATGCAATTGCCAAGAATCTCCGGCAACGGCGCCAAAAACTTGATGTGCAATAAGTAGTTTAAATCAATAAACTAAAATAAACCTAAATTTAGACTCAAGTAATAATAATCTAGACTCTCTAACTCGACTAAACTACTCACCGGCAAGTGAACCGGTCGACTCTAGCAAAGAAAAGCAAGTTCGGATGTCGAACCCACAAGGACTCTAATTAATTACGTTAACGACGTTATTTAGACTGACACTGACACGACTTAACTATTGTTGTGTTTTAAAGGGGGGTTTTACTAAAATTCTAAAATTGGAATTAAAATAAAACTAAACTATGACATGAAAAAGAACTAAGGTTTAATTCAAATGAGATTAACGACTACCTAGGTTTGAATCCAGTTTAACTAGGAATGGATTTCTAACGGTACTATTGTGGTATGTAACCGGGATCGTAAAGTACTAAACCCTAAGGCATTTCATGCTAAGACTTCCCGACCCTTCTCAGGAAGAAACCTAGGAAACCCTACAAGGTTGTTATGAACACCGGTTGTTAGACTTCCTCTCAGTCCTCTAACGTCTCTAACAGTGCCCTAATACGACAATCTACCTCTCAGCGCGAAAGTCTAAGGCAATCCTAGATTCTAACTTGGTTTAACAGACACAGGTGCAATTAGGGAACTAAGATTGACTTCTCTCAAAACCTATCGTAGCTATATATCGCACCAAGACCTACTAACTAACTCGAGCCTCTCAACGACAAGTTAAGCAGAATACTTAATTCTAATTGAATTTTAATTACTGTTTCTAAGGCTATCGGCCGATTTAGCCAAAGATCACTCGAACCCGCAAAGATGCGAATAATCAACACAAATTCATTATGTGAAAGACATCCACCAAAATTTATGTGAAACAGCAAATAATCAACAATCAAAATCTAAATACGCACACGCACCAAACTAAAAGTTCTAGGATTATTTACTTTCAAAGATCAATCCATAACCAAACAATAGAAAACCATTAAAAATCCAAATTTTATTAAACTATCATCTAACCTAGGTAGTAACGAAGGTTTTAGCCTAAAAACATGATGTCTAAAATCAATAAAACAAGTTCAAAACAAGAATTCATCATTAAAGTATAAAAAACAAGAAAATAATGAAAACCGGGAGATAAGACCCGAACAATCTTCTTTCCTATGCTCCGAGCTTCAACCGGATGATTCCCGCAAGCCAAAATACTCTGAAAACCGTAAAATCTGCTCTGAAATTCGCCTAGGGTTTCTTGAGTTCGTAACTAGTGTTAATAATAATTATCTTGAGATTATATACCAAAACCCTAGTTGTTACGAGAGATTTCCGTCAGACTACCCAGTCGCGTCGCGCGACGGGGATAAGCTTAACTAGTGGCGCAGCGTGACGATTAAACAATTCTGCAATCCTCCTTTATTTGGTGGCGGGGCGCGACAATAGGGGCATTTAGCTGTGGCGCGATGCCACAGCTCTTTTTTCACAGCCTGGTATGAAAATTAATCAGCTCTAGCATCCCACAGCTCTTTTTTCACAGCCTGGTATGAAAATTAATCAGCTCTAGCATCCCAAAACTCTCAAAATAATTCTAACACTTTTATCAACTTGTTCCGGGACTTGGCATTCGGTATTTTAGCTCGTTTTCACTCCATTTCCAGCAACATTTAGTACCAAGACCTGAAAAACGCAATTTGATAAATAGCACGCACATTCTAACTAAAACGAAACTAAAGATAACGAAAACTATACAAAACTATACACGAATAAAGGATGTATTTTGCAATACATCAGTACCAATTCCGACAAATTGATTTATAAATTATGTAATAAAATTGATATAATAATCTTTTTAGTAATGAAAATAAAAATATTTAATATATTATTACGAAGTTTGGTTTTCGTGATAAATAATTTGTTTTATTTAAAAATATCTTAAATTAACAATATAAATTTTAGGATAATATTTTATTAGAAAAATAGAAGAATGGTATTCGAAATTTAAAGTGGGATGAAATATAATATTAGCTCATTATTCATGTATTTATTTAATATAAGATAAGTTTGGAAGTGAGGCGAGATCATAAAATAAATGCCTACAATGAACGACAAGTGTCACACTAAATAGATTATTCTGTTGTAGCAAAATTTGTTAATGAAGTCTCAATAAATTTTACCCTTTATTTAAAACTTGTAAATGTATAAATGATAAATAATATTAGTTAATTTTATTTTAAGTTCCGTAAAATCTATTTGATACCAAACTAAATAAAACGTTCAAATATATAATTAATATCAAACTAGATAACTAAGTTTGAATTTGAAGTAAATATATAAATATAAAAGTAATAATTAAACTAAATAAAATTTAGTAGGAGGGTTTTATAATTAATTAGAAGAGATTAAGCTAAAATAATAATTATCCATAAGACATGGCCTAATATGATGACAAGTGTCCCCCAAATGGTTTCTTTTATTATATAGGACTAGCGGTAAGACCCGTGTGCAAACACGGGTCGTTTCTTAGAAAACCATGCATAACAAATATAAATGATGAATATGGTTATATTTATAGACTTATAAATAGATAAGTTAGTCGGTAAATACTTAAAGTTTAGAGTATAAAAAATACAAAAATATACAATTTATTAATCTTTTGTAAACGAAATAACATTTGCATTCAAGCATGTTCCTTCAACCTCCACAAAACACTATTTTAACCCAACAGTGGTTTTAAACCACCGTTTTAACCCAACAGCGGTTTCAACCATAGTTTTCTCCACAACAAATACATTTAACCCAACAGTGGTTTCAAACATTTGTTTTCATCCATCTGTTGACCAAATTCAACAGATGTATCAACCACTGTTTTATTTTCAAACATCTGCTCACAACAACAAAGCTTTCATCATTTAAACTCTCAAACCAAAATATACATTTAATTAATTTAAATAACAAACATGGTTAATAATTTTAACACAGCTAATTATATAAAATATGAAAGTGTCAAACAGAGGTAACTATATAATAAACAAACTTCAAAACAGCACACAACATTCAATAAAATACAGCATAATAATTTCTAATCAATGGGCAAAACAGTAGTTTCGAAAAATAAAGCTCCTTTCGGATCACTGTAGTTGTCAACATGTTGGAGGTATTTCAAAACTTCATTGCTCAAATCAACTTCAACCATATCTCCCCAACTTCAACTTCAACCTTAAATACTTAAAGTTTAGAGTATAAAAAATACAAAAATATAAAATTTATTAATCTTTTGTAAACGAAATAACATTTGCATTCAAGCATGTTCCTTCTCCAAAAAAACAATATTTTAACCCAACAGTCATTTCAATCTCCTTCAACCTCCACAAAACACTATTTTAACCCAACAGTGGTTTTAAACCACCGTTTTAACCAAACAGCGGTTTCAACCACAGTTTTCTCCACAACACTCTGCTTTATCCCAACAGCGGTTTCAAACATCTGTTTTCCTCCATCTGTTGACCAAAGTCAACAGATGTATCAATTACTGTTTTATTTTTAAACATTTGTTCACAATAATAGAGCTTTCATCATTTAAACAGACCTTTGCTAATATTACAAGCTTTTACACTCTCAAACCTAAATATTCATTTAATTAATTTAAATAACAAACATGGTTAATAATTTTAACACAACTAATTATATAAAAACTACAAGTGTCAAACAGAGGTAACTATATAATAAACAAAGTTCAAAACAGCAAACAACATTCAGTAAAATACAGCATACTAATTTCTAATCAATGGGTAAAACAGTAGTCTCGATAAATTAAGCTCCTTTCGGACCATTGTAGTTGTCAACATGTTGGAGGTATTTCAGAACTTCGTTGCTCAGATCAACTTCAACCATATCCCCCGAGATGCTTGTTATCAGCCACTTGTTGTTTTCAATTATAATAGTCCTTCGGCGCCTATCTACATAATCAACTACACGAGGATTATTGAAAGCAAACACCTTCATCCAACCTTCTTCTTCATATCTGAGTAAATCAACAGTTAGCTCAGCAGACTTTCCAATAACAATCAAATGCAGCCTATTTGCGATGGTCAAACAATGCCCTTGGCAAGGATTGACTACGATACTCTCTGGAAAACGAAGCATTCTGAAAGTCTCAGAAGGAACATCGAAAGCAACGATGTTCCTCTCACCTAGTGGATACCAATAATTTGAAACCATGAAATATATGGTTTTATCAGCATAAATTCCTGGAGACCATGAATAACCACTTGAACCATAATTATTTACGCTACCGAAATTTATTGTTCTCCATGACTCACGACGTCGTGAGTAAACACGAGCAGTAGCCACATTACCGTAACATCTGATGTTCAGCACTTTCAGATCATTGAATTGATCAAAATAAATTCCACCAGTATCATAGTTTCGATCATGAATATAATTTAAGTAGTCGTCAGACAAAACCTTATAGCGCCTGGTAGTTGGATTCCAAAGGATCAGCTCACAGCAAATCCCTTCATTGCAAACTAACAACAATCCATTAAACGACGATAGAATACGTAAGAAGGTAGGGTGGACATTGTTAGGAAAACTTAAGGTTTTGCTTCTAATGACATCCAAATTACCAGCAACTACGTCGTCAACGACAATTGACGTGTCTTTAAAGGAGAGTAGTTTCTTTTGTAGTGAATCTCCACTTAGGAGAGCATGCATCATCTCAAATGCATGACTTGACAGTTACCTATAAAAATTCTTGGAAAGACATTTCAAACGACCAATATCTTCTGCAGAGAGCCTTGTGAAAATTTCGTCAACAATCACTTGAAACCCAATGGTTTCCATTTTGCAGTGAACAAATGCGTGTTTGAAAGCCAAAGAAATTGTAATGATATTGATAAACAAAAATCTTTTGAAGATGATTGAGTAGATGGATGAAAGCGGTAATAATGAAAGCCTCTGCCCAATGTATTTTATATACCCAATGAAGGCGGTTATGACTAAATACATCGTCAGACTAACTTACTGTTAAAGAATATGATGCGACAATGGTTAGGCTTTTAATGCAAAACATTTCAAAAGTGCGTTTCCATGGGAAAAGTATAAAATTAAACACGTTATCATAATTACAATTAACCTCTTCATTTACTATAAGACGCCTTTACCATAAGACAGAAGTGAGTGAGTGACATGCATTAATTGCAAGAACATATCCCCAGGCATTTTGAATTTGAAATTACCGGCAATTTCAAAACATCTGCTAAGGTATACGTTTGCCAAGGGAAACATCTGCTAAGTTATACTTTCTTGGAGATGGGCAGTGGTTTGCCCTTTTGAATATGGGCCAGACCTTTGACATTTGAATATAGAGCAGTGGTTTGAAATTAAATGTATTTTAACTTAGATAAAAAATCGCTTCATTTGCAATCATCATTTAATCATAACTCAGATAAAAAATCTATTCATTTAAAAACCAGCAATACTCTACATAGTAAACACATGCTTCTACAACTCCAGCAGACAAAGATATTGCGAACATCTGTTAGGCAACAACAGATATTGCCAACAGTAGCAAGTCAAACAGCTGTTAGATTAGCAGAAGATCACCACTAAACAGATGTTTTCTTTTGGCAGACTTTACCTTTGACGGAGATTTAAAGTAACAGATGCATCAGTATTTACAGTTGAGAGGAGGAAATTCTTCGAAAAGCTCAGTTAGGCAACAACAGATGTTGGCAACAATAGCAAGTTAAACAGCCGTTAGATCAGCAGATGATGATTTCGAGCAGATGTTCTCTTTTG
The DNA here is from genome assembly GCA_030545235.1 of Helianthus tuberosus. Classification (NCBI taxonomy): domain Eukaryota; kingdom Viridiplantae; phylum Streptophyta; class Magnoliopsida; order Asterales; family Asteraceae; genus Helianthus; species Helianthus tuberosus. Next base: position 69,392,781 of record CM060407.1, read on the forward strand.
GCAAACTTTAACTTTGACAGATCTATACAGTAACAGAAATTGATTCAACATCAACATAATCTAATTAAACTCAGAGACAATTTCACTTCTACATCAAAAGTACCGATCTGCAATAATCAGATGATATTAAAAATTACATAATAATACTTATGCACCTTAAAATTAGTAAAAATAAAATGTTCCACAAACATTAATAGGATTAAAATTTAATTATGAGGATTAAAAGATCAACAATTACATCGAGTACTGAACAACGAAACTTTAAAATCTAACAACAACACCAAGAAATTTAGGAATCTAACAGCAAAATTTTAGTGCTTTTAGCTTCAACTACATCGAGTACCGAACTTCTCAATGTATATCTTCGACAATCGCCATGAACTCCACGGAAGTACTGAATGCATCACCAACAGGTTTCTGGAAACCTGGTCTCTCGTGAACAGACCAAGATGCAGTACATCAAAACACTTCTTCAGCTGTTGAATAGTAGCCCTATCCTCATATACTTAATCCTCAACTTGCTTCATAAAGAGATGCTTTAAACCATCGGAGCCTGGACAAGTGTATACATTCTATACATCAAAATTCCAAACTTTATGCTTCTTTTAATACAAAAAAGGCAGGAAAGAACAAATCTCTAGTAAAATAAAATCTTATCTTACAGCGGTAGCATATCCTTTTTTGCGTTTAGTAGGAACTACTGTGGGTTCTACATCATCATCATCTGCCTAAGTCAATTATAATCATCATTTAGTCATAAGCAAAAATTATTTTAACTGTACATTTAATAATCTTTCTTTGTGTTTAATTTGATTCCATCAAATATTTCTACAACTGCTCGCTCGAAGAAAACAGAGCTGAAATATATCAACAGTTTAAAATCCACAAACCTAAAATAACCCGCAGATGATTGTATGAATTTTAAACAACTGTAATTAGACTGAAATATAAAGCGAGAATTAGAGTATATCACTTCAAAATTAAAAATTCAAAATTTCAAAATTAGAGTAGCAAAGAAAACATACTTTAAACGATGTTGGAACAATGATGCTGGAAACAACCGTAGAACAATCATCATCATCATCTGCTCAGATCATTCACAATCATCATTTAGTCATAACTCAGATAAAAAATCTTTAGTAAAAATCAAAAACCAAAACAAACATAATCATATATATCACATTACCATCATCAAGGCAAACTACATATCCCCAAAATTTGTTCTGAAAGTGGGTCAGAGAGAGTTTCCGTTTTCTCTTATCCTTTATGAACAAATGTCGAGTATTGAGAAGAAGGGATTTGAGGGAGAGATACATTAGAAATGTGGTTTGACAATACAAAAGCAGAGAACACGAGAGTGTAAATATGAAGAGTGAAATGAGAAAAAAAAAACATTTATATAAGAAGATGATTGACAGAAGTGAGTGAGTGACATGCATTAATTGCAAATTACATATCCCATGCATTTTGAATTTGAAATTACCGGCAATTTCAAAACATCTGCTAAGGTATATGTTTGCCAAAGGAACCATCTGCTAAGTTATACTTTCTTGTAGATGGGCAGTGGTTTGCCCTTTTGAATGTGGGTCAGACCTTTAACATTTGAATACAGGGCAGTGGTTTGAAATTAAATGTATTTTAAAGTGATTTATATATTCCGGTTTATGATACAGTAATGACATAAGAAAAGCATTGTTGGACAACCTCTCTGGCTGACACAGCAGCTTTTCTTATGTCATTGGGATTTCTCCTTTTATAGAAAGTATAGATAGATATAGATAATAATAATAATAATAATTTTAAACAAAAATATCATGTAAGAATAAATATTTAGATAAGGATAAGCATTTGTTTTTATTATGATCATATTAAATAATAATAATAATAATAATAATAATAATAATAATAATAATAATAATAATGATGATGATGATGATGATGATGATGATGATGATAATAATAATAATTTTACACAAAATATTAGACAAGAATATATAGGTTTATTTTTATTATGATCATATTAAATAATAATAATAATAATAATTTTAAACAAAAAATTAGTTAAAAATACATATTTAACAAAGTAAAATGTTATAATAAGTAAATAGTACATTAAAGTTCATTTTGAAAAGATAAATCTTGACAACTATATGTGTTAACATATGACATTATATTTTATTAAACACGTGCAATATATGAGTTTTTTTTAAAAGAGATATCTTTTTTATTATTCATTATATAAAATTACATTTATGCAAAATAAAAAAACAAAGTAAAAAGTTATAATAAGTAAGTACATCATATCAATGTTCATGTTTAAAAGATAAATCTTGATGACTATTTGTATTAACATATGACATTATATTTTATTATTTATTATATATAATTATATTTATGTAACCCGAGGGTTTTAACCTAGTATATATATAAACAAGAAACATCTTCGTGGTAATGGTCTTTCTTCTCTAGGGTTGAGATCATGTACAAACAGTCCTAATTATAAGAACCGTAAGAATAGATCTGAACCATTGATAATTTAAATCAAGGGTTGATATTGATTATAAATAAAACCCTTATAATTAAAAATTACTACTAACAAATTAGGGATAATTTTGTAAAATTGCTAGTCATTTGACCATTTTCCATTAAATACAAATTCCACCAAGGTTTTTTAAACTAAATAACTTTTATATACTTCATAATTTTTTTTAAAAAAATATACATACCATAAAATCAAGTATTTTTTTATCTTTAATATGAGTACCATATTGCTATATTTTTTGTGTATTTATAAAAGTGATTTTTAAAAAAGTTAACAAAAGGTGTTTTATAATTGTGCTGATAACGTGCTGATTATGTGTTAATTACAAAATAATACAAACAAACATCAAAAGTAGATATAATCAGCACATCTGGTGTGCTGATAATGGAGAACGATTGAGGATGTTGTGCTAATGGCGTTTATGTTGATAATGGAGAACGATTGAGGACGATGTGCTGATAATGAAGAACAATTAAGGATGTTATGCTAATTATATAGTGTTGTGCTGATTATCTTTTTTGTAATTATTTTTAATTAGTTATAAATAAATATGGTCAAAAGGTCTAAATTACCCCTAAACTAATTTTTTATTGATGGACACTTGTTAATTATGTGTTGGTTCTTACGGTTCTTACAAAATTAAGTGTTTGTATTTGATCCCATTCCTTCTTCTCTAATACACTTATGTTTGCTATCATGAGTGCATGTGTATAATCGATGACCAATTCAATACTTTTGAGTGTCGGAGGATAGTCCAGACTCTAGACTCCAGAGACCGATGTCTCTGACCTCTTCTAACGAGCTTCTTCATGGTGTCTGGAAGATCCAATACAAGACATATTTATTTAACATAAATTTAGTGGTTTTTTAAGTATGCTTTGGTCACGGTCATGTTCTTCAGGTTCATGTAATCACTTTTTGAGATAATTTGTGGTCTATGTTGCCTAATGTGGATGGATAGGAATTGTGTTTACTTGGAATAACGGTTTTTACTCGCGCAACGTGTTATGGTGAGTCCCTTAACCTCCTTCAGGTGGTCCTTTCGAAGAATCACTAATATCAATTCACGAAGAACTTTGTTTGATTGAAAATGCTTCATATGTTCTAGACCCCATACACGGTAAGAAACCAATGTTTCTGCTTCATTCGATCATGAATTCACTTCAAATTTTACTTGAAGAATGTAGGAAATAGGGTGTCATTAGAATCATAAATTGAATTGACAAATTCCCAAACTTTATATCAATGGGAAAGATGAGCTCGTCTTTAGCAATTTGCACAGTTTATTGTCATGATCAAACGATATTAAGATCAGCATGTCATTTGCCGTCTCTTCAATTGGAAGATCTCTTTACGAAGAAGGAATAGCCGTCAATGATCTCTTTAGAAGAAAGGTTGGCAGTGGAGGAAAAACATTATTGTGGAATGAACCTTGGCTAGGGAAATTTGCTTTAAAAGACTTGTTCCCAAGACTTTATGATCTTGACTACATATTCTTCTTTGTCTTTCTCATGGACAGAGAGGAAAAAAAGGCCAAGTCCTGTTGAACAAGTGGATTTTGATGATTTATAGTCCATACTAAAGTTCTTCGCCTTTCATGTGAAGAGGATACATGGATTTGGGTTGGCGATAACTCCGGAGTATACAAAGTCAAGGGTTTAATAAAGTAGGATGCCATCCACCATGTGTTTAGTCGGTACATGGCGTGAGTGACTTTTGTTGGACCAAGTGGATTCCTATTAAAGTCTCGTGTTTATGGTTACTGGAACGGTTCTTGTTAAAGGCGAGAAATGACTTGGTTTGAAAAGAATGAAAACCCCAACTTCAAAGATGGTTGAGGATGTTAAAATCCAGCTTTTCTCATGGATTTTAAACAGGTCAAATTCTCAAACGGAATCAATGGTGATGTTCTTTGATGGTTGTCTCAAGTTGCCTTTTTTAATGATATATTTCCATTAAAAAAAAAAACTTATCAGTCACACACAAAAAAAGAATATTATCCAAGCACACCAACTTCATATTACCAATGTGTTTCCAAGAAATTACAACTCAAGTGCAAAATTTCTTGTCAAGACAAACACAAACCAACCGGAACAAAAATACAAATCCTAAATTATTCCACCCTAGCAAAACAACCATCTCACCAAAACCGGGCTCTAAACCAATCCAGTTACCAAACACTACAAATCTAGGAAAACAAACTCTTCAACGGCTGGGATATCCCCAATCCTCTTCAAAGCCTCCTTGCTAGGGTGTTCATCCACACCAATCGCCATAACCGCTTGCTTTCTCGGTGTGATCCTTCCAACACTCATGAAACTCACATTCACGTTCTCTTCACCAAGTATGCTACCAACGGTTCCAATCATTCCCGGCTGGTCAACCTGCCTGCACAGAATAATATTGCCTTCTAGACTCACATCCACCTCAAAAGCACCTACTTTGGTCAAATGCGGAATTCCGTCTTTGACCTTGCCTTCAACCGTCACCTCCCCGGACTCAGATATCGCACTCGCAAACCTTGACTCGACGTTTGCGATCTGGACCTGGATTGACTCGAGTGGGCTTTCAGGTGACCCGTCTAAGAGCACACGTTCTTCACTGATGCGGACTCCGCGTTGTTTGGCTGTGAAATCTGCGTTGACCAAGTTGACAAAAACACTAGAAATGGGCTCGATTAGACCTTTAGTCACCATGGCTCGGAGTAGTCTAGTGTCTAGATCATCAGGTGCTCTGGCTGAAGCGTATGTGACCTTAACCGATTTCACACCGCTTCCACCGGCCACTAGTTGAACCGCCAATCGACCGAGCTTTTCAGCGAGCGTTACATACGGCTTAAGCTCCGTAAGTACCTCGGCGGGAACCATAGGAGCATTGACCGCAGTGGCAGCAAGTTCACCTTGTAGAGCTCCAACAACAGCTTCAGCAATTTCAATAGCTACTCCTTCCTGTAAATATTTAAAATATTACACGCGCTAATAGTTAAAAATTATTAGATTCGAACAAACTTCAAACTGTTGTAAAATTAGTAACAAACCTGAGCTTCCATGGTACTAGCACCAAGATGAGGAGTAACGGTTACGTTTTCATGATGTATCAGCTTGCTATCCTGTGGTGGTGGCTCGACAGTGAAAACATCTAGTGCAGCCTGAGCTACAATGCCTGCATCAAGCGCTCTGACTAACGCGTCTTCATCGATCACTCCACCACGCGCAACGTTGACTATTCTAACTCCTTTTTTCATCTTTGCAAAGTTTTCATCGTTCAAGATTTTCGATGTAGCGGGGGTGAGAGGCATGTGAAGTGAGAGGAAGTCGGCTGTTGAGATGGCTTCATCAAAACTGACCAGGTCAACACCGATAGCATGTGCACGATCAGCTGGTGCATAAGGGTCATGTGCGATAACATGCATACCGAGTCCCTTGGCTCGTCTTGCGACTTCTGTTCCCACCTTTCCGAAACCCATCACAGCGAGAGTCTTGCCAACAAGTGACACACCCACGTATTTGTTCCTCTGCCATTTTCCTGAATCGAGCACAACACATCGGTATAAAGCGTATTAGATTAAAACAAGCATGCCCATTTCTTTTTCAGTTCTTATCTCATTTCAAGAATCTATCCCAATTTTCCATAGATATTATAACCAAACACCATGTAAATGGAACCCGAATAATTCAAATTCAAACTATAGAATAGAACAATATGCCCCATGGGTAGAGTAACTGGTTCTTATTAACATAAATGATGCAAACCCAAGCAAGCAACAATCAACAACCTTTTTAAACAAAAAAATTGGTAACATTTTGATCGAAAATTGAATATTTAGCAAATCGAAGATGAAAACAAAGATATAATCCTAAGTTCATAATGCCAGACTAGTTTACAAAACCAAAAGTCTTTCAAAAGTGACAACAAGTCTTGAAATGTTACACACAAAAGGTTTCAACATATAATCCTAAAACAGAACTACAGATATAATCCTACGTTCATAGTGCCATCTCAGAACTTTCTGTATCTACATAAAACAGAACTACACAAAAGTTTAAAGGCTAGATCAATTTAAAAGGAAGCAACATCACATGCAGCACAACTGTTCGACGAAATGCCAAACAGAACATCATTTAAATAGAACGCAGGAATTCAAACTAAAGATTGGAAGGAAACCGCCAATAGATAGAGTAACCAATTATTATAAACATAGATGATGAGACTCCAGACAAGCAACAATCAACAACCTAAACAAGAAAAGTGGCAACATTTCATTCGAAAATACTGTATTTAGCATATCTAAAATGAAAACAAAGGTATAACCCTAAGTTCATAATGCAAGACTAGTTAACAAAAACCAAAACTCAGAACTCTCAGTACCTACTTAAAACAGAACTAAACAAAAGTTGACAGCCAGATCCAATTAACTGTTGAAAGACTTTTCCATTTTACAGTTGCTGATTTAACAGATGACAAAATGTTCTGTTTGGCATTTTGTCGAACAGTTGTGCTGCGTGTGATTTTGCTGCCCGCAGCACCCCTCTTCGACAAAACGCCAAACAAAAATTACAAATTTAGACAATGTTCATATTTTTTACCACCAAAAGTCTTTCAACAAGTAAAAATAATATGCCAAAAGTGACAACATCTCTTAAAAATGCTAAACCCTAAAGGTTTCACTTTCACCCTATTTTCAATCTCAAAACCTTCTATAACCACTCAAAAACAAAACCAACCAAAATCTAAAACCCAGATCCAACCAAAACCCATCAAACCCATCCGCACCCCAACTGTTCGACGAAATGCCAAACATAAAATCCCAAAACAATAAACAAACAAAAACACCAAATAAAGCACAAACCAGCTTTAATAGACGCATCGGCCTGCGCAACATTCCTGGCCATAGCAGTAAGCAGCGCAATCCCATGCTCAGCAGCCGCAACCGTATTAGCAGTGGGCGCATTAACCACAAGACACCCATGCTCGGTGGCAGCCCCCAGATCCACATTATCAATCCCCACACCAGCCCGTCCAACCACCTTGAGTCTCCCACCAGACGATTCAAACACCTCACGGTTCACTTTAGTCCCACTCCGTACAATCAACGCGTCACAGAGCGAGATCTTGGTGCAGAGTTCCTCAGGGGTCAAGTTGTACGAACAATCAACATTTGCAAAGGTTTTTAGTAGATCGAGACCTGCTTGACCTAGCTTTTCGGCTACTAGGACCGTTGGTTTGGCGTCTAGTGACGCCACCACGTATACTACCGGCGTACGGCGGCGTTGGTGGCGGGGGAGGGTGATGGAGATCGGGAGTTTGTATTTTAAGGAGGAGAGAGAGGTTGCTTTTGATGAAATTAGGGTTGATGAAGGGGAAAATGAGTGTGAAGCTGCCATTGCTATGATGGCGGTTTTGGTTTTGGTTTTGCTAATGTTTTTTTCGTTGTTTTGCTAATGTACGCCGTTATAATGGGGTTGGAGTGGTAGTATTTATAGCGGGACTTGGTGCTAGAAGTGAAATGGCATCATGCTTGGATCTAACTTCGGGGCCCACTTAGGGTTGGTGAGGCTATTCATTAGGTACTAAAATGCCCTTTTAGTTTCATTCTACCATAAAACCCCCCTTGAAGTTGTGCTATTTACCTTTAGATTAACATTGGTTTAAAGCTTAAACTGAATGAAGCTTAGAGAGTGTGGGGGTGGTTCCAATACAAGATGGATTTTGCCTGAGTAGCCTAGAAAACCAAGGAAATGAGTTATGCAAGCATTGCAAGTTATATGGATGATAGGCATTTAAGTCTATTTATGCACCCTAAATACCACACACTTGTAAGGATTACTGTATTGGTGTACCATATATATTCATACTAAAGAGAATGTATCGTTTTTTTCTAAAAATATGAAATGTACGAACTCCGTATATGATTTTGCAAGATAATGTATATAAGTTTGCATCATTATATATAATAGCGTATAGTTATATATAAATATGTGTGATGGTAAATCTAATTAGTACTGAATATTAACCTTTAATAAATGAACACATGTTTTCTTCAAATATATAATAATATTATATTTAAATTAAAAAGAATAAAATGTTAGATTTTATAATATAATTTTATAAAGATAAAATTACAACGAAATATATAAAAGTTATTTGCATTTTAAAGTGATAAACTAGATACAAGGCCAACAATTACGACCAGGGCCGGCCCAAGGGTAAGCCAAATGAGGCTTGGGCCTTGGGCCACCAAAACTATAGGGCCTCCACAATTTGATGAAACCACAGTTCATTTATAAAAGATTTAGGGTGTGGGTTATCAACAAATTGATGGTTGATAGTGTAGTGGTTTTGTGTATGTATAGATGTTGGTGATACCCGAGTTCGAATCCCTGGTTCACCATTTTTTTCTTGTTTTTAAATTTTAACACAATCTTTCAAATAATTACACTTGGGCCCTTCAAGTTTAACTTTCAATTACATACATTTTTTTGGGAAAAAGGCCACAAGATTTTACTTCGCCTTAGGCCACCAAAATGGTTGAGCCGGCCCTGATTACGACTACTACTTCTTGGCGCTTGCTGACATGACTAATGTTCAATTAATAAGAAATTGTCATCATCTCATTTTAGCTATTGATTTTTCTAGGTCTGTAGTACAAATCTACTTGCTACACTTATCATGAACAAAGACTTTTGATTTTAGTTATTATATGCAAACTTAACATACTTTTAAAACTTTGTGTAAACTGCAGTTTTACACCCTGAGGTTTGAGGACGCTAACAATTTTACACCCTTTATTGAAATTTTTGTTGTGACATTCTCGTTTTATGAATAAGGGTGTAATACAACAAAAAAATCAAAATAGGGTGTAAAGTTGTCAACACCTCCAAACCTAAGGGTGTAAAACTGTAGCTTTTAACGATATTTAATATTATAAATCAAACTTGTTAGACCATGTGTAGTGGTAGTGGGTTACAATGCCCCCACCATGGGGCATTATCCGACACGTGGCGTCCTAGTCAGCAATGGGGCATTATAGCAAAAGTGGCGTAGTGGGGCATTATGCCAATAACGCCCATTCCAATCAATAAACAATTATTTTTTATAGAGAAAAGGAAAAAAAAAAAATGGCACTACATTTGGAAGTCTCCCATTGGCCAATCCTCTGTATTTGCACATTATTCAAATAAAACGGCTGCAAGTCAAAGCCTTGGACCCACCATGTGGCCACATGCAACCGCATTTCAGCGTTATAATTAAAACGCGAAGATCAATTTTTTTCAAAAAAAAAAAACGCCTATAACGCCGGGTGTAGTGGGAGGGGGGGGGGGGCGTTTTGGGGCATTATTTTTGAATTTTTTTTTAAAAAAACGCCCCACTACGAGCGGTCTTAGAAAATTAAAACCTAAAGATGCAATGTTTTAACTTTAAGCCTTAAAAGTATGAATAGATAATGATAGGTACTTTTATGTAATTAACTCTGATTTTAACTTTAGATGCTTTTATTATACGTTTTTTTTTTTTAACTTCTTTTGTTGGTGGGGTGGGTGATTGACCCTCAAATTCATGGTAGGTGGTTGCCTTTTTCATTGCTAAATTTGATTTCTCTTTCTTATCTCCCGTTGGTTTCAATAGATACTTGAAAAAATTTCCCATAGGAATTGGTAAATAAATTAATATAGGATTAAAAAATAGGCAAAGGTATTGATTTCATAATTAATAAGAATATATATAACTTTGTCATTGATGTTACACTAACGTAAAAATTGTCCTCAATCTAATCACATAAGCAACTTAAATTATCTTTGGTGTCCACCGATTATGTTATTGCGTTCTTTATATAGGCTTTGAGTCGAGAACACGGTTAAACATCCTAACAAATCCAATTTACCTAAACCACAACCAAAGGGCTGTATAAATTTTTGGATAGGAATTAAGAGTTTCTGAAAAACTATTTAATATTTGTATGTCACAAGTACATGATATTAAAATTTAATGTTTATGCATTTAAAGAGAGAGTGAAGAAATATTAATTGTGTTTTAAAATTTTAATGAATGAACATGGATTGGAAAAAGAGTAAATACATGATTGAGAAAAGACAAAAAAAAGTGAATTAACGGTGGTTTATAATTGGTAATTCTATTAATGATAGAATAAACCCACTTGACATTTTAACCAATTAAGTTTTTTTTTTTAAAGGTGTGGATTACTCGTGAATATCGGGAGGTCTAGCATACGTTGTCTTAATCGAGTCCGCGCTAGAGAGTCCCCTCATACAATAGATCCCCAATTTAAAACCCCTCAGTGAGAAACTCTAACACCCAGACTCGAACCCAAGACCTGGAGGAGAAAACTCATCCGAGCCCAACATAGATGGAACTTAAATACTTGTGGCCACCACTAGGTAGCGTTTGGTATGCAGGAATGAGAGGTGGAATGGAATGAACCATTGTGAGGGAATGAAGAAAAAAGTGTTTGGTTGGTCGATGGAATGGAATCGTCCATTCCAAAATGCATTCCATTCCCTCAAAATCATTCCATCCGTCGCCCTATTTTTTTTCCATTCCATTCCCTCTTCACCCTTCATTAACAACACCACAACCACCACCACCACCGTCATCTGCCACCGTCACCCACCTCCGACGCCACGCGCCACGCCGCTTCCACCCACCTCTGTCCCCGCCACCGCCGTCGCCGCCACCCACCGTCACCACTGCCACCTCCGATCATCGCCACCACCCACCTTCGATCATCGTTGCCGCCACCATTGCCACTACCACCTCCGATCACCGCCGTCACTCACTGCCGCCACCGCTATCAACCGCCACCACACACCGCTACCACCTCCGACCACCGTCGTCGCTGCTACCACCTCCGACCACCCCCGCCACCACCATGCCACCGCCACGACTTACCTCTGCCGTCATCATCCACCACCGTTGTCACCATCCGTCGTCTTCTCCACCCACCACCACTTACATCTAGAACCACGCACCATCATCACCCATCGCTGACCACCGTCATCTGATTTTATTTCTTCGTCTTATTGCGCATACCAAACAACAAAAAGTAATTGTTCATTTCATTCACACATAGTAACCAAACAAGACATGGATTGGTAATAATCAATTCCATTACCTCATCCATTCCATTACCTCGTCCATTCCATTCCCCCGTCCATTCCATTAACCTATACCAAACAGACCCCTATAGCACTAGTGATGGTTAACCAATTAAGTAATTAGCTATCTCAAATCAACCCATAACGTCATAAACCAATATTATACCGGTAACCACAATGTCATCTGAGTCTTTGGGTCTTAGGGTTGTAACTTGAATAATTTTGATATGTAAGTCAGATATATACAACACTCGATCATACATCAAAAAAATGTTGATACATATGTCTGTTGCCTATTTCTTGATGTAATAGGGCTAGATATTGTTAGATATGAGTTATGTATGAAAAATAGGCTCATTCGTACGGGTGTAGCACATCCGAACGGATAAGCTGGTCCGCACGAGGTAGGATACGTTCGTACGAACCTAATCTTCTAGTCCGTACGAATGTAACAGTGTATATATAGACGTACGGCTGTTGGTGTGGACTGTAAGGCGAAGCCCTGTCAAATTTGTACCAAAACTGTGAAGTTAATAGAAAACATAGAAAATTGTGAAGTCTTGTGTTTCTACCTATTTCTCATGGATTCCGCACATCAAACTTAGGTTTAGATATCTCCGTGAACATAATCGTCGATTCGACAATCGGACCTACAAGTGGTATCAGAGCAGGAGGCTGACATCTACAGAAACTGCAAGACTTGAACAATTAAAACATTCTTTTGATACATTTTCTTGTTTTCATAGTTTTGACGGTTAAACTGGACTGATTTTTCCAAGGATTGTGAAAAATTCAGCTTTGAACAGCATATTGAAAAATCAGCTTAAAATTCAAATGTTTTCATGCCGAAATTTTCAAAAAAAAAAAAAGAGAAAAACCAGATTTTTCATCATCGTACGGAAGTACTCGTTCGCACGGACTAGGTCACATCCGCACGAACCAAGTACATCTGTACGAAAGTAAATCGTTTTCTGAAAATTTTCATTCGCATGGACGAGATCTACGCTCACACGAAGGTGGTTCATCCGTTTGAATTGTTTCGTCTGCACGAAAGTGATTTCATTTGTTCAAATTTGTTACCTTCACACGAATCAGTCTCATTCGAAGTTGAAACTCTGCAATAGTTTGTTAAGAGATTTCGCATTCTTGTAGATGAGATGAAGAGATCAAATATTGAATATGAAGAAGATTGGTATATGGATAAATTGTTGGAAGAGTTACAAAGTGTTGAATGGGAAACATTTGTTTTGAATCTTCAATCTAATAGAAAAGAATATTCAAGATTGACTTTAGAGAAATTGATAAGAAAATTAGAAGCACATGAACTAGAAGTTGAAAAGATTAAGAATGAAGTCAAAGAATCTACAACAAAGACTTCATGTTCTGAACCAGTGTGCTCCATAGCTAGCTTCTAATAGCTTCACATCAAGTTACTTGAAACGCGTTTTAAAAATATTTTATCAGCAAGAAATACTGGCGAGTTCATTCCATTTTATAAAAAAGACACATCGTTATAACTTTACAGTTTCAAGAGTGATTACAATGTTTATATCTAACCAAAAACTCTAATTACTTATCACTTGACGGATCTGTGACTATGGTCATATCACACATTGGCTACCCTTGTCCAATTGTGAAGGTTATCAAGTAGTGTATACAAAACCCCATAATACCGGCAGTATTTTGTAGAATACAAAGACTTAATCACTGTAACTATAGCTGAAAACATTTAAGGTTTTGTAAAGCATTTTAAATAATGTCTCGCAATAATGTGAGAAAAAGGAGAATGACTCACAAACTGTGAGAAAAAAGAGAATGACTCACAGTAATGTGAGAAAAAGAAGAATGGCTCACATTGTAAACTTATGTTTTTCTATAAGCTTCCTGATGATATTTTCTGATAATTTTCTTGAGTTCCTATTAAAATTATACAATGCACGCGTGTTAGTATAATAACCCAATTCAACTTTATCAATACGTCACGAGACAGAACCCCAACTTAGTTTACAAAGCATAGCCTTTATCAGGCAGCACTTTGGCATCAGTTGCTAGGCTCAAGATCAATCGGACAGAGTATCGAATCAGTGATAAGGGGTTAAAACACTTACAACGGGGCAGAGCTTCGTGATTTTAGGGGTATTATTTCGAGCTTAATATTGAGAGAGAGAAAAGAAATGTGAGCGACTTGAATTGTGGCTGTAACGTTCAATTTATAGGTGATTTCGGAGTCCGTCGTTCCCCGCGACACACATAGTTGTTGCCCATCGCGGGCCGCCACACCCCCTAGCTACGACTAGGGTTGACTAGTCACCTGTAGGCTTGACACGTGGGTGACACGTGTCTTAAGGAGTGTCCGGCAAGGTATAGGTCCGTCGCACCCTGCGAAGGAATTCTTCTTCGTCTATCGCGGGGCGCGACATGCACGTAAATATTATTTTATTCATTTTCAAATTAAATAATGATACGTAGGCTCGATTTTTTCATTACGAAGCGTTTTAGGGCATTTTTGAGGGTTGTTATACATACAGCGGATTCCGGCTCCTCGCGAAAATTATAACGGTGTGATGTTATGTTGGTCTCTCATACACATATATTTACATACATATGTATGTATAATTGAAGGGGTTATATAACTCCCTTTCCACTACACACTCAAGTTATATAACCCCTGTTTCTTATAAATTTTGCCAAAGGTCACATAACCCCACTTATGAGACCTGACCACTACACATGGCCTAAGTAAAAACTTGTATCACCATACACTATTATATATATATATATATATATATATATATATATATATATATATATAGGGTCAGGATTTAGGGAAACGGTGAAAAGTGTGAGTACGGTGAGAACGCTTATAGATCGTCAGATCAAGACAATCTATGGGCTAGATTGGCGCGGTGGCGTTTTCGTAAATAACATCAATTTTATTACTTGGGACATGCTTCATTAAGGGTAAAAGGGTAAACATCGTTCTTAAATAAAATGCCATTAAATATAAAACGCCAACTAAGTACAAAACGCCAAATAATAAAAAAAAATTCTTACGTAGTTTTTTCTGTGTTTTAGTTGGTGTATTTTATCATCTTGGCCTACAAAAACTGTGACAACTCGTGTTTTAGAACCTCTTTGTTATGCTTTGATGTAACTTGTTTGGACATACGTGACTAGTTAATGTACTTGGTTTCAACATAATGTTACGTTTATTATGCTATGTGTTATGTGTTACGTTTATTATGTTATGTGTTATATGTGTAATGTGAATATATATATATATACATACCCGTGGTCGCACAACACTAACCTAGCCGCACAAAATCTGACCAATCGCACAACACCCTCTTTGGGTCGCACATTCCTCACGGCCGTACCTGATGGTGCTCGGCCCAAACCTAACACAACTGAAGCCCAAGTTGGGCCCGATCCTTATAATTTTCGCATAACACTAAGGGGTTGGTGTATAACCCTCATTATCCTCTAAACACAAGAAAACACACAAACCCTAGCTCTCTCTTCTCTCCCTCTTGGTTCAACGGCAGCCCTTCATCTCCTTCGAAGTTTCATTGTCTCCAAGCACTCTTTGTTCACCTCTTGATCCGGTTAGTGTTACACCCTTGTTTGGTTATTTATGATCATTGAGTCGCGTTACGTGTAGATTGTGGTTGCATGACATTAGATGTTAAAGTTGTATGTTTATATAAAATTCTTGATGAACATTCCATGATTCACTGTTAGAAATGATCGAATTAAACTGTTAATGATGATTGTTGACATAGGGATTGTGTTATGATATGTATTTGATCAAGATCATGAAAGTTAGGGTTGATGAGTTTGATCCGGTCCGATTGATTACTTGTGATGTTAATGCTTAAAAGTTTGATGTTGAATGTTGAATGAAACAGTCTTGATATGTGCCGATAGTATTTGTGGTCAGAATAATGTTTTGATTATGTTGTTAGTGGTTGTTAATTGTTAATTAGGGTTCATAAGAGATAATGGAAATCCCTTGACTTGATCGATTAAAGGAACAATTGGAAAACTGTTAATTGTTAATTGTTAATGGGATTAAATAAAAAGGAAACTGACAAATTGTTGAAGCTTATTGCATGATTCTAGGGATTAGATAACTAATCACACAAGTTCCCTAATCGCACAAGATCTAGTCGCACAAGTTAGTTCAGTCGCACAAGATTTGGTGCAACCGTTTAAGCACAGTGTACAACGTAGAAATTGCATTATCGCACAAGACATGTGGATCGCACAAGGCAGTGTCGATCGGCCGAATGAGTATTGGGTTGCATGTTTTGGGCCGGGTATGTTTCTGAGTCGCACAACCCGTTGTGAGTCGCACAAGACTGTGCTAGACGCACAACAGGTTGGGCCGATTATCTTTTGGGCTTCATCTTTTGGATCGCACAAGAGGATTGGGCTTGCATAACCATAACAGCCCAATCACTCGAAGTCGCACAAGTTTGGGTTATGTCTATGAGAACAGTATGCTATTGTTAATATGATCGATGTGTTTGCCATGCTCGTTATGTGTTGTAACTTGTTAGATTATGTGTAAACCTACGTGCACTACTTGAACCTAGACCTGACTTGTATGGTAACCATGTTAGGACGTGGTTGACCCCTAGCAGCTCGATTGACCTTTTTGTTTATCTGCCGAGCTAACCTAAGGTGAGTTCACACTTTCTACAAGGCATGGGATTCCCGGTGGTTTGGGAATGGGTTAAGGAACTAAAAATGAAACCTACATATTCTCCTTGGGTAGAATATGTTCCTCGGTCCTCCTTGGGTAGGACAACCTTTAACTTACTAGACAAAACTCTATCATGAAGTCCCTCGTTTTTATATCGACTTAATCGCCGGGCCAATGGCGAACGGGTCATTAGTTAAATAGCGCTATTAGGTTTGACAAGCCTCACACCGTGCCGCAGAGGACGGGAGTGGACTAATGGATCTGGGCACTTAGTCAATGATGATAGACATTGACGCAGGGCACATAAACATGTCTACAGTTAGTGGTCGATATGGTGACGGGTCTAGTGGTTAACATGGGGTAGCCCCCACTTATTATGGTTTGGGAAACAAGGAACTGATTAACTCGTGGTTTTCGAAGGAACTTATGGTTTTTGAAACAACTTTAAAAATGGATACCAACTGTGAACTCGCTCAACTTTGTTGTTGATTCGTTACTATATGCCTTGCAGGTCTTTAGGTACTTAGACGGAGCTTGCATAGAGGAAGAGGTCGTTGTGGGACATGGACTGTTGAGTTCCATGTTAAACTTTATGAACTTATAACTTATGTTTTGACTTTAAACTTTATGCTTCCACTGATAACTTGAACTTGGTTGATTTCTTTTGGACACCAATTATATTGTGGTTGGTTTTATATTTACTTTAAACACATAGTTCAATATGATTGGTGGTTTGGTCCTGGTCATGTCACGTCTCCTGCAGTGATACTCTGCTGGTGGAATTTAGGGGTGTGACAGATTGGTATCAGAGCCATTGGTTATAGCGAACTTGGTTTTAAAAAGGGAAAAGCTTTTTGACAAAACCAGACTATAACCTGTACAGTGCTCAACGATCCACAACGACGCTTCGTATTGGTGCACATGTCTGTCGACTTCGTCATGTATCGAGTCTTGTAATAAAATTGATAGATCAAGTCACGTTGTACAAGAAAAACGGGAAACAGTCATGAATCATCCAGTCCACACGAACTGACCAGTTCGTGCGAACTGGGTTTACCAGTTCGTGCAAACTGGAGAGTGGTGGTTCATGCGGACTGGATCTACTATATATAGTGAGCTTGAGTCTTTCATTTGTAAGGTTGGTGATTCCGGTAGCAAAGCTCTGCCGAAGTGTCGAACAAGTTGTAATCGCTTTCATATCAATCTAATTGACATTTAACGTGATTCCTAGTGTTAATCAAGCTGCAATGAAGATCGAATCATTGAATTCCGCCTTTGATTTGGTCTAGAACTCTTCTGGTCGACTCATTTGATCGATTCAATGATCCTACAAGTGGTATCAGAGCTCAGGAGGAAGAGTTCTCACCATTTCAGCTTGATTTCATCAAGAACTTCTGATTTCTTCTAACTTCTACTCATTCTTTTACACTGTTTCATCAAATTAACTAAGATTTCACGGTTAAAATTGTCTGATTTTCACATATAACACGTAAGATACTGTTTTAACCAATCCTTGATTGAATCAGAACCTAATTCAACCTAAAAATTGATAAAATCATGAATTTTTGGTCTGAAATCGCGTGAAAAATCCCCAGTTCGTATGAAATGGTTCCAGTTCGCGTGGTTTGACTTCAGGTCGCACGAAAACTCTCGGTTCGCATGACTTGACTTCCAGTTCGCACGTAGTGACCTTCAGTTCACAAGTGGTCCAATTCGCACGAGAAGTTCAGGTCACACGGATTGTCAACAATCCAGTTCGCACGGATTGAAAAGGTTCAGTTCGCACGGATTTAAGAGGTTCAGTTTGCACGGAGTGTTGATCCAGTTCGCACTGATTGAACTCAGGTCGTTTGAAGACCTAGTTCGCACGAATTGGTCTCTAGTTTGTTTGAGTTAAGTCGCATGAAGTGACCAGTCCGTTTGGAAGTGAACCAGGTCGTACGAAGTGGGTTATAAGTCTCCAGGTCGTGTAAAAATTCATCAGTTCGTTTGAACTCAGTTTGTTTGAAACTTCAGTTCGCTTGAACATTGTGCTATTGTGAACCTTCTACACCGAAACATGGAAAACGAGTTTTACAACGCCTTTGCTACTGCCCCAGCTGCTCCAGTTACCGTTGCTGAGACTGTTGGTATCGAAAATGAAATGGGAACTTTTCAAAAGCCTCCAAATCTTATGTACATTGAGGATTTTAAAGGATGACAAGATCGTTTTGAAAACTGGGTGCAAGGAAATAAGTTTGATGCATGGGTTTCAATAAAGAAAGAATATGTTAGACCGAAAGATGATCTTGAAAATGAAAAACCATTAAGTGAATTTACACCGAATGAAAAATTAAGATACACCAGTGAAAAGATGATGATTAGCCTTCTCCAACAAGCAGTAAAAGAAGATACTTTCGTTTTGCTTCAACATGAGGGAACAGCTAGATCAATTTGGTTAGCGTTGATTAAAAAGTTTAAGGGAAGCGCTGATATGATAAAAAATAAACGTGCATTACTAAAAAAATCTTTTGATATGTTTACAGCTTTTGAAGGTGAGACAACTAGGAAGATTATTGAGAGATATTGTCATCTTGTCCAGGAAATGAAAAGATTGGACATCAAGAAAGAAGATGATGAATGGGTTGATAAGTTATCCGATGCGTTACCACAGAATCAATGGGGAACATATCTGTTGATTTTAAAACATAATCGACAATCTGAAGATATGAATTTGTGTAAGTTCATTCAGAAGCTTGAAGAACAAGAATTGGATGTTCAGAAAACTGCTATCATGAAGAATCCGGGAGCTCAACAAGATGTTAGTCTATATTATAGAGGAAGCAAAGTTGAGACTACTCCGAGTCCGAAGATTCAGACTGCTTTCAGTGCTGAAGGTACTTCCGGAACAAATGTTAGCACTACAACTCAGAGTGGTGGATATTCTTCGTCTTATTCAAGTTTTGACCCAAATTTCTCAACACCAAGTCCTCAACAACAGAGTTCAACAAATTTGCAATGCAATGTGACATTAAACATTCAAAATGGTAGAAATTTTTCTCCAGAAACTGCAAAGCAACACATGGCATCTCTTGTTACTGTGTTAGAGTCGTATGAAAGTTTGGTTGCCGGACGAATTGGCAATCCGATGCTCACTAAAGAGGATTATGATCAGATTGATTCTGAGGAACTTGAGTTGATGGACACCAAGTGGTGTTTAGCAAGTGTTTTGAGAAGAGCAGAAAAATTCAAACAAATCACCGGTAGAGATGATCTTCGTGATGCTCCTACATCTCAACTAGGTTTTGATAAATCAAAGGTTACTTGTTTTTGTTGCCGAGAAAAAGGGCATTTTAAACGAGAGTGTACAAACAGAGAAGCAACCGGAAGACAAGATCCGTTTGGAAACAACGATTATCATCGAAAAGCAATTTATCATCAGATTGCTCAACAACCATATCAATAACAACCTTCAAATTCAAATACTATTAAAATTGACGATGGAAAGAAGAGAGCTTGTTATGGTCTGATAGACCAAGAAAATGAAAGAAGTCCAAAAGGTGGTCTGATATACCAAGATGATGAAAGGCTTCCAGAAGGATTCAGTTGGGATAAGTATGATCCTAACAGAACTTGGGAAAAACAATATTTGTTGCTCGAATCTTTGAAGACTCAACCTCAGAAGAAGAATCAGTTAAATCTAAGAATCGTCCTAGAAGACAACCGTTTTTTAAGTCTTCAGGAAGTGATGAAGATACTGATGATGAGGAAGAGTATATTAATAAAGCCAGAAAACAATTGGGTTCTTACAGTTTTAATTTGTTTTTTGCAGATAAAATCGAGATTTTGAAAGAGAAAAAGGCTGCTAGACTGAAGAGAGAATTGGAAGCAAGAAGGGTGGTTGAAGAAGAAATTGAAGCAAGAAGGATTGCTGAAGAAAAGGCAAAAGTTGAAGAGAAACGGACAGAAAAGGTCGAGATTGAAGAGAGTGAAGTAAAGGTAGGATTTGAGAAAGAACCGTTTGTGATTGAAAAGATGGTGGAGAAAATAGTTGAAGTTGAAAAAATTGTTGAAGTCAAGAAAATAGTTGAAGTTGAAAAAATTGTTGAAGTTGAAAAGATGGTAGAGGTTGAGAAACCTTGTACAAAGTGTTTAGTATCTTGCAAAGACTGTGCTGAAAAAGATACAAAGCTTGCTGAATTGGAGAAGCTCAAAGAGAACTTGTTGCACAATGTGAGGAGCATAAAGGAGTCATATGATCTCCTAAGCAGCAAAGTGAACGTGTACAAAGGAGCTTGTGATGAGGATGTTCAGATGAAAAATCTTCTGAAAGCAACAGTTCTTCAAAAGCAAAGAGCAATCAACGGATATATTGAGATGAATGCTGAGCTGAAACAAGAATTGGCAGTAATGAAGATTGAAACCGAAAGAGTGAACAATTTACTGCGAAGTTATCAAAGTTCAGATTATGTTATTGATCGCATCTATCCTACTGTGGCTGCTCATAAGTTTGCAGATGATGAAGAAAATTCTGGTAAGAAAACTGGTTTGAAGTATAACAGAGTGCCAAATCCAATGTGGGACGGCTATACCCCCCGAGATTTTGAAAAGGTGGCTGAAGCACTCAATCTGAATCTGAAATCCAAGTCTGTCAATGGATTACCAGATAATATTGATGTCATCTTCACAGCGTCTGAAACTGATCATGAGTTCGAGTTAATTAAGAAAGTGGTCGATCAGGTGTTAGATAAAGATGAAGAGTCTAAATCTGAAAAGTCGAGTTCATCAGACAGAAGTTCGAGTTCACCAGTCAAAAGGGTTTACAATAAAGATTTTCTGATGTCACAAAATAATTTGAATGACGAAACATTCAAAGTAGCATATACTTTGAATGATTCCGACAAATTATATTATGATGAGGAATTTCCAATAAGAAGTGTTAAAACTGAAATGATCAACAAGGTTTTCAAATTAACAGAAATTAATATTTCTGAAATAAAAGATGTAAATCTTACTGAGAAACCTAAAACATACACTTCAAGAGTTCAACAAAGATTGAACAAGAAAAAGGGTTACAGTTCTGGTTCGAGTTATCGAAAGAAACCAAACCATAATAGTAATTTCAAAAAGAAAGGATTAGGCTTTATTCCACCAGAAAATCATAAAAATAAGAAAACTTATAAACCAAAAACTATATTTGTTTCAGGAGCGAGTTCTGAAGAGGAGAAGGAGAAACCGTTCTGGAGACAGTCAAACAAGGAGTTTCTCGCTGAAAGGAAAAAGAATTTGTTAAAGGAATCTGAGAAGAGGGTTGAAAGAAGGACCTGTTTCAAATGTCAAGAGGTTGGACATATTGCTTGGAATTGCCTAAAGTCCACCAACACAAAACAGGGAGTTTCTTTTAACTCTAAATTGAAAGAAAAATGTGTTGATGAAAAAGAACAACCAATAGAAAAATTTTAAGAGTTCAAAAATTCGACTTTCGAAGTTGGTGAAAGTTCGAAACATTTTTACAAAAGACGAGCAAATCTAAACAAACAAAAATGGGTTGTTAAAAGTTCAGATGATAGTTCTGGCAATGAATCTGACTCGTCAAAGTCAGAGGAGTCACTTGTTGTGAAAAAAGGTGAAAATTCCGTTTCGACGATGGATGATGAAAACTTTCCACCATTGTCAAACGGAAATTTGAAATCAAAAGTAGGTAAGATTGAGATTTCAGATCAATTATTCGCTGGTGAGAAAGAATTTGTTGCTGAAAAGGCTTTTAACGGAAAAGTGTTACATATTTTTGGAAAGATGGCTGATGGGAAGGTGAAGGGCGTGAAAGAGTTTTATGAATCGAAAATTGTTAAACCAAATGAGGATGGTTCACCCATGATTCCTCAGGCATGGGTGAGATTTTTAAGAAGTAAAAACCGGACTTGCCGGAGCTCCCAAGTTGGTAATCGTGGAGCATGAATCGGCATCATTCTTGAAAAATGTTTTTGTGAAAAACTTACAAGTGTTAAATTTTACAAGTGGTAATTGGAAAACAAGGTGATGAATGAAACCCCATGTTTGTGAAATGACAAACAAAACTTATTTTCCGGAAAAACCATTTTGATTGAAACAAACTTAAGTGTTTTGAAATATTAATGGGAAAATAGTTTGTTATCAGGGGGAGTTCTGATTGTTTATGCCAAGAGAATGGAGAATTAAAGCAATTCACATCAGTTTGTCAGTTTACTTTGTACAGTTTATTGCGTTTATTTTTCAAATTTTCCCGGAAAATCAAAATTTGAAACATAATTTTGATTTTAGGGGGAGTAAAAATTTTAGAAATTTTGAAAATTTGAAAAATCCAAAAACATGATAAAATCTAAAATCCAAAAACATCGAAAAATCAAAATGAGTTTTGTTGTGAAAAAGAGGAAATGATAGTGCATCAGTAGACAATCACAGTACGCTAAAGAAATGGAAAGTTAAAATGTGATAAACGGTCTCACTGATGATATGCCAGTAGATTTTTACACGCTTAGTAGATTGTGGTCGAGATATAAACCTAAATATCAAATACTTACTTATTTCGTGGGGAACATCTCTCGGATATATAGGTAACCCCTGAAATCTTGTTTGAAGGACTTTCTATTTCTGACATACTAGGTCTTTGTGCGTGATGATATCTGGGGTATTATAACGGGACTTCTGATTTTGCGGGAGCAATAACCTAGTCCTCGTATAATACTTTGCACAACTTTATTCATAAAGCCCACCCTCAGCATAAAAAATGATGAAACATTGCAAAATGCTAATCATGTGATGTTGAAGAAAAGATTCTCTAAAGGGAACACACCAAAAGACGAGCCATCATCTCTCTGATTTTGCGGAAGCAATAGCCTGAGCTCTCATGGTCTCGCATTTACCCCTTACAGATATTATTAGTGTACATTCACCTGTAAGACTGAATATAGGAGTCTGGATACGGGAGTATATTCTGAGGTGGGACATGCGAATAAGTTTAAGTCCTTAAAACACTTATCTCGTATCTCGAAACAGTTGAACTTTGTGTGAAAATTTAAGTGGATCAGTATACTGACAATCTAAGTGAATCGTTTAGAACTTAAAGTGTTTAAAGCTTAACGGTGCTAGTGATATGTCATAAACTGATATGATCCTCTTACACAAACTCACAAAAATATTGTCTGTAAATATTTATTTACTGCTTTTCATTAAAAATCCAAAAAGTATGTGTTTTAGCATAAAATTTTGAAAAATCAAAAAGATTTTATTTCATCTTATTTTCGACAATTGATGTTGAAAAGCTGATTTTCAAAATTCCGAGTGCTAAACATGATGAACAACAGTGGGTTGGGAGAGTTTGTTTGATATGAAAAATGAAGTTAAAGTTTGAGAAAATCTGAGAAATGTTTTGAAGTTGATTTTGCTGATAGTGAATCAAGGTCATTAATTTGAACTTGATATAACTATTGTTGATGGTTAATGATATATACAAGTGGTTTATAAATCTGTTAAATCTTAACAATTGAGAAATTTATTGTTGGGTAGAGATTTGTGCAGATCCCCGTGTCTGATCCTGTTGCTACGGAAAGCCAGGAGACGTTCTTAAACCTGTGAAAGTGCTATGCCAGATTGCGATCCCGGAACAACTTAAGGGGAGTCTGTTAGCTAAGGGGAGTCTGAAGACGTAAGAGCCAGTTTCTGATCCTGGAACAAAGCTCGAGATAGAAACTGCTGATGCTGATAAACAAGAAGAAGAGAATGAGAGAGATTGAAAGGATGCTTACAGTGTAAGATACTTTGGAAAGAGCGTGAAGACTGATCAAGATTGAAGATTTGACGTACTGAAGACTCGTCAACATCCAAGGGGGAGTCTGTTGGTGTATATGTATGTCGACTTCGTCTTGTATCGAGTCTTGTAATAGAATTGATAGATCAAGTCACGTTGTACAAGAAAAACGGGAAACAGTCATGAATCAGCCAGTCCACTCGAACTGACCAGTTCGTGCGAACTGGGTTTACCAGTTCGTGCGAACTGGAGAGTGGTGGTTCGTGCGGACTGGATCTACTATACATAGTGAGCTTGAGTCTTTCATTTGTAAGGTTGGTGATTCTGGTAGCGAAGCTCTGCCGAAGTGTCGAACAAGTTGTAATCGCTTTCATATCAATCTAATTAACATTTAACGTGATTCCTAGTGTTAATCAAGCTGCAATGAAGATCGAATCATTGAATTCCGCCTTTATTTGGTCTAGAACTCTTCTGATCGACTCATTTGATCGATTCAACGATCCTACACTTCGCTCCATATGCAAGACTCAACACTATAGGTGATATGGTTTGTGTTTGTATTGCCTGCCTGTTAGTTCATGTAGTGTATTGATTATGGCATGCTTGGTCAACATAGTGGCATATTGCTTATTAGCTTTAATGTACCCTCTTGACATACACCTGGTTGTCTGAAACCTTACGTACTCACTCTCTTCTGTCATTCCTTCCGCACTCTTACATCCTCATTCTCATTCTCATTTGTACTCATTGAATGTGAAGATCAAGAGTGGACGTGGAAGAGAACGTGGTGGTGAAATTCGCCTGACGCAGGACCAGTTAATGACCCTGATAGATGCT
This sequence comes from Helianthus tuberosus, assembly GCA_030545235.1. Taxonomy (NCBI): domain Eukaryota; kingdom Viridiplantae; phylum Streptophyta; class Magnoliopsida; order Asterales; family Asteraceae; genus Helianthus; species Helianthus tuberosus. The sequence continues at coordinate 69,417,746 of CM060407.1, forward strand.
CGGGTTACTGAGGCTTTAGCAACCCAATCAGGGGGCCAACCCCTACACACCCAACTTGGCACCTTCAAGGCGTTCTTGGAATGCAAACCTCACACATTCGATGGCACCGAAGGAGCGATAGGTCTCCTACACTGGATCCGAAGGGTCGAATCTGCATTCGAAGAAAATGAGAGCCCTACCAGCAAACGAGTAGAGTATGCTGCTAGCACCTTACAAGGGAAAGCGTTGTCCTGGTGGAACACGCAAGTTCAGATGCTCGGGTTGGCGGACGCAGACGCCACCCCCTGGAGCGACTTCAAGGATTTGATCAAGGAAGAATTATGTCACAAGGACGACATTCTGAAACTTGAAGTGGAATATTATGGTTTGAAGATGGAAGGATCAGAGATCGAGGCGTATACAAAAAGGTCCAACGACTTGGCTGCCTTATATCCTAACTTGTCACAGCCTACCTATAAACGAATCGAGCTATACCTTAGAGGCTTAGTCCCGGAAATTCAAGGTTCAGTAATTGCGGCCAATCCCACCACAATCCAGCAAGTCGTCCGTTTGGCACACCAACTCACCCATCAGGCAGTGGAAGAGGGCAAACTGCCCAAGCGTAACTTTACTACCACAAATGCCTTTGGTAGCAGTAAGCGTATATGGAATAATTACCAAGGTGAGGTTCCTAGCTCTATGCAACAACAAGATTCACAAAAGAAACTCAAGCAGCGTAGGCTGAACGACCACAATCAGGTTGGATACCTAGGAAATAAGCCGAAATGCAACAAGTGCCAACAGCACCACAGCGGGTCATGCGTAAGGAAATGTTGTCAACGGTGCAATAAGAAAGGGCATGGGGCTAGGGATTGCAGGAGCCCGTATCCTGCGAGTCAGAATCGTCAGCAGTAGCAACAAGCTTCTCAGAACCAGCAACAGTAACAACAACAGGGTAACAATATGGGGTGCTTTCAGTGTGGAGCAGAGGGTCACTTTAAAAGAAACTGCCCACTGCTGAATTAGGATCGCAACAACAATAGCAACCACCAGGGCAATGGAAACAACAACAGGGACAACAAGGATGGTAATGGTGCCAGAGGGCGTGAGTTCGTGATTGGGCAAGATGAAGCAGGGAGCAATCCCAACGTTGTGACAGGTAAGCTTCTACTGGATGATTTCTTTGTTTCTGTTTTATTCGATTCGGGTGCCGATACTGGTTATATGTCCTTAAAAGTTAGTCAGATGCTTAAGCGTACCCCAATTCCCTTAGACACCAAGCATGTGGTGGAACTAGCGAACGGTAAAAGTCTTGAGGCCACGCACATAGTTAAGGGTTGTAATCTCGTTTTAGCTTGCCAGACCTTTTCTATCGATCTTATCTCCATCGTTCTTGGTAGCTTCGATATCGTCATTGGGATGGATTGGTTATCCCAACATCGAGCAGAGATTCTTTGCAAGGAGAAAATCGGTCACATTCCTCGTTCTAGTGAGGAACCCCTCGTTATTCATGGAGACAAGAGTGGTGCTATCGTAGGCATCATCTTTTTCCTTAAGGCCCAGAAGTGTTTGCAAAAGGGCCACACTGCTATTCTAGCCCTCGTTACTGACACATCAATGAAGAAAAAGAAGATAGAAGACATTCCGATCGTACACGACTTTCCTGAGGTATTCCCTGAGGAATTACCTGGTCTTCCGCCTCCTTGTCAGGTTAAGATCCAAATCGAGCTAGCTCCTGGAGCAGCGCCTATAGCTCGTGCACCTTATCGTTTAGCCCCATCTGAGATCAGGCTATCATCAGCTAAGGATCCGAGACGAGGACATCTCTAAGATAGCATTCAGGACTCGTTATGGGCACTACGAGTTCCTAGTCATGCCTTTTGGGCTAACAAACGCACCTGCTGTCTTCATGGATCTTATGAACCGAGTGTGCAAACCCTACTTGGATAAGTTCGTTATTGTGTTCATCGACGACATCCTGATTTATTCCAAGAGTCAGGAGGAACACGAGCGTCATCTACGACTCATTTTGGAACTTCTTCGAACAAAACAGCTTATGCTAAGTTCTCGAAATGTGACTTCTGGCTTCGTGAAGTCCATTTCCTAGGCCACGTGGTTAATAAGGATGGGATTCACGTTGATCCATCCAAGGTTGACTCAATCAGGAATTGGCCTGCACCTCGAACACCAACTGAAATCCATCAATTCTTGGGTTTGGTGGGTTACTACAGAAGGTTTATCGAGGACTTCTCAAGGATTGCGCAGCCTCTTACCATTCTTACTCAGAAGGGTGTCACCTACCGTTGAGGTGATGCTTAGGAATCCGCATTTCAGCAGCTGAAGTTGAAGCTTTGTAGCGCTCCTATTCTCTCGTTACCTAAAGGCATAGACGAATTTGTGGTTTATTGTGACGCGTCAATCCAAGGACTAGGTTGTGTGTTGATTCAACGTGAGAAAGTCATTGCTTACGCATCACGCCAACTTAAGGTTCACGAAAAGAACTACACTACTAACGACTTGGAGTTGGGAGCAGTGGTGTTTGCTCTTAAGATATGGAGACATTACTTGTACGGTACCAAGTGCACCATTTACACCGATCACAAGAGTCTCCAGCATATCTTCGACCAGAAGGAGTTGAACATGCGACAGGGACGATGGGTCGAACTTCTTAATGATTATAAATGCGCAATCAGATACCATCCAGGTAAAGCCAATGTTGTGGCTGACGCCCTCAGTCGAAAGGAAACTAAACCTAAGTGTGTACGTGCGTTACAGCTTACCATTCACTCTAGTCTCCCTGCCCAAATTCAGGATGCTCAGGGTGAAGCATTGAAGGAAGAGAACATCAGGGCTGAGTCCCTGCGAGGATTGGAGAAACGGTTAGAACTAAAGGAAGACGATGCCTACTACCTGGCAGGGCGCATTTGGGTTCCATTTTATGGTAATCTACGTGAGCTTGTGATGGATGAAGCTCACAAGTCTCGTTACTCAGTACATCCTGGTTCAGATAAGATGTACCACGATCTCAAGACTACGTACTGGTGGCCCCACATGAAGGCTAACATAGCGACCTATGTTAGTAAATGTTTGACCTGCGCTAGGGTCAAGGTTGAATACCAGAAGCCATCAGGTCTACTTCAGCAACCAGAGATCCCCACATGGAAATAGAAGCAAATTTCCATGGACTTCGTTACTGGCTTACCTAGATCTCAACGAGGAAACGATACCATTTGAGTGATAGTGGATCGATTAACCAAGTCTGCACACTTCCTGGCTATCAAAGAAACGGATAAGTTCTCTACGCTAGCAGACGTCTACTTGAAGGAAGTAGTTTCGAGGCACGGGGTGCCAACCTCCATCATTTCTGATCGAGATCCATGTTTTACCTCTGATTTGTGGCAAATGATGCACAAATCCTTTGGCTCACGTCTAGATATGAGCACAGCTTATCATCCACAGACAGATGGGCAGTCTGAATGCACCATTCAAACTCTTGAAGACATGCCTCGTGCATGTGTAATCGACTTTAGTAACAGCTGGGAAAGCCACCTCCCTTTGGTAGAGTTTTCGTATAACAACAGTTACCACACCAGCATCCAGGCCGCTCCGTTCGAGGCGTTGTATGGACGAAAATGCCGATCACCTTTATGCTGGGCAGAAGTTGGTGACAGCCAAATCATTGTCCCAGAACTCGTCGTCGACACGATAGGGAAGATTTCCCAAATACGACAACGAATGGCGACAACTAGTGACCAGCAGAAAAGCTATGCTGACAAGCGCAGGAAACCACTCGAGTTCCAGGTTGGGGATCGAGTGCTACTTAAAGTCTCATCTTGGAAAGGTGTGGTTCATTTTGACTAACAGGACAAGCTTAATCTAATCCGCGTCATGTTGGACCTTTCGAAATCATTGAGAAAATCGGCAAAGTAGAGTATAGACTGAATCTACCCGAAGAACACAGTAGAGTTCACAACGTATTCCATGTGTCGAATTTGAAGAAGTGTCTATCGGATGAGACCCTCACAGTTCCTTTCAAGGAGCTCGCTATCGACGATCCGTTGCGATTTGTCAATGAACCAGTGGAAATCTTGGACCGGGAGGTCAGGATTCTTGAACGCACCAGGATACCCATTGTTCGAGTTCGTTGGAACTCCCGTCGTGGCCCAGAGTTTACGTGGGAACAAGAATACCAAATTAAACACAAGTATCCCCAGTTGTTCGAGAAAAGTGAAACCACTACTGAGGCTGAAGCTACTGCAGAATTTCAGGACGGAATTCCAAACCAACGGGGGAAGGATGTGACACCCCAGGAAAACACGCAACCTAACTAGCTTCCTCAGTAACTACGTGCTAAATTTCGAGACGAAATTTCTTTCAACTTGGGGATGATGTGACAACTCGTGTTTTAGAACCTCTTTGTTATGCTTTGATGTAACTTGTTTGGACATACGTGACTAGTTAATGTACTTGGTTTCAACAGAATGTTACGTTTATTATGTTATGTGTTATGTGTTACGTTTATTATGTTATGTATTATGTGTGTAATGTGAATATATATATATATATATATACACATACCCGTGGTCGCACAACACTAACCTAGTCGTACAAAATCTGACCGATCGCACGACACCCTCTTTGGGTCGCACATTCCTCACGGCCGCACATGATGGTGCTCGGCCCAAACCCAACACAACTGAAGCCCAAGCTGGGCCCGATCCTTATAATTTTCGCATAACACTAAGGGGTTGGTGTATAACCCTCATTATCCTCTAAACACAAGAAAACACACAAACCCTAGCTCTCTCTTCTCTCCTTCTTGGTTCAACAGCATCCCTTCATCTCCTTCGAAGTTGCATCATCTCTAAGCACTCTTTGTTCACCTCTTGATCTGGTTAGTGTTACACCCTTGTTTGGTTATTTATGATCATTGAGTCGCGTTACGTGTAGATTGTGGTTGCATGACATTAGATGTTAAAGTTGTATGTTTATATAAAATTCTTGATGAACATTCCATGATTCACTGTTAGAAGTGATCGAATTAAACTGTTAATGATGATTGTTGACATAGGGATTGTGTTATGATATATATTTGTTCAAGATCATGAAAGTTAGGGTTGATGAGTTTGATCTGGTCCGATTGATTACTTGTGATGTTAATGCTTAAAAGTTTGATGTTAAATGTTGAATGAAACAGTCTTGATATGTGCCGATAGTATTTGTGGTCAGAATAATGTTTTGATTATGTTGTTAGTGGTTGTTAATTGTTAATTAGGGTTCATAAGAGATAATGGAAATCCCTTGACTTGATCGATTAAAGGAACAATTGGAAAATTGTTAATTGTTAATGGGATTAAATAGAAAGGAAACTGACAAATTGTTGAAGCTGATTGCATGATTCTAGGGATTAGATAACTAATCGCACACGTTCCCTAATCGCACAAGATTTAGTCGCACAAGTTAGTTCAGTCGCACAAGATTTGGTGAAACTGTTTAAGCATAGTGTACAACTTAGAAATTGCATGATCGCACAAGACATGTGGATCGCACAAGACATTGTCGATCGCACAAGTCTTGGGCCACACAAAGGTTTAGGCTATATTTTGTTGTTGGTCCGAACAACCCAAAATTTCAATCGCACAAGTTGTCTGTAGTCGCACAAGTCCATTTGGACCGCACAAGATTAAGTGTTTGTTTAACTGTTTGGGCCGAATGAGTATTGGGTTGCATGTTTTGGGCCGGGTATGTTTCTGAGTCGCACAACCCGTTATGAGTCGCACAAGACTGTGCTGGACGCACAACAGGTTGGGCCGATTATCTTTTGGGCTTCATCTTTTGGATCGCACAAGAGGATTGGGCTTGCACAACCATAACAGCCCAATCACTCGAAGTCGCACAAGTTTGGGTTATGTCTATGAGAACTGTATGCTATTGTTAATATGATCGATGTGTTTTCCATGCTCGTTATGTGTTGTAACTTGTTAGATTATGTGTAAACCTACGTGCACTACTTGAACCTAGACCTGACTTGTATGGTAACCATGTTAGGACGTGGTTGACCCCTAGCAGCTCGATTGACCTTTTTGTTTATCTGCCGAGCTAACCTAAGGTGAGTTCACACTTTCTACAAGGCATGGGATTCCCAGTGGTTTGGGAATGGGTTAAGGAACTAAAAATGAAACCTACATATTCTCCTTGGGTATAATATGTACCTCGGTCCTCCTTGGGTAGGACAACCTTTAACTTACTAGATAAAACTCTATCATGAAGTCCCTCATTTTTATATCGACTTAATCGTCGGGCCAATGGCTAATGGGCCATTAGTTAAATAGTGCTATTAGGTTTGACAAGCCTCACACCGTGCCGCAGAGGACGGGAGTGGACTAATGTATCTGGGCACTTAGTAAATGATGATAGACATTGACGCAGGGCACATAAACATGTCTACAGTCAGTGGTCGATATGGTAACGGGTCTAGTGGTTAACATGGGGTAGCCCCCACTGATTATGGTTTGGGAAACAAGGAACTGATTAACTCGTGGTTTTCGAAGGAACTTATGGTTTTTGAAACAACTTTAAAAATGGATACCAACTGTGAACTTGCTCAACTTTGTTGTTGATTCGTTACTATATGCCTTGCAGGTCTTTTGGTACTTAGACGGAGCTTGCACAGAGGAAGAGGTCGTTGTGGGACATGGACTGTTGAGTTCCATGTTAAACTTTATGAACTTATAACTTATGTTTTGACTTTAAACTTTATGCTTCCGCTAATAACTTGAACTTGGTTGATTTCTTTTGGACACCAATTATAGTGTGGTTGGTTTTATATTTACTTTAAACACATAGTTCAATATGATTGGTGGCTTAGTCCTGGTCATGTCACGTCTCCTGCGGTGATACTCCGCTGGTGGAATTTGGGGGTGTGACAAAAACGCCATTAAGTATAAAACGCCAAACTTGAAAGATGGGACGTGTTACTGACTTAACCGATAAAGCTTAGCAAAACAGTAAATACAAACAGTAACTGAAACGACGGATACTTTATTAATTGCATTTATTATAATGGAACGGGATCTGGAGAGAACGGTGAAAAGTGTGAGAACGGTGAGAACGATCCTGGCCCAACACGTGGCAGGGAGCGCTAATTGTTATGCGGGGGTACGATTGTCATTGTCCACTTCCCGCTAAATAATGGCGTTATGATTCCTTTGCCCAAAAAAATTAAATATAAAAGGCGTTTTCATCTTTATGCTAGTTTTACATGGCGTTTTTTAAAAAAAGTATATTTTTTTTACGAATGGCGTTTATTTTTTAATGGCGTTTTCATCTTTATGCTAGTTTTACATGACGTTTTTTTAAAAAAGTATTTTTTTAACAATGGCGTTTATGTTTTAATGGCGTTTTCATCTTTATGCTAGTTTTACATGGCGTTTTCTTTAAAAAGTATTTTTTTTTACGAATGGCGTTTATGTTTTAATGGCGTTCTATTGATATCCAATAGATATGGCGTTTTTGTGTTTTCTACTTGTTTTAATTTAGTTTTTTAACCCTTTTTTTAATGTTGTTTATGTTTTAAATGGTTACTATTTGTTAATTATTCTAACCATGGCGTTTTCTTTGATTTACACAAATACGATAGAAAATCACACAACCAAACATGTAGATGTAATAATGTAAAGAGTAAAACACAATAGTCAACATTAAAATTTTACAATCCATGGCGTTTAGCTAATCTACAAAATCTTTCATTCTTTGTGCTATTCTCTTGTCTGCTGTGTCAAACATTTCACGTATTTTTTGTCCCCCTAAAGCCAAGAATGTTCTTACATAATTTGTCAATTGTTTTCTGTTTTCATTTTCGCTATGAAGCAGGATTTTTCCAATGTATTTTACCCTTAGTTCATTTAGCTGTCTTTGCTGGAGTTGATTTGGGGCATCTTCTTTTGACAAACCACTTCTCCAACGAGCTATATCCCCCATGTATGTTTCCATATGCCTCATTGCGAAAATCCCACAGTCGAGCACGTTAGACGTTGTCCTCCAATCCACCTGTTGTCTGACAATCTTCGCCTTGCTCATGATCTTATGCTTTGGGTGTTTTTAATACGCAAGTAGTTTGCAAAAGCTCTGTACTGCATTTTCGCATTTTTTTGCATATATTAGTTTGGCGTTTTGTCAACATAGTTCCTATATACAAAGTTTTTAAGATACTTACCAATCTTTCCACCCATCCTTCATACTTGTCCTCAATGCTGACGTCATCCCCTGCACCACTGTTGTCCAATACATCAACTCTTTCGTGTTTTATGTTGAAACAGACAACATAGAAATGTCTTTCCCATATTATTGGCATGAAGATCAGTTCATAATCTTTGATGGTTTTATTTTTCTTGTCTCCTTTGAAACGTGTATTTTTCAGAACAGTTTCCATGTTTCTGTTGAATTCATTGTTTCGTATATTTTCTTCTGTCGTTTTCTTGTATGCCGGAGTATTCTGTAAGATTGAGTACCATATTTTAAACAACAAAACAATGTCCTATTATAATTTTATCAATTAAATATAGCAAAAGAGTTACCAATAGTAATTCTGAGCAGAATAACCTTGAGGGTGATTCTGGAGCCTTTTATCTTTCTTCATAGTTAAGGATATGTGCCCAACATAGAATAATTGAGACGTGTGCTTGAAATCCTGGTTTCATGCTCTCATAAATCACCCTCATGAGAAACTTTTCTCCCATCTTGAACACCTCAGTCCTAAAAACATCATTTGGTGTTTTAGTTATACAAACTCATTCTATTATAATACATGGCGTTTTGATTGTTTTTACATGCATATTTTCAAGTAAACGTTATGAATGGAAAGTTTGGCATTTTATTTTTGAGAGAAGTGTACATACTCATAATCCTCGTATCCAATGAAGATGTATGTGGAAAGGTTATTTTCAGGGTATGTCCTTGGTTCATGTATAACCACTTGCCTCCTTACATAAGGTGACAAACATGCCCTGCTCATTTTTTATCTCTCTTCTCCTCTTCAGCCACATTCTTTTTTTTTTTTTAATATTTTTATCTTCTTCATCATCTTTATTTGCTTTTTCATCAGTACGCAGCTATTCAGGGTTTAAAATTGTATTTTCTTGCATCAGCTCTGTGATGTCTGGAGTGTTGTCCTCATCACCTTTCTCCTGCACATCTGACATGTTTGGCATTTTTGGTGGTGATGTGTTGATGGCGTTTTCATCCTGGGGTATATTGGGTGTCTCTTCCTCTTCAAAACTTTTCAAGAGGTTTTTCCCAGATGTAGATGGTGGCTGCTCATATGGCGTTTTATCAAACACTGCACCTTGTTGGTCAACACTTTTTTTTTACCATATTCCCTTCAGTTTTTTCTAGTTCAGTGTTGAATGCCTGACTGTATTGTGTTTCTGTCGTGGGGATGTTTGGTGTCTTATCAAATACATGCATTTTTGGGGTCTCTTCAGCAGGTTGCAGATGTTTTTTTATTGCTTTAATCAGTTCATCCACCATTCATGAATTATCAAGACCTTCTTTTATATCAATCATTTGTTTTAGATCTTGTCCCGGCAGCTCTAAAATCTCAGCAATATTCCTTTTTAATTATTTTTCCCCATTGTATCTCGAAATGTGATATTCAAGGTCTTGAAATCACAACTCCATCTCTCAATATCGTTTTTGTTTATATCTTCATCTGATGATATAGTATCCTCATCATCATCATATATGGGGGCTGTTGTAGCAGTCGAGGGTTTGGCTTTTTGTTCTCTGGCCATATCCATTTCTCCTTCCCCTTCTTCTTCTCTTTCTCCTTCACCATCCCCTTCACCATTCCCTTCCGACTCCCCTTCCTCTTCTCCTTTTCCTTCTCCTTCATCTTTTCCATTTCCTTCTCATTCTCCTCCTCCTTTTCCTTCATTTTCAACTTCAATGGTGTTTTCATGAACTCTTTCTACTTCAATGGCGTTTTCATCAACCTTTTCCACTTCAATGGCATTTTCAATTCCAGCCATCTCGTTCTCCCTTTTCTCTTCATTTTCATCTCCTCCTTCTCCTTCTTCTTCATTTTCAAATTCTTTGGCGTTTTCATGAACTATTTGCACTTCAATGGCGTTTTCTGTTTCAGCCATCTCCTTTTCCCCTTCTTCTTCATTTTCATCTTCTAGTACCACCTCATTTTCAACCTCAGTTTCATGTGTACCTTCTTCTCTTTCAGCTGGTATTTCTTTGGCGTTTTCATCAACAAATTTTGAGATGTTCTCCAACAATGTCATACATTGTGAGTATTTAATGTGTACCAGGAGGCTGTTTGGGTATTCAGACTTTGACTGTTTTAACAATGTGCTCATTTTTTTGTAACAGTCTTCTAATTCTTTGTATACTCCATCCAATTTATCAGCCATTTCCTGTTATATTAAAAAAAAGGATTTTGTTGATCATGGTGTTTTGTGGTTTTTTTTTAATTTATTATTTGAACAACATACCTCTTCAGGTTCATTGTTTTGTTCTTCTTCATCAGCAAAAATGTTGTCATACTGTGTTACTCCTCTGACAAGAGCATGGTTTCCTGATGTAGAAACTTCAAACATCATTTCACGGCTTTCTCTATCCTCATTCACCATCCTTTGAAGTGGAGTACCGTACTATCCTTAAGTATCACCTCATGATTCCTTTATTCCCAGTTAACGAGGTATGCCCAGTTTGTCATAAGGCGTGTTTGGATTCTTTTAGTGAGCATGCAGTTCATTGTAGAGAGCTCCCGGGGTTCAAATACCGACATGATTTGGTTAGGGATGTCCTTTTTGACATATTCAGGTGCGCTGGTATTTCTGCTAAGAAAGATGCACCCGTTAATTTCTTAACAAACCCGTTGGAAGGGAGATCTACCCTTCGACCAGCCGACAGTCTTGTCTTTAGATGGGTAGGAGGAAAACACGCCTGTGTGGATCTAATAGGGGTTTCCCCGCTTGTGGGCTTAGGGAGTAGTGCTTTCACAATGGGTCAGGCTGCTTTAAAGGCTGCTTCGGGTAAAGTGATCAAGCATGAGAAAGCGTGCCTCGACAACCAGCACGTGTTTATCCCATTTGCTTTTGATACTTTTGGTTTTCTGGCGCCAGAGGCTGTGGACCTACTTAGTCGAGTTCAAAGGGTCATGCATAGTAATGTTATGACCTGTTAGGACCGGAGGCTCTAATGATTGTGCTTGTTTGTATAATTTGAACAAATCAATAGAGATGAACAAAGTTTAAGTGCAACGGAAATGAATAACAAACTTTGTAAGCACAATCAAAGAGGGAAACAATTTTGATAAACTTATGCTTTACAATAAGTCGAAAGATTTACAATACACATCAAAAGATTACAAGCATGCTTACAAACTAAAACTCCCCCTCAGCCTGATACTCCATGGTTGGTTACATAAGATGAAAGGATTGAATTGAGGAGAAGAACTCACTCAAAACGATCAAATGTAACAGTCCAGAGTACTGTTCCATTTATAGACAAACCAAACCACTGAGGCATCTCAGCTGACGTCACCATGAAAGCGACGTCTAACAACCTAACAACCTAACAACCTGTAACTACTGTTCCTATACAAACACTGCTAATCTTAACCATTGACTACAGATGACACACTAAACTATTGCTTTCTCTTTACATCAGTACTTTCCTCAAGGTTGATCAGTACTTGATTGGGTAGTGCTTTGTCATTAGTAGATTGAACAAGCAGTGTTTACTCCTTAGCAGTCTTCAGGGCTTCATCAGTAGTTAGAAGAACAACAGCTGTTGTATACGAACAGTGGATAGAGGACCATCAGATGTTATAATCACTTTCAAGGGAGAAGTCTAGTATAAATAGCCGTTTATTATGAATCCACTGTTGTGAACCAGTTTTGGCTTTCATTATCTGTTCCTCTGGTAGGGTTCAATCCCAACATGACCCCGAGATCTATGGACGTAGTTTTTAAAAGGCTTAGTTTTGCTATTCAAAAAGGTGTAGCGGCGCAGTTGTTGCTCGTTTACCAACTATCTCGATGTAAATTATTAGAAGTAAAAATATTGGTGTGTTGGATCGTCGTGTGACCCTAACGAGTCAATCAGAAGAGTTTATGATCTATTTCAAAGGCGGAATCAGAGAAATAGACTTGATACAACTTAATTCCTCTTAATTATCTTCCTTTTATTGATTTCAAAGCTTTTACAGATCGTTTGACAAACTGGCAGCACCTCAGCTCTGAATGGAAAAAGTTACAAATGAATCAGCAGGTTGGATATTTATAGGGTGAGTAATTTCGCACGGACCTATACAAGCGAAATTACTTTTAAACGAAAATACTAATTTCGTGCGAAATTACCCTTTAACACTCAAAACCTATTTTCCGACCTGCTGAACACTGGTTTATCCTATCTAGACACAAGACTCTATAAAGACGAAGTTAACAGACATCTATGCACCAACAGACTCCCCCTTGGATGTTGACGAAGTCTTTAGGATCAAATCTTCAGTCTTTAGTCTTGATCTATCTTCTTCTCTGTCCAATTTGTCTAACACTGTAAGCATCCTTCAATCTCTATCTTCAAACTCCCATTTGAATGTTGATCCAGAATGTAAATTCCCCCTTTCAATATGCTGGAGCTTGAATTCTGGTTCAATCTTTACACTTTCTTTGCCATGGGGATCTTGTTTCCTGCTTCTCAAGAATATAACATTACAAAGTATTCTCCTTTTTGACTACATTTAAATTTTTATCAGTTTCTAGAAATCCACTTAAGTAACTAGGTCCAAGTTAATGACCCTAGGCACTTAATTTATCTACCAAGTCCAACTTAATGACCTTGGTTGATTCAAGACGAAACAAAAACTAACTTTTGTTCAACATTTTTCAAAACATTTTCCTGAAAATTACAAGTTTCAACTTAATGAACTTGTTTAAACTTTTCATTAACAGGTTTAACAAAATAAGCTCACAACTCATCTTCCAGCTCAGAAACTTCCTGCATCTGCTTCAAACTTCGAATCTGAAGATCAACTTTCCACTTTGGTTTGTCGGAAAAATAAAGCAGAAATGTAAAATCTTTTTGGATTTTGAGTAAAGTTTCTATACTAGAATGCTAAAACAGAAATGAAATCCAGTAAATGTAAACTATTTACAAACATATTTTTTATGAGCGTGTTAGAGAATCATATCAGCTATTCGACAAGTCACAAGTACCGTTAAGCTTTTATTTCATACTCAGAATTAAACAATTCACTTAGATTGTCGATATACTGATCCACTTAAATTCTCACACAAATTTCAATCTATTCAGGATACGAAATAGGTGAATTAAGAACTTAAACTCATTCATGTGTCCCACCTCTTGAATATACTCCCGTATCCAGATCCCAATATTCAGTCTTACAGGTGAGTATACCACAGATGATATCTATAAGAGGTTAAATGCGAGGGCTGTGAGAGCTCAGGCTATTGCTTCCGCAAAATCAGAGAGATGACGGCTTCGACTTTTGGTGTGTCCCCTTTAGAGGATCTTTTCTTCAACAGCACATGATTAGCATTTTTCAATGTTTCATCATTTTTGTACTGAGGGCGGTGCTATATTTCAAGCAATACAGGGACTAGGCCATTGCTTCTGCAAAATCAAAAGTCCCGGGATAATACCCCAGATATCACTGAGTATAAAGACCTAGTATTTCAGAAAGAGGGATCTTTCAAACAAGATTTCAGGGGTTACCTATATATCCAAGTAGTGTTCCCCACGAAATAAGAAAGTTTGAATTTAAGTTTATATCCCGAACAAACCTACTAAATGTGTAAAAACCTATCGGCACATCATCAGCGAGACTGCTTAAGACTTTTTAAACTTTCCATATCTTTAGCATACCGTAACTGTCAAACTGATGTACTATCATTTTCCCTTTATACATAAGCTCTTTTCCAGTTTTCTATTGTTTTTGAATTTTGAAAATATCTCATGTTTTTAGATTTTTGAAATTTTTTGCTGTTTTTGTATTTTCTGAAAATATTAACCTACCTCCCCTAAATACCAAAACAAGTAAAAAATCGACAAACCATTGCAGATTGCTTCTCAACATCATCTACAGTGGTACCTTCATCTACGCCAAGAATCTCCTCCGACACCGATAAAAGCTTCATACCATTCAATTTTAAAAGATATTGAAAACGAGTTTTATCAAACGCTTTGGTATGTAAATTAGCTTTTTGTTCATCAGTGTGGATTTTCTCAATTCGTATCAACTTCTTCTCAAAACAATCTCGGATGAAGTGATGACGAATTTCAATGTGTTTTGTTTTAGCGTGATGAACAGATTTTTAGTGATGTTTATAGCTGCCTCATTATCAACAAAGATAGGGGTGTTAAGAAATTGCAAACCGTAGTCACGCATCTGTTGCTGGATCCACAAGATCTGAGAGCAACAACTGCTATCAGATACATACTCGGCTTCATATGTGGATAAAGCTACAGAGGTCTGCTTCTTGCATTGCCAGGTAACCAATCGTAGTCCGAAAAACTGGCACCCGGCTGTTGTTGACTTAGCGTTAACTTTGCAGCATCCAGAATCAGAATCAGAATACCCTTCGAGCGTGAAATCGCCTTCTCTTGGATACCACAACCCCAGTGATGGAGTTCCTTTTAGGTAGCGTAATATCCGTTTCACAATCACCATATGCGAAGCTCACAGGTTAGACTGAAATCTTGCTGCGAGGCAGGTTGGATACATGATATCGGGTCTTGAAGCTGTCAAATACATCAGCAATCCAATCATGGAATGATACATCGTTTCATCTACCTTCTCTCCGGTGACATCAGGGTTTATCCCATGGTTCGTCGCTAATGGGGTGGAAGCTGGAGTAGTTCCGGACATCCCAAATTTCTCTAAGATATCATGAACATACTTCGTCTGATGTATGGAAATTCCCTTAGGCAGTTGATCAACCTGAAGTCCCAAGAAGAATTTCATCTCACCCATCGATGACATTTCAAATTTTTGCTTCATAACTCTTTCAAAATCTTTGCACAGACTTTCATTTGTTGACCCAAATATGATGTCGTCCACGTATATCTGAACTATCAGAAGATGACCGTCGACTTCTTTAGTGAAGAGAGTGGCATCCACTTTTCCACGGATGAAGCTGTTGGCAAGCAAATGTTGAGACAATGTCTCGTACCAAGCTCTCGGGGCCTGGTGTAAACCATACAACGCTTTATCCAGTAAATAGACCTTGTCTTTGTGGATTGGATCGGTGAAGCCTGGTGGCTGTCCGACATATACCTCCTCTTTTACCTTCCCATAGAGAAACGCCGATTTAACATCTAACTGATAAACTTTAAAAATTTTCCAAGATGCAAATGCTAGGAAGATTCTGATCGCCTCAAGTCTAGCAACCGGAGCATACACTTCAGTGAAATCTATACCCTCTTGCTGACTAAAACCCTGGACTACGAGTCGAGCTTTGTTACGAATAATAACCCCTCGATCATCTCTCTTACACTTGAACACCCACTTGGTGTTTAGCTTCCCGTGACCATCAGGCAAATCTACCAATTTCCACACTCCTAACTTCTCAAACTGACTCAGCTCCTCTTGCATCGCGTTGACCAAATACATGTCTATCATCAGATTCTTGATTATCATTGACTGCCGTCTGATTGTCAAGAGATTGTTGAATATCATCATGTTCTCCAGCATTACTAGGACCTGCTTCATCGTCATTTGAAGCTCAATTTTGACGTCTAGAATACTCAGCTGGAAACCTTTCTTGTGATTCTTCATACTCTCTTAGAATCTCCAACTCGTCAAAGAAATCTGGTTCTTCTTCTAAGTCAAACGAAACCCACAAAGTATCATAATTAAAACGCCATGAGTCACCGGGATTCTGCGGTGACATAGTATAACTCTGACACTCAACATTATGTGCTTCAATAATCCGCTTCAAGCTTGGAACAAAGACTCGCTTTAATGGACTTGAGTAACCCACAAATATTCCTTCAATGCTCTTTGTACCAAACTTTCCAAAAGGCTCTAGAACTGTTCAGGGAGACCCAAACGGTTCTAAATACTTCAGGTTCGGTTTGCGGTTGTTGATCAACTCAAAAAACGTCTTGTTGAATTTCTTCACTGTGAGAACCCGGTTGAGTGTATCGCAAGCGGCTGACACTGCTTCTGCCCAAAAATTGACTGGTAACTTTGAATCAGCAAGCATCGTCCTGCCTATTTCTATTAGTGTCATGTTCTTTCTTTCAGCTACTCCATTTTGCTGTGGAATGTAAGGAGCACTAAATTCTTGCAATATACCTCTCTCATCACAATATTCTTCCATCTTGTTGTTCTTAAACTCTGTACCGTTGTCACTCCTGATTCTTCTGATTCGAGTTTGGTACAAGTTTTCAATTTTTCTGAACAACGTCATCAAACTTTCAAATGTCTAATCTTTTGATTTCAGAAATGATACCCACGAAAATCTCGAGTAATCATCTGTTACTACTAGACAGTAGAGATCACCAGTTATGCTTTTAACGTTCACTGGACCAAAAAGATCCATATGAAGTCTCTCTAACGGTCTTGAGATTGAGTTAACCTTCTTCCCAGAGTGAGATTTCTTCTTTTGCTTCCCTTTGACACAGCTAATGCACTCCCCTTCAAGATGAAAACCTTTCACATGAACACCAATAATTAAGTCGTTATGCACCAGGTGATTCATTTTTCGCAGATGAATATGGCCCATCTTTCGATGCCATAATTGTGATTCATTTTCCGTTGCTCTTGACATAAAAAGTGAGCCTGACCCGTGGTAGTAGTTGCTACACTCATGTCCAACACGTACAGATCATTCACTCTAGGTGCTCACATGATAACCCACTCTTCGGGAACAACAAATCCTGGTTTCAAGATCAAACATTCTTTGTCTGTAAAGTGCGTTGTGTACATACGATCACAAATCTGAGAGATGCTTAGAAGATTGTTTTCAAGCTCGACGATGTAGTTTACTCTTTCAAACGTGACAATACCATTCGATAGAGTTCCTTCACCAACTATTCGACCACCTTGATTGCCTGCAAATCCCACATATCCTCCATTAAACCCTCTAACATCATACAATAGGGTTTTCTTCCCCGTCATGTGCCGAGAAGCTCCACGATACATAATCCAACGTGAAACGGATCTTGGAAGCTCCTGCACATATCACAAATACTTAGTTAGATTTTGATGCCACCCAAGCCTCTTTCGACTCGGGTAACTTGACATTTAGGTGAGTTTTTGCAATGTATAGTGGCGTAAAATTCTTGTCATTCATCTTTAAGCTCTCCTCAGATCCAATCTCAACCTCTTTGTATAAAAAGAAATCATTTTTAGGAGGTTGACCAGATGATTGGTCTTTCTTTGGAACATACTTCTTTTCAGAAGTAGTAGACTCTTGTTTTTCAAGTTTCTCATAGTAATCCACAGGAACATTCATCTTTACCGGAGCGGTAGAAGATGATTGTTTTTCCGTCTCAGAAACCTTTGATTTTGGAGAACTTGATTTCTTTTCAACTGATTTTGGCTTCCATGCTTGTTGAGGCGAAGCAACCCGTTTACAAAATTTGTCAGTTTTAGTTACCACATTCTTTACAGGTTCAGTTTTGCTTTTGATATTATCATTTTCCAAAACTTTCTTCTCAATAATCATTGGAGCTTTGCCTTTTGCATCAGCTTTCTTTTTCTGACTCTCAACAACTTCAGACTTAGGCTTTAAGTTGATGCACTTTCGTGCAATATGTCCAACTTTGTTGCACTTAAAGCATGTACGAGTATCAACTACCCGACTTGTGCCTTCGGTCTGAGGCTGTGAGGTCTTTTCTTCAAAAAACTCTTCATTTGATTTTGAAAAAAATTCAGATTCTTGCTCGGAATGAGAACTCGAGCTTTTTACAAACACCTTTTTCTCAACAAAATTCTTGTTTTGAAAATTCTTTCTTTGATAATTCTTACCACCCTTATAACCACCCGACCATCTGTTTTGATAGTTGTTAGAAAAACGCGGCGGTACAGCAGGTTTCTTATAATAAGACTTATCTTTTTCAAAGTTCAAATGCCTCTCAGAATGTTTCAAACCTTCAATTTCAGACACATCAATTTCAATCAACTTGAACACATTTCTCAATTTACCAACTTTCACATTCTCCAAAGGAAAATCACGATCCGAATACAACTTATCAGATCCCGCCATCTTGTACAACACAAGATTAGGTTCTTCATTTAAGTTGTTTTTGGATTTTGATTTCGGAATATATTTGTCCAAAAAGCATTCATCATTCTCAGTAGTGTCACTTTCAGACTTTAACTTCAGATTGGACACTATCTTCATCGGAAGATGAAGTGAATGTGACATCAACTGTGTCTGGAAGTTTAACTTCATTAACTTCTTCATCATTAACCAACCCTGATTTTTTCTTTGAAAAATTGTTTAAAACTGGTGGTGGAACCTGATGAAATCCAACACCGGTTCCATCAAAGTATACATCTTCGCCTGCTTTGTTCTTTCCAATTGGTTTAGGAACTATATGTTGAAGAACAAACTTGCGGAGTTGTAACTGTTAAGTTTCAACTGGATGCGCTCATTTTCAATTTTAGCTTCTTGAAACTAAAGCTTCAACTTAGCAATTTCATCCAGTTGTTGATTAATTTGCTCTTCTTTAACCCTAAGAACTCCTGTTAGTTGAAGATTCTCTTTGGTTGTCTTACCATTTCTCTCATCAGAATCTTTTACCATTCGTTTTAGCTTCTCAAAATTTTCTGAAAGTTGACGATTTTCATGAATTAATTTTTCGTTTTCTTTCCTAATTCTTTCTACGTCATTTTTATCATTTTTGATTTTCTCAGTTAATTCTTTTAATCGTTCATTTGAAGCTTTTAACATTTTATCACGGTTCAAGATCTGATCTTCAACATCTCTAACTCTTTTTGTCAGTTCTTTGGTCTTTTCACCGTTGAGGTAAGCAAGTGTACCACAAACCTTGCAATTTTTCATGCAATTTTTGTAGTCGCTCTCAGTTTTAGCTTTCTTATCTGACTCATTGATTGCATCATTCTGACTGACCTTGCTTTTAGAATCAGTTCCAGAACCAGAAACTACCTCTAGCTCTTTTGCAGCAAGAACTTTGTCAGCCATCTTCTTCAAATTTTTTGCAGTAAACTCTTGTGACGTATCAATAATCCCGTCATCAACTTTCTTTGTCTGCAGTTCTTTCTCTTTTTCTTTTTCTTCTGCTTTTTCTTTTTCTTTTTCATCAGCTTCTCCTCCTCCCCACCACAATCTCTGATTTCCTTCTTCATGTTCAGCAATCTCTTGAATGATAGTTTTAATACTAATTGAATCTGGATCAACAACATTGTTTCCGTTGAGATCAAGATAACATTCTCTATCAGCATCCCATCTCTTCGCCTGTTTAGCTTCTTTGTATATATGATAAATTCTACTAAACCTGTTCTGAGCTAGCATCTTTCTGTTGATGTATTTCACTTCTTCTATTCTGGAGTCTTTGAAAGGAACAATCTTTGTCACAAACGCATAGCCCACTGCATCTTCTTCTGGTAGCAGTTCGCTCCAATCGAAACCTTCGTCATCATGAATAACAGCAAGAGCTCTGGATTTTTCTTTGGGGGTATCTTCAAGCTGCTTCATTCTAGGTGGTTCATATTTGTTCTGATGATAGATTGCTCTTTTGTAGTAATCTTCATGGAATGGATTTGCAGTATCATCAGCAGGTGCGTTTCGACATTCACGTTTAAAATGTCCCTTTTGTTTACATCTGAAGCACGTGACCTTTGATTTATCAAAACCAAGTTTTGTGGAAGGTCCGCCAATAGAATGTCTACCGGTAATCTCCATGAATCTTTGTGCTCATCTGACTGCACTAGCCATACACCACCTGATATCGATCAACTCCATCTCTTCTAGGTCAATTTGGTCATAATCCTCCTTGGTGAGGTTAGTGTTTCCAATCTTGCCTGCAACAAGGCTCTCATAAGACTCTAACACAGACGCTAAGAACACCATTTGCTGCTTTGCGGATTCTTCACTAAAATTTTGAACATTCTTTAGATCCACAGCAATGTTACATTGAAACAAATTCTTTGGAACTGATTGACTTGAAGTAGTTGACGATGAACCACTATGAAAACCACTGCTTGAACTTTCTTGATTTGATGTGTTAGAACTT
This sequence comes from Helianthus tuberosus, assembly GCA_030545235.1. Lineage (NCBI taxonomy): Eukaryota > Viridiplantae > Streptophyta > Magnoliopsida > Asterales > Asteraceae > Helianthus > Helianthus tuberosus. The sequence goes on from CM060407.1 coordinate 69,437,966, forward strand.
TCAGATGAGAAAGCTGTCTTGGGGGACACAGTCTTCGGGATCATATTTCCACGGTAATACAGTTCAACATTCTGCTGATATGAAGAATTGTTGACTTTGTTCGATTTCCTGATCTCCAAATCATGACTTTCCAATCTTTCGATTAACAAATCAACCGTCAGTTTGGTTGGTTCAACTGTGTTTTTCAACATCAAAGCAAAATACTGCCAGTCTTTATCATCAGGCAGTGAGTCAAACAGTTTGTCAACCAATTCTTCTTGAGTGTACACAATTCCTTGTCTTGCAAGTTCCAGCTTTAAATGTATGAATCTTTCAATCATCTTTGGCACATATTCGTTTTTCAAACATCCAAACAAATCAAATTCTTTTCTTAATAACTTCTTTTTGTTTTTAACAATCTCGGCACTACCCACACATTTCACTCTAAGTATCTCCCATAGATCTTTTGCATTTGTGTACTCAATCAATGATATTATGTCGTCTCTCACAGATTGATGAAGCAATGCAATGCACTTTTGTTCAGCAACAAAACTTTCTACATGATCAGTGCCTTCTAAATTTTCATAATCTGATCTTCTGATATTGAAACCATTCTTCAAGCTTTTCCAGCTTAGATACGCAAACGCTTTTAGCCACTCTTCAAACCTTTTAGCCCATCTATTGTATTCTTCAATTGCCATCAGTTTGGGAGGTTTGTTGTATGTGCCATATGCACTCTCCACACTCAAAGTATCATAAAGAGTTTTCTTTACACTCGGAGCATTTTCATTTGTGTTGTTTTATGTATCATCTCCAGTGTTTCCCGTGAAAGCAAACATGTCACTAAACGGATTCATAAACTCATCCATCTTCACGTATCTGAAACAATCAACAAACACTTAGAAATTTTTTTATTTTTAACAAAACAATTTCAAGTGAAATTAGTTCACGCGAAAATGGAACTCAAACGAAATAACAGCCCACAAACGAAAATAGATTTCAAGTCTTTCACACGAAATAGCTTTCAAACGAAATTACTTCTTCACACGAAATACCCACTCAAACGAAATTAGGTATTTTGAGCGAAATTACCAAGCGAAATATAATTTCAAGCGAAATTAGCTTAGTTTCAAGCGAAATTAAGCCAACTTGGTGCGAAATTAGTAATTTCGTATGAAATCCTCAAGCGAAATATGATTTCGTATGAAATTATGAGCACTTTCAAACGAAATTAGCCACAAATTGTAATTTCGTGCGAAATTACAGTGACAATTTCGAGCGAAATTATGATGACATCATCATTTCGGCCACCATTTTGTCAAATTGATCCGGTTCTTGTTCGAATTTTGGTCCAATTCTCTCAAGGATTCATTAAAACTATGTTTCGCGTGTAATGTGTGAAAATTAATCCATTTTAACCATAAAATCTCGTTTAATTTTGAAAAGAAGGAGTAGAAGTGGTGAAAACAAGCTGAATTGGTATGAACTCTTCTTCCTGTGCTCTGATACCACTTGTTGGATCATCGTGTAACCCTAACGAGTCAATCAGAAGAGTTTATGATCTATTTCAAAGGTGGAATCAGAGAAATAGACTTTAGAAGAAGCCCATAAATCTAGGTATACTATGCACCCAGGAAACAATAAGATGTACCAAGATTTAAGAAAGAACTTTTGGGGGATAGGAATGAAAAAGGATATAGCGCGATATGTTTCTAAATGTCTCACTTGTTCACAAGTTAAGGCAGAACATCAGAAACCTTCATGGTTACTACAACAATTGGAAATGCCTGTATGGAAATGGGAACTCATAACAATGGATTTTGTTACTAAGTTACCCAAGACCAGAAAAGGTAATGATGCGATTTGGGTAATTGTGGATCGATTAACCAAATCAGCTCACTTTCTACCAATGAAAGAAACCTTAATATGGAAAGATTGGCAAAGTTGTATGTAGATGAAGTCGTATCTTTACATGGAGTTCCACTCTCCATTGTTTCGGATAGGGATAGTCGTTTTACTTCGCATTTCTGGAAAAGCTTCCAGCAAGCTATGGGAACTAGACTCAATCTGAGTACTGCATATCATCCACAAACAGACGGACAAAGTAAAAGGATGATCCAAACTCTAGAAGACATGCTCCGAGCATGTGTAATTGATTTTGGTGGTAATTGGGATAACCACCTACCCTTAATTGAATTCTCCTATAATAATAGTTACCATTCAAGCATTGAAACTGCTCCATTTGAAGCACTATATGGACGTAAGTGCAGAACTCCAGTTTGTTGGGCAGAAATAGGAGAAAGTCAATTATCAGGTCCTGAAATAGTGCAAGAAACAACTGATAAGATTACTCAAATCAAGGAAAGACTGAAGATGGCTCGTGATCGTCAGAAGAGTTATGCAGATAATCGGCTTAAGCCACTAGAATTCCAAGTCGGAGACAGAGTACTATTAAAAGTTTCTCCTTAGAAAGGAGTTGTTAGATTTGGTAAGAAAGGAAAGCTAAGTCCAAGATACGTAGGACCATTTCCAGTAATCCAACGTATAGGACCAGTTGCTTATCGTTTACAACTACCAGAAGAGTTAGCTGGAGTACATGATGTATTTCATGTATCCAATCTTAAGAAATGTCTATCAGACGAGTCTTTGGTAGTACCTCTTCGAAACATAGAAGTAAATGAAAAGCTGAAATTTGTTGAGAAACCTCTTCAAATTGAGGATCGAAAAATCAAGTTTCTCAAACATAAACGACTAGTTTTAGTCAAAGTTAGATGGGATTCAAAGAGAGGAGCTGAATATACTTGGGAGCTGGAATCAGAAATGAAGCGAAAGTATCCTCATTTATTCCAGTAAATCTCGAGGACGAGATTTTTATTAAGGTGGGGAGAATGTAACAACTCTCATCAAAAGTCATATTTATTTAATTAAATTGTCCAATAGGAAACCCTAATTGAGAAACCCAAGTGATTCTGCATAATCCCTAAAATTTTCAGAACATTTGGAATCAGGATTAGGGCCCCTAAAACTCAGGGGGGGTAAACCCTATTCGGTAATATCTTAACAGTTCGTTGTCAAAAATTCGAATTAACACGAAACCAACTCAGCAAGCCTACTGGGACACAAGGCTACCCTAGGGTAGATTGGTACCCCAGGCGAGTCGCGACAGGGACGGCAACATCTTCCGCGACACGCCAGAGAAACCAATTTTCAGTATAAATAGAACAGTCTGTTTCATGCAATTGAGTGTTCGTTTGACGTTTAAATTCCAATTGTACGTTGAGTTATAGCATAAACAGTCCCAAAACACACACTGATCACGAAGTGCTGCCACAATCAGGGTAATAACTCGATCGCTATTACGATTCAATGTCCGATCGATTATAACTATCCAACGATTGTTTAAGTGCCGCTCAAATTGAGTTTATACTTTGTTATTCATCGTGATTTCGACTTGAATGTTTAAGTGCTGTTCGAACTCGGACTATACTCTGTCATTCGTTGTGAATCCGCTGAATTGTTAAGTATTGCACTTGTAAATCGTTGTGAGGGTTTAATCTCGTGAATTGTCGTAAATGCTGTATTAGTTATTAACCTGTTTGTATGTGCATTGTTATTTAAATTAGGTTAATCAAGGCTAATCAGTAGGCTTATACTCTGCTCGTTAAATCTACAATGTGAGTCATTCTCTTTTTATCAAATTACTTTCAAAATCATGTTTATTTTCAAAGGTTATAATTACAGTGATTAAGTTTATGTAATCACCAAATTACAGCCGGTATGTGGGGTATTGTGCACATTACTACTGTTGTTATCACTTTAGGTGGGCGAACCTAATTAGTGATATTCGTCACCCTTGGGGCAGCCAATGGGTGATATGACCACAGTCACCGAAATGAGTCGAGTGACAAATACTGTGGGTAGTTGGTTTGATATCAGAAACATTGTAATCTCTCTTAATACTGTGAATTATAACAAATAAGTCGTTTTAGTAAAACTGAATGATTCACTCAGTATTTCCCTGCTGACAAAACCTTTTTCAAACATGTTTCAGGTGATCTGTTGTGAGCAAAGGAAAAGTGCCGTGGAGCACTACAAGCTTAGAAAAGTGGCTCAATGTAAATAAATAAAGAAACATGTTTTGAGAAATAAAGATTTCCCAGTGAAATCACTTTATTGTAAATTATGGGATTTATCCCTATATTATATATATAAACGAGCAGTTTTAATATTAATCGATCCTGTTTAAAAAGACTTCCGCTGTCACTTGATTAGATACCACGGGATTTCCTGCCTCGCGGCTCTGGACCGGGTCAAACCGGGGCCGAGGGCCGTGACAATTGGGTATCCTTCTTTTCGGTCCCATTTTTTCCTATTGCAAGCATCGTTCACCAAGGCAAGCTGTAACAAAATAGATTTTTCAAATGACAGATATTTTTTTGGCGTTTTATTGACACTGATGTGTGTAAAATGAAACATATAAATTACATCAAATGAGGCATAAAACTAACCCTTTTTTAGTACTAATGTTGGAAAAAGTGTGCTTTTGTCTTCCTATTTTATTTTCAGGACCAAATGAGCTTAAATGAACAAAAGGAACAAATATGCAGCAAAATATAACATAAATACAAAGAAAAGGAATAAACGTGGCATGCCCGACCCCTCGACAGCATCTTCCCAAGCAAAAACAAAGAAACAGAAGGCTGACCACGGCCCCGTGCCCAGCGGGGGCATGGCCAGGTCTCTGCAGAAAAGACAAAGTTGTAGAAGCTTCTATTCCCAGCATGGGGGCGTGCCCAGCTCAACACGGGCCGTGGTCAACGCTAAGATTCACAGAATCTAGCAAATCATGATAGTACAGATACGCTTCTGCACACAGGGCCGTGCCCAGCGAACACGGGGGCATGTGGAGCTAATGCAGACAAATTGAAATTAATGAAGAAAGAGAAAGAGGATGGCCACAGGGCCGTGTCCAGCGGACACGGGGGCGTGTCTGGGCTTCTATGTAGGCTATAAATAGGGGTGCTTGGTTCACTTCAAAGGCATCCCTTGGCAAACCACCTCTCTCCCACTTCACCACCACTCCACCACCACTACAACACCCACATCCACCACCATCATCCTCCTTAGAGTGTGTGTAGTAGTCTCGGGATCCAAGATTGATAGTAAGAGTTCTTGACAATCAAAGGCCATGTTTGCCTAAGTCTTTTACATCACTTGGTGAAGACAAGCATTTAGTGTAATACTTTTGATTTTTAATCTTTTCGCACTTTTTATTTGGTTTTGTATTAATGACTTTAATAACTAGTTTCTTATGTTGAAGGTGAAACTTCCTTATCATTTGTCCGTGGTGTCTTGACATTTGTCACACCCCGATATTTCCACATATTACCGGTGGGCCCGGTGGGGAGTATCGTGACGTAGCTGATATCATCATGGTCAAACATACACAGAATAGCACAGCGGAAGTCTTGGAATATAAAATATTATTACAAACTCAAATGTCTGAAAATATCAAAGTATTTATTATAGACGAGCCTGTAATATCAAATCCACAGGTGGATCTTCACAAAATGTATAAAATGAAGTTTAGCAGACTTTAAGGCATCTTTAAGGATTTGCAAGATCCTCTTTTTCGACACCGAGCAACTCCCAGCCTATTACGAGTAGTACTTGCCACTTAGTCTTTTGAAAATACGTCAGTTTTCACTGGTAAATACAATTAACTGACTCTTTTGAAAAGAGTTTATGAAAATTGATTTAAGTGCACAAGGTACAAACCATTTATAACTTGGGACAATCTTTAATAAAATCTTGCATACTGTTTTACATGTTTGTCTTACATATGGGGCCGGTTTGGAAGCCGGTCATGATTAACCGACTCACCACTTATAGAACCCACAAAGGAGTTATCCCCAACATGTGGGTTATATTAGCATTTGCATTTGCATCTGTCAGGTGTATGCCTACACCCCGTGCATAGGTCGTGACCATTTTCAAATGAAATGAGCCGAGGATATGCAGGACACGGTCGTATTAACCCCCAATGTTTATGTTATCAAACAAGACAGATTAAAACGGGTTATGTAAATTTATAAATCACAATCTGATTAAATGATTTCATACCCGACCAAGTGGTATTATTATAATACCGTATCCAAGCCCGTATAAGGGAAAATAAGTTAAAAGTATTTACCTGAGCTAATACTTGATTCACAGCAAAATAATTCAGTCGTATCCAATCTATCTAAATATAGGTAGCTTTTACCGGGTGGCTCTAGTCTGGAGTGATGGTAATATATAACCAATTCAGAATGCTAACGGCCTTATTTAAGTCGTAGACTTAGACCGGCTAGCTTAAAGTATCTAAAGCGGTACGATACGCTAGATTAAGCGATGACCGGAATAGATTGTAATTTAGACACAATGAGTACGAAGACTTGTATAATATGGGTAAACTAAGTACATTCTGGATTTTGAAGTAAAAACGATAAAGTTAAACCCGTTTCGGAAAACTTACGTAAACTAGTCACATAAACCGATCCGAATGCATAGGGCTGTAAACGAACCGAACGTTCAGCGAACAGTTCGTGAACCGTTCGGCGGAAAGTTCGTTTATGTTCGTTTGTTTAGTAAATGAACGAACACGAACAAGAAATTCCGTTCGTTAAGTTAAACGAACGAACATGAACAGAGGTTGCGTTCGTTCGTTTATGTTCGTGAACGTTCGGTAATGTGTTTGTTTATGTTAGTGAGCGTTCGGTAATGAGTTCATTTATGTTTGCTCGTTAATATTTATTTGTTTTAGTTCGTTTAAAGGTTTTTATATGTTGTATTTTGTTTTATTATTTCTATTTTTAAAATTTTGAAACCCTAGTTATCTTATATGCCTCTACAACATCCCTCATTTCACTATTTCAATTTTAGTTCGTGTTAAAGCTTGACACACTCTTAATTTTGTGCTTATCATGTTTTTTTTATAATCACGCCAACTGTGTTCAGATAATTATCTTAAGTGTTTATTTATTTTTTGTCGATTCTTCGTAATGTTTGTGATGAAAACGCAGATTTTATTCTAGAATGAATACTGTGTTCATAAACGCCGTTTGTGTTCATTTATGTTCATGAACATTTGTTAGAGTTCATTAGCATAGGTAAGTGTTCGTGAACAGTTCACGAACATGTTCGTTTCCTTAATGAACAAACACGAACAAGAAATCTCGTTCGGTAAGCGTTCGTGAACAGTTCATGAACAAGCTTGTTCCTTAACGAACGAACACGAACAAGGCCATGTTCGTGTTCGTTTGGTTCGTTTACAGCCCTACGAATGCATAAATGCATAACGGGCAACCAAATGAACTATATACAAGTCCCATATGTTATTATGCTTAGGATGTGTTAATACATCAGTAGGATGTTAACATATATGCCCAAAAAGTATTTAAAACCAAATTAAGTCCCGTAAGGGCATTTTGATCATTTTAATATTTATAAATGAGATTTTATAATAAACTGAGGTTCTGGTCTAAAACATTCTGTAAAAGTATTTATTTTATCACATTACATTAGTAAGATATCATACATATGTGAGGTTTACCATTTATGGCCAAACTATTCCCCGAAAGGGTATTTTGGTCATTTCACATATGCTTTTAAGGATATTTTTGGAAGTCTGAGTTCATGACTTATACCTACTGTAATAATATTAAATTTTATTTAAAAATTCAGTAGGTAACAAGTCTTAGGTGTTAAATATGGTTTTAAACCATACTATGCACCTAATTAGCGTAACAGTCGCTAATTGACGATAATTAAGATATTTATGGAAATCTGAGATTTTGATCAGTTTCAAATGCTCTAAATATTTTATTTAATGTATAATATCAGTAGAAAAAGGTTTGGCATTCAAATCATATGTTAATCTCATTTTATGCATAAAAAGGGTATTATCATCATTTACCGAATTACACAAGAACTCCATGATATGATCAGATTATAATCTGATAAAAAATTCCAAAAATCCCTAAAAATAATATCTTAATAGTAGGTAATGAGTTTTGGGTCAAAACTTATGTTTAAACATGACTTATGCAAGATAGCGTAATTAAATTAATAAAAAGCTTCAATTTACGATATCGAGCATAACTTCTGTTCGAGACCAAGAACAGATGTAAAATTTTTGGGACATACTTATATATCAGTAACAAAGGTTTTTGTCCTCTCACATTTTTAAAAATCTCGTCCATATGTCATAAGGGCATAACGGGCATTTATAAGCATAATAACGGACATGAGCATATAATTCAAATTGCTAATGACCAGGTAATATAACCTCAGAGGGTTATACTACAACATAATACGGTCCTAATGGAAGCTTAAAACCTAAAGGATTTAAGCTTAACTGGGTCAGAACTGAAAGTCAAAGCAAAAGTCAAGCTTTTACGACTTTCGGTTGCGAACAGTCCCTAAACTCATAATTGTCGGGTTGAACATGCTTAGACATGTTCTAATAATAATTACCAAGTTATTAGAGTGTTAAAATATAATTTATAACCTCTGCATCATTGGTTTTAATTATTATTTATAATTCTGCCAAGTTTAACTTTTTAACTAAATGGTTTGACCCAACAATTAACTAAGCAAACGAAAGAATTAGGGGATGCCATTTTAAGGGTTAATCACCTACCTAGCTATGGTCACATAACCACATTCATCTCAAACAGTGGCTGGACCATTTGAGTTTAAACCGAAGGTCAAATTTAATTTACGATAACTTGACTTTTCGGTTTTTAAATTATGAAACTGAACTAATGAGGGGGCTAAGACATTTACAAAGGGTCCTAGCAATCTTTTCTACTAAAATAAATTCCCTTTTCATATCAGGAGCTCCAGATTTGAGAGATATAGGAAAAGAATGAGATGTGCAAAAGAAATGGATGAACTTACATCCTATTTATAGGTTTTGGGTGGATCTTGAGATCATTCCAGGTGTTTGGAGGGTCCCTAGGATGATGACAAGTGCCTAAATACGTGTCTTAATTCAGTTTGCAGCCCATAGATTCGAAACAAATGAAATGGGCTGTTTGTTTGAGCTGTAAGAAAAAAATTATGGAGCTGGCATGGGCCTCGCGGCCCGCGTAGAATGATGCCCAGGCCTACGCGGCCCGCCAAGGGGTGCGGCCCAGGTAAGAAGTTGGGCAGTTGACAGAATAGGTCCCTGTGTTTCATAAGTGCCTCTTTAAACTTTATTTCTTGTCATTTTTGGCACCAATACCTCATATAAACATATATTTTGTTATATAAGGTACAATATCATTGGTGATCAATCTTAGGCACGCCAGGGAGTACGATCAAGCATTGCGGAGTTCCCGGTTCCTTTAAAAGGTCACTCGAAGCATAGTTTCGCGTGTTTAACGCTTTTAGTCTTTTTTAACGCACAAAGTTGTGTGTCATATCATTTATTGATATCAAAGCCTTCCTTGGCCCATAATAATCATTCCCATGTGTATGACCAAACATTACAATGCTACAGTTGGTTAAACGGTCACTCAAAGGTGTAGTTTTAGACGTTGACGCTTTTGATCCCTTTAACGCACAAACATGCGCGTATCATTATTTAATAGCATCAAAGCCCTATGTAGCCCACATTAACATTATTGAGAGTATGATTGCACAACATAATTCTTCGGGTTCGTTAAAAGGTCATTCAGAGGTATAATTAAACAAGTTGACGCTTTTAACCCCTCTAACTTGCAAACTTGCGCGTAACTTCACTTATTGGCATAAAAGCCTTGAATAGCCAATATTAGGCATTCCCGAGAATATGATCAAACATTATGAAGCTCTCGGTTTATTAAAAGGTCACTCAGAGGTAAGAATTAACATGTTGACACTTTTAACCCTTCGTCGCGCAAACTTTCAAATAATTACGCAAACGGCTCCTCTCGCCCAACAAGTGGCTCATTTGAGAATACGGACACCGTATAAGGTCACTCAGAGGCCTAGTTTGAGCATGTTGGCACTTTCAGTCCTTCTATAATCAAGGTTTTTGATTTTGACGAAAATAGTCCCTCATAGTCAATGTTTGACTTTATTAAGGTTCATTACACGTGTCAGCACATCATTGTACATGATTTTTACGAGGTGTTACATCCTCACCCCCTAAAAGAAATCTCGACCCCGAGATTTGCTCAACAAGATGGAAGTACTTTCTGTCGTATAATGGACTTAACTTCCACAGTAAATTAGGGACCTTTAGGGGCATTCCAATTGACCTATTCAATAGGTACATGCTTCTTTTCGGAGCTTCTTAACCTGTCGATCCTTGATCGATATAGGTCTTTCAATAAACCTCAGGCTTTCATCAATCTATACGTCTTTATGAGACATTGCTAGCGATTTATCAGCTAGGCATTTCTTTAAGTTAAAGATGTGGAATACATTGTGAGTTCCACTAAGCTCCTTAGGCAAGTTTAGCTTATAAGCTATACTGCCGACACATTCAATGATCTCGAATGGTCCTATATATCCAGGGCTTGACTTGCCCTTTATACTGAAACATATCATACTCTTCCATATTGGTATTTTCAATAGAGTCTTGTTCCCTACTTGGAACTTTAAGAGATCTGTGCCTTTCTTTCGCATCGCTCCTTTTGCCGATTACTGGCATCTTTAAGATGACTACGGATTCATAATATCTTATCCGTCGTCTTTTAGGACAATCACAGATTCTGATAATTGGGATTTCCCAACTCCTGCCCAACAAACGGGCGTTGAGACATTCTCCCATACAAGTTCTCTATTGGAGTAGCCTTGATGCTTATATAATGTTATTGGTTATAGGAAAACTTAATTAGGATGAGATAGTCATTCCAACTACTACCCGAATCAATCTTAAGGAATTAACTACCCTCATGGTTAGTCGAACAAATCAACGATCCTGGGCAGCTAATAACGATTCTTAATCGTTTCCTAGTTAGATTGTAGTAATCAATGCACAAGCGTATTGCATCGTGCTTTCCTTTATCAACAATAATTGGAGCTCCTAAGATGATGAGTTAGGCTGTACAAGCCTTTCTTTAAGAACTCATATGGTTAGCTCTCAGTTCTTCCATTTCCGTTGATGCTAACCGATATAGAGCTTCTGTAACAGATACAGCTCCTAATAGGATGTCAATCCTAATTCCACCTTTCCTCTCAGAAGGTAAACGGGGTTGTCTTATGGAGAAGAAATCAAGTTATCCAAATATGATAGAGGTAGCTTCAATCTCCGACCTTGGTTCACTTACCGCCACTTATGCCATGTAAATGACACATCTGTTTCACGAGTGCACGGATGCCTTAAATAGAGATGCCTACTTAGGCATTTCTATTACAGATATCTTCTTTGAATACCACTAGCTGAGTTTAGTACAATATGACCATTGGTATATCTTAGTGGTTCCATGCATTAAACCTCCATACTGATCAGGCATGGAAGCAATCTATGGGACACACTAGGATACGCCAATCTCATATGGCGCTTTTGTCAAACATAGTTGGCACTCGCAGTTGATAGAAATCAACGAGAAAATAATTAAAATAACATATATTGTCGTACTCTATTCGAAGAAAGAGTACTCTTAGATTTTCAGAAAGATTCATCGTCGATAATAGAAGAATCGGTTACTATGGTTTCCTTGGTAAGTTATATCTTGTGGGTAATATAAAAGTTTGCTAAGCTTATGGTCAATGAAGACATATTATTTCCTGTATTAAGACAGGACGCTTAGCAGAAATTATCATTAGTAAATGATAAGGAATGTGCTTGATGACATCATGTACTGCCTCTTGGCATTCATCAGGTGAGTTCAGGCATTTCTTTTCTTAGCCTTTCCAGGCTTAGGCGCACCTTCTTTGGCAGCTTTATGGCATCTAGTTCTGATGTGGCCTTTCTCACCACAGCCGTAACAGACTGCATTCTTTATGTCCCTACATTCATGGGACTGATGACCAGTTCCTTTGTAGATGCCACACTGCTTTGGTCTTTGATCTATTCCACACTGTCCCGAGTGTCTTTTATAGCCGTTCTTACATACAGGCTTCTTACTGAACTTTTGTTGGTTCTTATTAAGCCCGTACTTGCTCTTTTTCTTAGATTTCTGGGAGTTATCCTCCTCCTTTGGTTCATCCTTCACATTCGAAGTGTGAACAAAGCTCTTTTCATGAGCAATTGAATGTGGTTTTGAATGGGATTTGGAGCGAGTAGTACTCGGCTCTTTGAACTGTTTTATGACCTTTTCCATGGCCTTTCCAACTGCTGCGTCAACCACAGCTTGGAGATTAACTCCATTAATATTGAGCTTTACGTTTGTAGCATTAGTAGCTTTTGTCGCATTAATAGCATCGCGACTGTTGTCTACCTCATCCGAGTTTGCCATACTCGAAGCTTGGTACTAACCACCACATTAAACAATTGTTAGTCATCATCCTGATGACCTGACATAGATTAGCCACGGCATCCATAAACCGTATAGGCTATTATGTTCCAAACATTCCTAATGAATGTTATTTGAATGTATATCCATTACATTTATCCTAGGTCACAAAAGGACCATCAATGGCATTTAAGGTTTGGAGCAAGTCCAATACCTGCTTGACAGGGGATCATAGTGTCACAACTATCTTTGTCACAAGAACGAATATGAATAGCTTGAAGGCTAGCCTTATGTAACACCTCAGAAAAACCCGTCCAATATAATAAAGACACGTGTCATGGAAGGTAAACGTGTTATAAACCCGGATCAAGTTGAAAGATATCTGAAGGGATTAAAGGTGTCAACATGTTAAAATTATTACCTCTGAATGACCTTTCTATTAATTCCAAACCTTAATACATTTTTATAAACATCTGATATAGATTCAAATCCGGTTAACTAATGTGATAAATAATTCAAATTGCAAAGAGTGGAATCCTATGTCCATTTACGACAAAACTTCATTTAAAAAGCATTCTTCAAAGTCCAAGAACATGTAAGTGCATGGCATCACATGCAAGGGCACACAAGGTCTGAATACATGGTCCACTTTGCTGGAAAATGACATGAGATTCGAACTTATGAGATTGCATGGTCAAAATCTAAAAGTTCACAAAATTTTTGTCTTCTGACCAAGTCTTACTGACCGCAAAGAGGCCACCTTACAGACCGTAAGGTGGCTGATCTGGGCGATAAAGATTAAAAAGCGGAAAGGACCGTAAGGCCCTTATGTTACGGTCCGTAAGACCTGTAACTGGGCAGAAAAATGGACAGTTGCTTGTTCAGCCGGTTCCACCACCTTAGGAGCATGGTTTTCGAATTCAAGGACTGAGCCAATAGTTTTTCATGCATAGGGGACACTTGGATTCTTCAGGGATAAATAGTAGACTTGTGTGGAATGATCTCATGCAATGTAAATCACTATATAAAGAAACCATGTTGCAACTCTTGAACTTACTCATTTGGAATCCTTTCAAACCTTTCTCTGGAGCTCTCTGGACTTCAAGCAACCTTCCATCGGTTCCTAATTCGTGATAAGGACCATTGTGAGTGTTCTTAGCCTCCTTAGTTCATGTTTTATTAGCTTAATGACCAAAAGTCAAACTTATCATAATTAAGCTTTGACTTAGTGATTTATCACTAATGGTCCAGTCATTAGTCAAATTGAAAATGGCTATGAGTTGGTAATTATATGGGTAATAAACCCTTAAAAGGGTACCCTCTGATTTCCACTCTAACTAGGTCAATTGTCGGGTCAAACTTAATTATAAAAAGTCAACAGAAAGCTATTTTACAAATAAATTCATAATTAGCAATGTAGAAGCTATGAAACCTGTTTTAACACTTATATAACTTGGAAATTAATGTAAGAACATGTCTAAGCATGTTCAACCCAACAATTTTGAGTATAGGCTCGGTTCGGAATCAAAAGTCGCAAAAGTAGACTTTTGCTTTGACTTTCAGTTCTGACCCGATTTAGCTTAGTTTAAACATGCCTTAGAGTTCCATCAGGACCAGGTTATAGGTTAGCATAACCCTCTGAGGTTATACAACTTGGTTCCTAATTAATCCGATTCATTTGCATGTTTTCGTTAATTACTTAAATGTTGACCATTATGCCCTTTTGACCTTAAAACGAGATTTTTGAAAATGTGAGAGGACAAAAACCTTTATTACTAATTTATAAACATGTCCTAAAAATTTGACATCAGTTTGAGGTCTAAATTAGGAGTTGTGCTTAATATCGTAATTTGAAAGCTTTTTATCAATTAAACGGCATTATTAGCATAAAGCCTATCTAAACCCAAATTTTGACACCAAAATTTTAACCCACTGACGTAATATAATATTTTGGGATTTTTGAATATTTTTATTTATTTTTAAACTGATCATGACATAGGGTTCTTGCTTTAATTCGGTAATTGTCGGTTATACCCTTTTTGCTAATAAAATGAGTTTTACATAACATTTTGATACCAAACTTTTTGCTACTGATTTTATATGATAAATAAAATATTTTGAACTTTATAAACTGATCAAAAACTTAGATTTCCTATTATAACCTGAAAATCGCTTAAAACCGACTTTTACGCGTTTTAAACGCATAATATGGGTTAAAACTATTTTTTGGAATATAAGACCTAATACCTACTGATGTTTTAAGTAAATTTTTATATTTTAACAGTAAGATAAAGTTGTAAACTCAGATTTCCAATTTTGACCCTTAAGGCTTATGTGAAATGACCAAAATGCCCCTACGGTGCATAGTTTGGTTATAAATGGTAAATTTTACATATATGCAATACCCTACTGATATAACTTATTAAATTAAATATTTTCACAGATCATTTAGGACCAAAACCTTAGATTAATATTTAACCTCTTTTATAACCCTTAAAATGACCAAAATACCCCTACGGGGCTTAAATTGATTTTAAATCCGTTTTGGGCATAATGGAAGGTATCCTACTGATATCATAACATATTTAAGGCATATTAACTTAGGAAACCTATTCATGACTCATTTGGTTACCCATTATGCATTTATCGCGTTCGGTACGGTTTATGTAACTAGTTTGCATAAATTAACCGAAACGGGTCAAACCTTATCATTTTCACTTCAAAATTCAGAATGTGTTTAGTTTACCCATATTATACAAGTCTTCATACTTGTCGGGTCTAAACTACACTCTAATCCTGTCTTCGCTTAATCCGTTTTGAACCGTATACCGTTCTTTAAAACTAACGGGTCTAAGTTTGAACTTAAGTAAGACCCGTTAGGAATCTAATAGGTTATTAAAACATTCGTTCCAGATTTAGGAGCCCAGTAAAAGATAGTTGCACTTGCTTATTTGTACGTCTGGGATAAATTTGTACAATTTGCTCAGGTAAATACTCTTAACTTATTTTCCCTTATACGGGCATCGGATACGGTATTATATTATTACCGCTTGGTCGGTTGTGTAGTTATATAAATCGAATTGTGATTAATATAATTTCATAACCCGTTTTAATCTGTTTTGTTTGGTATATGGCCTTTGGGGGGGTTAATAACCATGTCCTGGATATCCTCGGCTCATTCATTGAAATGGCCATGACTTAAGCACGGGGTGTAGGCATACACCTGACAGTTGCGTATGTAGAAAAGTATCCCACAATAAGGTATTCCTTGTGGGCATTATACTTGTGGTGTGTCAGTTAATCTTGTCCGGCTCTTCTAACTGGCCCTGACAGACGACAAACATTTAAAATTGTATACAAGATTATTTTTATAATAATTGTCCCAAGTTATAAAAGATATTTTGTGCCTTGTGCATTCAAATCAATTTTCTTAAACATTTTCAAAAATGAGTTGGTTAATTGTATTTACCAGTGAAAACTGACGTATTTTCCCAAAAAGGTTAAGTGCAGGTACTAGACGGAATAGGCTGGCTACTCCTGAGTGAATAAATAAAAGTCTTGCAAGCTTTCTCACTTAAAAGTCTGTTGAACAATTATTTTGTAATGATTTTATCTTTCGATATTACTTCTAATTCGGTTTGTAATGATTTTATCTTTCGATTTCCGCTGTGTAATAAACTGTGATAAATTGTCTATGATGATATCAACTACGTCACGATACTCCCCACCGGGCCCACCGGTAATACGTGGAAATATCGGGGTGTGACAGGTTGGTATCAGAGCCAACATTGAGTGAATTAAACACTAGCCTTTTGTGTTTAATCTCAATGACACAGTTTGCACATTCCTCGACTTCCGAGTCTAGACAAAGAACTTAGGACTAATCCTAATTCATTTTATTTTGTCCTTTATTGTTTTTCCTTTGTTGTTTCTTTTGTTTGTTTTGACAGGTTCAACAAAATGCCACCAAGGTTTCAAAGAGGAGGAAGAGGCAAGGGGCCATTCAACGCCCCCAACGATCACGAGGCCGGACCTTCCCACCGGCGAACTCCGTCTGTTACAATGAGCACCCGTTCTCAAGAAGACTGGAGGACCTATTTGGAGCCCGTGAGGTGATCTGTCTCGCTAAGTTCATCACCCTCGTACCATCATTCCTCTAGGCCGCAATCGGAGAACGAGCCCGAAGACTCACACCACTATTTCTTGCCGTTGCGGCGGTCAACCTCACATCGGGCCTTCCAGGACCCGACCCCGTACTTCCAGAGCCGGTTTAACCCGGCAAACCAGATTGAAGAACCATTGGGTCATAACCCATTGGGCCCCGAAGACCATTTTCCTGAGGCGCACGACATGGGTATGGATGATGACCCGGATCCCGTCGATCCACCATCTGGGACACCTACTAACCCCATCGAGATTTCGGACGGGTCGTCCTTTCATGGATCACCTTATCGTGGTCCAGATAGTTATGAGGCAAGGTTTGCCCAATACGACTGGGTGTTTACTCCCAGTTACCACTCATCGCAGCAGCAGCAGGATCCCTTGGAGGATTCACGTTTTGTAGCGGTCACTCCACCGCCACCACCACCAGTGCAGCAACCGCCTCCGGAGCCACCGAGACGTAGGAGATCAGGAGCACGGATGTCCGTGCGAGGGGGATTCCATTTTAGCACCCCTCAGCATTCAAGTGGCAGTCATTACCCGCCACTATATGAAGACCCACAGATGGGTGGGCCTTCGAACCCTGTTTCTGAGGTGGAGTCTGCGCCAGTCGCACCCCCACCAGTGGGTTATGATAACCCAATTCCTACATACGCCGGTGTAGCGGCGTATAACCCTTTCGAGCAGCCAGCCCATACTAACTACAACTACGGCGAAGTTGACCCACACCTTGTAGCGGCGCTCTTCATCCCGAGGGGCCCTATGGAGTCCCATATCAGACTGGGTACCCGGCCTATGGGTACCAATACCCGCCACCTCCTCAACCTCAGCAGAATCAGCAGCCACCGCAGTCGCCACTGATACCGCCACCGCAACAACAGGAGATTCTTCAAAGGTTGAGCCAGGTGGAGCGGGAGGTTCAAGAGGAGCGTAGAAGCCACCGGGGATTTCTTAAAGGTTTGGCAAGCTTAATCAAAGGAAAGAGCAGAAGGGATCATTGAGATTCCTTGTTTGTTTGTTTGTTTTTTTTTAATTTTCAATGTAGTCCCTGCGTGGACATCTATTTCTGTATCCAGTCCCTGCGAGGACTTGTAGTTTCAGTATTAGCCCATGCGTGGGAAAGTTGTTTCTGTTAAAGTCCCGTTTAGGGCATTTATGTACTCTTTTTATTTAATTATGGAATGTGTTGAATTTAAAATTTCAATTATCATTATATGAATAGATATAATATATAAAATAAAACAAAATATCATTCCTTTTAAATTAATTCTACCATTAAAAAGAAAAGAAAATCTTGAAGGCAAAACCTAGCCATGTGTCATTTTAAGACAGGGCCATGATGGTAGTTCCTTGTAAGATTCAAAATCCTTGTTAACATCTGAAAGCATGTTAACACTCCTGGAAAATGTGATTCGATAAAATCATATAAGTCATCCTTATATTGGATCCTTCCAATTTCCTTTTTTTTAAACATCCATTAGTAATGTAATGCCTACGGGCCATAATCATTGTCATATAAGACAAAAGACAGTTGTAGTCTATAAACTCCCTGTCAAGAAAGGTAATGAACTATGATTCAATGCCTTAAAGCCTCGATCATATAAGATCATGGCTTGTAGTTTAAATTGTCCCTGTGACTTGGCCTTTTGTGCCATTATAATATATTAATAAATTATGACTGAGGATGATTATAATGAAAAATCCTGAATGAATATGCTTAATTAATTAACCAATATGGTTTATTAATACCATGGTTAATAAAATTATCAAGATGACAATTCTAATATGGACTTCTGAATAAATTATTGTCATTATCTTATATAGCAATCAAGCTACATGGCTGGGTCAGACGACGTGAACAGTCACCCGAGGGAGAATCATGACACTTCCAGAGTTAACGTAGCGGGCACGGAATTGCAGTCATTAATAGATAATGTCGTTACTCAAGCTCTTAACAGACCATTTAATGAATCAAGTGAAACTCGCGTTAGAACTCAGTCTGTACCTCATTCAAAACCACCCTCCAGAACTCATACAGCTCGCAAGAGTGATTCTCATCACTCATCAAATCAGAGGAGTGTTCCATCTAGGAAAGTTGTGCTCAATTAAGAGCCACGTGTTAAAGGCTGTTCTTATAAGTATTTTGTCTCCTGCAAGCCTAGAGACTTTACAGGGGAGAACGGAACCGTTGATTGTATGACCTGGCTCGATGAGATGGATACAGTGGTTGACATTAGTGGTTGTGCAGAGCAGGACGTTGTGAAGTTTGTGTCACAATCGTTTAAGGGAGAAGCTCTAGCTTGGTGGAGGTCACTGATTCAAGCTACAGGAAAGATCCACTTATAAAGCATGTCTTGGGAGCAGTTTGTTGCTCTAATCAAAGAAAATTTATGTCCTCAACACGAAGTTGAGAAGATCGAGGCTGACTTTCTGACATTGGCTATGAATAATTTAGACTGTGAGGCGTATCTCACAAGTTTTAACATTATGTCACGATTGGTTCCTTACTTGGTGACACCGGAACCAAAGCGTATAGCCCGTTTCATTGGGGGTTTAGCCCCGGAGATCAAAGCTAGTGTGAAGGCATCAAGACCTACTACCTTTAGGTCAGTGGCTGATTTATCATTGTCTCTTACCCTCGACGCGGTCAGACTGAGATCGCTTAAGAATTCTGAAGAAGGAAAAAGGAAACGTGAGGATGATAATCACGTCATTCTGACAAGAAGCATAGGGGCAACTCAGACCACAAGAAAAATTCTGGGTCTAACAAGAGTAACTAGCAAATGGATGAGAAGCCTAAATGCAAAACCTGCCAGAAACGTCATTTCGGAAAATGCAGGTTTGAATCAAAGTCACAATCGAAGTCGATTGGTTGTGGGATCTACAAGTCCAAAGAACACAAGACTTTGGATTGCAAGAAGTTGAAGGATGCGACCTGTTATGGTTGCAACGAGAAGGGGCATATTAAGATAAACTGCCCGAAATATGCGAAGAAACCTGAAGAAGGTAAAAAGACCAATGCTAGGGTCTTTCAAATGAGTGCACGGGAAGTAGTTCAGGATGACAACGTGATAACAGGTACCTTCCTTATAAATGATGTTTATGCAAGGGTATTGTTTGATTCGGGTGCAGATAAGTCGTTTGTAGATGATAAATTTTGTAAGTTATTAAACCTGCCCGTTAGAACCTTAAGTATAAAATATGAGGTAGAATTGGCTGATGGTACCATAGAAACTGCTTCAACCGTGTTAGATGGATGTTTCATATCCATTAGGAACCACTCTTTTCCAATGTCTTTGCTTCCTTTGAAACTAGCTGGATTCGACATAGTAATAGGAATGGATTGGTTATCTCATAACCAAGCTCAGATCGTTTGTGATAAAAAGCAAGTGGTTATCAAGACTCCGTATGGTGAGCCACTTACCATTCAAGGAGACACTCAGTACGGGTTGCCTAAGCAAGTGTCTATGCTTAAGGCATCAAGGTGTATGAAGAAAGGTTGTGTCATTTATATAGCACAAGTGACTATAGATGAACCAAAGCCCAAGATTGAAGACATCCCTATCATCTCTGAATATCCAGACGTATTCCCTGAAGAACTACCTGGTTTACCCTCAGATAGGCAAGTGGAGTTCAGAATCGACATTATACCTAGAGCAGCACCTGTTGCAAGAGCACCTTACCGGTTGGCCCCGACTGAGATGAAGGAGTTGAGAACTCAACTGGATGATTTATTGGCCAAAGGTTTTATTCGACCTAGCTCATCCCCTTGGGGAGCACCGATTCTGTTTGTGAAGAAGAAAGATGGATCGATGCGTCTATGCATCGATTATCGTGAGCTAAACAAGGTCACAATCAAGAACAGATACCCATTGCCCAGGATCGACGATCTGTTCGATCAGCTTCAAGGAGCAAGCTACTTCTCCAAGATTGATTTGAGGTCAGGCTACCATCAACTGAAGGTGAGAGATGAAGATGTGCACAAGACTGCATTTAGAACTCGCTATGGTCACTACGAGTTCTTAGTGATGCCGTTCAGGCTCACTAATGCACCAGTAGTGTTCATGGATCTCATGAATCGCATTTTCAAACCCTACCTGGATAAGTTTGCCATTGTCTTCATTGACGACATTCTTATTTATTCAAAGAATCAGGCTGATCATGAGAATCATCTTCGTTGTATTCTGAAACTTCTTCAACAAGAAAAGCTCTACCCCAAATTTTCAAAGTGTGAATTTTGGCTTCATGAAGTCCAATTCCTTGGACATGTGGTTAGTGAGCGTGGTATCCAGGTGGATCCCGCTAAGATTGAAGCTATCATGAATTGGCAAGAGCCGAAGACACCCACAGAGGTTCGCAGCTTCTTGGGTCTGGCAGGATATTACAGGCGTTTTATTGAAAATTTCTCAAGGATTGATGCACCCCTAACTTCGTTGAGTAGGAAGAACATAAAGTTTGATTGGGGTCCTAAGCAACAAGAATACTTTGAGATTCTTAAGCAGAAGTTGAGCAATGCTCCTGTGTTGACATTGCCTGAAGGGATCGAAGAATTTGTAGTTTACTGCGACGCCTCACACACAGGCATGGGATGTGTGCTTATGCAGAAAGGCAAAGTTATTGCCTATGCTTACCATCAATTAAAAGTGCATGAAAAGAATTACACAACCCACGATCTGGAATTGGGTACCGTTGTATTCGCACTAAAACTTTGGAGGCATTATTTATATGGTACCAAGTGTGTGATCTATTCTGATCATAAAAGCCTTCAACACTTGTTCAATCAGAAGGATCAGAAGATGAGACAGTGTCGATGGATGGAGACTTTAAATGATTATGATTGTGAGATTCGCTACCATCCAGGCAAAGCGAATGTTGTAGCTGACGCTCTCAGCAGGAAGGAAAGGATTAAACCCATTACAATCAATGCCAAGAGCATTGAATTGAAGAACAGCTTGAATGAAACTGTCACACCCCGACATTTCCACGTATTACCGGTGGGGCCGGTGGGGAGTATCGTGACGTAGTTGATATCATCATAGTCAAACAACACAAATTTAAATGCACAGCGGAAGCAAAAGATAAATTTATTTCAACTGAATAAATTGTAATATTAAGTATCACAAAATAGTTGAAACAGATCCACAGGCGGATCGAAAGAAAAAGGAAATTGTTCAACAGACTTTAACATCTAGAGCTTGCGAGACTTGATTATTGATGCCTGGAGTAGCCAGCCTATTACGTATAGTACCTGCACTTAGCCTTTTTAGAAAATACGTCAGTTTACACTGGTAAATACAACTTAACTGACTCATTTTGAAAAGAGTTTGAAAATTAATTTGAATGCACTTAGGCAAAAATATCTTTTATAACTTGGGACAATTATTCAAAAATAATCTTGTATACAGTTTTACGTATTTGTCGTCCATCAGGGCCGGTTTGTAGGGCCGGACAAGATTAACTAACACGCCACAGGTATAATGCCCACAAGGTTGATTCCTTTAAGTGGATTACCAGTTTTTACATAATGCAACTGTCAGGTGTACGACTACACGCCGTGCTTAGGTCGTGGCCATTTCTTTGAATGATACCAAGGATATCTGGGACATGGTCATTTAACCCCCAAAGGCCATACACCAAATAATACATAATAAAATGAGTTATGTAAATACATTAATCACAATCCGATTTAAATGACTATATACCCGACCAAGCGGTATTATTATAATACCGTATCCCAAGCCCATATAGGGAAAATAAGTTAAGATTATTTACCTGAGCAAAGTATAAATCAAATACATCAAGTGCACGTAGCTTTTACTGGGCTCCTAATCTGGAATGAAGGTTTTTAATAACCTATTAGAATCCTAACGGGTCTTTAATTAAGTCTAAACTTAGACCGGTTAGTTTTCAAAAGGAAAAATACGGTCCAAACGCATGATAATGCGAAGACCGGTTTAGAATGTGGTTTTGACCCGACAAGCTTGTATGATTGTTTAATATGGGTAACTTAAACACATTCTGGATTTTGAGACAAAATGGTACGGTTTGACCCGTTTCGGCTAATATATGCAAACTAGTTACATAATCCGATCCGAACGCGAAAAGTGCGTAACGGGTAACCAAATGAGTCATATGCAAGTTTGCTAAGTTAATATGCCTTAAATATATTGTGACATCAGTAAGATATCTTCTATTATGCCCAAAACGGATTTAAACTCAAATTACGCCCCGTAGGGGTATTTTGGTCATTTTAAAGGTTGTAAAAGAGTTTAAATAAAATCTGAGTTTCGGGTCTGATGTAATCAGTAAAAATACTTAATTTACTAAGTTATATCAGTAGGGTATAACCTATGTGTGAAATTTATCATTTCTAACCATACTATGCACCGAAAGGGCATTTTGGTAATTTCACCTAAGGTTTAAAGGTCAAATCTGGAAATCTGAGTTTAAAACTTTTGCTTACTGCTAAAGTATAAAAATTTATTTAAAACATCAAAAGGTATCAAGTCTTATATATCTAAAATGGTTTTAATACATACTATGCGCTTAAAACGCGTAAAAAGGTGATTTTAAGCGATTTTCGGGTTTTATAAGAAAAGCTGATATTTTTATTATTCCAAAAGGGTTAAAATATTCTATCTATCATATTGGATCAGTAGAAAAAGGTTTGGTATCAAAAGGATTGGTAAAACTCATTTTATAGCCTAAAAGGGTAAAGCCGACAATTACCGGATTAAGCTTAGAACTCTATGTTATGCTTAGCCTAAAATAAATAAAAATCTCCAAAAATCCCAAAATATTATTTTATATCAGTAGGTAACAAGTTTGGTATCAAAATTTGGGTTTAGATAGGCTATATGCTAATTACGCCATTTAATTACTAAAAAGCTTTCTATTTACGCTATTGAGCGTAACTCTTAATCTAGACCTCAAACTGATATCAAATTTTAGGTACAAGTTTACAAATCAGTAACTAAGGTTTCTACTCTTTTACATTTTCAAAAATCATGTTTTACGGTCATATGGGCATAATAGTCAACATTTATGCAATTAAAGGAAATATGCATATGAATCGGATAACTAATGAACCAAGTTATATAATCACAGAGGGTTATACTCATATAAAACCTGGTCCTATTAAATCTCTAAGACATTACTAAACTATGCTCTAATGGGTCAGAACTGAAAGTCAAAGCAAAAGTCTACTTATGTGACTTTCGGTTCCGAACCGAGCTTAAACTGAAAATTGTTGAGTTGAACATGTTTAGAAATGTTCTTACATTAATTACCAAGTTATATTAATGACAAAACAGGTTGCATAGCTTCTACATTGCTAATAATGCATTAATTTGAAAATAAGCTTTCTGTTGACTTTTTAAGATTAACTTTGACTCGACAATTGACCTAGTTAGAGTGGGAATCAGAGGGTGCCCTTTTAAGGGTTTATTGCCCACATAATTACCAACTCATAGGTACTTTCAATTTGAAATTTGACTGGATAAATTAATATTAATGACGAAGTCAAATC
This sequence comes from Helianthus tuberosus, assembly GCA_030545235.1. Lineage (NCBI taxonomy): Eukaryota > Viridiplantae > Streptophyta > Magnoliopsida > Asterales > Asteraceae > Helianthus > Helianthus tuberosus. The sequence goes on from CM060407.1 coordinate 69,462,047, forward strand.
TTAATTATGACGGTTTGACTTTAGACTAATTCACTAAGCAAAACTGAATTAAGGAAGGTTAATGACACTTACCAAGGTCCTATGCACGACTAATGATCACTAGGAATTGTCCTTGAGCTCCAGGAACCTCCAGAAGTTGAGTTGTGAATGTTTGAAAATGAAGTGCTCAAATGGTGCAACTTTGGGTTTCTTATATAGTGAATTTGATGCACCAAGATCATTCCAAACAAGTCTAGGATTGATCCCAGATGATTACAAGTGTCCCTAGGGTAGTAAAACCATTAAACATGCCCCTAGAATCGAAAAACCATGCATCTAAGTCGGTTAAACTTGCTGAAACAGGCACCTGGCATGTTTTTCTACATCTGGGAGACTCAGGCGGCCCGCGTAAGGTTTGGGCCTGACCTTACGCGGCCCGTGTCAAGGTCTGTTCCGGTCAACAAGTTTGTAAATATTGCATTATTTGTCCCTGGTCCTTCTAAACGTGGTTTCCACTTCATTTCTTGCACTTTTGACCCTCTAACTTGACTTTTAAGGGCTCCAAGGTATAAACAAACATCATTAAGTCCTCGGTTAACTTTGTGATCACCCGTAAAGCCTTAAATTCCAACGTTGACGCTTTTAACCCCTCGTACATGAATATTGTCATAACTTTCTCATACTTTAACGAAACCTTGTGAAATTTTTATCACTTATTCTCGTGAGTATAATTAATCATTACAAAGCTTCAGGTTTGCTAAAAGGTCACTCAGAGGTATGCTTTAAACATGTTGACACATTTAACCCCTATAGTTTGTAATTCCTCACTTTCTTTCACAATTAGCTTTGTATAATCCATGATTCATTCGTTTAAGGGTATAAACATTGTGTAGGGTTATTGGAAGATATATTTATCCGTTGTTGATATTTTGAACCCTTTTATTTACATACTTTCCTTGTTTGTCAACTTTAGTCCCTTTAAATCAGTTCTTTACACGTTTAAAGTCCATGACACGTGTCGATATATTATTAGACATAAATTTTCGAGGTGTTACATCCTCACCCCCTTAAAAGAAATCTCGACCTCGAGATTTACTGAAATAAATGAGGGTACTTTTCTTTCATTGTGGACTCTACCTCCCACGTGTACTCGGGACCTCTTCGGGCATCACATTTAACTTTTACAATTGGTACATGCTTCCTTCGAAGCTTCTTTACCTGTCGATCCTCGATCGACAAAGGTTTTTCCACAAATTTTAAGCTCTTATCTATGTGCACATCCGTGTGTGGTATGACTAGCAATTCATCAGCTAGACATTTCTTTGGAATGTAGATGTGGAATACATTGTGAATACCACTGAGCTCTTCAGGTAGATTTAACTTATAAGCCACTGCTCCTACACATTCGATGATCTCGAATGGTCCTATATACCTTGGACTTAATTTTCCTTTCTTACCAAAATGCATCACTCCCTTCCAGGGTGATACTTTAAGCAACACTTTGTCACCAACCTCAAACTTTAGAAGTTTACGCCTTAAGTCTGCGTAGCTTTTCTGCCTATCTCTGGCAGCTTTCAGGCGGTCATGAATTTGGACAATCTTGTCCGTTGTTTCAAGGACTATATCAGGTCCTGATAACTGAGCTTCTCCTACTTCTGCCTAACAAATAGGCGTCCTGCATTTCCTACCATATAATGCCTCAAAAGGCGCAGCCTGAATGCTTGCATGGTAGCTATTGTTATAGTAGAACTCGATCAATGGCAGGTGGTTATCCCAACTACCACCTAAGTCAATCACACATGCATGAAGCATGTCTTCCAAAATTTGGATGGTACGCTCACTCTGCCCGTCTGTCTGAGGATGGTAAGTCGTACTAAAATGTAAGCGCGTGCCCAAAGACTGTTGGAAACTCTTCCAAAAATGAGATGTGTATCTAGTATATATGTCCGATATAATAGACACTGGTACGCCATGTAGAGATACAATCTTATCTACGTACAACTGGGCTAATATGTCAGAGCTATGAGTCTCATTGATGGGTAGGAAATGTGTTGACTTAGTCTATCTACTATCACCCAAATAGTATCATTTCCTTTCTTTGTCTTTGGCAATTTGGTGATAAAATCCATCATCACCATTTCCCACTTCCAGGTGGGAAGTTCAGGCTGTTGTAGCAAACCTGACGGCTTTTGATGTTCAGCTTTAACTTGTGCGCACGTCAAACATTTGGCTACATAGGTAGCTATAGACTTCTTCAAGCCTATCCACCAATAATTTGCCTTCAGATCCTGGTACATCTTATCAGCTCCAGGATGAACGGAGTATTTGGAACTGTGGGCGTCATGGAGGATAACATCCCGAAGTCCTCCATAAACTGGAACCCATATTCGTCCATTTAATCTCAGGATTCCGTCCTTGCCATAGGATAACTATTCTTCAGTTACTCCTAGCTTTTCATCAGGATAGTTAGCTTCCAATACAGCTTCCTTCTGCGCAGCTAACAACCTTTCATTCAAACTATTTTTTATCTCAATGCTCTTGGCATTGATTCTTATAGGCTTCACCCTTTCCTTTCTACTTAAGGCATCGGCGACTACATTTGCCTTGCCAGGATGGTATCTTATCTCACAGTCATAATCATTCAAAATTTCCATCCAACGTCGCTGCCTCATGTTTAAATCCTTCTGATTAAACAAGTGTTGAAGGCTCTTGTGATCTGAGTAGATCGCACACTTGGTTCCATACAAGTAGTGCCTCCAAAGTTTCAGTGCAAATACAACGGCACCCAACTCCAAGTCATGGGTGGTGTAGTTATTCTCGTGCACTTTTAACTGTCGAGAAGCATAGGCAATAACTTTTCCTTTTTGCATGAGCACACATCCCATACCTGCGTGCGATGCATCACAATATACTACAAATTCTTCTATTCCCTTAGGCAATGTCAATACTGGTGCATTGCTCAACTTTTGCTTAAGGATATCAAAGGATTCCTGTTGCTTAGGACCCCAGTCAAACTTAATATTCTTACGGGTTAATGAAGTTAGGGGTGCAACAATCCTTGAGAAGTTTTCTATAAATCGCCTATAATATCCTGCTAAACCTAGAAAGCTACGAATCTCTGTAGGCGTCTTTGGCTCTTGCCAATTCATGATAGCTTCAACTTTAGCGGGATCTACTTGGATACCATGCTCACTAACCACATGTCCAAGGAATTGGACTTCACGAAGCCAGAATTCACACTTTGAAAACTTGGCATAGAGCTTCTCCTGCTGAAGCAGTTCTAGAATGCATCAAAGGTACTTCTCATGGTCAGCTTGATTCTTAGAGTAAATTAGAATGCCGTCAATGAAGACGATAACAAATTTGTCCAAGTATGGCTTGCACACACGATTCATGAGATCCATGAGCGCTGCTGGTGCATTAGTGAGCCCAAAAGGCATCACCAGGAACTCGTAATGACCATAACGAGTTCTAAATGCAGTCTTGTGTACATCTTCATCTTTAACCTTCAGTTGATGATAGCCTGACCTCAAATCGATCTTAGAAAAGTAGCTTGCCCCTTGTAACTGTTCGAACAGATTATCGATCCTGGGCAAAGGATACCTATTCTTGATAGTGACTTTGTTAAGCTCACGATAATCGATACATAGAAGCATCGATCCATCCTTCTTCTTGACAAACAGGATTGGTGCTCCCTAAGGAGATGAACTAGGTCTAATGAAACCTTTTGCCAATAATTCATCCAGCTGAGTCCTTAACTCTTTCATCTCAGTTGGTGCCAACCTGTAAGGTGCTCTTGCGACAGGTGCCGCTCCAGGGATGATGTCAATTCTGAATTCTACTTGCCTATCTTGTGGTAAACCAGGTAGTTTTTTCGGGAAAACTTCTGGGTATTCAGAAATGACAGAGATATCTTCAACCTTAGGCTTATGCTCATCAATAGTTACCTGTGCCATATAAATGACACAACCCTTCTTAAAACACCTTGATGCCTTGAGCATAGACACTTGCTCAGGCAGTCCATACTGGGTATCTCCCTGAATGGTAAGTGGTTCACCAGACGGAGTCTTGATCACCACTTGCTTCTTGTTGCACACAATCTGAGCTTGATTGTGGGATAACCAATCCATGCCTAATACTATATCGAAACCGGCTAACTTCAAATGAAGTAAGGACAATGGAAAAGAGTGGTTCCTAATGGATATGAAACATTCATCTAACACGGTTGATGTGGTTTCTATGGTGCCATCGGCTAATTCAACCTCATACTTCACACTTAAGGTTTTAACAGGTAAATTCAGCAACTTACAAAACTTATTATCTACAAATGACTTATCAGCTCCTGAATCAAAAAGTACTCTTGCATAGACATCATTTATGAGGAAGGTACCTGTGATCACATTGTCATCCTGAACAGCTTCCTTTGCATCCATCCGGAAGACCCTTGCATTGGTCTTCTTGGCTTCCTCAGGCTTTTTAGAGTATTTAGGGCAGTTGGTCTTAATGTGTCCTTTTTCATTGCAGTTGTAGCATGTGGCATCCTTAATCTTCTTGCAGTCTACTGTTTTGTGCTCCTTAGACTTGCATAACCCACATGCAGGTGGTCCTGACTGAGACTTGGTCTCTAGCCTGCATTTTCCAAAGTGGCGTTTTTGGCAAGTCGTGCACTTTGGCTTTTCCTCTGTTCGTTGACTATTCTTTCCAGACCCAAACTTCTTGGAATCAGTGTTTCCCTTGTGCTTCTTCTCCGACCCTCGTGAGTTATCATCCTCACACTTTCTCTTACCTTCTTCAGAATTCTTGAGCGATCTTAGCCTGACCGCATCCAAGGTAAGAGACAGAGATAGATCAGCTGCTGATCTAAAAGTAGCAGGTCTTGAAGCCTTAACACTGGCTTTGATTTCTGGGGCTAAACCCCCAATGAAGCGAGCAATCCTTTTGGGTTCTGGGGTTATCAGATACGGAACTAGCCTAGACAGGGTATTGAAACTGGTGAGGTAGGCTTGACAATCTAGATTCTTCATCACCAATGATAAGAAATCTGACTCAATCCTTTCAACCTCATGCTGAGGGCAGTAATTCTCTTTAATGAGAGCAACGAACTGATCCCATGACAAATTGTAGAGTGGGATCTTCCCAGCAGCTTGAATGGGAGACTTCCACCACGCTAATGCCTCTCCCTTGAATGATTGGGATACATACTTCACTACATCCCTTTCAGCACAACCGCTGATGTCAACTACTGTGTCCATCTCATCTAACCAGGTCATACAATGAATTGCCCCTTTCTCCCCAGTGAAATCCCGGGGTTTGCAGGAAACAAAGTACTTATAGGTACAGGACTTGGTACATGGTTCGTTATCCAATACTACCCTTTTGGATGGGACACTGTGTTGATTGGATGAGTGTCGATCATCAACTTTCTTTGGTTCATCTTTCTTAGAGGGTGGCTTGCTGTGAGCTTCTGAATGAGTTTTTGGGACAGATTTAGAGTGGGGTACCGATGAGGTTCTACTATGCGTCCCACTAGATTCATTATACTGCCGCTCTATAGCTATTGTAACAGCATTATCTATTAATGCTTGCAGCTCTTCACCGGTCACATGTATCTTAGCATTTTCATGGTTTTCCACCGGATGACTGTTTACCTCTTCTGACCTAGTCATGTAGCTTTAATTGCTACATAAAAGAAAATAAGGGCAAGGTTTATATAGACGCTTATATAGTTCTATCATTCTTGACGGTTTATTAACAATGGTTTTAATAACTATTTTTGGTCAATTTGCTAAATATATTCATATTCAGGATCTTTATTACAATCCCTAATTATAATTTAATAATAGCACAAAAAGGCCTAGTCACGTATACAAGTTTAATTTATAAGCCCAGATTTTATGGAATCGAGGCATTAAGGTTTGAATCAAAGTTCGTTACCTTTTCTTGACAGGGAGTTGTAGGCTACCACTGTCTTTAGTCTCAAAGGACGTTAATTATAGCCCGTAGGCACTTCATCTTTAGAGGGATGATTATTTTAATAAGGAAAATTGGAGTAATCCAATTTAAGGATGACTTATGCGATTTTATCGAATCACATTTTCGCCACCGATGTTAACATGTCTTCAGATGTTAACAAGGATTTGAATCTTTTGAATAGGTTTTACCATCTTGGCCATGTCTGCAATGACATTTAGGCTAGGTTTTACCTTTAAGATTCTTTTTAATATAAAACGCAGAACAATCCTAAATTGAGATGTTAATATGGATCTGAATCTAATTGAGGGACTACCATCTTGGCCTTGTCTTAAGGTGACACATGGCTAGGTCTTGTCCTTTTTAGATTTTGCCATTTTATTATAATGGAATATCTTAAATAGGAATGTTATTTTAAATCTAACCGTTCCATTAAAATTTAAACAAGTACATGGTTGCCCTAAACGGGACTTCTAACTGAAATGACTTGCCCATGCAGGGGCTAATCAGAAAAATAATAAAGGAAACAAATAAGGATAAAATAAAACGAATTAAGATTAGTCCTAAGTTCTTTGTCTAGACTCGAGAATCAAAGAATGTGCAATTGTGTAACTGAGATTAAACACAAAAGGTTAGTGTCTAATTCACTCAATGTTGCCTCTGATACCAACCTGTCACACCCCGACATTTCCACGTATTACCGGTGGGGAGTATCGTGACGTAGTTGATATCATCATAGTCAAACAACACAAATTTAAATGCACAGCGGAAGCAAAAGATAAATTTATTTCAACTGAATAAATTGTAATATTAAGTATCACAAAATAGTTGAAACAGATCCACAGGTGGATCGAAAGAAAAAGGAAATTGTACAACAGACTTTAACATCTAGAGCTTGCGAGACTTGATTATTGATGCCTGGAGTAGCCAGCCTATTACGTATAGTACCTGCACTTAGCCTTTTTGGAAAATACGTCAGTTTACACTGGTAAATACAACTTAACTGACTCATTTTGAAAAGAGTTTGAAAATTAATTTGAATGCACTTAGGCAAAAATATCTTTTATAACTTGGAACAATTATTCAAAAATAATCTTGTATACAGTTTTACTTATTTGTCGTCCATCAGGGCCGGTTTGTAGGGACGGGCAAGATTAACTGACACGCCACAGGTATAATGCCCACAAGGTTGATTCCTTTAAGTGGATTACCAGTTTTTACATAATGCAACTATCAGGTGTACGCCTACACCCCGTGCTTAGGTCGTGGCCATTTCTTTGAATGATGCCAAGGATATCCCGGACATGGTCATTTAACCCCCAAAGGCCATACACCAAATAATACATAATAAAACGAGTTATGTAAATACATTAATCATAATCCGATTTAAATGACTACATACCCGACCAAGCGGTATTATTATAATACCGTATCCCAAGCCCGTATAGGGAAAATAAGTTAAGAGTATTTACCTGAGCAAAGTATAAATCAAATACAGCAAATGCACGTAGCTTTTACTGGGCTCCTAATCTGGAACGAAGGTTTTTAATAACCTATTAGAATCCTAACGGGTCTTTAATTAAGTCTAAACTTAGACCGGTTAGTTTTCAAAAGGAAAAATACGGTCCAAACGCATGATAATGCGAAGACCGGTTTAGAATGTGGTTTTGACCCGACAAGCTTGTATGCTTGTTTAATATGGGTAACTTAAACACATTCTGGATTTTGAGACAAAATGGTATGGTTTGACCCGTTTCGGCTAATATATGCAAACTAGTTACATAAGCCGATCCGAACGCGAAAAGTGCGTAACGGGTAACCAAATGAGTCATATGCAAGTTTTCTAAGTTAATATGCCTTAAATATGTTGTGACATCAGTAAGATATCTTCTATTATGCCCAAAACGGATTTAAACTCAAATTACGCCCTGTATGGGTATTTTAGTCATTTTAAAGGTTATAAAAGAGTTTAAATAAAATCTGAGTTTTGGGTCTGATGTAATCAGTAAGAATACTTAATTTACTAAGTTATATCAGTAGGGTATAACCTATGTGTGAAATTTATCATTTCTAACCATACTATGCACCGAAAGGGCATTTTGATAATTTCACCTAAGATTTAAAGGTCAAATCTGGAAATCTGAGTTTAAAACTTTTTCTTACTGCTAAAGTATAAAAATTTATTCAAAACATCAGTAGGTATCAAGTCTTATATATCTAAAATGGTTTTAATACATACTATGCGCTTAAAACGCGTAAAAAGGCGATTTTAAGCGATTTTCGGGTTTGATAAGAAAAGCTGATATTTTTATTATTCCAGAAGGCTTAAAATATTCTATCTATCATATTGGATCAGTAGAAAAAGGTTTGGTATCAAAAGGATTGGTAAAACTCATTTTATAGCCTAAAAGGGCAAAACCAACAATTACCGGATCAAGCTTAGAACTCTATGTTATGCTTAGCCTAAAAATAAATAAAAATCTCCAAAAATCCCAAAATATTATTTTATATCAGTAGGTAACAATTTTGGTATCAAAATTTGGGTTTAGATAGGCTATATGCTAATTACGCCATTTAATTACTAAAAAGCTTTCTAATTACGCTATTGAGCGTAACTCTTAATCTAGACCTCAAACTAATATCAAAATTTAGGTACAAGTTTATAAATCAGTAACTAAGGTTTCTACTCTTTTACATTTTCAAAAATCACATTTTAAGGTCATATGGGCATAATAGTCAACATTTAGGCAATTAACGGAAATATGCATATGAATCGGATAACTAATGCACCAAGTTGTATAATCACAAAGGGTTATACTCATATAAAACCTGGTCCTATTAAAGCTCTAAGACATTACTAAACTATGCTCTAATGGTTCAGAACTGAAAGTCAAAGCAAAAGTCTACTTTTGCGACTGTCGGTTCCGAACCGAGCTTAAACTAAAAATTGTCGAGTTGAACATGTTAAGACATGTTCTTACATTAATTACCAAGTTATATTAATGACAAAACAGGTTCCATAGCTTCTACATTGCTAATTATGCATTAATTTGAAAATAAGCTTTATGTTGACTTTTTAAGATTAACTTTGACTCGACAATTGACCTAGTTAGATTGGGAATCAGAGGGTGCCCTTTTAAGGGTTTATTGCCCACATAATTACCAACTCATAGGTACTTTCAATTTGAAATTTGACTGGACAAATTAAGATTAATGACGAAGTTAAATCTTAATTATGACGGTTTGACTTTAAACTAATTAACTAAGCAAAACTGAATTAAGGAAGGTTAATGACGCTTACCAAGGTCCTATGCACGACTAATGATCACTAGGAATTGTCCTTGAGCTCCAGGAACCTCCAGAAGTTGAGTTGTGAATGTTTGTAAATGAAGTGCTCAAATGGTGCAACTTTGGGTTTCTTATATAGTGAATTTGATGCACCAAGATCATTCCAAACAAGTCTAGGATTGATCCCAGATGATTACAAGTGTCCCTAGGGTAGTAAAACCATTAAACATGCCCCTAGAATCGAAAAACCATGCATCTAAGTCGGTTAAACTTGCTGAAACAGGCACCTGGCATGTTTTTCTGCATCTGGGAGACTCAGGCGGCCCGCGTAAGGTTTGCGCCTGACCTTACGCGGCCCGTGTCAAGGTCTATTCCGGTCGACAAGTTTGTAAATATTGCATTTTTGGTCCCTGGTCCTTCTAAACGTGGTTTCCACTTCATTTCTTGCACTTTTGGCCCTCTAACTTGACTTTTAAGGGCTCCAAGGTATAAACAAACATCATTAAGTCCTCGGTTAACTTTGTGATCACCCGTAAAGCCTTAAATTCCAACGTTGACGCTTTTAACCCCTCGTACACGAATATTGTCATAACTTTCTCATACTTTAACGAAACCTTGTGAAATTTTTACCACTTATTCTCGTGAGTATAATTAATCATTACAAAGCTTTGGGTTTGCTAAAAGGTCACTCAGAGGTATGCTTTAAACATGTTGACACATTTAACCCCTGTAGTTTGTAATTCCTCACTTTCTTTCACAATTAGCTTTGTATGATCCATTATTCATTTGTTTAAGGGTATAAACATCGTGTAGGGTTATTGAAAGATATATTTATCTGTTGTTGACATTTTGAACCCTTTTATTTACATACTTTCCTTGTTTGTCAACTTTAGTCCCTTTAAATCAGTTCTTTACACGTTTAAAGTCCATGACACGTGTCGATATATTATTAGACATAAATTTTCGAGGTGTTATAGAAAGATTACTAGCCGCTCAGAAGGAAGCTGTATTGGAAGCCAACTATCCGAATGAGAAGTTGGGCATAACTGCTAAGCAGTTATCATATGGCAAGGATGGAATCCTAAGATTGAATGGACGAATATGGGTTCCAATTTATGGAGGACTTAGGGATGTGATTCTTCAAGAAGCCCATAGCTCCAAGTACTCAGTTCATCCTGGAAGTGATAAGATGTACCAGGATTTGAAGGCAGATTATTGGTGGATAGGCTTGAAGAAGTCTATAGCCACTTATGTGGCCAAATGTCTGACATGTGCTCAGGTTAAAGCCGAAAACCAGAAACCGTCAGGTTTGCTGCAACAACCTGAACTTCCCACCTGAAAGTGGGAAATGGTAATTATGGATTTCATCACAAAGTTATCAAAGACAAAGCGAGGAAATGATACTATTTGGGTTATAGTTGACAGATTGACCAAGTCAGCCCACTTCCTACCTATAAAGGAAACACACAGCTCAGATAAGTTAGCTCAACTGTACGTAGACGAGATTGTATCTCTTCATGGAGTGCTAGTATCTATCATTTCTGATAGGGATACGAGATATACATCGCATTTTTGGAAAAGCTTTCAGCAATCCCTAGGCACTCGATTAAACTTCAGCACTGCATATCACCCTCAGACGGATGGCCAGAGCGAGCGTACGATTCAAACTCTGGAGGATATGTTAAGAGCTTGTGTTATTGATTTAGGTGGAAGTTGGTATGATCATCTTCCATTAATTGAATTTTCATACAATAATAGTTATCATTCGAGTATTCAAGCTGCACCTTTTGAAGCTTTGTATGGAAGGAAGTGCAGGACGCCCGTTTGTTGGGCAGATGTTGGAGATGTCCAACTAACAGGACCTGATATAGTCCTGGAGACGACATACAAGATTGTGCAGATACGTGATCGTCTCAAAGCTTCCAGGGATAGGCAGAAAAGCTATGCAGATAAAAGACGTAAGCCTCTAAAATTTGAGGTAGGTGACAAAGTGTTACTTAAGGTATCACCCTAGAAAGGGGTGATGCATTTTGGTAAGAAAGGCAAGTTAAGCCCATGATACATAGGACCATTCGAGATCATCGAATGTGTCCGAACAGTGGCTTACAAGTTAAACCTGCCTAAAGAGCTCAGTGGAATTCATAATGTGTTTCACATCTGCAATCTGAAGAAATGTCTAGCTGATGAATCACTAGTCATGCCACATACGGATGTGCATATAGAGGAGAGCTTGAAATTTGTTGAAAAACCCTTGTCGATTGAGGATTGACAGGTTAAGAAACTTTGAAAGAAGCACGTACCAATTGTGAAGGTTAAATGGGTACCCGAAGGGGCCCAGAGTATACGTGGGAGGTTGAGTCCACAATGAAACACAAGTACCCTCATTTATTCCAGTAAATCTCGAGGTCGAGATTTCTTTTAAGGGGGGTGAGGATGTAACACCTCGGAAAAACCCGTCCCATATAATAAAGACACGTGTAATGGAAGGTAAACGTGTTATAAACCCGGATCAAGTTGAAAGATATCTGAAGGGATTAAAGGTGTCAACATGTTAAAATTATTACCTCTGAATGACATTTCTATTAATTCCAAACCTTAGTACGTTTTTATAAACATCTTATATAGATTCAAATCCGGTTAACTAATGTGATAAATAATTAAAATTGCAAAGAGTGGAATCCTATGTCCATTTACGACCAAACTTCATTTAAAAATCATTCTTCAAAGTCCAAGAACATGTAAGTGCATGGCATCACATGCAAGGGCACACAAGGTCTGAATATATGGTCCACTCTGCTGGAAAATGACATGAGATTCGAACTTATGAGATTGCATGGTCAAAATCTAAAAGTTCACAAAATTCTTTTCTTCTGACCAAGTCTTACGGACCGCACACCTTACGGACTGTAAGGTGGCTGATCTGGGCGATAAAGATTAAAAAGCGGATACGGACCGTAAGGCCCTTAGCTTACGGTCCGTAAGACCTGTAACTGGGCAGAAAAATGGACAGTTGCCTGTTCAGCCGGTTCCACCACCTTAGGAGCATGGTTTTCGAATTTAGGGACTGAGCCAATAGTTTTTCATGCATAGGGGACACTTGGATTCTTCAGGGATCAATAGTAGACTTGTGTGGAATGATCTCATGAAATGTAAATCACTATATAAAGAAACCATGTTGCAACTCTTGAACTTGCTCATTTGGAATCATTTCAAACCTTTCTCTGGAGCTCTCTGGACTTCAAGCAACCTTCCATCAGCTCCTAATTCGTGCTAAGGACCATTGTGAGTGTTCTTAGCCTCCTTAGTTCATGTTTTATTAGCTTAATAACCAAAAGTCAAACTTATCGTAATTAAGCTTTGACTTAGTGATTTATCACTAATGGTCCAGTCATTAGTCAAATTGAAAATGGCTATGAGTTGGTAATTATATGGGTAATAAACCCTTAAAAGGGTACCCTCTGATTTCCACTCTAACTAGGTCAATTGTCGGGTCAAACTTAGTTATAAAAAGTCAACAGAAAGTTATTTTGAAAATAAATTCATAATTAGCAATGTAGAAGCTATGAAACCTGTTTTAACACTTATATAACTTGGTAATTAATGTAAGAACATGTCTAAGCATGTTCAACCTGACAATTTTGAGTATAGGCTCGGTTCGGAACCGAAAGTCGCAAAAGTAGACTTTTGCTTTGACTTTCAGTTCTGACCCGATTTAGCTTAGTTTAGACATGCCTTAGAGTTCCATTAGGACCAGGTTATAGGTTAGCATAACCCTCTGAGGTTATACAACTTGGTTCCTAATTAATCCGATTCATTTGCATGTTTCCGTTAATTACTTAAATGTTGACCATTATGCCCTTTTGACCTTAAAACGAGATTTTTGAAAACGTGAGAGGACAAAACCATTTATTACTAATTTATAAACATGTCCTAAAAATTTAACATCAGTTTGAGGCCTAAATTAGGAGTTATGCTCAATATCGTAATTTGAAATCTCTTTATTAATTAAACGGCATTATTAGCATAAAGCCTATCTAAACCCAAACTTTGACACCAAACTTTTTACCCACTGATGTAATATAATATTTTGGGATTTTTGAAGATTTTTATTTATTTTTAAACTGATCATGACATAGGGTTCTTGCTTTGATTTGGTAATTGTCGGTTATACCCTTTTTGCTAATAAAATGAGTTTTACGTAACATTTTGATACCAAACTTTTTGCTACTGATTTTATATGATAAATAAAATATTTTGAACTTTATAAACTGATCAAAAACTCAGATTTCCTATTATAACCTGAAAATCGCTTAAAACCGACTTTTACGCGTTTAAACGCATAGTATGGGTTAAAACTATTTTTGGCAAATAAGACTTAATACCTACTAATGTTTTAAGTAAAATTTTATATTTTAATAGTAAGATAAAGTTGTAAACTCATATTTCCAATTTTGACCCTTAAGGCTTATGTGAAATGACCAAAATGCCCATACGGTGCATAGTTTGGTTATAAATGGTAAATTTCACATATATGCAATACCCTACTGATATAACTTATTAAATTAAATATTTTTACAGATCATTTAGGACCAGAACCTTATATTAATATTTAACCTCTTTTATAACCCTTAAAATGACTAAAATACCCCTATGGGGCTTAACTTGATTTTAATTCCGTTTTGGACATAATGGAAGGTATCCTACTGATATCACAACATATTTAAGGCATATTAACTTAGGAAACCTGTTCATGACTCATTTGGTTACCCGTTATGCGTTTATGTAACTAGTTTGCATAAATTAACCGAAACGGGTCAAACCTTGTCATTTTCACTTCAAAATTCAGAATGTGTTTAGTTTACCCATATTATACAAGTCTTCATACTTGTCGGGTCTAAACCACACTCTAATTCGGTCTTCGCTTAATCATGCGTTTTGAACCGTATACCCTTCTTTAAAACTAACCGGTCTAAGTTTGAACTTAAGTAAGACCCGTTAGGAATCTAATAGGTTATTAAAACCTTCGTTCCAGATTTAGGAGCCTAGTAAAAGATAGTTGCACTTGCTGATTTGTACGTCTGGGATAAATTTATACAATTTGCTCAGGTAAATACTCTTAACTTATTTTCCCTTATACGGGCTTGGGATACGGTATTATAATAATACCGTTTGGTCGGGTGTGTAGTTATTTAAATCGGATTGTGATTAATATAATTTCATAACCCGTTTTAATCTGTTTTATTTAGTATATGGCCTTTGGGGGTTAATGACCATGTCCTGGATATCCTCGGCTCATTCATTGAAATGGCCACGACTTAAGCACGGGGTGTAGGCATACACCCGACAGTTGCGTATGTAGAAAAGTATCCCACAATAAGGTATTCCTTGTGGGCTAATGCCCACAAGTTATAAAAGATATTTTGTGCCTTGTGCATTCAAATCAATATTCTTAAACATTTTCAAAAATGAGTCGGTTAATTGTATTTACCAGTGAAAACTGACGTATTTTCCCAAAAAGGTTAAGTGCGGATACTAGACGGAATAGGCTGGCTACTCCTGAGTGAATAAATAAAAGTCTTGCAAGCTTTGTCACTTAAAAGTCTATTGATCAATTATCTTCTTTTATTTGATCCGCCTGTGGATGCTTTACATTCCGTGTAATAAACTTGATATTACTTCTAATTCGGTTTTTAATGATTTTATCTTTCGACTTCCGCTGTGTATTAAACTGTGATAAATTTTCTATGATGATATCAACTACGTCACGATACTCCCCACCGGGCCCACTGGTAATACATGGAAATATCGGGGTGTGACACCTTACATGACTTTTATTATATATATATATATATGAACACATATGGCATAGAAGCCCGTCGCGAGGGACGTAGAAAGATATGGCATAAAGCCTAGTCATGAAGGAAATAAATGATCATATGGCACGAAGGCCTTGTCACAAAGGACATTATAGAATCTGGCACAAGGCCTGACACAAGGAATGTTAACATTTAGTATGTTAACTTGTCATGAATGGAAATTATAGTACATTGGCTTGTCATGAATGACTTTAAAATATAGCTCGCTGGCTTGTCACCAAGGACATTAATTTATAAGCCGCAATCTTATTAGATCAGGGGCTTTAAGGTTTGAACATAGTTCTTCTCCTTTGGACAGGGAGTCATAGACTACAACTGTCATTGTCTTGAAAGACGATTCATTTGGCACAAAAGTAAACCAATTGACATCACTAATGGATGTTTATATATCATCATCGTATTTGATGATATTAGTCATGATCATACTGATCATACAGACTGCGAAGCTTGGGCATGGCTTTCCACTTTGGACAGGGAACCATAATGGTCACAACTGTCATTGTCTCAAATGGACGATATAATGTAGTCCGTAGATGATACATTACTAGAAATGTTTAGTATAATTAAGATGTTGATGAGGTTAGTCATGATCACATTGATCATATAGACTGTTAGGGTTGGGTATAACCCACCACTTTGAACAGGGGATCACAAAGACCACCATTATCTTTGTCTTATCGATAATAGAATGAAGTATAGCCCGTAGGCATTTCATCACTAGGGATGTTAATATTATGGTCATCATACTGATGATATTAGTTAGGATCGCAATGATCATATAGACTATGGGATTTGAGCATAGCTCTCCCCATTGGGCAAAGAATCATAAAAGATTACAATTATCTTGTCACAATTGGACAATATAATATAGCCCTTAGGCAAAACATCATTAAGGATGTTAAATTTAATCATCGTACTGATGATTTTAGTCATGATCGCATTGATCATATAGACTATTAGGCTTGAGCACAGCTCACTACCATTAACAGGGGATCGTAAAGATCACAATGTCTGTCATAAATGGACAATATAATATGGCCCGTAGGCGAAACATCACTAATGGATGTTTATAATAGGTTCATCATATTAGATGATATAAGTCATGATTGCATTAATCATATTGTCTATTTGGCTTGAGCATAGCTCACCACCTTAGACAAGGAATCATAAAGATCACAATGTCAATGTCTCAAATGGACAATATATTATAACCCGTAGGCAAACATTACTAAAGGATGTTAAATAACATGATCATCATATTAGATGATATTAGTCATGATCACATTGATCATATAGACTATTATGTTTGGACATAGTCCAACATTTTTAGACAGGGGGTCATAGAACACAACTGTCATTGTCTTATTAGACAACAAGTATAGTGTTAGGACCGGTTTTGACTCCGTAACGATTGCGAACCGAACGTGTGACGTGCGGAATCCATACACGAACGTGACCGAACACACGAGACGTAATATAATCGGTGTTTCTATTGAAATGTATGAAATCGTACAAAGCACCTGAATCACGATGTCACTTTCTCTCTCTAGACTTTCTCTCTCTAGCTCTAGCTCTTCAAGTCTTCAAATGAGCAAAATTCTCTAATCTAAGACATAAGCCTCCTATTTATAAGCCAAGGCTTTAATGAGATTTCTCATTAATTACGATATTGCCACCTTGCCTTTTTCTCTGTTTATTACAATATAAAGCTTGAATTAAACTGTTTCGGCTACGGCTCGTATTGACGGAGGCGATAGACATTTCTGCACCAACAGACTCCCCATTGGATATTGCCGCAGTCAATTCGTAGCATCTTGTCTTACTTTCTCTCTTTGAGTCTTCTTGAAGCTTTAACATGTTTTCATCAACGTAAACTCCCTCTTGTTCGAACAGAATCCTCGTGGATCTGTCTTCAGCTTCAGTTCCCCCTTTCTGTAGACTCTTTTCTTCATCAGGCTCCCCCTTTCGTCAAGCTTCCGTGCTTTTGGGATCGACACCTGGCTTTCCGGATACAAGCTCCTTTAGGATAGTTTCCTGGCACCTTGAATGCACGCTTCCTCTTGTGTTGAGCTCGTCTTCAGACTCCCCCTTAGACTCGGCTATCGGGATCGTAGTCTGGTACAACATCTGCAATTTCTCAAACATTTATAAGTAAAAGTATTATGATCATCCAGGATTAAAAACCTGGCTCTCTCAGCATAAGCTAAAACATTTCAAATATACGACAGTGAAAGCTTTTTCGGATTTTCTAGGAATCGTGACCTGGCTCTGTTAAACTTTCTAAATCAAGATCCTGGCTTTAAGATATAATAATATGAATATATCCAGAAATACTTGATTCACTTCCCCTATCAACAATCTTCATAGATTTGGCAGTTTTAGCAGTCAGGATCCAAAACTGACTCTTTTACATATTTTAACAATATGAGCATCCAAATCCCTCATAGTTAATCATCTAAGTCCAACTTAATGACCTTGGAGATATCACAAACTGTTGTTTATTTTTTATTTTAAAACTACAAGTTTCAAATTAATGAACTTGATTTATTTTCAGAAACACGATCAGCATACTAGATTTTGAAACTCAGCATCCCAGACATCGGTTGTCGAAAATAAAGCAGAAATCAAAATCTTTTTGTATTTTTCTGAAACATAAAGCAGTAAAGAAATATTTACAAACATATTTACAGACAATATTTTTGTTTGAGTTCGCGTTAGAGGATCATATCAGTTTATGACAAATCACTAGTACCGTAGAGCTTTTAATACTTTAAGTTCTAAACAATTCACATTGATTGACAATATTGTTGTCCACTTAAACTCAATCTAAAAACTTTTGAAATGCTTACCAATACGTTAAGGTATATTAATTTACACTAAATTCTTATGGACCCCACGATCTCAGCATATCCCATCATCATGCAATACACTAACTCAAGTAATGCTTTTAAACTTTCATCAACTGTGATATGTGTAAAAACAACGCAGAATGTTTAAACATTAACAATCAGGTCGATCTTTCGATACGCAGAGAAAGTCCAATGTTTAAACAAAATAAGAAATAAAAACAAGTTGAATTTGTTTAGATCTTAACCACCAGTTCGATATTCACATATACGTAGAGGTGATCCAAGATTTAAACGAAACACCAAGAAAATAAAGCAGAACATTTAGGCACTAACATCCAGGACGATACTCACGTATACGCAGAGGATGTCCATTGCTTAAACAAAATAAAGAAATAAAACAAGTTTAAATCTTTGCAAAATTAAAACACAATCACAGTGACTTTTCAGTAAGTTGTGAAATTTCACAGACTAACCTGTTTATTATGCTTTTTTAGCATTCAGCGATTACTGAGTAGGCACACAGTCAAGAAGGATAAAACTAAGTACTATGCTTTCGACCGCATTTCCCACTAGAACTAGGCTTTTTCATTTAAGTTTGTATCGTTATCGCAAATCTACTAGTCTAGCTGAGCCTATCGTCACATCTTTAGTGAGATTGTTTATCGCTTTTTAACTTTCCATTTCTTTAGCGTACTGTGATTGTCTACTGATGTACTATTATTTCCTCTTTTTACACAAAAACTCTTTTTCATTTTCTCATATTTTTGTCGTTTTTCAATATTTTTAGATTCAAAATGAGTTTTGTGCTTTTTCAAATTTTCAAATGTTTTTGTATTTTCAAAATTTTACTCCCCCTAAAATCCAAAACATTTAAAGAAAATTTGACAAACCGACACTGATAGCTTTGTCTCGCTATCCATTTTCTGCTTTTCGTGTTCTGATTGGCAGAAAATATAACGTACCCCCATGATTTACAACACATTGATATTTTACAGTTTGAAAACCGTTTTTCAATATTGTGAAATTAATCATGTTTGTTCCACCGTGAGGGTTTCGGCATATTCACTCAACATATTTTTGAAATTTTTGAATTTTTGACAAAATTTAAAAACAAACACATTTTTGATTTTTCAAATTTTTCAATTTTTAGGGTTTTATGAAATATGGTTTATTTATGTACAGAAATCAAAACAAACTCCCTGTTTCAACCAACTCAGGGTTCAGCAGCCTCCTTTTCCCGTGCCAGGCTGCTTCTTTTTCCATTTTCACAATCCTCAGTTTTCTTAAACACCTGCACATTCCACTATTCAGTTATTTGAACAATTTAGCCCAGGTCTGTTTGACCTTAGGCATTTCAACACAATATGCATCATTTAACTTCGGAAAATCTTTGTCATTTTGTACAAAGACTTTTTCAATTTTAACATCTTTTTCTTCATTTACCGAAGTCATTTGTCTCTTAACCAACAATGTTTGACCTTTTAGAGTACCTCTTTTGTAAAAATGTGAATCTTTTTGAACATTTTGATTTTGAACAACAGTTGGTTTCCAAAACTGGTTTGATTTTGTTGAATCGACAATTGTTTTCCAACTTTGTGTTGTTCTCAATCTGGGTGTGTGAGAATTCCAGGTCTGTCTCGAATCGAACCTATTCGGGTTTGATTTCCAAGTTTGATTCGAAGCAAACTTGTTTGTGTTATACCTCTAAGTTTGTTTTGAATCAAATCTGGTTGACCTTTGTTTCACATCCTCAGATTTATGTATCTCAACATCATCAAACTTCTTTTTTTGTCTCAACATCAACAGGTTTCAGATTTGGACACTTGCGTGCAAGATGTCCAGTTTGATCACACTTAAAACATGTTTTCTTTGAGACATCTTTGACCTGTTGTTGTTGCTTTTTCTTTTGAACATAGAACTCTTCATTAGACTGAAGCCTAAATTGGAGTTCTTTCCCTTCTTCGGAACTTGTTCCATGAACAAAATTCATCTTTGTCTGATAATTTGGTGTTTCATTTCTTTTCCAATTTTGTTTCTTCTTATAACCCAACCCAGCCTTCATATTTTTCTTCTTGATACCAGGTTTGTTATAAAAAGTTTTATGACCTTTTCCAGCAAACTTTGGAATTTCAGATTTTTCAATCTCAACCATTTTGAAAACTTTGTCAATTTTGTCTGAAATCACATTCTGAATCGGGAATACAATATCTAAGAATAATTTGTCTGATCCAATCATGGTATAAACCAATCCTTTTGAATCATCATTCAAATTTTTCTCGGATTTTGAGTTTTTCAGATATTCATCATGAAAACTACCTTCATTTTCATCATGTGATTCTGCTTTACCTGTATCAACCGACTCTTCTTTCAACACACTTTCAACGACCTTACCTACCACCTCTGAATCACTAGAATCATCAGATTTGGAATAGGTTACGTCAATGTTATCTGGCAATTGATCTACCATGTTGAAAGCTTTTTCGACCTTCTCATCATCATAAAATGCGAACTTTTCCGGTGGTGGAACTTGATGAAACTCTGAGCCAATACCTTTCTTGTTTTGCTCAGAATCTTTACCATCCGGTTTTAGATTGAAAATTCTTTCAAACACATATGATGATGCATGATAACTATGTAACTTGTTGTTATCCTGTTCTAAATCAGCTATTTGACACTTTAGCTTAGCAACATCCTCAATGTAAGAATTGACAACTTGTTGCTTTATTGAATACTGTCGCTTAAGCGTATAAGTTGTTTTAGAACAGTATCTCAATCTAGATTGAACAAGTTTCATTTGACTTTTCACATCTTCATATGACTCTTTTGTAATGTGATAAGCCAATTTTATTGAATCATACTCTTTCTTCATTTCTTGACATGCATTTTCCTTTTGTAAACACTCTTCTGTCATTTTCAAATCCTTTTCTTTTAAAATTTCATTTTCTTTTTCTAAATTTTTACATTTTTGAGAAAGCTTTTCGTCATTATCTTTTAAAACCTTTTCATTTTCTAGCATTTCTTTGAAAACATTTTCGATTTTATTGAATTCTAGATCTCTTGTTCTGAACTTTTCATCTTTTTCAGTACAAGCACTACATGTTTCCATGCATTTCTTACACTGTTCAACATTTTTGTTTATGATCTCAGAATCAAAATTTACCTCAATGATTGGCACCTCGGTGTTCTCTGCTGCATCTGTCTAATCAACATCTTTTTCATTTCCTTCATGAACACCAGCATCACTAGCAACCTCCAAACTCTCATTTTTCACTCCTTCTTCTTCTTTCTTCTTCATTTCTTCTTCAATCTACTGTTTTTCAGTAGTAGCTTCTTTCACAACCTCTTCATTCACAACAACTTTTTCTTCAATCTTCTCTTCCTTCACTTCTTTTACTTCTTCTTTTTCTGTCGGCTGTTCTTTGCTAACAGCTTTCTTTTTAGCAACTTTTTCATTTCTTTTCTCTTTCTCTTCTATCTTCACATCCTCAACTTCCACAGCTTCAAATTTGACTTCCTCAGCAACCTTCTTCAGATCAGTTACCAACTCATCAACATTCTTCTTCATTCTTTCTTCATCCCTCTTTTTCAAACTCGCGGTCATCACGTCACGAATTATCTTGTCCAGCCTTTTCAGATAAGTTGTTTTATCTTTCGCAACATTCGAATAGTATTCGCCGGACAGAGGAATTACTGTAAGAACATCATTGAAAACCACTTCTTTTCTGTGAACGACAGGATCACCATTTCTGTTGACTTAGCAATCTCTCTTCTTGTCGTATCTTCCACAGTACTTTGCATCTTCGTATTCTTCTTGCATTTTCTCAATCCTGCACCCAGCAAAGAATCTTTCTCTTTCAGTTTTCTCACTCAGAATTTCTTCTCGAGTTTTCTCCTTCATTTCAGCCATGATTTTATTTCCTCGATATCCACACCTCGTAAATCACAACACAAGAAACAATCAAATAACAATGATTAGTTATAACAAAAATATCAAACACTTGGATCGGATGGGCCAAAAATACTGATTCGGATGGGCAACAACACTTGAATCGAATGGACAATAGCTGCTCGACCGGATGGGTATGCTGTCCGACCGAATAGGTATGCTGTCCGACCGGATGACAATGATTTGAATAGGATGGCAATCCGTTCGAGCTGTTGTTCGATCGAGTCACACTACACGACAAAATGTTATGTTGGTCGAACGGTTAGCTTGTTGACTCTTTGACCTCTACAATGAACTTGCCACTTTCAACACAATATCACATGCAAAATGAAACTTATTACATGCACTTATTAATGGCCGACATCACTTTTATACCTTCTGATTTAATTGGACCAACACTATAGTGGATAGCTATGATATTAAATTGGACCGACAATTTAAAATCTCAAAACACTTTGATTGGGCCGAGAACAGATTACATGCACATACTAAATTCTTGAGCCGAGTGTAATTATCATTATATGGGCTGACAACTTTTAAAATCTATTGGGCCAAAATTATTGAACAGACAAATAGAATCAATTAAAGTGTGATTGGGCCGTTAATAATCACTTCACTCAATCAGATCACGTGCAAAACTTGAATTAATGAACCTCGAAACTTTTTTTTTTTTGAAACAAATTTTAATTGGACCTCAAATGTGTATGGCCTGACACTCACAAATTACCCATTTGATTTATTGGACCTTTATTTTTCAAACAATAAATGCACACTGATAATCCTTTTAATTTGGCTCTCAAACAGCAAACTCAAACGATCTGGATAATATCAAGTGGTGCGACCTGATGTCAAACCGCGCGAAGTGGATACCCTTTGAAACGAATTAGTCTAATTCCAAACGATCTGACCTCAATTCGTACGAACTGAGTAATGATTTCAAATGAACTGGCTCACTTCGTGTGAGCTGAATGAACTATTTATGCCAACTAAAGCCATTTAAACGAACAGGTGTCACTTTAAAACGAACTGATGAACTTTAAAAGCGAACTGGGACCATTTCATGCGAAGTGAAGTACATTTCGTACGAAGTGATGCAAGTTTGATGCGACCTGGGTGCAATTCGCGTGAAGTGGGGGTCCAATACGTGTGAACTGAGTCAACTATGTTCAATTCATGCGAATTGGATGAATATCTCAACCGAACTGATGACTTTTCGAATCAAAAATCTTAGATTTCTCCCAAACGGCTTTGAATTAAGATTTGAAACTTTGTAGGGTTATAGATCAGGTATTTTCGCACATCATATCCAAAAATTAGCCGATTTTAACCGTAAAAAGTTGTTTAATTTGGCGATTTTGAGTTGAAAACGTGAAAAATATGAAAAGATGAAGAAATTGATCAATTCTGATGCGATTTTAGATCTGAATTCGATGAAATCCTGTGCAATTCAGTGCGTTTGATCCGTGCAATCGAGCTCCTGCTCTGATACCACTTGTTAGGACCGGTTTTGACTCCGTAACAATTGCGAACCGAACGTGTGACGTGTGGAATCCGTACACGAACGTGACCGAACACACGAGACGTAATATAATCGGTGATACTATTGAAACGTATGAAATCGTACAAAGCACCTGAATCACGATGTCACTTTCTCTCTCTAGACTTTCTCTCTCTAGCTCTAGCTCTTCAAGTCTTCAAATGAGCAAAAGTTTCTAACCTAAGACATAAGCCTCCTATTTATAGGCCAAGGCTTTAATGAGATTTCTAATTAATTACAATATTGCCACCTTGCCTTTTTCTCTACTTATTACAATATAAAGCTTGAATTAAACTGTTTCGGTTACGACTCGTATTGACGGAGGCGATAGACATTACTGCACCAACATATAGCCCGTAGGCACTTCACCACTAATGGATGTTTATGGTATGATCATCACATTGATGATGATTGCCATGATCTACTTTGATCATATTGGCTTTAAGGTTTGGAAGTAATCCAATACCTTGACGGCTGGTGTGGTTTCTCACGCCACACTGCCAGAAGTGTTAACATGTTCTCAGATGTTAACAAAGATTAATTATCTTAAGAGGGTTTTACCATCATAGCCATGTTCATAGACATATAGGCTAGGTTATACCATTAAGAGGATCTTTTTGAAAATTTCAGCTGATCGATAAAGTTTGAGTAAAATCGAAACTATTGTTGGATAAAGGATGAAATGAATACCTACATAAAATTTTCAAAACTTTCCTAAATTATTAGGAATTTACAATAGTGCCTTAATCAGGACTTTTAGTAATATATTTGTCCACAGAGGACTAAGAGGAAAAATATAAGTCCGTATAAGGACTATAAAATATTATAAGTCCATATAGGGGTTATAATGAAATGTCATGTCCTCAAAGGGACTCTTTCGAAATAGCGTATCCTCAAGGGATCTTAATGAAATAACATGTCCATAAAAAGGACTATATTGGTACAGCGTGCGCACAAAAGGGGTTTTGCTGTATAGATGTCCTCACAGGGACTTTAAGCAACTCTAGTCCACGCAGGGACTAAAAGGAAATATAAGTCCGTATAGGGACTATAAGATATGTCCGCATTGGGATTATTATGATATAACATGTCCATGAAGGGACGTTAATAAACAATTGTCCTTGTAGGGATTTTATGTCGAAAGATACGTCCCCATTGGGACTTATGATAAAATATCATGTCCACAAGGGATTTTAATGTAATAATTTGTCCATAAAAGGGACTTTGATGAATCAGCATGTCCATGAAGGGACTATGATGAAATAATATGTCCTTGAAAGGACTATAATGAATTATTATGTCCGCCAGGGGACTTTGATAAAATAATATGTCTACGGAAAGACTTTTAAAGAAATAATATGCCCATGAAAGGACTATGATGAAGTATAATGTCCATGAGAGGACTATATTGAAATACCAAGTCCACAAAGGGACTATAATAAAATTTAATGTCCATGAAGGGACTAAATAGCAAATGCCCATACAGGGTCTTAAGTTGTAAGGTATGTCCACACAGGGACTATATAGAAGAGATAGGTTCTCATATGGACTTAAAAGACAATTAATATTCTGGAAGAAGAATTCTCAATTGCTTTCCTTGCTTCATTTTGATTGTTTCTCTTCTCTGTTTACCTTACACGGTAGAGATACTGAAGATCTCATTGAATGAGGTAAGTATTCCAATCAGGATCCGTTATAGAAGTAGAATTTTAAGGATTTTATAATTAAGAAATGATATGGATCACGGATTGGGTTTTGACTGATATAATCCAAATCTTGGGATTTCAAAACTTGAAGGTAAGGAATAGGGATCATTAAGATCCACTGGTATTATTTTCAATACGAGAGCCTCAGGGACCACCTGGTATGGACTCCGCTGATACAGACTTCAAAATTTTGAGCCTCAGGGACCTCCGTTATGGACCTCGAGGTCTGAATACAATTCAATAGAATTGGTATTAGGTATGAGTTTGTCACGGCCCCAGCCCCGGTTTGACCCGGTCAGGAGCCGCGGAACAGGAACCCGTGGTATCGATGATGTGTCAGCGGAAGATTTTTAACAGGATCTTTAAAAACTCAAAATGCCCAATTATTTTATTTCATAATTTTGGGATAAACCCCGTAATTTACAACAGAGGAATTTCATAACTAAATTCCCTGATTTATTAAAACATGTATATTCATTTTAACTGAGCCACCTCTTCAAGCTTGTAGTGCTTTGCGTCACTTTTCCTGGATCACAACAGATCACCTGAAACATGTTTGAAAAAGGTTTTGTCAGCGGGGAAATACTGGTGAATCATTCTTTTTACGACACATTGTTATAATTTACAGTATTAAGAGCGATTACAATGTTTCTATATCAACCATCTACCCACGGTATTTATCACTCGACCACCTATTGGCTATCTCGTTGTCCAATGGTGTCTGTGATTATGGTCATATAACCCCTTGGCTAACCCGTTGTCCAATGGTGACGGTTATCAAGTATTGTATACAAAACCCCACATACCGGCTGTAAATTGGAGATTACAAAGACTTAATCCCTGTAATTATAACTTGTGAAAACCACATGATTTTGAAAGCAAATTTGATAAAAAGAGAATGACTCACATTGCAGATTTAATTGGACAGAGCTTAGCCTACTGATTAGCCTTTTAACCTAAATTTAAACAACATGCACACGAACTAGGTTAGTAACTAATACAACATTTACGATAACTCACGAGATTAAACCCTCACAACGAATGACAAAGTGTGATGCTTAAACATCCATCGAATTCACGACGAATGACAAAGCATAACCCTAATGTGGGCAGCACTTAAACATCCATTGGATAGTTTCAATCGATCGGACATTAAATCATAGCAGTGATCGAGTTAATACCCGGTATCGAAGCAGTACCCTACTAAAATTGAAAGTAATTTCGACTTTGGAGCAGGCTAACTTCGTTTTTGTATAGTGATTTTGACACCAGATGAAAGCTCCTGAGACAAGCTATTTATAGCTGAAAATTAAGGTTCACGTGGCCCGCGTGAACTTCCTCTTGTTCTTTACGCGGCCCACATGGGCACTCTATACGTAGATTAGGGCTAGCATGTCACACCTAGGTCTGCCACGTGGCCTGGTTGCTGTTCCGGATAACTTATGAGCTGTCCCGGCCCGCGTAAAGGTATGCTCGACCTTACGCGGCCCGCCTGAAGACCAGAAATTTTGATTTCTTGGTTTTTCATGTACATTATGATTTCAGGGGTCCGGTTTTTTACTTACGGGTCATTTTCGGACATTTTTGAGAGTCCTTACATCCTCCCCACCTTATTTAAAATCTCGTCCTCGAGATTCATAGGAATAAGTGAGGATACTTTCGCTTCATTTTCGATTCCAGCTCCCAAGTGTACTCGGGTCCCCTTCTGGAATCCCACTTGACCTTGACTAGCACCAATCTTTTGTGCTTGAGAAACTTGATCTTTCGATCTTCGATTTGAAGTGGTTTTTCAACGAACTTCAATTTCTCATTTACCTCTATATCTTGGAGAGGTACTACCAGTGATTCGTCTGATAAACATTTCTTGAGATTAGATACATGAAATACATCATGTACTCTTGCCAGCTCCTCTGGTAGTTGTAAACGATAAGCAACTGGTCCTATACGTTGGATCACTGAAAATAGTCCTACGTATCTTGGACTTAGCTTTCCTTTCTTTCCAAACCGAATTACTCCTTTCCAAGGAGGTACTTTTAATAGTACTTTGTCTCCAACTTGAAACTCTAACAGCTTGCGTCGATTATCTGCATAACTTTTCTGGCGATCTCGAGCCGTCTTCACTCTATCCTTGATTTGAGTAATCTTATCGGTAGTTTCTTGCACAATCTCTGGTCCTGATAATTGACTTTCTCTTATTTCTGCCCAACAAACTGGAGTTCTGCACTTTCGTCCATACAGGGCTTCGAATGGGGCAGCTTCGATGCTTGAATGATAACTATTGTTATAGGAGAATTCAATTAAAGGTAGGTGGTTGTCCCAGTTACCACCAAAATCTATCACACATGCCCTAAGCATATCTTCCAGAGTTTGGATCGTTCTTTCACTTTGCCCGTCTGTTTATGGATGATAGGTCGTACTTAAATTTAATCGGGTTCCCATTGCTTCCTGGAAACCTTTCCAGAAATGGGAAGTGAAACGACTATCTCTATTCGATACAATGGAGAGTGGAACTCCATGTAAGGATACTACTTCATCTACATACAACTTTGCCAACCTTTCCATGCTAAAGGTTTCTTTCATGGGTAGAAAATGAGCTGATTTGGTTAATCGATCCACAATTACCCAAATCGCATCATTACCTTTTCTGGTTTTGGGTAACTTAGTAACAAAATCCATTGTTATAAGTTCCCATTTCCATACAGGCATTTCTAGTTGTTGTAATAGGCCTGCGAGTTTCTGGTGTTCTGCCTTAACTTGCGAACAAGTAAGACACTTAGAAACATATCTAGCTATGTCCTTTTTCATTCCTATCCACCAGAAATTATTTCTTAAATCTTGGTACATTTTGTTGTTTCCTGGATGCATGGTATACCTAGATTTATGAGCTTCTTCTAAAATCTTATTTCTTAATTCACCTTGCTTAGGTACCCAAATTCGTTTCTTATGGAATTTCCAAATTCCATCACTTCCTTGTTCTAATTCTTTTATTCTTCCTTTCATTCCTTCAGCATCATCCTTGATTGTTGTTTCCTGAGTGCTTTTCAATTATTCCATTAAGTCTAATTGTAGACTTAATCTAAGAGCACGAACCCGTCGTTGTTTCTCATGATACTTACGACTTAAGGCATCTGCAACTACATTTGCCTTTCCTTCGTGATATTGAATATCACAATCGTAATCACTTAGGATTTCCATCCATCTCCTTTGCCTCATGTTTAATTCTTTTTGCCCAAAGATATATCTTAAACTTTTATGATCCGTATAGACAGTAAACTTACTTCCATACAGATAATGTCTCCAAATCTTAAGGGCAAAAATTATGGTTCCTAATTCTAAGTCGTGAGTCGTATAGTTTTCCTCGTGCTTTTTCAATTGTCTTGATGCATACGCGATTACCTTCTTGCGTTGCATTAGCACACATCCTAATCCTAGCTTTGAAGCATCACAATATACTTCAAAATCTTCCGTCCCTTCTGGTAAAGCTAGAATTGGAGCATTGGTTAACTTTTGCTTTAAAATCCTAAAAGCTTCTTCTTGTTTAGGTCCCCATTCAAACTTAACTGATTTACAGGTTAGCTTAGTTAATGGTACAGCTATCTTGGAAAAATCCTTAATAAACCGTCTATAATATCTGGCTAAACCTATAAAACTTCTAATTTCCATTGCTGATTGCGGAACCTTCCATTTGGTGATCGCTTCTATCTTAGCAGGATCTACGTGAATACCATTGTGATTCACCATGTGTCCTAAAAATTGCACTTCTTGCAGCCAAAATTCACACTTCGAGAATTTAGCATAGAGCTTTTCTTTTCTTAACAAAGTTAAGAGTGCATGTAAGTGCTCACAATGTTCGTCTTGACTTTTGGAATAAATAAGTATATCGTCGATGAAGACAATTACAAATTTATCCAAATACGGTTTACAGATTCTGTTCATCATGTCCATAAATGCTGCAGGTGCATTTGTTAACCCAAAGGGCATGACTATAAACTCGTAATGACCATACCTAGTTCTAAAAGCAGTTATAGGTATGTCTTCTTCTTGTACCTTTAATTGATGATATCCTGAGCGTAAATCTATCTTAGAAAAATATCTAGCTCCCTGAAGTTGATCGAAAAGATCATCAATCCTAGGTAATGGGTATCGATTCTTAATTGTAACCTTATTTAGTTCCCTCTAATCGATACACATTCGCATTGAACCATCCTTTTTCTTTACAAACAACACTGGAGCTCCCCACGGGGATGAACTAGGTTGTATGAATCCTTTGCTTAGTAATTCATCTAACTGCTTTTTCAATTCTAACATTTCGGTGGGTGCTAACCGATAAGGTGCCTTAGCTATCGGTGTAGTTCCAGGAATTAGATGAATTCTAAATTCTACCTCCCTATCAGGTGGTAATCCAGGTAGATCCTCTGGGAATACATCCGAGTATTTTGATACTACTGGAATTTCCTTAAGTTCCTTGCTCTTAGTGTTAATGATTACCGAAATCATATACACCATTTCTTGTTTTCTTGAATAACTGGCCAATTTCATTACTGAAATGAATTTCATTGGCTTTCGTGGCTTATCTCCTGTAATCACCACTAATTCTCCTGTGGGTGTAGAAATTTCTATGGAATTCTTATCACAGAGAATTCGAGCATGGTTGGCTACTAACCAATCCATTCCTAACACAACATCGAATTCAGCTAATTTCATTGGTAATAGGTTTGCAGAAAATTTATGACCTGAAAGTTCTATCTTTTCTTCTCGCAAAACTTTATCTATGTTAACAGAATTTCCATCAGCCGTTTCGACTGTAAAAATCTGCCTAAGTTGTATTAAGGGTAAATTAAGAGCTTGGCAGAATGTAGTATTGATAAAACTTTGGTTTGCACCAGAGTCAAATAATACTTTCGCGTAAACGTTGTGAACTAGAAACGTACCAGCTATCACATCTGGAATGAGTTCTGCCTCCCGAGTAGTTAATTGGAATGCTCGAACATTCTTCTTGGTAGCTCCGTCGGCCGGTTTGGCTTTATTGTCTGCTGGTTTAACCAATTTAGGGCATTCTGGTTTGAAATGACCCATTTCTCCACAATTGTAGCAGATCCTTGTTTTCTTTCTGCAGTCTTCTTCACGATGTCCTACAACTTTGCAAAAGTTGTAGGTTACATTGCATTTTCCAAAATGTTTCTTTCTGCAATTTCTACAGAACGGCGAAGCTGAGGATTGTCCCGTTCCTCTTCTCTTGAAATTGTTATTATTATTACCCGCACGAAATCCCTGGGTAATTTTCTGAGCCAGTTCCTTTTTTCTATTTTCATCTCTTGTGCGTACTAGCTCATCAGTTAGGGTGTTAGCTAATTCTACCGCATCGTCAATAGTGTGAGGTCTCGCAGCTTTAACGATATTACGGATTTCGCTAATCAATCCCCAAATATAGCGAGAAATAAGTACCGATTCTGGCGAATCCAGTGTTGGTACCACTCTAGCATATTCGAAGAATGTCAAAGTATATCTTCGACAGTCCACATCCACCATCCGGTGGGTCAGGAACTTATTTGCCATTTGTTCCATTTCATACTCGGGACAGAATTTTCTTTCTACAAGATTCTTAAATTCTTCCCAGTTCATAGCATACGCCACAGTCCTTCCTTTAGCTTGTAACACTGTGTTCCACCATTCTAGCACCCCTTCTTTAAAAAGATTTGACGCATACATGACCTGATCTTCTTCAGCACATTTACTTATGGTAATTACTGCCTCTATTTTCTCTAACCAACGCAGTGCTGCAGTTGCCCCCTCGTTTCCTGCAAACTCAGCTGGTTTACAGGCAAGAAATTCTGCAACCAGGCATTGCAGCTTTAATTTTCTTGAAAATCGGGGCTTGCAGAACATTATTGTTATTATTATTGTTGTTGTTGCCGCCTCCGTTTACACTATTACTGAAGTTATCTTCTTGAGTACGTTTACTAGGAATGATAGGTTGAGGTTCAACAGGTTTCTGGGCAGCAGCAAGGATTATTGGAATAGCATTGGCTATTCCTTGAGCAACGATATCCTCGATATCTTGCCTATTTAGCAATTGCTCTTCCTGATTTTGCTCAGATTGATTTACTGCATTTACTGGTTCATTACCAACGTTTGCCATCTGATAATTAATTTATATATAAATAATTAGTATAAAATAAGAAACAACCAAATATAACAAATAATCTCACATAATCACATAAACAAATATATATCCAATATTGTCAATTTCTCGACTTCCATTTTTATATATATTATATTATGCATCAGTACACACTGTTATCGTACAATCGTTTTATTTTTAGATTATTATTACTATTATTATTATATACAAACACAGATTCACAACCCACTTCTCCCTCGTCAACTAGCATTTTAAAAGCGATGTTCCCTCTCATCGTATTTCCATGATATTTGTCCTCCTATCTCCCGGATCCTATTCCCTGCATCCATCAATTCTCCGCCGAAATGGCGGAGTTCAGTTAAGTTTTCATTACTCATTGATGGATTTGGTGCAGGTTCTAAGTCGAACTGAGGGAAAAAGGTATAAGGATTATTTAGAAGGTTTTGGAACTGCCAATCGTTAGTCCATCATTCGTCCATTCCTAGAGGTTGAGTGTGAATCAGAGGTTCTGGGATGGCTGGTTCTAAGTTTATTGGAAGTTGGGTTTCAACAGGATAGGTAAAAATATTTTCATTGACAGGCTTAATGGTATCACAGCTTGCCAATATGAAATCTAACTCTTCCTGCAACGTCATTTCCTTGGTTGGCTTAGAGCTTTCTCCAATCTCTTGCTTAGAACTTTCCCCAATTTCCATCCCTGCTTGCCTTGAATCTTCCTCAATTTATATCCCCTTTCCTTTATCCATGGGATTCTCTATCTTAGGAATTCTCCTAGTTGCTGGTTTCCTTCTGCGTACACGTCTCCAGCCTACAAATCTTCTTCTTTTCTTAGGTTTGGCTTTCTCCAAAGGTGGAGCTTGAAATTCCATAGGGTTTTCCACATCAGCAAAGTAACCAGTAAAATCTTTGGAAACTTCTATGTTCACAGGGTAGAGGTTGAGATTCTCTAGGTCTCCAGATAACTCATTCATCCTGTTTTAGCATATATGAAAAAAAATACTAAGTTAAGATTTTATAACAAAATTTCACAGATAACCTTCAAGTATTATTGCATACCGTGTTACTAATTTCATACAAAGGACAACTGAAACTTAAAACATACTAAGGTTTATTGTAAACTTATTTATTTACTGCGTAAAGTTTTTGACTTGTAGGTGATAAGGGTGCTAGAACTGAGTCAGGGTATTTAAAGATTTGTATTTACTGCTACAGTGGCTAGCATATATAGATCTGCCCATTTTTCATCTAACTTGTCTTCCCATGGTGGGTTACTGCCTAGTTCCTGAGTTTCCTGATTAACTCTCCTTTCTTTTGGTTGTGATTTCTTTATTTTCTCCTGACTTTTCCTAATAATCAAACTTCTTTTATTAGGAGAAAGTGGTTCCTCATATTGTGCCTTTCGAACAAATATTCCTTCCTCAGGATCTACTGAGTATCTTGAGGAATTTGATCGGGATGAACTTCCCTTTTCTTTTGGTGAAGTATCTAATTTATGGTAGATATCCGAAAGTCTTTTCTTACCCATACTGTAACCAAATATTCAAATAATAAAGCATATAATCACAAAATCACAGATTTGGTAATCAGGAACATTAAGTATTTTGAAATACTTAATAGGCTTAAATCAGTGGCTCGTTCAGTAGCTCTGATACCACCTTTTCCTGTCACGGCCCCAGCCTTGGTTTGACCCGGTCAGGAGCCGCGGAACAGGAACCCGTGGTATCGATGATGCGTCAACGGAAGATTTTTAACAGTATCTTTTAAAACTCAAAATGCCCAATTATTTTATTTCATAATTTTGGGATAAACCCCGTAATTTACAACAGAGTAATTTCATAACTAAATTCCCTGATTTATTAAAACACGTTTATTCATTTTAACTGAGCCACCTCTTCAAGCTTGTAGTGCTTTGCGGCACTTTTCCTGGATCACAACAGATCACCTGAAACATGTTTGAAAAAGGTTTTGTCAGCAGGGAAATTTTGGTGAATCATTCTTTTTACGACACATTGTTATAATTTACAGTATTAAGAGCGATTACAATGTTTCTATATCAACCATCTACCCACGGTATTTATCACTCGACCACCTATTGGCTATCTCGTTGTCCAATGGTGTCTGTGATTATGGTCATATCACCCCTTGGCTAACCCGTTGTCCAATGGTGACGGTTATCAAGTATTGTATACAAAACCCCACATACCGGCTGTAAATTGGAGATTACAAAGACTTAATCCCTATAATTATAACTTTTGAAAACCACATGATTTTGAAAGCAAATTTGATAAAAAGAGAATGACTCACATTGCAGATTTAAATGGACAGAGCTTAGCCTACTGATTAGCCTTTTAACCTAAATTTAAACAACATGCACATGAACTAGGTTAGTAACTAATACAGCATTTACGATAACTCACGAGATTAAACCCTCACAACGAATGACAAAGTGCGATGCTTAAACATCCATCAAATTCACGACGAATGACAAAGCATAACCCTAATGTGGGCAGCACTTAAACATCCATTGGATAGTTTCAATCGATCGGACATTAAATCGTAGCAGCGATCGAGTTAATACCCGGTATCGAAGCAGTACCCTACTAAAATTGAAAGTAATTTCGACTTTGGAGCAGCCTAACTTCATTTTTGTAAAGTGATTTCGACACCAGATGAAAGCTCCTGAGACAAGCTATTTATAGCTGAAAATTAAGGTTCACGCGGCCTGCGTGAACTTCCTCTTGTTCTTTACGCGGCCCGCGAGGGCACTCTATACGTAGATTAGGGCTAGCGTGTCACACCTAGGTCTGCCACGTGGCTGCCACGTGGCCTGGTTACTGTTCCGGATAACTTATGAGCTGTCGCGGCCCGCGTAAAGGTATGCTCAAACTTACGCGGCCCGCCTGAAGACCAGAAATTTTGATTTCTTGGTTTTTCATGTACAGTATGATTTGAGGGGTCCGGGTTTTTACTTATGGGTCGTTTTAGGACAATTATGAGAGTCCTTACAGAGTTCATGAAGGTCTTTCTTCCGAACTGGTCGCACGCTTATTCTAGCCGTATTGTGAAGCTTGGCATTCCTTGGCTTCGGATGAAGAGAATTTCCATCAATGGCTTCCTTGCTTGGCGACTTATTCAAAATACATAAAATCGAAAACAATGTTTACTTAATAGGGATGAGAGCATTCCTATGTTAAGTCTAGACTCAAAAGGTCTAAGGAATATGCTTACTGTGTCATTTGAGATTAAACACTAAGGGTTAGTGTTTAATTCACTCAAACGTTGGCTCTGATACCAACCTGTCACACCCCGATAATTCCACATATTACCGGTGGGCCCGGTGGGGAGTATCGTGACGTAGTTGATATCATCATGGTCAAACATACACAGAATAGCACAGCGGAAGTCTTGGAATATAAAATATTATTACAAACTCAAATGTCTGAAAATATCAAAGTATTTATTATAGACGAGCTTGTAATATCAAATCCACATGTGGATCTTCACAAAATGTATAAAATAAAGTTTAGCAGACTTTAAGGCATCTTTAAGGATTTGCAAGATCCTCTTTTTCGACACCGAGCAACTCCCAGCCTATTGCAAGTAGTACCTGCACTTAGGGGTTGTTTGGCTAAGCTTATTTTTTTACTTATTTACTTATTCCTCTCATATAATAAGCTAACCCAAACACCTTTTAACTTTTCAAAAAGTAAATAAGTCACTAAAATAAGCTTAGCCAAACAACCCCTTAGTCTTTTGAAAATACGTCAGTTTTCACTGGTAAATACAATTAACTGACTCTTTTGGAAAGAGTTTACGAAAATTGATTTAAGTGCACAAGGCACAAACCATTTATAACTTGGGACAATCTTTAATAAAATCTTGTATACTGTTTTACATGTTTGTCTTACATATGGGGCCGGTTTGGAAGCCGGTCATGATTAACCGACTCACCACTTATAGAACCCACAAAGGAGTTATCCCCAACATGTGGGTTATATTGGCATTTGCATCTGTCAGGTGTATGCCTACACCCCGTGCATAGGTCGTGGCCATTTTCAAATGAAATGAGCCGAGGATATCCAGGACACGGTCGTATTAACCCCCAATGTTTATGTTATCAAACAAGACAGATTAAAACGGGTTATGTAAATTTATTAATCACAATCCGATTAAATGATTTCATACCCGACCAAGCGGTATTATTATAATACCGTATCCCAAGCCCGTATAAGGGAAAATAAGTTAAAAGTATTTACCTGAGCTAATACTTGATTCACAGCAAAATAACTCAGTCGTATCCAATCTATCTAAATGCAGGTAGCTTTTACCAGGTGGCTCTAGTCTGGAGTGATGGTAATATATAACCAATTCAGAATGCTAACGGCCTTATTTAAGTCGTAGACTTAGACCGGCTAGCCTAAAGTATCTAAAGCGGTACGATACGCTAGATTAAGCGATGACCGGAATAGAATGTAATTTAGACCCAACAAGTACGAAGACTTTTATAATATAGGTAAACTAAATACATTCTGAATTTTGAAGTAAAAACGATATGGTTAAACCCGTTTCGGCAAACTTACGTAAACTAGTTACATAAACCGATCCGAATGCGTAAATGCATAACGGGCAACCAAATGAACCATATACAAGTACCATATGTTATTATGCTTAGGTTGTGTTAATACATCAGTAGGATGTTAACATATATGCCCAAAAAGTATTTAAAACCAAATTAAGTCCCATAGGGGCATTTTGGTCATTTTAATATTTATAAAAGAGATTTTATAATAAACTGAGGTTCCGGTCTAAAACATTCAGTAAAAGTATTTATTTTATCACATTATATCAGTAAGATATCATACATATGTGAGGTTTACCATTTATGGCCAAACTATGCCCCGAAAGGGTATTTTGGTCATTTCACATATGCTTTTAAGGACATTTTTGGAAGTCTGTGTTCATGAATTATACCTACTGTAATAATATTAAATTTTATTTAAAAATTCAGTAGGTAACAAGTCTTAGGTGTTAAATATGGTTTTAAACCATACTATGCACCTAACTAGCGTAAAAGTCGCTAATTGACGATAATTAAGATGTTTATGGAAATATGAGATTTTGATCAGTTTCAAATGCTCAAAATATTTTATTTAATGTATAATATCAGTAGGAAAAGGTTTGGCATTCAAATCATATGTTAATCTCATTTTATGCATAAAAAGAGTATTATCGTCATTTACCGAATTACACAAGAACTCCATGATATGATCAGATTATAATTTGATCAAAAATTCCAAAAATCCCTAAAATAATATCTTAACAGTAGGTAATGAGTTTTGGTTCAAAACTTATGTTTAAACATGACTTATGCAAGATAGCGTAATTTAATTAATAAAAAGCTTCAATTTACGATATCGAGCATAACTTCTGTTTGAGACCAAGAACTGATGTCAAATTTTTGAGACATACTTATATGTCAGTAACAAAATTTTTTGTCCTCTCACATTTCTAAAAATCTTGTTCATATGTCATAAGGGCATAACGGGCATTTATAAGCATAATAACGGACATGAGCATATAATTCAAATTGTTAATGACCAGGTAATATAACCTCAGAGGGTTATACTACAGCATAATACGGTCCTAATGGAAGCTTAAAACCTAAAGGATTTAAGCTAAATCGGTTCAGAACTAAAAGTCAAAGCAAAAGTCAAGCTTTTACGACTTTCGGTTGCGAACCGTCCCTAAACTCAGAATTGTCGGGTTGAACATGCTTAGACATGTTCTAATAATAATTACCAAGTTATTAGAGTGTTAAAATATAATTTATAACCTCTGCATCATTGGTTTTAATTATTATTTATAATTCTGCCAAGTTTGACTTTTTAACTAAATGGTTTGACCCGACAATTAACTAAGCATACGAAAGAATTAGGAGATGCCCTTTTAAGGGTTAATCACCTACCTAACTATGGTCACATAACCACATTCATCTCAAATAGTGGCTGGACCATTTGAGTTTAAACCGAAGGTCAAAGTTAATTTACGATAACTTGACTTTTCTGTTTTTAAATTATGAAACTAAACTAATGAGGGGGCTAAGACACTTACAAAGGATCCTAGCAATCTTTTCTACTAAAATAAATTTCGTTTTTAGATCAGGAGCTCCAGATTTGAGAGATATAGGAAAAGAATGAGATGTGCAAAAGAAATGGATGAAGTTACATCCTATTTATAGGTTTTGGGTGGATCTTGAAATCATTCCAGGTGTTTGGAGGGTCCCTAGGATGATGACAAGTGCCTAAATACGTGTCTTAATTCAGTTTGCCGCCCATAGATTCAAAACAAATGAAATGGGCTGTTTGTTTGAGCTGCAAGAAAAATATTATGGAGCTGGCATGGGCCTCGCGGCCTGTGTAGAATGATGCCCAGGCCTACGCGGCCCGCCAAGGGGTGCGGCCCAGGTAAGAAGTTTGGCAGTTGACAGAATAGGTCCCTGTGTTTCATAAGTGCCTCTTTAAACTTTATTTCTTGTCATTTTTGGCACCAATACCTCATATAAACATATATTTTGTTAATATAAGGTACAATATCATTGGTGATCAGTCTTAGGCATGCCAGGGAGTACGATCAAGCATTGCGGAGTTCACGGTTCCTTTAAAAGATCACTCGAAGCATAGTTTCGCGTGTTTAACGCTTTTAGTCTTTTTTAACGCACAAAGTTGTGCGTCATATCATTTATTGATATCAAAGCCTTCCTTGGCCCATAATAATCATTCCCATGTGTATGACCAAACATTACGATGCTACAGTTGGTTAAACGGACACTCAAAGGTGTAGTTTTAGACGTTGACGCTTTTGATCCCTTTAACGCACAAACTTGCGTGTATCATCATTTAATAGCATCAAAGCCCTATGTAGCCCATATTAAACATTCTCGAGAGTATGATTGCACAACATAATGCTTCGGGTTTGTTAAAAGGTCATTCAGAGGTATAATTAAACATGTTGACGCTTTTAACCCCTCTAACTTGAAAACTTGCGCGTAACTTCACTTATTGGCATAAAAGCCTTGAATAGCCAATATTAGGCATTCCCGAGAATATGATCAAACATTATGAAGCTCTCGGTTTGTTAAAAGGTCACTCAGAGGTAAGAATTAACATGTTGACACTTTTAACCCTTCGTCGCACAAACTTTCAAATAATTACGCAAACGGCTCCTCTCGTCCAACAAGTGGCTCATTTGAGAATACGGACACCGTATAAGGTCACTCAGAGGCCTAGTTTAAGCATGTTGACACTTTCAGTCCTTCTATAATCAAGGTTTTCGATTTTGACAAAAATAGTCCCTCATAGTCAATGTTTGACTTTATTAGGGTTCATTACACGTGTCAACACATCATTGTACATGATTTTTACGAGGTGTTACATCCTCATCCCCTAAAAGAAATCTCGACCCCGAGATTTGCTCAACAAGACGGAAGTACTTTCTGTCGTATAATGGACTTAAGTTCCACAGTAAATTAGGGACCTTTACGGGCATTCCAATTGACCTATTCAATAGGTACATGCTTCTTTTCGGAGCCTCTTAACCTGTCGATCCTTGATCGATATAGGTCTTTCAATAAACCTCAGGCTTTCATCAATCTATACGTCTTTATGAGACATTGCTAGCGATTTATCAGCTAGGCATTTCTTTAAGTTAAAGATGTGGAATACATTATGAATTCTACTAAGCTCCTTAGGCAAGTTTAGCTTATAAGCTATACTGCCGATACATTCGATGATCTCGAATGGTCCTATATATCCAGGGCTTGACTTGCCCTTTATACTGAAATGTATCGTACTCTTCCATATTGGTATTTTCAATAGAGTCTTGTTCCCTACTTGGAACTTTAAGAGATCTGCGCCTTTCTTTTGCATCGCTCCTTTTTCCGATTACTGGAAGCTTTAAGATGACTACGGATTCATAATATCTTATCTGTCGTCTTTTAGGACAGTCGCAGATTTTGATAATTGTGATTTCCCAACTCCTGCCCAACAAACGGGCGTTGAGACATTCTCCCATACACGTTCTCTATTGGAGTAGCCTTGATGCTTATACAATGTTATTGGTTATAGGAAAACTTAATTAGGGTGAGATAGTCATTCCAACTACTACCCGAATCAATCTTAAGGAATTAACTACCATCATGGTTATTCGAACAAATCAACGATCCTGGGCAGCTAATAACGATTCTTAATCGTTTCCTAGTTAGATTGCAGTAATCAATGCACAAGCGTATTGCATCGTGCTTTCCTTTATCAACAATAATCGAAGCTCCTAAGACGATGAGTTATGTTGTACAATCCTTTCTTTAAAAACTCATCTGGTTAGCTCTCAGTTCTTCCATTTCCGTTGATGCTAACCGATATAGAGCTTTTGTAACAGATACAGCTTCTAATAGGATGTCAATCCTAATTCCACCTTACCTCTTAGAAGGTAAATAGGGTTGTCTTATGGAGAAGAAATCAAGTTATCCAAATATGATAGAGGTAGCTTCAATCTCCGACCTTGGTTCACTTTCCGCCACTTGTGCCATGCAAATGACACCTCTGTTTCACGAGTGCACGGATGCCTTAAATAGAGACGCCTACTTAGGCATTTCTATTACGGATATCTTCTTTGAATACCACTAGCTGACTTTAGTACAATATGACCATTGGTATATCTTAGTGGTTCCATGCATTAAACCTCCATACTGATTAGGCATGGAAGCAATCTATGGGACACACTAGGATACGCCAATCCTCATATGGCACTTTTGTCAAACATATTTGGCACTCGCACTTGATAGAAATCAACGAGAAAATAATTAAAATAACATATATTGTCGTATTCTATTCGAAGAAAGAGTACTCTTAGATTTTTCAGAAAGATTCATCGTCGATAATAGAAGAATCGGTTACTATGGTTTCCTTGGTAAGTTATATCTTGTGGGTAATATAAAAGTTTGCTAAGCTTATGGTCTATGTAGACTTATTATTGCCTGTATTAAGACAGGACGGTTAGCAGAAATTATCATTAGTAAATGATAAGGAATGTACTTGATGACATCATGTACTGCCTCTTGGCATTCATCAGGTGAGTTCAGGCATTTCTTTTCTTAGCCTTTCCAAGCTTAGCCGCACCTTCTTTGGTAGCTTTATGGCATCTAGTTCTGATGTGGCCTTTCTCACCACAGCCGTAACAGACTGCATTCTTTATGTCCCTACATTCATGGGACTGATGACCATTTCCTTTGTAGATGCCACACTGCTTTGGTCTTTGATCTATTTGACACTGTCCCCAATGTCTTTTATAGCCGTTCTTACAAACAGGCTTCTTACTGAACTTTTGTTGGTTCTTATTAAGCCCGTACTTGCTCTTTTTCTTAGATTTATGGGAGTTATCCTCCTCCTTTGGTTCATCCTTCACATTCGAAGTGTGAACAAAGCTCTTTTCATGAGAAATTGAATGTGGTTTTGAATGGGATTTGGAGCGAGTAGCACTCGGCTCTTTGAACTATTTTATGACCTTTTCCAATGCCTTTCCAACTGCTGCGTCAACCACAGCTTGGAGATTAATTCCATTAATATTGAGGTTTACGTTTGTAGAATTATTAGCTTTTGTCGCATTAATAGCATCGCGACTGTTGTCTACCTCATCCGAGTTTGCCATACTCGAAGCTTGGTACTAACCACCACATTAAACAATTGTTAGTCATCATCCTGATGACCTGACATAGATTAGCCACGGCATCCATAAACCCTATAGGCTATTATGTTCCAAACATTCCTAATGAATGTTATTTGAATGTATATCCATTACATTTATCCTAGGTCACAAAAGGACCATCAATGGCATTTAAGGTTTGGAGCGAGTCCAATACCTGCTTGACAGGGGATCATAATGTCACAACTGTCTTTGTCACAAGGACGATTATGAATAGCTCGAAGGCTAGCCTTACATGACTTTTATTATATATATATATATATAGACACACATGGCATAGAAGCCCGTCGCGAGGGACGTAGAAAGATATGGCATAAAGCCTAGTCATGAAGGACATAAATGATCATATGGCACGAAGGCCTTGTCACAAAGGACATTACAGAATCTGGCACAAGGCCTGACACAAGGAATGTTAACATTTAGTATGTTAACTTATCATAAATGGCAATTATAGTACATAGGCTTGTCATGAATGACTTTAAAATATAGCTCGCTGGTTTGTCACCAAGGACATTAATTTATAAGCCGCAATCTTATTTGATCAGGGGCTTTAAGGTTTGAACATAGTTCTTCTCCTTTGGACAGAGAGTCATAGACTACAACTGTCATTGTCTTGAAAGACGATTCATTTGGCACAAAAGTAAACCAATTGACATCACTAATGGATGTTCATATATCATCATCGTATTTGATGATATTAATCATGATCATACTGATCATACAGACTGCGAAGCTTGGGCATAGCTTTCCACTTTGGACAGGGAACCATAATGGTCACAACTGTCATTGTCTCAGATGGACGATATAATGTAGTCCGTAGACGATACATTACTAGAAATGTTTAGTATAATTAAGATGTTGATGAGGTTAGTCATGATCACATTGATCATATAGACTATTAGGGTTGGGTATAACCCACCACTTTGAACAGGGGATCACAAAGACCACCATTATCTTTGTCTTGTCGATAATAGAATGAAGTATAGCCCGTAGGCATTTCATCACTAGGGATGTTAATATTATGGTCATCATACTGATGATATTAGTTAGGATCGCAATGATCATATAGACTATGGGATTTGAGCATAGCTCACCCCCTTGGGCAAAGAATCATAAAAGATTACAATTATCTTGTCACAATTGGACAATATAATATAGCCCTTAGGCAAAACATCATTAAGGATGTTAAATTTAATCATCATACTGATGATTTTAGTCATGATCGCATTGATTATATAGACTATTAGGCTTGAGCACAGCTCACTACCTTGAACAGGGGATCGTAAAGATCACAATGTCTTTGTCACAAATGGACAATATAATATGGCCCGTAGGCGAAACATCACTAATGGATGTTTAAAATAGGTTCATCATATTAGATGATATAAGTCATGATTGCATTAATCATATTGACTATTTGGCTTGAGCATAGTTCACCACCTTAGACAAGGAATCATAAAGATCACAATGTCAATGTCTCAAATGGACAATATATTATAACCCGTAGGCAAAACATTACTAAAGGATGTTAAATAACATGATCATTGTATTAGATGATATTAGTCATGATCGCATTGATCATATAGACTATTATGTTTGGACATAGTCCAACATTTTTAGACAGGGGGTCATAGACCACAACTGTCATTGTCTTATTAGACAACAAGTATAGCCCGTAGGCACTTCACCACTAATGGATGTTTATGGTATGATCATCACATTGATGATACTTGCCATGATCTACTTTGATCGTATTGGCATTAAGGTTTGGAAGTAATCCAATACCTTGACGGCTGGTGTTGTTTCTCACACCACACTGCCAGGAGTGTTAACATGTTCTCAGATGTTAACAAAGATTAATTATCTTAAGAGGGTTTTACCATCATAGCCATGTTCATAGACATATAGGCTAGGTTATACCATTAAGATGATCTTTTTGAAAATTTCAGTTGATCGATAAAGTTCGAGTAAAATCGAAACTATTGTTGGATAAAGGATGAAATGAATACCTACATAAAATTTTCAAAACTTTACTAAATTATTAGGAATTTACAATAGTGCCTTAATTAGGACTTTTAGTAATATATTTGTCCACAGAGGACTAAGAGGAAAAATATAAGTCCGTATAAGGACTATAAAATTTTATAAGTCCATATAGGGGTTATAATGAAATGTCATGTCCTCAAAGGGACTCTTTCGCAATAGCGTATCCTCAAGGGGTCTTAATGAAATAACATGTCCATAAAAAAGGACTATATTGGTACAGCGTGCGCTCAAAAGGGGCTTTGCTATACAGATGTCCTCACAGGGACTTTAAGCAACTCTTGTCCACGCAGGGACTAAAAGGAAATATAAGTCCGTATAGGGACTATCAGATATGTCCGCATTGGGATTATTATGATATAACATGTCCATGAAGGGACGCTAATAAACAATTGTCCTCGTAGGGACTGTATATCAAAAGATACGTCCTCATTGGGACTTATTAATGAAATAATGTGTCCTTAAAGGGACTTATGATAAAATATCATGTCCACAAGGGATCTTAATGTAATAATTTGTCCATAAAAGGGACTTTGATGAATCAGCATGTCCATGAAGGGACTATGATGAAATAATATGTCCTTGAAAGGACTATAATGAATTATTATGTCCGCCAGGGGACTTTGATAAAATAATATGTCTACGGAAAGACTTTTAATGAAATAATATGCCCATGAAAGGACTATGATGAAGTATAATGTCCATGAGAGGACTATATTGAAATACCAAGTCCACAAAGGGACTATAATAAAATTTAATGTCCATGAAAGGACTAAATAGCAAATGCCCATACAGGGTCTTAAGTTGTAAGGTATGTCCACACAGGGACTATATAGAAGAGACAGGTCCTCATAAGGACTTAAAAGACATTTAATATTATGGAAGAAGAATTCTCCATCGCTTTCCTTGCTTCATTTTGATTGTTTCTCTTCTCTGTTTACCCTACACGGTAGAGATACTGAAGATCTCATTGAATGAGGTAAGTATTCCAATCAGGATCCGTTATAGAAGTAGAATTTTAAGGATTATATAATTAAGAAATGATATGGATCACGGATTGGGTTTTGACTGATACAATCCAAATCTTGGGATTTCAAAACTTGAAGGTAAGGAATAGGGATCATTAAGATCCACTGGTATTATTTTCAATACGAGAGCCTCAGGGACCACCTAGTATGGACTCCACTGATACTGACTTCAAAATTTTGAGCCTCAGGGACCTCCATTATGGACCTCGAAATCTGAATACAATTCAATAGATTTGGTTTTAGGAATGAGTTCATGAAGGTCTTTCTTCCGAACCGGTCGCACGCTTATTCTAGCCGTATTGTGAAGCTTGGCATTCCTTGGCTTCGGATGAAGAGAATTTCCATCAACGGCTTCCTTGCTTGGCGACTTATTCAAAATACATAAAATCGGAAACAATGTTTACTTAATAGGGATGAGAGCATTCCTATGTTAAGTCTAGACTCAAAAGGTCTAAGGAATATGCTTACTGTGTCATTTGAGATTAAACCTGTCACACCCCGATATTTCCACATATTACCGGTGGGCCCGGTGGGGAGTATCGTGACGTAGTTGATACCATCATGGTCAAACATACACAGAATAGCACAGCGGAAGTCTTGGAATATAAAATATTATTACAAACTCAAATGTCTGAAAATATCAAAGTATTTATTATAGACGATCTTGTAATATCAAATCCACAGGTGGATCTTCACAAAATGTATAAAATGAAGTTTAGCAGACTTCAAGGCATCTTTAAGGATTTGCAAGATCCTCTTTTTCGACACCG
The DNA here is from genome assembly GCA_030545235.1 of Helianthus tuberosus. Classification (NCBI taxonomy): domain Eukaryota; kingdom Viridiplantae; phylum Streptophyta; class Magnoliopsida; order Asterales; family Asteraceae; genus Helianthus; species Helianthus tuberosus. The sequence goes on from CM060407.1 coordinate 69,506,937, forward strand.
AGCAACTCCCAGCCTATTATGAGTAGTACCCGCCACTTAGTCTTTTGAAAATACGTCAGTTTTCACTGGTAAATACAATTAACTGGCTCTTTTGAAAAGAGTTTATGAAAATTGATTTAAGTGCACAAGGCACAAACCATTTATAACTTGGGACAATCTTTAATAAAATCTTGTATATTGTTTTACATGTTTGTCTTACATATGGGGCCGGTTTGGAAGCCGGTCATGATTAACCGACTCTCCACTTATAGAACCCACAAAGGAGTTATCCCCAACATGTGGGTTATATTAACATTTGCACCTGTCAGGTGTATGTCTACACCCCGTGCATAGGTCGTGGCCATTTTCAAATGAAATGAGCCGAGGATATCCAAGACACGGTCATATTAACCCCGAATGTTTATGTTATCGAACAAGATAGATTAAAACGGGTTATGTAAATTTATTAATCACAATCCGATTAAATGATTTCATACCCGACCAAGCGGTATTATTATAATACCGTATCCCAAGCCCGTATAAGGGAAAATAAGTTAAAAGTATTTACCTGAGCTAATACTTGATTCACAGCAAAATAACTCAGTCGTATCCAATCTATCTAAATGCAGGTAGCTTTTACCGGGTGGCTCTAGTCTAGAGTGATGGTAATATATAACCAATTCAGAATGCTAACGGCCTTATTTAAGTCGTAGACTTAGACCAACTAGCTTAAAGTATCTAAAGCGGTACGATACGCTAGATTAAGCGATGACCGGAGTAGAATGTTATTTAGACCCAACAAGTACGAAGACTTGTATAATATGGGTAAACTAAGTACATTCTGGATTTTGAAGTAAAAACGATAAGGTTAAACCCGTTTCGGCAAACTTACGTAAACTAGTTACATAAAACGATCTGAATGCGTAAATGCATAACGGGCAACCAAATGAACTATATACAAGTCCCATATGTTATTATGCTTAGGATGTGTTAATACATCAGTAGGATGTCAACATATATGCCCAAAAAGTTTTTAAAACCAAATTAAGTCCCGTAGGGGAATTTTGGTCATTTTAATATTTATAAAAGAGATTTTATAATAAACTGAGGTTCCGGTCTAAAACATTCAGTAAAAGTATTTATTTTATCACATTACATCAGTAAGATATCATACATATGTGAGGTTTACCATTTATGGCCAAACTATGCCCAGAAAGGGTATTTTGGTCATTTCACATATGCTTTTAAGGACATTTTTGGAAGTCTGAGTTCATGACTTATACCTACTGTAATAATATTAAAATTTATTTAAAAATTCAGTAGGTAACAAGTCTTAGGTGTTAAATATGGTTTTAAACCATATTATGCACATAATTAGCGTAAAAGTCGCTAATTGACGATAATTAAGATGTTTTTGGAAATATGAGATTTTGATCAGTTTCAAATGCTCAAAATATTTTATTTAATGTATAATATCAGTAGGAAAAGGTTTGGCATTCAAATCATATGTTAATCTCATTTTATGCATAAAAAGAGTATTATCGTCATTTACCGAATTACACAAGAGCTCCATGATATGATCAGATTATAATCTGATTAAAAATTCCAAAAATCCCTAAAAATAATATCTTAATAGTAGGTAATGAGTTTTGGGTTAAAACTTATGTTTAAACATGACTTATGCAAGATAGCGTAATTAAATTAATAAAAAGCTTCAATTTACGATATCGAGCATAACTTCAGTTTGAGACCAAGAACTGATGTCAAATTTTCGAGACATACTTATATATCAGTAACAAAGGCTTTTCTCCTCTCACATTTCTAAAAGTCTCGTTCATATGTCATAAGGGCATAACGGGCATTTATAAGCATAATAACAGACATGAGCATATAATTCAAATTGCTAATGACCAGGTAATATAACCTCAGAGGGTTATACTACAACATAATACGGTCCTAATGAAAGCTTAAAACCTAAAGGATTTAAGCTTAATTGGGTCAGAACTGAAATTCAAAGCAAAAGTCAAGCTTTTACGACTTTCGGTTGCGAACCGTCCCTAAACTTAGAATTGTCGGGTTGAACATGCTTAGACATGTTGTAATAATAATTACCAAGTTATTAGAGTGTTAAAATATAATTTATAAGCTCTGCATCATTGGTTTTAATTATTATTTATAATTCTGCCAAGTTTGACTTTTTAACTAAATGGTTTGACCCGACAATTAACTAAGCAAACGAAAAATTAGGAGATGCCCTTTTAAGGGTTAATCACCTACGTAACTATGGTCACATAACCACATTTATCTCAAACAGTGGCTGGACCATTTGAGTTTAAATCGAAGGTCAAAGTTAATTTACGATAACTTGACTTTTCGGTTTTTAAATTATGAAACTGAAGTAATGAGGGGGCTAAGACACTTACAAAGGGTCCTAGCAATCTTTTCTACTAAAATAAATTCCCTTTTCAGATCAGGAGCTCCAGATTTGAGAGATATAGGAAAAGAATGAGATGTGCAAAAGAAATGGATGAACTTACATCCTATTTATAGGTTTTGGGTGGATCTTGATATCATTCCAGGTGTTTGGAGGGTCCCTAGGATGATGACAAGTGCCTAAATACGTGTCTTAATTCAGTTTGCAGCTCAAAGATTCGAAACAAATGAAATGGGCTGTTTGTTTGAGCTGCAAGAAAAAAATTATGGAGCTGGCATGGGCCTCGCGGCCCGCATAGAATGATGCCCAGGCCTACGCAGCCCGCCAAGGGGTGCGGCCCAGGTAAGAAGTTTGGCAGTTGACAGAATAGGTCCCTGTGTTTCATAAGTGCCTCTTTAAACTTTATTTCATGTCATTTTTGGCACCAATACCTCATATAAACATATATTTTGTTAATATAAGGTACAATATCATTGGTGATCTGTCTTAGGCACGCCAGGGAGTACGATCAAGCATTGTAGAGTTCCCGGTTCCTTTAAAAGGTCACTCGAAGCATGGTTTCGCGTGTTTAACGCTTTTAGTCTTTTTTAACGCACAAAGTTGTGCGTCATATCATTTATTGATATCAAAGCCTTCCTTGGCCCATAATAATCATTCTCATGCGTATGACCAAACATTACGATGCTACAGTTGGTTAAACGGTCACTCAAAGGTGTAGTTTTAGACGTTGACACTTTTGATCCCTTTAACGCACAAACTTGCGCGTATCATCATTTAATAGCATCAAAGCCCTATGTAGCCCACATTAAAAATTCTCATGAGTATGATTGCACAACATAATGCTTCGGGTTCGTTAAAAGGTCATTCAGAGGTATAATTAAACATGTTGACGCTTTTAACCCCTCTAACTTGCAAACTTGCGCGTAACTTCACTTATTGGCATAAAAGCCTTGAATAGCCAAACTTTCAAATAATTACGCAAACGGCTCCTCTCGTCCAACAAGTGGCTCATTTGAGAATACGGACACCGTATAAGGTCACTCAAAGGCCTAGTTTAAGCATGTTGACACTTTCAGTCCTTCTATAATCAAGGTTTTCAATTTTGACGAAAATAGTCCCTCATAGTCAATGTTTGACTTTATTAGGGTTCATTACACGTGTCAACACATCATTGTACATGATTTTTACGAGGTGTTACAACATTATTTTATTGTCTATATAAAATAAAAGATTTTCATCATTCATATCTCTACGGTCTATATAGAGATATGTTGGCTACCTGGTCGGGGGTTAAGGGAATGGTTTGGTAAGATTCTTGCCTTGTTCAGTGTATAGATCCTGCAAGGACCTGGGTCAAGCTTACTAGGACCTCCTTCAATACCCACTGGTATTGGATGGCGGGGGTGCGAATGGCTTGATCCCCTCATATGTAAACTACTATTAATACATTAACCCGGCTACTTGGGATTGTATCCCTGCTGACTCAAACCACTTAGCCGAGGGTAACGTCGCCTTCAAAAGAGGGGCCTACCACATTACGCATTAATAACTTAATTAATTATCTTTCAATATTCCGACCCTTTGGGATTGTATCCTTGCTGACTCAAACCACTGTGTTGAGGGTAACGTCACCTTCAAAAGAGGGACCTACTATTATAACTAAGATAATCTCTTAAAAAGTGCAAAAGTGCGGAAATCATCAAAGGTTACATTAAAGGCGAGTCGGATCCAAGTGATTCATCTTGTCTATATGTTTTATTTTTATTTTATTTTTCAGCATTTTTAGTTGTTATTTTTCATGTTAAAAACCTTTTTTTCTAAAACTTTTGATTTGATTAGACGTTGAGGATAAACCGATATTAAAAGCTCTTGTGTCTTTGGACGACCTCGGTATCTTAACAACGCTATACTACGCTCATGATGGGTGCACTTGCCCATATGTGTGTTTGGTGTTAGTAGAATATCGTGTTTTATAAATTGAAAACTTGACTAATGTGTTAAAAAGGGCTTAAAATTTCAATAAAATTTTATAACGCTACACACGCATCAACACACAAATGAATAGTGAAATTTTATTCTTACCGCAAGTATGATCAGTGGCCCTGTGTTATGCTTTTTGGGAGCCCATGCGGTTTTGGTGTGTTGCAAGCATTGGATGATACAACTACACCAGTTCATTTAGTTTATTTGAACATTTGGTGTAACGTTGTGCAAGAATTGTTTGTTGATGACTGCATTGTTAGTTGCATGCCCCATTATAGTGAAGAATGCTACAAGGAAATTTAGGCAGAAGTCTCTCCCAAAGCATTGCATCATAGGCAAAACGTTTTCAAAGTATACCTTCACACTTAGTCTGTTAACCCAGCCCAACCCTTGGAACTGTGCTTTCCACTCAGCCACCACCTGGTCTTTAGTTGTTGGTCTTTTTTTTCATGTTCACGGGCACCCTTCCATTCGGTATACCTGTTAAAGAGTTTATCAATTCTTCATTCATATGTATGGTATGGTTGCCAACGTTTAGGGTGTTTTTCTTTTCATTGTAATTTTCAACCAACCAGTACCCAAGCATTGTCGGTACGGTGTCTATTTTCAACCTTAGTGTAGCACCAAACCCCATTTGGTGTATTGTCTGTCTTTGTTTTTCATTTAGATTCATAAACCAAGCAGTCAAGTTTGTAGGTTTTACTCTTGACAAGATCCTAGCCCCACTGAACTCATGATATGGTTCTTCCTCAACCTCAACATTCTGACTTAATACCTTCCTCATATTGGTGTTTTGGGCCTTTCCAGCATGGACATTTATTCTCAATCTTAACCTCTCTTCACCTATAAAAAATGATTTCATGGCGTGTTATTTTATGGCGTTTTAATAGTATAATTTAACATAACTATGACACATTTATGGCGTTTTATAAATCAATAAGAGATGATAGATGTTGAATAAGACAATAACAATTAAATGGCGTTTATAACAGAAACCATACATTTTTTGGCGTTTAGTAACAAAGCTATGACAGGATACATGTTTGTGGCGTTTAGTAACACATGAGTGATATGTAAAATTTCATTGTCATACATTGTTAAACAAACGATACAAATTTTGGCGTTTTGGCAACAAAGTATCAAAGTGTATTTTTACATCACGAAAAGTAACATTGTGTACCATGTCCTCTTGTTGTCTTATTTCGTTGCTCGTTCGTTTTTTGGCGTTTTGGAGCAGTTGACCCTTCCCCTTCCACACTTGTAGAAACTGCAAATTTTTGTTAAAATTAGAACGCCAAAAGCAGCATAAACTAGCACAATGTAAATCGAAATTAACTCACTATGTTTTTTTCCTCTGGATCTGGTTTGATCTTTCGACGCCATAGTTTTTGTTGTTTCACTTTTTCTAGGGTTTTCGCGTTTTACGTTGGTTTTGGGGAGGTTTCTCTGGGAAGTATATATGTTTCGGTCACGCTTTGATGTGTTTTGTATATGAACATTTACCTTTTGCCCTTATGGAAGCGCGCCACACTAATAAAAGTGATGTTATTTACGAAAACGCCACCGCGTCATGTAGTCCATAGATTGTTTTGATCTGACGGTCCATAATCGTTCTCACACTTTCACTCGTTCTCTCTAAATCCTGGCCCTTATTATAATAATATCCCGCCTAAACTACGCGCCAAAGACATCCTATAAAGAGAAACGTCTCAACACCTTCCATTGATCATACCAAAACATAAACGCCATGATTCCTAAATACCACTCACTGTAAAACGCCAAAAAAGTTAAATAAATCAAATATGGCAAACATCGTTTTTTGGATATTCAGTATTGTTCTGCGTAAAGTTTCAGTGAATGGATTGTTAGGTGAGGGGGTAACTCAATAAGATTTTGCTGCATGAGATGGACAAATCTTTAAGAAAAACAGACTGATGACAGTCATATGTCAATTTGTGTTCTTTGTTTTTTAAGAAGGCTTAGATGATAAGAAGAGACCGATCCCAATGTAAATGCTATTTGGACTCCATGATGATAATGAAGATTACGAGCAAATAGCATCCACCCACATGACGTCGATCTATGTTACCAACATCCACAAAGCCACTTCAACAAATGAACAACAACAAAATCATGCCAAAACCAAAACGTCATATATTTGTGACAGTTCTTGTAGTTTCAAAAGAAGAAAGAGAATGATGACAGTGAAGATTTGGGAGAGAGATTCGATTCGGATTTTTAATTTATTTTTTTCGCTTCTATTTTTTTCTGTGGTTTGTTATCTAATTTTCCGCTAAAAAATACATTATTTCTCTAACAAAATGCTTATAAAATGCCAAGATGCCACAAAACTCCAAACTCCAAAAACTATACTAAAATTACTTTAGACAAGTATTATTAAAAACTCCAAAAAAATGTATAAAACAATGTGCAAGATAATAAAACAATGTGTCATCTTTATCCAAACTCCATTAAAAATACAAAACGCCAAAATCTAAAAATGATGGGACATGTTACAGCCTTAAACAATTAAGGCTGAACAAACAATAACTACAAACAGTAAAACTGAAACGACAGAAACTTTATTACTAACATTTATTATATTAAAAGCCACTCCATGGGTACTTGAATTTATTTATATTTTCAAAATGTCATAATTACCTGTCACATTATAAGACTCCATCCTACTAGCGTAAAAAAAAAGTCATTATATAAGTAGAATAGGTAAACAAAACTTAACACTCCACACATTCTCTAACACGCTATACAACTTAAAAAAAAATGGCTCAGGTTATTGCATGGAGGTTTGAGAGGTCGGAGAGACGTTTCGTCCTAGATTTCTCTGATAGGAGAAGGCTGAATGTCAAGACAATCAAGGCGATACTTAGTATGGATGAAGCCGTTCAGAGGGATATTCTGGCCCTTGGGATTCCAAGGGCTGACGATTGTGAAAGGACTCGAAAGGTAATAAGAAGATTGAAGAGAAAATTTCCAACAGATGATGATGATGATATTGACGATACTGGACTACCAACAGTTAGCAGTTGAGGTTTGGATGAACAAGCAAGAACGGTTAAAGTGACTTATCGACATGGGGTGGAATATTCATTGCCCATGGACGAAATGCTGAGGATAGAGAGACTACGTCTTCTTGAACAACTCTGTGATTTGGCACATTCGAACAATGCAATATCCAAGGTGGTCATGATATTTAAGTATAGGCTGCAGCAAAGACGAGACGAGATAATGACGTTATACACCAATGCACAATATGATGATGATGAATCTGAACAAAGCGATGGGTATATCTCTGATGTAATACCATCCACAGAAGACTATTAGTTTGGTTTAAATTCGTCTAAGATGTAATCTTTTGAATTATTAATAAATTATAATGAATTATTAAGAATGCCATGAACGCCAAAAAAAAATACCTTTATAACATATATAGGATTAATTCAACTAGTAAAATCTACAAAAAGGCCAAAAAATTGTAAAGTCTGAATTATTAAAGGTATATAATGAATTTGGTAACACAATGGACGCCAAGGTGTTAGAATTATTATTTTTAATTAATTTGGGAACGCCATAAACGACAAAATATTATCTATGTGACACAAAAATGATTTATTCAACAAGACAGATCTAAAAGGACCAGTAAAACGACAGGTGGTTATTGAATCTATCTAAACGCCAAAAAATTCTTAGACGTAAAAAATGAAGCAGTATTGTGACACACGCATTGGAAGAAAAGAAGATAAAAAGACAAAAAAAAGCCCATACTTCCCTGATTATATCGTGCGCCACGTGTTCGACTAGGATCCGTTCTCACACTTTTAGGTGTTTTCTCCTGATCCCGTCATATATATATAACAAAGAACGATGAATAGTAACTTTATTTTTTAAATAATATATAGCTTTTTATTAATTTTTATTTAATATATTATAATAGTTTATTATTATATTTTCTTTAATAACATATTTTTATTTTTTTTCTTTTTTAAAACCATTATATTTCCTTTACCATTTTTTAATAATTCTTTTTTCTTTTTTTAGAACATATATTAATTTATGAAATAATTTGATACTTTTTTAACAATTTATGTTTATAACTTTTTTCTAAAAACTTAAGTACGTAGTTTTATTTGATTTTTCACTTGACATTCAGTTATAAGTTTTGTTAAAAAAAAGTTGTACTCAAAATAAAGTATTTATTTGATAACATAAAACGCTACAATGATAAACTAAACCATTCTAATTATTTGGCTTTCTAAACAACATGTTTTATTTTCAAATCACGTTTGTTTTACATTATCATTTGCTCGGTTTCACCGCAACGCGCGACGTAAAAAAAATAGTAGTAATTTGTTTTTAGGGTTATGATGTAATAGGAAGTTTATTTGACTAAGAAGGCTAGGAAGTAATCTTGACCGTCCATTTATTTAATCAATTGTTAAGATTAAATGAGGGAAATTGAAGGGAAGAAAAGAACCGCGTGAGTTTGTTTAGGGGCATTCTAGTCAATCCAAGGCAATAGTTTCTCTCTCCTCCAATTCCCCCCATTTTTTAAACGTTAATAACTCTTTCATACGACATTATTTTTTATAAAAATTGCACAAAAAACGAGCTTTTTTATCTTTAAAACGAGTATACTATTGCTATATTTTGGAAAAAAAATTTCTAAAACCCAGTTGCGTAAAACGCAATGGAAAAAAAAACCTAAAAAATGACATTTATCTAAAACGCAATGCACAAAAAACACAAAGAAATGTCTTATTTGTAAAACGCAATGGCCAGAAAATACAAAGAAATGTCTTATTTCTAAAACGCAATAGCCTAAAAACACAAAAGAAAGTGTACTTTCTAAAACGCAATGGACTGAAAACATATAAAAATGTGTTTTACCTAAAACGCAATGCACAAAAAACACAAAGAAATGTCTTATTTCTAAAACGAAATGGCCAGAAAACACTTAAAATGTCTGTTTTCTAAAACGCAATGGACTGAAAACACATAAAAATGTGTTTTACCTAAAACGCAATGCACCAAAAAACACAAAGAAATGTCTTATTTATAAAACGCAATGGCCAAAAAACACTTAAAAATGTCTCCTTTCTAAAACGCAATGGCCTAAAAAAACAAAAGAAAATGTTCTCTCTAAAACGCAATGGACTGCAAACACCTAAAATTGTGTTTTTCCTAAAACGCAATGACTAAAAACACTTCAAAAATGTGTTTTTCTAAAACGCAATGGCCAGAAAACACATAAAAATGTCTTAGTTCTAAAACGCAGTGGCATAAAAACACCAAAGAAACTGTTCTCTCTCTAAAACGCATTGAACCAGGACAATAGTTTTGTCTGTGAATTGTCTGAACCAGGAAGTAGAGATCAAAAGGCTGTCTACGAATGCAGTTTTCTAGAGGTAATTTACAGAAAATTAAATGTTCTGATTCATTTTTATTAAAGCAATTTAATCGAAATTCAACCCCAGCCAGGGGCTCTGCCCCTTCGATCCATGTAAGAATTTCAACCCCAGCCAGGGGCTCTGCCCCTTGGACCCCGCCAGGGGCTGCCGCCCCTGGGACCCTGCTATCAGGGGCGCTGCCCCCGGACCCCCACCAAGATCGTAAAACGCAATGACTAAATCAAAAACCCAGATCATAAAAATGAAATTAAAGAATTTCTTACATGGATCGAAGCCGATTTCTTCAACGATTGACGAAATTTGAATGATTCAAACACTTATCAGCGATCGAATCGAACGGATCAAGTGATTATCTTCAAAATCACCGGAAAAAACGAGATTTTGTATGAAATTAAACTGGGTTTTCTTCAAAAAAAGCTGAAGAACACGTTGATCGGGTGTTTGAATCATTGATTGGTGACGAAAATCGCACAATAATGTAGTGATTATTGAGATAAAAAGTGAAGAAATGGTTGAAAGTTGTGAGTTTTGAAAATTGTGGGTTTTAAAGTTACTGGGAGAAGAAGAAAGGATAATATTGACTAAAATATCCTTTCTCTTTATTTTAAATTTTGCTACATGTCCTAATTCTATTGTTTCCTATCCTTTCTAGCCAAAATAAACTTTCTATTTGATCCTAACCCCTTGTTTTTAAACTAAAGTGTGTTTATTCCAAGTAAGAAAAAATAATAATAATCCGCCAGTTAAAAAAAGTCAACAAACCTTTTTTACTAATCTCAAAACCATATCAATCATGGTTCGACCGGTTTCACTTGTTTAAATCGGACCACAAACACCTTGTTCTGATTTTTATTCAACTTATATGGCTAATACATAACTAGATTTTTACTTTTGTTCAACTTTTTCTTGTTACTCCCCATAAATTGTTACACACAAAAAAATACACAATCAAACCAGTAATACAAATATGGATAATTAGGAATACATTACTATAAACATTTCAATGACAAACAGTATCCAACCTCAATAATACTGTTAAGCAGCCACAAATTCCCGCCGGATAAGCAGCGGCAGCCAGAGGACTTGCTTATCCGAAATGAGCGAGGTAAGCGTCGGCCAACATGTGTCCAAGTTGAACCTGCGCCTCTGTCGTCAAATGGAGGTTATCTTCTTTCAGCTCCAATCCCTTTGCATCTACGCATACCACATTCGGTAGATCAATCCCTTTCTGTGCTGCTCTAACTACCTCTATGTATTTCTCATTACCTGATGCAATCGCAACCTAATCATCCACCAAACAAACCCCTAATCAATTCAATGAATCAATCACATAGATTGCGCCTTGGTTTAGAAAAGGGTGCGTGACTCCAGACTACAAAAAGTGAGGGGTGCACCGAAAGCGCCCTTGAGGCGCAAAATGCCCACATATGCGCACCTCTCGGGAAGTTTTGTGCATCAGAATGTTGTACATTTTGGTTTTTCAGATTTTACATATGGGTTATTTACAAAAAGAATAATACAAAAACATTTTGTCGGTTAGAATAGCAGTAAAGCTTCTTCGTCTCGGATTTAAACCTTATCGCTTTCCACTTTTCAGTCTTCAAAACAAATATTACCTATATATCTAGCAATGTTTCAGAATCGAACCGTCAACAGGACGTAAGAACCGAGAGGTGTCGTAAATTTTGTAAAAATTAATAGGGTTAAATCTGAAAAATATATAAAAAAGAAACGGTTCAACCCCTTTAAAAACCGGCCGGTTCAACCACTGGGGTCACCGGTTCAACCTCCGGTTCAAAGTTATTCCGGTCCGATACCTTGACCCGGACTAGCCCAACCTCCGGTTCCCGGTCCAATCACTACCCTCTCCAAAAACCAGTTCTATACCCGGACCCGTTCCACCAATACCCGATTATTAACTCCTTGACTAGCAACTGACCTGAATAATTGGCAGTGATGGTAATCCAAGATCCGATCGTATATTATTTATCAAATTCTCCATCTTAACTTTATACAATCCCGCATCCGCTTCAGTCGCATCACTCTCCCCTTGATACCACAGCATCGCTTTAATCTCTCCACCGCTGCTCACCGCAGCTCTCGATCTCCTGACCATATCTTCATACAGCTTCTGCCCTTTATCCCATTCCTTAATAGCAGTCCCACCAACCGCACACGGCACCAGATCTATAACTCCAACAATGTAGTCTTTCACTGCGTTTGCGAACGACATCCCCGGGCCCACACCGCAGGTCTTGGCTGTGTCGATGTCGGCGTGGAGTGGCTCCTGGGCGGTTTCCCAGATCAGGTTTGCGTTTAACCGGTGGATGGTGGAGGGGTCTGGTTTGCAGTCGTCTGGGACGATGCGGTCCCATTGCTTGTTTTTTACGCCACCGCGACCGGCCATGTTGCTTTGGCCGGATAAGATGAAGATCTGTTTTTTGGTGGTGGTGGTGGTGGTGGTTGGTGGTTGGTCGTCTTTTTGAGTTGAGCTGGTGAGTCCCATGGTTACTGGGATTAGATGTTTGGATTGGAATGGGATTGTTAGTTTGTGAATGGAGGGGTTTGGTCGATGGGCCTAAGTATAATTGTGTTAGGTAGCCTGAGGTGTAAACGGGTCCGAGCCCGACTAGGCTCGAGCTCGGCTTGTTATGTTTTTCATTTTTTATGAAGTTCGAGCTCGGTTCAAGCCTACTTCTTTGAGCTCGAGCTCGGCCAGGGGCGGATGTACCTTATGAGAAGGGGTAGCCTCTGCTACCCAGTGGCGGATCTAGAAATTAGTTCAAGCGGTAGCGTTCCAAAAAAAAAATTAACGCACTTGATACAAATACAATTTGACGTAGTTCAAAGTTCATACAGACAGTGTAACGAAACAAAAATAATAGCACGCTAATAAATAAATTTAAACATGTACCTAAATGATATCTCCTCTCCGGTTTTTGAACGCTTGAAATCGGCTCATGACATCCTCTTCTTTTACTTTATAAAAAGTTTCTTTCTCGACCGCACAAATTAGAGCATTGTTCAAATACTCCTCACCCATTCGATTGCGTAAATCTGTCTTGATAAGCTTCATTTTTTAAAAACATCTTTCAACGGTTGCGGTTGCAACCGGTAAAACCAACGCTAGCTTCAATGTTCGATAAACCAAAGGAAAAGTTTCATTTTTTCCGTTTTCCACCATTACACGAGCAAGGTCACTCAATCCAGTCAAATTTTTTAATTTATCATCTTCCTTTAAAGTGTGATAAAAGGTCGAAAGATCACCCGCAAGACACCCTCTTTCTTCTTTATTAAAATCTTTCGGATACATCTTAGAAAACGCCACTATCTTAGGTATGTCAAACTTAGCAAACGAATCACAAGGATTTAAACCCGACATATTTTCTATCAAACTAGTTGAGACCTCACTAAATCGGTTTCCAAATTCTTGAATTTGCATATCCAAAACCGTATTAAAAACTTCAACTTCAAAGTGATGTCGATTAGTAATGACATACTTTCGGTTTCTTTGATTACCATAATTTTTCGCCATATCTAACATGCGGATGTTGTTTTTTTCACAAAAAAATGTCACTTATGCCAACATCTTTTCAAACCCATTTTGTCTTAGATAATTCAAAGCTCGTTTTGTCCCGTTTATCAAAAGAGACGCTTCTAACAAGTCTTGACTCTTTTTTTGAAGATGTTTTGATAGAGCATTTGTGAGGCCTAATATATCGTTCAACAAGTGTATGTAAAACACAAATTCAAGACTCTCAAAATATGATAAAACACAAACAAGTAACAACATAAACAATATGCTTTTTCTTGTTTAGTGCTATACTCCAACCAATGATATTTATGAAACCATTTTACATTAAAACGTCTCCTGCCACCAGCATATTTTGTCCATTTAAAGTCATGACCTCGTGGTTGAAACACCTTTTTAACAAGATACGCTCTTCGTATGTCGTCTATTTGATTAGGATGATAACTAGTAATAGGTGGTCTATCGGAGGGATCCGAAGGAAGATCATTCAAATCGATTTTGTCTCGTGTTGAAGCCGAAGTAATATTTGGACTAGGACCGATATCTTCATTTTCTTGCCCACCAATATCATTATTTGAACTAGGACTATGACCGATATCTTCATTTTCTTGGATACCAATATCATTATTTGAACTTGGACCGATATCTTCATAGACTTCATTTACTTGCATATCATCAACAATATTTGAACTTGGAGTTGGATCCAAATCATCATTTTCTTGGAATTTTCGTTTAAAAATATTACTGATAAGACTTTGTTTTTTCATCTTCCAAATTCCCTAATTTTAATAGACACAAAATTAAACATAAGCCCTAAATCAATTGCACAAAATTCCAATTGCAAATAATACCAATTACACATAATTACATAAGCCCTAAATCCTCAATTACACATAACTACGTAAGCCATTAAGCCCTAAATCATCAATTTGTCCAAACAATTAGGATAGAAGAATAAAAATTAGAATAGAAAAATACCTAAAAATCAGGGGCGGACCACTTGAGCAGGACTGACGGACGAGGGCGGTCGTGGCGGAGCCGGCGGGCGGCGGAGCAGGAGGGCGGTGGTACTGGTGTCTGGTCGGCCTTCTGGCTTGTGCGACTGTCGAGGGCTGCTCTTTGTTCAATTGTTCTCAAATGTGATACACACATACTGATCGTTCAAAACAAATAACAAATATAATTGTATTTGGGCTTTGACCAATTGGGCTTAATTAATAGATTGGTTTCAAAATTATGGTGGGTATTATTTTCTATAACTTGTGGGCTTGGAATAAGGAGTAGCATTTTTTTTTCCAAGCGGTAACGAAATCAGAAAAACGTCGTTTTTTTTTTAACACTACCGACGGGCGACTTAGCGGTAGCGGAGGCTACCCCGAATCCCTTGGTATGTCCGCCCCTGCTGCTACCCCTTGGCGCTCCGGCGGTAGTGTAAATTTTGGAAAAATTTGACCTTGTTTTAACGTTTTTTCGATTTCGTTACCCCTTTCTATTAAGACGTTACCCCTATGAAGGTTTTCTAGATCCGCCACTGAGCTCGGCTCAAGCTATTTCGAGAATAACCTCAAACGAGCTAAAAGCTCGGCTCGAGCTCGCTTCAACAACGCTTAAGTGAGCGAAAACTCGGCTCGAGCTCAGCTCACCAATGTTATCATCATTATTATAATATGATATGTAAAAAAAAACTAAATTTTGTTTGACCTCATTTAGTGACTCGAGCTCGGGCTCGATAACTAAACGAGCTCTATTTCAGGCTGTTCGAGCTCGGGCTCGTTAAGGCTCGGCTCATTTGAGCTTTTAACCGAGTCAATCACGAGTAGCTCTTGACATTTTCGGCTTGTTTACGCCCCTATCCATCACTTGAAGATTAGTTCAGAAATTCAGATTTTTTGTTGATAGGGAGGAGACCACTACTTGTGTACATTTTTTCGTTATATAATTTGGGGTAAGTTAATGTACAAAGCAATTTTAATATATACTAGTTTTTTTATATCGCGCGTTGCGGCGAAATCGAACAAATGATAATGTAAAACAAACGTGATTTGAAAATAAAGCATGATGTTTAGAAAGTCAAACCATTAAAACGATTTAGCTTATCATCGTACCGTTTTATAATACCAAATAAATACTTTATTTTGAGTACAACTTCGTTTTTAACAAAACTCATAACGGAATGTCGGGGAAAGAAATCAAACACAACTACGTACTTAAGTTTTTAGATAAAAGTTATAATAAACGTAAATTATTAAAGAAGTCTCAAATTAATATATATTAAAAAAAGAGAAAAAAACAATTATTAAAAAAAGGTAAAGAAAATATATGTTTAAAAAATATGTTATTAAAAGTAATTATAATAATAATAAACTATTATAATATATTAAATAATGAAATAATAAAAACTATATATTATTATAAAAATAAAGTTTTTTACGTCGCGCGTTGCGACGAAACCGAGTAAATGATAATGTAAAACAAACGTGATTTGAAAATAAAGAATGTTGTTTAGAAAGCCAAACCATTAGAACGATTTAGTTTATCATCGTACCGTTTTATGATACCAAATAAATACTTTATTTTGAGTACAACTTCGTTTTTAACAAAACTTATAACAGAATGTCAGGGAAAAAATTAAGCATAACTACGTACTTAAGTTTTTGGAAAAAAAGTTATAAACGTAAATTTATTAAAGAAGTATCAAATTAATTGATAAATTAATATATGTTCTAAAAAAGAAAAAAAAACAATTATTAAGAAATGGTAAAGGAAATATATGTTTTTAAAAAAGGAAAAAAAAATATGCCATTAAAAGTACATATAATAATAAACTATTATAATATATTAAATAAGAAATAATAAAAAACTATATATTATTATAAAAATAAAGTTACTATTCATCATCACTCGTGAACAATATATATATATATATATAATAGTGTATAAAGTAATTATGTATAAAAGATTTCAAATTACATATGAAGGAAATAATAATTGAAAATTACACACGAAGGAAATCAAAATCTATACTATATAATAAAAGAAACCACTTTAGGGACACTTGTCATCATATTAGACCATCTCTTATAGATAATTATTATTTTAATTTAATTTCTTCTAATTAATTATAGATAACCATCCTACAAAATATTATTTAGTTTAATATCTTATATTATAGATAACCCTCATACTAAATATTATTAGTTTAATATCTTAATTACATTTTTTAATTTAATTAAATCAAAATTTTTTATATGTATTAGATCTTTTACTTTGAATTCGAGAATATGTTTTCTTTTATATGAAGTCCTTTTCTGTAACTAAATTGTAATTTCGTTATTACTATCTTAATTTTTGGTTTCCTTTTTTAAAATTATCATTCCCAAACACTTAATAAATGCCATCACCGTTTTTAATTACAATCTTTAATTACAAATGATATAAATATAATCCATTAACTGTATGTTTCATAATGACAATTAACAAAAACTAAAGACACCCGCTATTGAGCTGCTTTGTATTTGAAACAACCTGTTTTCACCCATGTCCAATTGTCTGTCGCTTTATCAAAAGTAAAATCCATATATGAAGTCAAATTACTAATATTAGACAAAGACGACAAACCTACAATTAAAACAACAAATGTGGTGTATAAAGAAATCTTTAACAACTTGTGATTTTTTTTTTGTATTATTTTTTGGGGAAATGGATTTTATCACCCTAAACTAAGCAAAATTGGCCAATGTCACTCCCAACTTTCATTTTGGCTCCCACCACTGACCACCCTCTACTTTTAGTTTAAGCTCCTTCTCATTTATAATATTATTTATTTGAACTAATTATATTTGGACGTTTTGTTTAGTTTGGTATCAAATAGATTTTACGAAATGAATTAGTTTTATTTTCGGTATTTTTTGGATGATTTCATCCATTTCTTTAAATAGTTCATGATTGAAGATGCAGTTGAAGGTATCTTTTGAGTGAAATGAATGTTGATTTATCAGAAGATGCAGTTGAAGGTATCTTAAATAGGGTAATGATTGCATTACATCCCTGTTGAAAAACAGAATCGATAAATTTAGGGAAAATGAGGTTGAGAGATGATAAGCCAACAGTGGACGATCACATTCTACAACTTCGATAAATTCAGGTGTATTCTCAAATAATACTTCCTAGATGCTTTCAAAGAAGCAGCACGTTGGACATTTGTCGGTCTTCAAACATCTATTATCTATTATCTATTATCTATTATCTATTATCTATTATATATAATAAATGAAAGTTGATTGGTCCAAGAGCAGCAAATAACTTTCATTTATTATATATTATAGATAATATATGTTTGAAGACCGACAAATGTCCAAAGTGATGCTTCTTTCGATGCATCTACGAACCATTATTTGAGAATACCCTTGAATTTATCGAAGCTGTAGAATGAGATCCTCCACTGTTGGCTTATCAACTTTCAACCCCATTTTCCCTAAATTTATCAATTTTGTTTTTCAACAGGGATGTAATGCAATCATTCCTCTCAATTAAATATAACGACACTTGCTTCCTCTCAAAGGGTTATGGAGTGGTTATAACAGCTGATCCTGCTAAGGACTGTTATAACTAACCCCTGCTCCTTATAAAGACTGATGGACTTAAAGACAAACCCAAAGGTGAACCACTGCCCAACAACAATAGTGGTTCAGCATCAAAAGCAGATATTCTACCTTTGTTTATGTTAACAGTGTTTATATATTTAACAGTATTTATCACATCAGTGTTTTATACTCTGTTAGATTGTTAGATGTCATATCACTTAAGTGTTTATATGTAACAGTATTTATCACATCACCTCAGTGGTTTGATCTGTACTATAAATAGAACAATGGTTTGATCTTTATACAAATAAATAAAAATGAAGTACACTTGGATGATTATTAAGCTCCTCATTTTGATTGATTGGCTATTGTATTCTTGAAATTGGTCTTTTTTTGCAAACAAATGTTTATGGGCAAACTTCTGTTTAAGGTCAAACATTTGTTTAAGGCCAAACATTTGTTTATGTCCAAACATCTATTTAAGTTCAAATATCTGTTTAAGTCCAAACAACTGATATAGATGGCCAAACATCTGTTTAAGGCCAAACATCTTCAAAATAGTTAAAAATGATAGTTTTCATTAATCCTTAAATGTCTGTTACAACCACTGTTTTGGTTCAAACATCTGATTGTTAAATGTTATCCACTGCTGAAAGACAACATCTGTTTCTTCATTCTTCATGTTGACCACTGACTGAACAAACATCAGTGTTTCAATCACTGTTGGCTATCCACTCATAGTTAAAAAATAGCCACTGCTCACATTTTTATTGTTGACAACCACTGATATTGACCATCAGTGGTTTTCCTAAAAAAACATCCATTGCTCACATTTTATTGTTCATGTGGTTAATTAATTATAGAATGAAATTATCAAATGAAAACTAGAATTACAATGAAATTACCATTTTACCTAATCGTTACATTCCAATGAGATAAGAGTTCCTCCAACATTTTTTTGGGTGATAAAAATTAAAGTTAAAATCTATACTATATAATAAAAGAAACAACTTTAGGGACACTTGTCATCATATTAGACC
This sequence comes from Helianthus tuberosus, assembly GCA_030545235.1. Classification (NCBI taxonomy): domain Eukaryota; kingdom Viridiplantae; phylum Streptophyta; class Magnoliopsida; order Asterales; family Asteraceae; genus Helianthus; species Helianthus tuberosus. The sequence goes on from CM060407.1 coordinate 69,525,914, forward strand.
ATCTCTTATAGATAATTATTATTTTAATTTAATTTCTTCTAATTAATTATAGATAACCATCCTACAAAATATTATTTAGTTTAATATCTTATATTATAGATAACACTCATACTAAATATTATTAGTTTAATATCTTAATTACATTTTTTAATTTAATTAAATCAAATTTTTTTATATGTATTAGATCTTTTACTTTGAATTCGAGAATATGTTTTCTTTTATATGAAGTCCTTTTCTGTAACTAAATTGTAATTTCGTTATTACTATCTTAATTTTTGGTATCCTTTTTTAAAATTATCATTCCCAAACACTTAATAAATGCCATCACCTTTTTTAATAACTATCTTTAATTACAAATGATATAAATATAATCCATTAACTGTATGTTTCATAATGACAATCAACAAAAACTAAAGACACCCGCTATTGAGCTGCTTTGTATTTGAAACAACCTGTTTTCACCCATGTCCAATTGTCTGTCGCTTTATCAAAAGTAAAATCCATATATGAAGTCAAATTACTAATATTAGACAAAGACGACAAACCTACAATTAAAACAACAAATGTGGTGTATAAAGAAATCTTTAACAACTTGTGATTTTTTTTTTGGTATTATTTTTTGGGGAAATGGATTTTATCACCCTAAACTAAGCAAAATTGCCCAATGTCACTCCCAACTTTCATTTTGGCTCCCACCACTGACCACCCTCTACTTTTAGTTTAAGCTCCTTCTCATTTATAATATTATTTATTTGAACTAATTATATTTGGACGTTTTGTTTAGTTTGGTATCAAATAGATTTTACGAAATGAATTAGTTTTATTTTCGGTATTTTTTGGATGATTTCATCCATTTCTTTAAATAGTTCATGATTGAAGATGTAGTTGAAGGTATCTTTTGAGTGAAATGAATGTTGATTTATCAGAAGATGCAGTTGAAGGTATCTTAAATAAGGTAATGATTGCATTACATCCCTGTTGAAAAACATAATCGATAAATTTAGGGAAAATGAGGTTGAGAGATGATAAGCCAACAGTGGACGATCTCATTCTACAACTTCGATAAATTCAGGGGTATTCTCAAATAATACTTCCTAGATGCTTTCAAAGAAGCAGCACGTTGGACATTTGTCGGTCTTCAAACATCTATTATCTATTATCTATTATATATAATAAATGAAAGTTGATTGGTCCAAGAGCAGCAAATAACTTTCATTTATTATATATTATAGATAATATATGTTTGAAGACCGACAAATGTCCAAAGTGATGCTTCTTTCGATGCATCTACGAACCATTATTTGAGAATACCCTTGAATTTATCGAAGCTGTAGAATGAGATCCTCCACTGTTGGCTTATCAACTTTCAACCCCATTTTCCCTAAATTTATCAATTTTGTTTTTCAACAGGGATGTAATGCAATCATTCCTCTCAATTAAATATAACGACACTTGCTTCCTCTCAAAGGGTTATGGAGTGGTTATAACAGCTGATCCTGCTAAGGACTGTTATAACTAACCCCTGCTCCTTATAAAGACTGATGGACTTAAAGACAAACCCAAAGGTGAACCACTGCCCAACAACAATAGTGGTTCAGCATCAAAAGCAGATATTCTACCTTTGTTTATGTTAACAGTGTTTATATATTTAACAGTATTTATCACATCAGTGTTTTATACTCTGTTAGATTGTTAGATGTCATATCACTTAAGTGTTTATATGTAACAGTATTTATCACATCACCTCAGTGGTTTGATCTGTACTATAAATAGAACAATGGTTTGATCTTTATACAAATAAATAAAAATGAAGTACACTTGGATGATTATTAAGCTCCTCATTTTGATTGATTGGCTATTGTATTCTTGAAATTGGTCTTTTTTTGCAAACAAATGTTTATGGGCAAACTTCTGTTTAAGGTCAAACATTTGTTTAAGGCCAAACATTTGTTTATGTCCAAACATCTATTTAAGTTCAAATATCTGTTTAAGTCCAAACAACTGATATAGATGGCCAAACATCTGTTTAAGGCCAAACATCTTCAAAATAGTTAAAAATGATAGTTTTCATTAATCCTTAAATGTCTGTTACAACCACTGTTTTGGTTCAAACATCTGATTGTTAAATGTTATCCACTGCTGAAAGACAACATCTGTTTCTTCATTCTTCATGTTGACCACTGACTGAACAAACATCAGTGTTTCAATCACTGTTGGCTATCCACTCATAGTTAAAAAATAGCCACTGCTCACATTTTTATTGTTGACAACCACTGATATTGACCATCAGTGGTTTTCCTAAAAAAACATCCATTGCTCACATTTTATTGTTCATGTGGTTAATTAATTATAGAATGAAATTATCAAATGAAAACTAGAATTACAATGAAATTACCATTTTACCTAATCGTTACATTCCAATGAGATAAGAGTTCCTCCAACATTTTTTGGTGATAAAAATTAAAGTTAAAATCTATACTATATAATAAAAGAAACAACTTTAGGGACACTTGTCATCATATTAGACCATCTCTTATAGATAATTTAATTATATAGATAACCATCCTTATAGACCATCTCTTATAGATTATTTTAATTTAATTTCTTCTAATTAATTATATAGATAACCATCCTACAAAATATTATTTAGTTTAATATCTTATATTATAGATAACCCTCATACTAAATATTATTATTTTAATATCTTAATTACATTTTTTAATTTAATTAAATCAAAATTTTTTATATGTATTAGATCTTTTACTTTGAATTCGAGAATATGTTTTCTTTTATATGAAGTCCTTTTCTGTAACTAAATTGTAATTTCGTTATTACTATCTTAATTTTTGGTTTCCTTTTTTAAAATTATCATTTCCCAAACACTTAATAAATGCCATCACCTTTTTTAATTACAATCTTTAATTACAAATGATATAAATATAATCCATTAACTGTATGTTTCATAATGACAATCAACAAAAACTAAAGACACCCGCTATTGAGCTGCTTTGTATTTGAAACAACCTGTTTTCACCCATGTCCAATTGTCTGTCGCTTTATCAAAAGTAAAATCCATATATGAAGTCAAATTACTAATATTAGACAAAGACGACAAACCTACAATTAAAACAACAAATGTGGTGTATAAAGAAATCTTTAACAACTTGTGATTTTTTTTTTGTATTATTTTTTGGGGAAATGGATTTTATCACCCTAAACTAAGCAAAATTGCCCAATGTCACTCCCAACTTTCATTTTGGCTCCCACCACTGACCACCCTCTACTTTTAGTTTAAGCTCCTTCTCATTTATAATATTATTTATTTGAACTAATTATATTTGGACGTTTTGTTTAGTTTGGTATCAAATAGATTTTACGAAATGAATTAGTTTTATTTTCGGTATTTTTTGGATGATTTCATCCATTTCTTTAAATAGTTCATGATTGAAGATGTAGTTGAAGGTATCTTTTGTGTGAAATGAATGTTGATTTATCAGAAGATGCAGTTGAAGGTATCTTAAATAAGGTAATGATTGCATTACATCCCTGTTGAAAAACAGAATCGATAAATTTAGGGAAAATGAGGTTGAGAGATGATAAGCCAACAGTGGACGATCTCATTCTACAACTTCGATAAATTCAGGGGTATTCTCAAATAATACTTCCTAGATGCTTTCAAAGAAGCAGCACGTTGGACATTTGTCGGTCTTCAAACATCTATTATCTATTATCTATTATCTATTATATATAATAAATGAAAGTTGATTGGTCCAAGAGCAGCAAATAACTTTCATTTATTATATATAATAGATAATATATGTTTGAAGACCGACAAATGTCCAAAGTGATGCTTCTTTCGATGCATCTACGAACCATTATTTGAGAATACCCTTGAATTTATCGAAGCTGTAGAATGAGATCCTCCACTATTGGCTTATCAACTTTCAACCCCATTTTCCCTAAATTTATCAATTCTGTTTTTCAACAGGGATGTAATGCAATCATTCCTCTCAATTAAATATAACGACACTTGCTTCCTCTCAAAGGGTTATGGAGTGGTTATAACAGCTGATCCTGCTAAGGACTGTTATAACTAACCCCTGCTCCTTATAAAGACTGATGGACTTAAAGACAAACCCAAAGGTGAACCACTTCCCAACAACAATAGTGGTTCAGCATCAAAAGCAGATATTCTACCTTTGTTTTTGTTAACAGTGTTTATATATTTAACAGTATTTATCACATCAGTGTTTTATACTCTGTTAGATTGTTAGAAGTCATATCACTTCAGTGTTTATATGTAACAGTATTTATCACATCACCTCAGTGGTTTGATCTGTACTATAAATAGAACAATGGTTTGATCTTTATACTAATAAATAAAAATGAAGTACAATTGGATGATTATTAAGCTCCTCATTTGGATTGATTGTGTATTGTATTCTTGAAATTGGTCTTTTTTTTGTAAACAGATGTTTATGGGCAAACTTCTGTTTAAGGTCAAACATTTGTTTAAGGCCAAACATCTGTTTATGTCCAAACATCTATTTAAGGTCAAATATCTATTTAAGTCCAAACAACTGATATAGAAGGCCAAACATCTGTTTAAGGTCAAACATCTTCAAAATAGTTAAAAATGATAGATTTCATTAATCCTTAAATGTCTGTTACAACCACTGTTTTGGTTCAAACATCTGATTGTTAAATGTTATCCACTGCTGAAAGACAACCTCTGTTTCTTCATTCTTCATGTTGACCACTGACTGAACAAACATCAGTGTTTCAATCACTGTTGGCTATCCACTCATAGTTAAAAAATAGCCACTGCTCACATTTTTATTGTTGACAACCACTGATATTGACCATCAGTGGTTTTCCTAAAAAAACATCCATTGCTCACATTTTATTGTTCATGTGGTTAATTAATTATAGAATGAAATTATCAAATGAAAACTAGAATTACAATGAAATTACCATTTTACCTAATCGTTACATTCCAATGAGATAAGAGTTCCTCCAACATTTTTTTGGTGATAAAAATTAAAGTTAAAATCTATACTATATAATAAAAGAAACAACTTTAGGGACACTTGTCCTCATATTAGACCATCTCTTATAGATAATTATTATTTTAATTTAATTTCTTCTAATTAATTATAGATAACCATCCTACAAAATATTATTTAGTTTAATATCTTATATTATAGATAACCCTCATACTAAATATTATTAGTTTAATATCTTAATTACATTTTTTAATTTAATTAAATCAAAATTTTTTATATGTATTAGATCTTTTACTTTGAATTCGAGAATATGTTTTCTTTTATATGAAGTCCTTTTCTGTAACTAAATTGTAATTTCGTTATTACTATCTTAATTTTTGGTTTCCTTTTTTAAAATTATCATTCCCAAACACTTAATAAATGCCATCACCTTTTTTAATTACAATCTTTAATTACAAATGATATAAATATAATCCATTAACTGTATGTTTCATAATGACAATCAACAAAAACTAAAGACACCCGCTATTGAGCTGCTTTGTATTTGAAACAACCTGTTTTCACCCATGTCCATTTGTCTGTCGCTTTATCAAAAGTAAAATCCATATATGAAGTCAAATTACTAATATTAGACAAAGACGACAAACCTACAATTAAAACAACAAATGTGGTGTATAAAGAAATCTTTAAAAACTTGTGATTTTTTTTTTGTATTATTTTTTGGGGAAATGGATTTTATCACCCTAAACTAAGCAAAATTGGCCAATGTCACTCCCAACTTTCATTTTGGCTCCCACCACTGATCACCCTCTACTTTTAGTTTAAGCTCCTTCTCATTTATAATATTATTTATTTGAACTAATTATATTTGGACGTTTTGTTTAGTTTGGTATCAAATAGATTTTACGAAACTTAAAATAAAATTAACTAATATTATTTATCATTTATACATTTACGAATTTTTAAATAAAGAGTTAAATTTACTGAGACTTCGTTAACAAATTTTACAACAACAGAATAATATATTTTTATCACGAAAACCAAACTTTGTATTAATATATTAAATATTTTTGTTTTCACTATACAAAATTACATTTACTCGACCCATGTAATACATGAGAATTTTTAAGTTATAACTTTTTTATTATTTAATATATAAAAATAGATTTATTCAATTCGTACAATACACGGGGTTTTTAAATGATATATATTTTTAATTATTTAGTACAGAAAATTACCTTTATTCAAACCGTGTAATGCGCATATTTTTAAAGATGTATTTTTTTTATTATTTGGTATATAAAATTACATTTAGTCAACCCATGTAATAAATGAGGTTTTTTAAAGATGTATTATTTTATTATTTGGTAAACAATATTACATTTATTCAACCCGTGTAATACAAGTGATTTTAAAGATATAACTTTTTTATTTGGTACATAAAATTAAATTTATTCAACCCGTACAATATGGTTCTTATAGATATAACTTTTATTATTTAATATATAAAATTATATTTATTCAACCCGTACAACAAATAAGATTTTTAAAGAGATATTGTTTTATTATTTAGTATATAAAATTTATTTATTCAACCCCGTGTATTACACGGGATTATAACCTAGTTACATATAAAAAATTACGCATGAAAGAAAAACAAATGAAAAATACACATGAAAAAAAATAAAATTACACAATATGTAAAATCCTTTTTTACATTTTGTACGTTAACATCTCTTTTTATTTAAACATTTATCTATATGATTGTTCTTTCCTAGGGCCGGCAATTTTACACGAATACACGACACGAAATTACACGAAGTTAATAGTTATCGTGTATGGCCTTAACATGTATCGTGTACCAAACAGGTAGACACGAGATTACCTGTTAATTTTCGTGTATAAACAGGTTAATTACCTGTTAATACCCGTTAGTACACGATAAGAAATTAAATTAAATAAAACTCATCAGCCATGTGCATGTGGGTTCCTTAATTCCTTTCTATTTTCATTCCTCGTTCAATTAAATAAAACCCTAAACTCCCTCTGTAACTCTCAGTCGTGTTTGTGTTTTTGTTCGTGTTAACAGGTATTAACAGGTAATTTTCGCGTATAACAGTCGAACAGTCGTGTTAATATGTATTAACAGGTAATTTTCGTGTGTATCGTGTCGTGTTCGTGTTTGAAAAAAGGGACACGATAAGTTATCGTGTCGTGTTCGTGTATAGGATTCGTGTATCATGTCTTATCGTGTCGTATCTTATCGTGTACGGGTATACACGATATGCCAGCCCTATTCTTTCCGAAAATTAGTTATTTGTTGTATCAAAATAAATGTGCCAAACTTCTAAAACATACAACACAAATTAGTTATTTGTTCTTTCATAATAATTGTATACTAGATGGATTATGAGATCCACTATAAAGATTATATAATATTTTAGATGTACTAGTATATATGATTTCAAAGACTCCCAATGGTTTATTTAAACGTCAGAAGTTGATTTACATATCTATTATCTATTATATATAATAAATGAAAGTTATTTGGACCACGTGTCAGTAGATAAGGGCTACATTTTTTCCCTTTTCCCACCCAACAGTACCACTCCCCTCTTTTATCTATCTCATCTCTCATTTATTCATTTAGGGTTTCCCCGCTTTCTCCCTCGCTCTGCTCTATTCCGGTCTTAACAGATGTTCAGATCAATGCTCCGAATCAAGGTTAGATTATCAATAACTTCCATTCTATAAGTGTCAATCTTTGTTTTCATTGTTCACTCATTCGATCTTCATGCGTCTTTAGCTATGGTTGTGCTTCGGCTAGGGTTCCGCTGGGAACTTGATGACGGAGATGATCGGAGGTTGTCGGCTCTGCGGCCTGCAGTTCTCTTGGTTAATTTTTTGTCAGGTTTGATGTTCAATTTTGATGTTTGCTTATCTAATTTTGATTTTATTTTTAGACTTCTATATGATTTTGAGGTCGATTTAATGGTTATGCTGTAATGGATTTGAGTTTTAGGGTTAGTTATGAATATATTTTTTGATTTTTCCATTTTGAGTTTTAGGTTAGGGTTTGTTTTATTTTTGGGCTTCTATATGATTTTGAGGTCGATTGTTTGGTGATTTGCTATTGTTGTTTGCTGTTGTTTGTTAGTTAGGCTGCTGACATCACCGACCGACTCCAACGACATCGAAAGGTTGTAGGACTATGAGGACCAACTCAAAGATTCGAACGACAAATATCAGGTGTTTGGTTTCATTTTTTCTATGTTTTACTTATTTTCATATTATGAAATTTGTGAAATACGGTAAAAATGGCCATTCTAATTACCTGAAGATAGTGTATGATATCCTTTTAATTTTAATCGCCCAACAAGTTTATTGGTTTGTTTCTTTGTTCTTTGATTATTTGTTAGATGTAAACATTCTACAGAATGTAGTTAAGAGCCGCACATAAATCTGACCAGTTATGGTTTCGACAAGTATCGGATGGTTGGATGTTTGAATTAGTTTTATTTTTGGTATTTTTGGATGATTTCATCCATTTCTTTAAATAGTTCATGATTGAAGATGCAGTTGAAGGTATCTTTTGAGTGAAATGAATGTTGATTTATCAGAAGATGCAGTTGAAGGTATCTTAAATAAGGTAATGATTGCATTACATCCCTGTTGAAAAACAGAATCGATAAATTTAGGGAAAATGAGGTTGAGAGATGATAAGCCAACAGTGGACGATCTCATTCTATAACTTCGATAAATTCAGGGGTATTCTCAAATAATGTTTCCTAGATGCTTTCAAAGAAGCAGCATGTTGGACATTTGTCGGTCTTCAAACATCTATTATCTATTATCTATTATCTATTATCTATTATATATAATAAATGAAAGTTGATTGGTCCAAGAGCAGCAAATAACTTTCATTTATTATATATTATAGATAATATATGTTTGAAGACCGACAAATGTCCAAAGTGATGCTTCTTTCGATGCATCTACGAACCATTATTTGAGAATACCCTTGAATTTATCGAAGCTGTAGAATGAGATCCTCCACTGTTGGCTTATCAACTTTCAACCCCATTTTCCCTAAATTTATCAATTTTGTTTTTCAACAGGGATGTAATGCAATCATTCCTCTCAATTAAATATAACGACACTTGCTTCCTCTCAAAGGGTTATGGAGTGGTTATAACAGCTGATCCTGCTAAGGACTGTTATAACTAACCCCTGCTCCTTATAAAGACTGATGGACTTAAAGACAAACCCAAAGGTGAACCACTGCCCAACAACAATAGTGGTTCAGCATCAAAAGCAGATATTCTACCTTTGTTTATGTTAACAGTGTTTATATATTTAACAGTATTTATCACATCGGTGTTTTATACTCTGTTAGATTGTTAGATGTCATATCACTTCAGTGTTTATATGTAACAGTATTTATCACATCACCTCAGTGGTTTGATCTGTACTATAAATAGAACAATGGTTTGATCTTTATACAAATAAATAAAAGGGTAAATTACTTTTTGAGTCCCTGTGTTTTATTGGTTTTAACTAGTTGAATCCAAAAGCAAAAAGTTTAACGACCTGAGTCCCTATAAGCATTTTCTTTAACCATTTGAGTCCAAATCTCTAACATTGTTAGATTTTTTTTGTTAAATTTTGTTAAATGACCAAATTACCCCCATAATTAAAAAATAAATAAAAAAACTAATTTATACTCCATCTCTCTCATTTCACACCAGATCTCCTCTCTCTCATATTTCATTCTCTCTCTAAACTTAAACCTCCTCCATCCCACCACCACACCTCCACCATCAACACCACCGTCGCCACTCCACCTCCACCATCACCACCACAACGCCCACCACCGCGACACCTCCATTGTCACCACCATCACCACTGGACCTCCATCAGCACCACCACACCAGACCGGGAGCGAGAGAGGGATGAGAGATGGTTGTTAGCGGCGGCAGACGTTATACGAGTGGGGAGATGCCCGTTCTGTCAAGATTAGAGAGCTAACATCAACCATGTATAAGTAAGAGTGAAAGTTAGTTAGGGTTGTGAAAAGGGGGTAACTTTAAATCATTCTTGTTTTTGTGGGTTAGGGGTACTGATTGAGTTATTTAGGTGAAAAGTTGTGATTTTGATGATGATCAGAATGTGGGTATGGGGGGAAGTGGGTGCATTTGATGTCTGACGTTGAGGATACAACACAAACCCAGCAACAACCACCCCATCATCCATCTTTGAGGATAAAAAACAACTCAGTTCTGGGTCAGATACCGGGATATCAAGGTTTAGGGTTTTGTAAATAGGGGTGAATTTGGGGTGGGGGTAGGGGGATTGGGGTTGTAGACACTTCGATGAGAAAGACGGTGAATGATTCGAAGGGGTTGTTGTTGGTAAATAAGGTGGCGGAGAGGCTAGCTTCAGTGGCTGAGCATTCGTGGGTGAGGCGTTCGAAAACCGCCATTTGGTGGATCATTTTGTGGATGACGGGGACGTCCTGTTTGGTGGCCAGGCGGATGCGGGTGAAGAGTGGGTAGGTGGCAGTGGTGGTGGCAATACCCATCCCGACAATCGCCGCCGTCTGGATTTGCAATACCCAGCCGCCGTCTTCAATACCCAGCACCGGATTTGGAATACCCAGCCACCGTCTTGAGTTGGAGAGGGTGGTGGATGTGTTGTGGGGACTGGGGAGGGTGGTGATGGTGCGGTGGTGGTAAGATTGTAGGAGTGAGAAAGAGAAGTGAGAGAGAGTGTGTGTGTGTGTGTGCAGGTAGGTGGTATTATATACATAGTTTAATTTTATATAATATTAAAACAATGCATTAAAGACTTGTTCCTTATACTTTTGTGCATATAAGACTTGTACTTTATGTGTAAATGACCAAATTACCCTTGTAGTTAACAAACTTGGTGGATGGAGTTAGAAATTTGGACTCAAATGGTTAAAGAAAATGCTTATGGGGACTCAGGTCGTTAAACTTTTTGCTTTTGAACTCAACTGGTTAAAACCCATAAAACACAGGGACTCAAAAAGTAATTCACCCTAAATAAAATGAAGTACACTTGGATGATTATTAAGCTCCTCATTTTGATTGATTGGCTATTGTATTCTTGAAATTGGTCTTTTTTTGCAAACAGATGTTTATGGGCAAACTTCTGTTTAAGGTCAAACATTTGTTTAAGGCCAAACATCTGTTTATGTCCAAACATCTATTTAAGGTCAAATATCTGTTTAAGTCCAAACAACTGATATAGAAGGCCAAACATCTGTTTAAGGCCAAACATCTTCAAAATAGTTAAAAATGATAGTTTTCATTAATCCTTAAATGTCTGTTACAACCACTGTTTTGGTTCAAACATCTGATTGTTAAATGTTATCCACTGCTGAAAGACAACCTCTGTTTCTTCATTCTTCATGTTGACCACTGACTGAACAAACATCAGTGTTTCAATCACTGTTGGCTATCCACTCATAGTTAAAAAATAGCCACTGCTCACATTTTTATTGTTGACAACCACTGATATTGACCATCAGTGGTTTTCCTAAAAAAAACATCCATTGCTCACATTTTATTGTTCATGTGGTTAATTAATTATAGAATGAAATTATCAAATGAAAACTAGAATTACAATGAAATTACCATTTTACCTAATCGTTACATTCCAATGAGATAAGAGTTCCTCCAACATTTTTTTGGTGATAAAAATTAAAGTTAAAATCTATACTATATAATAAAAGAAACAACTTTAGGGACACTTGTCATCATATTAGACCATCTCTTATAGATAATTATTATTTTAATTTAATTTCTTCTAATTAATTATAGATAACCATCCTACAAAATATTATTTAGTTTAATATCTTATATTATAGATAACCCTCATACTAAATATTATTAGTTTAATATCTTAATTACATTTTTTAATTTAATTAAATCAAAATTTTTTATATGTATTAGATCTTTTACTTTGAATTCGAGAATATGTTTTCTTTTATATGAAGTCCTTTTCTGTAACTAAATTGTAATTTCGTTATTACTATCTTAATTTTTGGTTTCCTTTTTTAAAATTATCATTCCCAAACACTTAATAAATGCCATCACCTTTTTTAATTACAATCTTTAATTACAAATGATATAAATATAATCCATTAACTGTATGTTTCATAATGAAAATCAACAAAAACTAAAGACACCCGCTATTGAGCTGCTTTGTATTTGAAACAACCTGTTTTCACCCATGTCCAATTGTCTGTCGCTTTATCAAAAGTAAAATCCATATATGAAGTCAAATTACTAATATTAGACAAAGACGACAAACCTACAATTAAAACAACAAATGTGGTGTATAAACAAATCTTTAACAACTTGTGATTTTTTTTTGTATTATTTTTTGGGGAAATGGATTTTATCACCCTAAACTAAGCAAAATTGGCCAATGTCACTCCCAACTTTCATTTTGGCTCCCACCACTGACCACCCTCTACTTTTAGTTTAAGCTCCTTCTCATTTATAATATTATTTATTTGAACTAATTATATTTGGACGTTTTGTTTAGTTTGGTATCAAATAGATTTTACGAAATGAATTAGTTTTATTTTCGGTATTTTTTGGATGATTTCATCCATTTCTTTAAATAGTTCATGATTGAAGATGCAGTTGAAGGTATCTTTTGAGTGAAATGAATGTTGATTTATCAGAAGATGCAGTTGAAGGTATCTTAAATAAGGTAATGATTGCATTACATCCCTGTTGAAAAACAGAATCGATAAATTTAGGGAAAATGAGGTTGAGAGATGATAAGCCAACAGTGGACGATCTCATTCTACAACTTCGGTAAATTCAGGGGTATTCTCAAATAATGCTTCCTAGATGCTTTCAAAGAAGCAGCACGTTGGACATTTGTCGGTCTTCAAACATCTATTATCTATTATCTATTATATATAATAAATGAAGTTGATTGGTCCAAGAGCAGCAAATAACTTTCATTTATTATATATAATAGATAATATATGTTTGAAGACCGACAAATGTCCAAAGTGATGCTTCTTTGGAAGCATCTACGAACCATTATTTGAGAATACCCCTGAATTTATCGAAGTTGTAGAATGAGATCCTCCACTGTTGGCTTATCAACTTCCAACCCCATTTTCCCTAAATTTATCGATTCTGTTTTTCAACAGGGATGTAATGCAATCATTCCTCTCAATTAAATATAACGACACTTGCTTCCTCTCAAAGGGTTATGGAGTGGTTATAACAGCTGATCCTGCTAAGGACTGTTATAACTAACCCCAGCTCCTTATAAAGACTGATGGACTTAAAGACAAACCCAAAGGTGAACCACTGCCCAACAACAATAGTGGTTCAGCATCAAAAGCAGATATTCTACCTTTGTTTATGTTAACAGTGTTTATATATTTAACAGTATTTATCACATCAGTGTTTTATACTCTGTTAGATTGTTAGATGTCATATCACTTCAGTGTTTATATGTAACAGTATTTATCACATCACCTCAGTGGTTTGATCTGTACTATAAATAGAACAATGGTTTGATCTTTATACAAATAAATAAAAATGAAGTACACTTGGATGATTATTAAGCTCCTCATTTTGATTGATTGGCTATTGTATTCTTGAAATTGGTCTTTTTTTGCAAACAGATATTTATGGGCAAACTTCTGTTTAAGGTCAAACATTTGTTTAAGGCCAAACATCTGTTTATGTCCAAACATCTATTTAAGGTCAAATATATGTTTAAGTCCAAACAACTGATATAGAAGGCCAAACATCTGTTTAAGGCCAAACATCTTCAAAATAGTTAAAAATGATAGTTTTCATTAATCCTTAAATGTCTGTTACAACCACTGTTTTGGTTCAAACATCTGATTGTTAAATGTTATCCACTGCTGAAAGACAACCTCTGTTTCTTCATTCTTCATGTTGACCACTGACTGAACAAACATCAGTGTTTCAATCACTGTTGGCTATCCACTCATAGTTAAAAAAATAGCCACTGCTCACATTTTTATTGTTGACAACCACTGATATTGACCATCAGTGGTTTTCCTAAAAAAAATCCATTGCTCACATTTTATTGTTCATGTGGTTAATTAATTATAGAATGAAATTATCAAATAAAAACTAGAATTACAATGAAATTACCATTTTACCTAATCGTTACATTCCAATGAGATAAGAGTTCCTCCAACATTTTTTTGGTGATAAAAATTAAAGTTAAAATCTATACTATATAATAAAAGAAACCACTTTAGGGACACTTGTCATCATATTAGACCATCAATTATAGATAATTATTATTTTAATTTAATTTCTTCTAATTAATTATAGATAACCATCCTACAAAATATTATTTAGTTTAATATCTTATATTATAGATAACCCTCATAATAAATATTATTAGTTTAATATCTTAATTACATTTTTTAATTTAATTAAATCAAAATTTTTTATATGTATTAGATCTTTTACTTTGAATTCGAGAATATGTTTTCTTTTATATGAAGTCAAATTACTAATATTAGACAAAGACGACAAACTTACAATTAAAACAACAAATGTGGTGTATAAAGAAATCTTTAACAACTTGTGATTTTTTTTGGGGGAAATGGATTTTATCACCCTAAACTAAGCAAAATTGGCCAATGTCACTCCCAACTTTCATTTTGGCTCCCACCACTGACCACCCTCTACTTTTAGTTTAAGCTCCTTCTCATTAATAATATTATTTATTTGAACTAATTATATTTGGACGTTTTGTTTAGTTTGGTATCAAATAGATTTTACGAAACTTAAAATAAAATTAACTAATATTATTTATCATTTATACATTTACGGAGTTTTAAATATAGAGTTAAATTTACTGAGACTTCGTTAACAAATTTTACAACAACAGAATAATATATTTTTATCACGAAAACCAAACTTTGTATTAATATATTAAATATTTTTGTTTTCACTATACAAAATTACATTTACTCGACCCATGTAATACATGAGATTTTTTAAGTTATAACTTTTTTATTATTTGATATATAAAAATAGATTTATTCAATTCGTACAATACCGGGGTTTTTAAATGATATATATTTTTTTATTATTTAGTACAAAAAATTACCTTTATTCAAACCGTGTAATGCGCATATTTTTAAAGATGTGATTTTTTTTATTATTTGGTATATAAAATTACATTTAGTCAACTCATGTAATAAATGAGGTTTTTTAAAGATGTATTATTTTATTATTTGGTAAACAATATTACATTTATTCAACCCGTGTAATACAAGTGGTTTTAAAGATATAACTTTTTTATTTGGTACATAAAATTAAATTTATTCAACCCGTACAATATGGTTCTTATAGATATAACTTTTATTATTTAATATATAAAATTATATTTATTCAACCCGTACAACAAATAAGATTTTTAAAGAGATATTGTTTTATTATTTAGTATATAAAATTTATTTATTCAACCCCGTGTATTACACGGGATTATAACCTAGTAAAAAATAAAAGAAACTGTTGATGACATTTTGTTGCATATCAAATCAGTAATTAATGCTAATTTCTTAAGCTTTGGACATTGTAAATATACAAAATTTAGAATTTCAAATTGACGGTTATTTTCTCTTAATTTAAGTTAAAATAAAAATTAGAAAAGTCATGATGACAATTGCTTTCAAATCAAATCAGTAATTACTGATAATATCAATAACTTTTGAAATTCAAAATATGCAAAATGGTAATTTAAAATTGACGTTCTCTCTCTCTCTCTTTTTTTCCTACAAACGCAACATAGATTCATAAGATTAAAATTTATTCATTTATTGATGACATTAAAAGTCCAATTATTACATAACATACTGAACAACTAAACTTTTAAATCTAACAATAACCGTAAGAATTAAGAAAGGTTAGCTTCAACTCCATCGATTGCTGAACCTCTCGATGTATGTCCTTCAGCATCGCCATGAAATCCACGTCTCTATCACCGCACTCTATATTGCTGACAACACAAAGCTCACGAACGGAAGTTGAAGGCATCCGCATAAGATTTCTGGAAACCTGCTCTCTCATGAACAGGCTAACTTGCAATCCATCAAAACATCTCTTCAGCTTTTGAAGAGTAGCCCTATCTTCATACACATGTTCCTTTATATTCTTGACAAAACGCTGCTTTAAATCATCTAATTTTACAGAAGTGAATGACGCCATTTCAATAAACTATATTACTCGACTTTCCTGAAAGTATGATATCTTCGTAGGAAATCGTGATGAAAAACAGGTGAGTGGCTATGAGTTTATATACTTAATCAATCAAAACGTATAGATTTAATATAAACATATTAATGTATATTTCAAAACAGCAGTCTTTCAATGCAAAAACCTTTTCAAACCCCAACTTTTATGGGAAAACTTTAAAATTAAATACCAAGAAACCCAAGGGATAAATTTTCGAAGTTCAAAGAACAAAAGCAGATTATCATAATTACATTTAACCTCTTCATTTACCATGTAGACACGTTTTTAAACTCTATAAAAGACCGATAATTACTTTTGATTCAAAACATCAACAAATTGTCCTACAAATCACTGTCTGTGTAAGATTGTTCCACATCAGAAAATCCAACAAAAATCTACATGGCAAACTTCAGCTTCTACCACTGGTCAGACACCAGCAATGTTAAAACCCAATTCTCGATGTGGTCACTCAAAGAAAAAAGAACAGACGAAGAACTAAACAGTAAAGTCTACATAATCAATGACAGTAATTACAAGAAAACCTGGAACATCATAACATTGCTCGATGAAGTCCTCCACTCTCCTCCCTCAGATTTCCAGAAGAATGCAGAAGAGTTTCTCACACAACTTCTAAAACAGGATCAGAAAATCTGCAACATGCTAGATGACCTGAAAAACAAAAGAGAGCATGAAATCACATGGAGAAATGCCAGAGTCTACGAAATCCTAACAAGTGTAACTCTAGCGTGTAATAGTTTATAAATATTTCATTAAATTTCTATTTTTCTATGTAATAGTTTATTTTAATAATCTCAACATGCACCTTAACATATTCTAAAATGTCAGTGTCAATAAAAACTCTCAACATCATCAACAATTAATCAAAATAAGAAACAAGCCTAAAATGCAAAGGTCCCCTCTCAACTGTTGTAGCACATCTAACTTTTCACGATATTCATTCACAGTTTTATGATACTTCAGTGTTTATTCATTCATATTGTTCAATCTAACATGGGTTTCCATCTAACTGTTGACCAAAAGTCAAACAGATGTTCAAACTACTGATTGTGTTATTCAAATTTCTGTTGAATACTAAATGAGATGTTGACCAAAACTCAAACAGATGTTCATCAAAAGTCAAACTGATGTTCGCCAATAGTCAAACAAATGTTGACCTTAAACAGATGTTTGGTTTAAGGCCAAACATCAGTTTATGGGTAATCATCTGTTTAAGGTCAAACATTTGTTTATGGACAAACACCTGTTTATGGTCAAACATCTGTTTATGGCAAACATTTGTTTAAGGTCAAACATCTATTTAACTCCAAACATCAGTGTTTCAATCACTGTTGGCTATCCACTGATAGTTAAAAAACAGCCATTACTCACATTTTTATAGTTGACATCCACTGATATTGACCATCAGTGGTTTCCCTAAATAACTGTCATCCATTTTCATTAGAGGTTGTTACGTGGACAGTTATTAGCCATCCACGCTTTGTAACCGCTGCCACGTCAGCATCCACTTTTCACTTTTATAAAACCCTGATCAAAACCCCAAACAGGGTTTTAACTGCCATTTCGAATTCCTAACAGGGTTTCCATCCAATTCCTTCAAACTCTTCTTCTTCTTCTTCCTCTCACAAATTCCTTCGAATCACCATGGCTCTTTCTCTCAAAAGCCCTCATAACTATCTGTGTACACTTGAGAAAACAAGTAAAAACACAGAATTTCACTCAATCATCGATGCTCTTTCATCCTTAAAGTACAAAACTTTGTTGACCTGTAACGCACTTATTTACCAAGAAACCCTACGAGATTTTTGGAAAAATGCAAAATTAGAAGTTCAAGACAACAAGCCTTGGGATATTACATCAACAATAGGTGGGATTCAGGTTGCTATTACTCCACAAACCATATCTGAGGTTTTTGAGATGAACGATCATACAGGTAAAAACGCTTTCCCTAAAGAAGAGTATCAACGAGATTTGATTGAAAGGGGGGGTATGAAGAGCAATGCACCAAAGCTACTATGCAAAAAGGAGCATTCCCACCTCCGATGAAATTTTTATTTCATACTTTACTCTTGTGTGTTTCAAACAAAACAATAGCTTTTAATGAAATTCCATTGAAAATTCAATACTTGGGATATGCTATTATGGATAAACAAGATTTCAATTACTCCCAAGAGATTTTCAATAATTTGGTTAAAAATTTCAATAATATAAAAGATAAGAAAAAATCATTCCTGTTGTTTCCAAGGTTTTTAAGCTACTATTTACAGCAGAAAGTACCAAAAGACAGTGCACAAGTGCTTCTCCAAGGTGCTCCTTGTGAAATAAATAGTTTGTCTGCTGAAACTTTTACAAGGTTGTCAGAGTCAAAAGCTTTAAAAACACAAACAGAGGAGCCTGAGCAAACTTTAGATGCGTCCACATTTGCTACTCAGGTTTCTGCTGTTGAGCACACTGCTCTTGGTGACCACAGCATTACAACCATTGCTGTGCAACCCCCACCAAAAATCACCAAAAAGACCGTCAAGAAAAAACCAAAAGCCCCCCAAACCCTTCAAAAAGGACCTTCTGGAAGATGAGATCCCAGAAGTAACTCCTGTGACAACACAAAACTCACCATCATCCACTGTTGCTACTTCCTCACAACAGTTGGAAAGATCTCCACCACAGGCCTCAACTCCTCCTGCCTCCTCACAAAAGGAACAGGTTGTAAGCATAGGGACACCAGTCTATGGTACATTACCCTCACTTGAGAGTATGTTCTATAGCCCTTGATGTGGGGTAAAATACACATATTTTTTCCGTGTAAATTGTATAATTTATGTATAAGTTTTATTTGTTTTTATTTAGTTTTAGTATTATATTATATTATTTTGTGTTTTAGCAGGTCCTGATGCAAATGGACCGAAAAAGAGTAATAAAGAAATAACCAGCCAGTTGAGCAGAGTAGGATGCCAGAGACCGAATTAAAATCTGCCACTATTTTCTGTGAGTGGGCCGGGGCCACTATCTCTATTTTATAAGTTAGAGGGCTGCCACATAATATATATATATTTGGATCGAGAGAAAGGGTTAGGCCCACATCAATTTATAGTTTTATAATTTGAGTTCATCTATTTTATTGGTGTTAGACCGTATAAAGTTTGGGCTGCTAAAATACAAATCACACGAAAGAAGCTGCCTTTTAATTATTGTTGCCACATGGGCCGCCAAAGATTAAAATATAGCAGATTCATGAATTGTGACATTGGGCCAACAGATTACGCAAAAGTCATGTGATATTGGGCTTTGAAGGTATAAAATTTATGTTAGAGTTAAATGAATGGTTTGTCCCTGTGGTTTGCAAATATTGCAGACTTGTTCCCAGTGGTTTACTAATTACAAAGTTGGTCCCAGTGGTTGCAAATTTTGCACTCGGGTGATCCTTACCACTAACCCATGTTAATCTTCTCAGTTAAATGTATGCGAAATGACTATATTTCCCCCGAACAATAAAAAAACAAAAAATAAAAATGGCCAACATCTTCTTCTTCCTTCCCCCTCTCTCCCTCTCATACCCACCACCACCACAATAAAGTGAATCAGTTCCAGTACACAAGCAATCAAAGTGAATCAATTCCATTACCTTCTTCTTTCCCAAAAAAATATCGGAAGAATTATTCTTATTCATTCAGTTTTTTTATCACACTCTAACTCCATCTTTGAATTAAAGTTTATAACTTCTGTATACCCAAAATAAACCAAAAAAAAAATTCAACAACAAACCCCCAATTTGAATCTTCTATGCCTCTTTATCCCAATAAACCAAATCAGTGTTGAGTTTTCAATGCAATTATCAATTATTGCTAAATCATATATCAAATCTTGATCTCACTATGAAATCATCGTGAATCGTTCTAGTGAGAGAGTGGAGTGGAACCGCGGTGAGGAGTGGCGGAGGCAGATGCAGTGGGTGGTTACGATGGAGATGGTGGTCCGAAGGTGGGGAGATGGTGTTTTTGGTGGAGGGTTGTGTAGGTTGAGCTGGTGGTACACATTTGTTAACAAGTGTTTGTGATATGGTTCAAGGTTTCAAGTCGGAAGTGGTTGGTGATGTGGTTAGAGGTGGTGGTACAGTGGTGTGGGTTTGTTTCAGGTAGTGGGTTCTGGATTTATAGTGGTGAATGGTGGTCGAGATTATGTATATGGTGGTGGTGGGTTTTTGAGAGAGGGGAGGAAGAAGATGATGTGGGCCATCTTTTTTTTTTGTTGTTCAAGGGCAATATAGTTATTTCGCATACATTTAACTGAGAAAATTAACATGAGTTAGTGATAAGGATCACTCAAGTGCAAAATTTGCAACCACTAGGACCAACTTTGTAATTATTAAACCACTGGGACCAAGTCTGCAATATTTGCAAACCACAGGGACCAACCAAGCATTTAACTCTTTATGTTACTAAAAACCTTGTGGATCGCAGATTGGCAGACATTATTAATCGATATATACACATGCCTATTGCCATATATTAATACCAGGCTGCCATATTGTTTTCCTTGGAGGCGACGAAAAGAAAAAAATAAAACATCAGATCAAGTATATAAATTAACATCAGACGCAAGAAAGGAAGGGACGCACGTACATTAGAGAAGAATTTTGGGAGGCTGCGATCAAGAGAATAAAGAAAAGGATTGGTTCAAGATTCAAAGCCGCGATTAAGATTTAAGTCCGGGTTCACAACGAGTTAGTGTTTTGGTTTTAATTTACTTTATGTTATTTGAACCAATGAACATGATTTGTTATTTATTTGAGACTTGTTTCTTTTTAGTGGTTATGATTATTGGCTAGTTCTTTTATGCTACCTAGGTTAAAATGAATATTTAACAAAGTTTGGATTTTTATTCGTTTATTATCGTGTGTATGGATTTTTCTTGAAAAGTAAAGAACTTTGGAATCTTTGATTTGGTGTATATGCGTATCTTGTGTTGATTTTCAATTAATTGCTTGTTTCACATGAATCTTGATGAATGTCTTTCATAGAATAGGTTCGTGTTAATTATCTAATCTTCACGGGTTTGGCTAATTTTTGTGTGAATCGGCAGGTAACCTTAGAAACGGTAATTAAGAGATTATTGAAACTTGATATTCTACTAATCTTGTCGCTGTAAGGCTCGAGGTTATTAATAGGTCTCGGTTTGGTATATAGCTAGGATTAGGTTTTGTGAGAAATCGGTCTTAGTTCCCTAATCATACTCGTGTCTATTAAACCAAGTTAAAATCCATAGTTGTCTTAGAATTTCGCGCTGTAAGGTAGATTGTCATATTAGGGCACTTTTCAAGAAGTTAGAGGACTGTAAGGAAATCTAACAACCGGTAGTCGTAACAGCCTTGTAGAGTCTCACAAGTTTCTTCCTGAGAAGGGTCGGGAGGTCTTAGTAGGGATTTCTTAAGGTTTAACATTAAAAGATCCCGGTTCCATACCATGTTAATTTCGACTAGAAATCCATTCCTAGTTGAACATGAGTCTAGCCTAGGTAGCCTTCATCATCACTGAGTTAAGTATTCGGCTAAATTCGCGTCTAGTTAATTTAGTTAATTAGTTTAATTTTAATTGAAATTTTAGGATATTTAGAAAACCCCCCCTCAAATATAAAAACATTTAGAGTTCGTGTCAGTCTAAGTCTAGATAGAGTCTAATTAGCGTAATTAAAGTCTCGTGGGTTCGATACTCGGACTTACTTAGGCTATACTACATTGACCGGTATACTTGCCGGTTGTGTGGTCTAGGTTTTAGAGAGTCTTAGTTTATAAATTTAAAACTTAGAAAGTATAGTTTAGGGTTTAATTTAGTTAATTTAATTAGACCACTTTTAGCACATCAGCCCTGCTCCCGGGGCAATTTCTCTTTCAACTCCTATCCCTACAATCACATTACCACTCACCATTTTACCTCTCTTTAAAGCATTGGATATGGATCAGACAGTAATCAGTTCTTCTCAACAACCCATCACTGAGAATATACTCCAACAAGTGACTGAGTCTGATGCCTCCACCTTTGCTAACCCATCAACAGTTGAGGAGGTTACACCCCTAGAGTTACATGTATCTCTTGGTGGTAGTTCAAGTGGAGCAGCTACTACATGTGTTGAATCCACTGATTTACACCTGGAAAGTAGTTTCATAAGTCAGACTCCCTTGAAGGCAATTTCTTCCTTGGGAACCAAGGTATCCATTGGTGTGTTCAAGCTAACAACTGGTGTGCTTACTAAGGTAACTATTGCTGAAGAAAGAAGTCCCCAGTACCAAGAAAAAGGGGCATCAGTGGATGAACCATTGGAGACTTCTCCTGGTCCAACTGCTGATACAACCATTGCTGGTGGGAAATCAGATGATCCCATTAAATTGGGTGATGGTTTAAAATATTAGGATTTGACGGAGAGAGTTACCAATCTTGAAACATCTGTGGCAGATATCAAAAATATGCTGCAACAGTTGTTACAATCCTCAAAGTCTTAATCCACTGCTTCATCATCTGCTACCACAACAAGTGAGCTATAACAACTTCTACAACCTCTGTTTCATCAACAAAGAAAATATGTTGATCAACAACATGAAATTCAGCTACAAATGTTCAAAAATGTGATGGAATCAAGGTATAAGTATACTCAAGCTGACATTAAAGCCATCAAAGCTCATTTACTTCAAACCACTGGTACTTCTCCTCCTACTATTGTCTATGGAGAAAACCCTGATGATGTCAAAAAGGGGGAGAAAGGAAAGGATGGTTTGTATCTAAAACCTGATCCAAAGGCTAAACCTGTTGTAGAAATTCCAAGGCCAGATGGTACAAAGAAGGTTGATGTGACTCTCAATGCCTTTGCTGAACAAGAAGTAAATAGAAAAGAGAAAATGGAACGAAAGGGTTCTAAAAGATTTGAAAAAGAAAAGGAAGTTCTGATGGCAAAGGAAGAGCAGGGTACTTCAAAAAGAATAAGAACTACTAAAAATGTCAGCGAACCCACTTCCACACCTGTTATATCAACAGCTGTTGATACATCAGCGGTTGATACATCACCTTCTGAAATCCCCAAAAGTTAATCACCTTAAACCACAAAGCCAACAGATGTTGAGACACCTATTATATCAACAGCTGTTGATACATCAGTGGTTGATACATCACCTTCTGAAATCCCCAAAAGTTCCTCACCTCAAACCACAAAGCCAACAGATGTTGAGACACATGTTATATCAACAGCTGTTGATACATCAGTGGTTGATACATCACCTTCTGAAATCCCCAAATGTTCCTCACCTCAAACCACAAAGCCAACAGATGTTAAGACACCTGTTATATCAACAGCTGTTGACACATCAGTGGTTTCAACAGTTGTTGTCACAACAAATGCTGTTGTCACTTTACCAACCACTACTCAATCCACAAATCCAACTCCAAGTTCAACACCTCCAACCACACCAAAAATCAAAAGAAGGAGGATAACAAATGTCATACTTGAAGATGACATTGTAGCTTCTCCACTTCCAATATCTTCACAATCTTTGATCCTACCAACTGTGCAAAAACCTACTTCAACTGCTTCAATTCTAACCCCTGACCAAACTACTGCCTTTGTTCCTTTGAGTGTGAAATTTCCTCTGGATCTTCCAGTAGTTAGGGAGGAGATCAAATCCTTCTATTCTGAAGATGATCCTGAAAAGAGGAATCTTCCATCTCTTCAAGGGTATCCTTTGCCAAAGAACATTGATGAATACCTTCAATTGAAAGCCAAACAAGCAGAGGATATCTCAAAAAGAGACACAATAGGAAAATCTGATAAAGAAATACAGAGAAATCTGCAATATCTGCTCAGCCAAGTCAGAACATTAGAGCAGTTTTGAAAAGATCTTTGTCAGCAGTTATCAGAAAGAGATGATGAAAGCCTAAGGAATGATTACATTGAGCTCATCATACAAAACAAGAAATACAAGGCAGAAAAGTATCAATTCAAATAGTGGACCATAAGTGAGCTCAAGCAAGAAATTGCAAGAATACGAAAGATGCTTGATGACTCAACAATAAAACCAACCCCACTAGTCTGGTCCTAGTATAAAAAGAATGTAGCTGAAAGTGCTTTGAAGTTGAAGAGAATGAAGGAAGAGCTTATAACGGCAAATTATGGCGCAAGGAATCAAATCACAAGGTGGAAAGAGATTAAAGTGATAGAGACATACAAAAAATTGGAAGAAAGAAGAAAGAAAGATCCATCTGTTCCTAAAAAGCCAGATTATCCAGCATTAGAGGTTTCAATCAAACAGACCGTATCAACTAAAAGATCTGCTAAACCCACTATTCCATCTGCTGTTGTTGTTTATCAAACAAAGAGGCAAAAACAGATGGATGAAGAAGAACATGCGCAAGAAGAATCCCAATATTTTAAATTGGCCATCAAGCAGATGTTGGTAGAAAATCCTGACTCAGCAAAGCTACAAGAAATAGCCAAAGGTCTGAACAACCAAAGGTGAACCACTGCCCAACAACAATAGTAGTTCAGCATCAACAGCAGATATTACATCAGTGTTTATGTTAACAGTGTTTGTATGTAACAGTATTTATGCAGTAAAATACACTTTGAGCGTTTTTGACCGTTTAATATATTATCCTTTTACTGTATTTTCTTTTCGAGTTGTCCCATCTAAGATAAAACACACGATTAAATCATATGGTCAAATTGTTAAGGGTCTTGATGATTTAAGATGCTAAATGTGTGCCATCTATTAGCTAATTATTTGTAATTTATGTTAACAGTGTTTATATGTTAACAGATGTTGACCAAAAGTCAAACAGATGTTGACAAATAGTCAAACAGATGTTGACCTTAAGCAGATGTTTGGTTTAAGGCCAAATATCTGTTTATGGGCAAACATCTGTTTAAGGTCAAACATTTGTTTAAGGCCAAACATCTGTTTATGGCCAAACATCTGTTTATGGCCAAACATTTGTTTAAGGTCAAACATCTGTTTAAGTCCAAACAACTGATATAGAAGGCCAAACATCTGTTTAAGCACCAACATCTGTTTAAGTCTAAACAGATGTTTAAACATCTGTTCAAAACACTGTTCAATCTAACATGGGTTTCCATCCAACTGTTGACCAAAAGTCAAACATATTTTCAAACCACTGATTAAGTTATTCAAATTTCTGCTGAATACTAAATGAGATGTTGAACAAAACTCAAACTGGTGTTGACCAAAAGTCAAATAGACGTTGACCAAAAACTAAATGGGATGATCCGACCCGGTTACATGGGATATTTTTAAACCTTCTAACTTTTTAAAGATCCTCACAAAATCTCGGTTCCTTTCTCTCTCCACGTTTCTTTGTACACTTTCTCCGAGAAAGTCTCTTCTTCGATTTCTTCCGATCTTCATCAATATCATCTTGTATAATAACAAAGGTATTGTTAAATAATCTGATTTGTTTTGTACTTTTTCATGTTTATTCTTTTAGTTTTGAATTCCATAGCGGATTATGGTTCTTGCTGTTTTAATGAAGAAGTTGTAATCGATGGTGGTGTATTCATGTATCTCCCTATTTTTTTTTTCAATCCATTGTTGGTTATGATTGCGTTTATTTTGCGGCTTATACTCGAACAACTTCTCATAGTCCTAATTTTTTTTATATCCGATTACTATGTAGTTATTATGCATGTTATGATAGACATATATGATTCTAAAAAAAGTGATCTGCATTTCATGTATCTACCATTTGTCTTATCTATTGTTGATTTTATTGGATTTCACTTTGCTCATGTATTTATTTTATTCTGATGTATGATATAAAATTTCGATCTTTATTGTTGTATTCTCATTTGTATTTGTAAAGTTATTTATAAAGTTGTTGATGTGATTCTGATGTATGATATAAAATTTCAATCTTTACTGATGTATTGTCATGTTTATTTGTAAAGTTGTTTATAAAGTTGTTCATGTAACGATGTTATTCTAAAGTATAATATAAATTTCCGATTTTAACTGATGTATTCTCATGTGTATTTGAAAAGTTGAACTTATTTTGATTAGTAGTTGGTATACTGTTTTTAAGTTTTTGTTTGGTATAGACACAAGTCACTATCCTGTCTTTCTATACAATTTATTCAGCTGATGTTCCTGCATGTCTATTTGTGATACTTAATCGGAAAAGTAGGTTTTAAGTTTTAATTATATGATTTGCTGTAAAAAATATATATATTTCGATATGATAAGAAATTACATGTATTCTCACCTTTTCGATGTTGTCTATTGTTATTTTGATATATATTAGTTGTATCATCTTTTATTTAGACGTATTGCATACCTTAATGGATTGTATTCATTTGTTTCTTAATGTTATTGATTTTGATTCTATATGATTGATAGTATTACAGTTTTACGTGAGAATGATTTATGGATTTCCTTGTTACCTTGAAGACAGTAAAAGGAAATGTTTGGTTAGTAATTTTATTCGATCTTAGTTTAACACTTAATTTTAATTTTTTTGTATGATATCTAGCAATAAAAGTGTTTCTTTTATTTATGCTTAGATTTCGCCAAAACAGTATCAAAATTGGATTCAACAGTTTAATTATCCAACCGGAAATACAAACATCCGGACCACAACTGGAAATGTTTTTAAAGTCAAGATCTATCCTCTAAGCAATGGCATATATTATTTCTATAATGGTTGGTGTCAGTTGGTAGAAAGTTTGAAAATACCTTCAGATTCATGGTTGATATTTCATTATGAAGAAGCATTAGAAAATTTCAGAATATTGTATTTTTATCAAGACATTTCTCTTGCTCCTTGCGATGATTTTTGCTACAAACTATCTGGTAACGAAGATTATGTGGTATGTAACTTCGAACATTATTCATCATGTAAATTTTTTGGAGATACAGTTGTTTAATTGTTGTTTTTTATTTATTTACTTAATTTTCTGATATATTTTTACTAATGTACTATATAATGTGTTTTATTCTGATTGTAGAGTATTAATCGTTCTTTTGTTCATCACAAGATGTTAAACACTATTCCTTCATATCCGGTTCTTATTAAAGGATCTGGAAACCAGAACTGGTCTGTACGGATGGAAGATATCAACAATGAACTTTACATAACTACCGGATGGAAGGAAATAAAGAATGAGTTATCATTAACTGCTGATCATCTCATTGTTTTTGAGATGATAGATCTTCAGACTTTTCATATCACGGTTTTCAATTGTGCTACCTGTGATTTAGTGCTTCCACCGGAGGTCTGTTCTGTTGTTAAAGAAAAGGTGATTGAAGAGATTGTCTTGAGTTCAGATACTGAAGTTGTACATGACATTGTTAATGTCAATTAAGGTGGTATGGTTGTTGTGAATGAAGATAATCAGATCGTACCTATTTCTTTCCGTGTGGACGGTCATTTTGTAAGTTTGTGATGATGAGTTTACTAATATATAATACTTTAGTCAGATTTTAAAGATGTATTAATTCTTTGTTTATTGAATTGTTCGTTGTTTGTTACAGCGCCTTTTTAAAAAACATGCTGAAGATCTTGGACTGAATCGTAAAATGGGTTTGAAGATTGTGGACGTGGCAGGTGATGTTTGGAATGTTCAAGCTGCTATAGGTTCATCTCGAGGTCTACCAAGATATTATCTGCAAGGAATGAGAAAGTTTGTGAAGGATAAAGGCATGGCTACAGGTCAAACATTTACACTTAACTTTGTGAAAGGTAAAAAGCTTTTTATGTTCAGATGAATGTTCATGGGATTGAAGAAGGCAAATGCAGAAGAATACATGGAACCAAGTTTTTGGGTTGTAGTTCTTTGCTTTAAGGAAATGATGGTAGACTTGTTTGTTTAGTTTTGAAGTTGTGATTCTAAAACTATATATGTAGATGTAAATTATTGGGTCCATGTCTAACGGAAACAATGCGTAGATGTAAGCTAAAGACAGTATACTCGGTTACTCGCTCGAAACGATTCCTTAATGAAAAATATAGTACAAACTAATAGCAAAATCATGTTCAAAGTTATAAGCGCTATTCTTTGACAATGATAAGCTGGTTAATTATGCCATTAAAGGAATAAAAACACCGAGTTCTATTCTCTGATAATCATTTCAAGCAAATAGAAACACATATAGTTTCGATTATATTAAGAAACATATCGCCTTTTGCTGGGACTGGTGTCCACAATTTCCAAACTAAAAATGAAATTGATCAAATGAGACATGTTAAATATGTATAAGAAATCATGTATGGTCACTTCGTTTGACTTTTGGTCAACATCTAATTGACTTTTGGTCAACATCTGATTGACTTTTGGTCAACATCTCATTTAGTATTCAACAGACGTTTGAATAACTCAAACAGTGGTTTTAACATCTGTTTGACTTTTGGTCAACAGTTGATGGAAAGGAAACCCATGTTAGGTTGAACAGTGTTTTGAAGAGGAAAACAGTGCTAAAATATAAGAAGACAGTGGATCTGGTTAAACATCTGTTTTACTTTTGGTCAACAATTGTTTGACTTTTGGTCAACATCTGATTGCCTGATCAGATTGGGTGTTAAATTATAGTTCTTTAAGTCATTGTTTTGTTTTCTTGAATTCTATGTAATTTTGTTAAGAAGTACAGGAACAAACATTTTTTATAAAATCCCAAATCACCCGATCACGTAAGTGCATTGAAGTAAAAGTGGAAATGATGTTATTCATGTGGTCCTGTTGTACTTTTGTTTGACCTCTAATATGGGTTCATGATCTAATCCGGTGATGTGAAGACATTGTTGTTGAATCCAATGAGATGCTTGATGTAATGAAGTCATATTAGTAACAAATAATAATTAATATAACTAAGTTTCCCGAGTCCGGGAAGCAATCCCGGGTAATAACCTAGTTATCACATAAATATTGAGTTAACTATATGTAATAAGATTATATTATGGTTTTGGGCTTTTTAACTACTGGTAAATTACATCTACAGACCTTATTGTTCATTTGGTTGTAGCATATATGTGGTGTGTAAGGATGAGGAGTGCATCATATCTGATGCTTATAAGACATTAGAATTCGTTAATTATGAATACCAAACCATTAAGATGTCGGGTATTAGGTATAAGTGTTTTTTAGTAAACCTCTAAATTGACATGATTTGTTTTTTTTTCTTTTTAATTTAGTAAAAAAAATGTTTTAATCATAACCAATTTGAAGGAAATGAACCAATATCACTATTATAACACATGTGAATCAAAAAACATACTGATTGACAGTGAAAATAGCCTTTTTAGTAAACATAGTGCTTTATGCTTTAGCAAACTTTAAATCCAAAAACGTTGTATTGACAAACCTAAATAGCTAATGTCGGTTTCAGATGATCCTTTGTATATATTAAATTTGTGTTTGAAGTTTTTATAGCACAATTAGGTTAAATGAGTTCCAATAGATTAAAATGCAAAATAGAGTATCATTAGGCTATTAATGCCCCAGTTCCATCATTACTTTACAATTTTATGTTCCTCATTTGACATTATACTAAAATGTCTCTCCCTTTTCATGCTCCTATAAGGCTATAGGGTGTAGTCTGACCCTCGTGATCACCATGACCCTCCACATCAGCGACATGTCACCTATTTCTAATCCATCATCCAAAACCACTACCCTAAGAGTGTGATCATGACTCAAACCACTATTATCTTATTTTAATTTATTTTTATGAAAAGGAAAGGAAATATTAAATAAGGAAAGGATGACCATGATTGCTATGGTTTAATCCAAGGGAATCATGGTGGATAAGACAAGGGGGTGGTGTAGCAATCCATTAATGGTCCTACGTGGCGATTGATGATCCAACCATGCTCCTCACACTCTATAGCCTAATGCTCACGGGGGTGGTGTTGGGGGTATTATCAAACCATTTTACGCCCCTATAATGCATATTAGTCATGATCTAATGATGAAATTAGTTAAAACAATCAGTGCGTTTATTATTTGAGAATTTTACCTAAAATTGACACATTAATGTGAAAGATATGGTAGACTTCAAGAAGTCAACATCAATGGATAGAAACTTGCTCATTGAAGAATCACATGGCAAATATGTTAGAATCTCAAAGGTATAAATCAAAGTGAGAAGTCATCGATGCATATTTAATAGAGAGCAAAAGGATGTCATCAGGTTAATCATAGAAATACACCCAAAAGTGAGAGAAATGGGTGGTGTACCCATACAGTATGTGGCGTAGAGACATACACCATTGCCGATGTCATTTTGGTGTTTTGAGGTTTTTCAAGTTCACTCATTTGTTAATATGTATTCCGCATTCTCCTTTAGCTTTGCAAATTATGTTCATTGATGCATACTTTATAAGTACTTAGCCTTAAAACATGATGGTAAATAATCCAGTCTCTGGATGAGAAATCGAACCTAACCACTGTGCATTGAATGTATTATGTTGGTTTAAAAAAAATATTATATGATTTTGATTTATACCCCACTTTTGAAGACTGAATGATCATTGTATGAGTAACAAAAACGTTTCATCGGTTTTATAACATGTCACGTTTTTCGACCCTAGACATCGAATCACAAATCCTGATGTGTTGGTTTATTTTTGAAAAAGTTGGGACCAATCTACCAAAATATTATAAAAGAAAGTTTAATAAGATTAAAGTATTAGTGAATTACAAATGTTTATCACCTATGCTCAGTTGATCGGTGCAATTTTTATACTATTGCATATGATTAACTCATAGTTGCACCAATGATCTATAAAATATGTTACTTTATAATGTTTTTACAGTTTGTTGGCTAAAAAGGGGAACGACCTAAACCTATTAAATGAAGCCAAGCAAGAGCTAATATTTGGTGCCCTGCAACTAACATGTTGGAAAATAGCAAATGGGCTAAATGATCGTAGTGTTCTAACTTAATATGTTGGTCCATGTGTGAGATTTTGAAGCAGCCCATTAGAAAGAAATAGTCCATGGCACAGAAAAAAAGGGCCCAAGAAAAGAATTAAGAGGAAGTTGAATACAAGATGAAAAAGTGGAATTAAGTTTAGCACAAAATACTTGGTTTCGGACCCGACCTGAAACAGGTTCCTACCCGGTATGAAGAAGAACTGACCGTACAAGTGATGATCTCAAAGAAAATATCATAAGCGTAACCCAACCGATAGGAAGATTTCATGAAATTAATCACTGGAGGATGGACGAGTTAGAAGATACAAATGACAATGAGCATGTTATTGAAGAATTAATGGTCGAGTATGAACGAGTTAATGGAAGACCGTTTACCAAGCTTGAAATTAGAAGCTCATAATGGATGTGACTTTGTAATTTGTATTAGTATTAGTATTTTAGTATTTATTTATGTTTAATGTTAACTATGTTTAATATAAATGTTATTTTATTAAATAATATATTAAACATTAAACATTGCAGCCTGAACTTAAACATTAAGACTTAACATTAAACTTAAACAACCCAACACGTAAAGGTGGGAGACAATCAATCGCATAGATCATAAACCATATGCTATTCTCCAACATTCTAGTTTCATGTCACTATATTAGCTCTTGCTTCATTCAACAGTTTTAACTCGTTCCCGTTTCGGCTTACAATATGTAAAAACAATATAACGTAACATATTTTATGAATCAGTCAGTGCCATTAAGAGTTAATCATATGCAATAACGTGTATAAATATTTCACCAATCACCAATCCCACCCTACAACTTATGAGCAAGTAACCCGCCACTTACCTCCATATATATATATACCATTTAATGTACCTTCGATCAATTTAGAAATGGTTCCAGTGGAAATCCCTCTTATATCTATTACCACACCGAAACTTCCTTGACTGTAGTTATGAAATTATTCAAGTTGTTCCTCCGCTCATCCCGCTTTGAAGATTATGTATTCGGGCCTTTTTTAAGGGAGGGATCGAGTTTCTAGCCTACATGTTTGACTGTTTTGAACATCCTTGATCAGGTTTCTAGTCGACATCAAAGGCATGATAGATTGTTTCAGACGATCTTGATGAGGATCAATTTCGTTAGAGTAGATGATCTTGGTTGAATATCTTGATAGGGATCAATTTCGTCACATTAGATGATCTTGGTTGAATCCATGAAAACCCTTTAGCTGAAGCCGAATTTGTGCATCTTGTCTGGGTGTATTATTTATATTATTAAAGTTATCGATGATCTTGGTCAAACCCACAAAAACCATTTTGTTTTCTTTGAGCTTCATCATTTTCCCCTTGTTCTCTTGAATATAATATCTGAATCTGATACAATATCTAAATCTAACCCTTATGTAACACCCTACACAAATTCTAAATCGGCAACAGACATAAGAGATAGTGGGTTCATAAGGAATATCATACGTCAAATATCATCAGCTCGTTTTAGGTGCATTGGTTGTGAATTCCATCAGAACTCCATAGATGAGTGTGCTTTGGTCGGAGCAGTACCATGATGGGTGACCTCTTGGTTAGTCTCCACCTAAGTAGAAAAAAAAAATGTGTGAGCTCTTTATGGGCAAAGCGAACCACATTAGCGGCACGAGAGGCCATATGTTACGAAGTTTACCAGAGTAACTCATGTGTCGTTTGGTATGATAGGGCAAACCTCATCAAGGATGATGAGTCCCTAAGGGTGTTCAAGAGGAACCTTAGGTAAATCTCGCATTCATGATTTAGATGGTGGGGTGAAACTCATCGGATAGATGAGTCCATAACAAGGGGTGACTGTAACACCTAGCAAATCCCACATTTGCCCTTGACATGAGAGATGCTAGGTTTGTAAGAAATACCAGACCTCGCATATTATTAACATGTTTTAGGCGCAGTGGTTATGGATTTCATCAAAACTCCACATTTAAGCGCAGTCAAATGGGCGTACTAATAGAAAGTGTAACCAGCTGAAAAGTCTGCACTCAAGCAAATAATAACAAACCCGTGAGCTCTTTGTTTATAAAGCACACAATATTGATGGTACGAGATGTTGAATGTTACAATGTTACACCTTACGATGATGAGTAACCTTTTAATATTTTTTTTATAAAATTAACCTTAACTAAGAATATAGTTGCATGGTCGGGAGGGTGTCAAAGAGGGTGAGTGGAGACAATGATAGGAGTGGAGAGGGTGATCAAAGTGATTAGAGAGTGTGACCAGATAAATATTTATATTCTTCTAACATTCGGCCTCTTGTACCACCAATATTGTCCGCTTTACCTAAGAAGAGCTCTTAGATTTGTTTTTGGTTACCTAAGTCATACCATTTGTAACATTTGGCTTCTTGTATCACCAATATTGTCGTCTTTGCCTCCGATGGGTTGTCCATCTAGGAACTCATGAATTTGTTTTTTGTTGCCCTGGTGGAGAGTTCGTAGGAGGTCACCTATTATAGTACTACTCTCACCTGAGCACACTTAGTGGGTGTTTGGGGTTCCTTATTTTGAAGAAAAAAAGACTTTTGAAGGGGCAAAAGTCCTTTTGAGAAGTGTTTGGCTTTCCATTTTAAGGGCAAAAGTCATTTTTTGAAGGCAAAAGTCAGGATTACCTGACTTATTTTTGCCAAAAGGACTTTTGAAAAAGTCACCAATAAGTTAAGCCAAACATGCCCTTAACTGTGGGATTTTCACATGCTCCACAACCAATGCACCTAAAACGCGTTAATGATTTAAGAAGTAGGACATTTTTATGTACCAAAAATCTCTCCTGGCAAGAGCCGATGTTGAATTTTCCTAGCATACGGTGTTACAGTGAGCCGTATTTAAAAGATATCCATTTTAAAGACCACGTGTGATAATGGGTTACATGTCTAAATTTAAAACAAAAAAGATATGTTACATAGCCTGACCTAATTAACTCAATGTTTTTTTATCATAAAAATGTCAATTTTTTTTAACGGCCAACATAATCAATTCCCAGCACTCTCGGGCATCCACTAAACCAAACGGTGTACTCCGAGAGTAACCCGAGTCCACCATCAATTCCGGGGAAAACCCGGTAATCCATCCGCCCATAGGCACGACGATTGTAACACCCTTACTATTATAAAAGGGTTTTTGTACTAATAACGAGAATTAAATGTATACTTACGAATACACATACATATAAAATACGAGTTTACTAAAAACTTTTACAGTTTAAAAATAGTACAACATAATGTAAATGAGTTCGTCGTTTAAAAGTTACGACGTAACACCGTGCGGAAGCTTTAATCTCGTGTGTTCGGTTCTTTGTTAAGCTTGATCTTCACCCATCCTATGTTCAAACACACCTACATTGTAAATTCATCACAAACGTTAGTATATGAGACCCTAGGACCCGTCTAAACGGACCCGAAAGCTCAAAACCATCAAATAAACAAAATCATAGTTTTTGTTAGAAGTCAACCGTAGGCTACGGTTCTCAGACCATAGCTTACGGTTCACCTTTAATGTTTCAACCAGAATATCTGAACCGTAGGCTACGGTCCAGGACCGTAGCTTACGGTCTGCCTGCAGGTTTTGCTTGTTTTCCGTTTTTAATACGAAAACCTTCATAACTTTTTATCCGTTTGTCCGATTTACGTGATTCTTTTTCCTACGCGTTCGTAATTTAATTCTCCATCTCATGGAGTAAAAATCTTACATCTAAATTCACAAAATTTTGGATTTCAAGCTCTCGTCTTGAAATTCAATTATAACACTTTTTGACCCGTTCATGATTTTATCAAACAAACTTGTTTGTCGCCTTCGATTTTTCGTGAACATATTATTACAATTATTTCCTATTGCACAAGGTTCAAATCACGGGTTTTTACGCATCATTTTTTGATTATAATCTTATCTTGACCCGTAAAGTGTATTTATGCACTTTTAAGTTTAAATTACGCTCATTCCTTGTATGCCTCATAATTCCCACCCATTCATATTGATTACTCTTCCACCACAACTATGATTGTGGTGGATTTAATGTAATAGACTATTTATTCCAAGTTCTATCCCTCGGATATGTCATTTTATGGCAAGACACATTTTAAGGCATTTAACCCTTGAAAGTTTATGCCTACAACTTTACGCGTCTAAGGGTTACAAAGTCACAATATAAGTTTCTAAACAACCTCTAAGGGTCGTTTGCCCGGTTTACCCATCAAGGGCCTTTTTGGTCAATTTTAATCCTTCATTTTTACGATGAAGGACTTCCACTAATTATTTGACCAACATTGCATTTTTAACTATAAGTCTATATATGCGTACCTAGCCCGGGTCAACAAATTGACCCGATTTCTACGTCGCTTTAATTATCCCATATTCTATGGAGACGCAATTATCCTAATTATAATCGCTCCCGTTAACATAAGACTTGATAACCACATTAGTCGATATTGTCAAATGGTGTTATCACCACCATTTGACCCGTTTGGCCTATATGACCAAACGTTACATAATTTAAAAACATGGTTTTTGATTTCTAATTTATACATCCGACCCATTTCGGATTTACCACCAAATCCTTTTTCTCACAAGTTCTTTTCTTACATGCTCAACCCATTTCGGCTTACGCCATGTGTATACTTTTAACTTCGATTTACATTAGTCGACACTCGACCAAATTCCCATTTTTACCCTTTTTCTCATTATTAGATTACACTATAAGGTAAACTTAACGAAAACTCATAAATTCTTAGTCATTACATGACTAATTTACCGTTTCGCCCCTTTTTACCAAAAACCATGGGATTTACCATTAATTTTTGTTCCGACCCGTATCATTTCGCGTCGAAAATCTTATCTAGAATACTATCTCTATCGTATCTGCAACTTATGTAATAACCACATATTCTACAAAAAGGTGTAAGCTTCACTTACCTCTCATCCGAGCTACGTTTTTCTTTTCCTTCTTGAGTCGTTTGACCCGCTCTCCCGCCAAGCTTCCACCTAGCTTGTTAGGCGTCAAACTATCACCATCATTCACAAGGTCGTTAGATAAATCATAATGTAATACGATTATTCCACCTTACGCATTTTATATCCAAAATTATCATTCATCGTATTATAGGTCAGTTTGACCTTTTTAAAGTCAACGGCCTATTAACATAAGTAATTACACGATGTAGCTCGACTACTCGTTTAACTACTTGATCAATTACCCGGTAGCATCATTCTTAGGCTACCGTTTACCCACTTTATTTACCAAGTTTTATAATCATAATCCATTGAGTTAACAAAAGTCAATCTTTCTTAACACATGATGATATCAAACAACATTTTTAACCTAAATTTATCATCATTTCATCTTATTATACAAAACCCATTTCATGATAAGTATGATTTATTGTAACAACTCTCGTCAAAATTTTTAATTCTTATTTTTATTATGTCCATTAGGAAACCCTAAATGAGACCCCCAAGTGATATGACATGACCCATAATTTTTTAAAACGATCAAAGCTAGGATCAGGACCCCCTAAAACTCGAGGGGGTAACCCCTAATTGATAATTATCATCTAAAAACGAAGATAACTCTCAAAATTCGTTCAAATTGACTCAGCAAGGCTAAGCAGGACACCAGGCTACCCTAGCCTAAACTGGTCGCTGTCGCGACACGCGCCAGGGGCTAGGGAGCCTGACGCGACACACGAGGAGGCCAATTTCCAGTATATATAGTAGGGGTTGGCACTTGCATGGGAGAGTTGTTACGACGGAAAAATTTGTTAAGTACGAGAAGTTATACACTGTTTCGTTCAAAAACACACAAGCACGAATCTCTGCTGCGACAACAGGGTAATAACTCGATCACTGCTACGATACAATGTCCGATCGATTGAAACCGATCTGATGGATATTTAAGTGCTGCCCGAATCCGGGCTATACTTTGTCATTCGTCGTGAGGGTTTTGATTTCGTGAGTTTATCGTAAAAGTTGTATTAAGTTGCTGACCTAGTTTCGTGTGCATTATTATTTATCTAGGTTACGAGGCTAAATAAGTAGGCAAGGTTCTGTCCAACTAAACTTGCAATGTGAGTCATTCTCTTTTTATCAAAAGTATTTTACAATACCTCAAATTATTTTCCAGTTATATTTTACAGGGGGTAAGTCACACTATGTCAAAAATGGCTTACGGCCACATAAAAAAAGTGTGACCATACGCCTTTCGCCACACTTTTTTTTCCAGTTCCAGTGTGACCAAAGGTCGAGTCATCGTAGGCATCATACGGTCACATTCACTTATGTGTGTCCATAACAACTTAAACTGTGGCTAAACGGGTAACAACGGCCACATGAATTTACTATAAGTGTGGTCATTTCTATTATACAGTCACCAATAAGCTTGTTTTAGCCGCATTAATTTTAAAAAACTGTGACAAAAAAGGTCATTGTAATCAAGCAAATGGTCCATTAAGTGTGGCTAAATAACTATAAAGCTATGCAATAGCTTATAGACCTGTAATTAAGCGAACGAACATGAACACACGTTTGGTTTGTTCATTTATGTTTGTTTATGCTTGTTAACTGCATATTTAGGTTTTAAATGAACGAACACGAACATGACCAATTTCTTTACAAACAAACGTGAACAAGAAATTGTTCGATTATGCGTTCGTGTTCGTGCCCAGTCAATGTAAAATTAACAAACACGAACATGCCCCATTCCTTTTTGTTCGGTTCGTTTACATGCCTATCGGTTTTTATGATAACCCTAGCCTTTTCCAAAAGAAAATTACGATCAAAATCATGCTACAAACATGGCACATATATCTAAAACAATATATTCTAGTCAATTTTCAGCTAAAAACACACAAATTCCAATCAGTTCTATCAAATTTCATTGAAATCATGTAACCACACATGCTAAAATAAATAACTAACTGCATCTCACTAACCTACAGAGCAACATTGTACCTCAAAAGAGCTTTCGCATTCTGAGAAACCTCCAGTTCCTTTTGAAAGATTAAACAAACCAACAATGGAAGCACAATTTTCTTCATATATTGGGGCTCAATAACAATTTGGAATACGAAATATAATGGAGGTGGATGTATAGACTGAGAGAGATTATCACCAATGAAATCAAAAAAATTAAGAGCTTTAGTTGAAACTGGGAACTCACGAGCGCTTTTGCGGAGAGCCTGAGGGAGCAGTGATGATGAATTGTGGTAATTCTTGTGACGGTGGTTGTGTTGAGTCAGGACCGACGGAGAAGCGGCGGAAACGGGCGGTTTTCGAAGAGTTGTAGGGTTAAAAAGACAATGAATGTGTTGTTTTGTACGGTGTCTTCATTGTTGATTCAATTGATTTCAGAACTAGCATGAACTACAACATCTTCCTCCATTAGCCAATGATTCTTGATTCAGAATTAGGGCTAATGAGAGTTACGTGGTTGCTGGTTGCAGACCAAGGCACTAGAGTGGAACAAAAGTTAAAGTGTGACAATAGATTACTTTAAGCCACACATAATTTTTTTAAGTGGCTAATAAAAATTCTACATCATTAAAAAAAATACCATGGTCATAGATCACATTGGCCAAATTTTTTTAGCATGACTACTAAATGTCACAATTTACATGTATTTTTTGTCACATGAATCAAATACTATGGTAGTAGATCATATTTGACCAAACTTTTATAGTGTGGCTACTAAATGCCACACATTTTATTTAAAGTGTGGCTAAAACTTTGGAAGATATGTGTTTTGGTCACATAAATAAAAAATCAAACAAATTTTGTGACCGTATATCGTATTTGGCCACACTTTTCTGGTGTGGCTAGTAAATGTCACATTTTTATTTGTAAAGTGTGGCTAAAAGTTTTGAGTTGTAATACAATGCTCACATAAATAAATAAAATGTGTGACTAAAAGTAGGATTGAATGTTTTGAAATGTGATTAATGACCTTTAGCCACACATTTAACCGAAAGTGTGGCAGAGTGGTTTTAGAAAAAGTGTGGCTAAAGGTCTATTTTGACGTAGTGTCATTGTTATCTTAAATTACTGGCAGTAAGTGGGGTATTGTGCACATTACTATTACTCTCTCTCGTTTAGGTGGACGAACCTAAACAGAGATAATCATCATTATTGGGTGAAAGGACCCAATAGTGGTTTGACCATCGTCACCAGGGGGTGTCACTGGACCAGATAATTATAAGATATGGGCAATTGTAATCGTTCTTAGTACTGTAATTTATAATAATGTGTCGTTTTGTGCAAAATGAATGACTCGCCAGTATTTCCCCGCTGATAAAATATTTTTAAACATGTTTCAGGTTATCTACTGTGAACCAGGGAAAAGTGCCGCGTGGCACTACAGCTTGAAGAAAGTGGCTCAATAAAATAAATAAACATGTTTTTGTGTAAACAGGGAATTTTCCAATAAAATTCCTTTATTGTAAATTATGGGGTTTGTCCCAAAATGTGAAATAAAATAATTGGGCATTTTCAGTTTAAAAGATCCTGTTAGAATTTCTGCTGCCTAAATAAACACCAATACCACGGGTTTTCTGTCCCGCGGCTCCTGAAACGGGTAAAACTGGGTCGGGGGCCGTGACAGAAAAAGGTGGTATCAGAGCCACTGATTTAAGCCAATTAAGTATTTAGAAATACTTAATTTTTCAGATTGCCATTCTGTGATTCTGTGAAAGTTTAATTTAATAAATAAAATTTTAACTTAAATTTGTGTGTGTTTCTTCATGTGTGCTAACAGCATGAATGAACTGTCGGAGGCACTCCGAAACTTTACTATCCATCCACCGATATGGATACCACAGGAAACCCATCTGGCTACCAGGCAGATACGGAGGAACCACTAACACTCCAAGCCCAGGCCCAGGAGAAACCAAAGCCGAAAAAGAGGAGGAAAATCTTGGACTGGAAACGCGGACGTAGGAAGAAGCCAGCTGCCAAGAAGGTTAAAAAGACTGAGGATCCGAAAGACAAAGGGAAAGGAGATCGGGGAAAGTTCCGAGCAAGCGCAAGAAATGCCACCATGTGAGGAGCTTGACCGCAAACTGGCAAATTGTGACCTCATTGGACCTGCCAATGAAAACCTCTTCAATTTCCCTGCCCAATCTGAACTTCCAATAAATTTGGAACCTACTATCCCAGATCCTATTGTCAACCACTGACTTCTACCCGGAGAATTGGAAGAATGGTGGACGAGTGACTGGCAGTTTCAGAACTTCATGAATAACCCCAACGTCTATTTTCCCCAGTTTGACCCTGAGCCTGCACCAAACCCACCTATGAGCACAGAAAACCTAGCTGAACTCCGCCACTATGGCGAGGAACTGGTGGATGCGGGAAATAGAATTCGGGATGTGGGAGAAAAGATCTCATGGAAATACGACGAGCGGGAGCGTCGTTTCTGAAGGGCCAGCTGAATATGGTGGTGTGGTTGTATAATAATAATAATAATAAATAATAAAAACATAATAATGTATAATAACTAAAAATAAAACTTTTGTAATATAACTGGTGTGTATCGATGCATACTAATATATATAAAAATATGAAAGTCGCAAAGTCGACAATTTTGGCTATACGTGTTGGCGTGATTTTTGTGATTGCCTTACTGTGTTTGGTTATTATCTACTTTGTGACAATAATTTATATTGTTAATTATTCAGATGGAAAACGTGGAAAACCAACCAGTTAATGAAGTTAATCAATCTGAACAAAACAATGAGGATCATTTTCTTAATAGGCAAGACATAGAAAATATCGTTGCCCAGGGAATAGCCAATGCTATCCTGGCAATTGTCGCTGCTGTCAAAAGCCCTGTTGAGCCTTTGCAAGCCAACCCTAGTAAACGCACGCGCGACGATAATTTCAGTAACAGTGTTAACGGAGGCGGAAACAATGGCAACAACGTGATTCAAGCCCCAATACTTAAGAAAATGAAAGTTGCAACACCTGATTGCACTTATAAGGAATTTCTTGCCTGTAAACCTGTTGAATTTGCAGGCAATGAAGGGGCAACTGCTGCACTGCGTTGGTTAGAGAAAACTGAAGCAATAATTAAAATAAGTAAATGCGCCGAGGAAGATAAAGTCATGTATGTTTCTCACCTCTTTAAGGAAGAGGCATTAGAATGGTGGAATACGGTGTTGCAAGCCAAGGGAAGTGCCATGGCTTATGCCATGAATTGAGAAGAATTTAAACAATTGATTGTAAGAAAATTTTTCCCCGAATATGAAAAGGAACAAATGGCGAATAAGTTCCTGAGCCACCGGATGGTGGATGTTGACTGCCGAGGGTATACTTCGAAATTCTTCGAGTATGCCAGAATTGTACCAACTCTGGCTTTGCCAGAACCGGTACTTATTTCTCGCTATATTTGGGGTTTAATTAGCGAGATTCGGGATATCGTCAAAGCTACGTGACCTCGCACAATTGACGATGCAGTGGAATTAGCCAACACCTTGACCGACGGGATGGTACGTACGCGAGAAGAAAACAGGAAAAAGGAATTGGCTCAGAAAATTACCAAAGGATTCCGTGGGGGTAATGTTAACAACAATTTCAAGAGAAAAGGAACTGGGCAATCCTCCACCCCACCATTTTGAAGTACCTGTAAAAGAAAGCATTTTGGGAAATGCAGAGGGTATTGCAATTTCTGCAA
Source organism: Helianthus tuberosus (assembly GCA_030545235.1). NCBI lineage: Eukaryota > Viridiplantae > Streptophyta > Magnoliopsida > Asterales > Asteraceae > Helianthus > Helianthus tuberosus. The sequence goes on from CM060407.1 coordinate 69,567,841, forward strand.
TAGACCGGGGCTCCCAGAAGAAGAATGCAGGAGGAAGAAATCAACAATTTGCTACAACTGCGGCGAAACAGGGCACTTCAGGCCAGACTGCCTGAAATTAGTCAAGCCAGCCGACAACAAGGCCAAACCTGCTGAAGGGACTAGTAAGAAGAACGCAAGAGCCTTCCAGCTGACCACGCAGGAAGCCGATCTGATTCCGGATGTAACAGATGGTACGTTTCTGGTACACGACGTTTACGCAAAATTATTATTTGACTCTGGTGCAAACCAAAGTTTTATAAATACCTCATTCTGTATAGCTCTTAAGCAACCTTTAACCAAACTTAGGCAGATTTATACGGTAGAAACAGCAGATGGTAATTCTGTTAAAATAGATAAGATTCTTCAAGAAGGGAAGATAGAACTTTCGGGCCACAAATTTTCTGCAAACCTATTACCTATGAACTTAGCTGGATTCGACATCGTGCTAGGAATGGATTGGTTGGTAGCCAACCATGCTCGAATCCTCTGTGATAAGATGATGTGTGCAAAATGCAACATATAAATTACATCAATTGTGGCATAAAACTAACCCTTTTTTAGTACTAATGTTGGAAAAAGTGTGCTTTTGTCTTCCTTTTGTATTTTCAGGATTAAATGAGCTCAAATTAACAAAAGAAGCAAAAAGACAGCTAAATCTAACATAAATACAAGAAAAGGATCAAACGTGACATGCCCGACCCCACGACAGCATCTTCCCAAGCAAAACAAGAAAACAGAAGGCTGAACACGCCCCGTGCTCAGTGAACACGGGGGCGTGCCCAAGTCCCAGCAGAAAAGACAAAGCTGTAGAATCTTCTATTGCCCACCACGGGGCCACGCTCAATGGACACGGGGCCGCGGTCAACTATAAGATTCGTAAAATCCAGGCAAATCTTGATAGTACAGCTATGCTTCTGCACACGGGGGCGTGCCCAGCGGACACGGGGGCGTGGTCAACTAATGCAGACAAAGTGCAATTAATGAAGATAGAGAAGGATGTGGACACGGGGCCGTGCCCGAGCTTCTGTTCAGCCTATAAATAGGAGTGCTTGGCTCAAGTTCAAACCATCCCTTAGCACACCACCTCTCTCACACTTCACCCACCACCCACCACCACCATAACACCATCATCCACCACCATCATCCATTGTCCATCATAGAGTGTGTGAGTCGTCTCGGGATCCAAGATTGATCGTAAGAGTTCTTGACAATCAAGGCCATTTTTGCCTATGTCTCTTACATCACTTGGTGAAGACAAAATGTCTAGTGTAATACTTTTTATTTTTAATCTTTTCGCACTTTTTACTTGGTTTTGTATTAATGACTTTAATAACTAGTTTCTTATGTTGAAGGTGATTTTTCCTTATCGTTTGTCCGTGGTGTCTTGGCATTATTTGACTGTCTATATAAAATAAAAGATTTTCACCATTCATATCTCCACGGTCTATATGGAGGTATGTTGGCTACCTGGTCGAGGGTTAAGGGAACGGTTTGGTAAGAGTCTTGCCTTGTTCAGTGTATAGATCCTGCAAGGACCTGGGTCAAAAGTACCTCCTTCAATACTTAACGGTATTGGATGGCGGGGGTCCAAACTCTTTGATCCCCTCATATGTAAGCTACTATTAATACTTTAACCCGGCTACTTAGGACTGTATCCCTGCTGACTCAGACTACTTAGCCGAGGGTAACGTCACCTTCAAAAGAGGGGCCTACCATAATATGCATTAATAACTTAATTAATTATCTTTCAATAATCCGACCCTTTAGGATTGTATCCTTGCTGACTCAAACTACTGGGTTGAGGGTAACGTCACCTTCAAAAGAGGAGCCTACTACAATAACTAAGATAATCTCTTAAAAAGTGCAAAAGTGCGGAAATAATCAAAGGTTACACTAAACACGAGTCGGAGCAAAGTGATTCATCTTGTTTATCTGTTTTTATTTTTATTTTATTTTCAGCATTTTAGTTAGTTTTATTTTTCTTAGTTTAAAACCTTTTTTCTAAACTTTTGATTTGATTAGACGTTGAGGATAAACCGGTACTAAAAGCTCTTGTGTCCTTGGACGACCTCGGTATCTTACCAACACTATACTACTCTCAAGATGGGTGCACTTGCCCATATGTGTGTTTAGTGTTAGTAAATATCGTGTTTTATAAATTTAAAACTTGGCTAAAAAAAGTGTAAAAAGGGCTTAAAACATACTTAAACTTATATACACAATTCACACGCATCAAGTTTTTGGCGCCGTTGCCGGGGACACAAGGATTTTAAGAAAGCTTAAAATCGACGGCCTAATCAGTTTTTCAAAACCTTTTTAAAACGCGCGCACATTTTTCTGCATTTTAGTTTAGTTTTGCATTTACAGTAGGTTGAACACGGGCCGTGCTCGCTGAACATGGGGCCGTGCTGCATATTTTTCATAAAACACCCAGTAACAGAAGCTGAACACGGGGACGTGCTCACTAAACACTCCCCCGTGCTCAACGAAATCAGTAACTTTAATTAAAACGCCCAGATACAGATTATGTACACGGGGCCGTGCTCACTGAACACGGGGCCGTGTCCAGCCTCTGTTTCCGTTTTTATTTTTGTTTTCTGATCTCGAGACTTGGTTGTGGTCTGCTGAGTGATTCTTATGGATCAATACTCAGGAGGTTACAACTACACCTATGAGGAGGATGATTATAGGAATAATTATTGCACTAATTGTGGTGACCTGCACTCGGTTGAATATTGTAACTTATATCGACCGTCCACTTCATACACCTACTATGAGGAGCCCAGGTATGAGCCATCAACTTCATACACATCCTATGAAGACCAAAGGTATGAACCTCCTCCCTCATACTCATATTTTGATGAACCAAGGTATGAGCCTTCTTACTCATACTTTGAGGAACCAAGATATGAGCCACCACCTTCATATGCTTATTATGAGGAACCATGGCGTGAACAACCCACCTCATATGAGTATTATGAAGAACAAAATTACGACCCTTATCCATCATATGCTTACAATGAAGGACAATGGTGTGAACCATCTACTTCCTATGAGTATTATGAGGAACAAAGGATCGAACAACCGGATTCAAGCTTTGAAAATCCCGATCCTTTTTTCTATAACCGAAGTGACCGATAGGATATTAGAACACCTTAGAGTTATCGATCGCTATATAAAAGAATCTCGCGCAAGGGAAGAGGAGTCCCGCGCAAGAGAAGAATTAAATAAAGAAGAGATAACTGAAAGTGTAAAAATGGAAGAACAAATAAGTGAAAAACCGACACATGAGTTAAACAACAAAAAAGGTGAGTCCACCAACGTTAAAATTCAAGAAGAGTCTAATTTTGAAGAAATTAATCTCTTGTCACCTTCTTTTGAAAATCATTGTTTAGTTCCAACTCATGCTAAGTTTTTAAAATAGTTAAACACTAACACTAAAATTGACGAAACGGTAAGTGTTAAGTTAACTAATGATCAAACCTCGCTAATAAAAGAAGACCCATTTGAAATTAATATTACACCGGTTCCATGTTTCTTTCAAAATTCGTTTATTAGTAATGTCACAATCGATAAGGATCTTTGTGTTAACATAATGCCTAACTACATTTTCGAAAAATTAAGTATTAGTGATTTTTCTCCACTTCAAATACCCATTTTTCTATCTAATCGGAAACTAATAAAATCAATCGGTATAGTTGAGGATGTTTTGGTTCAAACAAATCAAATGGTAATCCCAACCGACTTTGTCATCCTCGATGACACTCCTCTAGTGTTGGGACAACCCTTTGTTAAAACTCACGAAGCTTTGAAAAAACGGAAGTTCAACATTCTACCTCTTCAATTAGGGGCATTTAAAAAGAGTGTCGATCGTGAGCGGTCAATGAAATATCCATTCGGCAATAATGACCCCCTAATTGAAGATGAAGATGAACCACCCGATACAAGTGAAAAGTTTGACCACTTTGTTGAAGAAGAGGTTGCCATAGAACAAACTTTTAAAGTTCTTGATCAAAATGAGCAACCAAATAAGGAGTCTCCTAAAGACCCACCTCTTGAGCTCAAAGAACTTCCAAAAGGTTTGGAATATGCTTTTCTAGACAAAGATGGTAAATTACCTGTAATTATTTCGTCTAAATTAGATAGTTTAGAAAAAGAAAAATTAATTAGTCTTTTGAAAAAACACAAAAATGCGATCGCTTGAAAGCTTGTAGACATTAAAGGAATAAGGCCTTCCATGTGCACGCACAAAATTTTAATGAATGATGACTACAAATCGGTAATACAACCACAACGTCGGGTAAATCCAAATGTTCAAGAAGTGGTTAAAAACGAAGTCATCAAATTACTTGACGCCAGACTTATTTATCCTATCTCCGATAGTCCTTGGTTAAGTCCCGTCCAAGTAGTTCCAAAGAAAGGACGTATGACGGTAATAATTAATGAAAAGAATGAATTAATACGAACGAGAACCGTCACATGATGGAGAGTTTGTATAGATTATAGACGATTAAATGAAGCAACAAGGAAATATCACTTTCATTTGCCCTTTATTGATCAAATGTTAGAAAGATTATCCGATCATAAATTTTACTGTTTCTTGGATGGTTTTTCAGGTTACTTTCAAATCCCGATAGCACCAGAAGACCAAGAAAAGACAACCTTCACATGTGTCACACCCCGACCACGTATAACATACAAAACGTGGCGGAAAACGTCGGGGAGTGTTGTAACAGAATTAATTGTTTCATAACCATGGCATACAAAGTTGTATTTTATTTATCAACATAAAAGTTACATTGTTTTAAACAGGAATAAAAGAGTTTATAACATAATTAAACTAAGTCTATCTTCATTTTATGTCTCTAAGGCACAGGTCCGCCCTAGTGTCACGATCATCATACTATGTAAAAGCTCCTGAAAACACATGTGAAAATAGGTACGTCAGCATAAAAATGCCTGTGAGATACATAGATTTTGTGAAAATAGGATTCATGACTTATAAGTTTAGAAAAAGTTGTTTAGCAAAAGTCAGTCATGAACCTTGTAAATTGTTTTGTTTTGTAAACCATTTAAAAAGCTGTAAGATCAAAGGATATTTATAAATAAAAGAATAATGTATGGTTAAATGTATAACCAAGTAAACTGTGTTGTATAAAGTAAGTTGTTTGTAAAGCAATGTCTTGTGAAAGATATGTTATTTGTATAGAATATTATATGTCTAAATTGAAATGATTCAAATAAAGCTACGATATGTAATACCATACAAACACTTATATATAGGAAGTACTAGCGGCGTATCCACCATGCTTGTATCATATTACACACGCCTCGTTACTTAAATCACTTAAACAAAACCACCAATGAATAAAGTCCATGTTTAAACCAATTGTCCAAAAAGTCCTTGTATAAGCCATGTCGAATGTTAAAAAGTCCAAAAGTAGTCAAGTAATGTGTAACAAATGTTATGTATTGTAAGTAAAGTATTGTCACATAATCCAAATGTAGAAATGTACAAAACAAAGTATTTTGAATATATCAAAAAGTTATGTTTTGCAAAGTAATGCATGTTACATTGATACGAACATTTATGTGGTAAGTTAACGCATACATTCAAGCCTTGAGACAGTCGGATAACCCTTTCAGTCAAGGTTATCAAAATAAATGTTTTCGGATTCAGTCATTCCTTACATCCAAACAAACCCGAGATGTCAGGAATGGGATTTGTCAAGTCCTATGGTACCAGTACTTACTACCGAGCGGCGTAGCTAATGTTAATGAACGTATAAAAGTCTCGTTTGTGCAAACCAAATGTTATAGCAGTTGTATACATGTCATATGAAAACAATGTACTAAGTATGCTAAGTTAACATACAAAGCAGAAAAGTCATGTAAATCAATGTGCTAGCATGCTATCAGTCAACATACATAGCAGAAATGTAAAGTAAAACAATGTACTAAGTACGCACACAATGGGCATACATAGCATGAAATGTAATGTAAAACGATGTACTAAGTACGCACACAATGGACATACATAGCATAAAATGTAATGAAATCATTTACTATAATGTACTAATGAACATAACAAGCATGTGATATGAAAGCATGAAAAGCACGAAAGATTGCTTAGTAGTCCTTGAGTATCAACCAAACAATGCTAGAGATCACGGATATCAAACGGCACCTAATATAGGTAACTACATTAATAAACCGGACCTAAATCGGAAGATCTGATAGAATGAGGGCTCGTAAACCAAATGAGTATGGGAACTCATGTAGTATGGTTTAACAAAGCCTACATACTAAATGAAACCTAACCTAAGTGCTTACGACCCATTACGACCCGTTTAGGTAGCTTATGCTACTTTAACGCGTCGTTCGCGTAAAACGCGTTCGGAACGCCTAACTAGTCCTATGACAAGTAAAATATGCCTTAACATATCTAATATTTCTACCAAATCAGTTTAGATACCAAAAGTTATGTTACATATGCTTAAAATGAATTTTGGTGTAAAAAGGGCATTTTGGTAATTTACCTAAGGCATATAAACTACCTATCATACAACTACTTAAACGAAGCGACCATAAGGTATAACCTTGGAAGGTTATTCCCTATATACTATGGTCACCTAATGTGTTTGGTCGGATCCTAATGATTGACCAAATGGGTCGGGTTCGAAGGTATAAGCGATTTATTAGATCGCTTACCCTTACGACCCTAGACAACGTGGTAATCAGTAGGCATAGTCACAAGGGACTATAACCATCGTGATTACGCTCACGTTGCGAAGTTCAAATGAACTTCGCATTGAACATAAATTGGTCAATGCAGAAAGTCAAATAAAGTTTGACTTTCGGACTCGAAAAGCAATAAAAGAACGAAGGAACACTTACAAAGGGCCCCCGCAAGATTGATAATCCAAGTATTCTCAGGTATGAGGTGATGAAACACCCCAACTTAGAGAAATCTCAGATTTCAAGTGGGTTTTGCAATGAAGGGGGTTGGGTATTTATAGATTTCGGTTCACCGTTAGGATCGTTTCTTGGAGAAGAGGGAATGATCACATCCCTACACTTGTTGGAATGTTGTGGTAGCTCATTTTGCCCCCACCACAAGAGTTTGACATGTGGCATTGGCCCTTGGAGGGTTTAAGGGCTGTTAACATATGTTTAAAATGGATTTTGCTGATCAGAAGGGGCCTAGCGTGACGCCAAGGGGGCTAGGTGTCACGCTAAGGTCCTCCTGATCAGCAAACACTTTCCAATGATCCCCTTTCAGTCCCCGTTGCGTATTAAGGCCATTTCCGACATGTTTAAGGCTCATTAAATCATTTTCAAGGCTCCATAAGGATGCCTAAACATTGTGGGCATGAAGCATGCTCAAAAATATGTCGGATGTTGGTTCGTTTGGTCGTACGATCGCGATGTTCGCTTAATTACGACGGAATGCGCATAAGCGCGAAAAATGATCCAAATTGCGCGAAGAATGGATTTTTATTATGCCAAACACTAAAATAAAATATTTTAGTCCTTACATAAATTTTTGGATGTCCGGATGTATTCAGAACGTAAGTTATGCGCGGAAATGCAAACTTGTGCACTTTTTGACGCTTTTAGTCCCTGAATGACCCAAAAGTTTATTTTAGCACACCGAACCCCTCAAAGCCTATTTCTAAGCTATATAAAGGATATTTAAGGTGTGTTTAACTTATAGTCATGTTCCGAAATGTTAGTTACAGTTCAAATTGGCATACTTTCGCAGTTTGTCAAGTTTAGTCCCTGTAAGCGAATTAACTTGTTTTTGCCATACCAAAGCCTTCAAAACTTATTTCTAAGTTATGTAAAGGTTATTTAAGGTATGTTAAGTACATGTTGATGTTCCGGAGTATTTGTCGCATTAAACTGATTACGTTTACGCACCAGTTTGCGTATAACTCTCCAGAAAGCGATATAGAGTTTGAAATTGGATAAAAGTCAAAACATAAAAAATGTAAAACACAACCAAACAAACATTGGGATCAAATAACATTGTTTTATTGACAATTTAACTGTTCATAATGATTACAAGCACAGATGTTACAGTCTCCCCTACTTGTGGAAATTTCGTCCCGAAATTTATTTAGAGGAAACTCGTGGAAAAAGATGCGGATATTTCGCCTTCATTTGATCTTCGCGTTCCCAAGTAAACTCGGGTCCACGTTTAGCTTCCTAGCGAACTTTGAACAAAGGAATGTGCTTGCGTTTAAGCAACTTGACTTCACGTTCCACGATTTCCACAGGCTTCTCAACAAATTTCAGTGTTTTATCAACACGAATTTCGTCAAGTGGTATGTGGAGGTTCTCATCAGCTAAACACCTCTTGAGATTGGACACGTGAAAGGTTGGATGAACATTTCCAAGTTCAGGAGGTAACTCAAGTCTGTAGGCTACCTTACCGATTCTTTCGACGATCTTGAATGGTCCAACGTATCTAGGTGTAAGTTTTCCTTTCTTTCCAAATCTGATCACACCTTTCCAAGGTGAGACCTTAAGTAATACTCGATCACCGACTTGAAATTCCAAGGGCTTGCGTTTTGGGTCCACATAACTCTTTTGATGGCTTCTAGCTGTCTGAAGGTTATCAGGAACTTTCTTAATCTTGTCAGTTGTCTCTAAAATGAGGGCAGGTCCAGTAAGCTGAGCCTCGCCGATCTCATTCCAGCAGACTGGTGAACGACATTTTCGACCATTGAGAGCTTCGAAAGGAGCCATTTTGATGCTGGTGTGATAACTGTTGTTGTAGGAGAATTCAATTAACGGAAGATGTGAATCCCAACTACCACCAAAATCGATCACACAAGCTCGAAGCATATCCTCCAGAGTCTGGATTGTTCTTTCAGATTGACCATCCATTTGCGGATGATAAGCCGTGCTCAGGTTAAGTTGGGTCCCCATAGCAGATTGCATGGTTCTCCAAAAATGAGAAGTGAAACGAGCATCTCTGTCAGAAATGATGTTCAAAGGAACACCATGTCGAGCTACAATTTCATCCACATAGATTTTAGCAAGTTTGTCAGCAGGAAAATCCTCACGGATTTGCAAGAAATGCGCTGACTTAGTAAGACGATCAACAACTACCCAGATGGCATCATGACCTTTCTTTGTGCACGGAAGTTTAGTAATGAGATCCATAGTAATGTTTTCCCATTTCCAAACTGGTATCTCTGGTTGCACCAATAAACCAGAAGGACGCTGATGTTCAGCCTTAACCTTAAGACAAGTAAGGCATTTTGATATATATAAGGCAATGTCTTTGTTCATACCAGGCCACCAATACCAAATACGAAGATCCTTATACATTTTATCTGAGCCAGGATGGACAGAATAACGAGACTTATGGGCTTCATCCATAAGCAAGGTGCGAAGGTTATCTTGGCTTGGGACCCATAAACGGTCCATGAAGTAATACGATCCATTGTCCTTCAGTTCCAGATCAGGTGTTATGTGATAGGGAAATTCCTTATCCATTAAACCTTGTGAAACACAAGATTGTTGAGCCTGAGAGATGCGTGCCTGGATATTGGATCGAGCTTGGATAACAGATTGAACACGAATACAATAAAGCTTAGTACGTTCCTTACGACTCAATGCATCGGCTACGACATTCGCCTTACCAGGATGGTAGCGAATTTCGCAATCATAGTCGTTTAGAAGCTCAACCGAACGTCGTTGCCTCATGTTGAGTTCTTTCTGATTGAAGATATGCTGAAGACTTTTGTGGTCCGTGAAAACCACACATTTTGTACCGTACAAATAGTGTCTCCAGATCTTAAGAGCGAAGACAACTGCACCTAACTCAAGATCATGAGTGGTGTAGTTTTTCTCATGTATCTTCAACTGCCTCGATGCATATGCTATGACTTTGTTCCTTTGCATCAGAACATAGCCAAGACCCAATTTAGATGCATCGCAATAAATGACGAAATCATCATTGCCCTCAGGAAAAGTCAGAACAGGCGCGTCGCAAAGCTTTTGTTTCAAAGTCAGAAACGCTTCCTCTTGTTTGAATCCCCAATCAAAGGGTTTGTTCTTCTGAGTTAGAGCAGTTAGAGGAACTGCAATCTTTGAGAAGTTTTCAATGAAGCGGCGATAATAACCCGCAAGTCCAAGAAAAGAACGAACCTCAGTAGGAGTAGTAGGCGTATCCCAATCCTTAATCGCACTGATCTTGGAGGGATCTACATGAATACCTTGTTCGTTGACAATATGTCCTAAAAATTGAACTTCTTTAAGCCAGAATTCACACTTGGAGAATTTGGCGAAAAGTTGCTCTTTCTTTAGGAGTTCCAGAGTAAGACGAAGATGTTGCTCGTGATCAGCTCGCGTCTTAGAATATATCAAGATGTCGTCAATAAAAACAATGACGAACTGATCCAAATAAGGCTTGCAGAACCTATTCATTAAGTCCATGAAAACAGCAGGAGCATTAGTCAAACTGAATGGCATGACTGTGAACTCATAATGCCCATGACGAGTGCGGAACGCTGTCTTGGGAATGTCTTCTTCATGTACACGAAGTTGATGATATCCGGAACACAGATCAATCTTTGAAAAATAAGAAGCGCCCTGTAACTGATCAAAGAGATCATCGATGCGAGGTAGGGGATATCGATTCTTGATGGTAAGCTTGTTAAGCTCACGATAATCGATACACATCCTAAATGATCCATCCTTCTTCTTGACAAAAAGAACGGGAGCACCCCAAGGTGAAAAGCTAGGACGGATAAAACCTTTGTCAGAGAGCTCCCGAAGCTGCTTAGACAACTCTTGCATCTCAGACGGTGCAAGACGATATGGAGCTCTGGCAATGGGATTTGCACCAGGTACGAGATCAATACGGAACTCGACTTGGTGTGCTGGGGGTAGACCAGGTAAATCTTCAGGGAATACTTTAGAATAATCCCGAACAACAGGAATATCTTGGAGAGACTTACCCTTGCCTTTATCTGCTGTGACATGTGCCAAAAAGGCCACATAATTCTTTCGCAGATACTTCCGAGCTTTAAAACAAGACATGAGTTTGAGACCACCAGTAGGTTTCTCACCATGAACCTGTAGGATCTCGCCCGTCGAAAGTGGCACACGAACGATCTTCTCGAAAGAAACTACCTCTGCGCGATGCTTGGCTAACCAATCCATACCCACAATAACGTCAAAGCTTCCAAGTTGCATAGGCGTGAGGTCGATAGGAAAGAGATGATCGTTAAGGTTCAACTGGCAGTTGCGAAGAACAGAATCAAGAACAATGGGTTCACCACTAGCAACCTCTATTGTCAAAGGTTTACCTAGTTTCGTTCTAGACACGCGAAGTAATGGCTCAAAAGATAATGACACAAAACTCTTATCAGAACCCGAATAAAAAAGAATAGATGCAGGCTGATTATTAATAAAGAACGTACCATTCACCACTTCATTGTCTGCTTGTGCCTCTTGAGCATTCATGTTGAAGACTCGACCTCGAGCCTGAGCCTGATTCTGGTTAGCATTTGCGTTAGCTAGTCTTGGGCACCGGTTTCTGTAGTGGGTCAGATCCCCACAATTGTAGCATGAACCAGGAGGAAAATGAGGTCGTGCAGCTTGACCTTGTTGCTGAGCAAGAGGCTGAGCAACTTGTTGGGCTTGGTTCTGAACTGCCTGGTTCTGGTTAACAGGAATGCGACAAGTAGCGGCAAGATGACCAATTCTCCCACAGTTAGTGCAATGACGACATTGGAGATGTGGTAGGTGATGGCCGTTACACCTGTTGCACAAAGGTGCAGTGCCAAGATATGGCTTCTTGGCTAGTGGTTGCGCAGGCTGATTTGGTGCAACTTGGGCCGGTGCAGTAACGTCATAGTTTTGGGAAGCCTTTCGCTTCCTAGAACTCTTTGAGGAACCAGAATTCTTTCCATTCTTGTTTTGACCTTTCTTGCTATCCCCTTTGTCAGACGCCTGCTTCTTATCCTTGTCACCCTTTTTATGCAGCTTTCCCTTTCGAACCTGCGACTCAGTCAATGTCGCTGCTAACTCGATCGCCTGACAGAGTGTGGCAGGGTTACTACCAGTAATGATGTCTTGCACTGAGTCAGGTAGGCCATCGATGTACCTTTCGATAGCCTTGTCGAGTGGGGTAACCATAGTCGGGCAGAGCAGACTCAACTCCTCAAACCTGTCAGTATACGCCCTGTGCTCGCCACTGTCTTGTTACAAGTCATCAAACTCTTTCTCCAAAGCTCGCTGTTCATGACGAGGACAGAACTCCCTCATCATAAGAGCTCTAAGTTCAGCCCAGGTTTGTGCTATAGCAACTTCTGCACCACGGTCTCTCATAACCCCGTTCCACCATGTGAGAGCCCTCTTCTGAAACACTCTCGAAGAAAACTCGACCTTGCGATTGTCAGGACACTGCACATGGCGGAAAGTATTCTCAATGCTCTCGAACCATTGAAGAAGCCCAGTCGCTCCCTCAGAACCACTAAAGTTGAGTGGTTTAGCCGAGTTAAAATCCTTGAATTTGCATGGAGCATTGTTGTTGTTGTTGGCTTGATTCCATTGAGCAAAGAGGTTTGGAAATTAAGCAGCCATCTGCTGCGCAATAATTTCTGCCAGTTCGGCAGTCGCTATCTGGTTTTCGCGTCGAGGAGGCATTCTAAAAGAGGAAAACATGAAAGGAAACGAGTGAGATGATTGGATGAAGAGAATGAGATGAAACAAAATCAAAAGCAAAGATGGTGGTCATTTGTCCGCATCACAAAGCAAACAAACGACACATAGTGACTAATCAAAGTAAATGGGTCAAAAATAATGTATCGCGAAGACATGCTCGCCTATAAGTGAACACTCACCCCAAGAGTTCCCAGGTAAGAGTGACTGGTCCGATTATGTGGATTTGTACGAACACTCTAGCCTTAGACAGAAAACCCAGGGTACAGGCATTCACCCTTCCAGTTTGCACGTGTTCACATTATTTAAAACCCAAAACCTTGACGAGATTTTGAAAACTCAAAGTAACAGAGGGTTCAAAACCTTACAATAGAGGGTTCAAAACCTTGTAATCAATCATCCTAGAACAGATGATTAATTTTCAAAGCGGATTCGAACTTGATGTTCCCGTTGTGGTTATCACCTAAGGATAGGTGAAATGCATGTTTTAAAAATCTAAACACAAGATAACTTGTGTTAGGGTCCTAGAAAGGATATAGTCTAGGTCAAAGAATTACTAATAACCTAATTCCCTATAACCATTGGCTCTGATACCAACTCTTCTGTCACACCCCGACCACGTATAACATACAAAACGTGGCGGAAAATGTCGGGGAGTGTTGTAACAGAATTAATTGTTTCATAACCATGGCATACAAAGTTGTATTTTATTTATCAACTTAAAAGTTACATTGTTTTAAACAGGAATCAAAGAGTTTATAATATAATTAAACTAAGTCTATCTTCATTTTATGTCTCTAAGGCACAGGTCCGCCCTAGTGTCACGATCATCATACTATGTAAAAGCTCCTAAAAACACATGTGAAAATAGGTACGTCAGCATAAAAATGTGTTAGTGCATTTATCTGTCTATCGCCTCCGTCAATCTAGTCCGTAGTAGAAAACTGAAGAAAACGAGAGTTACATTGTTATTTTAGAATTAGTTAGTCAAAAAGGCAAGGTGGCATAACTGTAATTAATGAGATTCCTCATTAATCCCTTGGCCTATAAATAGATCTCTAGGGTTTCTCATTTAGGACTTTTGCCATTTTCACATCTTGGAGAGCTAGAGGCTAGAGAGAGAAAGCTAGAGAGAGAAAGTTTATTGTTTGTGATTCAGGTGCTGTACGTTATCAGATTTTATCAAAGAATCACGTTTAGATTACGTCATGTGTGTTTAGGTCGCGTTCGTGTACGGATTCCGCACGTTTCACGTTCGTTTCGCAATCGTTTCGGAGTCAAAACCGGTCCTACAAGTGGTATCAGAGCAGGAGCTCGATTGCACTGATCCAATACACATTTTCGATCGTGATTTCATCAGATTCAGATCCGAATTTCATCTACTTCTTCATATTTTTCTTATTTTCACGTTTTTCACTGATTTTCGTCAAATTGAACAGGTGTTTACGGTCCGAATCAGTTGATTTTTTGATATGTGGTGCGAAAACACCTGATCTATAACCCTACCAAGTTTCAGATCCTAATTCCTAGCCGTTTAGGAGAAATCTGAGTTTTTGTGTCCGACATCGTTTGAAAGGAGGGTTCCGTTTGAAACCATCGTTTGAAAGGAGGGTTCCGTTTGAACTATCGTTTGAAACTATCCGTCCCGTTTGAAAAGTGATCTATCGTTTGAAATCTCAGTTCCGTCGTTTGAAACACCCCGTTACGTTTGAAAATTGGCTTACATCGTTTGAAAGTGACCCTCCCGTTTGAAAAATACACTATTGTTTGAAAACATGTTTGTCGTTTGAACTGATCGTTTGAAATGTTTGCCGTTTGAAATTGACCGTTTGAAACTAACCTGAACGTTTGAAGATTGGTAACATGACAGTTTGAAAAATAATCACCGTTTGAAAAGAGATCACGTGTTTGTGATAACTGATTGTTCAGTTCTTAAAAAATTACATAGACAAGTGTGTGATAACATCTGACAATTGCATGTGATATATGTTTTAATAAACATTGAAAACTGAATGTGTTGAAAAGATGTTGGCCACTATCAAGTGAGGTTCAATAGAAATTTTTTTTTGGTGTAATTCAGCTTCATCGGTCAAATGAAATAAAAAAATCATCTGAAGTTGTCAGATTGGTAATTGATATGTCGGCCATACTAGTTTGAAGGTCCAATAAAGTGTGTTGAAATTATCGAATAGTTTCAGTAAATTGTCGGTTTGTTAAAATCAAAGTATTGTGTGATTTGAAATTGTGAATTAAAGGTTGTCAGCTCAAGATACAAAGAATTTGGTCAAGTGTGTTGTCGGCTTAGTGAACAGCGGCTCATGTGATATTGATTTTGTCGTTTATTAATCTTGGAATACATCAGCAATCGATTTGTAAGGAAGTTTGATATTGGAACAAGTTATCACAAATAGATATTCATGCAAAATGGCGGTCCAATCATTGACTTTGAAATATTAATATTGTCGGCTGCACATGTTTTGGAATTGTGAAATTCAAAGTATGATTTGATATTTGCAAAGTTTAGACCCATTATCAATTGTCGGAAATTTGAAGTGCAGTCCATATTAAGTTGCGGCCCAATCAGCAATCCAAACATTAATTCATCAATATTACTGTTGAAGAGAGTGAATGTAAATGTTGACTAATTGAAGAGGTTGTCTCGAACTTATACATCACATTTAATGTAAAGTTGTCGGAAATTTCATGCACAATTAAATTTGTCGGCTAGTGGGTGGTGTCAAGTTGTTGGACATTGGAACTTGTGCTAGAATTTGTGAAGTATTGTCAAAGTGAATTTTGTTTCACACGGCTTGAATTCGATTTCAGCTCACAAGAGGTGGTTCAGTTTGTTTAAATTTGATCCGGGTCACAATCCGATTCAAGGCATTTTGGTTGGTTCAAGTTCAAAGTGCAACAAATCGACGGCTACATTAATTGAAAATTGTTATTGCACGTGGTTTGATTCAAGTTTGCATGTGATTTTGCATTAAAGTCAAAGATTCAGCCGTTACCCAAAACGGACAACACATTTGTCGTTTAGTACCATACATTGAGAAGTTATCCGTTCAGACAGCTCCAATCCCACCCGAACGAACAGCGTTGTCACGCGTTTATTGTCACTGTTGACTTGTGTTGACTCACTCGATCGGATACTTGTTAGTTTCAGTTGGTTGATAATCTTGTTGAAAATAATCATTGTTATTTGATTGTTTCTTGTGTTGTGATTTACGAGGTGTAAATATCAAGGTTTACATCATGGCTGAAAACAAAGAAGAAAATATTGTTGCTGAGGTTAAAGAGAAAACAAGAGAAGAGATTTTGAGTGAGAAAACTTATCGAGAAAGAAACGTGGTCTACAACAGAATGGATGATATGCAGGAGGAGTATGAAATGGCTGTCGGTAGCAAAAGATGGGATAAAAAGAGAGAATGCTACTATAACAGAGAAGGAGAACCGGTTGTTCCCAAGAAAGACATAATCTTCGATGATGTTCTTCTTGCAGTCCCGTTAAGAGCTGAATACTATAGAAGAGTATTAAAAGATGACACATACGCTAAGAGATATGAAAAGGATATCAGATATGCCATGTTATCATGTCTAAGAAAAAGGGACGAAGAGAGAATGAAGAAGAATGTTGAAGAAATGGTGAACAATCTGAAGAAAGCTGCTGAAGAGGTTAAAGCAGAAACTGTTGAAGTTGAAGCTATGAAGGAAATCAAAAGTGAAGACGTTGTTGTGCATGAAGAGGTTGAGAAAGCTGTTATTGAAGAACAGCAGATTGAAGAAGAGGTGAAGAAAGAAGAAAATAAAGAAAAGAATGAGAATGAGGAAGCTGATAATGTTGGTGATGAAGTCGGTGTTGAAGAAAAGCAGGATGTTGATAAGCAGACAGAGGTTGCTGAAAACACCGAAGTGCCAATCAATGAGGTAATTTCTGATTCTGAAAACTTGAAAATAATTGATAAGTGCAAGAAATGCATGGAACCGTGCAGAGCTTGTACTGAAAAAGATGAGCAATTTAGAACAAGAGATCTTGAGTTCACAAAAATTGAAAAGATTTTTAAAGAAAAATGCAAAGAAATGCTTGAAAAAGAAAAAGTTTTTAAAGAAAATGATGAAAAACTTTCAGAAAAATGTAACAAATTAGAGAAAGAAAATGAAGTTTTGAAAGAAAATGTTTTGAAAATGACAAATGAATGTGAACAAAAGGAAATTGCTTGTCAAAAAATGAAAAACGAATATGACTCAATGAAATTAGCATATGATATTATGAAAGAGTCATACGACAAAGTGAAAGACGAAATGAAATATGCTCAATCAAGAATGAATTATATGTCTGAAACAACCAAAGAGCTTAAACGAATGTATTCTATAAAACAAGATGTTGTTAATTCCTATATTGAGGATGTTGCTAAGTTGAAGCGACAGATTGCTGATTTAGAACAGGATAACAACAAGTTAAAAAGTTACCACGTGTCGTCATATGTGCTTGAACGAATTTTCAATATAAAACCGGGTGATGGTGAGTCTGAGCAGAACAAGAAAGGCATTGGCTCAGAGTTTCATCAAGTTCCACCACCAGGAAAATTTGCATTTTATGATGAGGAAAAGGTTGAAAAAGCTTTCAACATGGTAGACCAATTGCCAGACAACATTGACATAACCTATTCCAAATCTGATGATTCTCATGATTCAGAGGTGGTAGGTAAAGTCGTTGAAAGTGTGTTGAAAGAAGAGTCGGTTGATACAGGTAAATCTGAATCACAGGATGAAAATGAAGGAAATCTTCATGATAGATATCTGAAAAACACAAAATCCGAGAAAAATTTGAATGATGATTCAAAAGGATTGGTTTATACCATGATTGGATCGGACAAATTGTTCTTAGATGTTGTATTCCCGATTCAGAATGTGATTTCAGAAAAAGTTGATAAAGTTTTCAAAATGGTTGAGATTGAGAAGTCTGAAATTTCAAAGTTTGTCGGTAAGAGTCATAGAGGTTCGTATATCAAACCTGGTTTCAAAAAGAAGAACATGAAGGCTGGGTTGGGTTATAAGAAGAAACAGAATCGAAATAAAAATGAAATGCCAAATTTTCAAGCAAAAATGAGTTTTGTTCAAGGAGGCAGTTTAGAAAAACAAAAAAAGAACTCAAAATGAGACAGTCTAATGATGAATTCTTTGCTAAAAAGAAAAAGCAACAACCACAGGTCAAAGATGTGTCCATGAGAACATGTTTCAAATGTGATAAAAAAGGACATCTTGCACGCAAGTGTCCTAATCTAAAACCTGTGGATGTTGACAAAAAGAAGATTGATGCTGAGAAACAAAAATTTGAGAATGTGAGACAAAGGTCAATCAAATTTGATTCGAAACAAACTTGGAGGTTCAATACAAACAAGTTTGCTTCAAATCAAAATTGGAAATCAAATCAGAACAGGTTTGATTCAAGACAGACCTGGAATTCTCATACACCTAGATTCAGAACAACACAAAGTTGGAAAACAACTGTTGATATGACAAAACCTCAAGAGTTTTGGAAACCAAGAGTTGTTGTTCAAAATCAAAATGTTCAAAAAGTTTCACATTTTTACAAACGAGGAACACCAAAAGGTCAAACATGGAGTGTTAAGAAACATGTTGATTTGGTAAAAGATGAGAAAGTTGAAGTTAAAATTGAGAAAGTTTTTGTGAAAAATGACAAAGAATTTCCAGCATTGAATGAAAATTATTGTGTTGAAATGCCTAAGGTTCAACAGACCTGGGCTAAATTGTTCAAGTAATTGAGTAGTTTGTTTGTGCAGGTGCTCATGGAATTCAAAGATTGTGAAATTGGAGATTGGAGCAGCCTGGCACATCGAGAGGAGGCTGCTGGATCCTGTGTTGGTTGAAACAGGAAGTTTATATGTTTTCTGTAAATAAATAAACAATATTTCAAAAATCCTAAAAATTGGAAAACTTGAAAAACCAAAAATATGTTTGTTTTTTAATTTTTGTCAAATATTCAAAAATACAAAAATATGTGTTGATTGAATATGCCGAAACCCTCACGGCTGAACAAACATGATTACTTTCACCAGATTGAAAAACGGTTTTCAAACTGTAAAAATCAATGTGTTGTAAATCATGGGGGTATGTTATATTTTCTGCAAAACAGAGCATGAGATGCAGAAAATGGATGGCGAGACAAAGCTATCAGTATTGGTTGTCAAATTTTCTTTAAATGGTTTTGCATTTTAGGGGGAGAAAAATTGTCATTAGAAAATACAAAAACATTTAAAAATTTGAAAAAGTAAAAAACATGATAAAATTCAAAAATTTGAGTTTTGCGTAAAAAGAGGAAATGATAGTACATCAGTAGACGGTTACAGTATGCTAAAGAATTGGAAAGTTTAAATGTGTTAAACGATCTCACCGTGGATGTGTCGGTAGATTTTTATACATTTAGTAAACTTTTTCGGGATATAAACCTAAATTCAAACTTACTTATTTCGTGGGGAACACTACTTGGATATATAGGTAACCACTGAAATCTCGTTTGAAAGGTCTCATAATCTGATATACTAGGTCTTTGTACTCAATGATGTCTGGGGTATTATTCCGGGACTTCTGCTGAACGGTAGTTCTGACCTAGTCCTCGAATAATACTTTCTGCAATGCTTGAAACATAGCATTAAACCCTCAGCATGCTGATGAAACAATAAAATTGATAGTCGCTGCTGTTGTAAGCAAAAAGATCCTCTAAAGGGGACATACCGTAAAGTCGAAGCTGATATCTCTCTGCGTATACGGAAGTATCGACCTGAGATCCCTCGGCCCTCGCATACCTAATTTATGTACAGATATCATTGTAGTATACTCACCTGTAAGACTGATTATTGGGATTCTGGATACGGGAGTATATTCAAGAGGTGGGACACATGAATGAGTTTAAGTTCCTAAAATACCTAATTCGTATCCTGAATCAGTTGAAGTTTGTATGAAAATTTAAGTGGATCAGTATATCGACAATCTAAGTGAATTGTTTAATGCGTAATGTGATTTTAAGCTCAACGGTACTTGTGACTTGTCATAAACTGATATGATCCTCTGACGCATACTCAAACAAAAATATTGTCTGTAAATATGTTTTTACATATTTCTTTACTGCTTTATATTTTCAGAAAATACAAAAAGATTTTTGATTCTGCTTTATTTTCGACAACTGATGTCTGAGTGCTGAGTTTCAAAATTTAAGTAAGCTGGTTGTGTTTCTGAAAATAAAACAAGTTCATTAATTTGAAACTTGAATTAAAAATCAAAAATCAAAACAGTTTGTGATATCTCCAAGGTCATTAATTTGGACTTGGATGATTAACTGTGAGGGATTTGGATGCTTATATTGTTATAGTGCTAGTTTCCGATTCGATTCGATGAAACTGCCAAATTTCATGAAAATGGTTTGTTTTAGAATGTTGAGTGAGCCAGGTTACAATTCCTGGATAGCTAAAATTTGAAATGTTATTACTTATGAATGTATGAGTGATTGCAGGAAAAAGTCCAGACTACGATCCCGGAAGCTGAGTCTAAGGGGGAGTCTGAAGACGAGCTCAAAGTAAGGGGGAGCTTGTAATCAGAAAGCAAGGTGTCGATCCCAAAGCACGGAAGCTTGACGAAAGGGGGAGCCTGATGAAGAAAAGAGGAAAAGCTGAAGCTGAAAACAGATCCACCGGGATTCTGTTCGAGAAGATTCAAAGAGAGAAAGAGAAAGAAAAGTCGCTACGAGCTTGACTACAGATTGACTACAGCAATATCCAAGGGGGAGTCTGTTAGTGCATTTATCTGTCTATCGCCTCCGTCAATCTAGTCCGTAGTAGAAAACTGAAGAAAACGAGAGTTACATTGTTATTTTAGAATTAGTTAGTCAAAAAGGCAAGGTGGCATAACTGTAATTAATGAGATTCCTCATTAATCCCTTGGCCTATATATAGATCTCTAGGGTTTCTCATTTAGGACTTTTGCCATTTTCACATCTTGGAGAGCTAGAGGCTAGAGAGAGAAAGCTAGAGAGAGAAAGTTTATTGTTTGTGATTCAGGTGCTGTACGTTATCAGATTTTATCAAAGAATCACGTTTAGATTACGTCATGTGTGTTTAGGTCGCGTTCGTGTACGGATTTCGCACGTTTCACGTTCGTTTCGCAATCGTTTCGGAGTCAAAACCGGTCCTACAAAATGCCTGTGAGATACATAGGTTTTGTGAAAATAGGATTCATGACTTATAAGTTTAGAAAAAGTTGTTTAGCAAAAGTCAGTCATGAACCTTGTAAATTGTTTTGTTTTGTAAACCATTTAAAAAGCTGTAAGATCAAAGGATATTTATAAATAAAAGAATAATGTATGGTTAAATGTATAACCAAGTAAACTGTGTTGTATAAAGTAAGTTGTTTGTAAAGCAATGTCTTGTGAAAGATATGTTATTTGTATAGAATATTATATGTCTAAATTGAAATGATTCAAATAACGCTACGATATGTAATACCATACAAACACTTATATATAGGAAGTACTAGCGGCGTATCCACCATGCTTGTATCATATTACACACGCCTCGTTGCTTAAATCACTTAAACAAAACCACCAATGAATAAAGTCCATGTTTAAACCAATTGTCCAAAAAGTCCTTGTATAAGCCATGTTGAATGTTAAAAAGTCCAAAAGTAGTCAAGTAATGTGTAACAAATGTTATGTATTGTAAGTAAAGTATTGTCACATATTCCAAATGTAGAAATGTACAAAACAAAGTATTTTGAATATATCAAAAAGTTATGTTTTGCAAAGTAATTCATGTTACATTGATACGAACATTTATGTGGTAAGTTAACGCATACATTCAAGCCTTGAGACAGTCGGATAACCCTTTCAGTCAAGGTTATCAAAAGAAATGTTTTCGGATTCAGTCATTCCTTACATCCAAACAAACCCGAGATGTCAGGAATGGGATTTGTCAAGTCCTATGGTACCAGTACTTACTACCGAGAGGCGTAGCTAATGTTAATGAACGTATAAAAGTCTCGTTTGTGCAAACCAAATGTTATAGCAGTTGTATACATGTCATATGAAAACAATGTACTAAGTATGCTAAGTTAACATACAAAGCAGAAAAGTCATGTAAATCAATGTGCTAGCATGCTATCAGTCAACATACATAGCAGAAATGTAAAGTAAAACAATGTACTAAGTACGCACACAATGGGCATACATAGCATGAAATGTAATGTAAAACGATGTACTAAGTACGCACACAATGGACATACATAGCATAAAATGTAATGAAATCATGTACTATAATGTACTAATGAACATAACAAGCATATGATATGAAAGCATGAAAAGCACGAAAGTAACAAGTAGGCACATGTGTTTCACCCAAAAATGTTTGGAAAACAGTAAAAGAGGGGTCTATGTACTCACTTGAGATTGCTTAGTAGTCCTTGAGTATCAACCAAACAATGCTAGAGATCACGGATATCAAACGACACCTAATATAAGTAACTACATTAATAAACCGGACCTAAATCGGAAGATCTGATAGAATGAGGGCTCGTAAACCAAATGAGTATGGGAACTCATGTAGTTGTGGGCATGAAACATACTAAAAAATATGCCGGATGTTGGTTCGTTTGGTCGTACGATCGCGATGTTCGCTTAATTACGACGGAATGCGCATAAGCGCGAAAAACGATCCAAATTGCGCGACGAATGGATTTTTCTTATGCCAAACACTAAAATAAAATATTTTAGTGCTTACATAAATTTTTGGATGTCCGGATGTATTCAGAACGTAAGTTATGCGCGAAAATGCAAACTTGTGCACTTTTTGACGCTTTTAGTCCCTGAATGACCCAAAAGTTTATTTTAGCACACCGAACCCCTCAAAGCCTATTTCTAAGCTATATAAAGGATATTTAAGGTGTGTTTAACTTATGGTCATATTCCAGAACGTTAGTTACAGTTCAAATTGGCATACTTTCAGAGTTTGTCAAGTTTAGTCCCTGTAAGCGAATTAACTTGTTTTTGCCATACCAAAGCCTTCAAAACTTATTTCTAAGTTATGTAAAGGTTATTTAAGGTATGTTAAGTATATGTTGATGTTCCGGAGTATATGTCGCATTAAACTGATTACGTTTACGCACCAGTTTGCGTATAACTCTCCAGAAAGCGATATAGAGTTTGAAATTGGATAAAAGTCAAAGCATAAAAAATGTAAAACACAACCAAACAAACATTGGGATCAAATAACATTGTTTTATTGATAATTGAACTGTTCATAATGATTACAAGCACAGATGTTACAACATGTCCCTATGGAACTTTTGCTTATCAACGTATGCCGTTCGGTCTATGTAATGCCCCCGCAACATTCCAACGTTGCATGGTAGCCATCTTCCATGACATGATAGAAAAGACAATGGAAGTCTTCATGGACGACTTTTCTATCTTTGGGGATTCATACGACCAATGCCTCGATAACCTTGAACGAATGCTATCCCGATATGAGGAAACTAACCTCGCCCATAACTGGGAAAAGTGCCATTTCATGGTAACGGAGGGAATAGTACTCGGTCACAAAATCTCAAGCGAAGGAATGGAGGTAGATCGAGCCAAAATAGACACCATTTCTTGACTACCACCCCCATCCTCCGTTAGAGCTATCAGGAGTTTCCTAGGGCATGCCGGATTTTATAGGCGGTTTATCAAAGACTTTTCTAAAATTTCAAGGCCTCTAACAAAATTACTTGAAAAAGATGCCCCTTTCGTCTTTGACAAGGATTGCAATCAAGCATTTCTAACCCTAAAAGAAATGTTAGTCAATGCACCTATCATGATAGCGCCTGATTGGAAATTTACTTTCGAAATCATGTGTGATGCAAGTGACTTTGCAGTTGGAGCTGTCTTGAGACAAAGAAAAGAAAAGCATTTTCACCCAATTTATTATGCTAGTAAAACACTTAACGATGCACAAGAAAATTACACAACAACTGAAAAAGAATTACTAGCTGTGGTATTTGCTTTCAATAAATTTCGTTCTTATCTTGTTCTTTCTAAAACTATAGTCTATACAGATCTTGCAGCCATTCGATATCTCTTCAAAAAGCAGGACGCAAAACCACGTTTGATTCGGTGGATTCTACTCCTCCAAGAATTTGATATTGAAATCAAAGACAAAAGAGGAGCATAAAATACCGCAGCAGATCATCTTTCGCGCTTAGAAGACCTAGATTTGGAGGCAACTAGGGACGAGCAAATCAACGAAAAATTTCCAACGGAGTCCCTAGAAATGGTGGAATACAAAAAAGAGCCATGGTACGCCGACTATGCTAACTACCTAGCTAGCGGTATAGTCGCAAAAGGTTGGCCACATCATCAAAGAAAAAAATTCTTTGCTAATGTAAAACATTATTTTTGGGAAGATCCATATCTTTTTAAAATGTGTGCCGACCAACTCATCCGACGATGCGCACATGGTAGTGAAGCACGAAGAATTCTTCGCCATTGTCATGAAGGCCCATACGGAGGACATCATGGTGCCACTAGTACCGCACGGAAGGTATTTGATTCAGGATTTTATTGGCCAACCATTTACAAAGACGCTCAAAGTCTTTTCAAGACATGTGATGCTTGCCAAAGAACAGGTAATATTTCTTCCAAAAACGAAATGCCCCAAAATGGCATTCTTGTTTGTGAAATTTTTGATGTGTGGGGACTCGACTTTATGGAACCTTTCCCACCGTCAAAAGCAAACAAATATATACTTGTGGCAGTAGACTATTTGTCTAAATGGGCCGAAGCCGAGGCACTTCCAACAAACGATGGAAGAGTCGTGGTAAGATTTCTGAAAAAATTATTCTCTCGTTTTGGCACACCTAAAGCGTTAATAAGTGATAGAGGTACCCATTTTTGCAACCATCAACTTGAAATTTTTTTAACAAGATATGGGGTCTATCACCGGGTCTCAACAGCATATCACCCTCAAACAAACGGACAAGCCGAAGTGACTAATAGAGGTTTAAAACAAATACTTGAAAAAACCGTAGGGTTAAATAAAAAGGAATGGGCCGATAAATTAGATGATGCTTTATGGGCTTTTCGAACTGCTTATAAAACAACAATAGGTACAACCCCATATAAGCTCGTCTATGGAAAAAGTTGTCACTTGCCAGTAGAAATTGCACACAAAGCCTACTGGGCAATTAAAAATGTAAACTTAGATTTAAAATTTGCTGGTAAAAATCGATTTTGCCAATTAAATGAATTAGACGAACTTAGGAATTATGCATACTCAAACTATGAAATTTATAAGGAAAGAATGAAAAACTTGCATGACAAACATATTAAACCTAGTGAATTTCGAGTAGGAGATCAAGTTCTTTTGTTTAATTCACGACTTCGATTGTTTCCTGGTAAATTAAAGTCTAGGTGGTCAGGACCTATTTCCATCACCCATATTTTCCCACACGGTGCAGTAGAAATTAAATCTCGGAATGGAATTTCATTCAAAGTCAATGGCCAACGGCTAAAA
Source organism: Helianthus tuberosus (assembly GCA_030545235.1). Classification (NCBI taxonomy): domain Eukaryota; kingdom Viridiplantae; phylum Streptophyta; class Magnoliopsida; order Asterales; family Asteraceae; genus Helianthus; species Helianthus tuberosus. Next base: position 69,593,106 of record CM060407.1, read on the forward strand.
CTCTATCAAGGATTCATTGAGGATGAAGAGGAAGAAATCTCGCTTCAAACGGTCGAAGAATGAAAGCATCAACATCATACCTGGTAAGTTACGAACAATTGGGACGACATCTAAATCGGTAAGTCTTCTAACCAAGTTTTGGGAAAAACGAGGGCATTCACACGAGCACTAAAAAAATTCAAACTTTGCTCGGCACGAGGCCGTGTCTGCTGGACACGGGGCCGTGTCCGCGCAACTGTCGGGATAAATCCCCTTTTTCATAACTGTTACACCATTCCACACGCCCCGTTTCCCCAAAAACGCTCTGGTTCAAGGCGATTTTCCGCAGATTTTCGACATCTCCTATCATTCTAACAACATCAAGGTATGATTCTATCACCATTAGTAGTTAGATTAAGCATTTACATGTAGTTAAAACTTCAAAAATTTGGGGAAAATCTAGGGTTCTTGAACTACATCCGGATCGAACCTCAAATTTTTGCTTAAATTTGTTAGCATTTAGTTAGATAAGTGTTATAGGAAGTAAATCCACTTGTAGTGTTCGAAGATTCGCCCGATTTCTCACAAAAACCCCAAACCCTTGTTTTTTAACCGAAAAAATAAAATTGAATGGGTAAACGGGTTGTTTTGAGAAAAACGGCACTTGGGGTTTCATTTTTGGGGAAAACCGCACCTATTGGACCAAAAATTTTCAAGTTTTCGAAACCGGGACGAAAAATGATGTTTTTGAGTAACAGTCGCCTGGACACGGGGCCGTGTCCGCTGAACACGGGGTCGTGTCCAGCACGCTGTGTGCAGTTTTGTCCGAAAATTCTACTGTTTCGTGCTAACTTTTGGTGTATTCTTTCAGATGTCGAGGAAATTCACGAGGTTTAACGCAAATGAGCTTGATGCTAGGGCTAGATACGAGGTACTTCAAACAAGACCGGAAGAATACCCAAGACAAGCATGCACAGATCTGTTAGCCATGGTGAACCAACTTGACCGGTTTAACAACCTTGTTACCGGCCCGCTAAGAGTGGCCTTAACCACTCGACTTTGATCAGTCCACGAGTGCACTATGGAATTCTATATCACCTTCACGTTCAATTCAATGTGCGACCCATTTAACATTGATGGGGTAGCATTCCGATGTGGTGGAACTAGGTACTCAATTTCAATGGCACAATTTGGGTCGATAGTCGGGCTGTATGCGGAGGAAGATGCGGGTAACGAGGAGAATACCGGAGGGATGCGAGAGATAGATGAGAACGATTGCCAAGCCGCATGGGCTCAGATTGGTGAAGGGCACTACAATCCGAGCAGCACTAAGAGCACTAAGTTGAGGGACCCGCTCTACCGATACATCCATAGGCTCCTCGGCTACTCTCTTAGTCAGAGGCATGATAGCGGTGGCATTGTTGGGTTGAGAGATTTGGTTGTCCTCCACTGCATCCATAACCGCAAACACCTCGATGTTGTGTTCCTCATGCTCCGAAACATGCATCTGAACCGGCTTGCTACTTCACCAACCCCTATCTTCTTCGGGGGGTGGATATACCGTCTCTTCAAGCACTTCACCAACATACCTAGGTCATTCGAAAGGAGCCCATGGTCGGGAAGAGTGGACATACACATTTGCCGCTCAATAAACCTAATTTATAAGGCTGAAGACGGGACGGTTAGCTTCCAAAGGATGCAGGGGCATGGAACCCGCAAGAGGCACTCGTCCTTCACGCTCCACAACATCATCAGTACCAGTACCAGCCCCATGGTGATCCGGGCCAATCCTCCTCAGGAGGCGGTTTTTCTAACTTCCAAATTTTACATGATTTATTGTAGGAAAACCTCATGTGCACCAGGAACACCTATAACATGGCGAGCAACACGCACAACCGGGTTGGAGCAATCGAGAGAAACATATCCGATATCCAAGATGATATTGGAAATATCCGGGAGTACATTGCGGGGCATGGGGGAGGAGATGATGATGAGGACGAGGACATGGACTAGGCGGGAGGAGCGGAGGTAGAAGCGGTTGGTTGGTGATCCCACAGGTTAACCCCTTTTTTTATCTTGAACAATTTCCGGCCTGCGTGTCGTGTGTTGAACAATTTACTTTCCTTTAACTCTTTTTATTTTATGCATTTCTTTTTCTTTTTAACTTTGTGACATGGATGTTGAACTTCGTATTTTAGGATGTTTGCTATGGTTTGGTGTAGTGTTTATTGCTAAGACAGGTACATACGAGGCTTAGAGCACTAAACCTTAGTGCTACTAATTTCGGGACAAGAAAACCAGAGCCAGAAACCTGTTTTTCAAACTTTGCAGATTGTCTACACGGGGCCATGTCCAGTCGACACGCCCATGTGCCCACTAACCCAGACCTGCTGTTTGTCTTAGTCTGCAGAAATTCACCAGACACAGGGTCTTGCCCAGTAAACACGCCCCCGTGTCTACCTTCTGTAAGTTTTTCGTTACTGGCATCTGAACACGGGGTCGTGTCCATCCGACATGGGGCCGTGTCCAGACGCCCACTAACACAATTTTTTGCTTTTTCACACCCTTTTATACATTCAATCAACCTAAAAACTTATTTTTGGGACACATTGAGGACAATGTGTAATTTAAGTGTGTGTGTGGGGGGGGGGGGTGTGCTAAAACCTTGAATCTTGCAAGTCCTAATAACAAGCCTTACACAAAACTCTATTGGAACCGCTAATCACCCCAAATTTTTTTTCAAAAAATTTCATTTTTTTACTTGTCTAGGTTTAACTTGGGAATTTTAAATTCTAAAAAGGTTATATTTTTATAAATTTACAACCGATAGCATCGTGACAAAAACAACCAACATAAGAAAATTATGAAACGACATGACAAGCTTAGTTAAAATTTGATTATATATAGTTGATCACATAAAAACCCATTCCCACAAAAGTGAGTTTTGAGCCTTTATTGAGCATACAAATACATATCTTTAAACTAAATGCTCATTTTTTGTTTTTTGTGTGAATAGCCGCTTGGTTCTTACGAATCTAGAACTTGCCACGACGATACATTCCCGGTCCTTACCAACTTAAACCCGAGTAAGTAAATGATGGAGGCATTAGGACTAACCCTTTTTATTTCTACACCATTATTTTATTTTTATTTTTTACCACCTACCCAAAATCCCCATAGTTAGCCCTTTTGAGCCTAAACCTTTTCATTTCATAACCCAAACCAAACACCCTTTCACCCACCAAAACCCTTTTTATTTTTAAACCTTTTTTTTAGTAACAAGCCCGGTATTTCGTATGACTTTTCAAAAAAAAAAAGTTGATGATGAAGCAAAAGATAAATAAACAAACAAGTTTATCAAAAATAACTTTGTTTGAATAAAAGCTTCATAAAAAATAAAAGTTGCAAAAATCAAAAGTCTTACGAAAACTGCTAACCTAACCACCTACCTTTAACCCAAGCCTAACCCTTCACCCCAAAAGTCCTCTTGATATTTACAAAGGTATATAGTTAAAAAAGAGGAGGATTGATTGCTTGGCAAACCTATGGTAGGAGTAAGTTTCATGCCGCTCTCGAGTGATTCACTAAAATACATCTTCGGCCGAGTGTTGAGTGATCCCCGTGAGGTATGTGAACTTGTATATAAATGAAATTTTAAAGAGGCATGTTATGCCCTAATAAGTAATTTATCTTATGAAAAGCTTTAAATAAATCATGACAAATATGATTGTAAATAAATAAAGATAAAACTTAGTAAAGAATTTTGGAAATCCCGACACTCTATGACAAGCCCAAAAACCTTCTCTTCTACCCATTCCATTTGGGAGTGTAAAGCCACATTATAAAGAGTTTTGCTTGAGGACAAGAAAAGATTCAAGTGTGGGGGTATTTGATGTGTGCAAAATGCAACATATAAATTACATCAATTGTGGCATAAAACTAACCCTTTTTAGTACTAATGTTGGAAAAGTGTGATTTTGTCTTCCTTTTGTATTTTCAGGATTAAATGAGCTCAAATTAACAAAAGAAGCAAAAAGACAGCTAAATCTAACATAAATACAAGAAAATGATCAAACGTGACATGCCCGACCCCACGACAACATCTTCCCAAGCAAAACAAGAAAACAGAAGGCTGAACACGCCCCGTGCTCAGTGAACACGGGGGCATGCCCAAGTCCCAGCAGAAAAGACAAAGCTGTAGAAGCTTCTATTGCCCACCACGGGGCCGTGCTCAATGGACACGGGGCCGTGGTCAACTATAAGATTCGTAGAATCCAGGAAAATCTTGATAGTACAGATATGCTTCTGCACACGGGGGCGTGCCCAGCGGACATGGGGGCGTGGTCAACTAATGCAGACAAAGTGCAATTAATGAAGACAGAGAAGGATGTGGACACGGGGTCGTGCCCAATGGACACGGGGCCGTGCCCGAGCTTCTGTTCAGCCTATAAATAGGAGTGCTTGGCTCAAGTTCAAACCATCCCTTGGCACACCACCTCTCTCACACTTCACCCACCACCCACCACCACCATAACACCATCATCCACCACCATCATCCATTGTCCATCAAAGAGTGTGTGAGTCGTCTCGGGATCCAAGATTGATCGTAAGAGTTCTTGACAATCAAGGCCATGTTTGCCTAAGTCTCTTACATCACTTGGTGAAGACAAAGTGTCTAGTGTAATACTTTTTATTTTTAATCTTTTCGCACTTTTTACTTGGTTTTGTATTAATGACTTTAATAACTAGTTTCTTATGTTGAATGTGATTTTTCCTTATCGTTTGTCCGTGGTGTCTTGGCATTATTTTACTGTCTATATAAAATAAAAGATTTTCACCATTCATATCTCCACGGTCTATATGGAGGTATGTTGGATACCTGGTCGGGGGTTAAGGGAACGGTTTGGTAAGAGTCTTGCCTTGTTCAGTGTATAGATCCTGCAAGGACCTGGGTCAAATTTAGTAGGACCTCCTTCAATACTTAACGGTATTGGATGGCGGGGGTCCAAACTCTTTGATCCCCTCATATGTAAGCTACTATTAATACTTTAACCCGGCTACTTAGGAATGTATCCCTGCTGACTCAGACTACTTAGCCAAGGGTAACGTCACCTTCAAAAGAGGGGCCTACCATAATATGCATTAATAACTTAATTAATTATCTTTCAATAATCCGACCCTTTAGGATTGTATCCTTGCTGACTCAAACTGCTGGGTTGAGGGTAACGTCACCTTCAAAAGATGGGCCTACTACAATAACTAAGATAATCTCTTAAAAAGTGCAAAGTGCGGAAATAATCAAAGGTTACACTAAACACGAGTCGGAGCCAAGTGATTCATCTTGTCTATCTGTTTTTATTTTTATTTTATTTTCAGCATTTTGTTTAGTTTTATTTTTCTTAGTTAAAGACCTTTTTTAAAACTTTTGATTTGATTAGACGTTGAGGATAAACCGGTACTAAAAGCTCTTGTGTCCTTGGACGACCTCGGTATCTTACCAACACTATACTACGCTCACGATGGGTGCACTTGCCCATATGTGTGTTTAGTGTTAGTAAATATCATGTTTTATAAATTTAAAACTTGGCTAAAAAAAGTGTAAAAAGGGCTTAAAATATACTTAAACTTATATACACACTTCACACGCATCATAAGAATTCCATAGAAATTCATACACCCACAGGAGAAATAATTGTGGTTACAGGAGATAAGCCATGTAAGCCAATGAAGTTCATTTCAGTAATGAAAATGGCTAGTTATGAACGAAAACAAGGAATAGTGTATATGATTTCGGTAATCATTAACACTAAAAGTAAGAAACTTAAGGAAATTTCAATAGTATCAGAATACCCGGATGTATTCCCAGAAGAGCTACCAGGATTACCACCAGATAGGGAAGTAGAATTTAGAATTCATCTAATTCCTGGGTCTACACCAATAGCTAAGGCGCCTTATCGATTAGCACCAACTGAAAAATCAGTTAGACGAATTATTAAGCAAAGGATTCATACAACCTAGTTCATCCCCTTGGGGAGCACTAGTGTTGTTTGTAAAGAAGAAAGATGGTTCAATGCGAATGTGTATCGATTATAGGGAATTGAATAAGGTTACAGTTAAGAATCGATACCCACTACCTAGGATTGATGATTTTTTCGACCAACTTCAGGGAGCTAGATATTTTTCTAAGATAGACTTGCGCTCCGGATATCATCAGCTGAAGGTACAAGAAGAAGACATACCTACAACCGCTTTCAGAACTAGGTATGGTCACTATGAGTGTACAGTTATGCCTTTTGGACTAACAAATGCTCCTGCTGCATTTATGGACATGATGAATAGAATCTGTAAGCTATTTGGATAAATTTGTAATTGTCTTTATTGACGATATACTTATTTATTCCAAAAGTCAGGACGAGCATTGTGAGCACCTACATGCACTTTTAATTTTGTTAAGAAAAGAAAAGCTTTACGCCAAATTCTCGAAGTGTGAATTTTGGCTGCAAGAGGTGCAATTTTTAGGTCACATGGTGAATCACGAAGGTATTCACGTAGATCCCTCTAAGATAGAAGCGATCACCAAGTGGAAGGTTCCGCAATTAGCTACCGAAGTTAGAAGTTTTCTAGGATTAGCTGGGTACTATAGACGCTTTATTAAAGATTTCTCTAAGGTAGCTGTGCCATTAACTAAGCTAACCTGTAAAAAAGTTAAGTTTGAATGGGGATCCAAGCAAGAATAGGCCTTTAAGGTTTTAAAGCAAAGGTTAACAAACGCCCCAATTCTTGCCTTACCAGAAGGAACAGAAGATTTCGAAGTATTCTGTGATGCTTCTAAACTAGGATTAGGATGTGTGCTGATGCAACGCAAAAAGGTAATTGCGTATGCCTCAAGACAATTGAAAAAGCACGAGGAAAATCATACGACTCATGACTTAGAGTTAGGAGCAATAATTTTTGCTCTTAAGATTTGGGGACACTATCTGTATGGAAGTAAGTTTACCATTTATACAGATCATGAGAGCTTAAGGTACATATTTGGGCAAAAAGAATTGAACATGAGGCAAAGGAGATGGATGGAAATTCTAAGTGACTACGACTGTGATATTCAATATCACGAAGGAAAGGCAAATGTAGTAGCAGACGCCCTAAGTAGTAAGTATCATGAAAAACAAAGACGAATTCGTGCTCTTAGATTAAATCTTCAAGTAGATTTGATGGAACAACTGAAGAACGTTCAAGAAACATCAATCGAGGATGATGCTAAAGGAATGAAAGGAAGGATAAAAGAATTATAGCAAGGGACTGATGGAATTTGGAAATTCCACAAGAAAAGGATTTGGGTACCTAAGCAAGGGAATTTAAGAGATAAGATTTTAGAGGAAGCCTATAAATCTTGATATACCATGCACCCTGGGAATAATAAGATGTACCAAGATTTAAGGAATAACTTCTGGTGGATAGGGATGAAAAAGGACATAGCTAGATATGTATCTAAGTGTCTAACTTGTTCGCACGTTAAGGCAGAATACCAGAAACCTTCAGGGTTACTACAACAATTAGAAATGCCTGTATGGAATTGGGAACTAATAACAATGGACTTTGTTACTAAGTTACCCAAGACCAGGAAAGGTAACGACGCAATTTGGGTAATTGTGGATCTATTAACCAAATCAGCCCACTTCCTGCCAATGAAGGAAACCTTTAGCATGGAAAGATTAGCAAAGTTATACGTTGACGAGGTAATATCCTTACATGGAGTCCCACTCTGCATTGTATCGGATAGGGATAGTCGTTTCACTTCGCATTTCTGGACAAGTTTCCAAGAAGCAATGGGGACCTGACTGAACTTAAGTACTGCATACCATCCCCAAACAGACGGACAGAGTGAAAGGACGATCCAAACCCTGGAAGACATGCTCAGGGCATGTGTGATAGATTTTGGTGGAAACTGGGATGACCACCTACCCTTAATCGAATTCTCCTATAACAATGGTTATCATGCAAGCATCGAAGTTGCCCCATTCGAAGCTTTGTATGGACGAAAGTGCAGAACTCCAGTTTGTTGGGCAGAGATAGGAGAAAGTCAATTATCAGGTCCCAAAATTGTGCAAGAAACCACCGACAAGATAACTCAAATCAAGGAAAGACTAAAAACGGCTCGAGATCGTCATAAAAGTTATGCAGACAATCGACGTAAGCCATTAGAATTTCAAGTTGGAGACAAGGTACTTTTAAAAGTTTCTCCTTGGAAAGGAGTAGTTCAGTTCAGTAAGAAAGGAAAGCTAAGTCCAAGGTACATATGACCATTCCCAGTGATCCAGCGGATAGGACCAGTTGCCTATCGCTTGCAACTACCAGAAGAGTTAGCTGGGGTACATGACGTGTTCCATGTATCTAATCTCAAGAAATGTTTGTCTAATGAATCCCTGGTAGTGCCACTTCAAGATATAGAGGTAAATGAAAAGCTGAAATTTGTGGAGAAACCTCTTCAAATAGAAGACAAAAAAGTCAAGTTCCTCAAGCACAAGACACTGGTGCTGGTCAAAGTAAAATGGGATTCGAAAAGAGGACCAAAGTTTACCTGGGAACTAGAATCCGAGATGAAGCGAAAGTACCCTTCCTTGTTCAAGTAAATCTCGAGGACGAGATTTTAAACAAGGTGGGGAGGGTGTAACAACTCTCGTCAAAATTTTTAATTCTTATTTTTATTATGTCCATTAGGAAACCCTAAATGAGACCCCCAAGTGATATGACATGACCCATAATTTTTAAAACGATCAAAGCTAGGAACAGGACCCCCTAAAACTCGAGGGGGGTAACCCCTAATTGATAATAATCATCTAAAAACGAAGATAACTCTCAAAGTTCGTTCAAATTGACTCAGCAAGGCTAAGCAGGACACCAGGCTACCCTAGCCTAAACTGGTCGCTATCGCGACACGCGCCAGGGGCTAGGGAGCCTGGCGCGACATGCGAGGGCGGCCAATTTCCAGTATATATAGTAGGGGTTGGCACTTGCATGGGAGAGTTGTTACGATGGAAAAATTTGTTAAGTACTAGAAGTTATACATTGTTTCGTTCAAAAACACACAAGCACGAATCTCTGCTGCAACAACAGGGTAATAACTCGATCACTGCTACGATACAATGTCTGGTCGATTGAAACTGGTCCGATGGATGTTTAAGTGCTACCCGAATCCAGGCTATACTTTGTCATTCATCGTGAGGTTTTTAATTTCGTGAGTTTATCGTAAAAGTTGTATTAAGTTGCTGACCTAGTTTCGTGTGCATTATTATTTAACTAGGTTACGAGGCTAAATCAGTTGGCAAGGTTCTGTCCAACTAAACTTGCAATGTGAGTCATTCTCTTTTTATCAAAAGTATTTTACAATACCTCAAATTATTTTCCAGTTATATTTTACAGGGGGGTAAGTCATTGTTATCTTAAATTACTGGCAGTAAGTGGGGTATTGTGCACATTACTATTACTCTCTCTCGTTTAGGTGGACGAACCTAAACAGAGATAATCATCATTATTGGGTGAAAGGAACCAATAGTGGTATGACCATCGTCACCAGAGGGTGTCACTGGACCAGATAATTATAAGATAGGGGCAATTGTAATCGCTCTTAATCCTGTAATTTATAACAATGTGTCGTTTTGTGCAAAATGAATGACTCGCCAGTATTTCCCCGCTGATAAAATATTTTTAAACATGTTTCAGGTGATCTACTGTGAACCAGCGAAAAGTGCCACGTGGCACTACAGCTTGAGAAGAAAGTGGCTCAATAAAATAAATAAACATGTTTTTGTGTAAACAGGGAATTTCCCAATAAAATTCCTTTATTGTAAATTATGGGGTTTGTCCCAAAATGTGAAATAAAATAATTGGGCATTTTCAGTTTAAAAGATCCTGTTAAAATTTCCGCTGCCTAAATAAAAACCTATACCACGGGTTTTCTGTCCAGTGGCTCCTGAAATGGGTAAAAATGGGTCGGGGGTCGTGATATTTATGTACTAAAACACCTAAATTGTTCAAGTACTTTGCCTTTACTATCTCATTTGATGATTCCAACCGCAAGTTAGACACTAACATCATCATCTCATAAATACCCACTTAGTACATATATGGGTAATCATCAAATCCCTAGTTTTATCACTAATTCTTCAAGTTTTCAACTAGGGTTTGTTTCTAAGCATTAAATCAACACGATATCACTCATAGGTTCATCATTCATTCCAGAATTTCGATTATGATTGTTCATCATAATTTTAAAGTATCACCAAATAACAAAATTCAACATACCATGTGATCCCCATGAATAGGTGATCATTTTTATGTGTTCATGCATTGATTTAGGGATTGAATTGTAGGATCGTTTTGTGACCCAAACGAGTCGTTCAGAAGAGATTTAATCCGTTTCAGAGGCGGAAACTAAGAAACGAATGTAGAAACAGCTTGAATATCACTTTAACCTTCTTGTATATTCAATTAACAGTGATTACAATCAGAAAAAATACCGGCAGCACTTCGGTATCTATCCCTAGTCTCTGGTCCGTCCGCTTCAAATGACAACATGACACACATATATATAGTCTAGTCTTGATCGCTTGAAATGAACATGCACATGTTCAAGCGATCAGACTCAAGCGAACATAACATATATGTCTTCAAGCGAACAACAAACAAATATACAATTCCTATTTCAAGCGACCACTAATTTGTCTTCATTCGACTTGACTTTCATGTGAACATGCATTCTGATTTGTGTAATAACTTTCAATGATGATGTCACTTGATGTCATTAGTATGATGTCATCATCAAGAATGATGACATCATGCTTGATCCGAACCGTAACGAATCCGAGACTCGATATAAGACGAAGACGACAGATGAATGCACTAACAGACTCCCCCTCAGATGTTGACGAGTCTTAAGTGTCGAGTCTTCGCATCTTCAGTCTTTATCAGTCTCTTATCTTTCTTAGCATATACCAGGATCTTCTCTTTGGCTCTAACCTCATCAGACTCCCCCTCTCATCATGATGGGATCGCCGTCTGGAATTAGCTATCACCTTGAGATCAATCCTCCTGAGCTCTGATACCACTTGTAGGATCGAATTTTGACCCGAATGAGTCGTTCGGGAGAGCTCAAATCCGTTTCAAAGGCGGAAACAAAGAAACGGATGTGAAAACAGCTTGATTCACACTATAAACCTCTTGTATATTGATTTTACAGTTATTACATTCAAGAGAAATACCGACAGCACCTCGGTATGGAATTCACGAACTGTTACAAATGAAATGAACACAAGCCTATTTATAGGACTCATGCTTTCGCTTGAAACCATACACTTTGGTTCAAGCAAAACCCATTAATTATCATTCAAGCGAAACTTACGTAAAATGACATATTCAAGCGAAACATGCACAGCTTCCATATTTTGTTTTGTCTTCTTGTGAAGTGATGAAATGATGATATCACTTTGATGATGTCATCTTTAAACATGATAACATCATGCTTGATCAACTTCACAACGAACCCGAGACTCGACATAAGACGAAGATGACAGATGTATGCACTAACATGAATTGAGCCTCAATTTGTTGATTTTGTTGAAGTTAGGGTTTGAGCTCCCCCTCTTGCTCATGGTCGTACACACACGCACACACACTAAATGTGTGTTGTGTTTTGATTTTTAGTTTTTATAATTCAAGTCCCCTTTTTGCAACCTAAGTCCCTCTAGTTTGGTTAGTTGTTAAGTAGGCCACAACCTACTTATTTTTAGTAACATTCCCTCTTATTAACTAAGTTAATTATTCCTAGTTAACTTAATGGGTTCGGGAAGTCATAACCCGTTTTATTTTAAGTCCCGTTAACTCGGGCCTTTTATATACTTTGTTTTCTCAAAGTATTTATCCTCCTTAATTAATATCAAGTTTATTTATTTAAATCCTAATATTTACCGGGTTAATTTTTTTACCACTAACGGTATTTTATCCGTCATTACTATTAACGTGGTTTGATTACCAAACCCGTTTTGGGGTGTTACAAGTCTACCCCCCCCCCCCCCCTTAAAGAGGTTTTGTACCCGAAACCTTATTTACGTATTTAATTGGTTTAATCAAACGAACCAAGTTTCGTTTTCAAGGCACCCTTTTCTTTTTTGGTCAAAAGTTTTCATTTATATTGACGAGTACGACTTTCATGTGTAAGGCCTCGTGGGCCATTACTTTCAGCTCGTATCCGTTATCTTTATTGATTATCTATTTGGAGGTTAGACTTGTTAGTCACCGATTACCTCATACCCCATTGCTCGGGTATATATCCATATCGCCATCTCCGACCTTATGTGTGTTTACGGTTTTCTAAGTCACCTCACACTACTTATGTTTATTAAAACGTTGCTTTTAACTAAAAAACTAAATTTTTAGTTTACTTTTTCTCTTTGTCTTACGTCCTTCTCTCATATCAAGGAATGTTACTTCTGAGGATTTGTTCCTTTCCATTATCATTTAATGCGGGGAATTTCAACTAGTTCCCACGCTTAGCCCAAATAACCCGTAGGTTCTTTCACTTAGTCTCGTAGACTATTTCTTTAGATGTCCACCTTTTTAAGGTGAGACTTAACAATTCGTTTCTTTCTATTTCTGACCCAAGGGTCTTCTTGGTCCCGTAGACCTTAGCACTACTTTTAATCCGGTAGGTTATGATGATCCCGTAGATCATCTTTTACTCGTGTCTTTATTAAGGTGTATTTGTATATATATATATATATATATATATAGGAATAAGTTAAAATGAGAACCACCTCGAGTTGTAAGAACCCGCGAGAACCACCCCCGCGGGGGGGGCCGTTGACCACGATTTTTTTTTACAACTAGATGTGTATATTTTAACACCCTACGCAAAGTTTGGGTTCAAACGGCGCGTCCGAGGGGGTAGTTTTTTACGCCCAAAGTTTGGTTAAAAAAAAAGAAAAATTAAAAGAAATTAAAAAAACCCAAACTTTGGGCGTAAAAAACTACCCCCTCGGGCGCGCCGTTTGAACCCAAACTTTGCGTAGGGTGTTAAAATATACACATCTAGTTGTAAAAAAAAATCGTGGTCAACGGCCCCCCGCGGGGGTGGTTCTCGCTGGTTCTTACAACTCGAGGTGGTTCTCATTTTAACCTTCCCCTATATATATATATATATATAGGGAGGGGCTCATGCGAGAACTCCATTTATTGTGAGAACCATGAGAACCAATGTGAAAACAACCTAAAATAGCTAAAAAAAACCTAAAAAAACCTAACCCCCACCCCCCCCCCCCCCACAAAAACCTAAACCCCCCCCCCCCAAGCTAAAATGCTAAAAACTAAACCCTTAAAAAACCTAAAAAAATCTAAAAAAAACAAAAAAAAATCTAAAATTTTTTTTATGTTAAAATCGCTACTTTTCGAATAAAAAAAAATTATAAATTTTTTTTTTTGCTTCGAAAAGTAGCGATTTTAACATAAAAAATATTAAAAAAAAAAAAAAAAAAATTTGTGTGATTTTTAGCTATTTTTAGGCATTTTTGGTTGTGTTCACATTGGTTCTCGCGGTTCTCGCAATAAGAGGTGGTTCTCGCATGATCTTCTCCCTATATATATATATATATATATATATATATACGTACATAGCGTCAAGGCATCCCTTTTTATGTTTAGAATTATTTATTTTTGCCTATGAATTTCATTTGACCTTGACCGTAGTCTAAGGCTACATTTGTTTTCGTTCGAATTATCCTTCCGACTCTATGACTTCTTACGTCATTTACACGTCGGTTTGTTCTTTGTTTACTGTTATCCGGTTCATACTTATATTTCTTTACAGCCCGTTACCCGGGTTCTTTTATCTTAACATTTTTAATGCTCTTGTTTCGCTAATTTGCGTTTTTCTACATTACCAAGCGTTATTCTTAATTTAACTCGTTTGACTCGTTCGTATGAAATTTCATCACTTGTGAACGTCAAACTTTATTCTTTATTCGACCCGTTCAACTTTAAAATAGTTGAACGCAGTTATCAAAATTTCTGTTTGCAAATTCTAATCGTCTTTTAGTCATGACTCATAATCCGAGTCTTCTGACTTTCTATTTCACGTTCCCGTCTCTTGGTTTACGCATACTTTCAAAGCCCTACCCATCTATCAGTTATTTTACTGAAGTCATTATCAAATAAACCGTCCCGGTATTTATTAAGACTTCGTTTTAATTTATTTGGTCGACTTAGCGAAACCCATCACTTTTATTCAATCAAGTCCTTTATTTTTTATTTAATTCGTTTGACTTGTCCATGTGAATTTCATCACTTGTGACAGTCAAACTTTTATCCCTATACTTTAGCATTCCTATTAGTCGGTCTGTATTTTCATTTACTTTGATCCTTGTCCCTTCTCTTGCAACAACCCTCGGTAAAACCAACACCCTCATAATATTTTGACACTCTATTATATCTTAAATTGTCCCAATATGTCTTATATTATACCCCGTATGTAAAAACCGAGCCCGATCTATGTTATAGTTTATAAAATAAATTAAAAACATGAAATATAGGGCTGAGGCGGGCCGCATAGACCCACCTTAATCACTTACGCGGGCCGTATCAAGACCAAACTTTGACTCCGCTGACTTCTTTAGTTCAAGTGGGCCGCGTAAGACCTCGTCTAAGTTGACGCGGGCCGCGCGGACTCATCAAACGCGGATACATCCGGTGCTGACACGTGTCGACATCGTGTCGAACCTAGTGATGACCCAGCTAAGCTATTAGGTTGACCGCATGTTGACGCGGGCCGCGTAAGGCTTAGCCTTACCTTACGCGGGCCGCCTGAAAGTCAGATTTCACAACTATAAATAGAACGCATCAGACTTCGTTTTCCGTCGCTCATTCTCAAATCTCAAATCACAATTTCTGTAGTAGTGTTATAATACACGGGTATTATACCCCTAATTAGCAAGGTTCTGCTCCATTGTAAGTATTTTAACCCCAGTTTCGTAACAGTTACGCTGCCCGATTGATTTAGGGTTCCGTAACAACTGTCGTGGTTCTGCCCGACGTAGTTGTTGGAATGTCGTCTCGGGGAGAGTATTATTAATAATTTCAAAGGGTTATGATACTAACCAATGTACATTTGTATAAATTATAGATTATACCCAGGAAACCCTTACGAAAAGCCTAAGACAGCAATGTGAGTTTATCCTCTTTTTGTTAATGTTTTTGGAATGTTTTACAAAACCTTAATTATTTTACAATGTGATTAAGCGGTGATTGAGTCTTTGTAGTTCTTCAATTACTGCCGGTATGTTGGGGTTTTGTATACAAAATTTTTACTACTTGCGAGTAGTGAGTCGGGATGACAATACGTTACCATTGGACAATGAGTTAGCCAATAGGTAATATGACCCACAAGTTAGGATTGATAGTACCAAATGGAGTAATTGTGTAGACATAAACATTGTAATCGTCCTCGATACTGTTTAATTTGATAAAATGTTTCTTGATTAAACTGGGATTCACTCACCAGTATTTCCGACTGACAAATGTTTTTAAAACGCGTTTCAGGTAACCCAATGTGACAGCCAATTAGTAAAAAGCCAGCTGGAGAGCACTAAAGGCTTGGGGATAATGTGGCTATAAAAGTTACCTAATAAATGATGTTTTAAATATAATAAAATAGGGTGTGTCCCTATAAATGTATTGTAATAAGAAACTTGGGTTTTACCCATGTGATTATTAATATTAAATGAGGTGGTTTACTCTGATAAACATTTCCTAACTAAGGTCCTGATGTAAATTCCGCTGCGAGATTAAATAACCCTGATACCACCAAACTCTGTGATCGCGTCCGCCCGTTCCCGGGGATCAGGGATCGGGGGTTGTGACAGAAGGTGGTATCAGAGCCTAGCCACTGGTCTGAGCCAAAGAAGTGTTCTGCTGACACTTAAATTTTAAAATTTTGTGTTAGGAAATAAATTACGGAAATATGTGCATAACTGTAATTATGTGTTATGTGTTATTTGACTATTTGTTAGTTTTCAGTATGAGATATCAAGGACCATCAGATCTGAACCGTCAGTTATCTGATTCACCTAAGAGTGAAAGTACATCATCACAGCCTGCCCTCTCGGGGTACGTTGCTGATCAGGAGGATGGAATATTTGCTTTTAGAGCTAAATCTGAAGAACCATTTCCTAATAAGAAACGAGGATGGTTCAGTAAAGAAGCTTTTGCTCGTAGGAAGAGAATGCGAAAATTGCAACAGCAAAGGGCTTTAGCAGCTATTAAGCGAGAGACAGATGCTCATACGCAAGAGATACTTAATAGAAGCCTAGCTAATTTCCATATCTTAGCTACAACTGCTGCTGACCCGAGTCTGGAACAACTAGTAGCCCCACAACCACAAAACCCAGAACAACCTATGGAGATAGAAAATCAGGAAGAAGAGATGTATAATTTTAATCCAGAAGAAATCCCTAGAGTGCCTGCACCAAACCCTCTAGACCCGAATTACGACCCCTGGTGGGACAGCAATAGGGATTTTGTGCAACGTTATCCTATTCAGGATTATCCACCCATACAGAACATAGAAGCTTACCCAGGTATGGACCCTTTAGATCCCTATTACCAAGATGATTATATTAGGGAAATATTAGAGGATCCTTACCAATTTCAGGCATCTACACCCCCATATCAGGAACCAGCGCCACAGATTCCAAACCAAGTCTTAGAACCTGCACCCCCAATGAGTGCAGAAAACGTTCAAGAACTTAGGACTTTCGGGGAGGAGATCTTAGAAAGCAGTGAGAGAATGCGTCAGGTGAGAGAACGTCTCGTATGGAAATACGATGAACGCAATATGGATTTCTGGATGAATCCATATCCATGAATGTTAGAATGGAGGAAGTAGTAGTAATAATAATAAAAATAAAATAAAATATGTGTGTACGGATGCATATTATTATTTTATTTCTGTTGGTATTGTAATCTTTATTTCTGTACTAGTGTGTAATAGACGCATAAGTATATGAAAAGAGTAAGTAGCAATGATCTACGTTTTTGGCTAGATTATGTGTCATGTGATTAATTATACTAGATATTAATTGTGATTTTAATATGGGGTAAATGTTTAAAATTCAGATGGCTGACCAAGGAAATCAAGTCAATTTGGATAATAACCCGGAAATCCAGAATGATAATATACAGAATGACGATAATCTGAATAATGAGAACCCAAACAACAATAACAATGGAAACCAAGTTGATAATAGTGTTATCCAACATATAGTGGCACAGGGAATTATAGATGCAATGCCATTTATACTTCAAACTGTTAAGGATGCGGATAATAAAAGTAAACATAGCAGCAAGCGACCCGTTGAACCAGAAAACAGTGTGAACAATGGACCGGTACTTCAAATGCCTATTCCCAAAAGAAGAAGAACCATGCCTTATGGTTGTTCTTATAAAGAATTCTGGTCTTGTAAACCAATGGAATTCTCGGGCAATGAAGGGGCCATTGCAACCTTACGCTGGATAGAAAAGACTGAGGCAGTCTTAAGAATAAGTAAATGTGCTGAAGAAGATAGAATATTGTTTGCTTCTAATCTGTTTAAAAATGCAGCACTAGAATGGTGGAATACTATCCTACACACAAAAGGAAGTAATATAACCTATAATATGGAATGGGAAGAATTTAAGGACAAGGTAGAAAGGAAATTCTGCCCACCCAATGAGAAAGAACAGATAGCAAACAAATTCCTAAATCTTAGAATGACTGATGTAGATAGCAAAGGGTACACTAAGTTATTTTTCGAATATGCTAGGATAGTGCCAACTCTTGCATCACCTGAACCAGTGTTAATCTCTCGTTATATTTGGGGATTAATAGGGGAGATTAGACACATAGTTAAGGCAGCTAGACCGCAAACCATAGAAGAAGCGGTAGAACTAACAAATACCTTGACAGATGAGTTAGTCCGTACTAGAGAAGAAGACCAGAGAAGGAACCTACCTCAAAGGCTTACTCCAGAATTCCGTTCGGGGAATTACAATCGTAGGAATACAGGTTCTACTTCTGCACCATACTGCAAGGTCTGTAAGAAAAAGCACTCGGGAAAATGCTCCAATCTCTGCAATTATTACAAGATGCCAGGACACAAGGAAGAAAATTGCAAGAGGAAATCCAGTAATGGATTATGTTACAATTGTGGAGAAAAAGGTTATATCAGGCCAAATTGTCCGAAATTGGCCCCACCTGCAGACAACAAGAATACTAAAAATGCTAGAGCATTTGTTCTAACTGCAAATGAAGCTAAGATGATCCCAGATGTCATAGCTGGTACGTTTTTAGTTAATGATGTTTTTGCTAAAGTATTATTTGACTCTGGTGCAAACCAAAGTTTTATTAATACATCGTTTTGCAAATTTCTAAATCAACCATTAACTAAACTACCACATGAATGCGTAGTAGAGACAGCTAATGGAGAAATTGTTAGAATTTCTGAAATCTTGCAGGGAGCAAGAATAGAAATTTCAAATCAGAAATTTATTGCAAATCTTTATCCCATGAATCTGGTAGGATTTGATGTTGTTTTAGGAATGGATTGGTTGATAGCTAATAAGGCCAATATATTATGTGATCAAAAGTTAATTCGAGTAAATTCACCAAAAGGAAAAATGATCACAATTAAAGGAGATAAGCCCTCTAGATCAACAAAATTCATCTCTGTGATGAAAACTGCAAGTTGTATAAGAAAAGGTTCTATAGTGTATTTGATTTCTATAATCACTAACACTAAAGGAAAAGATTTAAAAGTTATTCCAGTAGTATCTCAGTTTTCAGATGTATTTCCAGAAGAATTGCCAGGGCAACCTCCAGATAGAGAAGTTGAATTTAGGATCCATTTAATACCAGGAACATCACCAGTTGCCAAAGCACCTTACCGTTTGGCACCTGCTGAAATGCAAGAATTGAAAAACCAATTAGATGAATTGTTAGAGAAAGGATTTATACAGCCAAGTTCGTCACCATGGGGAGCGCCGATACTGTTTGTTAAAAAGAAGGATGGATCAATGCGTATGTGCATTGATTATCGGGAATTAAACAAAGTCACGATTAAGAATCGGTACCCATTACCGAGAATCGATGATTTGTTTGATCAATTGCAAGGAGCTAGATTTTTCTCTAAAATCGATTTAAGGTCAGGATATCATCAATTAAAGGTACAGGAAGAGGATATTCCTAAAACTGCATTTAGAACAAGGTATGGCCATTATGAATTTACTTGCATGCCATTTGGTTTAACCAATGCCTCGGCTGCATTTATGGACATGATGAACCGAATATGTAAGCCATATTTGGATAAATTCATAATTGTATTCATAGATGATATTCTAATTTACTCTAAGAGTAAAGAGGATCATGCAAAACATTTGCACGCACTTTTAAGTTTGTTAAGAAAGGAAAAACTTTATGCTAAATTCAATAAGTGCGAATTTTGGTTAGAACAGGTACAATTCCTTGGACACCTAGTCAACCATAAAGGAATTCATGTAGATCCAACAAAGATCGAGGCCATTATGAAATGGAAAACCCCTGAATCACCAACTGAGGTTAGAAGTTTCTTAGGATTGGCTGGTTATTATAGAAGATTTATTCAAGATTTTTCTAGAATAGCCATTCCTTTAACTAAGTTAACCTGTAAATTTGTTAAGTTTGAATGGGGAATAAAACAAGAAGAAGCCTTTAGAATTCTTAAGCAAAGATTGACCCATACACCTATACTAGCATTACCAGAAGAAACTGAAGACTTTGTAGTCTATTGTGATGCTTCTAGATTAGGTTATGGATGTGTGTTGATGCAACGTCAAAAGGTTATAGCTTATGCATCTAGGCAACTTAAGAATCATGAAGAGAATTATTCAACCCATGATTTAGAATTAGGAACTATAATTTTTGCTCTTAAAATTTGGAGACATTACCTTTACGGTAGTAAGTTTACTATATTCACTGATCATAAGAGTTTAAGGTATGTTTTCGGGCAAAAGGAGTTGAATATGAGACAAAGATGCTGGATGGAATTTCTTAGTGACTATAACTGTGATATCCAGTATCATGAAGGAAAAGCAAATGTAGTGGCAGATGCTTTAAGTAGAAAGTATCATGAAAAGCCAAGAAGGGTACGTTCTCTTAAATTAAATCTGCAAGTAGATTTAAATGATCAGATAAGAGAAGCACAAGAGTCAGTAATCAAAGATGATTCTGAAAAATTAAAAGGTATGTTAAAAGAATTGAAACAAGGAACGGATGGAATTTGGAGATTCCATGAAAAGAGAATGTGGATGCCTAAATTAGGAAATCTACGTAATCGTATATTAGAAGAAGCCCATAAATCTAAGTATATGATACATCCAGGAAGTGATAAAATGTACCAGGATTTAAGGAAAAATTTCTGGTGGATAGGAATGAAAAAGGACGTAGCAGTCTATGTTTCTAAATGTTTAACTTGTTCACAAGTCAAAGCTGAACACCAGAAACCTTCAGGTTTGTTACAGCAATTAGAAATGCCAGTTTGGAAATGAGAATTAATAACAATGGATTTTGTTACTAAATTACCCAAAACTAAGAAAGGAAATGATACAATCTGGGTGATTGTAGATAGGCTAACTAAGTCAGCTCATTTTCTACCAATGAAGGAAACAATTAGTATGGAACAATTATCTAAATTGTATGTAAATGAAATTGTTTCTTTACATGGAATTCCTTTATCAATTGTTTCTGACAGAGATAGTCGATTTACATCTCATTTCTGGTCAAGTTTCCAAAAGGCAATGGGAACCAAGATAAAGCTAAGCACGACTTATCATCCTCAAACAGATGGACAAAGTGAAAGAACAATTAAGACAATGGAAGACATGCTTAGAGCTTGTGTAATTGACTTTGGAGGTAATTGGGACGAACACTTACCTTTAATAGAATTTTCTTATAATAATAGTTATCACACAAGTATCAATGCTGCACCATTCGAAGCACTTTATGGACGAAAGTGTCGAACCCCAGTCTGTTGGGCAGAAATTGGGGAAAAACAACTATCTGGACCTGAGATAGTACAGGAAACAACTGACAAGATCATTCAAGTCAAAGAACGACTGAAAGCAGCACGTGATCGACAAAAGAGTTATGCTGATAACCGATGCAAACCCTTAGAATTTCAAGTAGGAGATAGAGTATTGTTGAAAGTCTCTCCTTGGAAAGGAGTGGTAAGATTCATCAAAAGAGGAAAGTTAAGTCCCAGGTATATTGGACCTTTCAAGATTATTAGAAAAATAGGACCTGTAGCATATCAGCTACAACTGCCAGAGGAAATGGCAGGAATACATGATGTGTTTCATGTATCTAATCTTAAAAAGTGTTTAGCTGATGAATCATTGATAGTGCCTCTTAAGGATATAGAGGTAAATGAACAACTCAAGTTTGTAGAAAAACCCCTACAAATTGAAGACAGGAAAGTCAAGAATCTCAAGCATAAGAGATTAGTTCTAGTCAAAGTGAAGTGGGACTCCAAAAGAGGACCTGAATATACATGGGAACTTGAGTCAGAAATGCAAAGGAAATACCCGCATTTGTTTCAGTAGATCTCGAGGACGAGCTCTAAAACAAGGTGGGGAGAATGTAACAACCCTCGGTAAAACCAACACCCTCATAATATTTTGACACTCTATTATATCTTAAATTGTCCCAATATGTCTTATATTATACCCCGTATGTAAAAACCGAGCCCGATCTATGTTATAGTTTATAAAATAAATTAAAAACATGAAATATAGGGCTGAGGCGGGCCGCATAGACCCACCTTAACCAATTACGCCGGACGTATCAAGACCAAACTTTGACTCCGCTGACTTCTTTAGTTCAAGCGGGCCGCGTAAGACCTCGTCTAAGTTGACGCGGGCCGCGCGGACTCATCAAACGCGGATACATCCGGTGCTGACACGTGTCGACATCGTGTCAAACCTAGTGATGACCCAGCTAAGCTATTAGGTTGACCGCATGTTGACGCGGGCCGCGTAAGGCTTAGCCTTACCTTACGCGGGCCGCCTGAAAGTCAGATTTCACAACTATATATAGAACGCATCAGACTTCGTTTTCCGTCGCTCATTCTCAAATCTCAAATCACAATTTCTGTAGTAGTGTTATAATACACGGGTATTATACCCCTAATTAGCGAGGTTCTGCTCCATTGTAAGTATTATAACCCCAGTTTCGTAACAGTTACGCTGCCCGATTGATTTAGGGTTCCGTAACAACTGTCGTGGTTCTGCCCGACGTAGTTGTTGGAATGCCGTCTCGGGGAGAGTATTA
The DNA here is from genome assembly GCA_030545235.1 of Helianthus tuberosus. Lineage (NCBI taxonomy): Eukaryota > Viridiplantae > Streptophyta > Magnoliopsida > Asterales > Asteraceae > Helianthus > Helianthus tuberosus. Next base: position 69,615,469 of record CM060407.1, read on the forward strand.
TTAATAATTTCAAAGGGTTATGATACTAACCAATGTACATTTGTATAAATTATAGATTATACCCAGAAAACCCTTACGAAAAGCCTAAGACAACAATGTGAGTTTATCCTCTTTTTGTTAATGTTTTTGGAATGTTTTACAAAACCTTAATTATTTTACAATGTGATTAAGCGGTGATTGAGTCTTTGTAGTTCTTCAATTACTGCCTGTATGTTGGGGTTTTGTATACAAAATTTTTACTACTTGCGAGTAGTAAGTCGGGATGACAATACGTTACCATTGGACAATGAGTTAGCCAATGGGTAATATGACCCACAAGTCAGGATTGATAGTACCAAATGGAGTAATTGTGTAGACATAAACATTGTAATCGTCCTCGATACTGTTTAATTTGATAAAATGTTTCTTGATTAAACTGGGATTCACTGACCAGTATTTCCGACTGACAAATGTTTTTAAAACGCGTTTCAGGTAACCCAATGTGACAGCCAATTAGTAAAAAGCCAGCTGGAGAGCACTAAAGGCTTAGGGATAATGTGGCTATTAAAGTTACCTAATAAACGATGTTTTAAATATAATAAAATAGGGTGTGTCCCTATAAATGTATTGTAATAAGAAACTTGGGTTTTACCCATGTGATTATTAATATTAAATGAGATGGTTTACTCTGATAAACATTTCCTAACTACGGTCCTGATGTAAATTCCCCTGCGAGATTAAATAACCCTGATACCACCAAACTCTGTGATCGCGTCCGCCCGTTCCCGGGGATCAGGGATCGGGGGTTGTGACATCTCTTAGGCTCGTTATTTTTACGTAATACGCTTCCGATATCCGACTTGCGTTTTACGTTTACTATCAAACATCTTACTTATTTGATTCATTTGGGTAGCGTTTTACTTCGTCTCATTCACCCTGTCCTTACTACATTGGACATAAATGTGTCCACTATAAGAAGTTTATGGTATCATATGCCACTACTTACTTGGCCAGAGTAAGCGATCAATACATGATACACATGACCTTTTTATAGTTTTCACGTCACCCCCTATGTAAGTAACGCCTCTATTTATTTCATATCTCTGATTTCATTTAGTAAAACTTTATTTAATTGCAAAACAACAATCATTAGTTTTACTAGTTTTACATTTGAACATATAAAATGTTTTCCTTTCTATCGAGCTATTATATAATCACATTCGTTAATGTGATCGCTACTTTTCTCAATAGCACTGTATTGAGATTTTCCCACTTGGATAATTACCCCAGTCCAAGTTTCCATATGAACTAATCCTATTATTTCTTTGTTATTCATCATCGTGAATAACACATGTGTCTATTAAATTTCTCTTGGAGATATCATCCTGAATAGATATCCTATTCAGGTTTTCCAAGTTCTATCATATATATGCAACCGTCATTCCTTACGTGTTTGTTGCATATTACTACTTGTACGATTAAATTTAAAACGTGCACCTGGTAATGCGTGCACCTGGTTACACGGTTTGGTCCTTGGTGAGCATACTCTACTTGTCGTGCTTCGGACCGTTCCTCTGTCACGTCCGTCCCTTGTTATGCCCTCTCCATCTTCAGATGCGAGTATCCTTCAACTAAAACATTTACAAAGATTAGTAATTTCGACATTAATGAACGCCCATATTATAATACAAGGCTTTTCCACTATACGTGTCAACACACGTAATTTCGTTGACTATATCTACCCTTTATCAATTTGATTGGTGTAACGTGTATTACACGATAACCCTATGTGTTGTTCTCAACACTTTAATCCTACTAAACCATTGATATACATGTACTTAACGGATTTGCGATCAAGCCTCGAACCGAACACACTTTACTCTTTAACCATGAGCTCTGATTACCAACTTGTAACACCCTTACTATTATAAAAGGGTTTTTGTACTAATAACGACAATTAAATATGTACTTACGAATACACATACATATAAAATATGGGTTTACTAAAAACTTTTACAGTTTAAAAATAGTAAAACATAATGTAATTGAGTTCGTCGTTTAAAAGTTACGACGTAACACCGTGCAGAAGCTTTAATCTCGTGTGTTCGGTTCTTTGTTGAGCTTGATCTTCACTCATCCTAAGTTCAAACACACCTACATTGTAAATTTATCACACACGTTAGTATATGAGACCCTAGGACCCGTCTAAACGGACCCGAAAGCTTAAAACCCTCAAATAAACAAAATCATAATTTTTGTTAGAAGTCGACCGTAGGCTACGGTTCTCAGACCGTAGCTTACGATTCACCTTTAATGTTTCAACCAGAATTTCTGAACCGTAGGCTACGGTCCAGGACCGTAGCTTACGGTCTGCCTGCAGGTTTTGCTTGTTTTTCGTTTTTAATACGGAAACCTTCATAACTTTTTATCTGTTTGTCCGCTTTACTTGATTCTTTTTCCTACGTGTTCGTAATTTAATTCTCCATCTCATGGATTAAAAATCCTACATCAAAATTCACAAAATTTTAGATTTCAAGCTCTCGGCTTGAAATTCAATTATAACACTTTTTGACCCGTTCATGATTTTATCAAACAAACTTGTTTGTTGCCTTCGATTTTTCGTGAACATATGATTACAATTATTTCCTATTGTACAAGGTTCAAATCACGGGTTTTTACGCATCATTGACCCGTTTTTGCTTATAATCTTATCTTGACCCGTTTAGGGTATTTATGCACTTTTAAGTTTAAATTACGCTCATTCCTTGTATGCCTCATAATTCCCACCCATTCATATTGATTAGTCTTCCACCACAACTATTATTGTGGTGGATTTAATGTAATAGACTATTTATTCCGAGTTCTATCCCTCGGATATGTCATTTTACGGCAAGACGAATATGCTACTGTGTTATTTGAGATTAAACACCAAAGGCTAGTGTTTAATTCATTCAAACGTTGGCTCTGATACCAACCTGTCACACCCCGATATTTACAGCTCAGCCTGGTGCGCCCGGTGGGGAGTACCGTGACGTAAGATTGGTATTGTCATAGTCAAACATACACAGAATAGCACAGCGGAAGTCTTTGGAATATAAAATATTATTACAAACTCAATTATCCCCTTGAAAGTTAATGCTTACACCTAGGGGTGAGCAGAAACCGAAATAACCGAACCGTAATCGAAATAACCAAAAAATCCAGACCGAAAAAACCGAACCGAAACAAAAACCGACGGTTCGGTTTTCGGATTTTTAATAACCGAAAATTTCGGTTCGGTTTTCGGATAATCATTTTCAATAACCGAAAATAACCGAACCGAACCGTTAAGTTTTAATAGTATACCAAATCTATATATTTTTATATTTGAGTTGTTTAAGTGTTTACCCATGCTACTAAGAGTTATTAATTTTATTCTTGTTTGTTAAATATTTATAATAAGAACATTACCATTTTTATTTATCATTAAAATTATCCATTGTTTACAAAAACTAACAAAGTTTAATATAAAAATTAAATGGTTTTCAAAGTATTATAAAAGAAAACGTCTTAACAAAAACTTTGGAAAACATTAAAATAAATTAGAAAGTTAGGTTTATGTGAATAATATTAATTTAAGAGACTAAATATATTAACAAGATTCTTAAACTTTGAATTATACTTTTAAGTTTTAAATCTTACATAATTTGTTTCAAAAACCGAAAAAAACTGAAAAACCAAACCGAACCGTTGCTAAAACCGAAATAACCGAAACAAAAAAACCCGAAACTGAACGGTTTTTAAAAAACAAAAACCGAACTTTCGGTTACGGTTTTGGTTTTACCCAAAAACCGAACCAAACCGAACCGTGCACAACCCTACCTACAACTTTTACACGCGTCTAAGGGTTAAAAAGTCATAATATAAGTTTCTAAACAACCTTTAAGGGCCGTTTGCCCGGTTTACGCATCAAGGGTCTTTTTGGTCAATTTTAATCCTTCATTTTTACAATGAAGGACTTCCACTAATTATTTGACCAACATTGCATTTTTAACTATAAGTCTATATATGCGTACCTGGCCCGGGTCAACAAATTGACCCGATTTATACCTCGCTTTAATTATCCCATATTCTATGGAGACGCAATTATCCTAATTACTAATCGCTCCCGTTAACATAAGACTTGATAACCACATTAGTCGATATTTTCAAATGGTGTTATCACCACCATTTGACCCATTTGGCCTATATGACCAATCGTTGCATAATTTAAAAACATGGTTTTTGATTTCTAATTTATACATCCGACCTATTTCGGATTTACCACCAAATCCTTTTTCTCACAAGTTCTTTTCTTACACGCTCAACCCATTTCGGCTTACACCATGGGTATACTTTTAACTTCGATTTACATTAGTCGACACTCGACCAAATTCCCATTTTTGCCCTTTTTCTCATTATTAGATTACACTATAAGGTAATCTTAACGAAAACTCATAAATTCTTAGTCATTACATGACTAGTTTACCGTTTCGCCCCTTTTTACCATAAACCATGGGTTTTACCATTCATTTTTGTTCCGACCCATATCATTTCGCGTCGGAAATCTTATCTAGATTACTATCTCTATCGTATCTTCAACTTACGGAATAACCACATATTCTACAAAAAGGTGTAAGCTTCACTTACCTCTCATCCGAGCTACGTTTTTCTTTTCCTTCTTGATTCGTTTGACCCGCTCTCCCGTCAAGCTTCCATCTAGCTTGTTAGGCGTCAAACTATCACCATCATTCACAAGGTGGTTAGATAAATCATAATGTAATATGATTATTCCACCTTACGCATTTTATATCCAAAATTATCATTCATCGTATTATAGGTCGGTTTGACCTTTTTAAAGTCAACGGCCTATTAACATAAGTAATTACACGATGTAGCTCGACTACTCGTTTAACTACTTGATCAATTACCCGGTAGCATCATTCTTAGGCTACCGTTTACCCACTTTATTTACCAAGTTTTATAATCATAATCCTTTGAGTTAACACAATGTTAATCTTTCTTAACACAAGATGATATCAAACAACATTTTTAACATAAATTTATCATCATTTCATCTTATTATACAAAACCCATTTCATGATAAGTATGATTTATGTACTCAAACACCTAAATTGTTCAAGTACTTTGCCTTTACTATCTAATATGATGATTCCAACCGCAAGTTAGACCCTAACATCATCATCTTATAAATACCCACTTAGTACATATATGGGTAATCATCAAATCCCTAATTTTATCACCAATTCTTCAAGTTTTCAACTAAGGTTTGTTTCTAAGCATTAATTCAACACAATATCACTTATAGATTCATCATTCATTCCAGAATTTCGATTATGATTGTCCATCATAATTTTAAAGTATCACCAAATAACAAAATTTAACATACATTGTGATCCCCATGAGTAGGTGATCATTTTTATGTGTTCATGCGTTGATTTAGGGCTTGAATCGAGCCTCAGTTTGTTGATTTTGTTGATTTTGTTGAAGTTAGGGTTTGAGCTCCCTCTCTTGCTCCTGGTCATACGCACACACACATACTAAATGTGTGTTGTGTTTTGATTTTTAGTTTTTATAATTCAAGTCCCTTTTTTGGCAACCTAAGTCCCTCTAGTTTGGTTAGTTGTTAAGTAGGCCACAACCTACTTATTTTTAGTAACATTCCCTCTTATTAACTAGGTTAGTTATTCCTAGTTAACTTAATGGGTTCGGAAAGTCATAATCTGTTTAATTTTAAGTCCCGTTAACTCGGGCCTTTTATATACTTTGTTTTCTCAAAGTATTTATCCTTCTTAATTAATATCAAGTTTATTTATTTAAATCCTTATATTTACCGAAAGATAATCAACCAAAAAAGTTGTATGGTAACGATGTTGTTCTTATGAAACCCGTGGTCAGAGATGAGCAAATTGTTCTGGGTACCAGTACCAAATTTTCCGAACTGAAAGATCTTAAGTACCAATTCGGTACCGACTTTTGGCGTTCCTAGTACCGGTTTACTACCGTTTTTTACCTTCATATACCGGTACCGTAACCGGTATGTTCGGTATCAGTACCGATTCTGTATCGGTTGGCACCGAGCTCATCCCTACCCCTAAAACTAAAAAAAGAAAAAAATAAAAGTTGAAGAAAATCAACAAAAAAAAGTTGTACGATACCGTTGTTCGTACGGTAACCATGATCAGGGATGAACAAATGGTACCGGGTAGCAGCACTGAATTTCCAGAACCAAAAGATTTCCAATATCAAATCGGCACCAACTTTTGGCGTTTTCTGTATTGGTGCCGGTTTTTACCTTCATGTACTAATACCGAACAGGACCATCCCGGTATTTTCGATACCAGTACGGGTTCGATACCGGTTGTCACCAAGTTTATCCCAATCCCTGATATTAAAAAAAATGATTAAAGTTAAAATTAAAGGAAATAACTATTATTATAATATTAAAATTGTAAAAGTATTAAAAGAAAATAACTATTATTATAATATTAAAATAATAAAAGTATTAAAAAAACTATATATTATTCTAATATTAAAATCAATATTCATTTCAATTCTATTAGTAATATATATTAATAATATTTACTTTTAACTTTTAGCATGTTTTAATTTTCTTTTATATATATATAGTTCCGAAGGAACATGAATAGTAATTTCAAATTTAAAATAATATATAGTTTTTAATATTTTATTATATCAATATATTATTTTTAATATTTACTTTTAAGTTTTCGCATGTTTTAATTTTTTTATTTACTTTTACCTTTTAAAGTATTATCTTTTTTTCCTTTTTTAAAACCACATTTCTTTTATCATTTATTTTGTTTTTACTAATTATTTTTTTCTTTTTTTAAACCATCTTTACTTTATCAATTAATTTGATATTTCTTTAATAACTTATGTTCGTTAATTTTTTTTCTAAAACTTAAGTACGTAGTTGTGCTTAATTTTTACCCTCGATTAGTATAAGTTTTATTAAAACGAATTTATATTAAAAAATAAAGTTTTTATTTAGTATTGTAAAATGATACGATGATAAACTGAATCGATTCTAACGGTTTAGCTTTCTAAATAACATGCTACATTAAAATAACGTTTGTTTTACATTATCATTTGCTCCTTTTCACCGCAACGCGCGACAGAAAAAACCTAGTATATAATAAAAATTCAGTCGGCCAAGGGGAGATGTGGTTTTTATATCGGTTTTGTTCTCATTTTTGTTGTTCATTAAAACTAACAAGTTGATTTGTGTCGAACTGAAAGGTTGTAACGATAGTTTTTGGCTTAATCGGTCGGCCCAATTAAGTTTTCAAAAAACAACTTAACAAAAAATGTCATATGTGTATAAATATTTATATATTCTTTACCGACTTTGATAAAGTAAATTTATATACGAAAATTCTATTGGCACACCGGCCCATCAATCCGCACACTTGTCCAATTCCATACGCATCGTATAGGCCTATACGATGCGTATTGAATAAAGTAAAAGACTTGACAGACTGACACGTTCAGGTGTTGTCTGGCGGCTGGCTTAATACGCGTTGTATGGGCCTATACGATGCGCATCAAGGCACTGAATTTTTGAAGTTTATTTTTTGGTGTGTTGTGTCTAATGCAAGGATCTTCGAATGCGAACCCGAGAAACGAAATGGATTTCGAGCAGTTTGTCGATGACATGATAGATAAAGATCTTGACACGATCATATCCATTTTCAAGTGTTAGACTAGATAGTCCAAGATGAAATATATTAAAACCATTCAAGCCCACCAGTCTACAAGAAAGTAAAATTCAGTTGTTAATGCAAGGATCTTCAAATGTGAACCCGAGAACCGAAAGGGATTTCGAGCAGTCGGTCGATGACATGATAGATAAAGATCTTGACACGATCATATCCATTTTCAAGTGTTAGACTAGATAGTCCAAGATGAAATATATTAAAACCAATCAAGCCCACCAGTCTACATGAAAGTAAAATTCAGTTGTTAATGCAAGGATCTTCGAATGCGAACCCTAGAAACGAAAGGGATTTCAAGCAGTTGGTCGATGACATGATAGATAAAGATCTTGACACGATCATATCCATTTTCAAGTGTTAGACTAGAAAACTTCTTCAAGCTAACTGTCAATATCGCATCCTTCTTATCTTGTTCAAAGTTTCAACAACGAAGTTTTCTCCATCCCTAATTTCTCCACTCACCATGAAATCAAATCAGTTTCTTCATAGATTCCGTTCGGTTTCAAAGCCGGTTGAGGATTACGAGTGTTCTAGACTCGTTCAAGGCATGCTTATTTGGACGATTTACAGAAATAAGGACGAAGCTCTGTATTTTGATGTCGTTGTTGACATTGTATGTATTTTATCTCTAATTTAGGGCTATTGTATCCTTCATATCTATTTCACAAAAAAATAATCTCATCCTTCAATTTAAGCGGCGTGTTCCGATCAACGTTTATCGACATTGTTACAAGTGATGAAGAAAACCTAAAACGGAACATAATCCCAGATTGTCTAGAGAAGCACTTTTATCATGTGTCATATGGTAAAAACTACCAAGGGGATTGTTTAAGCAAGAGGTTGCTATTAAACAAGGTTGTTCTCCACAACGATGATACACCTGTTGACTGTCACATGAATAAGTCAACGCATATTCTTGTTTGCAACTAGCAAGTATAATAGCTAATAAGATATGTTTAAAATTTGAAATCTAACTGAAACTGTTAACAGAGAATAAGGTTTCATATTTGTAACCCATTTGATCCACCTTTGGGTAAAGTGTGTATATTCTCTAACTTTTGAAGGTTCTTTATATGCTTCTTTCCTGTTGCACGTTTGTGCCAGAGAGTAGAAGAGTCGCATTGTCGGTGTCGGAGAGATACGATGTTGGTGGGTTTGAGGCGCTTTCCTAGTTGTCGCCATTTCTAAAATATTATGTCAGTGGAAAATGTTTTAAAAATCAGATGCAACTTTACGGAACGCTTAACTTAATCACATCTTCCATGGAGTCACAGATCCGACAATAGGGCCCACAGATCATATGCCCACCAAGAGCACGACACATGAAATTGAATAGTTTCTTCGTCGCTAATTTTTCCACTCGCCATGAAATCGAACAGTTTCTCCGTCGCTAATTTCCACGAAATCGATTGTGCTTATCAAACCAGGCTGCCACATAAGAGTACGTTGTTCCAAGATCAATTCCAATTGCAGTTTTTTCAACTCTCCTGGCCATTTTCAAATAAGTGGTTGTAATGATGGGACCCTTGATTTGAAATACATAATGTGCGTTGATTGGATTGTAGATATTCTAGAGAAAGCAAATCGGGTATACAAAATCGACAATAGTTATGGTTGCGTACATTCATATTGTTGAGAGAACAACAGATAATGAACGAATTGTTGGACTTCTTGTTCCAAATGCAGCTGATGAAACCGGAGCTGTTATCTCGGTTGTTCAGTACTTTCGTGATAAATACAATGTTCATATTTGTTATCCTTTGCTTCCTTCAATTCAAGCAGGCATGGATGCTAAACGTACTGTTATTACATCCGAGACGATTCAAGTGAGTCCTATGAAGCAAGTGTATGTCTATTCAATTGAGAGGAATCATTGCATTACATCCCCGTTGAAAATTGAATCGATAAAATTTAGGGAAAATGGGGATGAAAGATGATAACCCAACAGTGGAGGATCTCATTCTACAGCTTCGATAAATTCAGGAGTATTTTTGAGAAATTCATAGTTTAATACGCATCGTATAGACCTATACGATGCGTATTAATCGACGAAATTACTGAAATACCCCTTTTTTATAAATTCAGAGGTATTTTTGAGAAAATTCAAATTTTAATACGCCTCGTATAGGCGTATACGATACGTATTAAGCCAATATACGATACAACATAGGCCTATACAATCGTATATGGCATAATTTGAAAATTTGTTTTATCGTGTTTTCCTCGGTTCGACGCGTATACTTGCCTTTTTTTGACGAACTTTCACATATTTTGTCATTTTATGACGTATACCTTCAACACGCGTCGTTTCGGTGACGTTCAGTTGCGTGCGATTATCGTATTCTATGATTACGTACTGTTTTGTTTGAACCCACTTGTATTTTATAGTGCCGTGTTGTAACACCTCGAAAATTCACGTCCTATAAAGTGTTGACACGTGTCATAATGTTTGAACATGTGAAAGAAAATTTTGAAAGGACTAAAAGTTGACAAACATGGAAAGTATGTGCGTATACGTATTCTAAATGTCAACAGTGAATAAATATACTTCATAATGACCCTACATGATGTTTATAACATCAAACGAATAAATCACGGATCATACGAAGCTAAAAGTGAGAGATTACCAACTACAGGGGTTAAATGTGTCAACATGTTTAAAATATACCTCTGAGTGACCTTTTGACAAGCCCGAAGCTTTGTAACGATAAATTATACTCACTAGAATGCACGATACAAATTTCATAAAGTTTCGTTATCGTATGAGCAAGTTGTGATCAAATTCGTTTACAAGGGTTAAAAGCGTTAACGTTGAAAGTTTGGACTTTTCGGGTGACAATGAAGTTAACCGGGGACTTAACGAAGTGGGTATATGTCTTGAAGCCCCTATATGTCAATTATAAGGGTTCATACAGCAATAAACGAGTGTCTTTACAAGATTTGAAGAGCCAAGGATCAAACAGCAATTAACAAGAAATGTTTTGGCTGAACTGGACATGCTCGCGTAGCGCGAGCATGATGCATGGAGGCGTCGCGCTACGCGACTGCTTGATCTGGACAGAAATTGATTTTGTTTGATTTCTTGTCTGGTGCAGCCCTTGTAACCTCATTTTCGACTTGCCTCCTCATACTTGACCCCTAAACAACCCCTAGAACAACTAGGACACTTGTTGATTAGTTGTGGTTGGATTGTAGACTTAGATGTCAAAGATTTGTGGTGTTTAAAACACTATAAAAGGGCCTTAGTAGCAACCATTGTTCCTCACACCATTTTCAAGCAATCTGATCATTTGAGGAGCTTTCAAGCAGATCAAGGGCCTTCCTAAGCAACCATTAATCACTTGGTAAGTTGCCTAACCTTTCTAAATTAATTATAGCTTAGTAATTAGCTTAAAAGTCAACATATCGTAATAAACGGTTGACTTCGTGATTAAGTAACGATAACCCAGTCGTATCACGAATTAAAAGTACCATTAGATAGGTAATTATATGGGTATTAAACCCTTATAAGGGCAAGTACCAATTCCAGACCTAACTAGGTCGTTTGTCGGGTCAAACGTTGACCGAAAAAGTCAACAGAAATACAAAATATGATTTAATGCACGATTAATGATCCGAGAGGAGTGTAACCTGTTTTAACCTTAATATAACATGGCAATAAGTATAAAAACTTGTCTACGCTTACCCGACTCGACAAATTTCTGTTTAAACCCGGTTCGGAACCGAAAGGCGTAAAACCTTGACTTTTGCTTTGACTTCGGTTCTGACCCGTTTTAGTTTGATTCGAAGATGCCTTAGTGCTTCATTAGAGTTGGGTTGCATGATAGTATAAGTCTCTGTACTTGTTTCGTTGATTATCCGATGCATGCACACGTTTCCGTTAATCGCTTAAATTGGACCATAATGCCCTTATGACCATACAACGAGAATTTTGAAAATGTGGAAGTAAAATAATCTTAATTACTGATTATTAAACATGTACGTAAATTTTCACGTCAATCGGAAGTCTAGATTAGGAGATATGCGCATTAGCGTAAATAATAAGCTTTTTATTAATTAAACGGCGCGATTAGCGCATAGCCTATCTAAACCCGATTTCCGGTACCAAAACTTTTACCCACTGATGTTAAATAATATTTTGGGAATTTTGAAGATTTTTAATTATTTTTAAACTGATCTTAAGCTAGGCTTATCGCATTGATTCGGTTAATACCGAATATGCCCTTTTAGGCCATAAAACGAGTTTTACGAATCCGTTTGATACCAATCCAATTGCCACTGATTTAAAATAATAAATGTAGTGTTTTGAGCCTGTTTTGCTGATCAGAAAACTCAGAAACATATTTTAACCCGTACGACGCTTAAAACGGCTTTATACGCGTATTAAACGCGTAGTTTGGTATTAAAACCATTTTACCACGTAAGACTTAATACCGATAGACATAACCTGTTAAATTAAGTTGTTTTCCTGACTTATTCCGACCCGAATCACGAAAACTTAATAAATCCCTTTTATAATTGTTAAAATGACCAAAATACCCCTACGGGGCATAATTAAGGATTTAACTCGTTTTGGGCATTATGGAAGGTATCATTATGATATCACAACATAATTTAAGCATATTAACTTAGGAAACCTGTTACCTTTCTAAATTAATTATAGCTTAGTAATTAGCTTAAAAGTCAACATATCGTAATAAACGGTTGACTTCGTGATTAAGTAACGATAACCCAGTCGTATCACGAATTAAAAGTACCATTAGATAGGTAATTATATGGGTATTAAACCCTTATAAGGGCAAGTACCAATTCCAGACCTAACTAGGTCGTTTGTCGGGTCAAACGTTGACCGAAAAAGTCAACAGAAATACAAAATATGATTTAATGCACGATTAATGATCCGAGAGGAGTGTAACCTGTTTTAACCTTAATATAACATGGCAATAAGTATAAAAACTTGTCTACGCTTACCCGACTCGACAAATTTCTGTTTAAACCCGGTTCGGAACCGAAAGGCGCAAAACCTTGACTTTTGCTTTGACTTCGGTTCTGACCCGTTTTAGTTTGATTCGAAGATGCCTTAGTGCTTCATTAGAGTTGGGTTGCATGATAGTATAAGTCTCTGTACTTGTTTCGTTGATTATCCGATGCATGCACACGTTTCCGTTAATCGCTTAAATTGGACCATAATGCCCTTATGACCATACAACGAGAATTTTGAAAATGTGGAAGTAAAATAATCTTAATTACTGATTATTAAACATGTACGTAAATTTTCACGTCAATCGGAAGTCTAGATTAGGAGATATGCGCATTAGCGTAAATAATAAGCTTTTTATTAATTAAACGGCGCGATTAGCGCATAGCCTATCTAAACCCGATTTCCGGTACCAAAACTTTTACCCACTGATGTTAAATAATATTTTGGGAATTTTGAAGATTTTTAATTATTTTTAAACTGATCTTAAGCTAGGCTTATCGCATTGATTCGGTTAATACCGAATATGCCCTTTTAGGCCATAAAACGAGTTTTACGAATCCGTTTGATACCAATCCAATTGCCACTGATTTAAAATAATAAATGTAGTGTTTTGAGCCTGTTTTGCTGATCAGAAAACTCAGAAACATATTTTAACCCGTACGACGCTTAAAACGGCTTTATACGCGTATTAAACGCGTAGTTTGGTATTAAAACCATTTTACCACGTAAGACTTAATACCGATAGACATAACCTGTTAAATTAAGTTGTTTTCCTGACTTATTCAGACCCGGATCACAGAAACTTAATAAATCCCTTTTATAATTGTTAAAATGACCAAAATACCCCTACGGGGCATAATTAAGGATTTAACTCGTTTTGGGCATTATGGAAGGTATCATTATGATATCACAACATAATTTAAGCATATTAACTTAGGAAACCTGTTCGCGACCTATTCGGTTACCCGTTACGCGTTATTCGCGTTCGGATCGGTTTATATAACTAGTTTATATAAGTTAGCCGAAACGGGTCAAACCTTATCGGTTTTATCTCAAAATCCAGAATGTGTATGAAATACCCATATAAGACAAGTCTCTGAACATGTCGGGTTTAAATCACATTCTATTCCGGTCTTCGCTTAATCGTGCGTACGAACCGTATCTTCCTGTAAGACTAACCGGTCTAAGCTTAGGCTTAATCAAAAACCCGTTAGCATACTAATTAATTATTTATACCATCATTCCAGACTAGAGCTTTCCGGTAAATTGTACCTACGCTTACTTAAGTGAATACGGCTGAGTTATAAATTTCTGCTATTTAAGACAGGAGCTAGCTCAGGTAAATACTCTTAACTTATTTTCCCTATACGGGCTTGGGATACGGTACTATAAAAGTACCGCTTGGTCGGGTGTATGTAGTCATTTAAATCGGATTGTGATTGATGTACTTACATAACCTGTTTAATATGTATTATTTTATTATTATTTGGTGTATGGCCTTGGGGGTTAATGACCATGTCCCGGATATCCTTGGCATCATTCGAAGTAATGGCCACGGCTTAAGCACGGGGTGTAGGCATACACCTGACAAATGCATTACGTAAAAACTGGTAATCCACTCCGAGGTATCATCCTTGTGGGCATTATACCGGAACTGGTAATCCACTTAGAGGATGATAGCCCGTGGGCATTATACCTGTGGCGTGTCAGATAATCTAGTCCGGCCCTACAAACCGGCCCTAACGGACGACAAATAAGTAAAACTGTATACAAGATTATATACAAATAATTTTCCCAAGTTATAAAAGATTAATTTTGCCTCTGTGCATTTTAATCAAAGTGTCAAAAGGTTTTGTGCCTGGTGCATCTAAATCAATTTTCTTAAACTCTTTTCAAATGAGTCGGTTGAGTGTATTTACCAGTGAAAACTGACGTATTTTCCAAAAAGGTTAAGTGAGAGGTACTGAACGTAATTGGCTGGAAGCTCAGGGCGCTAATAAGAAATCTTGCAAGTTCTAGGCGCCTAAAGTCTGTTGAACAAATGATATGTTTTAAGATCCGCCTGTGGATCCTTTACTTTCCGTTGTAATACTGGATATTACTTTATATTCGGATTATAATATAATTATCTTTTGCTTCCGCTGTGCATTTATATAATTGTGTTGTTTGACTATAATGTTGCCAACCACGTCACGACACTCCCCCACCGGGCCCACCGGTGACACGTGGAAAGTCGGGGTGTGACAGGTTGGTATCAGAGCCAACACTGAGTGAATTAAACACTAGTCTTTTGTGTTTAATCTCAGTTACACAATTGCACATTCTTGAGTCTAGACAAGAACATAGGAAAAATCCAAATTTGTTTCATTTTACCTTATTTGGTTCCTTTGTTATTTTTCTGATTAGCCCTTGCATGGGCAAGTCAATTGCTATAGAAGTCCCGTTTAGGGCAACCATATACTTATTAAATTTTTAAAGGAACGATTATGTTTAAATTATCATTCCTATATTATAAGATCTACCATTATAATAAAATGGCAAAAATTTAAAAAGGACAAAACCTAGCCATGTGTCACATTAAGACAGGGCCAAGATGGTAGTTCCATAATTAGATTAAGATCCTTGTTAACAGTTCAATCTAGGATTGCTCTGCGTTAATTATTAAAAGAATCTTAAAGGAAAAACCTAGCCTAAATGTCACGGCATACAAGGCCAAGATGGTAGAACCTATTCAAGAGATTCAAATCCTTATCAAACATATGAAAGCATATTAACATGCTCGACAAAATGTGATATGATAAAATCACATAAGTCATTTGGGATATACTAAATTTCCATATTTATATAATCATCCCTTATGGATGAAGTGCCCACGGGCTATAACTAACGTCCTCTGGGACTAAAGACAGAGGTAGCCTACAACTCCCTGTCAAGAAAAGGTAATGAACTTTGATTCAAACCTTGAAGCCTCGATGCTATAAAATCAAGGCCTACAAATTAAACTTGTCTAAGTGACTAGGCCTTTTGTGCTATTATTAACTTATAATTTAGGAGTATAATAAATATCCTGAATAATTATATATTTATCAAATTAACCAATATGTGTATTAAAAACATGGTTAATAAATCGTTCAAAAAGATAAAACTGTTTAAACTTCCATAAAAACCTTGTCCTTGTTTAATTTTTATGTAGCAATTAAAACTACATGGCTAGGTCGGAGGAAGGGAACAGTCATCCTTTGGATAACCGCGATGATGAAAGGATTAATATAACCAGGGGAGAGCTCCGTACATTGATTGATTCAACCGTATCTAAAGCTGTGAAGGAGCAATTCCAGGAGTATAGTGAGACAAATAGTAAAGCCTCATCTGTACCCCACCCTAAATCCATCCCTAAAACTCATTCAGAGCCTGATAACAAGCCGCCCTCAAAGAAGGATGAGTTAAAGAAAGATGACGATCGACATTCATCTAATGGACACAGTGCTCCCTCCAAGAGGATAGTGTTCGATAATGAACCACATACCAAATCCTGTAACTATAAGTACTTTGTTTCCTGCAAGCCCCGAGATTTTACTGGGGAAAAAGGGGCGGTTGATTGCATGTTATGGTTGGATGAAATGGACACAGTTGTCGATATCAGCGGTTGCGCTGAAAGGGATGTCGTGAAGTACGTATCCCAATCGTTCAAAGGAGAGGCACTGGCATGGTGGAAGTCTCTCATTCAAGCTGCTGGGAAGATTCCGCTCTACAGCATGTCATGGGAACAGTTTGTTATTCTCATTAAGGAAAATTACTGCCCTCAACACGAGGTTGAGGGGATTGAGTCAGATTTCTTATCTTTGGTAATGACAAACTTAGATTGTCAAGCTTACCTCACCAGTTTTAATACCCTGTCCAGACTGGTCCCTTACCTTGTAACACCAGAGCCCAAGCGAATTGCACGCTTCATTGGGGGTTTACCCCCAGAAATCAAAGCCAGTGTTAAGGCTTCAAGACCTACTACATTTAGGTCAGTAGCTGACCTCTCTCTGTCCCTTACTTTAGATGCGGTCAGGCTAAGGTCGCTAAAGAAATCTGAAGAAAGTAAGAAGAAGCGTGAGGGTGATAACTCACGAGGATCAGAGAAGAAACACAAGGGAAACACTGACTCTGAGAGGTCTGGGTCTGGAAAGAATGGTCAGCGGACAGAGGAAAAGCCAGGGTGCTCGACTTGCCAAAAACGCCACTTTGGAAAATGCAGAATGGAGTCCAATTCTAAATCAGGACCACCTGCATGTGGGATATGCAAGTCTAGGGAGCACAAGGCTGTTGATTGCGGGAAGATCAAAGATGCTACATGCTACAACTGCAACGAGAAAGGGCACATAAAGACCAACTGCCCTAAGTACGCGAGGAAGCCCGAGTAGGCCAGGAGAACAAACGCACGAGTTATCAGGAGGAACGCCCAGGAGATGATGCAGAATAATAATAGTATAATATGTACCTTTCCTTATCAAACAGTTATGCAGAAACTTATTTGATATTGGCACATATAAATATATTATGAACGATAAAGGTTGAGAACTGTTGTCTCCACCTGATTAAGACTCCGGTCATTTAATGCCCGGTAGAAAGTGACCGATGTTACGTTGAAAATGCTCCAACAAATCCTATATTGATTCTAATATCTATTGGAAATCACTCTTTCTCATACCTTATAGCAAACTTTTGGTTGCATACATAAGGACTCAATATAGTGATAAAAATCGATTGGTTGCCTTAAAAATTAAGCCCATATTGTGAGTGATAAGAAGCAATTAATTATCAAGACTCCTTATGAGACAACCCTCGTAATTACACGTATCCGTACGATTAACTAATATTAAACATAAAAAAAATGGTGGAACTGGCCGTCCCCGGAATCGAACCTGGGTCTAGGCCGGCCGCACCCTTTCGCGCGCCTAGCCAACTGAGCTAGGTGCCTAGTTTGTAAAACTTCCAATATTGAATAAATATAAGCACTTGTGCAATAAACTTCCTTATCATTTATCAATGATAATTTCTGCTAAGTGTCCTGTTTTTAATACAGGCAATAATAAATCTTCGTGAACAATAAACTTAGCAAAGTTTTTTTTTTATTATCATTCACAAGGTATAACTACCAAGGAAACCATAGTAACCGATTCTAATAAATCGGCAAGGAATCCTTCCGAAAATCTAAGAGCACTCTTTCTTTGCATAGAGTACGACAACATATGTTATTTTAATTATTTTCTCATTGTTTTCTATCGCCTGCGAATGCCAAACTATGTTTGATTAAAGTGTCATATGAGGATTGACGTATCCTAGTGTGTCCCATAGATTATTTCCATGTCTGATCAGCATGGAGGTTTAATACATGGAACCCCTAAGATATCCCAACGATCATATTGTACTAAAGTCGACTAGTAGTATTCAAGGAAGATATCCAAAAATGGAAATTTTTTTTTCCCAAGTAAATGTTCCCGAGTAAGGAATTCGAGGACTTATAACATAAAGGTGTCACTCATTTGACACGGACAATGATGGATGAACTGGAGCCTGAGATATGGAAAATCTCTGTAGCCTCCTTGTATCTTAATTATCTTCTCAAAGGTTGTCCCTGCTTACCTCCTGGACGGCAGGTAGAATTAAGAATTGTAGCCGCCGTGGGCTGGAGTATTGTGAAAACTCCATATTGTTTATGGAATAAACGAAACCTTGAGTAAGTAGGTGTTAAGACATGGGTTCATATAGCCTAACTCGATACTCTGAGAGTTTTATATTGTTAGATAAGAAAGACGGTTCATTTTGCTTATGCATAACATTACCGCAATCCTAATTAGGCAACGATTAAGAATTTGCCATCAGCTAACCAGGATAGTCGAATTGTTCGACTAACGACAAGGATTAGCTATTCCTTAATATTAGTTAAGTGATGGTTGGAATAACCATCTCACCATAAGATAAGCTTCTCTATAATATTTGATATATAAGTATCAAGGCTACTCCCTTGAAGACCTTGTATAGATGGAATATTAAACGCCCATTGATAGGACAATAGTTTGGTAAGTCCAAACATTAAGATCTGAAAGTTACATTATAGACAATCAATAAGATCACGCAAATTCATAATCATCAAGGAGATGCCAGTATTCGGCAGAAAATTAAGGATTATGAAAATAGCAAACCTCCTAAATTCTTGTTAAGAAATAAGGTTCAACAATAGATATCACCCTGGAAGGGTGTGCTAAATTGTTAAATTATCAGGCTAGTTAAGCTCTAAATATATAGAATCATTCGAAGGAAATCGAATGTATCAAGATCAAGCAGCTCATAAGCTAAAACCTATTTAAGGAGCTTAGCGGAGCTCGCAATACATTATACACAAGTGACTGAGGGGTGTATCGCCAATGAGTCAAGAAGCATTATCACATAATGATATGCAGAATTATAAAATGATGAGCAACCTGTGTCGATTGAGGATCGACAGGATTAGAAGCTCCAAAAAGATACATATGTCTATTGTAAAGGTCAAATGGGATGCCCGTAGAGGTCCCGATTTCACGTGGGAAGTTAAATCCACGATGAAAGAAAAGTACCCTTACTTAATTCAGTAAATCTCGGGTCGAGATTTATTTTAAGGGGGTGAGGATGTAACACCTCGAAAATTCACGTCCTATAAAGTGTTGACACGTGTCATAATGTTTGAACATGTGAAAGAAAATTTTGAAAGGACTAAAAGTTGACAAACATGGAAGGTATGTGCGTATACGTATTCTAAATGTCAACAGTGAATAAATATACTTCATAATGACCCTACATGATGTTTATAACATCAAACGAATAAATCACGGATCATACGAAGCTAAAAGTGAGAGATTACCAACTACAGGGGTTAAATGTGTCAACATGTTTAAAATATACCTCTGAGTGACCTTTTGACAAGCCCGAAGCTTTGTAACGATAAATTATACTCACTAGAATGCACGATATAAATTTCATAAAGTTTCGTTATCGTATGAGCAAGTTGTGATCAAATTCGTTTACAAGGGTTAAAAGCGTTAACGTTGGAAGTTTGGACTTTTCGGGTGACAATGAAGTTAACCGGGGACTTAACGAAGTGGGTATATGTCTTGAAGCCCCTATATGTCAATTATAAGGGTTCATACAGCAATAAACGAGTGTCTTTACAAGATTTGAAGAGCCAAGGATCAAACAGCAATTAACAAGAAATGTTTTGGCTGAACTGGACATGCTCGCGTAGCGCGAGCATGATGCATGGAGGCGTCGCGCTACGCGACTGCTTGATCTGGACAGAAATTGATTTTGTTTGATTTCTTGTCTGGTGCAGCCCTTGTAACCTCATTTTCGACTTGCCTCCTCATACTTGACCCCTAAACAACCCCTAGAACAACTAGGACACTTGTTGATTAGTTGTGGTTGGATTGTAGACTTAGATGTCAAAGATTTGTGGTGTTTAAAACACTATAAAAGGGCCTTAGTAGCAACCATTGTTCCTCACACCATTTTCAAGCAATCTGATCATTTGAGGAGCTTTCAAGCAGATCAAGGGCCTTCCTAAGCAACCATTAATCACTTGGTAAGTTGCCTAACCTTTCTAAATTAATTATAGCTTAGTAATTAGCTTAAAAGTCAACATATCGTAATAAACGGTTGACTTCGTGATTAAGTAACGATAACCCAGTCGTATCACGAATTAAAAGTACCATTAGATAGGTAATTATATGGGTATTAAACCCTTATAAGGGCAAGTACCAATTCCAGACCTAACTAGGTCGTTTGTCGGGTCAAACGTTGACCGAAAAAGTCAACAGAAATACAAAATATGATTTAATGCACGATTAATGATCCGAGAGGAGTGTAACCTGTTTTAACCTTAATATAACATGGCAATAAGTATAAAAACTTGTCTACGCTTACCCGACTCGACAAATTTCTGTTTAAACCCGGTTCGGAACCGAAAGGCGCAAAACCTTGACTTTTGCTTTGACTTCGGTTCTGACCCGTTTTAGTTTGATTCGAAGATGCCTTAGTGCTTCATTAGAGTTGGGTTGCATGATAGTATAAGTCTCTGTACTTGTTTCGTTGATTATCCGATGCATGCACACGTTTCCGTTAATCGCTTAAATTGGACCATAATGCCCTTATGACCATACAACGAGAATTTTGAAAATGTGGAAGTAAAATAATCTTAATTACTGATTATTAAACATGTACGTAAATTTTCACGTCAATCGGAAGTCTAGATTAGGAGATATGCGCATTAGCGTAAATAATAAGCTTTTTATTAATTAAACGGCGCGATTAGCGCATAGCCTATCTAAACCCGATTTCCGGTACCAAAACTTTTACCCACTGATGTTAAATAATATTTTGGGAATTTTGAAGATTTTTAATTATTTTTAAACTGATCTTAAGCTAGGCTTATCGCATTGATTCGGTTAATACCGAATATGCCCTTTTAGGCCATAAAACGAGTTTTACGAATCCGTTTGATACCAATCCAATTGCCACTGATTTAAAATAATAAATGTAGTGTTTTGAGCCTGTTTTGCTGATCAGAAAACTCAGAAACATATTTTAACCCGTACGACGCTTAAAACGGCTTTATACGCGTATTAAACGCGTAGTTTGGTATTAAAACCATTTTACCACGTAAGACTTAATACCGATAGACATAACCTGTTAAATTAAGTTGTTTTCCTGACTTATTCAGACCCGGATCACAGAAACTTAATAAATCCCTTTTATAATTGTTAAAATGACCAAAATACCCCTACGGGGCATAATTAAGGATTTAACTCGTTTTGGGCATTATGGAAGGTATCATTATGATATCACAACATAATTTAAGCATATTAACTTAGGAAACCTGTTCGCGACCTATTCGGTTACCCGTTACGCGTTATTCGCGTTCGGATCGGTTTATATAACTAGTTTATATAAGTTAGCCGAAACGGGTCAAACCTTATCGGTTTTATCTCAAAATCCAGAATGTGTATGAAATACCCATATAAGACAAGTATCTGAACATGTCGGGTTTAAATCACATTCTATTCCGGTCTTCGCTTAATCGTGCGTACGAACCGTATCTTCCTGTAAGACTAACCGGTCTAAGCTTAGGCTTAATCAAAAACCCGTTAGCATTCTAATTAATTATTTATACCATCATTCCAGACTAGAGCTTTCCGGTAAATTGTACCTACGCTTACTTAAGTGAATACGGCTGAGTTATAAATTTCTGCTATTTAAGACAGGAGCTAGCTCAGGTAAATACTCTTAACTTATTTTCCCTATACGGGCTTGGGATACGGTACTATAAAAGTACCGCTTGGTCGGGTGTATGTAGTCATTTAAATCGGATTGTGATTGATGTACTTACATAACCTGTTTAATATGTATTATTTTATTATTATTTGGTGTATGGCCTTGGGGGTTAATGACCATGTCCCGGATATCCTTGGCATCATTCGAAGTAATGGCCACGACTTAAGCACGGGGTGTAGGCATACACCTGACAGATGCATTACGTAAAAACTGGTAATCCACTCCGAGGTATCATCCTTGTGGGCATTATACCGGAACTGGTAATCCACTTAGAGGATGATAGCCCGTGGGCATTATACCTGTGGCGTGTCAGATAATCTAGTCCGGCCCTACAAACCGGCCCTAACGGACGACAAATAAGTAAAACTGTATACAAGATTATATACAAATAATTTTCCCAAGTTATAAAAGATTAATTTTGCCTCTGTGCATTTTAATCAAAGTGTCAAAAGGTTTTGTGCCTGGTGCATCTAAATCAATTTTCTTAAACTCTTTTCAAATGAGTCGGTTGAGTGTATTTACCAGTGAAAACTGACGTATTTTCCAAAAAGGTTAAGTGACAGGTACTGGGTGTGACACGTGTTATATGTATACGCGTGTGGAAATATCATTAGTTGCGTATTTTGACGTATTTTTGCATATTTTGACTTATTTTAACATACTGTTGTGTATTTTATAGTATTTTGACGTATTTGAGCGTATACTAACGTATTTTAGCTTATTTTAACCTATTTTTAGGTTATTTTTTACGTATTTCAGCGTATTTTACCGTATTTCAACGTAATTTAGCGTATTTTATCGTAATATGATGTATTTTAACATATTGCAGTGTATTTTAGCATATTTTCATGTATTTTAGCATATTTTGGCGTTTGTTTAGCGTATTTTTGCGTATTTTAGAGTATTTTTGCTTATTTTAGAGTATTTTAGCGTATGTTGACATATTTTAGCGCACTTTAGAATAGTTTAGCGTATTTTGACATATTTTAGCGTATGTTGACATATTTTAGCGCACTTTAGAGTAGTTTAGTGTATTTTGACATATTTTAGCGTATTTTCCCATATTTTAGCGTATTCTAAAAATCACTCTAAACCTCTCTCTCTTGAAGATCATCGGATCTGCATCAAGAAGGATAACGCAAACAAGTTCTCCATAGTTTGTTATTCAGATCTCTATTCAGTCATCTTTCCAAACTACAACACATGAATGTGTGGTTTCAACGAATTGGTGTGACTTAGTAGTTAGATAACGATAAGTTTAAACTTTATAGTGTGTGATTTGACTAGGAAAGGATTGGAGGTGATTTCTACTTTCTGAACAGCCACATCCCAGCAATTAACATCCACTAACCGTACTATTATTACATCCGAGACAGTTCAAGTGAGTCCTATGAAGCAAGTGTCTGTCTATTCAATTGAGAGGAATCATTGCATTACATCCCCGTTGAAAAACAGAATCACAGTCCTTTTCCTTCAATTTCCAGAACAGCCACCAACAATACCAGTTTGTTACCAGTGTGGTTGCCGTGAGTCTGAGGAACTTTTAACAAGCTGTCACAATTGTCAAATTCGTTGCGTGCATTCATATTGTTGAGACAACAATAGATAATGAACGAATTGTTGGACTTCTTGTTCCAAATGCAGCTGTAGGATCCGTACTTAAAGGCCTCTCTCTAAAAGATACAACTTTACGACACGCTTACCTTAATCACATCTTCCATGGAGTCACAGATCCGACAATAGGGCCCACAGATCTTATGCCCACTCGCGGTACAACCGGGAATTAAAAACCGCAACCGTTTTTTAATATGGGAACGATGGCTATGGGAAATACAAACCGCAATCGTTTGTGACTATGGGAATGGTGGCTATAGGAAACACAAGTTTTCTTTTTGAGCTTGATGGATGTCCGTTATCTCAACACTTCTCCTTACATTACTGATCTAGAATTGGAGAACCGTTGTGTATTTTCTTACTGATTATTGAAAAGACTGTTGAAATCGTACTGTTACACCCCAGCAATTTACATCCACGAACCATACTGTTATTACATCCGAGAGGATTCAAGTGAGTCCTATGGAGTCACAGATCTGTGGGCCCTTTTGTCGGATCTGTGACTCAAGGGGATAATGGATATGGTAACAACTACCAAGGCGGTATATGAATGCTTTTCCTTCAATTTCTAGAACAACCACCAGCAATACCACTTTGTTACCAGGGCGGTTGCCATGAGCCTAGTGAACTTTTAATAAGCTGTCACAGTTGTCAAATTCGTTGCGTGCATTCATATTGTTGAGACAACCACAGACAATGAACAAATTGTTGAGCTTCTTGTTCTAAATGCGGCTGATGAAACCGGAGTTGTTATCTCGGTTCACTACTAGAAAACATGGTTTTTGTCATGTAATTTTTTGTTACAAAATGGTAGCAATTTCCTTGTTGTCACCAGTTTGCCACCGAAAATACGGTGACAAAAACACCCGTGTCAATTGCCCTAATGTCACCAAATAGCCACCATTTTTATATTTTGCTACCTTATTTTTACCACCACAAAATTGGTCAAAATTATTTGCCACCGCTTCATGTTTGCTACGCTCCGCCTTGTTTGCCACCAAGTTTGCCACCGAATTATGACGTGTTTTCATACCATTTAGCCACTGATATAGCCACAATTTAGCCATCAGTTTTTGCACGTTTTGATACCATTTAGCCACCGATATTGCCACCATTTAGCCACCATTTTTTACACAATTTGCGAGTTTTGATACCATTTAGCTACCGATATTGTCACCATTTAGCCACCATTTTTTACACAATTTGCAACTATTTGCTACCATTTATTGATTACTGTAATATTGGTTTGGTTTGGTTTGGAATATTGGTTTTTAATTCAGTTTTTTTTCTCCCTGCTAATTTCATCAAAATTACATATCAATAAAACTACAAAATAATATAAAAAAGTCTAATAAAATCCAAAAATTATATAAAAAATATCATTTTCAAAAGCATATAATAAATACCAACTAAAACATAAAATAACTAAAATTATCATAATAAGATAAACATCTAAACATTCAAAACCAAGTGTTCATAGCATATCTTCGAACTGCAACTGTTAACATAGCTTCAATTTGTGACATCCTATCAAGCATAACATCTTTATCCACCTTATCTTTTGTCTTTTTCAGCCAACAACCCCGCAATAATTCTATTGAACCTTTCTTTTTCTTCATCTTTTTCCTTAGCGAGCTCCTTAATAACTAAGTTCAACTTTTCAATCTACAAAACAACCAATGAATAAAATCAAGAAATCAGAATTAACGAAAAGTAATAATGCGTCAAGTTGGTTGCAAAGAAAACAAAATACAATTGTGAGATACAATTCAAGTGCTAGAAGCTAAATAGCATGTTCCAGTTTGTTTACATATTAAGAAGGAAATTACACCTAATTTTAAAAACATATTTTTGTATGAAACAGCCCGTAAAGAAGGTGTAATCAAATCAATATGAAATTCCTTAACATTCTCACTAATTTAAGAGCATCAAACCTAACAATAAAAAACAAGCATCGCAAACCAAACAAACATAATAACACTAGGAAACGATACAAATGCACAAAAGTTATTAGTCTAAAAGGATTAAAAATACCTTAGGGTCTTCTCTGCTATGTACACACGAGTCACTAACATTGCCTAACCCGTACACTTTTCCTTTATTCTTGCCCTTAGCTCCTGACCACAAGTCTTTGTCAAATTTTGGATATTTATTACGTTCTTTCCCATACTTCTCCACAAGAAAACCTTCATTTGCAACTGTAAACGACACCCAGATGATAAAAAAGTAAAACCACAATTTCCACAAAATACAAGATTAACCAACACAATTAAGCACTCATGATTATCAAGCAAACCTGTGTATGATCAGATGTGTGTGAGCCGACCTAACATAAACTTTGGTGATCATACTTGACACGTTAACTATTATTAAAAAAAACTAAAACTTTTGAACAAAAAGTGAGTCGAGCCGACCCCATCTGTTGTAACTTGTACCAAAAAATTACTCCTTTTGACCCGTTACCCAATCCACTTAACCAACCCATTTTCCACCACTAGAAGTGACGATTAGATTACCGGAAACGAGGCTTGTTAATGACAATGCTCTAAGCTCCAAAAAGATCCCTTCTTTATATGTATAATAATAATAATTATAATTAATATAAATTAATTAATAAATACTAAATTAGTCGAGCCCGATCCGAGCTCGAGCTTCAAAAATTACCTTCGAGCCGAGCTCGAACTTTAGAAATAAAGCTCGAATCGAGTCGAGCTCGAGCTTTCATATGTTAAACGAGCTCGAGCTCGAGCCTGGTCGAGCTTGGGCTCGGCTCGGCTCGTTTGCACCCCGACTTGCAGCCTCCTTAGCAGCAGCTTCCTTAGCAGCTCGTTCCTGGAAGAAAAAAGGGTAGGTTGACACAAAACGTTAGTTTGCCCAAAATTCATTTTTTTCATAACAACTAGTGTCTCAAAAGTTATGAGTAAAATGGACTGCAAAATACACTTCTCGTTTCCTATTAAGCTAAATGTTTTAATGTTAGCCATTAAAGATAATCGAGCCCTTCATACATAACTAATGAAGAAGTTAGTTAATCACCTTCAAACTTAATGTTTGCCTCACGCTTTTTTAAACCAAGTATAATATTGCAACCATAGATAATATATAGTTGTATCATACTCAAAAAAGGGACTGCTACTATCTTCAAAAAATGTAATACAAATTCACAGAAAATTTGTAATAGTCAAAGTACATCTGAAAGCAGGATATACAACAGTACATAAAATATTATCATTCCAATAATTGATATAGCATTTAAATATATAACCTGGAATTTTGCAAGCCAAAAACAACGCTAAGCTTCCACCACCATGACCAATGCATAAAACTTTCATACTAGTCTTCCAATATACAGAACCTAACATATCACAATTACATGAGAGGGAAGTCAGCCCAGCAGATATCATACTTTTAAGATCTGCAGTAGTTGCATAACATTAAACGCAAACTTAAAATAATGTAAGTAAAAAAGGCGTGATGCGCTCCGATGCATTTTGATCACAAAAGCCAATGCGCCAGGGGCCCACATCACATATGTGAGTAGTTCGTTATAAAAAAAATTAATTATACATGACAATGTTTAAGGAAATTACATGGAACAGCCAAACAATATGCCTGCTGCATTAGAAATATAGATCCAGGATCTGATTCATTATAAGCGGTCATGACTTTAGCTGTGCTTTGGTGCGTATCATCATTAAATCGAAGTGTACGCCACTGATACCCGAGAATTCTGAAAGACACGTTCTGTCCACTCCTTGGATATAACTCTGCATACCATAGCTGAAGCCAATTCTCAGTTTTGACTCAAAGGCATCACTTTCATCAGTCTCATTATCATTCGTATCATTTTCATCAGCAGGGGCCTCCTTTGAGCTTTCAACAGCATCAACACTATTGTCAAGTTTTCCAGAGTTGAGAACTGATAAAATTGTCACAGAAGCACAACAACAAACAGTAACATCAGGAAATCCTCTCAACTGAAGAAAAAAAAATGAAAAAAGTCAACTTACCAACGCGTTCGACTTCTGTTGAAGTGACTGTATTTTCAGTTTCTTTCATGTTACCCTGTGTTCCCTACAATTATGAACAAGTCAAAATCTTAATTTCACACTAAGCATAGTAAACACAATCATGACTTCTACATGTACAAAGTACACGTATTAGTGTTGGAAAACTGGATCGAACAATCACATAACACGATATTGGTGACAAATCACAAGTCACGTTTTAAACTTTGATAAAAGCAAAAGATCATCCGTGACCCATAAACCCTATATTTATACTCGATACAACCCTTGCTAATCATTAATCAAGTCAACATGACCTACAAGAATTCTAATCTAATAAAAAACTACTCTCCTAATCTAATCCTTACGAAACAAAATCAAACAGATCTTCCAGCGGCAACCGATACTTTTCTAATTTATCTACCCATTAATTTCAACTTTAAACGCTTTATCTACCCATTAATTTCAGCCGATACTCTCCTAGAGACCTGTAATTTATATTATGAACAACATACAAGCAACTTGCAATTTCAATATTTTGAATAAATACCTGGAACATGTGATTTCTTAACAGTTTGGGGTTTGGTTTCATGACCCGGGACTAGCGATTTTGGGCGAAGGTCAATTACGATTCCGTTTCAAGACCTGGAGCAACGATTGAAATGAAACCAACTACTTTCCACCTTTAATTTGGATTCGGTTTGGTAAGGGGGCTGTTGCTAAAGATTGAATGAGCCAAACAGCTATCCGCCCGTCTTCGCTGACAAACCGTGTATTCAAATTCGGACAATGAAGTTGAGTTCTTCGTCTTGGTAGAAAATCTCAAGGATGTTGGGGTTGAGCGGAGGAGGCTATTAACTTTGGGGGGGGGGGGGGGGGGGGGGGGGGTACCCTCCTCGTTAGATCAAAACCCTAACTATATTGTAGCGATGTGAAGAGCGGGCCTCTAAAAATTAACCCGCTTAATTTAAGTTTTCATCTTGCGACCATTAACACGGTGGCAATTAAAAAAGACCCTTTTATTTCTAATGTATTTTCGATGTTTTTAATTTTGTTTAGTATTTTTTCTACGGATTTATCACCAAAGTTAAACGGTGGTAAAATTTCCAACCATTTAGCCACCATATCATAACAAGTACGCTTAATTTCAATTTTGGGGGAAGCGACTTGCTAAATTTGCTACCATTTTTTTTCGGTAGCAAATTTTAGTGACAATTGCCCAACTTTCTAGTAGTGGTTGTTCAGTACTTTCGTGATAAATACAATGTTCATCTTCATTATACTTTGCTTACTGCAATTCAAGCAGGCACGGATGCTAAACGTACTGTTATTACATCCGAGACGATTCAAGTGAGTCCTATGAAGCAAGTGTCTGTCTATTCAATTGAGAGGAATCATTGCATTACATCTCGTTGAAAAACAGAATCGATAAATTTCGGAAAAATGGGGTTGAAAGATGATAACCTAACAGTGGATGATCTTATTCTACAGCTTTAATAAATTCAGAGGTATTCTCAAATAATGTTTCCTAGATGTTTGAAGACCAACAAATGTCCAAAGTGCTGCTTCTTCGCTCGCGTGACAGAAAGCTACCTTAAAAAATTAAAAAATTAAATCGACACCTTCAATACGAGTCGTATAGGCCTATACGATGCGTATTACTTTTTTATAAAGGGAGATTGTCAGCCTTTGACTGATCTAGAAGTTTGAACCATCGTATAAGTCTATACGATGCGTATTGAAAGTGTCAATTGAATTTACAAAGGTGTGCCAATAATACGAACCTTTATATAAAAGTACTGAATTTATTTACTTTAAAAACAACAGACAAAAAAAATAGTCAAACATTTGACTTGAATAGAGATGGTATACGGTACTTAACATTTAAGTCCAAATTTAAAAACAACAAGACAACAAAAATAGTCAAACATTTGATTTGAATAGAGATGGTATACGGTACTTCACATTTAAGTCCAAATAAATAAACCTAAGAAGACACCTACAAAAGAAACATCAATAGGTACGACATACAATAAAGTGAAAATGCTAAAGGAGATCAAATATTAAATTTTACTTATTACTTAAGGAATACACACTACTTTTTTATTAATTAAAAGGTCAAAAACATACAATACTTTTGGAATCACCTATCGACATTCATCAATCATCCCTTGGATCTTCATTCTGATACAAATCTTCAAGTCAAAAAGGTCCAAAGTTATGCCCTTTAACCCCTTTTAATGCCATTAGTTGCTTTTTGGGCTTTTGTGTTGTATAATTCATCATTGAAAAGATGTCGATGGTATCTTTTCAAGTATTTGCAATGCCTCTTTCATGGAAGGTCTCTTTTGTGGGCTCAATGATGCACAACTAAACCCGAGCTTAAAACATGCAAGTGTCGCATCACGTCTTCCATTAGCGTCTGCCCTGATAGACATGTCGGCTAGTCTCAAAATCGACTTCTCATCTTCAATAGTTGACGAGTCAGCATACCACTGTCCTAACTCCCTTTCCGAGAAAACCTTCCCTGATATGAGTTCGAGTAACACAATCCCAAATGAGTAAACGTCCCATTTTGGGTTGGGCTTGAGGCTTTTCATCGATTCTGGGGCATGGTATGGAGACGTGCACCCAAGTAGCCCTGAAGCTGGAGCCATATAAGGGCTACTATTAGCCGAGTGATGATAATCGTGATGAATCATCATCTCTTCACGCGATGATATTGATCGTTTGCTACCAAAGTGTCGGTTTGATCCCTTTGCTTTGTAGTTGTGTTTACCTGATATTAGCCATTCTACCCCGAAATCACTAATTATTGGATCCATTTCCGAAGTCAAGAGGATGTTGCTTGGTTTTATGTTACCATGTACATGTTTCTTCTCATGAATATATGCTAATCCCATAGCAACCCCTTTTGCTATCTTGAGCCGAACCTCAAATGGTATGTTGTATGGAGATGAACCAACTTTTTCTGAAAGTATACAAGAAATAAATCCTTAGAAAACAATAAAACATGCTAATGGCTTAACTCTTGCTTTGTCGTGGTGCTTGTGGAATTTTGTAATCATGAGTGTTGAAAATTGAAGTGAGCAAATTCAAGAAAGTTACTTATAAAAAAGTTACCCATGTGCAACATTTTTGGACGTTGCCTAGCTATTGTATATGGACTTGGTACTTAGTTCAAAAAATGCTTATTTGTTGTGTAAGAATAATATAATCTAATTTGAAATACTAGTCAAAGCTAATCACAAAGTATTAATCCTATGGAATCATACAAAAATAACAATTATTCTGTTTTATGCTCAATAAAATATACTATATGACATGAATGTCTATGAACACAAATGCTTTTTTAATCATCTTAAAGTCATATTTTTTTCTAACTTCCAAGAAAATGTCTGAAAGTAAATAAAATACTATATATTAAAAAGACAGAAATTAAATCTGAAAGTAAATAAAATACTATATATTAAAAATGATAGCTAATAAAAGAAAAAAAAAATGAAAACTGGTATTTGTGTTTTTAAATTATTTGTTTCAATATATATTTAAAACGACAGAAATTAAATCTGAAAGTAAATAAAATACTATATATTAAACAGTGAGAGCTATATAATAAAAAAAAATGAAAACTGGTATTTGTGTAAAAATATAATTATTTTCTACAAGTGGACGATTAGGACTGAACTTTTTTAAAACTGATTGTTAAATACAAATAAATATTTTAAAAATGCTAAAGATTTATTTATTTAGGTTGTTTCAGTTAATTTTTTAGTTTTATTTCATTTTATAAAATCTAATTCTATAAATTACGTCTCAAGTTGAAATGTTAAAAATTTTCCAAGATCAAAATATACAATATATATATGCTAAAATGCGCATGAAAAGAAGCATGAAGGGGTGCTTACTGTAACCAACTCCGGCCAAGCTTCCATTGGAGATATAATCGTAGATAACAAGCTTTTCATCTTCACCCCAATAAAACCCTCGAACTCTTAGCAAATTTGGGTGACGCACCTTACTTATGATCCTTACTGTGTTTTCAAACTCCCTCATCCTCTCTATTCCACTCTCTCCGATCCTCCGAACCGCAAACGCCATGCCTCCAACGCCGCCGTTGCCACCCAACACCGCCTTGTACACTATACTCGACCCGCTTGAACCCAACACGTACGCCGAAGCCTTCAACAACGTCTCGATTTCCAGCTCGGTCTCCCCGTCCACCATCACCAAATACTTTTGTTTCGGTTCATCCTGTCAAATAAAATATATTAGTTAGCGTTTATTGTTATATCATTACCATCTAAGTAATTTGACAATTAATACATAATAATGGTTAATAACTAGCATCTTGCTACTTTTTGCTAGTTTTGTAATCTTGTAGCATCTAGCTACTTTTTTTCGGTTTGCGATATAATAGAGGTTATAATATAATAGAGGTTCCTGTTGCCATTCACAAAAAAAAACTTGCTAGGGTTTTCATTAATATAGTTAATTAGTTATCAATAATACACAATACCTTCGTTTCGACCGTCAGATTGTCGCTCTCGTGATCACTATCGGAGCCCGTAGCCGCGTCTGATGATTCGTCTCCGTTAACACCATTCAAACATGAGCAGGCTGTGGACTGGGCTTTGGTTGTAGCAACATCTTTCGAAATCGTGGTTTCTTGGATCTTGGTTTCGGGTTTAGCCGTCGGGTTTCCATTTTGGTTCATTTTTTTCTTTCGTATATTGTACGCGTAGAGGAAAAGAATGGCGAGAAGACCGATACCAGCCAAATCTCCGGCGACAATGGCTGCTATTTTTGCTGGCTTGACTTTACTTCCACCGTGGGCATCCGCCACGGACGGTGGTCCAGATGTTGCCGATGACGATGACGACGAAGACGGGTCTATGTTTTTCGGAATGGCTGCAATTGCAGCAGTCGCGGAGCCATTCGAAGTGACATTTGGTGGGGTTGACAATGATGAAGGGATGGTGCACATTTTGCCGAGTGGTTTCCCACACAAATCAACGTTCCCGGCGAAAAACTCAGTTTTCTGTCGAGCCAACGACGATAACTGAGGGATTTCGCCGGTGAGAACGTTGAACGAGAGATCAACACTGGCGTTTGCTGGTATTTTTCCAGCAAACGCCAGTGGCACCGTCCCAGAAAACTTATTATTCGAAAGATTCAAGAACCTCAACCTCTCTCCACCGAAATCATCAGGAAGAGTCTCATTTAACAAATTAAAAGACAGATCCAAATACTCGACATAATCGAACCCGCCTGGAAGCCTCCCAGAGAAATAGTTATTCTTCAACGAAACCGACGTTAAGTTCTTCAATGTTGCCAGACTCTCGGGTAACTTCCCAGCGAACGCATTATCCGAAAGATTAAGCAACTTTAAACCCGTCAACCCACTTATCATATCTGGAAGCTCACCAGAGATGACATTAGAGGACAAAGAAAGCGATTCGAGTTCAGAACAATTGAAAATCGAAGCGGGTAAGCTCCCATTCAACGAATTATTAGACAGATCAAGCGAACGAAGATGCGGGATCATTCCTAACTCCTGAGGAACCGAGCCAAGAAGATGTGAATCTGCAAGCATCAAGCTAGTAACGGTAAAACCCGACCCGGATACATCTTCACAAGTGACACCCTTCCATGAGCATGGAGTCGGGTCGTCGTAGTTCCAGTTGTCGAGAACTGAAAGCGGGTCGGATAGAATCGAGTATTTGAAGGCTAGAAGAAGGATTCCATCAGAGTTGAGAGCTGAGGCTGAGGAAAGGAAGAGAACAAGTAATGTGAAGAAGTGGGAGATCATGATTGATGAATGGAGGATTGAGATGTGTTGAGTGGGGTGGGGGTATTTAGGTGGTGTTGAAAGGGAAAGAAAGAGGGAGAGGGTAAGCAACTGTCACCATTGTTGTTCCGGTGAACAAAAAGGTCAGGGGGGTTAGGGGGACAGACAAAGTGGTTTCAGTGTTGCAGAGATATAGAATTTGAGAATAAATATAGTTGTTTTCAACTTCAGAATCCATCTATTTGTATTTTATGTTTTCTATGATCACTTTTTATGGATTAGGATCAATACAAAAGATACTAATTGTAAGAAGTGTAAGAAGGATTTAAAGAGTGACAAGTGTCCAATAACCTAAAAAAACCTACTACACAAAAAAACCCACTACAAAAAAAACCTTAAACATCCACCACCTCCAAACCCCCCCCCCCCCCCCCCCCAACATCACCCACCCAAAAAAAAAAAAAAAAAAATTTTTTTTTTTTGCCAAGGAGGTGGGGTTTAGGTTTTTGGGTGGTGGTGGGGGTGGGTGTTTAGTTTTTTATATTTTTTTTTTGAAGGGGGATTAGGTTTTTGGGGGTTGGGGGGGGTTAGGTTTTTTTGGGTTTTTTTGGTGAGGTATAGTTTTTTTTTTTTTTTTTTTTTTTTTGCGGGGGGGGGGGGGGGGGGGGGGGGGGTTAGGATTTTGGGTGGTGGTGGGGTGGGGTGTTTAGGTTTTTTGGTGGTGATGTAGTGGGTTTAGTTTTAGGTTATTGAACACTTGTCACTCTATAAATCCTTCTTACACTTCTTACAATTAGAAGCCTTTGTAGAATAACTTGACCCCACTTTTTATATTTGTAATCTTATTAATGTTTTGTTTTTCTTACTAAAAAGTGTCGTAGTTTAGAGGTTAAATTTGTATTAATAATATTAGGCATGTAAATGTAAACACAAATGAACTGGACGTTTAGTGAATAGTTTGTGAATTGTTCGATAAGAAGTTTGTTTATTTAAAAAACGAACGTTTATGAACAACACTTTTGATCACTTATTTAAATCAACGAATATGAACACATGTTTTGTTTTTGAACGTCCGTTTATGTTCGTTTATTTATATTTTTTGAACGTCCGTTTATGTTCGTTCTTTTATATTTGTTTATTACGTTCATTAATGTTCTTCCAATTATATTTGTTCATTTATTTGATTTCCTTTATGCTCATTTAAGTATCAAAATAAATTTTCAATACATGTAATCTGATATCGACTTCTTCGTTTGGATGAATCATGTACATTTAAGCCTCTAATTTAGATGTGTTTGTTAACCATCGACATTATTGGATACTTAATGTGCTAGACTTGTTCATTTGTGTTTGTTTATATTTGTTCAATTATGTTCATTTGTGTTCGCTTATCTTTATTCGTTTGTGTTTATTACGTATGTGAATTGTTTGTTTAGATTAGATTTTTAACGAATGAACATAAATAAATCTGAGACTATGTTCATTTTCTTAACAAACAAACATAAACAAAAAAAACATGTTCGATAAAATGTTCGTGATTGTGTTCGAGTTCAAGTTCGCTTAAAGTTAAATGAACGAACATGAACCTAAACACGTTCGTCTTCGTTCGATTCATTTACATGCCAAATGGTTAAAAAGATAGTTATCTTCAGTAATAAATGTATGTATATATTAATAATATAGTAAATTACACTTTGTGTCCTTTATGTATTACCAGAACTCTGAAACGTGCCCTTTAAAAAAAAAACAACTTTAGATTATGTCCAAAATTACCATATTATATGTAACATTTTATGACCTTTAATCTAAACCCAGTTACTTTACTCAGTTATCTTTATACTTGGCAATGTCAAAATAGACCACTCATATACCATTGACTCAAAAACCCTTTTTATAACCCCCTTTGACTTGAATCCCATCCCTTATAGCCACTGTCTTCCCCAAAGTCTCATGCCGCTACTACGGTTATTCTCGATTTCATGAAAACTCAATTTTCATAACAACAATTTCCCAATTCCATCTCCGCAACAACAATTTCCCCACCAATTCGAGTAACAACAATAGGAACAACAACATTATAAACCCAATTGTAAACCTCTTTGCAATTTCCCCACCAATTCGAGTAACAGCAATAGGAACGGCAACATTATAAAACCAATCGTAAACCTCTTTGCTCCTAACACCAACACCATAAAAAACAAACCGTCAACACAACCACCAACACATGATTCAATTTCGCCATTTCAACACTCATTTCTACTTCAGTTCCATTAGACTTTAATTTCCACTAGATGAAATAATATTCGAATCTACAATCGAATTCAATGACAAGGATAAACACATATTATTCGAATCTACAATCAAACCTGACGACGGCGATGACGGTGAATCATCATCCCTCTGTTTCCTCACATATGATTTCCAAAACCTATCGCGATTCCTAATGTAAAGATCAATCAAAGAAGTCAAAAAACTGGTTTCCACCACCAGAGAACCACCACGTTTCGGCGATTGAAGATGATCAGCCACCAATTACGAGAATCGATTACGTCTCGTCTTCACTTCTTCTTCCAACTAAATGACATACTGATTGCACAAAATATCAAATATAGTTTAGTGAGGTGGTGGTGGTGGTAGAGAGAAGTGTGTGTGTGTGTGTGTGTGTGTGTGTGAGAGAGAGAGAGAGAGAGAGAGAGAGAGAGAAAGAGCATGTAAAGGGATTTAGCTACTGATGTCATAAAACCCTGACTTGTGGTCATGCTACTATTCCAATAGTAACGAGTTTCAAGTAATGTATACTGATGTGTGTAAAATACAACATATAAATTACATCAAATGAGGCATAAAACTAACCCCTTTTTTAGTACTAATGTTGGAAAAAGTGTGCTTTTGTCTTTTGTATTTTCAGGACCAAATGAGCCTAAATGAACAAAAGGAACAAATATGCAGCAAAAACTAACATAAATACAAAGAAAGGGAATAAACGTGGCATGCCCGACCCCTCGACAGCATCTCCACAACCAAAAACAAGAAACAGAATGCTGACCACGGCCCGTGCCTACTGGACACGGGGGCGTGGTCAGGTGTTTGCAGAAAGGGACAAAGTTGTAGAACCTCCCATTGCCCACCACGGGGGCGTGCCCAGCTTAGGACGGGGCGTGGTCAACGCTAAGATTCGCAGAATCTTGCAACTCTTGGAAGTACAGATACGCTTCTGCACACGGGGTCGTGCCCAGCGAACACGGGCCCGTGTGAAGCCTAATACAGACAATTGCAATTAATGAAGGAAGAGAAAATGGTTGGCCACGGGGGCGTGTGTAACACCCTAAAACGTTTTGGCCATAAGAGACGCAGCGGAAATACCGAATCAAAAAAAATTCTTTCTTATATTGTCTATATGACATATTTAAAGGCTCATTAATAATCTGTCGGACACTTCTTGAAAGGGTTTAAAACATTCATTCTTGATTAACTTGTTAAATGTGATACCATAAATACAAGCTATGAGACCGCTCTTCCCGTACAATCCTTGCTCTTCGACTCGATCTTCAACCTCTTAGTCTCTACAATGATGTTAATTCCGTGCAACCTGCAATCACCACATACATGCGCGTCATTAATATTTGTTGACATCATTCTTAATCTAGACATACGCAATTAAATGACCATTCCGCGTTCTTCTATTCATGCTATTCTTTTATGTTTATCTTTCCGAGTACAATCTTGCATCCAATCATCAAATCTTCATAAGGACACAATAGTATACCTGCATTTTCATTTCATTCTCAAGGCATACGATTAGTAACATGAATACTAAAATGTATTGAAGCCATGTATACATATATATAAGCCCCATTCTTTCATAAACAATAAATCCTACTTCGTGCATACGTATGTTCATACACACATACATACCTACATACATACATACATACATACATCCATACAAGCTCTTACATACCACTTACATTCCCACATGATTATACTAACACATCCTAGTCACAACATCCATATAAATAAGTCTCATACATATCAACCTACATACATACTTATTTCTAATCGTGCTTACCTATGGATCCATTACTAACATGTAGGTAAATCCATACCCATACTTATACATACCTCTAGACTTAATTCGATCCCACACATACTTTCGCACACGCTCATCACATCTCATAAACACTCTTCAATGAATTTGTGTAATGATAATCCTTTCTTTAACATTCCTTCAATCATACTTTCTAATGGGTATAAATGTCAAATCCCTTGTAACTTCTATATCTGGTTCAACATCAATTCCCTATCAGTTAATCTCTAAGGTATAACCCAGACAAGTTACCTGGTCATCTAGGTTATCAGGCATAACCCAGACTAGTTACATGGTCATCTAGGTTATTAGGCATAACCCAGACTAGTTACATGGTCATCTAGGTTATCAGGCATAACCCAGACGAGTTACCTGGTTATCTAGGTTACACTACTAGAAAATTGGGCAATTGCCACTAATAATTTGCCACCGAAAAAAACGATCACAAAATTAGCTACCTTTTTTCAACCGAAATCGTATTGGTAGCAAATACATCCAAAAAATCCTAAATAATAATAAAAATTAAGAAAACCGTAGTAAAATGGTGTCAAATATGCAAACATAAAAGGTTTTATGAAAGTTGCCACCATTTTTCGACGGCTATTCAGTTTGCCACCGTTACATGGTCGCAATATAAAGTAAAAATTTAAGCGGAAATATCAAGTTTTTTACCCGCTCCCCCAAAATTTAAGCGAGATATCAATTTTTTTTTAACAGAAAGCGGGATATCAATTATCTAGGGTTCTGATTCTGAACTTTGCTCCCCAAAATCTCTAGAAGCATCACCATCACTAATCGAATCATCCTCCACTCCACCATCGCTAATCGAATCATCCTCCACTCCACCATCACTAATTGAATCATCCTCCCATCCAAAACCCTAATTGCTCCCAAAAGTGGCGACCGTTGGACTTCAGCAATGAGCTAATGATTTCTTAGGGTTCAGTTTGTTGTGAACTATGACCAACATCTTGTTATTCTTAATCGAAGGTATGTATTTTGCTTTTGGTCAAATTTTAAGATTCTATTTTCATTGTTGATGAAGTATTTATGAGCTTTTTTTCGTGTTTATTGTTGATTTGTTTGCCTTTCAATTGATTTGTGGCTTTGATTTCTTACTTTAGAAGATGAGAAAAAAATAAACAAAGCTTTGATCGCAGGCGCTTCTTATTTATTACTCATTCTTGTTCTTATCTATTTTGTGTGTGAGTGAATTTAATCAACGTTAAAATGTGAAATTTAGACTGCAGGGAGTGGTGGGGCTTGGGTTGGGGGCTTTGCTCGACATGTGGCGATAGTGGGGTCCACCAGACCACACCAAAAAAGTGGGGTGTGGAAGCGGCGTGGTTAGCGGTGTTGGGCAGCGTGGGCTAACGGCTATGGCTAACGGTCTTATGTTATTTAGAATCACCACACATGATATATGTTTCTTAAGGAAGACACTTGTAGGTTAATCGGGCAAGGCATTATTTAATTAATACCTTCTGTAATCAAATTGAAGATATCAGCTCTGTATTCGCTGAAATACAGCTTATAGAGATCAAAATGATGTTGGGGAGGATTACACCAGTTTCCGTCATTATTAGGTATGACATTATTTGGAGAATAGAACTTGATGGTAAAATGAATTCTAGATGCTAAATCTGTTTAGAAACTGCGTTATGAGTTTTTGCAGCATTTGAACTCAATTTACTAATCTATAATTTTGTTTTACTGTTTATATGGGCTTTCAGGCATTACATAAATATATACAATTGATGGTGTTTTTGGGGCCCATCAATCGCTTTTAACTTACTATGCATTTTGTGAAGTTATAGGATGATTTACAAGCAGTGTACATTTTGTGCTATAAATCTACACATGTTACAAGCTCTATACGTGTAGAGGTTAAAAAATTCGTACACATGAGTTTTCAAGCATAACTGAGAGGTTAAGAAAATCGTTAACACACGGAGTTGAGTTAACGGTAGCGTTGGTGGTGGTGGTTTTAGTAGGGATGAGGGATCACGATCGAGTATAGCTTTTCAATCTCAATCGGAGTTTAACAAAAGAGCTTCTAAAATTCGGTACGGTATCCACCATACGTCGCACAAGGTAGCTAAGCTTGCAAAATGTGAGTTAATTCTTCTGTTATTTTTAGAAATTGGATAAGTTATTTAGTTAAAATGTGAGTAATGATTTTGTATGTGATAGTAGTTAAACCTCATGATGACAGTACTCCATGTATTATGTATCTAATATTGTTTATTACTCTTTTAAATATTGTAAATGTTTAGAAGACTAATGACAGTACTCTAATTGTTAAAAAAATTGAGCCGTGGGAGTGTTAGTGCTAGTTCGAAAAAGCTAAATAATTATGGAATTTTATCGTCACTTTTAATCTCATGCTGGCTATGAGTTATCACTTGGAACTTATCACTAAGGTTTGGAGCCTTTTATAAGCGTATACGGCTACTTAGAACTTATCACTAAGGTTTGGAGCCTTTTATAAGCCTTTATAAGGTTTTGGCTGATCTGGTGATATGAACAAATAAACAGGTATGTGTTGGCATTTTAGCCAGCTATGGGATCAGGGTGTTACAAAAAGCATTGAAGCAGTGGCATGCAGTAAGGATTGTGAGTTTTTAGTGGTTGGCTACATATAAATTCTAACATTGAGTCGTTAGTAAGTTAGTATGAAGTTATATGATTTGCACCGGTACCGAAAATCCCCAAAATTAGGTACCGGTACCGAATATACCTGGTACGGTACGGTTCGGTACCGGTACGGTACCGGTATTTGAGGTTAAAAACCGGTAAATACCGGTACCGAACCGGTACCAAAAATGTCAAAAGTCGGTACCCGGTTTGGTACCGGGTACCATTTGCTCATCCCTAGCATCTGTTATTTGAAAATTAAAATCTGTTATTTCTCTGCTGCTGGTTTAGAATTGATTGTTGAGTTTGTTGTTTTAAATTATTAAAATCTATAACTTCGTTTATGTTAATGATCATTGATTATTCATTAATATGACATTACATATATCGGGTTAAAGATGTATCTTTTTGTTGAAAATTGTAATATGTTATTTCTTCACTGCTGGTTTAGAATCAATTGTCGAGTTTCGTTGTTTTAAATTATTCAAGTTTACACGTTCGTTTATGTTAATTATAATTAATTTGTTAATATGGCATTACATGTACAGCTCTTGGGGTTGAGAAAGTGCAAGGATAGTCATCATGGCTTACCAAGGAGGTAACCTAAAGTCTACATCTATAAATGAAGTGAAGATGTATACAGTAGCGGCTCAACACCGCTCGCTGGCCACTTAGCTCCCGCCGAAGAAGCTTAGAGCTCTTCGTAAGGACAAAAGTACGGTTTTTATTCATTCATATTATCTGCAAAAGTTTGAATGTGAATTTCATCAGGAAATTTGGTCCTAGTCGGTATTTAAATGAAAACTCCATATTCATATCACAGTTTTATAATCCCATTTGCACTTTATTTTCAACAGTTTTTCTATAAAACTATAGAACTAGGGTGAGGTTAAAGCAATCACCACAACCCATTCCATTCTTCAATATATTGGTCCAATGAGCTAATAATGGCATAACTGGGCTGTTTGTTGGTTCAAATGATATGGGAAATTTTGATGTGATAATGTAGGATTGTAATTTTTTGAAATTTAGGCGAATATTCAGACCTTTAGTCGTTAGGAATAGAAAGCTAAGTCTTAGAGTATCAAAATCTTGATGGTACAACTCCTTTCTCAACTGTAGCCACGAGCCGGGGGCAATAATAGAGGAAAAGTATACTGTTTTGGCAATGTCAGTAACACTCGTGTATATAGCAGAGAGAAGACCTTGAGGTATGTTTAATCATTTATAGACCACTTTTTTTAAATATAAATAAAACTATTTACTCTTTGGCATTTTGGCATAAGTGGAATCAAATACACAAGTAATTTGTGTCCATTTGTATCGTTTCCCACTGCTATTGTGTTTGTTTAGTTTGTTGTGATGTTTGTTTTTTTATTGTTAGGTTTGATGCTTTTAATTTAGTGAGAATTTTAGGAATTTTTTATTGAGTTGATTACACTTTCTCTATAGGTTTTTTAATACAAAAATTTGTTTTTGAAATAAAGTAGAATTTCATTCTTAACTGTAAACATAACGAATCATGCTTTTTAGCTTCTAGCACTTGAATTGTAGCTCACAATCGGATATTGTTTTCTTTGCAATCAACTTGACCCGTTATTAGTTTTCGTGAATTCTGACTTCTTGATTCAATTCATTGGTTGTTTTGTAGATTGAAAAGTTGAACTTAGTTATAAGGAGCTCATTAAGGAAAAGGATGAAGAAAAGGAAAGGTTAAATGGGATTATTGCGGGGTTGTTGGCTGGAAAAGAAAACGATAAGGTGGAGAAAGATACTATGCTCGATAGGATGTCACAAATTGAAGCTATGTTAACAAGTACAATTCGAAGATAGGCTACAAACACTTGGTTTTAAATGTTTCGATGTTTATCATATTAGGATAATTTTAGTTATCTGATGTTTTAGTTGGTATTTAGAATGTTTTATATGCTTTTGATACAGAGATGTTTTATATAATTTTGGGTTTCGTGATCTTATTAGACTTTAATATAATTTTGTAATTTTATTGATATGTAATTTTTATGAAAAAGCAAGAAAAATGGAAAATTAATATGGATCAAAAACCAATATTCAAGCAATAACAAAATGGTAGCAAATAATGGTAGCAAATAATTCAACAAGTTGGTGGTTAAATGGTGGCAAATGGTTGGTGACTAAATGGTGGCAATATCAAACGGTGGCAATAAGGTGGCAAAAAAACCGTCACAACTTGGTAGCAAATAAGGCGGACCGTAGCAAACAAGAAGCGGTGGCAAATAATTTTGACCAATTTTGTGGTGGCAAAAATAAGGTGACAAAATAAAAAAATGATCGCTATTTGGTGGCATTAGGGCAATTGACACGGGTGTTTTTGTCACCACATTTTCGATGGCAAAATGGTGACAACAGAGAAATT
Source organism: Helianthus tuberosus (assembly GCA_030545235.1). NCBI lineage: Eukaryota > Viridiplantae > Streptophyta > Magnoliopsida > Asterales > Asteraceae > Helianthus > Helianthus tuberosus. The sequence continues at coordinate 69,658,089 of CM060407.1, forward strand.
GCTACTGTTTTGTGACCAAAAGTTTCATGACAAAAACCCTCTTTTCTAGTAGTGTTATCAGGCATAACCCAGATGAGTTAAATGGTCATCTAGGTTATCAGGCATAACCCAGACGAGTTATCTGGTCATCTAGTTTATCAGGCATAACCCAGACGAATTGTCACAGCCCATACGTTTATTTCACCCTGTCGGTATGCCAGCCGTATGCTACGGCAGGCATCAACAAAGAATTTAAACCTTGTACAAATCGAACTTCCATGTACAATAATTTAATCATAATCAAGCTCCATAACCTTCTAAATCTTAATCCCATGATCGAACCAACTACTACATCACGCCAAACTTCTTTCTGCATTTTGACCCGTTCGTTTCTACCGTGTAGTTTCGACATAAACTTCTTACTTTGGTACATACTCTTACCCATAATCTTCTTACATGGTTCCCTATATTCAACACACCAAACTTCATTTATTAAAGAAGAAGTGATTCCAGATATCACTTACCTTATGCATCCAAGCTCGTATCCGTTTCCTTGCCTCCTCTTGACCCGTTAGCCTTTCATGCTTGAGTCCATCTCGACATGATCCCTATACTTTCATGTCATCGAGATCACATTATTGTTAGCATACATGATTGTACATGTTAACGATCACATTCAATTGTGTATTTCACATTTGAGTCTCATTAATCAATTCTAACAAGCATAAGACATATATCCAATTTCACATCCTTTCAACTCATATAATTCATCATGTCATTCCATATAACACGTATTTATATAACATGTGTCATATAAGTTTCTATAATCTTACATTTACGACAACAAGTCTAGTCATGCTTCTTATGCGTATTTGATTTTCAAAAGTCAACGGTTTATCATATGAACTTTCTACTTATCCCCATATATCCGTGACATCATAATAGGCTATACAAATGACGCTATATACATTTCATATTCACGATGCAAATGTGCTTACAACCACATTCAAACTAGTAATTTAACATAATCTCAACATCATTATCATATTTCATTCATATATATATATATATATCAAGCCGTTTCATACAATTTCACATCCTAACTTCACTTAGACATTTCATCATACACTTGGTGTGCATACTACTTTCTAAGCACAATGTATAACTAATTCATGCATAATCTGTGACAACTGACACTTTTCGGTAACTTTCTTACACTTAAAGTACTCATTTTAACTACATTTTTATGCATTTCGAACACTCAAACTGCGTATTACATAATATACATCTTAGAATACTTATGGAATATTCAATTATGATGCACATGATTCATTTTATTGGTTACCTTTGAAACAATGTAAACAATGCATCGAAACAACTAGAGCAGTATCTAGTAAACTAGCGTGCTGACGAAAACTCAGGATCCAGCGAAACCATCTAAATTACATCTTTAGGACTCAGACGGAAGTCCAACATCAAATATACATTAAACCCTATATGGGAATGCAAGGGTTTGGTTTAATATACTACCAATGTCCGGTAGCACCGAAAACTGCCGAAAAGCACTAAAAGCGACGATTTCTACACTTTTCCGCAGAAATTCTGCAGAAATCAGTTTTGTAATATTTTTACGACATGTAAAAATATTATTTAACATAGAATTCATGTGAGGATACATTCGGGTATTATCCGAGCCAATAACTACATCAATTCACACAAGTTACGCAACTTAGCGTTCAAATAACATCTAACCGAAACAATTCGAAACGAATATCCGAACAATGTCAAATCTTTTTTTTTAATGGTCATCTAATGTGGGTGTTGTGGAATGAACGTAATGATCGAACTTTCAACAACAAAAGAAGGAGACCGGCCGAGATTGTGGAAAATGTTAAATCGACGGCATTTTTTTGGTATCGCAATAGGTCTAGATGTAAAGATGTTGATTGGAAAAATTGGTGTGTTTGTCCTTTGGATTGATGTTGTATCGTTTGAGTGCTCGTAGGTCCTTGCTTTGAGGGCTCTTCGAGTTGTTTTTTAATGAAGTTTTCTTTTCAAAAAAAAAAATCTAGTGTTAATTGGATCATTATGGGATAGTAATGATCATTTAACACCCTCTAAACACTTAAACACTTATACTTACACATTTCCTAAAAAAAAAAAATTACCTAAAAAGTTCTAACACTTTTACTAGGTAAATCAAGAAACAAATCACCAAGCATGACCCCCCCCCCCCCTCATATTAACGATTTTTTTATGTGGGTCCCACACCCCTTAATTACTTGCTAAATATCTAGATATTCATCTTATTTTGCAAGTGGGTTATGTTGGTGAAATATTACAATACTTACACATTAAGTAAACTAGCATTTCACCACTCATTTTACACCTTTCATTTTTATTACCCAAAGAACACTCTCATCATCTTCATCTTTTTCACAAGAACACCTTCAAAAACCCATTTATTTTTATCACCTCCTTCATGATCAAGATGGATTTCTTTGGAACTTAAGGTGATCTAAAGCATATGCAAGTTAAAGGAAGGTTATTTATCCATTCAAGAGCCTTAAATCATCAAGATCATCATCTTCTTAGTTCTTAATAATCTTCTAAGATCATCCCTAGCCTAGTGCTAGAAGTAAGCTTCTATATTTTTTTATTACATATATTATGTTATGATTGTTATTATAACTAATAATAACTAAATAATCACACATAATAAACATGAAAAATACAAAGAAGCAAAGATAAAAATCATGATATATTTATGTTTGTTTATATTGTGATCTAAGACTTGTTATATGCATATTTAATCTTGTTATGATGATTATGATACAAATAAATTATTAGAAGATGCTTTAAAAATATGATCTAACAATTATACATGTTTATGTTAAAGGGTTTTTAACATAAAGGTTTAAATGGATGATCATAACTATTGATCTTGTGAAAGTATTTAAGGTTTTTATCTAAAAACAATACTTCCACAAGATTATAAAAAGTAACATACAACATGAGATTTTTATAAAAGTTGTTAAAACTAGAAGTAAACTTGGTTTTTGAACTAGTTAGCATATGTTATGATCATGTCCAAAACCCTACATGATTTGGAGATCATTTTGATAAGTTTATGTTATAAAAATCTCATATGTTTTTAGTTAAGATGTTGAGTAAATTGATGGTGATTTGGAAAAGAAAATGATATGTTTATTAAACATGGCCAAATGATTAATACAAAGGTTATATGGCCATTTTTTTTAAAAAGACATTATGTTAAGAAAACTATCATTTTTGGTTAAATCTTTATTAGATTAAAAAGTTTTTTTTAGAAAGGCTTTTATAAAAGAAAAGACAAGATAAATATATATATTTTTTTAGAAAATATATATTTGATCATTTTAACAACTTAAGTGATGTGTGGTATTTGATGTATTAGTTATATATATCAAAGATAGGAACTTTATTACAATGGTAATAATGAGCACATGATACATAATAATCAAAGTCTTACAAGACTTCACATAATAACGCCTTAAAACGAGTTACGGACGATTCGAAGGATCGGACACCATTTATGGTCAAAACGGACGGCGGACGAATACATAAACGAATCGCCAATCCGAGGAGTTACTACGACGTTTAGACGATTTTTCGACACGAAATATAAGTATGCTATCGATAACAAATTTCGGATGTTTATAAACTTATAAAAACTAGTATGTTTTTATTTACTAACAATTATACTTAGTAAATTTTTATAAAAAGGTTTTTTTATAAAAATGAAAGGCTTACACTTACAAGTGGGCTAAATTATAACAAATGGGCTATTTTATTTAATGGACTATTTTCTATTACAAATGGGCTTACTTACACTTAATGGGCTATTGTTTTACAAATGGGCTTATTTTTCATAATGGGCTTAACATAAATTCGTGGGCTAAGCCTAAACACCAAACATATGGGCCAAAGCCCAACACTATTTGAGGCCCAACACTATTCAAGCCCAACACTATTCAAGCCCAATACTATTCAAGCCCAACACTATTGAGGCCCAACACTATTTGAGGCCCAACAATATTTAAGGCCCAACACTATTTGAGGCCCAACATTATTGAGGCCCAACACTATTTAAGGCCCAGCACTATTTAAGCCCAATAACTTGAAAACATGGGCTTGGCCCAATGATACCATTATTGGTAACACAACTATACAATTGATACATATAAGACACGAAATTCAGCGGACTAGATCCGACTATACAACTCACAAGATACAAGATAACATTTATATATATATATATATATTTGGTGAAAAATATATATATAACATTTGAACAACTCATTCATCGAATACACAGTTAACGAACAGTAAAGACATACAAGTCTTACACATATTGAAGACACAAGACTTGTACTCAAGTTCTTTACAAAGACCGAAGTGTCTAACAAAAATAAGAACATTTGTAGGTCGCAACGCTATTCAGGACGACCGCACGTGAGATCTTATTTACATCTATTCACAGGACGCGATACTGTGAGTTCATGTCCCCTATTCATTTAAATGTTTTACAACTTTACAACTATCGGGGAAAATACATGTTCAATCGTATGTTAAAGTTAGGGAATGAAACACCTTAGATCATGTGCGAATTAGGGCCATACAATAAGCACCATTAATCCAGTTTGGACCAAGGAACAAAGGACTAGATCTAATGGGTTTTAGCGAGCCCCACTCTTGGTCGTGGACCCATACAGAAGAGTGCTTTTGTGTCCCAGTCGATAAGAATCGACATAAAATCGTCTAGGGTTGGATTGCTTCCTTTTTCGTCACACATATTAATGTCCTTGCAAAACATTAATGATCAACGATTTCATTGACGCTTTACATACTACATCATACATACAGATACATTTTATACAATTCACATTTTACGGATACATCTTATATCCAGTTTGGATACAATTACAATTGAGACAAATACATATTACATACTGTTTTGATACAAATACATCTTATACAGCTAAACTGCATGAACTCGCTCAACTTTTGTTGATGTTTTCAAACTTACATGTATTTCAGGGAATTAGTGGACCAATGCAAAGATTTCAGTTCAAGGAAAACAAGTATCAATACTCCATGCCAACAATTGAAGGGTTTGCCTGTTATATACTGCCTCTTTGCGGTGATATAGTGGTCAAAGCCTTTACATTTTTAGACTTACATTTGATGTGTAAAACAATGACAACTTATTTTCATTTGATGGTTTGTAAACAATGTACTTAAATTATGTTGCGATCTTTTGAACAATTATGACAATGGCATTGGAGCATGTTTTATTCATTTAGTATGTTCACCTATATTGTTATGCAATGAGAACCGATCAGATCACACCTCGCGCTTCCGCTACGAGCGGGTGTGACATAATCTTCTAAGCTCTTACTTAGTTAATAAAATCTTCTTACTAATCAACAAGTACCATTCACACATAGACATCAAACATATCAAGCACCGCATTTCTTTCAATTCATCTAACAAGAATCCATCATACATAACATGTTACATCAATATTGAACAAGAATTATATATCCATGTCACCATCTTCACCATAACAATTGGGTTTCACCTTAAAACATCAAATTAAGCAAAATCATGCATAATTCATGTTCTATATGGTGATTCTAACACCTATACATGATCAATTTCATACTAATTCGTGGATTAAACATAACCCACTTCATACAAGATCATCAATCTAAGTTTCAAGACATACCTCATGATCCCCTTGTGTAGGTGATCATTAATTCATGTTCATTTATAGGTTTGAGCTTCGATTCACCCTTCAGTTTGAAGATCTTTCATAACTAGGGTTTGGCTCCCCTTGTGTTCTTCTGAACATTCCAGACACACACACACACACACAATGTGTGTGTTGTGTGTTAAATTCATGTTTTATAAAACATGGGTTTTCCCATGTTACAATTTAGTCCCTTTAGTTTGCCATCTTATCTCTTCTCCCATAACTTTATTCCTTACTCTTAAAAGTTAACATTGCATTTAACTAGTTTATTTGTTCCTAGTTATCCAACATCATGTTAAATTATTTAAACACCCACTTTGGTCAATAAAGGGATTTTGGGGCGTTACAAGTCTACCCCCCTTAAAAGAGGTTTCGTCCCCAAAACCTTGTTCATTTCCTCTTAACATCAAATATCCTTTCTTCCCGCCCCATTTGGTTACGACCTCTAACTCCAAAGTTAAACATCATTCTACGTTTTCTACAGTTACTTGTACCATTCATTACGTTAGCCTCAAATCATCTCATTCATATTACATTACTATTGTTCTCACTTCATGCATTACTTATTCTACATAAGTAAATGTGTCGTGCAAGTTCATCATACGAGGGTTTAATCAATACCCAGAACTTTCACTCAAGACTTTTGAGATTTCCATTACAATGATAAAATTTTCTTCTTATGTCGACTGTTAAAAGTCAAACATACCATACCATACCTATCATATCATTCATTTCGTAGGTCGTTTTCAATCTACCAATTTATACCTATCCAACATGAGTTATACATTTTACTAACCTCGATTTCATTGCATAATCAACGATCCGTAAACCAGATCAATCCGCTTCTTCACGAGTACTCACCGTACCAGGCCAGATTTCATTCATCCGTGTAATGAGTTTCCGCTCGTGCATATCCTTTCACCAATTCGATTGGTTTAATCACATTAAGAGTTCTACCACTATCATCTACAAAATTGGCGGTTAGCACATTTCATTCAAACCTTCATTTTACTAGGTAATTATTCACCTATAATTCTTCTACAAATTTCCTATTTACATGCTATAACATATCATACATTCTAGTTCTTACATACAATTTTTTTGTTAGTTATTACGCCATCTTCTTGCAGTTTGACTTTTCAAGGTCAAACTTGCATTTTTTACTTATCGTACATGTATTGAAGTACACGGTCGTACTTCTTTCCATTCATGCTTACTTGCAAAGACTTTATTACATCATTTCAGTATTTCTTGCAAAAACTTACCCTTCCCGCCCTTACTTAAGTTATTGTCTGGGTCGTAGCCCGTCATTCATTCTGACTCCCAAGAATAGTTTACTAACACATCTAACACGTAACTTATTCAAAACTTATTTATTTCAACTAAAATTTAGGTTTGTGTGCCAATTACGATCATTCTGTTGTTATACTATCACCGTCTACTTTATACTTACTTCCATGACCCGACGAATTTTAAACTCGTTAGTTATGTTACTTCTAGACTAGTAATACAAAAATTAACCCCTTTCATACATTCATCTCATACATGCATTATCTCACCCCACGAAACGGGTCAAACATACTACCTCAAAATCGAGATATAACATGCCATTCTTATCCCGTTGAGACAGGCATTTTCAGTGGTACATAACCTTCATTCGGTTCGTTTATAACGAACGAATACATTCCTTCCAATCATATATACATACACTCAAACCCGTTAGTGACGGATCGAGTTGATTTCATTCATTCATAACTTATCCGTTAGTAACGGATAATAGCATTCTTAACATAACTTTCATTCGGTTTGTTTATAACGAACAAATACATTCTTTCCAATCATATACATACACTCAAATCCGTGAGTGACGGATCGAGTTGATTTCATTCATTCATTCATTCATAACTTATCCATTAGTAACGGATAATAGCATTCATAACATAACTTTCATTCGGTTCGTTTAAGACGAACAAATTCGTTTCCTGTCATACTTATCTTCTCATTACCCGATCCTCCTATAATGGAACGGTTATAAAGCGTTTATATTTATAAATCTACGGTTCATGAAATTCGTTCATAATGGATCAAACCATTTACTATTTAACTTTTACAAACTATCACAATTATGGTTTGAGCACAAACAACAATTTACTAATAGAATTTAGTATGCATAAAAACCATGGCGGGGCGTGACACATTTTAAAAACTTCATCGCGGGGCGCGAGAGACCCTCTTTCACAGAAGGTTTCCAGCACTTTTTTTTAGCTGCAAACGCCCAGCTCCAATTTTTTATTAAAATCTGACTTTAAACTGCCATAACTCTCAATCTACAGGTCCGTTTTACGTAATTCTTTTTCCTACGTGTCGGTAATTTAAATACAGGCCTGTTTAACACCGTCATATGCCTTAAAACTCGGTTTATAGGCAAATTGCCTAAAATTTCCTTTTTCATCTCTAACTATAAGTATAATAAAATATTTACAATTTACTTACTTGCATAGAGCTTCAGAACGAACACACTTCGCACGAGCTTTCGGTTTGAGTTCAAGCACTTGATACTTCAATCCTTCTATGTTTTGAATCTGTCTTGCGGATTCAAACATATCATTCATACTTTTTTTTCATATTTAGTACTCCCAATTTCTTGAGAGTCTTACTACTCCTTTCACCCACACGTCCACCTACTACCCAAGTCTAGCAGACATACCTGCAACAATTATCACGGTCTCACGAACGTTATATGCTTCTTGCGTACTGGCCAGGTGCGCAATCCACATACTGGTTTCGTGTCTTCATGTAATCATCACCTTATGTCCGAAGAATTAGGTCTCGGCACGTGTAACATTTTCAAAACTTTATCACTATATCATCATTGTCTTTTATTTAAAATTTTCCTTCCCTCGGGAGGTTTTACCATCACTGGTACCTACATACTGAATTTACGTGCCTGGGGTCAATTTATCTTACTACATGCTTTAGTGTCGATCCTAGACCGCATTCGCGGATCATCCTCTTCAAACAATTATGCTTACCTTACACATAACATACTGTTAATTTCTTTATATGCATAAATAAGTACATACATACATTTGCTTCTACCTTTGGATCTTGATCGAGTCTTGGATTGTACGGGTTCCTTGTCACAAGAGCACACGGGTTTGAGTTCAAGTATTTACCTCCTCATACTTGATTTCTCGAAAACCGGGGCTCTGATACCAACTTGTAACACCCTAAAACGTTTTGGCCATACGAGACGCAGCGGAAATACCGACTAAAAAAATTATTTCTTATATTGTCTATATGACATATTTGAAGGTTCATTTATAATCCGTCGGACACTTCTTGAAAGGATTTACAACATTCATTCTTGATTAACTTGTTAAATGTGATACCATAAATACAAGCTATGAGACCGCTCTTCCCGTACAATCCTTGCTCTTCGACTCGATCTTCAACCTCTTAGTCTCCACAATGATGTTAATTCCGTGCAACCTGCAATCACCACATACATGCGCGTCATTAATATTTGTTGACATCATTCTTAATCTAGACATGCGCAATTAAAAGACCATTCTGCATTCTTCTATTCATGCTATTCTTTTATGTTTATCTTTCCGAGTACAATCTTGCATCCAATCATCAAATCTTCATAAGGACGCAATAGTATACCTGCATTTTCATGTCATTCTCAAGGCACACGATTAGTAACATGAATACTAAAATGTATGGAAGCCATGTATACATATATACAAGCCCCACTCTTTCATAAACAATAAATCCTACTTCGTGCATACGTATATTCATACACACATACATACTTACATACATACATACATACATCCATACAAGCTCTTACATACCACTTACATTCCCACATGATTATACTAACACATCCTAGCCACAACATCCATATAAATAAGTCTCATACATATCAACCTACATACATACTTATTTCTAATCGTGCTTACCAATGGATTCCATTACTAACATGTAGGTAAATCCATACCCATACTTATACATACCTCTAGACTTAATTCGATCCCACACATACTTTTGTACACGCTCATCACATCTCATAAACACTCTTCAATGAATTTGTGTAATGATAATCCTTTCTTTAACATTCCTTCAATCATACTTTCTAATGGGTATAAATGTCAAATCCCTTGTAACTTCTATATCTGGTTCAACATAAATTCCCTATCAGTTAATCTCTGAGGTATAACCCAGACAAGTTACCTGGTCATCTAGGTTATCAGGCATAACCCAGACTAGTTACATAGTCATCTAGGTTATTAGACATAACCCAGACTAGTTACATGGTCATCTAGGTTATCAGGCATAATCCAGACGAGTTACCTGGTCATCAAGGTTATCAGGCATAACCCAGACGAGTTAAATGGTCATCTAGGTTATCAGGCATAACCCAGACGAGTTATCTGGTCATCTAGGTTATCAGGCATAACCCAGACGAATTGTCACAGCCCATACGTTTATTTCACCCTGTCGGTATGCCAGCCGTATGCTACGGCAAGCATCAACAAAGAATTTAAACCTTGTATAAATCGAACTTCCATGTACAATAATTTAATCATAATCAAGCTCCATAACCTTCTAAATCTTAATCCCATGATCCAACCAACTACTACATCACGCCAAACTTCTTTCTAGATTTTGACCCGTTCGTTTCTACCGTGTAGTTTCGAAATAAACTTCTTACTTTGGTACATACTCTTACCCATAATCTTCTTACATGGTTCCCTATATTCAACACACCAAACTTCATTTATTAAAGAAGAAGTGATTCTAGATATCACTTACCTTATGCATCCAAGCCCGTATCCATTTCCTTGCCTCCTCTTGACCCGTTAGCCTTTCATGCTTGAGTCCATCTCGACATGATCCCTATACTTTCATGTCACCGAGATCACATTCTTGTTAGCATACATGATTGTACATGTTAACAATCACATTCAATTGCGTATTTCACATTTGAGTCTCATTAGTCAATTCTAACAAGCATAAGACATATATCCAATTTCACATCCTTTCAACTCATATATTTCATCATGTCATTCCATATAACACGTATTTATATAACATGTGTCATATAACTTTCTATAATCTTACATTAACGACAACAAGTCTAGTCATGCTTCTTATGCGTATTTGATTTTCAAAAGTCAACGGTTTATCATATGAACTTTTGACTTATCCACATATATCCGTGACATCATAATAGGCTATACAAATGACGCTATATACATTTCATATTCACGATGCAAATGGGCTTACAACCACATTCAAACTAGTAATTTAACATAATCTCAACATCATTATCGTATTTCATTCATATATATATATATATATATATATCAAGCCGTTTCATACAATTTCGCATCCTAACTTCACTTAGACATTTCATCATACACTTGGTGTGCATACTATTTTCTAAGCACAATGTATAACTAATTCATGCATAATATTCTAAGCTCTTACTTAGTTAATAAAATCTTCTTACTAATCAACAAGTATCATTCACACATAGACATCAAACATATCAAGCACCATATTTCTTTCAATTCATCTAACAAGAATCCATCATACATAACATGATACATCAATATTGAACAAGAATTATATATCCATGTCACCATCTTCACCATAACAATTGGGTTTCACCTTAAAACATCAAAATAAGCAAAATCATGCATAATTCATGTTCTATATGGTGATTCTAACACCTATACATGATCAATTTCATACTAATTCGTGAATTAAACATAACCCACTTCATACAAGATCATCAATCTAAGTTTCAAGACATACCTCATGATCCCCTTGTGTAGGTGATTATTAATTCATGTTCATTTATAGGTTTGAGCTTCGATTCACCCTTCAATTTGAAGATCTTTCATAACTAGGGTTTGGCTCCCCTTGTGTTCTTCTGAACATTCCAGACACACACACACACAATGTGTGTGTTATGTGTTAAATTCATGTTTTATAAAACATGGGTTTTCCCATGTTACAATTTAGTCCCTCTAGTTTGCCATCTTATCTCTTCTCCCATAACTTTATTCCTTACTCTTAAAAGTTAACATTGCATTTAACTAGGTTATTTGTTCCTAGTTATCCAACATCATGTTAAATTATTTAAACACCCACTTTGGTCAATAAAGGGATTTTGGGGCGTTACAAGTCTACCCCCCTTAAAAGAGGTTTCGTCCCCGAAATCTTGTTCATTTCCTCTTAACATTAAATATCCTTTCTTCCAGTCCCATTTGGTGACGACCTCTAACTCCAAAGTTAAACATCATTCTACGTTTTCTACAGTTACTTGTACCATTCATACCTTTACGTTAGCCTCAAATCATCTCATTCATATTACATTACTATTGTTCTCACTTCATGCATTACTTATTCTACATTAGTAAATGTGTCGTACAAGTTCATCATACGAGGGTTTAATCAATACCCAGAACTTTCACTCAAGACTTTTGTGATTTCCATTACAATGATAAAATTTTCTTCTTATGTCGACTGTTAAAAGTCAAACATACCATACCATACCTATCCTATCATTCATTTCGTAGGTCGTTTTCAATCTACCAATTTATACCTATCCAACATGAGTTATACATTTTACTAACCTCGATTTCATTGCATAATCAACAATCCGTAAACCAGATCAATCCGCTTCTTCACGAGTACTCACCGTACCAAGCCAGATTTCATTCATCCGTGTAATGAGTTTCCGCTCGTGCATATCCTTTCACCAATTCGATTGGTTTAATCACATTAAGAGTTCTACCACTATCATCTACAAAATTGGCGGTTAGCACATTTCATTCAAACCTTCATTTTACTAGGTAATTATTCACCTATAATTCTTATACAAATTTCCTACGTACATGCTATAACATATCATACATTCTATTTCTTACATACAATTTTTTTGTTAGTTATTACGCCATCTTCTTGCAGTTTGACTTTTCAAGGTCAAAGTGGCATTTCTTACTTATCGTACATGTATTGAAGTACACAATCTTACTTCTTTCCATTCATGCTTACTTGCAAAGACTTTATTACATCATTTCAGTATTTCTTGCAAAAACTTACCCTTCCCGCCCATACTTAAGTTATTGTCCGGGTCATAGCCCGTCATTCATTCTGTCTCCCAAGAATCGTTTACTAACACATCTAACACGTAACTTATTCAAAACTTATTTCTTTCAACTAAAATTTAGGTTTGCGTGCCAATTACGGTCATTCTTTAGTTATACTATCACCGTCTACTTTATACTTACTTCCATGACCCGTCGAATTTTAAACTCGTTAGTTATGTTACTTCTAGACTAGTAATACAAAAATTAACCCCTTTCATACATTCATCTCATACATGCATTATCTCACCCCACGAAATGGGTCAAACATACTACCTCAAAATCGAGATATAACATGCCATTCTTATCCCGTTGAGACGGGCATTTTCAGTGGTACATAACCTTCATTCGGTTCGTTTATAACGAACGAATACATTCCTTCCAATCATATACATACACTCAAACCCGCGAGGTCGATCGAGTTGATTTCATTCATTCATAACTTATCCGTTTGTAACGGATAATAGCAATCTTAAAATAACTTTCATTCGGTTCGTTTATAACGAACGAATACATTCCTTCCAATCATATACATACACTCAAATCCGTGAGTGACTGATCGAGTTGATTTCATTCATTCATAACTTATCCGTTAGTAACGGATAATAGCATTCATAACATAACTTTCATTCGGTTCGTTTAAGACGAACAAATTCGTTTCCTTTCATACCTATCTTCTCATTACCCGGTCCTCCTATAATGGAACGGTCATAAAGCGTTTATATTTATAAATCTACGGTTCATGAAATTCGTTCATAATGGATCAAACCATTTACTATTTAACTTTTACAAACTATCACAATTATGGTTTGAGCACAAACAACAATTTACTAATAGAATTTAGTATACATGAAAGCCATGGCGGGGCGTGACACATTTTCAAAACTTCATCGCGGGGCGCGAGAGACCCTTTTTCACAGAAGGTTTCCAGCATTTTTTTTTGAGCTGCAAACGCCCAACTCCAATTTTTTTGTTAAAATCTGACTTTAAATTACCATAACTCTCAATCTACAGGTCCGTTTTACGTAATTCTTTTTCCTATGTGTCGGTAATTTAAATACGAACCTGTTTAACACCGTCATATGCCTTAAAACTCAGTTTATAGGCAAATTGCCTAAAATTTCCCTTTTCATCTCTAACTATAAGTATAATAAAAAAATTTACAATTTACTTACTTGCATAGCGCTTTGGAACGAACACACTTCGCACGAGCTTTCGGTTTGAGTTCAAGCACTTGATACTTCAATCCTTCTATGTTTTGAATCTGTCTCGCAGATTCAAACATATCATTCATACCTTTTTTTCATATTTAGTACTCCCAATTTCTTGAGAGTCTTACTACTCCTTTCACCTACACGTCCACCTACTACCCAAGTCTACCGGACATACCTGCAATAATTATCACGGTCTCATGAACGTTATATGCTTCTTGCGTACTGGCCAGGTGCGCAATCCACATACTGGTTTCGTGTCTTCATGTAATCATCACCTTATGTCCGAAGAATTAGGTCTCGGCACGTGTATCATTTTCAAAACTTTATCACTATATCTTTTTCCTACGTGTCGGTAATTTAAATACTGACCTGTTTAACACCGTCATATGCCTTAAAACTGTAACACCTCGAAAATTCACGTCCTATAATGTGTAGACACGTGTCATATGTTTGAACGTGTGAAAGAATGTTATAGAAGGACAAAAGTTGACAGTCATGGAAAGTATGTGAATATACGGGTTCTAAATGTCAACAGTGAATAAAAATATTGTATAATAACCCTACATGATGTTTATAGTATCAAACGAATAAATCATGGATCATGCGAAGCTAAAAGTGAGAGATTACAAACTACAGGGGTTAAATGTGTCAACATGTTTAAGTTGTACCTCTGAGTGACCTTTTGACAAACCCGAAGCTTTGTAACTGATATTTATGCTCACTAGAATGCGCGATATAAATTTCATAAAGTTTCGTTATCGTATGAGAAAGTTATAATCAAATTCGTGTGCGAGGGGTTAAAGCGTTAACATTGAAAGTTAGGACTTTTCGGGTTAACCGGAAGTGTCCAGGGACTTGGCAAAGTGGGTATAAGTCCTAAAGCCATTGTGGGTAAATAATAAGGGGTCAAATTGCAAGAAAATGCTTAGTTGCCCTTTCGAAGAGCCAAGGGACAAAGATGTGGAAACTTGAAAATGTAAAATCTGATAACAGGGTCAAGGCGGGCCGCGTAAAGGTTAACATAACCTTATGCGGGCCGCGTCAATCGCCCAGCCTGCAAACGCGCTCAATCGACCCTTAACAAATATTTTTGCATTATGGGCGACCCCTAAACAGTCTTAGAGCACTAGGGACACTTGTGGGCAGCTTATGGTCAGTTGTAGACTTGTGTGTCAACCTTTTGTGGTGGATTAAACACTATATAAAGGACCAAAGTTGCAACCAAGTTCCTCACACCTTCTCTTGCACTTCTGATCATTCTTGGAGCTTCAAAGCAGACTCAAGTGATCTCTGGTCGTTCATAGGACTCTTGTAAGTTTGCTTGACCTTTCTAAATTAAGTTTTAGCTTAGTTATAGCTTAAAAGTCAAACCGTCGTAATTAAAGGTTGACTTAAGGATTAATCATGGTTAGTCCAGTGATTATTCGAAGTGAAAGTAGTTATAAGTTGGTAATTATGTAGGTAATAAACCCTCAAAAGGGTTCCCCCTGATTCCCACTCTAACTAGGTCAAATGTCGGGTCAAACTTGTTAAGAAAAAGTCAACAGGATACTTAAATTGCAATTTATGCCTAATTAGCCATGTAGAACATATACAACCTGTTTGATCATTAATATAACTTGGTAATAAGTGTAAGAACATGTCTAAACATGTTCAACCCGACAATTTCCTGTAAAGACCCGGTTCGGAACCGAAAGTCGTAGAGTTTGACTTTTGCATTGACTTTCAGTTCTGACCCGTTTAGGCATGATTTAGAAATGCCTTAGAGCTTAATTTGGACCAGGTAACATGCTAGTATAACCCTCTGTGATTATACACCATGGTTCATTAGTTAACCAATTAATTCGCATGATTCCGTTAATTGCTCATATGTTGACCATTATGCCCTTATCACCTAAAAACGTGATTTTTGAAAATGTAAAAGAGTAGAAACCTTTGTTACTGATATATATACTTGTACCCAAAATTTGAGATCAATTGCTGGTGTAGATTGAGAGTTATGCTCATTAGCGCAAAATGAAAGCTTTTTGTTAATTAAATGGCGTAATTAGCGTATAGCCTAGTTAAGCCTACTTTTCGATATCAAACTTATTTCCCACTGATGTAATATATTATTTTGGGATTTTTAAAGATTTTTAATTAATTTTAGGCTGAGCATAACTCATAGTCGTAGGCTTAATCCGGTAATTGTCGGTTTTGCCCTTACGGGCCATAAAATGAGTTTTACATATCTAAACGACTCCAAACCTTTTGCTACTGATTCTAAATGATAAATAAATTATTTTAAACCTCCTGGAATAATAAAAATATCAGATTTCTATATAGAACCCAGAAACGGCTTCTAATCGCCTAATTAGGCGTTTTTAACGACTAGTATGTACTAGAACGATTTTAAACATACTAAGGGTGATACCTACTGATATTTGAGGTAAATTATAATATTTTAACAGTAAGCAAAAGTTGTTAAACTCAGACTTCGGTTTTGAGCTTTTCGGCTTATGTGAAATTACCAAAATGCCCCTACGGAGCATAGTTTGGTTAAAATTGATAAATTTCACATATATACTTTAACTTACTGATATAACTTAGAAAATTGAGTATATTTGCTGATTACATCAGGCCTGTAACTCAGGTTAACACTTAAACTCTTTTACAACCTTTAAAATGACCAAACTACCCCTACGGGGCATAGTTTGTGTTTAAATTCATTTCGGGCATAATAAATTATATCTTACTGATGTCACAACATATATGGAGCATATTAACTTAGGAAACCTGTAAATGGCTCTCATTATTACCCGCTACGCTTATTACGCGTTCGGTTCGGTTTATGTAACTAGTTTACGTAAATTAGCCGACACGGGTCAAACCTTATCGGTTTTATCTCAAAATCCAGAGTGTGCATAAAATACCCATATTAAACAAGTCTCTGAACTTGTCGGGTCTAAATCACATTCTATCCGGTCTTCGCTTAATAGTGCGTACGAACCGTATCATTGAAACTAACCGGTCTAAGTTTAAGCTTAATTAAAGACCCGTTAGATTCTAATAGGTTATTATAAACCTTCGTTCACAAGATTATAATATTAAATAATTCTCCCAAGTTAAATAAAATTTTTATGCCACGTGCATCCAAATCAATTTTCAATCATTTTCTAAAATGAGTCAGTTGATTGTATTTACCAAAAAGATTAAATGCAGGTACTAAGCGTAATTGGCTGGGATTTCTCCTTAGCATCACTAGAAGTCTCACAAGCTTAAGATGCCTAAAGTCTGTTGAACTATTGTTTCCAATTTGTTTCCGATCCGTCTGTAGATAAACTTCCGAATATTGTAACATTTGATATTACAATATTAAATTCGGTTGTATTATATCTTTTAAATTTGCTTCCGCTGTGCATATTAATTATTGTGTTGTTTGACTATTATGTTGCCAACCACGTCACGATACTCCCCCACCGGGCCCATCGGTGACACGTGGAAATCGGGGTGTGACAAAAACTCGGTTTATTGGCAAATTGCCTAAAATTTCCTTTTTCATCTCTAACTATAAGTATAATAAAATATTTACAATTTACTTACTTGCATAGAGCTTCGGAACGAACACACTTCGCATGGGCTTTCGGTTTGAGTTCAAGCACTTGATACTTCAATCCTTCTATGTTTTGAATCTGTCCGCGGATTCAAGCATATCATTCATATTTTTTTTTCATATTTAGTACTCCCAATTTCTTGAGAGTCTTACTACTCCTTTCACCCACACGTCCACCTACTACCCAAGTCTACCAGACATACCTGCAACAATTATCATTGTTTTTATTTAAAATTTTCCTTCCCTCGGGAGGTTTTACCATCACTGGTACCTGCATACTGAATTTACGTGCCTGGGGTCAATTTATCTTACTACATTCTTTAGTGTCGATCCTAGACCGCATTCGCGGATCATCCTCTTCAAACAATTATGCTTACCTTACACATAACATACTGTTAGTTTCTTTATATGCATAAATAAGTACATACTTACATTTGCTTCTACCTTTGGATCTTGATCGAGTCTTGGATTGTACGGGTTCCTTGTCACAAGAGCACACGGGTTTGAGTTCAAGTATTTACCTCCTCATACTTGATTTCTTTCAAACCAGGTCTCTGATACCAACTTGTAACACCCTAAAACGTTTTGGCCATAAGAGACGCAGCGGAAATACCGACTCAAAAAAAATTATTTCTTATATTGTCTATATGACATATTTGAAGGTTCATTTATAATCTGTCGGACACTTCTTGAAAAGATTTACAACATTCATTCTTGATTAACTTGTTAAATGTGATACCATAAATACAAGCTATGAGACTGCTCTTCCCGTACAATCCTTGCTCTTCGACTCGATCTTCAATCTCTTAGTCTCCACAATGATGTTAATTCCGTGCAACCTGCAGTCACCACATACATGCGCGTCATTAATATTTGTTGACATCATTCTTAATCTAGACATATGCAATTAAATGACCATTCCGCATTCTTCTATTCATGTTATTCTTTTATGTTTATCTTTCCGAGTACAATCTTGCATCCAATCATCAAATCTTCAAAAGGACACAATAGTATACCTGCATTTTCATTTCATTCTCAAGGCACACGATTAGTAACATGAATACTAAAATGTATTGAAGCCATGTATACATATATACAACCCCATTCTTTCATAAACAATAAATCCTACTTCGTGCATACGTATATTCATACACACATACATATATCCATACAAGCACTTACATACCACTTACATTCCCACATGATTATACTAACACATCCTAGTCACAACATCCATATAAATAAGTCTCATACATATCAACCTACATACATACTTATTTCTAATCGTGCTTACCTATAGATTCCATTACTAACATGTAGGTAAATCCATACCCATACTTATATATACCTCTAGACTTAATTCGATCCCACACATACTTTCGTACACGCTCATCACATCTCATAAACACTCTTCAATGAATTTGTGTAATGATAATCCTTTATTTAACATTCCTTCAATCATACTTTCTAATGGGTATAAATGTCAAATCCCTTGTGACTTCTATATCTTGTTCAACATCAATTCCCTATCAGTTAATCTCTGAGGTATAACCCAGACTAGTTACATGGTCATCTAGGTTATTAGGCTTAACCCAGACTAGTTACATGGTCATCTAGGTTATCAGGCATAACCCAGACGAGTTACCTGGTCATCTAGGTTATCAGGCATAACCCAGACGAGTTAAATGGTCATCTAGGTTATCAGGCATAACCCAGACGAATTGTCACAGCCCATACGTTTATTTAACCCTGTCGGTATGCCAGCCGTATGCTACGGCAAACATCAACAAAGAATTTAAACCTTGTACAAATCAAACTTCCATGTACAATAATTTAATCATAATCAAGCTCCATAACCTTCTAAATCTTAATCCCATGATCGAACCAACTACTACATCACGCCATACTTCTTTCTACATTTTGACCCGTTCGTTTCTACCGTGTAGTTTCGACATAAACTTCTTACTTTGGTACATACTCTTACCCATAATCTTCTTACATGGTTCCCTATATTCAACACACCAAACTTTATTTATTAAAGAAGAAGTGATTCAAGATATCACTTACCTTATGCATCTGTGCTCGTATCCGTTTCCTTGCATCCTCTTGACCCGTTAGCCTTTCATGCTTGAGTCCATCTCGACATGATCCCTATACTTTCATGTCATCGAAATCACATTCTTGTTAGCATACATGATTGTACATGTTAACGATCACATTAAATTGCGATTTCACATTTGACTCTCATTAGTCAATTCTAACAAGCATAAGACATATATCCAATTTCACATCCTTTCAACTCATATAATTCATCATGTCATTCCATATAACACGTATTTATATAACATGTGTCATATAACTTTCTATAATCTTACATTTACGACAACAAGTCTAGTCATGCTTCTTATGCGTATTTGATTTTCAAAAGTCAACAGTTTATCATTAGAACTTTCGACTTATCCCCATATATCCGTGACATCATAATAGGCTATACAAATGACGCTATATACATTTCATATTCACGATACAAATGTGCTTACAACCACATTCAAACTAGTAATTTAATATAATCTCAACATCATTATCATATTTCATTCATATATATATATATATATATATATATATATATATATATATATATATATATCAAGCCGTTTCATACAATTTCGCATCCTAACTTCACTTAGACATTTCATCATACATTTGGTGTGCATACTACTTTCTAAGCACAATGTATAACTAATTCATGCATAATCTTCTAAGCTCTTAGTTAGTTAATCAAATCTTCTTACTAATCAACAAGTATCATTCACACATAGACATCAAACATATCAAGCACCACATTTCTTTCAATTCATCTAACAAGAATCCATCATACATAACATGATACATCAATATTGAACAAGAATTATATATCCATGTCACCATCTTCACCACAACAATTGGGTTTCACCTTAAAACATCAAATTAAGCAAAATCATGCATAATTCATGTTCTATATGGTGATTCTAACACCTATACATGATCAATTTCATACTAATTCGTGGATTAAACATAACCAATTTCATACAAGATCATCAATCTAAGTTTCAAGACATACCTCATGATCCCCTTGTGTAGGTGATCATTAATTCATGTTCATTGTGTTCTTCTGAACATTCCAGACACATACAAACACACACACAATGTGTGTGTTGTGTGTTAAATTCATGTTTTATAAAACATTGGTTTTCCCATGTTACAATTTAGTCCCTCTAGTTTGCCATCTTATCTCTTCTCCCATAACTTTATTCCTTACTCTTAAAAGTTAACATTGCATTTAGCTAAGTTATTTGTTCCTAGTTATCCAACATCATGTTAAATTATTTAAACACCCACTTTAGTCAATAAAGGGATTTTGGGGCGTTACAGCGTGTCCAGCGGACACGGGGCCGTGCCCGGGCTACTGTTCAGGCTATAAATAGGGGTGCTTGGCTCACTTCAAAGGCATCCCTTGGCAAACCACCTCTCTCCCACTTTGCCACCACTCCACCACCACTACAACACCCACATCCACCACCATCATCCATCATCCACCTTAGAGTATGTGTAGTAGTCTCGGGATCCAAGATTGATCGTAAGAGTTCTTGTCAATCAAATGCCATGTTTGGCTAAGTCTCTCACGTCACTTAGTGAAGACAAGCATTTAATGTAATACTTTTGATTTTTAATCTTTTCGTACTTTTTATTCTGTTTTGTATTAATGACTTTAATAACTAGTTTCTTATGTTGAAGGTGAAACTTCCTTATCACTGCTGACTCAAACCATTTAGCCAAGGGTAACGTCACCTTCAAAAGAGGGGCCTACCACTTTTCCCATTAATAACTTAATTAATTAACTTTCAATATTCCGACCCTTTGGGATTGTATCCTTGCTGACTCAAACCACTGGGTTGAGGGTAACGACACCTTCAAAAGTGGGGCCTACTACTATAACTAAGATAATCTCTTAAAAAGTGCAATAGTACGGAAATCATCAAAGGATACATTAAAGGCGAGTCAGATCCAAGTGATTCATCTTGTTTATCTGTTTTATTTTTATTTTTATTTTCAACATTTTTAGTTTTTATTTTTCATGTTTAAAATCTTTTCTCAGAAATTTTAGCTTGATTAGATGTTGAGGATAAACTGGCACTAAAAGCTCTTGTGTCCTTGGACGACCTCGGTATCTTACTAACGCTATACTACGCTCACGATGGGTGCACTTGCCCATGTGTGTGTTTAGTGTTAGTAGAATATCGTGTTCTATAAATTTAAAACATGACTAATGTGTAAAATGGGCTTAAAATATCAATCAAATCATAACATACCTAACGCACACCAATACAAAACCCCAACATACCGGCAGTAATCGTAGAATCACAAATACTCAATTTACTATTTAATGTAATTTAAAACATTTGAGGTTTTGGTAAAACATTTTGACTCACAAAAATATACTTATAAAAAGGTGACAAAAAGAGAATGTACTCACTTTGTTTACTTAGGTAAAACTAAAGTTTCCTGGTGTATCTCCTGGTTATTAACTATTAAAATTAAACAATGCACACGTGTTAGTAAAATAACCCAAATCACATTAACTGTACAACTCGAGACAGAACTCCAACGACTGAGTCAGGCAGAGCCTTGACATGCGTTACGGAGTCCTAGATCAATCGGGTGTAACACGAGATATGACTCCAATGAATGAGTCAGGCAGAGCCTTGACATGCGTTACGGAGCCCTAGATCGATCGTGTAGGGTAACTAATAGGGTTATAAAACTTACAACGAGGCAGAGTTTCGCTTTATAGGGGTATTATTTCCCCAGAGTTTTAACTACTAGAGAATTAAGAGAAAGAAAAAGAAATGAGCGACGTTCAAATGAGGCCTGAGGCCCTTTATATAGGCCTGACGAGAGGCGGCTCGTGACCCGCAAAGTCCCCATCTATCTTTCTCGCGGACCGCGAGAGCAGTAGGGGATGATCTAGCAATGGTGAATCAACGGTGTAGGTTCAACACGCAAGGGACACGTGGTGCCATCTGGTGCCGCCTAGTGTCACTGGGTCGCGACCCGCGACAGACCTAGAGAAGTGGGTCGCGGCCAGCGAGCGACTTGGAAACTTGTTTTTATTTGATTTTTGTAAATATTAAGGTATTATAGGCCCGTTTCTAGTATACGGGGTATATTTTAAGACGTTTAGGGTCGTGTTAGAGGGTTTTAGGAGGGTTGTTATAGTTTTGGATCAAAAGGAACCAATCCGCAAGCACAAAACAATAATCTCCGGATCATGGGTTTTGGCCACCCTCGATAGGCAGAGCCTTGTCTTTCGCGCCCGCCAAAGCCTAATTTAGGCAGATTTTGCAATTTGGTCCCTGAACTTGGTTTTCCCTCATTTTAAGCTAAAATTTGGTGTTTTGGCTTGTTTTTAAGCGTATAACATGTATGTAATTATAATTTTAGTATCGAGAGTGTATGTACAAGTATTTGCATGTAATAAGCGTATAAAAATGACATGTTTGCAAATTAAACACGTGTTTATGAGAATTACGAATATGAAACAAATGTGTATGAATTAAATGCATAAATAAGTATGAGGAAACACGTATAATCCTTATAAAATAATCAATTTCATTATGATCAAAGCCTCGGTTTACAACGATTTGAAACGAAATACGATAACAAGAGATTACAAGTTTCCAAAAATAGAAATACAAGACGAGCTTTCTAATTAAGGAAAGTTTCAAAAGCGAGGCGTTACAGTCTCCGCTCCTTTAGAAAATTTCGTCCCGAAATTTATTTAAGAGGAAGACTTTGTAAGAAGGTATTTTGGGTTAAAATGGTTGACTAAAATCGAGATTTTGAATTTTTGAAGTGTATTGAAAACATATGAAATTTTGAGGAACAACAATGATAGGTTTGTAAAAGATACTTTGTTTGACTAAGGTGATTTGAGGCATTAATCGTAAGTAAAATGTGCATGTGTGTGTATAGGCAAAGCGAGTTTGATTAAGTTTGAATAGACCGATGGGAGTGGTATTTCAAAAGATGTTACCTAAGAAGAAAAGTTTTTTGTATAAACGGTTCGTATTTTGATGAAAAGTGTGGCCGACACTGTAGGTTGTAAGAATAGTTTTATAGGTTTCAAAGAGCGTCAGTAAAATTTCATGTTTGTAGAAAATTGTTAATTGGCGAGACACGAGAAAGTTAGGTATTTATCAAAAGTTTTGGGGGTAACGGGCCGACTAAGTATGCGTAAATAAAGAATAGAATATGGTTTTAAAAGCAAGGAAGTATTTTGGGATTCGAATGTTTAAACCAATTGGTTGTAAATAAGGTTCGTATAAAAGTCAAAGAATAACTGAGAATATTATAGGTAGGAGAGTGAACGAGCGATGTAGTAGATGAATGCAATGATAGGAATGGTATGATTATTGGATACAATCAATATGAAGAGTTGGGGATGAGGTCTCGTCATGGATAATCGGATATCGCGCGTTTAGTAGTGCGTTTGTGAGTTGTATAAGTTTGTGTAGCGTGTTTAATTAAGGTCTGCAAAACACTGAATTTCTCATGGCACGTTTTACGAAAGTTTGGTAATATGGTATGATGTGTGCAAAATGAAACATATAAATTACATCAAATGTGACATAAAACTAACCCTTTTTTTAGTACTAATGTTGGAAAAATTTTGTTTTTGTCTTCCTTTTGTATTTTCAGGATTAAATGAGCTCAAATGAACAAAAGAAGCAAAAAGGCAGCCAAATCTAACATAAATGGAAGAAAAGGAATGAACGTGGCATGCCCGACCCCCCGACAGCATCTTCCCAAGCAAAAACAAGAGAACAGAAGGCTAAACACGCCCCGTGCTCAGTGAGCACGGGGGCGTGCCCAAGTGTCTGCAGAAAAGACAAAGTTGTAGAAGCTTCTATCACCCACCACAGGGGCGTGCCCAGCAGACACGGGGCCGTGGTCAACTCTAAGATTCAGAGAATCTGGGGAAATCTTGATAGTGCAGATACGCTTCTGCACACGTGGTCGTGCCCAGCGGACACGGGGGCGTGGTCAACTAATGCAGACAAACTGCAATTAATGAACAAAGAGAAGGAGGATGGACACGGGGCCGTGCCCAATGGACACGAGGCCGTTCCCGAGCTTCTGTTCAGGCTATAAATAGGGGTGCTTGGCTCATTTGCAAACCATCCCTTGGCACACCACCTCTCTCACACTTAACCCACACTCCAGCACCACCACAACACCATCATCTACCACCATCATCCATCATCTGTCATAGAGTGTGTGAGTAGTCTCGGGATCAAATATTAATCGTAAGAGTTCTTGACAATCAAAGGCCATGTTTGCCTAAGTCTCTTACATCACTTGGTGAAGACAAGTGTCTAGTGTAATGCTTTTTATTTTTAATCTTTTCACACTTTTTATCTGGTTATGTATTAATAACTTTAATAATTAGTTTCTTATGATAAAGGTGATTCTTCCTTATCATTTGTCCGTGGTGTCTTGGCATTATTTTACTGTCTATATAAAATAAAAGATTTTCACTATTCATATCTCCACGGTCTATATGGAGATATTTTGTCTACCTGGTCGGGGGTTAAGGGAATGGTTTGGTAAGAGTCTTGTCTTGTTAAGTGTATAGATCCTGCAACTACCTGGGTCAAGTTTAGTAGGATCTCCTTCAATACCCACTGGTATTGGATGGCGGGGGTCCAAACTCTTTGATCCCCTCATATGTAAGCTACTATTAAAACTTTAACCCGGCTACTTAGGACTGTATCCCTGCTGACTCAGACTACTTAGCCGAGGGTAACGTCACCTTTAAAAGAGGGGCCTACCACATTATGCATTAATAACTTAATTAATTATCTTTCAATAATCCAACCCTTTAGGATTGTATCCTTGCGGACTCAAACTGCTGGGTTGAGGGTAACGTCACCTTCAAAAGAAGGGCCTACTACAATAACTATGATAATCTCTTGAAAAGTGCAAAAGTGCGGAAATAATCAAAGGTTACACTAAACACGAGTCGGATCCAAGTGATTCATCTTGCCTATCTGTTTTTATTTTATTTTTCAGCATTTTAGTTAGTTTTTATTTTCTAGTTTAAAGCCTTTTTCTAAACTTTTGATTTGATTAAACGTTGAGGATAAACCGGTATTAAAAGCTCTTATGTCCTTGGACGACCTCGGTATCTTACCAACACTATACTACGCTCACGATGGGTGCACTTTCCCATATGTGTGTTTAGTGTTAGTAAATATCGTGTTTTATAAATTTAAAACTTGGCTAAAAAGTGTTAAAGGGCTTAAATATACATTAAAAACTCTACGACACTTCACACGCATCAAGTTTTTGGCGTCGTTGCTGGGGACACAGGGATTTTAAGAAAGTTAGGAACCAGCGGCCTAATCGTTTTTTCTAATTTTTCTGTTTTTTTAGGATTTTCTTAATTTTTCAGTTTCTGCAGAAATCAGCACGGGTCGTGCCCGCTGAACACGCCCCGTGCCCAATATTTGGAACTGGCAATCCTATTTTAAGTCAGACAGTAAGCTGAACACGGGGCCATGCCCACTCAACACGCCACGTGCCCAAGTTTCAGTTACTGAAAACAGAACCGTAAGATCCCGACGGTTGGTAATTTCTGACACAAACATGAGTGATACTGATATTTTTTACTTTCGGCACTCTTATGGTACGTGGTGTCAAATATGTGGTGGCCCTCATAAAGACTTAGAATGTTATTTTCTAAATTATAAGGCCCATTATATAGACCCATTGTTTTCCTGTAGCCTTAAGAGGGGCGAAAGTAAAAATAATCCCTATCTCTCCCTCGAATGCTCTCAACCGGACCTTCTAGGAGAAATACTTCTTGATGAACTATTTCAATTGGAAGATCTAATTCTTAATTGGTTAAAAGAACTTAAGATGGATATCAATAATTCATCTCAAGACGATACCCAAGAAGAATTGTTGGGATTGCATTCGAATAAAAACGACTTCGTTGTCCCCGATATTACCTCTAACTCTAGCGAAGACTTGGGCGATAGTCATCCCTGTGTCGATTGTGTCGTGAAGGACTCTCCATCGACTTCGTTCGGTTCATACATAGACCTGAGCGATTCGGCATACACCTTCTTTAACGAGAGCCCGGGAAAGGGTTGGACTTGTCCACCTACATTTAGCATAGGAATCCCCCTCACCGACAACCTCTTGCGTTCTCGTCTTAATCTAGAGCAATTAAGGTATCTCAGGCACTTTGGGGTTGTTCCATCTAGTAAGGAACCGCCCGATCCGGATAACTTCCTTAGAAATTGACGAAACTTCATAAACAACCTCTAGACACGGGGCCGTGTCCAGGTCAACACTCCCCCGTGTCCACCAAAAGATTCCTTTCTGACTTTTTGTCAGAATACAGACAAAATGTGTCAGGACCCTGTCTGCACACGGGGCCGTGTCCAGCCGACACGGGGCCATGTGCAGCGTGCTGTCGTTTTCTATAATGGCAGCAAGATTCTTGCTCATTTGGACCACTCCAATGACAAAGATTTGTTGGGATCTTCACACATACCATCCTAGGTATATTCTAAGGAATGTTCTCAACAACCATCTTGTCTTTTCCATTTTTTGTTCATTACCTTCTTCTTCAATTTTTCACTCAATACCTCCATTAGAGCTTGAAATCACCATGATTCCGAGCTTTAAGGTGATGTTTGATAGATTTTTGTTCAAAGAATCTTGTTAAAAATAAGTTCTACAACAGTGTTTTATGTTATTTCTGCTTAAAAATGCTTTGAAAACCTTGAAAATAATTTAAAACTCCAAGATTCCTTGTCCCAAAAATCTGCAGACATCTGAACACGGGGTCGTGCTCATTGAGCATGGGGCCATGTCCGAGGTACTATTCCGTAAAAACTGAACTCTTTTCGGTCTATTTTCTCAGAATGGCGAGCAGAACTAGCGGAACATCTTCGTCGTACTCCAGGAACAACCGACAAGGGAGGAGGTCATCAACGGTTGAAGATTCTCTTGTGAACTATGTTTACGCCTTAAGAGAAGCCATTGATGAGATGACGGGGGTGGAAGAAGCATTGGTCGACCGTATTAATCATTTGACGGTGGGACTAGAGGGATGTCTTCGAGAGGTTAACCTTTTGCACCAAAGGTTGAACATTCTCGCCTCTCCTCCTTTGGTACCAATTATCACCCAAAGGGCATGGAATGTGGTACCGGAAGTCATCATATCGGCCGAATGGTACACCATACACCCGGAACCACCTCGCGACATACTACAAGGAGTTCCGGTTGGTGTCACTCCCCCTCCACAAGATGTTGAGGAAAATGAAGCCGCCTTCTTCCTCCCGCAAGAAATAGAAGAATGGATTTAACAACATCTAGGGAACACCCCTCAGCTCGGAGTTCTACGAAGCTTTAGATACCGGAAAGCTATTTCCGGAATTTTGGTTCCTATTGTAAAAGTAGAGCTCTTTAGGATGATTTTATGTATCACTTGACCTATATAATTTAGGACCTTTAACTTTTATTTTGTTTTTCTAAGAATATTATGTAATTCTCTCTATTTAATGGAATGATGGTTTTAGTTAATTTGGTGTTTGGATGATGTTGTAATGGGTAAAACACACTAGGGATGGTGAAGGATACCAAGGGAAACTTGAACCAGCACCCCATGCACAAAAACAGAGCCACCCGACAATTTTTCTTCATTACAGCAAGTTCAGCACGGGGCCGTGCTCAGCCAACACGCCCCGTGCCCAACCATCTGCAGAAAAATGCCCAGTTCAGGTAACTGGACACGGGGCGTGCTCGCTGAACACGCCCCCGTGCCCAGACTTCTGTTTCTTTTTACTAATTTCTGTTACTACCAATCTAAACACGGGGCCGTGTCCAGACGCACAGTAACATAATTTTTTGTTTTTTTCACACATTTTTACACATTCAATCAACCTAAAAACTTGTTTTTGGGACACATTGAGGACAATGTGTAATTTAAGTGTGGGGGGGATGCTAAAGCAATGAATCTTGCAAGTCCTAATTACAAGGCTTACACAAAACTCTATTGGAACCGCTAATCACCCCAAAAAAAATTTCAAAAAAAATTATTTTTTTTTATTTATTTTACTTGTCTAGGTTTAATGTGAGAATTTCAAGTTCTAAAAAGTTTATATTTTTACAAATTTACAACCGATAGCGTCGTGATAAAAAGAACCAACATAAGAAAATTATGAAACGGCATGAAAAGTTTAGTTAAAATTTGATTATATATACTTAATCACATAAAAATCCATTCCCACAAAAAGTGAGTTTTGAGCCTTTATTGAGCATACAAATACATATCTTTAAACTAAATGCTCATTTTTCGTTTCTTGTGTAAATAGCCGCTTGGTTCTTACGACTCTAGAACTTGCCACGACAATACATTCCCGGTCCTTACCAACTTAAACCTGAGTAAGTAAATGATGGAGGCATTAGGACTAACCCTTTTTATTTCTACACAATTATTTTTCTTTTTTTTACCACCTACCCAAAATCCCCCTAGTTAACCCCTTTGAGCCTAAACCTTTTCATTTCTTAACCCAAAACAAACACCATTTTACCCACCAAAACCCTTTTTATTTTTAAACCTTTGTTTTAGTAACAAACTCGGTTTTTCTTACGACTTCCTTATAAAAAAATGAATGATGGTGATGAAGCAAAAAGAAATAAACAAACAAGTTTATCAAAAATAACTTTTTTTGAAGAATGGCTTCATCAAAATAAAATTTACAAAAAAAATAAATAAAAAATAAAAAGTCTTACGAAAACCGACGCTTTTTACGCCTTTCGCCCTTTTACTAACCACTAACCCAACCACCTACCTTAAACCCAAGCCTAACCCTTCACCCAAAAGCCCTCTTGATATTTACAAAGGTGTATAGTTAAAAAAGATGAGGATTGATTGCTTGGCAAGCTTATGGTAGGAGTAAGTTTCATGCCGCTCTCGAGTGATTCACAAAGGGGTTAACTAGGGGGATTTTGGGTAGGTGGTAAAAAAAAAGAAAAATAATTGTGTAGAAATAAAAAGGGTTAGTCCTAATGCCTCCATCATTTACTTACTCAGGTTTAAGTTGGTAAGAACCGGGAATGTATTGTCGTGAAGTAATTTATCTTATGTAATGTTTTAAATAAATCATGACGAATAGGATTGTAAATAAATAAAAATAAAACTTAATAAAGAATCTTGGAAATCCCGACACTCTATGACAAGCCAAAAACTTTCTCTTCTACCCATTCCATTTGAGAGTGTAAAGCCATATTATAAAGAGTTTTGCTTGAGGACAAGCAAAGATTCAAGTGTGGGGATATTTGATGTGTGCAAAATGCAACATATAAATTACATCAAATGTGGCATAAAACTAACCCTTTTTTTAGTACTTATGTTGGAAAAAGTGTGTTTTTGTCTTTCTTTTGTATTTTCAAGATTAAATGAGCTCAAATGAACAAAAGAAGCAAAAAGGCAGCTAAATCTAACATAAATAGAAGAAAAGGAATGAACGTGGCATGCCCGACCCCCCGACAGCATCTTCCCAAGCAAAAACAAGAGAACAGAAGGCTGAACACACCCCGTGCTCAGTGAGGACGGGGGCGTGCCCAAGTATCTGCAGAAAAGACAAAGTTGTAGAAGCTTCTATCACCCACCACCAGGGCGTGCCCAGCGGACACGGGGCCGTGGTCAACTCTAAGATTCGCAGAATCTGGGGAAATCTTGATAGTACAGATACGCTTCTGCACACGGGGTCGTGCCCAGTGGACACGGGGGCGTGGTTAACTAATGCAGACAAACTGCAATTAATGAAGAAAGAGAAGGAGGATGGACACAGGGCCGTGCCCGAGCTTCTGTTCAGACTATAAACAGGGGTGTTTGGCTCATTTGCAAACAATCCCTTGGCATACCACCTCTCTCACACTTCACCCACACTCCACCACCACCACAACACCATCATCCACCACCATCATCCATCATAGAGTGTGTGAGAAGTCTCGGGATCCAAGATTGATCGTAAGAGTTCTTGACAATCAAAGGCCATGTTTGCCTAAGTCTCTTACATCACTTGGTGAAGACAGGTGTCAAGTGTAATATTTTTTATTTTTAATCTTTTCGCACTTTTTATTTGGTTATGTATTAATGACTTTCATAATTAGTTTATTATGTTGAAGGTGATTCTTCCTTATCATTTGTCTGTGGTGTCTTGGCATTATTTTACTGTCTCTATAAAATAAAAGATTTTCACCATTCATATCTCCACGGTCTATATGGAGATATGTTGGCTACCTGTTCGGGGGTTAAGGGAATGGTTTGGTAAGAGTCTTGCCTTGTTCAATGTATAGATCCTGCAAGGACCTGGGTCAAATTTAGTGGGACCTCCTTCAATACCCACCGGTATTGGATGGCGGGGGTCCAAACTCTTTGATCCCCTCATATGTAAGCTACTATTAAAACTTTAACCCGGCTACTTAGGACTGTATTCCTGCTGACTCAGACTACTTAGGCGAGGGTAACGTCACCTTCAAAAGAGGGGCCTACCACATTATGCATTAATAACTTAATTAATTATCTTTCAATAATCCAACCCTTTAGGATTGTATCCTTGCTAACTCAAACTACTGGGTTGAGGGTAATGTCACATTCAAAAGAGGGGCCTACTACAATAACTAAGATAATCTCTTGAAAAGTGCAAAAGTGCGGAAATAATCAAAGGGTACACTAAACACGAGTCGGATCCAAGTGATTCATCTTGCCTATCTGTTTTTATTTTTATTTTATTTTTCAGCATTTTAGTTAGTTTTTATTTTCTAGTTTAAAACCTTTTTTCTAAACTTTTGATTTGATTAGACGTTGAGGATAAACCGGTATTAAAAGCTCTTGTGTCCTTGTATGACCTCGGTATCTTACCAACACTATACTACGCTAACGATGGGTGCACTTGCCCATATGTGTGTTTAGTGTTAGTAAATATCGTGTTTTATAAATTTAAAACTTGGCTAAAAAGTGCTAAAGGGCTTAAAATATACATTAAAAACTTTACGACACTTCACATGCAACATGGTAAAAACACTTCTATATAGGAAATACCAGCGGTATATCCACCATGTTATGTCCGTTTCGTTGTTCTGTGTCATGTTATGTTCCGTGTCTTACTATACACAGTAGAACACCCTATGATTTTCATGCGCCTACCACTATAGTCCCGTGTGCACCTGATGTGTGTAAAATGAAACAAATAAATTACATCAAATGAGGCATAAAACTAACCCTTTTTTAGTACTCATGTTGGAAAAAGTGTGCTTTTGTCTTCCTTTTGTATTTTCAGGACTAATTGAGCATAAATGAACAAAAGGAACAAATATGCAGCAAAATCTAACATAAATACAAGAAAAGGAATAAACGTGGCATGCCCGGCCCCTCGACAGCATCTTCCCAAGCAAAAACAAGCAAACAGAGGGCTGACCACTACCTCGTGCCCAGCGGACACGGGGGCGTGGCCAGACACTTGCAGAAAAGACAAACTCATAGAAGCTTCTATTCCTAACATGGGGGCGTGCCCAGCTCAACACGGGCCATGGTCAACGCTAAGATTCCCAAAATCTTGCAAATCTTGATAGTACAGATTCTCTTCTGCACACGGGGCCGTGCCCAGTGAACATGGGGGCATGTGGAGCATAAAAAAGACAATTGCAATTAATGAAGAAAGAGAAAGATGATGGACACGGGGCCGTGTCCGAGCTTTTGCAAAGGCTATAAATAGGGGTGCTTGGCTCACTTCAAAAACATCCCTTGGCAAACCACCTCTCTACCACTTCACCCACACTCCACCACCATCACAACACCCACATCCACCACCATCATCCATCATCCATCTTAGAGTGTGTGTAGTAGTCTGGGGATCCAAGAATGATAGTAAGAGTTATTGACAATCAAAGGCCATGTTTGCCTAAGTCTCTTACATCACTTGGTAAAGACAAGCATTTAGTGTAATACTTTTGATTTTTAATCTTTTCGTACTTTTTATTTGGTTTTGTATTAATGACTTTAATAACTAGTTTCTTATGTTGAAGGTGAAACTTCCTTATCATTTGTCTGTGGTGTCTTGGCATTATTTTACTATCTATATAAAATAAAAGATTTACACCATTCATATCTCTACGGTCTATATAGAGATATGTTGGCTACTTGGTCGGAGGTTAAGGAATGGTTTGGTAAGGTTCTTGCCATGTTCTGTGTATAGATCCTGCAAGGATCTGGGTCAAGCTTACTAGGACCTCCTTCAATGCCCAATGGTATTGGATGGCGGGGGTACGAATGGCTTGATCCCCTCATATGTAAACTACTATTAATATATTAACCCGGCTACTTGGGATTATATCACTGCTGACTCAAACCACTTAGCCGAGGGTAACGTCACCTTCAAAAGAGGGGCCTACCACATTACGTATTAATAACTTAATTAATTATCTTTCAATATTCCTACCCTTTAGGATTGTATCCTTGCTGACTCAAACTACTGGGTTGAGGGTAACGTCACCTTCAAAAGAGGGGCCTACTACTATAACTAAGATAATCTCTTAAAAAGTGCAAAAGTGCGGAAATCATCAAAGGTTACACTAAAGGCGGGTCGGATCCAAGTGATTCATCTTGTCTATCTGTTTTATTTTCAGCATTTTTAGTTTTTATTTTCATGTTTAAAACCTTTTTCTAAAATTTTGATTTGATTAGACGTTGAGGATAAACCGGTACTAAAAGCACTTGTGTCCTTGGACGACCTCGGTATCTTACCAACGCTATACTACGCTCACGATGGGTGCACTTGCCCATATGTGTGTTTAGTGTTAGTAAAATATCGTGTTTTATAAATTTAAAACTTGACTAAAGTATTAAAAATGGCTAAAAATATAAATAAAAACATATCACACCTAATGCACATCAGCACCCGCGATTATATCGGTCGTCGTATGATCCACATAGTTTGTACTAATTGTGTATGAGTCAGGGTATACAGTAACTTTGAAAATGAGAATGTGTGTGTGTGGTAGCGTATGAAAATCAAGTATTTGAATATGATTATGTTTGCGTATGTATGCGAACCATGTAAGTGAACCACTCGAGTTCTGCTCACGTATAGGTACGAATGTATGAATACGAGTATGAGTATGAGCATCTATATAAGTATAAGTATGAATGATAACGATTGCGTATATAGTATAAATTGAAACACAACGAATTTAAGCGTATAATATGATCAAGAAGTTTTGAGTATGTAAAAACGAATGATATGTGTGAGATTGTCGTGAAATATTAACTAAAATGTGTACGATGATATGCATGTATAGTTGTTTGAGCAAATCGTTGAGTTTATTGAATCAAAATAGATTAAGTTTGACTTGGAATGTAGAATCAAGTTTGTGAATGTCAAAATAACGTAAAGTATCTATTGGCTATGCGAGATGTATTTTGAAAAGATAAGGACGTGCTATTATTGTTTCAAAAGGAATAGGGTATTTAAGTATGTCGAAGATTGTCGATTCCTATGAAGTCTCCTTGCCAACGTGTTTGGAATTGTAATAGTGTATCGAGCGGTTTTTGAAAACAGAAAGTTTTCTTTATTTGAAGTATTTCGTATCACAATATGAAAAGTTGCA
This sequence comes from Helianthus tuberosus, assembly GCA_030545235.1. Classification (NCBI taxonomy): domain Eukaryota; kingdom Viridiplantae; phylum Streptophyta; class Magnoliopsida; order Asterales; family Asteraceae; genus Helianthus; species Helianthus tuberosus. Next base: position 69,692,565 of record CM060407.1, read on the forward strand.
TTTTAGAAATCTTTGTGAAAACTTTGGTCCTTGAAAAGAATTTCAACAAAATGAACTTAGTGATTTCGATAAGATTTTTAGTAAAGCGATTTATTGATTTTGAAAAAAGTTTTAGTAAAGAGATTTATTGATCTTGAAAAGAGTTTTAGCAAAATGATTTATTGATTTTGGAAAAGAGTTTAGCAAAATGATCTCATAACGTCTATAAGACTTTATAAGCATGTGAGAAAAGTTGGTTTAGTTTCCGATTGAGAAGAAAAGTCTTTAGTATAATGATATAATGTGAGCGTGTTTTAGTGATTAGGATGAGTGTGAAGTTCGTGGGCAAGAGATTCATTAGACCGATTAAGTTGATAGGTAGCATTTCATAAAATTTTGAAAATCGGGTAATAAATCGTTTAAGGTATGATTAGGAAATTCGTGCATGTGATTTATGTAAAACTAGTAGGATGCCCGCGCGATGCGGCGGGGGCGACACTTTGGATTGCGGCACTCGTTGCTGGTAGTTTTCTTATTTGTATATGATAACATTATTGTGGTGGATATATGTCATAAGTGTTACACATGGGAGCCTAACACCTATAATGTCTTGCAATGTTCGATCAACTGCCTCTATCGCCTGACGTTTCGCCATCGATGCCTCATCCCATATAATTAACTTGGAGGACCTAATTAGTTGACTTATAATTCCAAAAATTTTGGGACATAGTTTACTATTTATCTACTAAATATCGTAAATTAGTATTAAATAATTCCTAAAATTTTGGGATATAGTTTACTATCTATCTACTAATATCGTAAATTAGTATTAAATAAATATCGTAAATTAGTATTAAATAATTCCTAAAATTTTGGGATATAGTTTACTATCTATCTACTAATATCGTAAATTAGTATTAAATAATTCCTAAAATTTTGGAACATAGTTTATCTTCTATCTACTAAATATCAAAGTTTTGTGTTGTTATAAAAATTAATAATAAATAAAGTATAGAAAAACTGTTTTAAACATGTAAAGATTCGTTTGTTAATAAAAAATACTAAACAAATGACAAAAGTATATTAGTTCAATCGAGATGTAAATTATAAGTGCAATAAAATAACACAAAACATAAACTTCAAATATAAAATAAACTTTATTATTCATGGGATAGTCTAGATAAAACAAAAACAACTGAAAATGAAAAAAACATAAAAACACTTAATATATTTCATCTAATTTATCTTCTTTTTTTATCCGTTTTTCTTGTTTGTGCTCGAATCAGCAGTATCATCTAATTCATCTTCTTTCTCATCGTCCTCAGAATCATCTAAATTTATAACCTCGACCCATTTCCATTCAGAGAGTCTCTTAGATCTTTTCTTTTGATTCTCATACTTCCGATCCTTAAAAAACAAAAATTTAATAAAAAAGTTAAAAAATGATTAAATAAATTTTATAAAAAAACAAATATTGAATAAATAAATTTAAAAAATATTAAATAAATTTTAAAATTACCTCTTTACTAAATTGACGTTGAAGATTAGACTTGTATGGACTGAACATTGCACCATAAGAAATAATTTCAACACTATTATCACCATCATCCTACAATAAAACACCAAATAATAACATAACGAACTTGTTAATATGAAAGATTATAAGCGAAAATATTACTTAAAAACTAACAAAAACTTGTTCGACAACTGGGGTGTTTAAATTGGTGTGTTGAATCTGAAAAATCAAATAAGTTAGTGTTTTGGTCAAAAATTACCGACGTAATTAAGTGATCAAATTAGTTAAGTGAGGTAGTGTGCTAGAAATGAGTGTCGAAAATATGTTAATCAAGTTGATTCGTAAAAACAGTTTCAGGATACGGCTCAAGATGTAGAGCTGTATCTATGATCAAACAATGAGCAAAAATAAAGTAAACGACACGAGATGTACGAGGAAAGCCCTTGATCAATCTAGATCGCCGGCATAAAACCTCGGGAGCTGACAATCGCAGCTGCCTTGTTCTTCAATTGCTTCAAAAATCAGGATACAGTGCAGGATGTGGTACGGATCGACTAAGTGTTACAACGAAACTTGAATACAAGTGTGGTGTTTGCAATGAGCTAGAGAGTGTAAGTGTATGAGAGTGTTAGTGAAAAATTGTGTGTTCTAAGTTGATCCGTCCCCATCTATTTATAGTTAAGATAAAATAACAAACTATCCTAAACTTGCGGGATCCACCGAATATTCCTTCTTCGAACGTTGTAGACCTGGTCTTTCGGGCTCAACGTCTCTCTCTCAACAAATTCGTCCGAGTCTTGAGGAGAAGAAGTCCTCTTGACCGTTAGCAAGTCTCAGCCCTTAACATGCACGTGGTTAATTCAATAAGCCTCAGGATATCGCCCAAGATGTTAGCAATATCCTCTTCCAGCATCCTGGTCACAAATGAACTGTCACACCCCTTTCTACGGCGGAAGCACGAGGTGTGATCATGAAAGGTTCTCATTGCATACGAAGAGTAAACATGCTACATGCTCAAGAAAATAACTTCAAATACCATAATTTGAAAACATACGTTAGCGTTCACATCGCTAAGTCGCATAAAGCATTATCTTAAAAGTTTACAACTTTATTTAAAGTTAAACACAAGCGACATCCACGAGCATGAGCAAGACTACGCGCACATCCATCCTAGTTACCTGAAATACATGTGAGTTTTTGGAAAAACGTCAACATAAAGTTGGTGTGAATTCATGCTGTTTTGTATTTCATGTTTGTATACTTTGTATGAAAACATAGTTTGTGAGTAAATCAAGTTTTCATATGTAAATCCAGTTTCATGTGTACACCACGTACATCTGTATAATTCAATTTCTTCTTGAGTACCCCACGTACTCAAGTTTAATTCTCATTCTCTTGAGTACCCCACGTACTTCAAGTATAATTCAATCTTCTTGAGTACCCCACGTACTTCAAGTTATATATCAATTTTGTATGGTATGAATTTTATGTAAATACAGTATTTCTGTAATTATCAGATTGTTAATGGGTTGCAAAGCCATTAACCTGTGGCACGTCATAGGAAGTCACCAAACCTAAGGCATTTAATTGGTATATTCTGAGACACAAAAGCACCACTCGATTCTCGCCCCGACCGAGTGTGAGGCTGCCAGGCACCTGTTAGATCTAACCTTTTGTTCTGCGGTCTAGGTATATTGTTGATTAATGGTGCTTCTGTACCCTATTCGTGACACTATTTCTCATAACGCCTCCTACTTGGTTCTCGTTCTCACCAAGCGCGTTTCTTGTTATCATTTCTCATAGCGCCTTATACTTGGTTCTCGTCTCGCCAAATGCGCTTCTCATATTCTTATATTTCATCACACTTGGTTCTCGTTCTCACCAAGTGTACTTCTTGTATTCTTATATTTCGTCACACTAGGTTCTCGTTCTCACCAAGTGTACTTCTTGTATTCATATCATACCAATTATAAATTTTGTACATTTGTACATGTATTTCACCCCCGAAGTTATAAAAACTGAAAACAGTTAAAGAGAAAAGGGGGAGCATGAACTCACAACTTTGCGTTCCTAGCGTCGTAAACTCCACCAGATTTGCTTAATTAACGTCGTAACCTATACGCGTTTTCTTAACGTTAGTCACTAGACTTGCGTCGCACAAGTACAGTCACTCTCTTTTGTGTATATTCTTGTGTTAAAAATATTCTTATATTTTTAACTAAGTATCTTACTTATATTATTTTCTCCAAAAATAAATATAAGTCTTTTATGTTTTGCACTTTGCACCCGAATTATGTTTCTTGTATGTTGTATGTGTATTTTTATATTTCTACTCCTCATGAGTATTTAGTGTATTTTTAAGTCTTAATACACTAGCACGTATAACACATACTATATACACTTAACACACAAGTTGGTGATAAAATAATATATATTTTTCTCTCAAAAATATATACTTATTATCCATTTTTTTATTCTTCAAGAAATCACCATTTCTTATCATCAAAAGTTAGGGAAACCTTGTTAATGCTTTTAAACACATTTTTAGGGAATAAGTTTCTCAAAAACTTACATTTTTCTAAGTGTCAAAATTTATAAAAATTTTGACAGAGTTTCCCCTAAAAATGGAGGTTTCCCACGTTTTCAAAACGTGTGTTTATTTTCTTTTAAATCATCATCAATCATCAACAACAATTATCAACAATAATCGTCAACAATAATCACTAATTTCATGAACTTGCATATTTACAAAAATGTGTAGTAACTTACTAGCACATTTAGTAAGTCTTGTTATCTTTAAAAATAAGTTTAATTTCTTAAAAACTTTATTTTTAAAGAGTATGAAGTTTTACAACTTCTAGTCGGTTTTTACGAAAATTATTTCTTTGTTAAAACCCTTGTTACACAAGTATCCATACACTTGTTTGTTCACAAAAACCACTTTTGTTTGTGTAAGACCCGGTTTAGAACATGTGATTTCTTTAAAGTGTGGTTCTTCAAAAATACCACTTGCAGATACGTAGATCCGCTAGTTTTAAACACTATTTCACAAGTTAAATTGCTTTTACACAACAAAAATGCTTTTACACAAGTCCATGTCTCATGTGTGGTAGAGTTTCACCCTTTAACCCTTGTGTTAACTAAAAACGAGCTTATGTTAAGATCCATGATCTTACAAAGTCGGGTTAAACGATGATCCGGGCTACCACATCATAGATCGGGTCTAGATGACCATAAACTTCAATTACTACAACATTTACACAACATATGTGCTATTAACCACCACTTTAAGTGCTTTTAGTAGACTTTTGTTCATCATTTTGTATTTTAACGAGATTTAACCGATACAAATCCTTTTAACCACTCTAAAATAGTTCAAATACGAGTTTTAAACATTATACCTCTAGCTCAAGGCTAGGGAAGAATCTATACGAAAAAGAGGTGGATAAAAGCTAACGGAAGTGGTCCTTCGCGTTCCGAGTGCACCAAAGCTCCTAATACGCAACCTCTAACACTTGTATCACCTTGGAATGATGAAGATGGAACTCGAAGATGGATGGTTGAGAGAGGGGTGTTTGGCCGTAGCCTTTGAGAGAGGGAGAGAGGAGTTTGAAGTGGTGTTGTGTTGTTGAATGAAAGGCTAGAACCATAAGACTTGTTTTATATCCATATTTCCTCAATATCCCTTGGATATTATGTTTCAAAAGGACATGGCAAATCTAATAAGATATGAACTAGAGATCCCATGTGGGGATATGGTCTCCCAACCGTCCAACATATGGGGGGGGGGGTTTAGTGAAACATTTCTAACTACTAGTTAGTTATTAGTTGGAACTCAAAGGTCTAGTTAGTGCCTTATGGTATATTATATAATGTGTAGTGTATTATAAAGGGTGTTAGGGTATTCGGGGACCCTAACTAGCTCAGAAAAGTATAAACAATGTCATTGACATTATTTTTATGTTCCGGGTAATCTCCGGTTGTTCGGTTACATACCGATTCGTTAAAGTGCTAAATTACACTTTTTAGTGTCTTTTAAGTACCCTTCTTGTACCCTTTCAATTCCCAACACTTAGGGAAATATTCTGAATAATAAAACGACATTTCTGCATAATATTTATATGCTTAAATGCTGATTAGAGCTGAATTATACAAAATTCGGCACTTAAAGTGCGTTTCGGGTGCTTTTTAGTGCTTATTTTTGCTTTCGCAATGTATATAAATTAAACCCTTGTATGTACTCTTGGGTTTTAATGCATTCTTGTTGTTGGACCTACACTTAGGCTCCAATTTTATTGTCTGGCTGCTTTCTGCAGTTCCGTTGACACATGGTGTCTTACCGGTGAGTTTACTATTGACGCAACGCTCTCGTTTATGCATAAAGCAATATTTTGTAGTACACAACATGCATGAATTCACTTGTTTAATCATGTGTTCAGACATTGCTGACACTTAAACTCATAATTGCAGTCATTAAGCAATAATTAATGTGTACGGAAATTACCGGTTTGTGCCAGTTGTCACAGTCTCCCCCCGTTAAAAGAATTTCGTCCCGAAATTCAGACTGAACTAACTCTCGCTGGAGTCTTCTTGAATAGGTGGGGATACTTTTTCTTGAACTGGTCTTCACGTTCCCATGTGTACTCGGGTCCGTGCTTAGAGCTCCAACGTACTTTGACAAGTTTCACACTGCTCCTCCTGGTCTTGTTGACTTTCCAGTCAGTAACCTCAACGGGTTGTTCTGTAAATCGGAGGGCTTCATCAATATGCACTTCATCCAATGGGATGGTCACGTTTTCTTGCGTTGGACTCTTCTTCAGGTTGGATACATGAAACGTATCATGTACTCCATTAAGTTCTGCCGGTAACTCCAACTTGTATGCCACGGTACCAATTCTTCTCAATATTCTGAATGGTCCGATGTATCGTGGATTCAACTTTCCACGCTTTCCAAATCTGACTACGCCCTTCCATGGTGAGACTTTTAACAACACTTTGTCTCCCACCTTGAAATCTACCGATTTTCTATTTGGATCCGCGTAGCTCTTTTGTCGCTCACGAGCCGCCTTAATGCGCTCTCGGATCTGCGCAATCTTGTCGGTTGTCTCTTGTACAAGTTCAGGACCAACCATACGTTTATCTCCAGCGTCTGCCCAACATAAGGGCGACCGGCATTTGCGGCCATACAGAGCTTCGAACGGCGCGGCTTTTATGCTCGTATGATAACTGTTATTGTAGGAAAACTCAACTAAAGGTAGATGAGTATCCCAGCTGCCGCCTAGGTCCATGACACATGCGCGAAGCATATCTTCTAATGTTTGTATAGTCCGTTCGCTCTGGCCGTCTGTTTGCGGATGGAATGCCGTGCTCAGATCTAACTGAGATCCAAAGGCTTCCTGAAATGATTGCCAGATTCTTGAGACAAAGCGTCCATCTCTATCTGAAATGATTGAGATTGGCACTCCATGACGTGCCACAATTTCTCTTAAGTATATCTCAGCAAGCTTTCCAGTGCTGTCTTTTTCTCGGATCGGTAGGAAGTGCGCAGACTTCGTCAATCGATCAACTATTACCCATATCATATCGTGCCCTCTCGGGGTCCTGGGTAATTTTGTTATGAAGTCCATCGAGATTTGTTCCCACTTCCACATGGGAATCTCTGGTTGTTGTAGTAGGCCGGACGGTTTCTGATATTCGGCCTTAACCTTCGCACAGGTTAGGCATTTTCCAACATAGACAGCAACGTCGCTTTTGAGTCTCGGCCACCAGTAGTATTCCTTCAAGTCTTGATACATTTTGTCCGATCCTGGGTGGATCGAATATCTCGATTTGTGGGCTTCATTAAGGATGACTTCTCGTATGCCACCATAGAGTGGAACCCAAATACGCTTCTTAAAGTATAAGGCTCCCTCTTCGTTTGGCACCATGTAATTCAATGCACCCCGGAGGTATTCAGCCTTACGGTTCTCTTCTTTAAGAGCTTCTTGTTGTGCATCTCGAATGCGTGCAGTGAGGTTCGTTCGAATGGTCATTTCTAACGCTCGAACCCTTAGGGTCTTAATCCTTTCTTTTCGGCTCAACGCGTCCGCTACAACGTTCGCCTTTCCAGGATGGTACTTAATCTCACAGTCATAATCATTCAGCAGCTCGACCCAACGTCGCTGGCGCATATTCAATTCTTTCTGATCAAATATGTGTTGTAAGCTTTTGTGATCTGTGAAGATTGTACATCGAGTACCATATAAATAATGTCGCCAAATCTTCAAGGCGAATACCACTGCACCCAGCTCTAGGTCGTGAGTGGTATAATTTCTCTCGTGAACCTTCAGTTGTCTTGAAGCATAAGTGATGACTTTTTGGCGTTGCATGAGCACGCAACCCAAGCCTTGTCGTGAGGCGTCGCAGTATACCACGAAGTCTTCAGTGCCTTCGGGTAACGATAGTATCGGTGCATCGCATAGCTTGCTCTTCAGTAACTGGAAGGCTTCTTCTTGTTTGTGACCCCAGTCGTATTTCTTGTCTTTCTGTGTAAGGGTCGTTAGCGGTTGGGCTATCTTTGAGAAATTCTCGATGAATCGCCGGTAATAGCCCGCTAAACCCAAAAATTGACGAACTTCAGTTGGGGTCTTGGGAGCTTCCCAATTCTTTATTGCTTCAATCTTGGACGGGTCTACATGAATGCCTTTCTCATTCACCACGTGACCAAGAAATTGTACTTCGCGAATCCAGAATTCGCATTTCGAGAACTTTGCATAAAGCTTCTCTTTCTTCAGTAGTTCCAAGATGGTTCTGAGATGTTGCTCGTGCTCTTCTTTCGTTCGCGAGTAAATCAGGATATCATCGATAAATACAATCACGAATTTATCGAGATATGGCTTGCATACGCGGTTCATCAGATCCATAAAGACCGCTGGTGCATTCGTCAGCCCAAATGGCATCACAAGAAATTCGTAGTGCCCATATCGTGTTCTGAATGCAGTCTTTGGCACGCTTTCATCTTGGATTCTCAGCTGATGGTATCCAGATCGAAGGTCGATCTTGGAATAGTAGCTTGATCCTTGCAATTGATCAAATAAGTCATCAATCCTTGGTAACGGATACCGATTCTTGATTGTGAGCTTGTTCAGTTCCCTGTAATCGATACACATCCGCAGTGTTCCATCCTTCTTCTTCACGAATAATACTGGAGCTCCCCAGGGTGAGAAGCTTGGCCTTATGAATCCTTTATCCAACAACTCCTGGAGCTGTGTAGATAATTCTTGCATTTCGGATGGTGCAAGTCGATAGGGTGCCTTGGCTACAGGAGCAGCTCCTGGGACCAAGTCTATACGGAATTCGACTTGTCGTTGCGGAGGTAATCCTGGCAGATCTTCGGGAAAAACATCAGGAAATTCATTCACCACAGGAATGTCTTCGAGTTTTGGCTCCACAGCCTTCTTGTCTATAACGTGTGCTAGGAAAGCGACACATCCTTTCCTCAAGCACTTCTGTGCCTTCATACAGCTGATGATTCGAAGAGGCGCGTCTCGTTTTTCCCCATGTACAATGAGAGTTTCATCATTCGCTAGAGGGATGCGAATGATTTTCTCATGACAGATAACTTCAGCTTTGTTCTTGGACAACCAGTCCATCCCGACTACTACATCGAAGCTACCCAATTGAATAGGTAGGAGGTCGATGTTAAATCTTCGTTCACCAAGTTCTAGTGTGCAGCCTTTAACAACTTCGCCTGATTCAACAAGTTTACCATTGGCCAGTTCTATGGAATAAGGAATTTCTAATCTACTAGATTCTATTCCGAGTATGCGTTTAAATTCCACAGACATGAAGCTATAATCGGCGCCAGTGTCGAATAATATAGATGCAAAGTGATTGTTAATGAGAAACGTACCGGTGACCACGTTAGGGTCCTCGCGTGCGTCTCTTGCTCCAATCACAAACGCTCGAGCCGGAGCGTTGTTTCTCTCTGGGCAGTTTTTCATGAAATGATCATTGCTTCCACACTTGAAGCATCCTTGCCCTTTCCCGTTGCCATTCTTGTTACCAGCACCGTTCCCATTTCGGTTCTTTCCTTTTCCCCAACAGTCTTCTGTTTGATGACCCAATTTACCACATTTGTCGCACCTTGGAATGCGACAAGCTCCATCATGATGATACTTACACTTTTGGCATCTAGGCATGGAGCCTTGGTATGCTTTGGTTGCAGGGGTTTTCATCTCCTGAGGCGGATTAGTGTCGCGCTTCTTGTTGAAACCCTTGTTGTTGCGAGTAGCTTGGTTCAAACTTGTATGCTTCCTCTTTTTGTCACCGGCTCGGTCTTTTCTGTTGGGTTCAATGATAGCTTCTTCATTCGAACACAATCTTCAGTAAGGCTGACAGCCAGAGTTACAGCCTCGGTGATGGTTTGTGGTTTGGCCGACGTCACCATGCCACGAAACTCTGAGGCCAGTCCCCAAATGTAGCGTTCCACACGCTTAAATTCAGGAGTCACCATGTAGGGAAGCACTCTTGACAGATCGTGGAACCTTCGAGTGTAACCATTGATGTCAGCACCTTCCATAGTCAAGTGCCAGAATTCTGTCTCCAGCCTTTGGAGTTCGGCACGAGAGCAGTACTTCTCTCTCATCCTTTCCTTCAGTTCCTCCCAAGTGAGGCCATAAGCGGCGTCATCACCCAAGGTTTGGGCTTGCAGGTTCCACCAAGTCAGAGCTTCATCGACGAATAACCCAGTAGCAAAAGTGACTTGTTGATCCGCGGTACACTTGCTCATGCGGAAAGTAGCTTCAGTCTTCTCCGTCCAGCGCACAAATGCTACTGCACCTCCTGTGCCATCATAGTTCATCGGCTTGCAGTCGAGGAACTGCTTGAAAGTGCAGCCTTGAGCTGCGTTTCCTCCAGACGAATCTCCATTCCCATTACGCCTAGCGTTGCTTGGTCCTCCACTGTCCTGGGTACGGTTCGCCTCGTAGTGGGCGATAGCAGCGGGGATCCTTTCCTCCAGTAGAGCGTTCAGCTCTTCAGCAGTTCTTGGCAGTGGGGGAGGAGGAGGTTGATCGTCATTGCGAGCATTCACAGCTTTCCTGGGTGCCATGTTCTGACAGAACATAACACAACAGGGTTACACATTTGTTTGATATCGTCCTACTAGGCAGTAGTAGTATATATATTCACAGGTATATATCACATAAGTGACATCAAACAATTATTACTCTAGCAGAGTACTTAGTAGGCTTGCACTGAGGGAATCTATACGTGACAAGACTTGCTGTGATTTTTGTGCACTGAATTCCATAATTATGTATGCATCCATAATTACATAACTCCTTGCACAGTCAGCACAGTTCGTTTCATCCTCGTATTTCTTCCTTCAGATGGGCCATTGCTTTTAGGTAGAGTCACATATACTTGTGACATTCTACTTCTAGTACATGCTAATTATCACACATAATTGCAAGTAATCTCTAGCCAACGACAAGTGCTACTCAAGTGCACTCTAAGTCTCGTAATGTCTTTTCTAGACTCATATAGACAGTTTCAGGTAGTGGATGTCGCGGGACGTTTTATGCAATGAAAACTCTTTGAAAATTGTTTTCGTGAATGGATCCTAGAGATTGTAGACTAGACTCGAGAAGGAATCCTGGTTCACTACAATCGCAGCTCTGATACCAATCTGTCACACCCCTTTCTACGGCGGAAGCACGAGGTGTGATCATGAAAGGTTCTCATTGCATACGAAGAGTAAACATGCTACATGCTCAAGAAAATAACTTCAAATACCATAATTTGAAAACATACGTTAGCGTTCACATCGCTAAGTCGCATAAAGCATTGTCTTAAAAGTTTACAACTTTATTTAAAGTTAAACACAAGCGACATCCACGAGCATGAGCAAGACTACGCGCACATCCATCCTAGTTACCTGAAATACATGTGAGTTTTTGGAAAAACGTCAACATAAAGTTGGTGTGAATTCATGCTGTTTTGTATTTCATGTTTGTATACTTTGTATGAAAACATAGTTTGTGAGTAAATCAAGTTTTCATATGTAAATCCAGTTTCATGTGTACACCACGTACATCTGTATAATTCAATTTCTTCTTGAGTACCCCACGTACTCAAGTTTAATTCTCATTCTCTTGAGTACCCCACGTACTTCAAGTATAATTCAATCTTCTTGAGTACCCCACGTACTTCAAGTTATATATCAATTTTGTATGGTATGAATTTTATGTAAATACAGTATTTCTGTAATTATCAGATTGTTAATGGGTTGCAAAGCCATTAACCTGTGGCACGTCATAGGAAGTCACCAAACCTAAGGCATTTAATTGGTATATTCTGAGACACAAAAGCACCACTCGATTCTCGCCCCGACCGAGTGTGAGGCTGCCAGGCACCTGTTAGATCTAACCTTTTGTTCTGCGGTCTAGGTATATTGTTGATTAATGGTGCTTCTGTACCCTATTCGTGACACTATTTCTCATAACGCCTCCTACTTGGTTCTCGTTCTCACCAAGCGCGTTTCTTGTTATCATTTCTCATAGCGCCTTATACTTGGTTCTCGTCTCGCCAAATGCGCTTCTCATATTCTTATATTTCATCACACTTGGTTCTCGTTCTCACCAAGTGTACTTCTTGTATTCTTATATTTCGTCACACTAGGTTCTCGTTCTCACCAAGTGTACTTCTTGTATTTATATCATACCAATTATAAATTTTGTACATTTGTACATGTATTTCACCCCCGAAGTTATAAAAACTGAAAACAGTTAAAGAGAAAAGGGGGAGCATGAACTCACAACTTTGCGTTCCTAGCGTCGTAAACTCCACCGGATTTGCTTAATTAACGTCGTAACCTATACGCGTTTTCTTAACGTTAGTCACTAGACTTGCGTCGCACAAGTACAGTCACTCTCTTTTGTGTATATTCTTGTGTTAAAAATATTCTTATATTTTTAACTAAGTATCTTACTTATATTATTTTCTCCAAAAATAAATATAAGTCTTTTATGTTTTGCACTTTGCACCCGAATTATGTTTCTTGTATGTTGTATGTGTATTTTTATATTTCTACTCCTCATGAGTATTTAGTGTATTTTTAAGTCTTAATACACTAGCACGTATAACACATACTATATACACTTAACACACAAGTTGGTGATAAAATAATATATATTTTTCTCTCAAAAATATATACTTATTATCCATTTTTTTATTCTTCAAGAAATCACCATTTCTTATCATCAAAAGTTAGGGAAACCTTGTTAATGCTTTTAAACACATTTTTAGGGAATAAGTTTCTCAAAAACTTACATTTTTCTAAGTGTCAAAATTTATAAAAATTTTGACAGAGTTTCCCCTAAAAATGGAGGTTTCCCACGTTTTCAAAACGTGTGTTTATTTTCTTTTAAATCATCATCAATCATCAACAACAATTATCAACAATAATCGTCAACAATAATCACTAATTTCATGAACTTGCATATTTACAAAAATGTGTAGTAACTTACTAGCACATTTAGTAAGTCTTGTTATCTTTAAAAATAAGTTTAATTTCTTAAAAACTTTATTTTTAAAGAGTATGAAGTTTTACAACTTCTAGTCGGTTTTTACGAAAATTATTTCTTTGTTAAAACCCTTGTTACACAAGTATCCATACACTTGTTTGTTCACAAAAACCACTTTTGTTTGTGTAAGACCCGGTTTAGAACATGTGATTTCTTTAAAGTGTGGTTCTTCAAAAATACCACTTGCAGATACGTAGATCCGCTAGTTTTAAACACTATTTCACAAGTTAAATTGCTTTTACACAACAAAAATGCTTTTACACAAGTCCATGTCTCATGTGTGGTAGAGTTTCACCCTTTAACCCTTGTGTTAACTAAAAACGAGCTTATGTTAAGATCCATGACCTTACAAAGTCGGGTTAAACGATGATCCGGGCTACCACATCATAGATCGGGTCTAGATGACCATAAACTTCAATTACTACAACATTTACACAACATATGTGCTATTAACCACCACTTTAAGTGCTTTTAGTAGACTTTTGTTCATCATTTTGTATTTTAACGAGATTTAACCAATACAAATCCTTTTAACCACTCTAAAATAGTTCAAATACGAGTTTTAAACATTATACCTCTAGCTCAAGGCTATGGAAGAATCTATACGAAAAAGAGGTGGATAAAAGCTAACGGAAGTGGTCCTTTGCGTTCCGAGTGCACCAAAGCTCCTAATACGCAACCTCTAACACTTGTATCACCTTGGAATGATGAAGATGGAACTCGAAGATGGATGGTTGAGAGAGGGGTGTTTGGCCGTAGCCTTTGAGAGAGGGAGAGAGGAGTTTGAAGTGGTGTTGTGTTGTTGAATGAAAGGCTAGAACCATAAGACTTGTTTTATATCCATATTTCCTCAATATCCCTTGGATATTATGTTTCAAAAGGACATGGCAAATCTAATAAGATATGAACTAGAGATCCCATGTGGGGATATGGTCTCCCAACCGTCCAACATATGGGGGGGGGGGGGGGGTTTAGTGAAACATTTCTAACTACTAGTTAGTTATTAGTTGGAACTCAAAGGTCTAGTTAGTGCCTTATGGTATATTATATAATGTGTAGTGTATTATAAAGGGTGTTAGGGTATTCGGGGACCCTAACTAGCTCAGAAAAGTATAAACAATGTCATTGACATTATTTTTATGTTCCGGGTAATCTCCGGTTGTTCGGTTACATACCGATTCGTTAAAGTGCTAAATTACACTTTTTAGTGTCTTTTAAGTACCCTTCTTGTACCCTTTCAATTCCCAACACTTAGGGAAATATTCTGAATAATAAAACGACATTTCTGCATAATATTTATATGCTTAAATGCTGATTAGAGCTGAATTATACAAAATTCGGCACTTAAAGTGCGTTTCGGGTGCTTTTTAGTGCTTATTTTTGCTTTCGCAATGTATATAAATTAAACCCTTGTATGTACTCTTGGGTTTTAATGCATTCTTGTTGTTGGACCTACACTTAGGCTCCAATTTTATTGTCTGGCTGCTTTCTGCAGTTCCGTTGACACATGGTGTCTTACCGGTGAGTTTACTATTGACGCAACGCTCTCGTTTATGCATAAAGCAATATTTTGTAGTACACAACATGCATGAATTCACTTGTTTAATCATGTGTTCAGACATTGCTGACACTTAAACTCATAATTGCAGTCATTAAGCAATAATTAATGTGTACGGAAATTACCGGTTTGTGCCAGTTGTCACATGAACAAACATAGGCAGGATATTGGTCAGGATATATACGTTAAGAAAATGACCCCTAACAATTGTCCCCAAATATATCGGTTGGGATACCAATCCAACGGATATATTTCAAAAGTTTCACCTCATAACTTATGGCAATTAATATGACTAGACTCTTGAAATGACAGCGGTGCAACTTCCAAGGCATTATTTACTTTTTACCCCCCTATATTCATCCTATATTAACCGAGGGGCTCCTTATCTCGGTTATCCTTATCTGCAAGCGAATAACATGTATCTTCCTCTCTATTCTCCTTTCTTGAATTTCTCTTAATTTACTCATTACTCTCCATGGCACCACGAACGAAATCCCGATCAAACCGATCAGCCTCAACCCTCGTGAGTCAAAATTTCATCGCCGATCCAGCAAAGGAGATCTGCTGCTTCAACAACGCTGACATCGCTGCTCTTAAAGATTCCGGTGCCTTTCCCACCGGAACGGTTTTTCGCCCCTTCGACCAGGAAGCCCGATCGGACGCATTATCCGACGAGTGGGTTTGTTTTTTCGCTTATCCTTTCTCTCTTGGACTCCGGTATCCATTTCCACCCTTTATCTCTAGCTTTTTCGACCTCACCGGCCTTAGTTATGCCCAAGTTATGCCAATGGTCTGGCGAATCTTGATAGTGTTGGATCAAATCAAATCTCGTCATTTTCCTAACCTACTTGTTGAGGACCTTCCCGTAGCATACCGGTTGAGATCTCATGGCAATCACCGTTATCTTCTGTTCTCCATCAAGAACCCTTTGGTCCTTAAAGCCACCAAGAATGAGGACCGATGGCGACGAAAATTCTTTTTCGTCAAAAGAGACTCTATTGATAAGGGTTTCGATCTACCGGTTAAATGGTTAACCAAGGGTAGGATTTAGGGTTTTAGGAATATCCCCAATTATATCTTCAAACTGTATCCCGGACTCATATTCTGATGTTTTTGTGCAGCGAATTTCAGAGATTTAGTGCCTCCTAGCGCAGAATCCGAATCCAAGATCAAGGAAATCTACCGTCTTCCTGCCAGTGAAAGAACTTTTTCCATGTCTCTCACAGATTCTCATTAAAAATCAAGCTCAGAAATGTCTGGTAAGCACATCTTCATATGTTAATTATTTTTCAAAAATATGATGAGTTTTAAGAATATCTTCCCTTATGTAGTACCAGTCGTCAACCTTGAAGGTTTCGAACTCGATGAACTGGATTGCTATTCCAGCCTTGAACCCGC
Organism: Helianthus tuberosus; assembly: GCA_030545235.1. Lineage (NCBI taxonomy): Eukaryota > Viridiplantae > Streptophyta > Magnoliopsida > Asterales > Asteraceae > Helianthus > Helianthus tuberosus. The sequence goes on from CM060407.1 coordinate 69,708,583, forward strand.
CAAACAAGAATCCAAACCAAAGTCGTCTGCTACACCAAAGCCTACCTCCTCGAAAACTGTTTCTGCTCCCAAAGGCCCTCCGGCATCCAGGACCCGGGCATCCAGCTCTCGGAAGAGAAAGGAGACCGACTCCCCAGCTGTTTCCGAAACGTTCTCTCTTGAGAATCATGGGTTCAATGACGCCACCTCATTCCTCAAACAGGTAGAATCTTCTTTTTGATATCCTGCACAAGTATGTTAGTCTTTATCCTGCTTATTTTTCACGTTAATACCTGTGTCTTTATCGATAGGGTCTGAATCGCCTCATGCATTTATACGAAGACGCTTGCGGTCTTAACAAGATGTTGCAGATTCAGCTGGAGAAAGCTTAAGCCACCATAGCTGATCAAGGAACCATTGCAGCTGCCAAATCCCAGCACTATGAAGACAAATACAAGGCAATGACTCAAGAACATCAAGCCGCCCTCCACAAAGCTAATGAGGATGCTCAAGCCAAGCTAGATGCCGCTCTTCTCCAATATCAGCAGAATATGAGCTCATACCGGGATAGCCTAAAAGCTTCGGTGGTCGTCTCTCTTCTCCAAGCCAGGATAAGGATGGCTTATGAGGCCATGGATCTGGGTTTTGAATGCCCTTCCTGGAATGTAAAGGCTTGGGAGGAGAAACTACAGGGCCTCGGAGGTCATCCCGTTGCTCATCCTGCAAAACATACTGGTGAAGAGCCTTCTAAGGCGGCAGAGGAGGTGGCCAATGCTGGTGATGGTGCTGAGAAGAATCCCGAGGGTGATGCTGGGGCGAATGCTGGCAAGGAGGTTGCTGATCAAGACGGTGCCGCATCTTAGGCGGCGAAATGGGCGATGATGGATATATGTGCCAAGGCCGGAGCCCATTTTTTTAAATTCATGGTTGTGGTTGCATAAACAATTTACTTTTCCTGTCTTTGAACAATTTACTTTCCCTGCACTAGAACAATATGATGACCAAAGGTGGATGGGTCCTAGGTTTTAGGACGAAGCCCTTGGTCATCAATTAGTATAACTTGTTTTGAACGTAGTAACGGTTGTAGGTGGACGGGTCCTGTTTTGAGATAGATCCTGCAACCGTTACACAAGTATGGTAAAAACTAATTGTGCTTTTGGCGGATGGGCCTTGGTTTTAGGTGAAACCAAAAGCACAACTTTTGACTTGTTAATAATATAACTATCTTTTGACTTATTTTCTGTTACCTTGCATTACTTAGTATGAGTCTTATTTTTGTAAAGATTTTGTATTGGTATCTTATAAAATATCCTGATCAGTATGCTCAGTGACATACTGCAAAAGCCTTGTATTAGATAGATCTTCCAAACGTTCTTTCAATTTTGTAAAAATTTCTTTAGAAAGTAAAAAATAGTCTATCTTTTCAAAACCAAGTTTTGACAATATTTAAAATATCATAGTTCCAAACTAATACTGGTTTCAAACACCCTAATCAAATATCCTTAAAAGGACTTTGAGGATATATATCAGGATACTTAACATAATGTCACCAAAAACCTAAACGAGGCTTATAAAGGAAAGGTCAAACCAGAAATAGGACATAAACCTATTACCAAACTTCAATCCCTTTGCAACTCTTCCAGTGAAGATGTCCCCTGTGCAAGGTGCTTAGTGCATTAGTCGCAAACTTCATCATTTTAGCTTTACACCACCACCTTGGAGGGAATGTCCCCTGTATACAATGCCTTCAAGTATCTTAGAAATCTACTTAATGTCAGTTTCCATTGCATAAGCAATTTTTTACGTCCCAAGGGTAAAACCCAAGGATGTACTAGAGATAAATCCTTTGTATCCTGGGGAAAATCCCAACTTTTCATGCGCTACAGGCGGGAGTGTATAAACTCCAAGACTTAGAAAGGTGAAAACCTTTAAACCTTAGAGAGTATGAAAATACCCTTTCGTGAGAGAGGGTGATCAATCCTCATATACCTTTAGGATTCAGGATATAGCCATTGGTAACGAAATTGTCAGCCACTTTTACATGGACTGGTCCCGCCACCTTGAACTATCCCTGAATAACTTACGCTCCAGGCGGGGTGTTTAAACCCAATTCGGAAGAAAGGTGAATACCTTTAAACCTGTGAAGGGATCAGTATCCCTTAAACGTGAGAGAGGGGGCCAATCCTCTAATCTTCTGAGTTATCTTGAGTGCATATCCTGGAGCTATATCCTGAAACATATCTTGCAAAACAAATGTCAACTAAGGTGGGTGTTAGCTTGGCTAACACCCCTCCGATGCTTAAGTCAGTATCAGGTTACAAAGAACAAATTAAACCAAACATATTTAAAAGAAGTAGAATTCATACCATCTTGAGTTAGAAATTAAATTCTAGACTCACTTGAAATAGAGCTTAAGGTGTATAGCATTCCAAGATCTCGGTAGCATATCCCCCTCCATATTCTTGAGTCTATATGCTCCTTTCCCTGCTTCTGATTCAACTTCATATGGTCCTTCCCATTTTGGAGCTAACTTGCCATCGGCAGGATTAGTAGTATTTTGGAAAGCCTTTCTTAACACCCAATCTCCAACCTTAAATCTTCTGGTTCTAATATTCTTGTTATATGCCCTGGATATTCTCTGTTGATATGCTGCCATCCTTAGCTTTGCCGCATCTCTCTTTTCATCTATAGTATCTAAATCCTGACTCAAGGCTTCAGGATTCTTCTCAGGATCACTTAAGACAGATCTTGCAGTAGGTATCGTCATTTCCGTTGGAATCATTGCTTCTGCTCCAAACACCAAGGAAAACGGGGTTTGGCATGTTGCATTCTTTACCGTTGTCCTATCAGCCCATAAAACAAAGGGTAATTCTTCTGCCCATCTTCCTTTTTTGGCTCCAAGCCTTTTCTTTAAGTTATTGACAATTATCTTGTTTGAGGATTCTGCTTGTCCATTTGCTTGAGGATGTACCGGAGTGGATGTGATCATTTTGATTCCCCAACTCTTGAAAAAGTCAGTAGTCCTCTTACTTATGAACTGAGAACCATTGTCACAGATTATCTCAGCTGGTACTCCGAATCTGGTCAGGATATTCCTCTTTATGAAGGATACTACTTCTTGGTCTCTAACTTGAACAAATGCTTCAGCTTCAACCCACTTAGAGAAATAATCCGTCATTGCTAGCATGAAGACTTTTCCTCCCGGAGCTTTCGGTAGCTTTCCCACTATATCCATACCCCACTTCATAAATGGCCAAGGGGAAACAATAGGATACAATGGTTCAGCAGGTTGATGCAGTATGTTACTATGTCTTTGACATGAGTCACATCTTCGAGCATATTCTGCGGCATCTTTTCTCATTGTTGGCCAATAATATCCTGTTCTTAATACTTTTGAGAATAACGATATGCCCCCAGCATGGTTACCACAATCCCCTTCATGTATATCCTGAAGTACTTCCTTGGCTTCAGGATCCTCCAAGCACCTCAAATACGGTCCTGCAAGAGATTTCTTGTATAAAATATTATCTATAATAGTGAATCGTGATACCTTCATCCTAAATGCCTTAGGATTTTCATTTCCAGGAATGTGTCCTTCTTTGAGATATTTCATGATTGGAGCCGTCCAGGGTTTAGGATCCTCTTCAGGATGTTCTGCCCCAGGATCCTGAATACCAGCTACTTCTTTATCCTGAGAATTCGTTGCAGGATATAAGACATGTACTATCGGTATTTGTGTCCCTTCAGGTATCCTGATCGATGATCCCAGATTTGCTAAGGCATCTGCTTCAGCATTATCTTCCCTTGGTACCTGTTCAAGTATAAAAACATCGAAATATCCTGCTAATTTTTTGAGAATATCGAGATATTCGATTAATTTCTCTCCCTTAACTGCATAGGATCCATTAAAATGGTTAGTAATTAACAAAGAGTCAACATATACTTGCAAATTTTTGATACTCATGCTCTTAGCCAACTCTAACCCTGCAATTAAAGCCTCATACTCTGCTTCATTATTAGTAGCAGGAAATTCACACCTAATAGCCTGGGGTAATATGTCCCCCTGTGGAGATTTTAGTAGTATTCATAATCCTACTCCTCTTACATTAGATGCACCATCAGTATATAATGTCCAGGATCCTGAGGATTCTCCTAGCTGTTGAACTTCTAGATCTACCTCATCCTGAATGTCACTACTAAAATCAGCCACAAAGTCAGCTAAAGCCTGAGACTTTATGGCATTCCTAGATCGGCTAAAGCATTTCGGACGTGGGACTTCCCAATCGAACAAGGGATTGTGAAGCTCCCGGGGTCGATTTTCTTTTGTGGAAGTTTGTTGAGTACTAGAGCTGAGCATTCTTCGCCTAGGTTAACTAATTGCAATGATTCAATTTTCCTTTTGTGAGTGAGGAAATCCCTCATGAATTTTGCATATTTAGGCATTTGGGTTAGGACCTCAATAAAAGGAATATTAACATGCAATTGTTTTAGTAAACTTTCAAACTTTGCGAATTGCTCATCGGTCTTTTGACGATTTAACCTACCGGGGTACGGGATTGGAGGAGTCTTGGTGGGCTCTTGATTTGGTGTAGAAGCCTTTTCTGGCGCAGGAGGAGTCACAGGCTGGCTAGAATGGCTTCTTTCATTTGGCGGCAATGGAGCATCCTCGGGACCCACGGTTCGATTTCTTAATGTGATGAGATGGACTTGTGCTTTTGGGTTTGGTTCGGTATTACTGGGTAATGCGCCTTGTGGTCTCTCGGAGAAATTTTGAGCTAGTTGATTTAATTGTTTTTCAACGTTTTGAATGCTAGCTTGTTGATTTCTGAAATTTGATTCCAATTGTTGAAATCGATCCGAGTTCTTCTTTTCAGTGTCAGAGATGAGGCGAGATAAAGTATCTTCAAGCCTTTCTCTTCCACCTTGTTGTTGAGGAAAATTTTGCGGTTGTTGAAAGTTAGTTCGTTGGTTTTGTTGGTTACTACTATTTCCGGGATCTCTCCAACCAAGATTTGGGTGGTTACGCCATCCTTGGTTGTAGGTACCCGTTGGAGGACCCGACGGACTAGGTCTATTATCCATGTAGTTTACCGTTTCAGTTTGTTCATCTAATTCTTTCATACAACTCCAATTTTCATGTGACCCGCCACACCCTTCACAAGCCATAACCGAGGCCGTTTTTGTCATTTCTAGCCTTTTGATTTTTGAAGAGAGGGCCTCGATTTGGGCTTGTAAAGAGGTGCTTTCATCAACCTTATGGGCGCCCGGGGCAATAGATTTATTACCTCGGGGAGTGTGCCATTGAAAATTGGTTTGAGCAATTTCCTCAATTTGGTTATATATTTCGTTTGGGCGACGATTACCTAAGAGTCCCCCGGAGCTTGAATCAAGTGTTTGTCTTGTGTGTGGCAACAATCCATTGTAGAAAGTGGATACTTGTTGCCATACCGCTAGACCATGGGGAGGACAGTTTCTTAGAAGCTCCTTGAACCTTTCCCAAGTTTCATATAAGGATTCCCCATCCTCTTGTGAGTATGTATTAATTTCAGTCATTAATTTAGCCATTTTAGCAGGAGGGAAATACTTATACAAAAACTTTTGGGCGAGTTCATCCCAGGTGTTTACCGATCCAGCTGGGAGGGTGTTAAGCCAAGCCTTAGCTCGGTCTTTTAGTGAAAATGGAAACATTCGAAGGCGGATGGCGTCATTTGATGCTCCATTGATCCGAAAGGTATCACATATTTCTAAGAAGTTAGTAATATGTAGATGGGGATCCTCGTCCGCAAGTCCGTGGAAGGTTGCGGAGTTTTGGAGCATTTGTATCAAATGCGGCCGAAGTTCGAAGTTGTTGGCCTCGACATTCGGGGCATTGATAGCGGCGCCAAGATTGCCTACGGTAGGCCGTAGGTAATCCATGAGGGTGCGTTGGTCCGCCAGTGGAAGTGGGTCCCCCGAAGCTTTCTCTTGATTTTTAGCTTTTAGTCTTTTTCTGAGAAAGCGCTCGGGTTCTTCTAGGGGTTCTTTTATGTCTCTATTAGAACTGGAGCTCATGCACTACGTAGGAGGTTCAAATGTGGCGCCTGGGTTCCAAGTCCTGCAACAAAAACAGAAAAGAACGCTGGTCAGAATGTTCACCACGGCCCCGTGTTCAATGAACACGGCCCGTGTTCAGAGGCACAGTAATTGATTTCTGGATCCCTGTTACTGGGAGTTGGACACGACCCCGTGTTGCACCGACACGGCCCCGTGTTCAGCTCTCTGTAACTCAGAAAATAAAAACTGCCAGTGATGATTGCTGGGCACGGCCCGTGTCTGACCGGGCACGGCCCGTGCTGAGCTCTGCAGAAGCTGAAAAACTAAGAAAATCCTAAAAAAAATACAAAGAAAAATAAAAGATGATTAGGCCGTTGATTCCTAACTTTCTTAAAATCCTTGTGTCCCCGGCAGCGGCGCCAAAAACTTGATGTGCGGTAAGTGTCGTATATTTTAGGTGTATATTTTAAGCCCTTTTTAACACTTATTTTAGCCAAGTTTTAAATTTATAAAACACGATATTTTACTGACACTAAACACACATATGGGCAAGTGCACCCATCGTTGAGTGTAGTATAGTGTTGGTAAGATACCGAGGTCGTCCAAGGACACAAGAGCTTCTAATACCGGTTTATCCTCAACGTCTAACCAAAATAAAAGTTTAGAAAAATGTTTTAAACTAAGAAAAATAAAACTAACTAAAATGCTGAAAATAAAAATAAAAATAAAACAGATAGACAAGATGAATCACTTGGTTCCGACTCGTATCTAGTATAACCTTTGATTATTTCCGCACTTTTGCACATAATTAAGAGATTATCTTAGTTATTGTAGTAGGCCCCTCTTTTGAAGGTGACGTTACCCTCACCCCAGTAGTTTGAGTCAGCAGGGATACAATCCTAAAGGGGTGGATTATTGGAAGATAATGAATTAAGTTATTAATGCAGTATTGTGGTAGGCCCCGCTTTTGGCGGTGATGTTACCCTCGGCTAAGTAGTCTGAGTCAGCAGGGATACAGTCCTAAATAGCCGGGTTATAGTATTAATAGTAGTTAACTTATGAGGGGATCAAAGAGTTTGGACCCCCGCCATCCAATACCGTGAAGTATTGAAGGAGGTCCTACTAAATTTGACCCAGGTCCATTGCAGGACCTCTAAACGCTGAACAATGGCAAGACCTTTACCAAACCGTTCCCTTAACCCCCTACCAGGTAGCCAACATACCTCCATATAGACCGTGGAGATATGAATGGTGAAAATCCTTTATTTTATATAGACAGTAAAATAATGCCAAGACACCACGGACAAACGATAAGGAAAGATCACCTTCAACATAAGTAACTAGTTATTAAAGTCATTAATACAAAACCAAATAAAAAGTGCAAAAGATTAGAAATAAAAAGTATTATACTAGACACTTTGTCTTCACCAAGTGATGTAAGAGACTTAGGCAAACATGGCCTTGATTGTCAAGAACTCTTACGATCAATCTTGGATCCCGAGACGACTCACACACTCTACGATGGACAATGGATGATGGTGGTGGATGATGGTGTTGTGATGGTGGTGGGTGGTGGATGAAGTGTGAGAGAGGTGGTGTGCCAAGGGATGAGATGAAATGAATCCAAACACTCCTATTTATAGGCTGAACAGAGAGCTGGACACGGCCCCGTGTCCGTCTGACACTCTCTCTCCTCATTAATTGTAATTCGCAATTACAATAAATGCGCCTGCTATACTTTCGACACGCCCCCGTGTCCGCTGAGCACGGCCCCGTGATGGGCAATAGAAGCTTCTATAGGTTTGTCTTTTCTGCTGCTTCTTGGGCACGGCCCCGTGCTGGCTGAGCACGGGGCGTGTTCAGCCTTCTGTTTTCTCTATTTTGCTTTGGAAGGTGCCGTTGAGGGTTCGGGAAGTCCACTAATGTTCCTTTTCTTGTATTTATGTTGGATTTAGCTGTCTTTTTGCTTCTTTTGCGTTTTTGAGCTCATTTAATCCTGAAAATACAAAAGGAAGACAAAAACACTCTTTTTCCAATATTAGTACTAAAAAAGGGTTAGTTTTATACCTCATTTGATGTAATTTATATGTTGCATTTTATACACATCAGTGCGGTTGAGAGATACCGTTTCAAATCCTGCAGGGCTGCTTCATGCTTTTCCCCCCATTCGAATCTTTTGTTCTTCTTTAGGATATCATAGAAGTCTTTGCATTTCTCTGAGGATCTTGAGATAAATCTGTTTAGAGCTGCTACTCGGCCTGTTAATCTTTGTACATCCTTCATATTCGAGGGTGATTTTATATCCAGGATAGCTTTAATCTGCTCCGGGCTTGCCTCTATCCCCCTTTTCGTCACCATATACCCAAGAAACTTTCCTGCCCCCACTCCGAAATGGCATTTAGCAGGATTCAGCTTCATGTTGTATTGATCCAGGATATCAAATGCTCCTTTAATATCCTAGAGGTGATCCTGAGCTTTCTTTGATTTTACCACCATATCGTCAATGTACACCTCCATGGTGTCCCCCAGTTTGTCTTTGAACATCATGTTTACCAATCTTTGGTATGTTGCACCTGCATTTTTCAAACCAAAAGGCATAGCCGTATAACAATAAATACCTGTTGGTGTTATGAAAGCGGTATCCTCCTGGTCAGAAGGCTCCATTTGGATCTGTTGAAATCCTGAGGATGCGTCCATGAAGGTCAGCATTTCATGCCCGGCAGTGGCATCTACCATTGCATCAATGTGGGGAAGAGGAAATGGGTCTTTAGGACAAGCTTTGTTCAAGTCTGTGTAGTCTACACAGACTCTCCATTTCCCGTTCTTCTTCTGTACCACAACTACGTTCGCTAGCCATCTTGGAAACTTGACTTCTCTGATCATTCTGGATTTTAATAATCTTTCAACTTCCTCCTAGATAATCATGTTCCGCTCAGGAGCAAACTTCCTTCTTTTTTGTTGCACAGGCTTAAACGATTTATCAATTCCAAGCTTGTGAGTGATAATATCTTTGGATATGCCTGTCATATCCTCATGCTTCCATGCAAACGTTGACATCCTCCATTTTAAAAAGTTAATTAACTGCTCTTCAATATCCTGAGGGATATTGGTCCCTACGAGCACCGAAATATCGGGGTTATCCTGGTCCAGGATAACTTTCTTCACATCCTGCTCCGGATCCTCCACAATATCCTGGGCCCGCGTCTTTAATTGCTATGCTGCACTAGGTTTGGCTGAGGATTTCATCGAGGATGAGTAGCACTCTTTCGCCTCCTGCTGATCACTATCAACTTTGACCACTCCCCAGGGGGTAGGTATCTTGATGCATTGGTGATATGTTGATGGCACAGCCTTCATATCGTGAATCCACGGTCTTCCCAGTATGATGTTATAGCAGGATAGAGAATCCATCACACAGAAACGTTGTATCGAATTGACTCCTTCAACGTATACTGGCAACTTTATCTCTCCCACTGTGTTTCTAGCCTCTCCACTGAATCCAACAAGCACGGTAGACTTTGAAGTGATATCCATTGGAGATACATTCATTCTCTTCAGAGTTTCTAGTTGGATTATGTTGACGGAGCTGCCATTATCAACCAGTATCCTGTGCACAAAATGGTTAGCCACATATAACGTTATTACCAGAGCATCATGGTGAGGATCCTGAACAGTATCCCTGTCATCTGCATCAAAAGTGATCACTTTGTCAGTTGTGAGGGTAGTCATCCTGACAGGTCTGTCTCCCCTTTCGGCCTTGGCTTCCTTTGCATGTCTCTTTGCTGCCGAATACGAAGTTCCACAAATGTCGGATCCCCCCGAAATGAAGTTGATTATCTTGGCATCCGCGGGAGGCGATGCTGCTCGTTCAGGATCCTTCTCAGTATCCTGACCCTTATTCTTCTTTTTTCCTAAGAGATCTTTCAGATATCCCTTGCTTAGAAGATAGATTATTTCTTTCCGTAGAGCAATGCAATCCTCAGTCATATGTCCGAAATCTTCGTGGAAAGCACACCATTTTGACTTATCTTTCCAGTCAGCCTTTTGTTGATTCTTTCGAGGCCACCTAGCTTTGTCTCCTAGACCCTGCATAGCATACATCAATTCAGGAATATTAACAGAAAAGCAATATTCGGACAACTCAGGATACTCTTCAGGATCCTCATCTTTGACAGCGTTCACTCTCTTGTTTTCATTTCTACTTTACGGCTTAGGCCGATATGACTTGAACGAGGATTCTGACTTCCTATTGGTTGATTCATAAGTGTTGGATGAGTTCATCCTTTCTTGCATCTTCCTGTCATCTTCCAGACGGATATATCTCAAAGCCCTGTTACGAGCTTCATCGAGATTCCTGCAGGGATTCATTACAAGATCCTGATAAAACTAAGAATCCTTTTGTAATCCCATCTTAAAAGCTTGCACAGCTGTTGCAACATCAAGATGTGGGATATCCAAGGATTCTCGACTAAATTTGTTCACATAATCCCTCAAGGATTCCTGAGGCCCTTGAGTTATCCTGTAAAGATCACTGGTTAGTTTCTCAAAACTCCGACTACAAGAAAATTGACTGTTAAATAAATTAACCAAATGAGCAAATGAAGTAATCGAGTGAGGAGGAACGTTTAACAGCCACTTTAAGGCTGATCCCATTAGAGTAGAACCAAATCCCTTGCACAAGCACGCTTCCTTGAGCTCCGGAGGGATAGGGTTAATCTCCATTCTTTCCCTATACTGAGCAATATGCTCCTCAGGATCCGTAGTCCCATCATAAAGCTTCATGTTGGGGGTTTGGAATCTCTTTGGGATCTCAGCATCACAGATAGGATACGCGAAACGAGATATCTTGTGGCTGTCTTGAGACACTTCCGGGATCGGTTGGACCACCCCAGGTACACTAGATATCATGTCCTTTAACTTCTGAAGTTCCCTGGTAAGTGCTGATGTTACACCTGTATCCTGCAAAGATCCACCACTGTTAGCAGCATGAGTATTATTATTATTAGACACGTTACCAGTTGGAGGATTTTGCCCATATCCTGAAGCATATCCTGAGCTCCTTATGGTTGACATCCTGACCAAGGAGGGTATTTCAGGAGTATGATTCTGAGGAAGACTGGGAATGATATTCCCCCTATTATCCTCGGTATATACAGCTGAACTAAAGTTCAACGCTCTGGGGTGTAACGGAGTGACATTGTCCTCCGCAGATCTGCTCGAGCCAGCCTTCAGGAGTTGTATTTCCCTCAAAAGCATTTGGTTTGTTTCCTGTTGCTGCCTCATTTGTTCCTGCACACTTCCAAATAAGGTTAAAATTTCATCATTAGAAGCTAAAACGGGAGCTGATCCCTGAACACTCCGAGTAGGGATAACATCTTGAGATTGTGTAGAGGCTGGCATCCTTGGAGGAGGTGGTGGAAGCACCGAACCGGTAGTAGCAGAAGTCATAGCAGACACAGTAGAGGAACTCATGTTTGATCTTGAGGCCATTATGGACAATGTGGCAAAAAGTTTTGAAAATAGAAAACCGATTAGCGATTTGACAAAAAATTTTAGTAAAGAGAGCACCACTTGCCCCACGGTGGGCGCCAAATTGTTTTGGTCAAAAATTACCGACGTAATTAAGTGATCAAATTAGTTAAGTGAGGTAGTGTGCTAGAAATGAGTGTCGAAAATATGTTAATCAAGTTGATTCGTAAAAACAGTTTCAGGATACGGCTCAAGATGTAGAGCTGTATCTATGATCAAACAATGAGCAAAAATAAAGTAAACGACACGAGATGTACGAGGAAAGCCCTTGATCAATCTAGATCGCCGGCATAAAACCTCGGGAGCTGACAATCGCAGCTGCCTTGTTCTTCAATTGCTTCAAAAATCAGGATACAGTGCAGGATGTGGTACGGATCGACTAAGTGTTACAACGAAACTTGAATACAAGTGTGGTGTTTGCAATGAGCTAGAGAGTGTAAGTGTATGAGAGTGTTAGTGAAAAATTGTGTGTTCTAAGTTGATCCGTCCCCATCTATTTATAGTTAAGATAAAATAACAAACTATCCTAAACTTGCGGGATCCACCGAATATTCCTTCTTCGAACGTTGTAGACCTGGTCTTTCGGGCTCAACGTCTCTCTCTCAACAAATTCGTCCGAGTCTTGAGGAGAAGAAGTCCTCTTGACCGTTAGCAAGTCTCAGCCCTTAACCTGCACGTGGTTAATTCAATAAGCCTCAGGATATCGCCCAAGATGTTAGCAATATCCTCTTCCAGCATCCTGGTCACAAATGAACAAACATAGGCAGGATATTGGTCAGGATATATACGTTAAGAAAATGACCCCTAACAGTTAGTATTCACATAAAAGTAAATAAAAGAAAACAAGTATTCATTATTGCGATATAACAAAACTTATCATAGAACCGACCTTAGATTTTTCAATATCGCATGCTTGTTTTTTCGCATCAAGTGAATTCAGAACTGGCTCCATATTTTAAATCTGTTTAGCAATAGAAATGTAGAATTGTGAGTGTTTGCTATGTATTTATAGTAGTCCATTAGGGTTTAGTTTTAGATTGGTCATCCATTTATTTAGGAAGTTTGTTGTGAGTTTTAAGTTTTTAAAATAAGATGCACATATCGTGTTTAGTTTGTTGTGGCATGTTTAATAGGAAGTTTGTTGTGAGTTTTATCTATACTATATTAAACATGCCACAACAAACTGACTCTGTACAAGTAAAATTAGGGAATATTTTAGTTTATTAATGTCGTTCAAACAAAAAACTTGGGTAAAAAACAAATGTTAATGCACGGTAGCTAGGTAATGGTCAAAGCTGGCTTGGGTAAAAAACAAATGTTGGCTTTAATCAATTGTACATTTACGCATCGGCTATTTGTACTTTATGAACGCACGACAAAACTAAAAAAGACAACTATCGAAACGTTTAAAAAAATGTGCTGATCGTCATGGTACCTTCGGATTTTTTTTAAAACATTACGGGTTGTAAGATATCGCAGGAATACATTAAAGAATTAAAGAGGGGGGAAGTGTAACTAATTACCCATAATTATGTTAAATGTCAAGGATTTAAATGTAATAGATTGAGGGACTAAAAAATAATTATGGTTTAAAAGACCACTTTACCCTCATTCTAGGGGTTTATTTATAAATAATGGGGGAAGAAGTTCTTAACTTTTGGGAATCCTTACCTCATGTATTATAATATAGTATAGATAGATTGTAGGGTAAGAAACACGTTTGATAAAAAATAAGTTTTGAATTTTTGCATAAGTAGGTAAGAAATACGTTTGATAAAACAATAAGTTTTTATTTATGTAAAATACGTTCTATAAAACAATAAGTTTTTGAAATTTCGTGCATGTGATTTATGTAAAATAGATTTTAGGAAAAAAGGAGGAAACACCAAACTACCACTACATTGGAATCTCTAAAATAGAGAAAAATATATAGAAACTAAAGTACACCTCTATATTTAGAAGCTCACATTTAACCCTCTACATGTTTATTGTGAATGTGTAAGAAAGAGAAAAAACTAATAAAATACGTGTTTGTGAGCATGATGGAGAAAAAGATAGAGAGTTGGATGTGGGAGGTTTTTGAGAAATATTTTTTTTAGAGAAATGTGTGTTTTTTTAGTGTTATTATATATAGGGCTGTAAACGAACCTAACGTTCAGCGAACAGTTCGTGAACTGTTCAACGAGAAGTTCGTTTATGTTCGTTCGATTAGCTTAACGAACGAACACGAACAAAAAATTTTGTTCGGTTAGCTTAGCGAACGAACACAGGTCTCGTTCGTTCGACTGCGTTCGTGAACGTTCGAACAAAATGTTCAGTTACGTTCTTCCGTGTTCGTTTGATTATATTAAAAATAATAAATAATAAACCTTTTATCTAAACATATTAAAAACTTGAAACCCTATTTTCTTAAGTTAGCTAAAATTTGGACATGCTAAGACATTTTTGGGGATAATTATGTCTAAGTTAGTTAAAGTTGATTCATCGTTTGGTGGTGTATTAGACTTCTTGTGTTTTGATTTATTATTTGATAGTTGTATTTAACTACTAATATCCAATGTTTAAGGATAACAATATTTTATTTTTTTATTTTCAAGTTAAATGTTCGTTTGCGTTCTTTTTTATTTGCTTGCGTTCATTTGTGTTCGTGACCAGTGTTCCCGAACTGTTCGTGAACAACTGAATTTCCTTAACGAACGAACATGAACATAAACTTATGTTTGGTATGCGTTCGTGAACAGTTAGCGAACATGTAATTTCCTTAACGAACGAACACGAACATGGCTTTGTTCGTGTTCGTTTGGTTCGTTTACAGGCCTAATTATATAGCTAGAGATGAAGGGTCTAATACGAATGCTCTAAGGGTATATTTGGAAAATCCCATTTATTGACTTTCTCTCTCCACATGCAAGACACACATTATTTTTTCATAGAAATTTCACCAAAAAATTGAGCGTTTTTATCTTTAATTTTAGTACCATATTGCTATATAAAATATGACAACTAAAAAACCTATAAAAATGTATTGTATTTCTCAGTTGTATATAATTTTTTATGCTGGATTTTTGTATTACATTTCTGTGCTGAATTTTTTGTCTTAAATTTTTTTTTGCTGGATTTTTTTGTGCTATATTTTTTTGTAATAGATTTTTTTGTGCTATATTTTTTTGTAATAGATTTTTTTGTGCTATATTTTTTTGTACTAGATTTTTTTTCTACTGGATTTTTTTTTATATTTTGAGAAAACAAAGAGGATGTCATATGTTATCTTCACACTCCTGCTTACAAGGACCAAAATGTTTTAGTGTCAAAATGCTCTTCTTTTCTAGTTAGAAGGAGTGCTACATGTTATTATCACAATCTTTCTTAGGCTATTTTGGCAAAACCCACTTTTTAGTGGATCATTCTCCTTATGATGCGTGTTTAATACAATTATAACAATGTGTAACTATACATACATAATACGTAATTATAAAACATATGATATATGATTATATAACATAGGGTTAAGTTATTTTACAAATGCTTCTAAAAATAAGAAGTGTACAAAGACACAATGGATCACACAAGATGACACAATGTCGAGAAAAATATAACACAATGCCGAAAAATATAACACAATGTCGAGGAAAAAAACACGAGTTGCAAAAAAGATACAATGATGCAAATATAGAAAAGACACAATGATAAATAAAAAACACAATCATAATCAACAAAAAATCTAAAATCTATATCCTATAAATCCAAAAGTGAAAACCTTAAATCTCACATCATAGAGTTCGATGAGACAGTTCCAGTGCCGCTTGAATGAGGTTAATCGAAGTCCGTTTGATACCCTTTATACGCCTGCTTATTTTTATGAGCCTTTGTATCTGATGTAAACCATATAACATAATAAGTGAATATGTATGCACATTTATTTCTCTCGTCTATTTTTGTAAGAAAATAAGCCTTTATAAATATAGGAATCACATCCATATGGCCATATATGTGTGTATTAGGTGACTAAGATGATATATTTGGTCAACACATTTGTTTATTCATTACACCAAGACGTTTTGATGTAGAAAGTATTGTGTGTGAAAACCATGTGATACTTTATTTTGTTAAGATGGGGATGTAATTGAATATGGGTGGAATCTCTTTGTTTTTGCTACAAGACATAATCCATAAGTTGGAACCCCACCGCCTCTCTGCAAACATACCTAAAAGCCAAAATAACAGGGAGTAAATAAAGAATTGTTTATTTGCAAATATGTCCATAATTACACCAAAACTTGCAAACTACCCCATCTGAAAAGATATGAAGCATATAAGTCAGCCCAACAAAGATTACTTTCTCTAGAGAATAAAACTTTAATTGAATATAGCCACAACAACCAAAACTCACATTTCCAGAGGTGCTTTAATGTTTTTTTGTTACATTTTTACATAATTTTAGCTATATATAACTAATAAATTTATCAGGATTCGAAATGTAAAGTAACTTGAATTTGTACCATCTAATAAAAATGTATTATATTTGACCCGACTTGTTTTTGAACAAACTTACGTCAAAATGTAGACAAACTAAAAACGTATATAAAAATAAGGACGAAAATGTATTATATTTAATCTGACTTATTTGCGAAAATTTTTTACGTTGAAACGTTAACTACTTTTAACTTATACCGACACGTACATAAAAATAAGTACATAAGAAAATTAAGTTTTTTACGTTAAATGATGGTACGCCGCGTTGCGGCAGCATGGAAACGCAAAGTAACTCGAATGTTTACCATCTAATCAAAACGTAGTCCATTTGACCCGACTTGTTTTAAAACAAAATTTATGTCAGAATGTAAACCAACTAAAAAGATACAGAAATAAAAGCACAAAAACGTATTATATTTGAGCCAACCCATTTCCAAAAAAAATAATACATTGAAAAGTAAAAAAAAAATTCTGAATTTATACCGATACGTGCATAAAGATAAAAATGTAAAAACTGATTACAAAGTCTTTAAAATGTTGAGAGGTTGTAAACGCCAATACTAAGGTGTTGTTTGTTTTTTCAGAGGTAAAACGCCTGCAGTCTGCGGACCACATCTGCAGACATCTGCAGCAGAAGAGCTAGACCAAACCTCTGCAGTCTGCAAGAAGAAGACTGTTTATTTTTTACAATTATAAACTAATCACACAATCTTTAATCAACCGATTTCATCAAGTTGAACAACTAATCAAACAAATAAACTAACAATTATAAACAAAATTCAGAAGTAAATTAACAAAATCATCAACCAATTCAGAATTAAATTAACAAAAATTCATAATCAAATTAACAACCAATTCAGAATTAAATTAACAAAAATTCAGAATTAAATTAACAACATAATCAACCAATTTAGAATTAAATTAAGGGAATATTTCGCAGAATGGTAATCAAATTTTAGGAGTGTTCCAATCAAGTCACTCATAAATAATTTTGTTCTAGATAAGTCATTGAAGTTTATTTTATGTTCTAATCTTATATAATTTACCTGAATAGCAAGTAAACTATCCTATATGGTATTTATTTTGTTTTTTTAAACATGTTTACATGATTAATTAATAAAAAGAAATAAAAAGAATCAAATTAAGCATTCTCTCCGGTCAAATTCGTGTATCGTGTTCTCCATAATCCAATCAAAGAAAAACCCTACCTTCACAATCTCCATTTTCAAGCAGTCTTCTCTGTCAATTATTCTCTGTTAATAAACCAATTCAACCAAGGGATAACTTTGTTAAATAGTAACCAAGTTTCAAGATTGTTCTGATTAGGTCACTCATAAAAATATGTGTCCAATTAGGTCACTTAAGTTTACTTTGATGTTTCAATCCTAGATATTTTACCTACATAGAAGGTCATCTATCCTACACAGCATTTAGTTAGGTGTTTTTATAATTGATGTTTCAATCCTTGATATTTTACGTACATAGAAGGTCATCTATCCTACATAGCATTTAGGTAGGTGTTTTTATAATTTCAAATATGTTTACATGGCTTATAAATGCCAAGTTTGCCATCATGGATTAAACAAAGATTAAACATCACAATTATTGTATAACAACCATACAAAAACATGATTTTATGTATAATAATTAATCAAATAGTTTTCATAGTTGCGCAAACACTCCCAATTCGTTAAACTAAAGTTGTTCAATTTTTTTAATCAAACTAATCAAAGAAACAATAAAATTGAAACCCAAAATTGAACAGCCAGCCCTAAATTAATTCGCAGGTGTGGACAAAAATTGAGATTTTTAATGATTTGGGTGAAAATTTTAGATGAAACTGAAATGGGGTTTGGTTGAAGGGAATATTTCACAGAATGGTAATCAAATTTTTGGAGTGTTCCAATCAAGTCACTCATAAATACTTTTGTTCTAGTTAAGTCATTGAAGTTTATTTTATGTTCTAATCTTATATAATTTACCTGAATAGCAGGTAAACTATCCTATATGGTATTTATTTTATTTTTTTAAACATGTTTACATGATTAATTAATAAAAAGAATCAAATTAAGCATTCTCTCCGGTCAAATTCGTGTATCGTGTTCTCCATAATCCAATCAAAGAAAAACCCTACCTTCACAATCTCCATTTTCAAGCAGTCTTCTCTGTCAATTATTCTCTTTTAATAAACCAATTCAACCAAACCCCATTTCAGTTTCATCTAAAATTTTCACCCAAATCATTAAAAATCTCAATTTTTGTCCACACCTGCGAATTAATTTAGGGCTGGCTGTTCAATTTTGGGTTTCAATTTTATTGTTTCTTTGATTAGTTTGATTAAAAAAATTGAACAGCTTTAGTTTAACGAATTGGGAGTGTTTGCGCAACTATGAAAACTATTTGATTAATTATTATATGTTATAAAACTTAAGAAATTAAGATCAAAATTTCCTTTATATATCTTTCTCAAAATGAACTTGGAAGATATGAAGCAAGGCTATTGTTGTGTAGAGATTAGTACTTTGAATGTAGAAGATGTGTGTCCCATTTATAGTGAAGCAATCTAGTTGTCATCCACATTCTTTGACTTTTCATCCACATTATATGAAAATGATGATTCATAACACTCCCCCTTGGATGACACTTTACAAACTTTGGGGTAATTAAGTACTGCCTCATTAAAAACCTTGCTAGGAAAACCCAGTGGGATAAAACCATAGCTAAGGGAAAAAGAGTGCAGCTTGCATTATACACAGTGGATCAGATATGTTGCCTCATTAAAAACCTTGCTAGGAAAACCCAGTGGGACAAAACCATAGCTAAGGGAAAAAGAGTGCAATGTGTATAATGCTCCCCCTCAATTTGCAATTTGTAAGGCATCACATTCTCCGTACGTGACGCATGCCAATGTCATGAACGTGTTTCCTGAAAGTTGCTGTAGGTAGTGCTTTTGTGAAAAGATCGGCTGAATTGTTGCTGGATTGGACATATCTCATCTCGACTTGATTGTCTTTAATAAGGTCCCGAGTATATGCAAAGAATCTTGGTGGTATATGTTTTGTTCTGTCACTTTTGATATACCCTTCTTTCATCTGAGAGATACAGGCGGCATTATCTTCATGGATAGGAGTTGGATTTTGATCTTTCTCTAGCCCACAAGAAGTCACTATGTGTTGTGACATAGATCTTAGCCATACACATTCTCTTGAA
Source organism: Helianthus tuberosus (assembly GCA_030545235.1). NCBI lineage: Eukaryota > Viridiplantae > Streptophyta > Magnoliopsida > Asterales > Asteraceae > Helianthus > Helianthus tuberosus. The sequence goes on from CM060407.1 coordinate 69,727,807, forward strand.
GCTTCATGTAGTGCAATGACTTCAGCATGATTTGAAGATGTTGCGACAAGTGTTTGTTTCTGAGAACGCCATGAAATCGCAGTTCCTCCGTTCATAAATACATATCCAGTTTGAGATTTTGCTTTATGAGGATCAGATAAATAACCTGCATCTGCATAACCAACTAACCCTTCTTTTGAATCGTTAGGATAAAACAAGCCTAAATCAACGGTACCTCGAAGATATCGAAAAATGTGTTTAATTCCATTCCAGTGTCTTCTAGTGGGAGCTGAACTAAATCTTGCTAACAAGTTCACTGCAAAAGAAATGTCAGGTCTCGTACAATTCGTAAGATACATAAGTGCTCCAATTGCGCTGAGGTATGGTACTTCTGGATCAAGAACTTCTTCGTTGTCCTCACAAGGACGAAATGGATCATTTTCGACATTAAGTGACCTAACGACCATTGGAGTGCTTAAAGGATTTGACTTATCCATATTGAAACGTTTTAACAGCTTTTCAGTATAATTCGTTTGATGCACAAGTATTCCATTGCACATATGTTCAATTTGTAAACCAAGACAATATTTGGTTTTACCAAGGTCTTTCATTTCAAATTCTTTCTTTAAAAGAATCATTGTTTCAAGAATTTCTTTTTCCGTCCCAATTATATTTAGGTCATCAACATATACAGCTATAATCACATATCCTGATGTTGTCTTCTTAATAAAGACACATGGACAAATAAGATTATTTATATAACCTTTACTTGTCAAATAGTCACTCAAACGATTGTACCACATTCTTCCAGATTGTTTCAACCCATATAAAGATCTTTGTAATTTGATCGAATACATTTCTTTGGGTTTTGAACTTAATGCTTCAGGAAGTTTAAATCCTTCAGGAACTTTCATATAGATGTCACTATCAAGTGATCCATACAAGTAAGCTGTAACGACATCCATAAGACGCATTTCTAACTTTTTAGAAACTGCTAAGCTGATTAAGTATCTAAAGGTTATTGCATCCGTAACGGGAGAATATGTTTCTTCATAGTCAATCCCTGGCCTTTGTGAAAAACCTTGGGCTACAAGTCTCGCTTTATGTCTTGTAACCTCATTTTTCTCATTTCGTTTTCGTACAAAAACCCATTTATATCCTACAGGCTTTACAGCCTTAGGTGTAACAACAATAGACCCAAAAACCTTTCGTTTGTTGAGTGAATCTAATTCAGCTTGCATAGCGCCTTTCCATTTATCCCAATCATGTCTATTTTGACAATCATTGACAGATTTTGGTGCAGGATCATCATCTCCACCCATGATGTCACTTGCTATAGAATAAGAAAATATCTCATCAATATTTTCCATTTCATATCGGTTCCATATGATATGTGTATGACCATAGTTGATTGATATCTCTTTGTTATTGATGTGTGTAAAATGCAACATATAAATTACATCAAATGAGGCATAAAACTAACCCTTTTTTAGTACTAATATTGGAAAAAGAGTGTTTTTGTCTTCCTTTTGTATTTTCAGGATTAAATGAGCTCAAAAGAGCAAAAGAAGCAAAAAGACAGCTAAATCCAACATAAATACAAGAAAAGGAACATTAGTGGACTGCCCGAACCCTCAACGGCACTTTCCAAAGCAAAATAGAGAAAACAGAAGGCTGAACACGCCCCGTGCTCAGCCAGCACGGGGCCGTGCCCAAGAAGCAGCAGAAAAGACAAATCTATAGAAGCTTCTATTGCCCACCACGGGTCGTGCTCAGCGGACACGGGGGCGTGTCGAAAGTACAGCAGGCGCATTTATTTTAATTGCGAATTACAATTAATGAGGAGAGAGAGTGTCAGACGGGCACGGGGTCGTGTCCAGCGGACACGGGGCCGTGTCCAGCTCTCTGTTCAGCCTATAAATAGGAGTGCTTGGATTCATTTCATCCCATCCCTTGGCACACCACCTCTCTCACACTTCATCCACCACCCACCACCATCACAACACCATCATCCACCACCATCATCCATTGTCCATCATAGAGTGTGTGAGTCGTCTCGGGATCCAAGATTGATCGTAAGAGTTCTTGACAATCAAGGCCATGTTTGCCTAAGTCTCTTACATCACTTGGTGAAGACAAAGTGTCTAGTATAATACTTTTTATTTCTAAACTTTTGCACTTTTTATTTGGTTTTGTATTAATGACTTTAATAACTAGTTACTTATGTTGAAGGTGATCTTTCCTTATCGTTTGTCCGTGGTGTCTTGGCATTATTTTACTGTCTATATAAAATAAAGGATTTTCACCATTCATATCTCCACGGTCTATATGGAGGTATGTTGGCTACCTGGTAGGGGGTTAAGGGAACGGTTTGGTAAAGGTCTTGCCATTGTTCAGCGTTTAGAGGTCCTGCAATGGACCTGGGTCAAATTTAGTAGGACCTCCTTCAATACTTCACGGTATTGGATGGCGGGGGTCCAAACTCTTTGATCCCCTCATAAGTTAACTACTATTAATACTATAACCCGGCTATTTAGGACTGTATCCCTGCTGACTCAGACTACTTAGCCGAGGGTAACGTCACCGCCAAAAGCGGGGCCTACCACAATACTGCATTAATAACTTAATTCATTATCTTCCAATAATCCACCCCTTTAGGATTGTATCCCTGTTGACTCAAACTACTGGGGTGAGGGTAACGTCACCTTCAAAAGAGGGGCCTACTACAATAACTAAGATAATCTCTTAATTATGTGCAAAAGTGCGGAAATAATCAAAGGTTATACTAGATACGAGTCGGAACCAAGTGATTCATCTTGTCTATCTGTTTTTGTTTTTATTTTTATTTTCAGCATTTTAGTTAGTTTTATTTTTCTTAGTTTAAAACATCTTTTCTAAACTTTTTATTTTGGTTAGATGTTGAGGATAAACCGGTACTAAAAGCTCTTGTGTCCTTGGACGACCTCGGTATCTTACCAACGCTATATTACACTCAACGATGGGTGCACTTGCCCATATGTGTGTTTAGTGTTAGTGAAATATCGTGTTTTATAAATTTAAAACTTGGCTAAAATAAGTGTTAAAAAGGGCTTAAAATATACACCTAATATATATAACACTTCGCACGCATCAAGTTTTTGGCGCCGTTGCCGGGGACACAAGGATTTTAAGAAAGTTAGGAATCAACGGCCTAATCATCTTTTATTTTTCTTTTTATTTTTTTTTTAGATTTTCTTAGTTTTTCAGCTTCTGCAGAGCTCAGCACGGGCCGTGCCCGCTGAACACGCCCCCGTGCTCAATCATTGGAACTGGCAATACTGTTTTACATCAGACAGTAAGCTGAACACGGGGCCGTGTCCACTCAACACGCCCCCGTGCCCAAGTTTCAGTTACTGAAAACAGAACCGTTAGATCCCGACGGTTGGTAATTTCTGACATAAACATGAGTGATAGTAATTATTTTTACTTTCGGCACTCTTATGGTACGTGGTGTCAATTATGTGGTGGCGAACATGAAGAAGTAAAATGCTACTTCCTAAATTATAGGCCCCACTACATGGACCCACAATCTTCTCACAACCTTAAGAGGGGCGAAAGTAAAAATAAGCACTATTTCTCCCTCGAATGCGCCCAGCCAGATATTCTAGGGGAAATGCTCCTTAGCGAATTATTTCAACTAGAAGAGCTAATTCTGAAATGGATAGAAGAGCTTGGGAAGGATTTTATTGATCCACCCCAAGACGATACCCATGAAGAAATGTTGGAACCGCATTCCGACAACCTCGTTGCTCCTGAAAATACCTTCGTACCTAGCGAAGACTTGGACGATAGTCGTCCCTGTGTCGATTGTGCCGTGAAGGACTCTCCATCGACTTCGTTCGGTGCATACATAGACCTGAGCGATTCGGCATATACCTTCTTTAACAAGAGCCCGGAAAAGGGTTGGACTTGTCCACCTAGAATGAAAATAGGAATTACCCTCACCGACAACCTCTTGCGTTCTCGCCTTAGTCTAGGACAATTAAGGTATATTAGGCACTTTGGGGTTGTTCCAACCAGTAAGGAACCACCCGATATCGGGGAGATCCTTGAAATAGCAAAACTCCATAAAGCAACCTCCAGACACGGGGCCGTGTCCAGGTCAACACGCCCCCGTGCTCACTAAAAAGATTCTCTGCTGATTTGGTCAGAATACGGACAAAATGTGTCAGGATTTTCTCTGAACACGGGGCCGTGTCCAGTCAACACGGGGCCGTGCCCAGGGCGCTGTCGTTTTCTTTAAATGCAGCCTGATTCCTGCTCATTTTGACCACTTCAATTGACAGAGATCCCTGGGATTTTCACTCATACCATCCTAGGTAAGTGTCAAAAGAAGGTTCCAAGGGACCCTCTTGTCCTTTCCACTTTTATTCATTTCCTCCTCTTTCAAAATTTTTCAAAAGTTCCTCCATGGAAGCTTGGAAATCCCTTGATTCCAATCCTCTATGTGAAGTTTGTAAGATTATTTGCTAAAGATTCTGGGCTAAAGTTAGTTGTATAACTTTATTTTAAATTATCCGAGCTTAAAACCCAGATGAAAATCATAAAAATAATTTAAAACTCCAAGATTCTTTAGCCAAAAATCCTGCAGACAAATGGACACGGGGCCGTGCTCAGCCAGCACGGGGCCGTGTCCAGGGGCTCTGTTTTGTAAAAATTTAGCTTTCTTCGGTTTTCTTCACAGAAAATGGCAAGCAGAACAAGCGGATCATCTTCAAGGAATAACCGACAAGGGAGGAGATCTTCAACAGCAGAAGACTCTCTTGTAAACTATGTTTACGCTCTAAGGGAGGCTATTGATGAAATGACGGGAGTGGAAGAAGCATTGGTCGACCGTATCAACCATCTTACTGTGGGGCTGGAGGGCTGTCTCCATGAAGTAAACCTCTTGCACCAGAGGTTGAACCTTCTCGCTTCCCCACCTTTGGTACCCATAATAACCCAAAGGGCGTGGAACATGGTGCCCGAAGTTGTCATTCCAGCTGAATGGTACGCCATGCACCAAGAGCTTCCTCGAAGAGTGGTGCAAGGAGTCCCGGTGAATGTTCCCCCTCAACCACCAACAGCAGAAGAAAACGAAGCCGCATTCTTCCTCCCTAGGGAGATCGAAGAATGGCTTTAAACAAAGTTTAGGGAGGAACTCGTTCGGCTAAAAGTCCTACTCTATCGGGAAATCATTCTCGAAATTTTCCTAAATTAGTAGAACTCCTTATGATAACCTCGTGTACTTGCTGACCTATCTAGTTAAGTTTTAATTTTAGTTTAATTTAGGATTATGTAAGTTCTCTCTATGATGAAATGAAATGATGGTTTTAATGTTTGGATGGTTTGTAATGAATGAAACACACTCATGGTGGTAAAGGATGAAAAGGGGAACGAGAAAAATGATCCCATGCACAAGAACGAGGCAACCCGACAATTTTCTCCATTTCAGAAGGTTCAACACGGGTCGTGCCCAACCAACACGGCCCCGTGTCGAACCACCTGCAGAAAACGCCCAGTACAGGTAACTGGACACGGGCCGTGTTCACCCAACACGCCCCCGTGTCCAGACTTATGTTTCTCTTATTTCAATTTTGTTACTGGCACTTGAACACGGGGCCGTGCCCGGATAACACGGGGCCGTGTTCAGTGCCCAGTAACACAAATTTTTGCTTTCTAAACACAATTTTACACATCTAATCAACCTAAAAATTTATTTTTGGGACACATTGAGGACAATGTGTAATTTAAGTGTGGGGGGGATGCTAAAACCTTGAATCTTGCAAGTCCTAAATACAAGCCTTACACAAAACTCTATTGGAACCGCTAATCACCCCAAATTTTTTCAAAAATTTCATCTTTTTTACTTGTCTAGGTTTAACTCGGGAAATTCAAGTTCTCAAAAAGGTTGTATTTTTACAAATTTACAACCGATAGCGTAGTGATAAAAAGAACCAACATAAGAAAATTATGAAAAGGCATGACAAACTTATTTAAAATTTGATTATATATACTTGATCACATAAAAACCCATTCCCACAAAAGTGAGTTTTGAGCCTTTATTGAGCACACAATTCCATATCATTTGACTAAATGCTCATTTTTCGTTTCTTGTGTGAATAGCCGCTTGGTTCTTACGACTCTAGAACTTGCCATGACAATACATTCCCGGTCCTTATCAACTTAAACCCGAGTAAGTAAATGATAGAGGCATTAGGACTAACCCTTTTTTTTTTCATTTCTACACCATTATTTTTCTTTTTCTTTTACCACCTACCCAAAAATCCCCCTAGTTAGCCCCTTTGAGCCTAAACCTTTTCGTTTCATCACCCAAAACAAAAACCCTTTCACCCACCAAAACCTTTTTCATTTTTAACCCTTTATTTTAGTAACAAGTTCGGTTCTTCGTGAAAAAAATAAATAAATAAATAAATAAATTTATAATGAAGCAAAAAGAAAATAAACAAACAAAGTAATCAAAAATAACTTTGTTTGAATAAAAGCTTCATTAAAAATAAAAAAATTGCAAAAAAAATACGAAAACCGACACTTGTTACGCTTTTAGCCCTTTTTCTACTAACCACTAACCCAACCACCTACCTTTAACCCTAGCCAACCCTTAACCCACAAAGTCCTCTTGATATCTACAAAGGTATAAAAGTTAAAAAGGAGGAGGATTGATTTCTTGGCAAGCCTATGGTAGGAATAAGTTCCGTGCCGCTCTCGAGTGATTCACTAAAAATACACCTTCGGCCGAGTGTGAGTGATTTCCCCGCGAGGTATGTGAACTTGTATATAAATAGAATTTAAAAAAAAAAAGGCATGTTATGCCCAAATAAGTAATTTCTTTTATGAACAGTTCTAAATAAATCATTACGAATAGGAGTGTAAATAAATAAAAATAAAACCCAAAAAGATCTTGGAAATCCCGACACTCTATGACAAGCCCAAAACCTTCTCTTCTACCTATTCCATTTGGGAGTGTAAGCCAAATATTAAAGAGTTTTGCTTGAGGACAAGCAAAAGTTCAAGTGTGGGGGTATTTGATGTGTGTAAAATGCAACATATAAATTACATCAAATGAGGCATAAAACTAACCATTTTTTAGTACTAATATTGGAAAAAGAGTGTTTTTGTCTTCCTTTTGTATTTTCAGGATTAAATGAGCTCAAAAACGCAAAAGAAGCAAAAAGACAGCTAAATCCAACATAAATACAAGAAAAGGAACATTAGTGGACTGCCCGAACCCTCAACGGCACTTTCCAAAGCAAAATAGAGAAAACAGAAGGCTGAACACGCCCCGTGCTCAGCCAGCACGGGGCCGTGCCCAAGAAGCAGCAGAAAAGACAAATCTATAGAAGCTTCTATTGCCCACCACGGGCCGTGCTCAGCGGACACGGGGGCGTGTCGAAAGTACAGCAGGCGCATTTATTGTAATTGCGAATTACAATTAATGAGGAGAGAGAGTGTCAGACGGGCACGGGGCCGTGTCCAGCGGACACGGGGCCATGTCCAGCTCTCTGTTCAGCCTATAAATAGGAGTGCTTGGATTCATTTCATCCCATCCCTTGGCACACCACCTCTCTCACACTTCATCCACCACCCACCACCATCACAACACCATCATCCACCACCATCATCCATTGTCCATCATAGAGTGTGTGAGTCGTCTCGGGATCCAAGATTGATCGTAAGAGTTCTTGACAATCAAGGCCATGTTTGCCTAAGTCTCTTACATCACTTGGTGAAGACAAAGTGTCTAGTATAATACTTTTTATTTCTAAACTTTTGCACTTTTTATTTGGTTTTGTATTAATGACTTTAATAACTAGTTACTTATGTTGAAGGTGATCTTTCCTTATCGTTTGTCCGTGGTGTCTTGGCATTATTTTACTGTCTATATAAAATAAAGGATTTTCACCATTCATATCTCCACGGTCTATATGGAGGTATGTTGGCTACCTGGTAGGGGGTTAAGGGAACGGTTTGGTAAAGGTCTTGCCATTGTTCAGCGTTTAGAGGTCCTGCAATGGACCTGGGTCAAATTTAGTAGGACCTCCTTCAATACTTCACGGTATTGGATGGCGGGGGTCCAAACTCTTTGATCCCCTCATAAGTTAACCACTATTAATACTATAACCCGGTTATTTAGGACTGTATCCCTGCTGACTCAGACTACTTAGCCGAGGGTAACGTCACCGCCAAAAGCGGGGCCTACCACAATACTGCATTAATAACTTAATTCATTATCTTCCAATAATCCACCCCTTTAGGATTGTATCCCTGCTGACTCAAACTACTGGGGTGAGGGTAACGTCACCTTCAAAAGAGGGGCCTACTACAATAACTAAGATAATCTCTTAATTATGTGCAAAAGTGCGGAAATAATCAAAGGTTATACTAGATACGAGTCGGAACCAAGTGATTCATCTTGTCTATCTGTTTTTATTTTTATTTTTATTTTCAGCATTTTAGTTAGTTTTATTTTTCTTAGTTTAAAACATCTTTTCTAAACTTTTTATTTTGGTTAGACGTTGAGGATAAACCGGTACTAAAAGCTCTTGTGTCCTTGGACGACCTCGGTATCTTACCAACGCTATATTACACTCAACGATGGGTGCACTTGCCCATATGTGTGTTTAGTGTTAGTGAAATATCGTGTTTTATAAATTTAAAACTTGGCTAAAATAAGTGTTAAAAAGGGCTTAAAATATACACCTAATATATATAACACTTCGCACGCATCAGTTATTATCATCAACATCTTCCTCATGAGAGGTTTCGGTATTTACCGCTTGATCAAGATTTTTATCCTTTTGGTCAATTTCATTTATAAGCGCTTTTCTTTTTCGAGGATTTTTATCCTTCGAACCAATTGGCCTTCCACGTTTTAAACGTTTCTGAGATTCATGAGTCATATTATTATCTATTGCCTTATTAGGGATCTCAACTCGAGCTGGAGCATTAGCAGCTGGTATATGAGATTTAGTAACCCTATTTATATCAGTAAATGCATCAGGCAATTGATTTGCAATTTCTTGCAAATGTATTATCTTTTGAACCTCTGTCTCACATTGTTTAGTTCTTGGATCCAAATATAACAATGAAGGTTCACACCATGTGACATCCTTTTCCTTATTTTTATCTTTATTCTCTCCCCCTAATACAGGGAAAGTTGTTTCATTAAATTTACAATCAGCCAACCGTGCTGTAAAGACGTCACCTGTTAAAGGTTCAAGATATCTTATTATAGAAGGTGAATCATATCCAACATATATTCCCAACCTTCTTTGAGGTCCCATTTTTGTGCGTTGTGGTGGTGCAATTGGGACATAAACTGCACATCCAAAAATTCTAATATGGGAAATATTTGGCTGTTGGCCAGATGCAATTTGTTGGGGAGAGAATTCATGATTTGCACTTGGTCTTATGTGAATTAATGATTCAGCATGTAATATTGCATGACCCCAAATGGATACAGGAAGTTTTGTTCTCATTATTAATGGTCGAGCTATTAGTTGTAGACGTTTAATTAATGATTCAGCTAAACCATTTTGTGTATGCACATGAGCAACAGGGTGCTCAACAATAATTCCTCCAGACATGCAATAATCATTAAAAGCATGTGATGTAAATTCACCAGCATTGTCGAGTCTCACCCTTTTAATACTATGATCTGGGAAATGTGTTCGCAATTTAATAATTTGTGCAAGAAATTTTGCAAAAGCCATATTGCGAGTTGATAACAAAGACACATGAGACCATCTACTTGATGCATCTATTAGAACCATGAAGTATCTAAATGGTCCACATGGTGGATGGATTGGTCCACATATATCTCCTTGAATTCTTTCAAGGAACATTGGAATTTCTTTTTCAACTTTTATAAACGAAGGTCTTGTAATTAATTTTCCCAGAGAACAAGATACACATAAAGGAATTTTATCAGATTTTGGGATCTTTTTATACTTTAATGGATGTCCATGAGTATTTTCAATTACTCTTTTCATCATTGTTGAACCTGGATAGCCTAATCTGTCATGCCATAAATTAAATGTTTCAGGATCACAAGAATTTTCTTTTACTGCCATATGTGCTTGAGGCACATCAATATATGTATAATGCAAACCAGATTGAAACATTGGCAGTTTTTCCAATATCTGACCTTTGCTCATGATATACAAATATTTTTCATTATCAACAGTCTTTGACTGAGTATCATATCCATTATGATATATGCTTTTGAAACTTAACAAGTTTCTTGATGACCTTGGGGAAAATAAAGCATTCTCTATTAAAAGCTTTGTACCATTTGGTAATATTAAATTTGCTTTTCCCACTCCTTCTATTAATTTTGTAGGACCTGATATTGTATCAACGGTTCCTTTTGTTGGTTTCAACTCATAAAAATATTTCTCGGATTTAAGTATAGTATGTGTAGCTCCACTGTCAGCTATACATATATCAGCATCATTCATTCGAACTTGAGCTTCAATGATATCCATTTTAATCTTACAATTAAAACAAAATGATAAGAGTATTATTAATATATTATAATTATTGATAATAACTTTATATATAAAAAAAACTTTATTATGAAGGAAAGACATAATAAAAATACATATTTAATTGTTACATAAAATCATTGAGATCAAGAAACATTTTGTTTAAATGTCTTCATTAAAATCCGTGGTATTTTCTTCATTAAAATCCGTGGCATTTAGCTGAACACTGAATTTATCCAAATAGTTTACTTCCTTCTCCTTTTCTTTAAGCGAGGCTTTGTAAAGCTCACATAGATGTGGAGGTGTTCTACAAGTTTTTACCCAGTGATCTATACTTCCACATCTATAACAAGAATTATCAATTTTTCCGGACACACCGGCTTCATTTCTTTGATTATGAAAATTGGAAGTATTATCTTGTGGAGCATGATAATTTGTAGTTCTTTGATTTCGGCCACGGCCACGACCTCGCCCACGACCTCGGTAATATTTATTATTTTTGAAAGTATGATTGTGACCATTATAATGGCCTTTACCAAAATACCCACGACCGCGGCCACGGCCTCGTCCTTGGCCTTGCCCACGGCCTTGTCCTTGGCCTTGCCCACGGCCTTGTCCTTGGCCTTGCCCACGGCCTTGTTCCCTTTTATTTTGATAATTATTAACAACATTCGCTTCAGGTATAGTTAATGCTCCTGTGGGACGTGCTTCATGATTTTTCATCAGAAGTATGTTATGTTGTTCTGCTACGAGGAGATGCGCATTAAATCAGAGTATCTGTAAAATTTCAACAATCTATATTGTTGTGCCAAACTTATATGTGACGCATGAAATGTGGAGTAAGTTTTCTCCAATTTTTCTTCCTCGGTAACAGGGTGCCCACAAAACTCTAATTTTGAACATATTTTAAATAGAGCAGATGTATAATCATTTACTTTCGTAAAATCTTGGAACCTCAGACTGTTCCATTCATTTTTAGCCGTGGGAATTTAAACTTCCTTTTGATTATCAAATATGTTCTTTAAATCCGTCCATAATTCATATGGATCATCAGAATTGAAATATTCATGCTGTAGTAGATTATCAATGTGTTTATGAATAAACACATCAGCTTTTGCCTTTTCCTGATTCGAACAATTATTCTCTTCATTTATGACTTCTATCACACCCATTGCTTTTAGGTGTCTTTTTACATTTGCTGTCCAAGTCATATAATTTTCTCCGGAGATATTCAATGCTGGAAATTCCAGTTTCGCGATATTTGCCATTTTGTTACTAAATACAAATATATATAAATATTAGGATTACATACTTATTAAAATGAGACAAAATATAACAATACACATAATTAAAATGTTAGTTGCATAAATAAATGTTAGATGCGTAAATGTTAAATTCATAAATAAATGTTAAATGGTTAGTAGTCCCATTATTATTATTATTATATTTCCATAGTAATAGGTACCCTGTACTCATTTTTATTTAAGTATGGGATTTAGATGTTTTTATGATAGGAGTGTCTGGATAACTGAGTCTCCTAAAGGAAAACAATCCCACGATATAAAAGAAATATTACGTTTATCATAACAATTATAGTTTATATAAATTAATCAAACACTTACTTTGATTATAATTGCTTGAACGTTTCCTTGGCTAGAACCTCGTGCTTGGCTAGAGCTTCGTGCTGATAACGTGTTATAAAACTTAAGAAATTAAGATCAAAATTTCCTTTATATATCTTTCTCAAAATGAACTTGGAAGATATGAAGCAAGGCTATTGTTGTGTAGAGATTAGTACTTTGAATGTAGAAGATGTGTGTCCCATTTATAGTGAAGCAATCTAGTTGTCATCCACATTCTTTGACTTTTCATCCACATTATATGAAAATGATGATTCATAACATTATACATAAAATCATGTTTTTGTATGGTTGTTATACAATAATTGTGATGTTTAATCTTTGTTTAATCCATGTTGGCAAACTTGGCATTTATAAGCCATGTAAACATATTTGAAATTATAAAAACACCTACCTAAATGCTATGTAGGATAGATGACCTTCTATGTACGTAAAATATCAAGGATTGAAACATCAATTATAAAAACACCTAACTAAATGCTATGTAGGATAGATGACCTTCTATGTAGGTAAAATATCTAGGATTGAAACATCAAAGTAAACTTAAGTGACCTAATTGGACACATATTTTTATGAGTGACCTAATCAGAACAATCTTGAAACTTGGTTACTATTTAACAAAGTTATCCCTAAATTAACATTAACAAGAATTTAGAATTAAATTAACAAAATTAAATTAACAAAGAGTTGAAAAAAAAATAAAACTTAAAACATACCTGATGGAGGTGGGTGTCGGTTGGAGTGCCGACTGCCATGGTGGAGAAGATGGCGGAGGAGGTGGGTGTCGGCTGGAGTGGAGTCGCGATGGAGGTGGGTGTTGGCTGGAGTAGAGGGGCGGCGGAGGTGGAGGCCGGCGGAGGTGGAGGGTGATGGAGTTGGAGGGCTGACGTCGAGGGTGAATGTGGGGGACGACGGAGGAGGCGGAGCAAGGTCGACTGAGAACGTGGGGGCGGCAGAGGTTAAGGTCGTGGAGGAGGAGGTGGATGTGCAGCTGGAGAGGTTGAAGTTTGGCTGGAGAAGGAACCTAGGGTTTGAAGATTTGTGTTTTGAAGAGTCTTGAAGAGGATTGAAGATGTAAGGCCACGTCTGCGCGAGGAAGAGCTCCTGAAGACATTTTTTAATGAAATGTCTTCCAAAAAATAAACACGCTGCAGATATAAACATCTGCGCGTGGTCTGCGTGGGGCAGACATAAGAGACTCTGAAGTACTTTTCACAAAAAACAAACAACACCTAAATGTTGAAGCATGAACGTAAAAAAAAACTAAAAAGACACTAAAAGACAAATAAAAAAGAACGTAAAATATAAGAATTAAAAAAGTAAATTAAAATATTATTATAGTTATTGCATATGTAACTTCAACTAGTTGATGCCTCGCCCGCGTTGCGGGTCGATGGCCGAATAATTCTCAATCAATTAAAAAAAGACTATTATAGTTTTGTTAGGAAAAAAACTAAAACGATTACAAGACCGTAGTTCTGAGCTCAGGGCAGACTGTAGTTTGTCAGGATTAATGAGCGAGTGTTAGGCAGCTCCTTGACACGGGAAAAAAATTAAATCCAATCAGCCAATTAAAAAAACACTTTTATAGTTTTGCTAAAAAAACTAAAACGATTACAATACTATAATTTGAACTGAGGGCAAAGTTGTATTTGTTGACTTTGGTAAAATCGTAATTTGCCAAAAGTTAAAGTGATGGCAATACCGCAATACTATAAATTTAAACCTGAGACAAAATCGTAATATAACTTCGCACTAAGGACAAAATCGTAATTTTAAGGTGGGGACAAAACTATATTTTTAATTTGAACTGGGGCAAAATCAAAATTTTGAACTGAGGACAAAATCGTAATTTTGAATTGGGGGGCAAAAACATACTTTTATTTTGAACCGGACAAAAACATAATTTTAAATTGAAGGCAAAATCATAATTTTTGAAACAGGGCGAAAATGCAGAATCGTAATTTTTAGTTTGGGGCAAAAGCAAAAATTTATTTTGAACTGGAGCCAAAATTGTAATTGTAATCTGGGGATAAAACCATAATTTTGAACCGGGTGCAAAATCGTAATTTTAAGCGAGGGACAAAAACATAAATTTATTTGGAAGTGGGGGAAAACGTAATTTTATTTTAAATTAAGGACGAAACCGTAATTTTAGAACGAATATAAAATATTAAAAGGAGTGGTCTAACAGGGAAGTGACACACATTTGTGTGGCACCATTCCCTTAGCTTGTTATTGTATATGTAGGAAACTAGGTTAGAACCCCGTATATTACACGGGCTAAATAAATGTAAATTTGTATACTATATAATAAAACTTTTATATACTAAATAATAAAATAATATATCTTTAAAAATCTTGTTTATTACATGGGTTGAATACATGTAATTTTATATATATTAATAAAAATTATATTTTTAAGAACCCCGTGTATTGTACACGTTAAATAAATTTATATAAAATAAAATATTAATAAACTTAATACATAAACCGAAGGGTAATAATAAACCCGACCGTTAAATCAAACTAATGACCATCGGGTTCGCGGTTTTAAATCAAGTTGTGAACACCCTTAGTAATAATGAATATGGTCAATTTGTGATTTTTAGGGATATTTGATTTAAATAACCTCAAGTTTCATCAATTGGTCGATAACACTTTCAACTTTCAATTTGTACACGAGCACTCCAAATTTTCAACTTGTTGGCCGATAACACTTCCTAACTAACTGAACCCAATTTGTTTCAAACTTAAACTTCAAAGATTGTTGCGAATTAATTTAAGACATTCGATGACGATTACTCATATTGGATTAAATACTTTTCGTTATTGAAATACTGATTTATAGCGACATTAATTTAAATATTGTATTATTTATTTATTTTATTTGTTTGGGTAAGATATTAGACATTGTTCGTCAACTTTGATTTGGTTTCATTTTCTAAATTAAAATATATAATTTGTAACATCAATTAATGATTGAGATAATAAACAACGGATAGTTATGAATAAAGTAAAATTTACTTTTAACAAAATACTTTAAATGCTGATTTATTATTATGTTATTAAGATAAACAAATAAATTCAAATATAAATAAATGTCCTATATAATAGCTATCTTTAGTTTAAAAGATAACTATACATAATTAATTAAGTAGTCGAAAAATGCGGGAAAACAAAACGTAAATGCCTTGAATGAATGACATGTGTCCACAAATGGTTTTTTTTTTTTTATTATATGTATAGATAGATGTATATGTAGGAAATTTGTAGGCATATATAGAATATATATATCTTTTTATACGATAAACTTAAACCAAAATTTAGTTAATTCAATTTTGGCTGTATATATAGTTCGTATATATTTCTTTTTATACGATAAACTTAAAACAAAATTTAGTTAATTCATATATTTGACTTATGATTAGTCCCGCCCTTTGGCCGGTATCGAAACATAAACGAATGTAATGTCACATACTGTAAGATTTATTTACCATTTAAGCTTATCATATGATAAGGAGGATTGAACATAATCTCTGAAGGTCGGCCCACGAGTGAATCGTAGATTTGACCGCAACAATGTTGGCATTAATGAAAGAAAAAAAATTGAATAATAAAAAATCAGAAGTTACACCGTTGAGCCATGGATCATGCATGTGTCCTAAATGAATTATTTAAGATAAAATCGGGTGCACAGTACCTCTCGGCATGGTTGTAAAAGTCCCGCTTACTCCCCGAGTAATCTCCGCCTAGGCCGAGTACTTGTTGGAAATTTTGTGAAAATAACATTTTTCAAAAATATAGGAAAATGATTTTTTCCTATTTTGGACTAGAAATAAATATAACACAATGAGCGGGTTTTATATATTTATTTGTGGGTTTGTGTTCTATGACGGAAGAGTTTCGCAATGAACTAAACCACGTCCAAAACGGAGCTAAGATGAATGAGATATCGATGCTCAAAGTTTGGTGTTTGAAACTTGAAAGCTGAAAAGTGGGAAAGTGGCACCTTGTCCCACATCGGATGAGAGATGGAACTTAAAGGGGTATTTAAGTGGAAACTCTCCATTCTTAATGTTTAATGGAAGCACTCACTAGTGTACTCGCGAAGGGTGTGTATCGCACACGCACGCGCGCGCGCGTGGCGTGGGCGATGTGGCGCTTTGATGGCCCTTTGTATTTTTGACCACGTGCGCGTGGTGGAGCACAAGGGTTGTAAGGACCAAGTGGTTGGTGATGTGGCATGCAAGCGCATGACCCTGGTGGGTCCGCGCGCAGTGGCGCATGACGTGGCAGTCATGCGCGTACGCGCGCGAGTACAAATGGCGCGCATTGGCGCGTGGAGCATGGGCACTTAGGTGACGTGCGCGGCACACCAAAGTGAGCCAAAACGGCGCGACTGTGTGGCTTGCTCGTAAAGGCTTACAGGTGACGTGGCACACGTGCGCAGGTGCGCATGGGACTGAGGCGCACGCGCGCACGGCAGTGAGCCAAATGGACGCACCGCGCATGAGGGTGCAGACCTGCGCGTGCGCGCGTGCAGAAGCTTCCAGCAGCAGTTAATGCTGTGCAGTTACGTTTCAGCATTCGAAACTGACAAAGTTAATGCGTTTGACTGAGAATTAAGTGACGAATTAAAGTGTATTAAAGACGTCTAATGCAGTTTAATTCTCCCATTTAATTTATTTTTCAGTTTCGACTTCAACCTGGTGTATGAATAGGAGGCTCCTTTCACCAGATCATACACACCGATTTACACAGCAAATTCAATCTCTCCCTCTGAATTCTACATCTTCTACAAGCAGTAAGGTACACCTTCAGGTTGGAGTCAAGACCGGCAGTGCAACTACTTGCGGCTGTTGTATCCTGGAAACAAACGTGTTCTCCTGGGAGACACGAAATTTGTTTTAAGGGACCCGTGTCTAACACGATCCTCAGCCAAGAACAGTTTTTATGTTCGAGTTTTTGTTCTTGTTTCTTTTATTTCAGTTGTAATCTGTATTGTACTTTCTGCTTTCCTTTCAGTTGTATTTTCAAGTTAATAAAAGAATTTTATTTATTTTACACGAACGGATTCCTACAATCTTAAAACAAATTTTTTAAAACACCGTTCGTGTAGAATCACAAACATTTTCTGCTGTGAATTCGAACCAGTTTTGAATTCATACAGTTGTGTTCAAAGTAGCGACTTTGTCAAAACAGATTCTGTTTCTACTCCTTTCTGTCGCTGAGTTCTAAAAACGTACTGTTGTAGTCTTCAAAGTTGGACTTAGAAGTTGCGCGGTGGTTTCAACAACTCTTTACATTGGATAAATAATAAATTAGCACGTTTATTATTTTATTAACTTGGTTTTGTGTAATTTTTCAGAATGTCGACTGAAAATACCAACGTCAACGTCGATGTCGGTACCCCTGTCAACACTGTGGGAGCGTCCACAGTGGAAAATCATGCTGAACGACCCGAGAAGTTCTCGGGTCTCCACTTCAAAAGGTGGCAACAGAAGATGTTCTTCTACTTGACCACCATGAACCTTGCGAGGTTCTTGAATGAGACCGTTCCCCAACCTGCGGAAGGGGAGACCGAGGCTCAGGCTCTGAGCGCGGTAGAGGCGTGGAAGCACTCAGACTTTATATGTCGAGGCTATGTTCTCAACGGTCTCTCGGATGCTTTGTATAATGTGTACTACAACGTCAAGACTTCCAAAGAATTATGGGATGCCTTGGACAAGAAGTATAAAACGGAGGATGCTGGCACAAAGAAATTTGTGGTAGCGCGTTTCTTGGACTACAAAATGGTTGATAACAAGACTGTTATGAACCAAGTCCAAGAGTTACAGATTATACTTCATGACATCCACGCTGAGGGTATGGTACTCAGCGAAACATTTCAAGTGGCAGCCATGATCGAAAAATTACCTCCTGCTTGGTTGGATTTTAAGAATTATCTTAAACACAAGCGGAAGGAAATGACGATTGAGGAACTTGTAGTCCGTCTTCGTATAGAAGAGGACAACAGGGTGGCCCAAGAAGGCACCATTTTGCAAGCTTCGGCTAAAGCAAAGATGGTGGAAGTTGGGGAGTCCTCAAAGGGCAAACGGGGTAAAAAGGACAACAAGGGGAAAGCAAAGGTTAACAACCTTGGACCAAAAAAGGGGGCTGTGAAAAAGAAGCTTGCGCATTTCCAAGGTACTTGTTACAACTGTAACGAGACGGGGCACCGTGCTAACCAATGCAAGAAACCTAAGCGTGAGCGTGCGCACATGGTTGATGAGGATGGTATGCCTCTAATCGCAATGATAAACGAAGAAGCGGCTATGATTGAAGAAGTCAACGCAATGGGTGAAAACCCAAAAGGATGGTTCGTTGACATGGGTGCAACCCGCCATGTTTGTGGAGACAAGGCATTTTTCTCTACATTCAAGGAAGCTTCGGGTGAAGAAAAGCTTTATATGGGAAATAAAGCTACCGCAAGCATCAAGGGGGAAGGCACGGTCGTCTTGAAGATAACTTCGGGCAAGGAGCTTACCTTGACAAATGTGCTTTATGTCCCAGAGATACGGAAGAATCTTTTTTCGGGATGGATGCTCAACAAGTTTGGTTTTCGTCTAGTGTTTGAATCGGACAATTTTGTCTTGTCTAGACGTGGTACTTTTATCGGAAAGGGCTATGCCCTTAATGGAATGTTTAAAATGAATGTTTCGGTTGTAAACGAAAACAAGAATATGAATGAAAATGTTTCTTCTACTTACATGATTGAGTCTTCTAATGTTTGGCATGGTAGACGAGGACATGTAAATTTTTATTCTTTACGATGTCTAATTAAATTAAATTTAATACCAACATTCCATATTAAGTCCGATCACAAATGCAAGACATGTGTTGAATCCAAACTTACGAGATCATCGTTTAAATCGGTTGAACGAATAACCAAACCCCTTGATTTAATTCATACCGATGTGTGTGATTTAAAAGCGGTTCCCACGCGTGGAGGAAATAAGTACTTCATCACGTTTATTGATGATTGTACGAAATATTGCTATGTGTATTTACTTAAAAGTAAAGACGAAGCAATAGAGAAGTTTATCTTGTACAAAAACGAAGTTGAAAATCAACTTAAAAAGAATATAAAAGCTTTGAGAAGCGATCGAGGAGGATTTATGCGCAAAAAATGGCATTGTACATGAGTGTACACCTCCTTATTCTCCACAATCAAATGGTGTTGCGGAACGAAAGAACCGCACATTGAAAGAAATAATGAACGCCATGTTGATAAGCTCGAGAGTGAACCAAGAAATGTGGGGGGGATGCCATTCTCTCAGCAAACTATCTTTTGAACAAGATACCTTTGAAAAATAGGGAAGAAACTCCATATGTGTTATGGATAAAAAGGAAGCCTTCGTACAAATACTTGAAAGTGTGGGGGTGCCTAGCTAAGGTGATTGTACCACCTCCTAAGGCTCTTAGGATAGGACCCAAAACGGTTGATTGCATTTTCATAGGATATGCACATCAAAGTAGTGCACATCGTTTTCTTGTACATGAGTCCAAGAATCCAGATGTACACAAACACACAATCATAGAGGCAAATTCTAACACCGTCTCATATTTTGAGAATGTGTTTCCTATGTTAGGACAAACACATGCGACTCCATCAAGAGCGGTTGATGAGGCAGGTCCAAGTTCATCTACGAGGATAGATGAAAGACATGAACGACCTAAGGTCGAGGAGGGTGAGCTTAGACGAAGTAAACGACAAAGGGTTGAAAAGTCCTTTGGTCCAGACTTCATGAGCTATATGGTTGAGGGTGAGCCCAATACCTACCGCGAAGCGGTTACCTCCGCGGAAGGACCTCAATGGCAAGAAGCAATTAAGAATGAAATTGATTCTATATTGCAAAATCATACTTGGGAGTTAGCAGATCTTCCACCTGGTTGCAAACCACTTGGATATCGTTGGATATTCAAAAGGAAGATGAAAGCTGACGGAAGTATTGATAAATACAAGGCAAGGTTAGTGATCAAAGAATTTAGACAAAAGGAGGGTCTAGACTACTTTGATACTTACTCGCCTGTAACACGAATAACCTCTATTTGATTGGTTCTTGCAATTGCGGCTCTAAGAAATTTGGAAGTTCACCAAATGGATGTAAAGACCGCATTTCTAAATGGCGATTTAGAAGAAGAGATTTACATGGAACAACCTGAGGGTTTTTCCGCCCCTGCACACAAGGGTTAAGTATGTAAATTGGTCAAGTCTTTGTATGGCTTGAAGCAAGCTCCAAAATAATGGCAACAAAAGTTTGATCATGTCATGATTGATAATGGTTTCAAAATAAATGAGTGCGACAAGTGTGTTTATTTTAAAGACACACCAAGAGGTTATGTAATTTTATGTCTTTATGTAAATGATATGCTTATCATTGGGAGTGATGATAACATGATCAACTCAACGAAAGACATGTTGCAAGCTAGGTTTGACATGAAAGACATGGGTCTCGCGGATGTGATTCTTGGAGTAAAAATCACTAGAACCCAAAATTGTCTTGTGTTGAGTCAATCTCACTACGTGGACAAGATCCTTGGGAAATTCAATTTGGATGATACGAGTGTAGCTCGAACTCCAATTGATAATACCCAACGCCTATGGAAGAATAGAGGCGAGTGTGTTTCTCAGTTAGAGCACTCAAGGATCATTGGTAGTCTCATGTATCTAATGACATGTACTAGACCCGACTTAGCATATGCTGTAAGCAGGCTAAGTAGATACACCAGTAATCCGAGCGAGGATAATTGAAAAGCTATCACGAGGGTGCTCAGATACATAAGATACACGAGAGACTATGGATTGTATTATACCCGTGATCCAGCAGTGATCGAAGGATACACTGATGCAAACTGGATATTAGATATAAAGGATCACAGATCCATAAGTGGTTACGTGTTTACACTTGCTGGCGCAGCTATAGCTTGGAAGTCTTCCAAACAAACAGTTATAGCGAGATCCACGATGGAATCCGAATTCGTCATTTTAGATAAAAGCGGGGAAGAGGCGGAGTGGCTACGTCAATTTGTGGAAGATATTACAAGATGGCCAAAGCCGTTGACGGCGATCTGCATACATTGTGATAATCAGTCTGCTCTTGCCCACCAAGATATAGTACGAGCCACGAATGAAAAGATCGATAAAGTTCGGGCACACTTGAAAGCGGCTCAAGACAGGCAAAAGGCGTATGCTGATAAAAGGAAAAGGCCGATTGAATTCCAAGTTGGTGACATGGTCATGCTAAAAGTCTCCCCATGGAAAGGTGTTATTAGATTCAGAAAAAGGGGGAAGCTAAGCCCAAGGTTTATTGGACCATTTAAAATTATCGGGAGAGTTGGCAAGGTAGCTTACCGCCTTGAATTACCGGAGGAGCTAAGTGGAATCCACGGCACGTTCCACGTGTCGCAATTAAGAAAGTGCCTAGCAGACGAAACGGCCTATATCCATTACGATGATATCGAAGTGGATAATAGTCTGAATTATGCGGTAAGACCGGTGGAGGTTTTAGACAGAAAGGTCAAACATTTACGAAATAAACAAATTGACCAAGTCAAAGTCAAATGGGAGCATAGGAAAGGTTCGGACACTACATGGGAGTCCGAAGAGGAGATGCGACGTATTCACCCTACATTATTTGGTACGTACTTCGGTTTCGGGGACGAAACCCTTTTTAAGGGGGGTGGACTTGTAATACCCCGAAAAATATAAAACTTTATATTAGAAATATAAAGTTTAAATAAACAAGAATTTACTAACTAGAAACTTTAACCTAGTTAGTTAAAAGACTAGAAGTAACTTAAGATAGGGTTAAAAAGCTACTAAACAATATGTTCAATAAAGTTGAGGGGCTTAAGTTGTAAGAATTTAAAACTAGAGATAATTAAAATTAAATAAAACAAACCAAACACCCCATAATGGGAATGTCTGGTCGATCAGAAGAACCAGGGGCGACACCCCCATCTTCCATGTCTCAAAAATCTGCTTGAAATCTCAAATTGGAGGTGCAAATCTGGTCCAAACGAAAATCCGAGCATAGAATCGTGATCCTCATCACAAGAGGATTACAAGGTATGTAAAATTTAAGGAAAACTCTCAACTTGAAATTTTCATGAATTGGGAAAAATCTGGAATTAGGGTTGCATGTGTATGTTATGATGATTGAGGAACAACTATAGTGTCTAAGGACAAACCCTAGATCAATAAAAGTTGAAATCATAAGAAATTTTGGGTGAATCCATAAACACCATGGTAGGTGATTAGTGGGTCATGTGTATTTGGATGAACACTAGAAAGTAGATTGTTAATCTAGTGTAATTTGGCAATCTGGAAGTGATTTCAGCAATTAGAAGCTAACATTCATGTAAATTGGTTGATTTATATGAAAATAGGGTTAAATGATAAACTAAAGATGTGATGTTTAATCATGTAAAAATCTGCTTATGAAGTGTTTGTTGAAATGCCTCTATGAAGACTTAAAAACTGAAATTTCGAGTTTAAACGCATAATCATGATGTTCGGTGTATTATGCGAATTATGATTTGAAGAGAGTTGTAAACAAGTCTTGAATTGAACTCTATAGGACAAGATACCGGAACGTCGAGTGGACAAGCCGGTGGTGATTCGCGGTTGAAGGGCGTGCGCTAAGGTATGTAACTTGACCCGTTACATTTATTAGATTTGATGATTTTAATGTGTAATTGAATAAGAGTTGTTTTGAATTAAGCGATGAAGTCGTTATATTGATTTAATTGATTAAATTCGGTTGATACTCGTTGGTAGTCGTCATAGAGGAGGATTCCTTAGACGAGCCAAACGGGTCAAATAATCAAGTAAAAACATGATTAATGCTCCGGAATAGGATGGATTGTTCTTTGATATTGGTTAATAAATAACATGTTTGAATTGCTAGAATTTGATGTAGTGGTTTGTTAGAAAAGTAAATTCCAAGAGTTGGGTTTGAGTGAAATGAACCAAAAACAAACAAGACATGGATTTCCAGGTACTACCGTAAATTACGGTTGTACCGTAATTTACGGTAAAGGTCAGATATGTTACGGCGTGGATCTCCTGGTTTACGGTGACCAAACATTTCCAGGACTCACCGTAAATTACGGTGATACCGTAATTTACGGTGGATCCAGAATAGCTTTTATATTTCTTGTTATTTCCAATGTGATGTTAAACCTTGTGATTATATTATATAAAAACGTTAAAACTAATGTTTTTAACGGTTTTGATCATAGGTAAATTGGTGGATCTTACGGGTGGCGATCAAGTGATTAATGAAGAACCGAACACTACATTTTGAAGCTTCCGCTATATTTTGAATCTTTAAAACTTTTGTGTATGAGATGTAAACATATTTTAAACATCTTTTAAATGTTTCAACTTAGTTAATAGTTGACTAAGTTGTATGTAACTTATGAACTTTGTTATGAAAGTTAGGTTATTTAAACAATATTTTACTAGAAATGGTACAAACTATTACTAAAATCAAGGGAAAAAATTAAGGGTGTTACATAAAGGGAGTTGTATACTTCCTACTCCATTCCAATCAGTGACATGAAGTAAGGTTAAGCATGTTGAGGTTAAGGATTTTGAGTAAATCCAAATTAACCATGATGCTTTTAATGATTCAGAGGAATCACCTATGTTAGAGAGAAGTGGGGTCGCTTCAAGAGCTCTCGCAGAACCAGGAACGTGTTCCAGGGCCATTAACGGACACAACCATGAGGACTTGACTCGACTAGGGAGAGCATTGTGTGCATTTATATTGTCGCCTATACAAATGGGGGATTGTTCAAAGACACCACGTCTACAAGACCCTAGGAGACTAAGTATGTTTCACAAAAGGAGGTTCAAAGGTTACACCTACCTATCTTGCAATACTCAACTGCTGAACGTGTATCGTTGAAACTTGATAGATCGATTTCTATTCATGTGGGGGATTGTTGGAAATTTTGTGAAAATAGCATTTTTCACAAATATAGGAAAATGATTATTTCCTATTTTGGACTAGAAATAAATATAATAAAATGAGCGGGTTTTATATATTTATTTGTGGATTTGTGTTCTATGACGGAAGAGCTTCGCAATGAACTAAACCACGTCCAAAATGGAGCTAAGATGAATGAGATATCAATGCTCAAAGTTTGGTGTTTGAAACTTGAATGCTGAAAAGTGGGAAAGTGGCACCTTGTCCCACATCGGATGAGAGATGGAACTTAAAGGGGTATTTAAGAGGAAACTCTCCATCCTTATTGTTTCATGGAAGCACTCACTAGTGTACTCGCGAAGGGTGCGGAGCACCCTAACTCGCACTCGCACACGCACGCACGCACTCGCACGAACGCGCGCGTGGCGTGGGCGATGAGGCGCAATGTGGCGCTTTGATGGCGCACTTCGCACGCTCGCATCGCCGCGAGCCGCTTGAGAGCCGCCTTTGTATTTTTGACCATGTGCGCGTGGTGGAGCACAAGGGTTGCAAGGACCAAGTGGTTGGTGATGTGGCATGCAGGCGCATGACCCTGGTGGGTCCGCGCGCAGTGGCGCATGACGTGACAGTCATGCGCGTACGCGCGCGAGTACACATGGCGCGCACTGGTGCATGGAGCATGGGCACTGAGGTGACGTGCGCGGCACACCAAAGTGAGCCAAAACGGCGTGACTGCGTGGCGTGCGCGTAAAGGCTAACAGGTGACGTGGCACACGCGCGCAGGTGCGCATGGGACTGAGGCGTACGCGCGCACGGCAGTGTACCAAATGGACGCACCGCGCATGAGGGTGCAGACCTGCGCGCGCGCGCGAGCAGAAGCTTTCAGCAGCAGTTAATGTTGTGCAGTTACGTTTCAGCATTCGAAACTGACAAAGTTAATGCGTTTGACTGAGAATTAAGTGACGAATTAAAGTGCATTAAAGACGTCTAATGCAGTTTAATTCTCCCATTTAATTTATTTTTCAGTTTCGACTTCAACCCGGTGTATAAATATTAGGCTCCTTTCACCAGATCATACTCATCGATATACACAGCAAATTCAATCTTTCCCTCTAAATTCTACATCTTCTACAAGCAGCAAGGTACACCTTCGGGTTGGAGTCAAGACCGGCAGTGCAATTGCTTGCGGCTGTTGTATCCTGGAAACAAACGTGTTCTCCTGGGAGACACGAAATTTGTTTTAAGGGACCCGTGTCTAACACAATCCTCAGCCAAGAACAGTTTTTCTGTTCGAGTTTTTGTTCTTGTTTCTTTTATTTCAGTTGTAATCTGTATTGTAATTTCTGCTTTCCTTTCAGTTGTATTTTCAAGTTAATAAAAGAATTTTATTTATTTTACACGAACGGATTCCTACAATCTTAAAACAATTTTTTTAAAACATCGTTCGTGTAGAATCACAAACATTTTCTAGTGTGAATTCGAACCAGTTTTGAATTCATACAGTTGTGTTCAAAGTAGCGACTTTGTCAAAACAGATTCTGTTTCTACTCCTTTCTGTCGCTGAGTTCTAAAAACCTACTGTTAGTCTTCAAAGTTGGACTTAGAAGCTGCGCGGTTTCAAAAACTGTTTACATTGGATAAATAATAAATTAGCACATTTATTATTTTATTAACTTGGTTTTGTGTAATTTTTCAGAATGTCGACTGAAAATACCAACGTCAACGTCGTTGTCCGTACCCCTGCCAACACTGTGGGAGCGTCCACAGTGGCAAATCATGCTGAACGACCCGAGAAGTTCTCGGGTCTCCACTTCAAAAGGTGGCAACAGAAGATGTTCTTCTACTTGACCACCATGAACCTTGCGAGGTTCTTGAATGAGACCGTTCCCCAACCTGCGGAAGGGGAGACCGAGGCTCAGGCTCTGAGTGCGGTAGAGGCGTGGAAGCACTCGGACTTTATATGTCGAGGCTATGTTCTCAACGGTCTCTCAGATGCTTTGTATAATGTGTACTACAACGTCAAGACTTCCAAAGAATTATGGGATGCCTTGGACAAGAAGTACAAAACGGAGGATGCTGGCACAAAGAAATTTGTGGTTGCCCGTTTCTTGGACTACAAAATGGTTGATAACAAGACTGTTATTAACCAAGTCCAAGAGTTACAGATTATACTTCATGACATCCACGCTGAGGGTATGGTACTCAGCGAAACATTTCAAGTGGCAGCCATGATCGGAAAATTACCTCCTGCTTGGTTGGATTTTAAGAATTATCTTAAACACAAGCGGAAAGAAATGATGATTGAGGAACTTGTAGTCCATCTTCGTATAGAAGAGGACAACAGGGTGGCCCAAAAAGGCACCATTTTGCAAGCTTCGGCTAAAGGAAACATGGTGGAAGTTGGGGAGTCCTCAAAGGGCAAACGGGGTAAAAAGGACAACAAGGGGAAAGCAAAGATTAACAACCTTGGACCAAAAAAGGGGGCTGTGAAAAAGAAGCTTGCGCCTTTCCAAGGTACTTGTTACAACTGTAACGAGACGGGGCACCGTGCTAACCAATGCAAGAAACCTAAGCGTGAGCGTGCGCACATGGTTGATGAGGATGGTATGCCCCTAATCGCAATGATAACCGAAGAAGCGGCTATGATTGAAGAAGTCAACGCAATGGGTGAAAACCCAAAAGGATGGTTCATTGACACGGGTGCATCCCGCCATGTTTGTGGAGACAAGGCACTTTTCTCTACATTCAAGGAAGCTTCGGGTGAAGAAAAGCTTTATATGGGAAATAAAGCTACCGCAAGCATCAAGGGGGAAGGCACGGTCGTCTTGAAGATGACTTCGGGCAAGGAGCTTACCTTGACAAATGTGCTTTATGTCCCAGAGATACGGAAGAATCTCGTGTCGGGATGGATGCTCAACAAGTTTGGTTTTCGTCTAGTGTTTGAATCGGACAATTTTGTCTTGTCTAGACGTGGTACTTTTATCGGAGAGGGCTATGCCCTTAATGGAATATTTAAAACGAATGTTTCGGTTGTAAACGAAAACAAGAATATGAATGAAAATGTTTCTTCTACTTACATGATTGAGTCTTCTAATGTTTGGTATGGTAGACTAGGACATGTAATTTTTTATTCTTTATGCCGTTTAATTAAATTAAATTTAATACCAACATTCCATATTGAGTCCGATCACAAATGCGAGACATGTGTTGAATCCAAACTTACGAGATCATCGTTTAAATCGGTTGAACGAATAACCGAACCCCTTGATTTAATTCATACCGATGTGTGTGATTTAAAAGTGGTTCCCACGCGTGGAGGAAATAAGTACTTGATCACGTTTATTGATGAGTGTACTAAATATTGCTATGTGTATTTACTTAAAAGTAAAGACGAAGCAATAGAGAAGTTTATCTTGTACAAAAACGAAGTTGAAAATCAACTTAAAAAGAAGATAAAAGCTTTGAGAAGCGATCGAGGAGGTGAATATGTTGCACCTTTTGCGGATTTATGCGCAAAAAGTAGCATTGTACATGAGTGTACACCTCCTTATTCTCCGCAATCAAATGGTGTTGCAGAACGAAAGAACCGCACATTGAAAGAAATGATAAACGCCATGTTGATTAGCTCGGGAGTGAACCGAGAAATGTGGGGGGATGCCATTCTCTCAGCAAACTATCTTTTGAACAAGATACCTTTGAAAAATAGGGACGAAACTCCATATGAGTTATGGAGAAAAAGGAAGCCTTCGTACAAATACTTGAAAGTGTGGGGGTGCCTAGCTAAGGTGATTGTACCACCTCCTAAGGCTCTTAGGATAGGACCCAAAACGGTTGATTGCATTTTCATAGGATATGCAGATCAAAGTAGTGCACATCGTTTTCTTGTACATGAGTCCAAGAATCCAGATGTACACAAACACACAATCATAGAGGTTAATTCTAACACCGTCTCATATTTTGAGAATGTGTTTCCTATGTTAGGACAAACACATGCGACTTCATCAAGAACGGTTGATGAGGCACGTCCAATTTCGTCTACATGGTTAGATGAAGCAGGACCAAGTTCATCTACGAGGATAGATGAAAGACATGAATGACCTGAGGTCGAGGAGGGTGAGCTTAGACGAAGTAAATGACAAAGGGTTGAAAAATCCTTTGGTCCAGACTTCATGAGCTATATGGTTGAGGGTGAGCCCAATACCTACCGCGAAGCGGTTACCTCCGCGGAAGGACCTCAATGGCAAGAAGCAATTAAGAATGAAATTGATTCTATATTGTAAAATCATACTTGGGAGTTAGTAGATCTTCCACCTGGTTGCAAACCACTTGGATATCGTTGGATATTCAAAAGGAAGATGAAAGCTGACGGAAGTATTGATAAATACAAGGCAAGGTTAGTGATCAAAGGATTTAGACAAAAGGAGGATCTATACTACTTTGATACTTACTCGCTTGTAACGCGAATAACCTCTAGTCGATTGGTTCTAGCAATTGCGGCTCTAAGAAATTTAGAAGTTCACCAAATGGATGTAAAGACCGCATTTCTAAATGGAGATTTAGAAGAAGAAATTTACATGGAACAACCTGAGGGTTTTTCCGCCCCTGGAAACAAGGGTAAAGTATGTAAATTGGTCAAGTCTTTGTATGGCTTGAAGCAAGCTCCAAAACAATGGCACCAAAAGTTTGATCATGTCATGATTGACAATGGTTTCAAAATAAATGAGTGCGACAAGTGTGTTTATTTTAAAGACACGCCAAGAGGTTATGTAATTTTATGTCTTTATGTAGATGATATGCTTATCATTGGGAGTGATGATAACATAATCAACTCAACGAAAGACATGTTGAAAGCGAGGTTTGACATGAAAGACATGGGTCTCGCGGATGTGATTCTTGGAGTAAAAATCACTAGAACCCAAAATTGTCTTGTGTTGAGTCAATCTCACTACGTGGACAAGATCCTTAGGAAATTCAATTCGGATGATACGAGTGTAGCTCGAACTCCAATTGATAATACCCAACGCCTAAGGAAGAATAGAGGCGAGAGTGTTTCTCAGCTAGAGTACTCAAGGATCATTGGTAGTCTCATGTATCTAATGACATGTACTAGACCCGACTTAGCATATGCTGTAAGCAGGCTAAGTAGATACACCAGTAATCCGAGCGAGGATCATTGGAAAGCTATCACGATGGTGCTCAAATACATAAGATACACGAGAGACTATGGATTGCATTATACCCGTGATCCAGCAGTGATCGAAGGATACACTTATGCAAACTGGATATCGGATATAAAGGATTACAGATCCACAAGTGGTTACGTGTTTACACTTGCTGGCTCAGCTATAGCTTGGAAGTCTTCCAAGCAAACAGTTATAGCGAGATCCAAGATGGAATCCGAATTCGTCGCTTTAGATAAAAGCGAGGAAGAGGCGGAGTGGCTACGTCAATTTGTGGAAGATATTCCAAGATGGCCAAAGCCGTTGACGGTGATCTACATACATTGTGACAATCAATCTGCTCTTGCTAGAGCACAAAGCATGATGTACATTGGCAGATCAAGGCACATTCGACGTAGACACAACACTGTACGACAACTTATCTCAACGGGTGTGATTTCAGTTGACTATATTTGGTCAAATGAGAACATTGCGGGCCCATTAACAAAAGACTTAAGCACAGATAAGGTGTATAGGTTGTCAAGAGGAATGGGACTAAAGCCCATAGATGAAGGGAATATGAGGGAAACCTAACCTAGTTGACTGGAGATCCCAAGATCTAGGTTCAATAGGCAAACTTAATCATAAACCCAAAGGGAGTCACTGTGGGGGGTTCCCCAAAATCAATAAAGGGAGTTGTATACTTCCTAGTCCATTCCAATCAGTGACATGAAGTAAGGTTAAGCATGTTGAGGTTAAGGATTTTGAGTAAATCCAAATTAACCATGATGCTTTTAATGATTCAGAGGAATCACCTATGTTAGAGAGAAGTGCGGTCGCTTCGAATGGATTTGTGGGGAGGCGCAAATCCAAGAGCTCTCGCAGAACCAGGAACGTGTTCCATGACCATTAACGGACACAACCATGAGGACTTGACTCGACTAGGGAGAGCATTGTGTGAATGCATATTGTCGCCTACATAAATGGGGGATTGTTCAAAGACACCGTGTCTACAAGACCCTAGGAGGCTAAGTATGCTTCACAAAAGGAGGTTCAAAGGTTACACCTACCTATCTTGCAATACTCAACTGTTGAACGTGTATCGTTGAAACTTGATAGATCGATTTCTATTCATGTGGGGGATTGTTGGAAATTTTGTGAAAATAGCATTTTTCACAAATATAAGAAAATGATTTTTTCCTATTTTGGACTAGAAATAAATATAATAAAATGAGCGGGTTTTATATATTTATTTGTGGGTTTGTGTTCTATGACGGAAGAGCTTCGCAATGAACTAAACCACGTCCAAAACGGAACTAAGATGAATGAGATATCGATGCTCAAAGTTTGGTGTTTGAAACTTGAATGCTGGAAAAGTGGGAAAGTGGCACCTTGTCCCACATCGGATGAGAGATGGAACTTAAAGGGGTATTTAAGTGGAAACTCTCCATCCTTATTGTTTCATAGAAGCACTCACTAGTGTACTCGTGAAGGGTGCGGAGCACCCTATCTCGCACTCGCACGCGCGCGTGGCGTGGGCGATGAGGCGCAATGTGGCGCTTTGATGGCGCACTTTGCAATTCGCATCGCCGCTTGAGAGCCGCCTTTGTATTTTTGACCACGTGCGCGTGGTGGAGCACAAGGGTTGCAAGGAACAAGTGGTTGGTGATGTGGCATGCAGGCGCATGACCCTGGTGGGTCCGCGCGCAGTGGCGCATGACGTGGCAGTCATGCGCATACGCGCGCGAGTACACATGGCGCGCACTGGCGCATGGAGCATGGACACTGAGGTGACGTGCGCGACACACCAATGTGAGCCAAATTGGCGCGACTGTGTGGCGTGCTCGTAAAGGCATACAGGTGACGTGGCACACGCGCGCAGGTGCGCATGGGACTGAGGCGCACGCGCGCATGGCAGTGAGCCAAATGGACGCACCGCGCATGAAAGTGCAGACATGCGCGCGCGCGCGCAGAAGCTTACAGCAGCAGTTAATGCTGTGCAGTTACGTTTCAGCATTCGAAACTGACAAAGTTAATGCGTTTGACTGAGAATTAAGTGACGAATTAAAATGCATTAAAGACGTCCAATGCAGTTTAATTCTCCCATTTAATTTATTTTTCAGTTTCGACTTCAACCTAGTGTATAAATAGGAGGCTCCTTTCACCAGATCATACACACCGATTTACACATCAAATTCAATCTCTCCCTCTGAATTCTACATCTTCTACAAGCAGTAAGGTACACCTTCTGGTTGGAGTCAAGACCGGCAGTGCAACTGCTTGCGGCTGTTGTATCCTGGAAACAAACGTGTTCTCCTGGGAGACACGAAATTTGTTTTAAGAGACCCGTGTCTAACACGATCCTCACCCAAGAACAGTTTTTCTGTTCGAGTTTTTGTTCTTGTTTCTTTTATTTCAGTTGTAATCTGTATTGTAATTTCCGCTTTCCTTTCAGTTGTATTTTCAAGTTAATAAAAAAAATTATTTATTTT
Source organism: Helianthus tuberosus (assembly GCA_030545235.1). Classification (NCBI taxonomy): domain Eukaryota; kingdom Viridiplantae; phylum Streptophyta; class Magnoliopsida; order Asterales; family Asteraceae; genus Helianthus; species Helianthus tuberosus. Next base: position 69,759,584 of record CM060407.1, read on the forward strand.
ACACGAACGGATTCCTACAGTACTTCCCGAATACTCCCGAGTACTCTCAAATCCAACTAGAGAGCGCCTAGCGACTTTTGCAACCATGCCTCTCGGTATAAGAAGACACCAGAATTAGAATGCTGGGATAATATGGATGTTTAACAAACCCTAATGCTCTCTGCACAACCCTAATGCACACTGTGCAGAGACTATAATAACTGTTATTATCATCTCTAACTCTCAGGAAGGAAAGTTTGCAAAGTTGAAATTACACCAAGATACCCAAAATCTCAACTTAAAAAATATCAAGAACGAGCATATATGTTTCTGTTGTGAAACATTTAGTTGCAATGATATAATGCTTCATGAAAGAGTGTGTTAATTGATGGTTAAACAGTTGATTAAGCTATCATCAGCAGGAACTTTATCAGCAGTAATGATTGACTTCTATTGATAGTAACTTAGTTACCATAGCCAAGTTAATGTTGATCACTTAGTAAACGCTAGTTGTTGCTGCCAATCAATTCCCACCGATTACTAGTTCCTACCAATGATCATTTTCCACTCATACCAATGATCAGTTCCTGTTGGTCAGTTCCTACTAGGGTGTGCGTTGCCTTCTTGAAACCCCAATACTCGTCGGTGCAGCGTTGCCTTCTTGAAACCCCAATACTCGTCGGTGCAAAAGATTCAATTACTCTCGAACAAGTGTGTGCTCCACGCATTTTAACTCGTACCAATGTTTATTTTGATTTTTCTTTGATTTTAAATAACTCTCAATCAATTAAAATATGTTTTGATTAAACTAGATTTAATATATTGACACATTCGTACATAGTTTGAAAGGCAAGAAATATATATACCCGTCTAGTTAAAAATAACGAAACACCTATTTGACTTCGATACACCAGTTTCTAGGTTTTGCCATTTATTAGAAAAGAAAGTCACATTGTGCATCTTATTAAACATTTTATGTATTTTCATAATAATTTAATATTTTAATTGTTATGCAATTTTAGTATCATTTCAATAACTTTTAAATTGCTTTTTGTAAAGTACGTGATGGTTGCATTAAAAGATGTGAATAAATAGTATTTCAAACAATTCTCTAATCGTGATTTGTGGTCAATTACTCAATTTTATCATGTTTTTATTCAACTAACTATATAGGGTACACATGTATTATAATATGTATATATTTTCGATAATTTGTCTTGTGGTTGTGGACTTAAGCATACAAACTAACATATGTCAATTTTGACCATATGTCTACTTTAACATATGTCAACTTTGACCAGAGTCTCAAATTTGATAGTGAAGCGCTTGGAGGTTATTCAACATAATATTCCGTTATTAATAGAAATAAAATGCTAATATAATAAGGTAACACCTGTTTAAAAAATATTTTAACTAAAATAGAAAAATAAAGGCAAATTGGATTTAAATAATCCCAACTTACTCAATTTGGCCGATAATAACCCCAACTCAGTTATTGGCCGATAATAATCCGAACTGGTCTACTTTTGGTCGATAATAGTCCGCCGTTAAAAATAGCTTAACGGAGTTATGTTTTTTTCCGAATTACAAACCGATATTTTATGGATTTTGATTTGAACGAAGATACGAGTCGATTTATGTAAAACTTACCTCGTAACGGTGCTTCAAACGGCTTGATTTTTGTTAATTGGAAGTTTAAACACCCGAATTGAAGCACCGTTTTTGTCGTTTGGGGTAGTATTTCGAGGTAAATTTTACATCAATCAACTCGTATCCTCGTTTTAATCAAAAGCCCGAAAACATCGGTTTGTAATTCGGAAAAAAGCATAACTCCGTTAAGCTATTTTTAACGGCGGACTATTATCGGCCAAAAGTAGACCAGTTCGGATTATTATCGGCCAATAACTGAGTTGGGATTATTATCGGCCAAATTGAGTAAGTTGGGATTATTTAAATCCAATTTGCCAAAAATAAATTAAACTTGTTGGTCAAGACTCAAGAACCGGCTACAAATCACCATGAATCTTGACCCAACCCCGACAACTAACATCCATTTCACCTATAGTATAAACAATCCACGACCCTTCCTCCTGGGGATGGCAATGGGTCGAGTTTGGGACGGGTTTGGGTAACTCCAACCTCAAACCCGGTTAGATAAGCTTGTCCCAAAACCCGTCGAGTTTCTAGCGGGTAAATACCCATCGGGTATACCCGCGGGTTTCGGGTATACCCGCGGGTTTCGGGTAAACCCTTAATTTAAAAAGCTTACCCGTTGGGTATACTCAACCCAAAACGCATCGGGTATCTAGCGGGAAACTACTAACCGGTTACATTTCGTGTTGCCACTATAAAAATATATATCAAATAACTACAATGTATACAGAATAGAATACCAATGTATACGGAATAGAATGCCTACATGTATAAAAAATGGAGGCATACCATTTCACCCACACCAAAACACAAACACATATCATACATTCTACATATTTCACAAATAGATTTTCTAGTATGTTTAATTGAACTAGTATGTTTAATTTGAATGAAATTTATAAATTATAATTTTAGTGTTTTATTGCCCCGCTTGTTGTACGCACATATAATGTATATATGTGTGGGGTTCTAGGGGGGCAAAAGTGAAATGGTTCTAACTTTAACGTTATTTTACTAATTTCAGGAAAATGACGTTAAAAGCGGCGGATGGTTAATCATGCATCATGTGGTGACGTTGATAGCTGAAAGCACGGGGGTACATGCATCAATCAGTCTCTGTCCCGATTGTTTGAGTGTTATGTGTCTTAGGTCCAAGGCTTGATACAAAACTACAACCGAGCCGGGGGTCTCACTAGAAGCAGCCTCTCTATTCCTACAGGGTAGAGGTAAGGTTGTCTATATCTAACCTCCTCAGACCCTACCTTAGCCTTACTATTTGTGGGATTTACTGAGTATGATGATGATGAGTGTTTTATTGTTAATTTATAATTTAAAAAATAAAAAAGGTTGTGAGTGATGGAATTTCATTACAAGTGATGACCATTTCCACTAAAAAAGGTTGTGAGTGATGAAATAATGGTTGATGACATGGCGGAACTTGATTGGAAGTTGTGAGTGATTGAAAGATTGTGAGTGATGGAATAATGGTTGATGACATGGCGGAACTTGATTGGAAGTTGTGAGTGAGTAATGAGTGATGAGTGATAAGTGATGACCACTCCTACCCCTAGTCGGCTGTAGTGTGTTATTCTTCCAATTGGTCTACTTGGTGAACATGGGTTGTCGCATGGAGACTCCAAAGACCTAAGGGCTATCACCCTTATAGTTTATCATGATTCAAAGATGAAGAATAAAACCATATAAAATAGATAACAAAATAGAGATATATAAAGGAAAAGGAAAAAAAATGTCAATATAAGTATATTGCTTAACATGATAAGCTTGACCATAGTTGACTTGCTTATTTACTTTTTTTTTCATCTAGTGCCGTGCCCCGATGAACAAAAGAGAAAACTGTAGTTTTCCTCTTCGAGGTTTGCCCTAAATAACAAGTTTAGTCCACCTTTAATACATTTGCTCCCATGACGTTTGATTTGTTAACACCATCTGCCATTGGTCCTAACGTTCGTTAATTTTCTATAGTTTTTTTATGAAATTACCGATATCCAATCCATTTCTTCTCCAACCAGCCCCACTTGCCACCACCGCCTGCAACCACCCACCATCAGTTGTCTCCTCTTCATTTGTGACCAACGACTCCATAGCAGTGGTGTGAAACCTCTTTGTCTCCCCTTCATTGGATATTAGATCTTCTCACAGTGTGAAACCCGTTCGTCTCACCTTCGTCGTGGTGTGAAACTCCTTCGCCGTAAAATCGATCTTATCGACCGTTTGTGTTGAAAACCCTTTGTCAGCATGTCACCCCGACCGATGGCGGAATCATCGGGGCGCGGCACTAGGCGAATCAGATTGCTCAAGAGAATCCATGACAACTATTTAGTGACAATATTTAATATGTTCATTATCCGATACTAATAAACAATATTTCATCAAACAGTCATACAGATTTCATGTCTCTCAAACAATACAAATCCGACAACCTAGATTTTATGTTGGTTTCTAGACTTCCTAATCTTGATTCGAGATAGTCTGCGATTAACCTGCAACATATGTTAAAATAATGTCAATACAATAATGTATTGGCGAGTATACAAGTTTGCATAATAATAGTATAGAAAGCGTTTACGCATAACCAGCATGTAACACATAATTGGCGAATCAAGTAAGCTATCAACAATGATACAACCTAACCACGAGACTTTGTTGTAGAGTATGCGCGACACATGTTCAACGAACACGTGAAGTAAAGTGATGTGATCCCTAGCAACCCCTGTCCACGACAGGTGCTAAGTCCAAACTATAGTACTATCGTTGCTAGAGGCGGTCTAGTGTAACACTATATAAACATAGCAACAATTAATTAAACTAATCACGTATAACATGCGAGTGCGGTTAACGTTTGTAATGCGTTTAAGTGTTGTGTTTTTTATAGAGAACGTATGTTACACCCAAAAGTGCGTAAAGTGAAAAAGGGTTCGAGTATACTCACAGTGAGTTTGTAGCTGCTAAACACACACTGTATTGGATTGAAGGGAGACATTTGGGTTAGTCTGAGCATAGAACAGTAGCGTGAGTCATTGAACAGAGCGTAAACAGAATGTCGAATGGTTGAGTGTTCGAATGGTGATTCGAACGGATAGCCATTCGAATGAGTGTGCGTTGTTTGTAACTTTGTTTAAAATTCGAAGTTAGTCACAAGTGTTGATATAATAAAAGTTATGAGGGGCAGGTCATCCAAACAGATGGTCATCTTGACGGATCGTCATCCGATCAGATGGCCATTCTAGTGGTTGATCTGTAGTTTGAAATTTCGTAAAATTTTCTAAGTAAAAGTTTTGAGTTTAACGGAGACGGCGTGACGACGTGTCAAACAATGGAAAACACACCAATCCAGCTCATTCGATCGAATGGTCTCAGCCTATTCGATCAGACTCACTGTTCTTGATGAAGTGTCATGTCTGACCCGTTAATCGGTCATCTCTCTGGTGGAAATCCGTTTTCAAGCCGGCTCTCGACGAAGGAACGAGTAGAGAGTCTGAATGAGTCCCGATTCCGTCGGATTTGTGTAGAAAGTTGAAGAAAATTTGAAAACAGTTGAAAATAGTTGAAATCTTGCTGGGATTGCGTTAAAAAGTGTGAAATTTCTTAGATCTAGAACCGATCTCGATCAGATGGTGTTCCTTAACCGTTTGCCGGAGCAAAACAGGTAGAAACTACCTTCAAGAGGTCCAAATCAGTGACTTCAAGGAAAAAGTAAGTGTTTGTGTGTGATTTTGATGGAGAAGATGATGTAGAAGTGATTAGTGATGAAGATTGTACAAGATATGAGAAGAAATGCTTACGAAATGGCCTTGAATCGCGACAGCGTCTTGGGGAGCGAGTGAGAGAACCAAAGTGTTGAAATGAGACACAATGGCCCTATTTATAGGTGAGAGTGGAAGTTAAGGCGGTGCGATCGAATGGGTTGTGATCGGATGGTTCCAGTCGATCGAATGGGTTCCATTCGAATGGGTTCAGCCGGTCGAATGGCCATCTGTTCGGATGGTCATCCGAGCGGATGTCCATTCAGACAGCCGAGTTGCGTTTGCTAGTTTTCCGACTTTCGTCTCGTTTGATTCGTTTTTGTTGCGTTAACCATTGTGGACACTTTACGTGTTTTAGCGAGATAAGTAGTGTCGTGTTAGGTTGTGTTTCCGTGCAATAAATTGAGTTGCGTGTGCCAGCGTGTGCGCGTTTAGACAAGTATTAGTACTATAACTAGTAATATTATATAATAGGTCGTAGCATCAGTAACTGCGTTTTGAGTTTGCATTTGCGTTTTGCGTTTGCGAGTAGCGTAGCAATAGCGTAATAGTATATGCGAACAAAATGTAAGCATTGTGATATAGCGTGTCGTAATAAGCGATGCGTTTATGAAAACATGCGAAGTAGCGTAGTTTGCGTTATAGTTTACATTATGATCTGAATTTTTGGTGCTAGGCGTAACGAGTATAACGAGAGTAACAAGCGCGAAAGTGCGGGTTGTTACACAACATTCGTTAGATCTGGTTTGAGATGATTCTGAACCTTAACCTGATCTGGTTCTAAACCTTAAACCCTGTCTAGATTGTCGTATGATTGAGGTGGTAGTTTCATGGCATCGGGTTAGGTGTGGTAGAAGTAGGTGATGGTGATGGCAGGTGGTGGTAGCTGTGGGTGGTAGTTGTCGAAGTTTGGGTAGGGTAGGGTGGTGGAGGTAAGGTGGTGACAGCTACTAACGATTGTAGGTGGGCAGAGCCGGCTCTTGGGCCCGCCAACCAGTGTCGTTGCTCGGGGCCCAAATTTTCAAAGGGCCCAAAAGGTTTCTATAATATATATTTAATACATGCATCCACTTACTACACAGAAAAATGTTGGTGGTTGAGTGGAAAAACCATCCCAAAATAATGTAAAGGTCTCAAGTTCAAGTCATGTCTCCACCACAAGGTTTCATTTTTCTAATTCATTTCACCAACCACAATTTTGGGCCCTTTTTTTTTTGTCGCCCGAGGCCTAAACATTTTTTAGAATTCTCGGGGACGGTTCTGTAGGTGGGGGTAGGCATAGATGGCGGGGCTCATTGGAGAAGAAGATGGAGGGTATATCGGTAAATTTACGCAAAAACTAACATAAACGTTAACCAACGTTAGGACTAGGCACAACTAGTGTTAACAAAACAAACATCGAGGAGTAAAGGTGTTAATGATGGCGAAACCTAGTTAGGACAAACGTCGGGGACGCAAACTGCAAAATGAAGTTTACTATGAACAAAATTATGAACATCCTAAACATATTTTTTTTTAACGGCCAACAAACTCAATCCCCAGCACTCTCGGGACACCCACTGGACAAACGCAGTACTCCGAGAGTAACCCGAGTCCACCACCAATTCCGGAAAAAACCCGGTAACCTACCCGCCCGTAGGAACGACGGTGAAATTACCGGTAAAACTCGTTTGGCTCAAGCATCCTAAACATATTTTACATGTATATAATATAACTCTTTATCTTAATCAGTTTTGTAGTTGACATCTTTGGCGAGGACCACGTAGATGAACTGTTGATACAACAAATACAAGACCAACGGTGGTAGCTAGACTGGCCAGGCAAAAAGGTTGAAGGGTTCAACTTTGCCTAACGCAGGTCGTGGGGTCCCCCCACGTTTGCAAGACGTGGAAGGAGGTTTACTAGTTTATTGTTGTTCTTTGCTATGGATCCTCCTCTGGATTGTACTCAGATTCGGAAGTGGTAGCAAAGGGAATGTGTGTGTTGGATGTGAAAGGGAATGACTTGTGTGAAACAAGCATTCGATGTGAATGACCAGAGATTAGAGAATCAGAGCTGGTCAGGAGATGTTTTCTGAAGTAAATGAAGTGTCAATTTATAAGAGAAGATATCTCCCGAAGTGGAATGTATTAGACTAGTAACCTTGCTTGCAGTGGAGGGTTTCCCCTTTCGGGGGTTGAAGGTTTTTGACCCCCGGATAATAGTGTGCATTGTGCAGACCTGCTTTGCTTTTGCGGCTGCGGGTTGGTGAAGCGATCTCCAGATGTGACCGGCCACTGTTTCCGCATTGCTTTTCCCAACTCACAGCTTTTCAACCGTTGAACCGTTTAACCTTTTGAGCGTTTACATATTTAATTATTTTATTTAGTCTTGAGCTACCCCCGTCATCAGCCCCCCAAGTCAGAGGTTTTTGGGTGATGAGCTCAAGGACTTCTGACTTTTATGTGCGTTTTTTATTTGCCTGAAGGTTTCAAGGGTTCGTTGCTTGAAGGCTTGAAAGGTTGAAGGCAGTTAATATTTTGAATTTGAATTTTAAATAACTAACAATTGATTTGATTGATGTATGGCAGTTGATAGGGTGGCGGTTTTTGCAGAAGTTACTGTTTGCCATTATTACCCCTATTGTGGGTTTAGATTTATTTTATATTTCCAAAACTTATCCATTTGCTTCATAATTCTTTCCAAGTTTCTGCCATTTCTCTCCTTCTCTAAGGTTAGTTCCGGTTTCCTTTTCATCTTGCATTATTCATTTTCCGTTTTCAAAAATGGGTGCTCGTAAGGACTTAGCAAAATCTTTTTCCCGGTTAACACAAGAGGAGGTAGATTTATTTTGTATGGAATATGGTATCGATAGAAAGTTTAACCCAACTGCTCCTGCTTGTGATGTTCCTGTTGATAAACCGACTTCTGGTTCGATTGCCCTTTATTGTAGTCATTTTGAGTTCTCGAATCTTCGTTATCCCTTTTCGTTTTTTGTTTTGAACTTGTTGGAGTATTATCGGGTTTCTTTTGGGCAAGTTCATCCAAAGGGGATGGCTAGGATTTTACATTTTGAGGTTTTGTGTCGTGCTCTTGGGTACGATCCTTCCCTTTTACTCTTTCGCCGGTTTTTTCGTTTGGCTAAGAATGGCGATTGGTTTACTTTTGAAACATCCAAAGTTGATACCTGCCTTATTTCGTCGATGGTTACTACGCTTGGGGCTTGGAAGGATCACTTTTTCTGGGTTTCCGATGCTATTCTCCCATTTAAAATGGTGTGGAGGAATCCGGATGCCGTTCTTAATGATCCGGAACCTTCCGAATCTGAATTGAATGATGTTTTTCTCCAAGCCATCCGGGGGTGCCCTTCGAGGGTTCGTCCCTTTCCTGAACACTTACTAGTTCTATTAGGGGTTAGTAAAATTTGGGGGAATGTTGATCGGGATCCGGTTCTTATGAGGAGTGGCATGGGTATGCATTTTCCTTTTTTGCCTTCTTTATGATTTTCTTAACTTATGACTTATATGTTGTTTGCTTTTTGCAGTCATGTCTGCTTTGGATTTTATTAAGAGCGACGATACTTCTGATGTTGTTTTTGAGGATGCTCCGTCTGTTCCTGGTGAGAATGTTGTGGTTAGAACTGTTGATCAAAGGTTTGAGGGCTCAGGTTACGTTAGTGCTGCTACTGCCAAGGGTTTTTCTAAGTCTAATGTTCCTAAGTCTTCAACCCGCCGATCTTCTCGTCGGTTGTTGAAGGCTGGTCCTCAATCCACTTCTACTGAACCAGTGGTCTTGAGTGATGATATTGAAGTTTCGGAAGATCAAGGTGTTGAAGCAGGTGCTGAGAAGGATAAAGAATTAGTTGTTCATGGTAAAAAGGTTTCAGGCAAGAAGGTTGTTGCCACTCCTGTTCAGGAGTCTTCGAGCAGGGACGTTGAAGGGTTGGATCCGGAAGGGATTTATGTGCCTACTTGGTCGGTGAAGAATGATGACAGTTTCAAAGATGCTTCTGTTTGTGAGGATGCTCTGAGTCACATTGCTCCTCCCTCAGTGCACGAGACTATTGCTGGAATGGATGATGACCTGATGTTGTCCCGTATGATTTTGAGTACTTGCAACCTTGCTGCCATGCTTCCTCAAGGCATTGCCCGTTTTCGTCAAAGAATGCAGGAATATGAAGAATTCTCCAAGAAGAAGGATAAAATGAAATCCTCCATGGCTGGGATGAAAAAGGAGATAGCTAGTTTTGCTGAGAAAGAAGTGGCGTGGGACAAGAAGGTTAGTGACTTGAAGAGGATGCATGAGATTGAGATGAGTGATTTGAAAAAGAGCTTCGAGGCTGATAGGTTGAAGCTTAGGGCTGACCGGGAAACTTTGTTTGTTCAGCAACATGCTTTTGGTAAGGAGAAAGAGGGGTTGAAAGCTTCAGTTGCTCGTTCTACCGCTGACAATCAGTGGTTAATTGAGCAAGGTTTCCAACAGGTTGTTACTTACCTTTTACATTCCAAGGAGTTCAATTCTGCCCTTGGTGACGTTTACACTAAGCTTCTCAACCTGGGGAAACACCAAGGCCTCATTGATGGGTATAAGCTTCATGAATCCGGCCATCCTTTGGAGAAGTCACCTTTGTTTTGGCCCGAGGCTTCTGATGTTTTTAAAGGCTCCGTTGAGCAAATGGAGAAGCTGACCTATCCTTTCATCCATCAAGTTTCTGGTTGTTTTGGTAAGCCTCTTGCTGTGTTGCAGGATTTGAAGCCGGAGGGCTTAAATGAGAAGGTCTGTGCTGAAATCCTGGGATCTCTTTCAAGGAAGAGGTCTTATTCGGGTGATAGTGACGATACCCTTTCAGGTCAGCCGGATGTTCCTAAGGATGCAAGCTTGGAGGCTTCAGCGGTTGGTGGTGATGGAGGTTTGAAGACTAAAAAGTTGAAGAAAACAAAGAAGGCCAAGGGCGAAGGTTCTGGAGTTTCCAAATCTGTTGATGCTTGATTCTTAGCTTTCTTAGTATTGAAAACAATTTATGTTTTGTAATGTTAACCTAAACAATATTAGGTTTTTAGGAACCCTTAAGGTTCCTGTTGGTTGTGTTTTAAGGCCTTTGTGGCCGCTGGAACAGTAGTTTAAGCTTGCAAGTTATTAGGACTTGTTCTAACTTATGTTTGAAAGTCTTTTGGTGCTTTCTTTTATTTGATGTTATGTTTTAACTATTTTCCTTGTATTATGGTTTTATGCTTGTGCCTTTTTGGACAAGGCAGTTTATTTGGCTTTTAACCTTCCAAGCCTTTTGGCTGTCTGTTAATAGGTTGAAGCCTTTAAGGTTTCGAGATATTGCCCGGGTGGCTTGAAGCCTTGGGGGCTTCTTAGTTTTACGTTATGACTTGGTTTGTATCTTTGTGATTCTTGTCTGAGTGATTTTGTTATTTTAGATTTGCCTTGTTCTTTTGTAACTTTGTCTTTGTCGAGTTTGTGCTGCCCTTATGTTTTTTATACCTAAAAGGGTTCAGTGCTGCAGACACTTAGCCTTGGCATTTTTAACAAGAAGAGATAGCACCTATCCTTTTTTATTATTTCTTTTGGTTTTTAGCCTCTTTGTGGACTATATTTTTAAGGCTTAGGGAACATTTGGTGTAGGCTGCTCATACCCGTCTATGAGACAATTTTATTTTTTCTTAACAAATCTCATGGAGTTGTATTGATTTAGGAACACACCCCTTATATAGGCTCATTCAACCCTTGAACCCATTGAGCGATGTGGCCTGGGAGCTCATCCCCTTACATGGCCCTTGCCATGGAGTTTTTTGCTAGGTTCTCAACCTGATTTTGGGATAGAAAGACAAGTTTGATAAAAACAACTTCATTCATTAAAGCAATACTTGCTTTTTACAAAAGGTATTCATAATCCTGCTTGAAATACATTTTTGATACAAACCAGACTTTCCCGTTTAAACATGGAACCTTTTCAGGGTTTTGTCGTTCCAATGCCTTGGAAGCCTTTTGCCTTCTGAATCAGCCAGCTTGTAGGATCCACCTTTGTGTGCTTCAAGGATGGTGTATGGGCCCTCCCATTTTGGGCCAAGCTTTCCTTGATTTTCTTTCTTCCTGGCTTCGTTGTTTCTGAGGACCAGGTCCCCTGGCTTGAAACGTTCGTTCTTGACTTTTTTGTTGTAGTAAGCTTCCATTTGTTGCTTGTATTTGGCTTCTTGAATTGCGGCTTGATCTTTTGCTTCCTCTAGGAGTTGTAAATTCAACATGGTCTCTTTTTGGTTTGCTTCGGGATCCATGTTGACAATTCTTTGGGTTACAAAGCCTATTTCGGCAGGGATCACAGCTTCGGATCCAAATACCAAGCTGTAAGGTGTTTTCTTATGGCTTGTTTTTTCTGTTGTTCTAATTGCCCATAGGACACTAGGCAATTCTTCAAGCCAGTTGCTTTCGTATCTTCCCAATCTTGTCTTGATGCCTTCTACTATGCTTCTATTTGTTCTTTCAACCTGGCCGTTTGATTGCGGATAAGCCACTGAGCTGAAAACCTGATCGATTTTGTATTCCTTGCACCAAATGCTGAAAGGCTTCTCAGCAAATTGTCTTCCGTTATCAGTGACAAGTACTCCCGGCAATCCATATCGGCAAATAATGCTCTCCCAAACAAAGTCAATGACTTGTTTTCCCGTGATTTTGGCAAGTGGTTTGACCTCGGGCCACTTAGTGAAGTAATCCACTGCTACCAACAAGAATTTTACCCCTCCTTTGCTTGGGGGAAATGGTCCAACAATGTCCATTCCCCACTTGTAGAATGGCCAAGCCGAGGTTATCGGGACTAAGTCATGCTTGGGACTTTTTGGGATTGGTGCATGAATCTGGCAAGCATCACATTTCTTCAGTTCTTCGGTTGTATCCCGATGCATTGTAGGCCAGAAATACCCAAGGTTCATGAGCTTTGCAACTACCGACCTAGCTCCAAAGTGAGCTCCGCATACACCTTCATGAATCTCCTTGATCAAATACTTGCTTTGCTCGGGACCGACACATCTTAGCAAGGGAGCAAGGTAACCCTTTTTGTAAAGGGTTTCTCCTTGTAGTATGTATTGCCTTGCCTTGATTTCAACCCTTTTAGCTTCCACTTGATCATTGGGTAATTCACCATTTTTGAGGAACTTCTTTATGGGAGTCATCCAATTTGGATCTTCTTCGGTAACCACGTCTTGAACCTCCAATTCATTAATGGATGGAGCCTTCAATACTTCTACCAGTACCTTCTTTGTGAGGTGGGCAAAAGTGAGAGATGCAAGCTTGCTTAGGGCATCAGCCTTTTTGTTTTGAGATCTGGGGATCTGTTTGATGTTACATGCTTGGAAGGTACTCATTAGCTCCTTTGATTTTTCTCTGTACTTTTTCATGTTGGGCTCTTTAGCTATGTAGCTATTATTCACTTGGCTTGAGACCAGCAATGAATCTGTGAACACTTCAAGCTTTTCAACCTTCATTTCTTTGGCCAGCCTTAGGCCAGCTATTAATGCTTCGTATTCAGCCTCGTTATTGGTGGTCTGAAAATCAAAACGGAGAGCATATGTGAATTCCAAACCTTCTGGGTTGATCAAAATTAACCCGGCCCCTGACCATTCAACGCTTGAAGCCCCGTCAGTAAAAAGCTTCCAGGCTTCAGGGTTGGAAGGTTCAGTGGTGGTAGTGTTTACTTCAGTGGTTGTTTGGTTTTGGACTTCCACAATGAAGTCGGCCAAGACTTGGGCCTTGATAGCTTTTCTTGGGACATAGGTGATGTTATGTTCACCCAGTTCTATGGCCCATTTGGCTAATCGCCCCGATTTTTCAGGTTTTTCAAGCACACTCTTAATAGGTTGGTCGGTGACCACTTGTATGGGGTGTGCTTGGAAGTACCTTCGAAGCCTTCTAGATGTTTGAACTAGGGCTAAGGCGAGCTTTTCAAGGGGAGGGTATTTTGTTTCAGCTAATTTCAATGTTTTGCTGAAAAAATAAACGGGTACCTGGGCCTTGTCTCGCTCAATGGTGAGGACTGCACTGATGGCCTCGTCCATGATTGAGAGGTACACCGATATTAACTCCCCGGTTTTTGGTGCCGCAATGTCTGGTAGGGAAGCTAGATGTTGCTTCATCTGATTGAAAGCTTCTTCAGCTTCTTCAGTCCATTTGAAATCCTTCTTATCTGAGCAGTTCTTGAGCGTTTTGTAGAAGGGCAGAGATTTTTCGGCTAGCTTTGAGGTAAAACGCTTCAAGGCTGCAAGCTTTCCATTCAAGCTTTCAACCTCTTTTTTGGTCTTTGGTGGCTTGGTTTCAAGGACGGCTTTCACTTTGTTAGGGTTGGCTTTGATGCTTTGTTTTCCAACGATGTGGCCCAAGAATTTTCCTTCCTCGAATCCAAATGAACACTTTTCCGGATTAAGCTTCATGTTAACCTTTCTGAGGTTTTTGAAAGTTTCTTGAATATCATCGAGCATTTGATATTCCGTCTTGCTTTTAATAACCAAGTCATCGACATATGCCTCCATGTTTTTGCCAATTTGGCTTTCGAAGGCTTTGTCAACGAGCCGTTGATAGGTTGCTCCTGCATTTTTGAGGCCGAAAGGCATCTTTTGATAGCAAAAGATCCCTTTGTCCGTGTGAAAGGCTGTCTTTTCCTCATCCTCTTTTTTCATGAGGATTTGGTGATAGCCTTTGTATGCATCAAGAAAGCATTTGAACGAGTAGCCTGTGAGGGAGTCAACCTTGAGGTCAATTTCCGGTAGTGGATAGCAATCCTTAGGACAAGCTTTGTTAAGATCCTTAAAGTCTATGCACATCCTCCAAGAGTTGTCTGGTTTCTTGACCATAACTGGGTTTGCAACCCATGACTGGTACTTGACTTCTCGGAGAATACCGGCCGACACAAGCTTTTCAACCTCTTGGCAGGCTGCCAGACTTCTCTTGGGTGCAAAGCTTCTTTTCTTTTGGACCACAGGCTTGACATCCGGTGGTATTCTCAACTCATGTTCGGCAATGTCCCGAGGGATTCCGGTCATATCTTCTGGACACCAAGCGAATACATCGTTGTAGTGTGTTAGCATTTTTTTAAGGTACGAAAGGGTCTCCCGAGAAAGGTCTGGATTGACCCTTACTTTTTGTTCAGGGTACTTAGGGTTTATGACCAACCTTTGCCTGTCTTCTTCACTATTTGAGCTTTCACCTTCAACCATGTAGGCTTCTTGAGAGGGTTGAAGGGTTGCTATGCCCCTTTTGGTGGGAAATTTGACTGTGCCATGGCCAACAGACACGGCCATGTAAAATGCACACTGTCTTGGTCTTCCGATGATCACATCATAGCTTGAGGGGATGTTGATAACCACAAAGGTGAGTGGTTGGGTTCTTTCTTTTAAACCTTCACTGAAACGAACATTAAGTGTCAGTTGCCCTAAGGGCTTGAGGGGTATGTCAGCGATACCTTTTATAGAGGTTCCAGAGGGTTGAAGCCTGGAACGTTCTTCATTGCTCAATCGGTTGAAGAATTTTTCGAACATGATTTCAGTGGCTGCCCCCGTGTCTATGTATGCCCTATATGTTTGCAATGTTCCCACGGTAGCTTCTACTACGAGAGGGTTAGAGAGAGGGTCTTTCTCCGTTGGGGGGAAGCAAACACACTGAAGCTCCCAAGCTTCCAACCGCTGCCTTTTATGGGGAACCCTTCCATCGAAATCTACCATATTGACTTCCTTACCCTTTCCTTCAGCCATTTTGTCCCGGACTCCCTTTACCAAATGAGCGAGTTCTCCGGACTTAACAGCCTCTTCTATTCTTTTCTTGAGTTGGAAGCAATCATTGGTGTGATGACCTTTTTCTTCGTGAAACTCGCAATATTGGGTGGAGTTTTCGTTCTTCCTGCTCTTGGGGAGAGGCCTAGGAGGCCGAAAGTTTTGTTTAACTTCTTCTGTTGCAAGGATTTCTTGAGGGGTCTTCGTGAGGGGTGTGAAACTTGTGCCTCTTTCCCTGCTTGAAGGGTTCCGACTTTCAGGCCTTCGAGGGTCTGAACCCTTTGACCGCCTGTCGTAGGAGTTGAAGTTCGCCCTTTTTCTAGTTGGGCTATTGCTTCGCCAGCCGGATCCTCTTTTTCTTTGCTCTTTAATGTCTACTGCTTCCTCTCCCTGAATGTGGGCTTCAGCCCTTTCGAGGGCTTCTTCCAAGGTCTTGGGCAGGGATTTGTTGAAATCTCTTGTGAGGTACTTAGAGGTGATGGCATTCATGAAACCAGCCACTCTCATTTTTTCGTCGGCCCCTACATAAGTCAGGCCTTCCTTCTTGTATCGTTCAATGAAAGCACGAAGGCTTTCGTCATCCCGCTGTTTTATCTGAAAGATCACTGTGGCGTCTTTGACATATCGCCTTTGTTGGGAGAAATTGGCCAGGAAACCCTTACTAAGATCGTCAAAGCTTCGAACGCTTTGAGCAGGTAAATCGTTGAACCAGATTCTGGCGGATCCAACAAGAGTTTGCATGAACATTAGGCAACACTCAGCGTTGGACCATTTCTCTATTCGAGCTGCACCGGTGAAGATCTGAAGATGGTCCTCAGGATCTTCAGTCCCATCATACGTCCTGATGTGGGCTGGCATTTTGATCTTTGACTGGAAATCATAATCGGCTATCTGCCTTGAAAAGCATGAAAGGTTACTTGGCTTGTATGGTTTAGCCAAGTCTTCTTCGGCCCTTGCATCCACATTACAGCTATTGCCGTTATTTCCCTGAGTGGCAAGCACTTGATTGATGAAGTGTTGCCATGGGAAGATGGCCATCATCTGGGTCATTACACTGGGCATGGGGTTGAAGCCTTGAAGGCTTCCTGGGCCAACGGAGCAGTTTATCCCGAGGGGAGCACTCATAACAGCACTTCGTGCTAAGGGGAGCACGGACAGAGCTAGCTCCCATGTGGTTGTGGTAGATGCTGGATAGCTTGTTACTGGGGATTGTAGGAGCTGGTCAAGAGTTAGCTCATGTCCCAAAGGAGCACCACTAGTAATGGGCTGGGAAGAGAAGATAGGATGCACCGTAGGATTTGTCATAGTGGACAGATAAGGGTGAGGGTTTGAAAGATTACTGGGGCCAGCCTCACTTCTTGTTGCAAAAAGAGGGGGAGGTGGCCCAGGAGACAATGTTGGTTCAGGTTCAACATAGTCTAAACGAATCCTCACTCCCTTTTCTCTTTCTTTGCTCACATGTTGGTTGAGAAGGGACCTCAGCACGAGGAAATTGTTGGCAACCCCTTCAGGGGTGAGATCAACACATGATGGGGTGTCAGAGACACCGATATTGGGAGATGGAACTCTGGATCTGGACGGAGTTGGCGTGTTGAAGTTGAGGAACTCGG
Organism: Helianthus tuberosus; assembly: GCA_030545235.1. Taxonomy (NCBI): domain Eukaryota; kingdom Viridiplantae; phylum Streptophyta; class Magnoliopsida; order Asterales; family Asteraceae; genus Helianthus; species Helianthus tuberosus. The sequence continues at coordinate 69,776,330 of CM060407.1, forward strand.
GCGTGCTCCCCGGAGTTGAGAAAGAAGTTGGTATAGCCACGTGAGCTTGGCTACTACCCAGAGTAGAAGTGTTTGGAATCTGATTCACTTCTTCCGGGGATCCACTTTCAGACATGGTGATTTTAAGTGAAGAGAACTACACTACTAGGTCTTTTTTGAGAAGAAATAGCGGCGTAGCCCCACGGTGGGCGCCAACTTGTTGATACAACAAATACAAGACCAACGGTGGTAGCTAGACTGGCCAGGCAAAAAGGTTGAAGGGTTCAACTTTGCCTAACGCAGGTCGTGGGGTCCCCCCACGTTTGCAAGACGTGGAAGGAGGTTTACTAGTTTATTGTTGTTCTTTGCTATGGATCCTCCTCTGGATTGTACTCAGATTCGGAAGTGGTAGAAAAGGGAATGTGTGTGTTGGATGTGAAAGGGAATGACTTGTGTGAAACAAGCATTCGATGTGAATGACCAGAGATTAGAGAATCAGAGCTGGTCAGGAGATGTTTTCTGAAGTAAATGAAGTGTCAATTTATAAGAGACGACATCTCCCGAAGTGGAATGTATTAGACTAGTAACCTTGCTTGCAGTGGAGGGTTTCCCCTTTCGGGGGTTGAAGGCTTTTGACCCCCGGATAATAGTGTGCATTGTGCAGACCTGCTTTGCTTTTGCGGCTGCGGGTTGGTGAAGCGATCTCCAGATGTGACCGGCCACTGTTTCCGCATTGCTTTTCCCAACTCACAGCTTTTCAACCGTTGAACCGTTTAACCTTTTGAGCGTTTACATATTTAATTATTTTATTTAGTCTTGAGCTACCCCCGTCATCATGAACTATAACAAGTTTTGATAAATTTAAATTACTTGTTATAGAACACCTTGTTTTATAATGTAATAACTTTTACTATTATTGGTAAGTGTTAGGATATAATAGCAAGTTTATTTGGCTAAGAAGGCTAGAAAGTAATCTTGACCATCCATTTAGTTAATCAAGGTCTCCCTTCAACCCAAATGAGAGAAATTGAAAGGAAGAAAAAAGGCGCGTGGGTTTGTTTAGTGTCATTCTAGTCAATCCAAGACAATAGTTTCCCTCTCCTCCAATCCCCCCCCCCCCATTTTTTAAACATTAATAACTTTTTCATACGACATAATTTTTTTTATAAAAATTGCACAAAAAAAACGAGCGTTTTTTTATCTTTAAAACGAGTATACTATTGCTATATTTTCGAAAAAAAAAATTAAAACCCAGTTGCGTAAAACGCAATGGAAAAAACCCAGTTACGTAAAACGCAATGAAAAAAAACCTAAAAAATGACATTTTTCTAAAACGCAATGCACCAAAAACACAAAGAAATGTCTTATTTGTAAAACGCAATGGCCAGAAAACATAAAGAAATGTCTTATTTCTAAAACGCAATAGCCTAAAAACACAAAAGAAAAGGTACTTTCTAAAACGCAATGGACTGAAAACACATAAAAATGTGTTTTACCTAAAACGCAATGCACCAAAAACACAAACAAATGTCTTATTTCTAAAACACAATGGCCAGAAAACACTTAAAATGTCTGTTTTATATAACGCAATGGACTGAAAACACATAAAAATGTGTTTTACCTAAAACGCAATGCACAAAAAACACAAAGAAATGTCTTATTTATAAAACGTAATGGCCAGAAAACACTTAAAAATGTCTCCTTTCCAAAACGCAATGGCCTAAAAAACAAAAGAAAGTGTTCTTTCTAAAACGCAATGGACTGAAAACACCTAAAAATGTGTTTTACCTAAAAAGCAATGACTAAAAACACTTCAAAAATGTGTTTTTCTAAAACGCAATGGCCAGAAAACACATAAAAATGTCTTAGTTCTAAACACTAGTGTTCTCTTTAAAACGCATTGAACCAGGACAATAGTTTTGTATGTGCTGTGAATTGTCTGAACCAATGCAGTTTTCCAGAGGCAATTTACAGAAAATTAAATTTTCTGATGCATTTTTATTAAAGCAATTTAATCGGAAAAAAAATTCCGAGCTGACCTGGCAGCTCAACCCCAGCCAGGGGTTGCCGCCCCCGGGACCCTGCTACCAGAGCGCCCCCGGACCCCCGCCAAGATCGTAAAACGCAATGACTAAATCAAAAACCCAGATAATAAAAATGAAATTAAAGAATTTCTTACATGGATCGAAGTCGGTTTCTTCAACGATTGACAAAATTTGAATGATTGAAACACTTATCAGAGATCGAATCGAACGGATCAAGTGATTATATTCAAAAACACCGGAAAAAACGAGATTTTGTGTGAAATTAAACTGGGTTTTCTTCAAAAAAAGCTAAAGAACACGTTGATTGGGTGTTTGAATCATTGATTGGTGACGAAAATCGCACTATAATGTAGTGATTATTGAGATAGAATGTGAAGAAATGGTTAAAGATAGTGGGTTTTGAAAATGGTAGGTTTTGATGTTACTGGAAAGAAGAAGGAAGAAGAAAAGGATAAGATTAACTAAAATACCCTTTCTCTTTATTTTAAATTTTGTCACATGTCCTAATCCTATTTCTTCTTATACTTCCTAGCCAAAATAAACTTTCTATTTGATCCTCACCCTTATTTGTAATTACAGTTGTAATAAAAAGAAAGTAAGAACCTACTTTATAATCATTTATAATTATTTTTTGTGTTAATAATACATAACTAACAACTTCTGCTAGTATATTTAATTCAATTTGTTTAAATACATTATTTCTGCAAAACGTGGATGTTTCTATAACGTCATGGCAACTAAGAAATATTAATTGTGTTTTCTTATGTTGTATCAAATGCTTATGTGTATTGACCTATGTTTCAAACCATTTTCTTACTGAAACAACTAATTTTGATAATGTCTACATTCACTTGTTTCTTTATGTAATTCACATATAGTATTTACACATGTTTTTTTCATTAAATATTTTAGAAAAGATGTCAAATGTTTTAATATACAACCGTGGGAAAGCATGAACAGGTTACGATTCCTATATTTTCTTTTAGTTACTCCACATGATAACATAATTTATGATGTGAATGTGATGGATTTGTCTATCTAAAGGCTAATTCTTAGTCATAAAGTATAACGATCATACAATTATAATACAAATTAACATAATATTATTCTATATTTCTATGTATATGAAGCGATTTTTTACGAATGCATATATCTAACTTAAGTTGTTATAAGAGGATTTAACAGTGAGTCTTAAGAGGGTGAGTATGTTGTTTTTAGATTTAACGCTAACCCACACGTTACGACAGGTTGTTGATAACTTGTTTTTTAATTGGATGTGTCCATCATTTGTAAGTACCCACAAACAAACGAATAGAAATATAGAAAACAAAATTTATAGTTACATATACCTTTGATGTTGAACGTGAATGATGGATCGGTTATGATTAATGAATGGAGTTTGTAGAAGAGAACGAGATTTGGATATAGTAAAGGGATGTCGACAACAAAATTGTTAGTAATTTATGGTACAAAAGAGAGAGAGTTTAAAGAGTATTTGAATGAGATTGTTGTGTGTAAATTGGATGATCTAAATGAATAAGAGGGGTTCATTTCATAGTGTTCAAAAACCTTTTCACAAAGCATCACAATTGTTCGTGAATTCAACACACTCATTTCTACATTTGAACCAACATGTTTCCTTTCAAACGGTTGACAATTGAAGCGGTAAGGCCATTCATGCGACACATTACACAAACCGGCATATCAGTTTTAATTAATATGCATGCAAAGCATTTAAAATAAAAGACATATGAGTTCAAAAAAAAAACAAAAGGAAACATTATGAGCCGCTTTAATTCGTTGTCTTATAATCCCTTTTAAAATTAAAACATAACAAAAGGCGAATGATTGGGTCCATAATTATAACGCGACGATGGAGGGGGAGCACAAAGAAAAACTAAATAAATTGGAATCTTTAGAAGTTTTATTCAGGAGGTGGATAGTGAACTTACAATTCGGGGAGATTGTAAAAGTTTTATTCAGGAGGTGGATAGGTTAAAATCTATGTACCTTAGGCAAAAGCCTAGGGTCCCTTTGGCGGTTAAAGGGGACGAAATACGGCATATTTTCACGGGCTTGTAAATTCGAATACAAGCAATAATCGAATTAGTGGATTATGGGTGAACGGGGTAAGGGTGACATCTCCAATACTAGTAAAAGACAATGTTTGTGCATTTTTTGCCAAGAAATTCCAAGAACCTTTACAAGCGAGACTGTTTCTCGTGTGCCCGGATGTGAAGTGTATTTCAGAATTTGAGGCAGAAGCATTGACAGTACCATTTACTATGGCAGAAATAAAGAATGTGGTATGGGAGTGTGATGGGGATAAGGCCCCAGGACCCGAAGGGATTAACTTTTTTTTTTTCTGAAACGATTTTGGGGTATGTTTCAATCAAAAAAAATTTCTAGAATTTTTGAAGAGTTCTATAAGCAGGATCTATTAGCAACGGGTGCAATTCTTCGTTTCTCGCTTTGATACCCAAATGTAGTGATCCGGGGAATCTCTTCGTTTAAAGACCAATTAGTCTAATCGGGTGCATAAATAAAGTAATATCTAAGGTTTTGGTGAATCATTTGAAGACTGTCATACACAAGCTAATACCGGAAATTATAGCATGGCTAAAAAAGAAGAAAAAGGTTGGGATGCTTTTTAGGGTTGATGTCGACAAAGCATATGACTCGCTAAATTGGGAGTTTCTAAATTTGGTTATGAGTCAGATGGGGTTTCCGAATAGGTGGAGAACATGGGCTATGGCTACGGTAACTTGTGCACAGGCTTCGGTTTTGGTGAATGGGTCCCCAACTCAAGAGTTCCCGTGCCTTAGGGGGCTGAGGCAAGGGGATCTGTTGTCCCCGTTCCTATTCATAATCGCAATGGAGGCCTTGACATGTGCTGTTAAACGGGTATGCGGTATCGGCTTATTTGATGGTATTAAGTGTGAGACCCATGGGTCGGTTTTATCCCACTTCATGTATGCAGACGATGTATTTTTTTATCGGGGAGTGGTCCGCACGAAATGCCCGGAACTTGAATATGATACTACAATGTTTCTTCTTAGTTTCTTCCTATGGGTCAGATCCGGAGCACAAGAAGATGTCATGGGTCGCGTGACAGAGGATTATGGATCCAATAGAACGGAGGGGAGTGGTCATTGGTTCCTTAAAAGAAGCCAACACTGTCTTACTAGCCAAGTGGTGGTGGAGGTTTAAGGTTGACGGGCGTGTTTATGGAGAAATGTAATCTGGAACTTACATAGTAGTTCGAGAAATAGTGTGATATTTCAGTTAGCAATGGGCATTTGGAAACAGGTGGCTGGAATTTCGAAGGATTTGCTGGAAGTGGGTGTGGATTTGACAGGATGGATCAAAGGGATTCCGGGAGACGGCCTAAATATCTTTTTTTAAAGGACCATTGGGTCATAGAAAAGCCCCAGCAATTCATTTTCCTAATTTATCCAGGATGGCAAGGTTAAAAAAACTCTTTAGTGGCTAGTCATGTGCGGGTGGTGGATGGGATTACAGTCCTTAATTTCGAGTGGGTTAGGGAGCCGGGGTCGGCGGAGGAACTATTGGAACTTAAGGGTTGATGGCGGTTATAGGAGACGTATATTTTGGAAGTGAAAAAGTGGGTGAGAAGTGAAAATGTGAGTTGGAAGATGAAGTGAATTTAGAGCCACTGAAATATAGCTGTTGGAAATAGGGATGGCAATGGGTCGGGTTCGGGTCGTGTATTCGTAATTCCATACCCATACCCGGTTGTAAAATCGTGTCCCATACTCGTCGGGTATCGGGTATACCCATTAGTTTGTTAAAAGATATACGTTGGGATTTCCAAATACATTTCTTTACTATTATAATTATTATATAATTTTATTTATACAACAACTATTATAAACAAAAAATGTACAATACATACATATAAGTTATATCATAAATTAATAATAACTTTATAATACTTATATACACTATCATGTATATACTTCACAATATATAAAATATAAATACTATTATCAAATACATACACAAAAAGAAAATTTACCTTTTCACATTATAAACATACTAAAATAAATTACTAATAGACAAAGGTTAATGAAAAATAAAAATATAAATTAAAAAATTCGGGTATATAATCGAGTATATAGTTCGGGTAATCGGGTTGGGTATCACCTAATCCCATACCCGTGAATTTTTTTTAAACTAATCCCATACCCGGCCCAATACCCGTCGGGTATCGGGTATACCCGTCCCATTTGTGTCAGTTTTCGGTTATATCCGTCGGGCTCGGGTATTTTTGCCATCCCTAGACTTGGAAATTTAATTAATCTATTATTTTTAAATTATTATTTTTTGTATTATTTTATTCATTATATTTTTAAATAAAGGAATAAACTTAAATTAAATTAAAGTTAGATTGTAAATAATGATTGAGGGGCCTTTGAACCACACCATGTTAGTTAAGGGTGAGCTGGTTAAAGCCCTACTAATTACGTGGTAGTGATGTGACGTTTTAATTATCTCATATTAGTTAAACCGCACCATGCAGTCTAAGACCATGGGTAATGGTTAATGCCCCTTAAGGGGCATTTTTTGCCACATCACAATCATAATTCTTCATGTAATGGTTAAAACTTCATAATGCCCATTTCATTTATTACTTTCCTTGTTTTTCCTCCTTATTGGGCATTATTCTAGAAATGTCCCTCACTCTTCATGCCCCTATAATGCCCATGAGGAATGGTGTAAGGGCATTATAAAAATCTTTCATGCCCTTAGGGTGTGGGGGGCACCTGCGGGGACTTCCTTCGGGGACCCCTCTTGACGATTAGGGGAGACACCGCCATCAAGGCGGTGAGGTAGAGAGAGGGAGGAAAGCGGTGGGAAGTTACCGAAGAGAGGGGGAGGAGAGAGGATGAGTGGACCAATCAAAACTTTTTTTTTTTTTTTTAATAAAAACCAAGTCACCTAAGAGGGGAGTGTCGCCATCAATTTAGGGTGTTAGGGGAGTTTAAGAGGGGAGTTGACGTGGCACACGAGGATTGGTTATGCGTAAGAGAGGGGACTCCCCTCTTAGGGGAGTGCCCCTTACACCCTTATAAAGCCCCATTACATATGGTCTAAGAGAAAAATAATATCAAATTGTCTATGGTTTGTGACTATAATTAGGCTATAGCAGGTGTTCATGGTTCGGTTTCAAACCGTGAAACCGTCCAAACCGGTCATCGGTTTGGTTTCGCGGTCGGTTTTTCAATTCTACTTTCGGTCGGTCGGTTTCAATATATTCAAACCGTAACTAACGGTTTGGTTTACGGTTCTTACCAAAAACCAACCGTAAAAAACCGGACTGAACCGTAAGAGTTTATTATATATGTTTTGTAATATATATATATATGTATATTAGACATAAATTAAAATAAAACTATTTTGACTATTAGAACTAATGTAAATTCAGGGGGATAACGTAAGCCTATTTTGACATTCTAAGATTTGAGAGCTTCAGCCCCTTTATTACTTTTCTATATTCCATATTTTCAAACCGTAAAAACTAATCAAGCATTCTTTTGAAGCGGCTTATGTACCTAGGTTTTCTTAACTGTTATGATAAAATTATTTCTGTACCTAGATTTATTAACTGTTCTATTGAATTGGGATCACCATAGCTTTCTGTTAAATTTATAATGTCCTTTTTTGGTTCTTATGTAACGAGCTCAAACCGTGAAACTAAACCGGAACCAAACCGTTACGAACGGTTTGGTTTGGTTCGGTTTGAGACTTCTATGGTTTGGTTATGGTTTACAAAAATCAGAAACCGTTACTAACGGTTTGGTTCACGGTTTAACCTAAAAACCGTGAAAACCGGACCGTGAACACCCCTAGCAACTGCCATTGAACCATGCAGTCTAAGAGAAAAATAATATCAGATTGTCTATGGTTTGTGACTATAATTAGGCTATAGCAACTGCCATTGAGTTACCAGATTCAAAAAGACAAACTTTGAAGTTTTTATGGCTAGAATTCCATTTTTGGGAATAATGATTGTACTTGTACACTTTTTTAAAGTAAGCAACTAACTATGCCTCACGTGTGTTCATAGTAGACTTGTCCTTTGAGTAACATTTGGGGTAATCTAAAACTTAGACTAGATTGTAATTTAACTCTGGGGCGGACCTAGCTTTATGGGAGGGGTAACACCCGCTACCCCTCAACTTTAACGAATGAAGTGCAAGATCTCTTTTATTCCTTCCGTTTTTTGTATTTCGTTATCCCTGAAAAACTTTTATGCTACCCCTTCAATAATCACCCTTGTTAAAAGAAAAGTAGAAGAAGAGAAGGTATTGTGACCGTTATATTTTTTCCGGTGGATACGGTGGTGGACTGGTAGCAAGCATTCTGTTGTAGATTTGGAAGGGAAGATGAATTGGTATAAGTGTACGCCCTAATCTCTATTAATTAATTACATGGGCTTTTTAACATTCGTTGTGCGGCCCAACAAATTTGTTATTTTTTTAAATGTTTCTTAGGCTTTATAAAGTACTTGGAAACAAACATTCAACAATCAACGCAGGTTAAAAATAATATAAAAATCTCAAATAAGTCTCCTATTAATTTATTTGATTTGATTAAGCGTTAAAAATCTCTAAATTCTTTTATTTCATTACTTTATTCTTACTGGTTCTGTTTAATATGTTATTTAAATTAATGTAGAGATCTATTTCTTATAATAAAATTTTCAATTTTCAATAAAAAAACTCAAAACAAATATTAATCGCTAAAAGTTTTTAGCTTACCGTTATCAAAGAAAAATCGTTGTAACGGTCGTAGTACATTTATCGAAAAACATAAATAAATATACTTTTGTGTATATATAAATTTCATTGCGACCCCCCGGGTACAAAAGTGTGGTTCCGCCATTGCTTTTATTAGAGTTAGCGTTGGTTTTACCAGATGCAACCGCAACCATTGAAATATATTTTTTTTCAAATGAAGCTTATTAAGACTTATTTAGGCAATCGAATGGTGATGGGTATTTGAATAATGCATTAATTTGTATGGTCGAAAGAGAAACTTTTGATAAAGTAAAAGAAGAGGATGTAATGACTCGATTTCAATCTTTTAAAACCAAAGAGAAGAAATCTATTATGTGTGTGCTTAACTTTATTTATTATTCTGTTTTTATTTTTGTTTCATTTACATTGTATGAAAGTACGACAAAAAAAATTGAACGTTACCCCTAAGATTTTTGTCTAGATCCGCCACTGAATTTTAACTATATATGCTTTCAATGTTTATGAATTGGATATTGTCTTAATCAGAGCCGTCCCTGAAAACTCTCGAAAAAAATTAGGCCCCGGGCGACGAAAAGAATTTGGCCCAAAATTATGGTTAAGGGTAAATGAATTACAAAAATAAAAACTTAGTGATGGAGCAAAGACTTGAACTTGAGACCTTTACATTATTTTGAGATGGTTTTTGTCACTACACCATCAATATTTTTTTTTTGCATAATGAACAGATGAATATACTAAATATATAATTCAATAAATATATACAACCTTATAAAGACTTTTCGGGCCCTTTGAAATTTTGGGCCTCGGACGTCGGCACGGGTTTGCCGGGCCCAGAGCCGGCCCTGGTCTTAATTATATTTTGGTAGGCATTTATGTTGTATATAAATAAATATATAACATGTCGAAAGCTTTATTAATTTGGTCATCAATAATCAACTTAGTACCACATTCTGACAGTCTTAAAAGAAATATAATTATGAAAGGACATAACATAAATATATAAAAGAAAACTCAGATACTTAGTGAAAAAAAGTTGTTTGGAGAGATATGGCCAAAAATGTTGCTACCAAAGTAGGGAGCCAAAATGCAATGTGGGTGTGGGCAAAACCATATCATATGAAATTGGTACATAAAAAGCCTTATGATTCATTATGCCCGTGATTTCTGAAAGTTCATGCATTCCCACACATGTGATGATGAGACATAGATTGCTTTCCTATTTCTTACAATAAATATAATTTCTAAATGCCTAAGATATATCCTAGAGTATTTCTTACAATAACATCCAAAGGTAACAAAAGTGAAAGGTTATGTTTTCTTTTGATCCATCTTTGTTGTTAGGGTACCCGGGGCGTCCCGTTGTAAACCATTCTTTACGTGTTTTCCATAGTGAAACATCACCGCCGCCGCTTTTGTTTACGTGTGGAGATGATGACATGTGGTCATCATCACGCGTTGAATTTAAATATTTTACCGTTGAAAAGGACCGTTGGTGTGAAAATTTTGACCGTTTTTTTTTTTTTTTTTTTTTTGATTATGCTATATATACACACAATACAATTTTTTAAAATACCAAATAATACAACCATTACAACACAAAAAATACAATCTTTCAAACATCAAAAAAATTCGATTCAACCCAAAATGGAAGGTTCAATCAAACAAGGTTCGGGTTCGAAGAAAAAACTCGTTAATGAAGGTTCGAGCTGATCTTGGCGAGACGGTGAGATTTCGGTTGGAAGACGAACCCGACCCAATCCCACCATTTCAAAAAACATTCGAGTGAACAAAAAAGAGACTTGTTTTGGAGACGTGTTATATCTCATTTTGCCAAACTTCCCGGTTCGACCGAACGAAACATGGATCAAATGACTTCGAAGTGGGGAGATTTGAACCGAAAAATGAGTAAATTTAACGTTTGCTTCATTCAATTGGTACATTTTTTAAAACTGGAAACTGTTTTTTTTTTTATTTTTTTTATTTTAAAAAACATAAAACTGTTTTTTTATTTTATAAAACATAAAACTGTTTTTTTATATTTTTTTAAACAGAAAACAGTTTTTAAATTTTTATAAAACGGAAAAATGTTACTTTTTTATCTTGTTTTATAAAATAGTTTTCTTTTTTTTTTTGTATTTTTTGTACACCCGAAATCCACAAAGCACAACAATCTCGACGAACCGTTTAAGTCGATTGTACTTTAACGCAAACGCGAGATATGTGAAAAGTGGGGTTGGGAGATGCCGTAGATTTTTTAGGTTTTTTTTTTAATTTGCAATGTTTCGTTTTTTTTAGTTTGTAATTTAGGATTTATTAAAATGAAATTTATAATTTTATTGTTTGATTGTTAATTTATATTTTAAAATAATAAAAAAAGCATCACTAGTCATGGGCATTTCCACTAAAATCCATCACTAGTGATGGAATAAAACTCAATGACGTGACGTAACTTGATTGGATGTTGTGAGTGATGAAATTCCATCACTAGTGGAGCGCCCCTACCCCTTAGAGTTGGTCACTAATGGGAGGTTTTAAGTTTGTGTATGTTTGAATAAAGTGTGCTAAAATTACAAGAGATAAATATGTACATGTTACTTATGTAAGGCAAAGGGGTGCCATCCTAGACGATCAGTAGAAAGTGGTTTGGCCTATTGAAAGTGCCCTTACCAAGAATGTATTAGAAGGCGACTCAAAACCAACTCATTCCATACTACATAGACATTATGTTTTAGCGGACGATTCCTTCTAGTTGGGTTGGAACAATTATAGGCTTGACTTGTATAGGGGGCGCTCTCTTAACAATCAAGTTAGTATACGCAATAGCGTTACATGTGTGAATCTATATCTATACTATATAATAAAAGAAACCTGTTTTGGGACACTTGTCATTCTCTCATTTAATTGATTAAAATTATTAATAATACTAATAATAATAATAATATTTAATCTAATCTAATACAAATAATAATCATAATATTTAATCTAATCTAATGCAAATTCTTATTATTAATTCAATAACCTATCGTTAAACTAAAACTTCAATAGAATCTTAAATCCTAGCTAAACAAGTTTCGAAATTCATAATAATATTAATATGTTAGACTAAATATATTATTGATATATATATAAAATATATTATTGATATATATATAACTAAAATTATTATCAATAATATTAATAATAGGTTTAGAATCAAATACAAAGATTCAAAAAATAAGAAGTCGTACAAAGGGTATCAAATAGACTCTGATTGACCTCATTCAACCGACATTAGAACCGTCTTATCGAACTCTACAGAATGATTCAAAAAACATATAAATTCTCTAGTTGAACCACACTGCAAAATGTCTACAAAGTGGAATTTTAAGACCTAAAAACCATCAAGCAACAATCATGAGTTATGCTGCCCCAGAAACCGCGATACTATCTGAAGGCGGAACTGTGACAAAACGAAGTAGCTCCAAAGAGGACACGAGTCCCAAGAAATGTGACAGGATCGTGTTTGCACTTGCCTGCAATTATCAGATTTAAATAATATCATGGCAAACTCCTGCATCGTGGTAGTTATACATTTACTTTTTATATAGTTTGAATGAAATGTAAAGAACATATATACCTGGACCAAGAAAATATCCAAAGCAAGAACAGGGCTACTCCCGGGAGATATACCCTTGTAATAAGGGTTAGCTGAGGTGGTGAGGGCCTTAGCCACTAGTAGTCCAACGGTGGCTTGCATCCCGAGAATGGCAGCCCCCATACCCAAAAGATTCAGGGCTATCCCATTTCTCAAGCTCTTTACAACATCAGCGCGTGGAGGAGCCTGAATAAAGTGTAGTAGATTTAGGAGTAGAGCTAAAAGGGTGTTTTGAGTTAGCCAGTGAAAAAACAAATTGTAGAAAGACAACTAGTTGTCACAGAAAATGAGTAATTGAATTCCTACATCCTACTACATATCACTACATCAGCATGCACAGTATTATTTTATAAAACAATGACATACAACACATTAAAGAGGCTCTAATTTACAACGCACTCTTTTTCTTATTAGATAATGCATACACAAGTACACAACAGGGTTGGCCACCAGATCACGATCAGTCCATGATCAGAATTTAGAAATTATGTATAATTGAGACATTCACATGCCCACAGCATTCATAGGGGCTTACTGCTGAATGTAGCTACACAACAAAAAAAACTAGTTCATTTTTTACTGCTACATTTGTTGTCCCTATAAATCTATACAGTTAAAGGTCAGGTCTTGGTGGGTTCAGTTCTGCTTTGTATGCAAGTCATAGACATAGTTTGATGACTTTGATCCACATGTATGTGAGGTGCGAGTTGTTAGATAGTGCTCCTAAATCGTTTAATAAATGCATGAAAGATATGCAGATTCATAAACGTCATTAATCATTTCCTAAGCCAGACATAGAAATACCGAAGAAGCAGGCGAGCTTTTTGATGCCATGTGAAAGTCACGGTAGCACGAACATGGCCATGAACTCTTGCAAAGTTGTCAATAGCGATTGTAGCGATAGCTATAGCTACGTAGCATATAGGTCTAGTGTCGCTATTAGGGTAGTAGCGATGGATAGCGAGAATAGCAACACTTAATTTTTTTTTTTAACATAAATAGCAATTAAATATAGATATAAAATAGCTAGATTTTAGGTTTTTGTTAGTTATACATGTAAAATAGCATATATACCAGGCCACCGGGTATTATAATATATTATACATATAAATATTTAAAAAAAATTCTAGTGTATCGCTATTTATAAAATAGCCGCCCGCTATTTATCATTATTCGCTAGGTAGCATATAGGTACCTTATCACTATTTGTCGCTATTCGCCATTAACAACTATGAACCCTCGGGATTTTTACAGAATGCTAGCTTTTTATGGTTCCAGACTGGACCAAAAACAGGTTTCCTATAATTTCTTGAACCTATGACCGGACCGTTGCTTGTCTACTCGAATCTTTTTTACCAAATACAAATACTAAGATGTATACACACAATTATAGGTTGTATTGTATATTAGTCGATATATTGCCAAAGATAACATAACAATGTGGCTTGTGAACCATATAATTATGCAATAAATTAAAACCTTAAACTGATGAAAGATACCTTTGAAGGGTCATTGGCGGTCTTCCGAAGCCTATCAGAAAGACGAAGATACCCAAAAGACCAGAATACCGAGAGGAAACCAGCCACAATACCACCAGCAGTAGCATAGAATGTAGCTGGCGAGGTGATTTTCCCAGTAATCACAACCGAAAACGAAAGAATGACCGCAGCTACAATTGTACACACAAGCTGTCCCCAAAACCCTAGGCCACCCAATCTCTTGAAATACCTTGAAGTACTCTCTAATCTCTTTGCAACCTACACAACAATTCAATCCACAACCATGAAAACCTTAGCTTTTGATCAGTGAAAGATGCTACCATTAGCTAAACAATTTCATAAACTACAGTGATTTGTTATAAAGCCGAGCCACTAATTATTATTTTTTATACAGTGGAGGGAGCCACCCTGTGCGTCCATGTTGGAAAACCCTAGGGTGATAGAGAATTGAAAGAGGCTATTGTTAATACCTGAGTAAGTTTTGCTTTATCGGAAACTTCACTGGCGGAATTGAAGGCAGCCGAAGGGAGATGATAAGGGTTTCTGATTTGATATGGATGAATAATGTGGTGCGAAAACAGTGCAAGGGAAAGCGGCGATGAATGAGTAGAATTGAGGGCGGAAAGAGGTCGGTGGAGGTTGGATAGTGAGGGTTTGGTTACTGTCAACGGCGTCCACCGGAGTGTACTGCCACAACGACCTGCCGGCAGTAGAAAAGTTTGCATCTTCAAGTAGGGGTTGGTATGTTTAGTACACACAGGGTGTGTTGTAGGCTTCTATGTTCTAACCTCCAAATATGGTTTTTTTTTTCCCCTCTTTTTTAGCTTTTAAATTAACCGATTACGAAAGTTTTTTTTTTTTTTTTTTTAATGGCGAACAGAATCAATCCCGGGCATTTTTGTGGGATCCATTGGATCAAACGGAGTACTCCGATATTGACCCGAGTCCACCACCAGTTTAGGGAAAACCCGGTAACCCACCTGTCCATAGGCACGATAGTAAAATTACTGGTAAAACTCGTTTGTAGGCCCGTAAACGAACCGAACGTTCATGAACTTGTTCGGCGGGAAGTTCGTTTATTAAATAAACGAACGAACACGAACAACAAAATTTGTTCGTTTAATTAAATGAACGAACATGAACACACCTTGTGTTCGTTCATTTATGTTCGTGAACGTTCGTTTGTGTTCGTTCATTTATGTTCATGAACGTTCGTTTAAATTTTAGTAAATACATAAATAGTTAGATTTATATAAATATTAGGTTTTCTAACTACTTATATTAATATGACTAATTAGTATATATATGAACTCTAGTTTAGATGTGTTTTCAGATGAATTGTAATATATTAGACTTGTTTGTTCAATCATGTTAATTTATGTTTGTTTATATTTATTCTAATATGTACATTTAATTTTTTTTTGTTTATGTTCGTTTGTGTTCGTTAACTATTCATTTAGGCTTTAAACGAACGAACATGAACGAACACGAACATGCTCGATTTATTAATGAACAAACACGAACAAAAAAAATGTGTTCGATTATATGTTCGTGTTCGGTTAAAGTTAAATGAACGAACATGAACATGCCTATGTTCGTGTTCGTTCGATTCGTTTACAGTCCTACACGTTTGACTCAATGCTCGAACTCAGGTTTCCCTAGTTCTCATATCATTGTCACAAGTGCTTCACTCTGCACCAAGTGGGAATTGAACCTGTATCTCCCAAGAGAAATGTAAGTCTTCCACCACTTCATCTAGAGATCATTGGCAATAAATACCAAAAACACGAAACGTTCGAGTTCAAACCCGTCTACCGAACAACCACTGCAATACCTTATGTTTTATTAGGAAAGTTTGTTACACTATTATCTCCTCTCCCTAAACTTGATTTGAACCCTCAAATCACATATTAAAGAAAACACTTTACCAAAGCTTTAGACGTGTAGTGGATGTTAGCCTCCCATCCATGCTCACGGTCATATCATCGCTGACGTGGCACTCGTTTTGCAAGCGATGGGCATTTATGAGGCTTGTCACTATGCCGGTGGGGTGTTAAGGGGCGCGAAGAAGGCTAGGCGATAACCTGGCAACGCTTGAAGGGCCTGAGGGGAGGGCATGAAGGGAAGGTGAGGGTTTTGGTTGATGTGGCTCTGACACAGGTGTGGTAATGCCAAATTGTCGAGGGCCTTAATCGGAATACACATAGCCTTATACCGCTAGGCTACAAAATCTTTTTGATTTTTCTTTTTTAACCTATTTATATGATATGCTTGAATGTATAATAATCAACCGAATTAATCGATTTGAAGCGACATTGAAACCAACCGTCATAACTTTGTTTTTTTATGTAATGTGTTGTGCATCGAATAAGTTTTGTTATGTATTTATAAAAAAAATATATTAGTTGTTTATGTTATGAATATCACATAGAGTTTACCATGTAGATCAAGATTTACCTCTAAGATTTTACCTAAGCAAGTGGATGAACTCTTTGTCAAACTTATGGGTAACCTTGTCTACTAAATAGTTAATCTTGTACACCAAATAGTTAACCTTGTCCACCAAATAGTTAATCTTTTTGTAGTATAAATACTAGCTCAAGATAGAAGGAAAAATGCACCTCATGTATACACTTTTATAAGTTATACAACTCTCTTCTTCTTTCTCTTATAACATTTCTAAAGTTCTTAAAGTTTTAGTACTAATCTTGTGTTAATCCTTGTTATATTATAGCACGTTATCAGCACGAGGCTCTAGCCAAGGAAACGTTCAAGCAATTATAATCAAAGTAAGCATTTGATTAATATATAAACTATAATTGTTATGATAAACTAATACCAGTGCAGATGTATCTTACGATGGATATACGATCGTTGTTGGACTACAAAAAACGTAACACGTCTTTTTATGTATCGTGTGATTGTTTTCCTTTAGGAGACCCTGTTATCCAGACACTCATATCATAAAAACAATTAAGTCCCATACTTAAAAAAATGAAAAATAAAATAAAGAGACTGGAAGACTTGATAGCACTTGTATTTATTTATGCATCTAACTTTTATTTATACGCACATACTAACATTTTATTTAGAGTTTACATTCATGTATACTAACATTTTATTTATTATTATTATACATCCTAATTTTATATCTTATAAAATAACATTTCCTTAATACATCATTTATTATATATACATATACATATATATATAACCGTTGTACAACGGCTAAAAAACGGTAATATAACCGTTACAAAACGGTTATAATTTGCCACTATAAATAACCAATTATCAATCTCATTTTTTCCACTGCAAACACTCTTCTTCTCAAAGTTATTCAAGAAAAATTTTGGAAGATGATTCACCCGGTTTTAATATTAGCCGGCATAATATTAATATTGTTGCCGACCTTAATATATGAGCTTCCACCTCATCTTTTTAGTGCTTATATATTCATTTATTTGTTTATAGATGTACCTTTGTATGTTATCTCATTTTTAATGAGTATTTAGATTTTATTATTTATCTTATTTATGTTTAGCAACAAAATGGCAAACATCGCAAAAATTGAATTCCCAGCTCTTAATATCACCAGAGAAAATTATATGCCGTGGACGGAACATGTTAAGCGACATCTCAAGTCAATGGGTGTTTTGGAAACGATAACGGAGTGGAACGAATGTAGCGATCAAAACAAGGCAAAAGCCGATGTCTTCCTCCATAAACACATTGATGAGATGTTGCAATTTGAATATTCAAATTTTGAGGATCCATAAGTTTTGTGGGAAGATTTAAAAAGCTGATTTGATAATCAAAGGGAAGTTTTACTTCCCACTGCTAGAGATGAATGGAACAATCTCAGGTTCCAAGTTTTTAAAAAGGTGAATGAATACACCTCTGCTTTGTTCAGGATATGCTCAACGCTCCGATTCTGTGGGAAAACTATTACGGAGGAAGATATGTTGGAGAAAACTTTCTCCACATTTCATGCATCAAATATAAACTTGCAACAACAATATCGGTTGCAAAGGTTTCAAAGATATTCTGATCTAAATTCATTTCTCCTCGTAGCAGAGAAAAACAATGAGCTACTAATGAAAAATCATCAAGCTCGTCCCACTGGATCATTAGCCATTCCAGAAGCAAATGTTGTTATTAATGATGATACTAAAGACTCTGGAAGAAAATGGGGACGAGGTCGTGGCCGTGGCCATTTTGGTAAAGGTAATGGTCGCAATTATTCCTTCAAAAGAAATAATAATTTCCGAGGTAATTCCCATGGTCGTGGACGTGGTCGCGGTCGTGGTTGTGGTCGAAATTAAAGAACCCCCAATTACCACACTCCACAAAATACCAATCCCAACCAGTATAACAAAAGGAATGAAGCTGGTAGGTACGAAAACAATGGCACTTCTTGTTTCAGATGTGGAAGTGCAAACCATTGGTCAAAGGCTTGTCGTACACCTTCACATTTATGTGAACTTTACCAAGCCTCTCTCAAAAGAAAAGAAAAGAAAAGAAAAGGAGATGAACCATGTGGATAATTTTAATGATATCAACGTCGAACTGGATGTCGCCGACTTTAACAATAACATGGAACTCTGAAACGAATGTTGCTAAACCATAATAATTATATGCAACAATTATGTAATTTCCTTTATTATAAGTATCTTTATTATGTTTCAGTAGTCTTTCTTTTCATGTAACGTTTTCAACTAATAAATAAACTTCTTATTATAAAATAATTCACAATGCCTTCGTTATACACTTATTATTATTTCTCTTTATATTTTCAAGATTAAAATGAATACCACTGGAGCACAAGAGCAGAAAAATGATGCAGATATATGTATAGCGGATAGTGGAGCCACACACACTATACTTAAATCTAAGAAATATTTTTATGAGTTGAAACCAACAAAAGGAACCGTTGATACAATATCAGGTCCTACAAACTTGATAGAAGGAGTGGGAAAAGCTAATTTATTATTACCAAATGGTACAAAGCTCTTAATAGAGAATGTTTTATTTTCCCCAAAATCAACAAGAAACTTGTTGAGTTTCAAAGACATATATCATAACGGATATAATACTCAGTCAAGGACTGTTGATAATAAGAAATATTTACACATCATGAGCAAAGACCATATATTGGAAAAACTGCCAATGCTCCACTCTGGTTTGCATTATACACACATTAATGTGCCTCAAGCACATATGGCAGTAAAGGAAAGTTCTTGTGATCCTGAGACATTTAACTTATGGCATGACAGACTAGGCCATCCAGGATCTACAATGATGAAAAGAATTATTGAAAACACACATGGACATCCATTGAAATATCAAAAGATCCCCCAATCAGATAAAATGCCTCTATGTACCTCTTGTTCACTTGGAAAACTAATTACATGGCCTTCGTCCTTAAAAGTTGACAAGGAATCACCAATGTTTCTTGAAAGAATTCAAGGTGATATATGTGGACCAATTCATCCACCATGTGGACCGTTTAGATATTTCATGGTCTTGATAGACGCATCCAGCAGATGGTCTCATGTCTCTTTATTATCAACTCGTAATATTGCCTTTGCAAAATTTCTTGCTCAAATTATCAAACTACGAGCACATTTCCCTGATTACACTGTTAAAAGGGTGAGACTTGATAATGTTGGTGAATTTACATCACATGCTTTTAATGATTATTGCATGTCTGTGGGAATTGTTGTCGAACACCCTGTTGCTCATGTACACACACAAAATGGCTTAGCTGAATCATTGATCAAACGTTTACAGCTAATCGCTAGACCATTAATAATGAGAACAAAACTTCCTGTGTCAGTTTGGGGTCATGCAATTTTACATGTTGGATCACTGATTCGTGTGAGACCAAGTGCAAATCATAAGTACTCCCCATTACAACTTGTTTCTGGAAATGAGCCAGACATTTCCCACCTTAAAATTTTTGGGTGTGCAGTTTATGTTCCAATTGCACTACCACAACGCACAAAAATGGGACCTCAAAGAAGGTTGGGAATATATGTTGGATATGAAACAGCCTCCATCATACGATATCTTGAACCTTTAACAGGTGACGTATTTAAAGCCCGTTTTGATGACTGCCGTTTTAACGAGGCAATGTTCCCAGCATTAGGGGGAGAAAATAAAAAATGAGAAAATGATGTCTCATGGTGTGTGCCTTCATTGTCTCATCTTGATCCAAGAACAAAACAATGTGAGACCGAGGTTCAAAAGATAATACACTTGCAAAACATTGCAAATCAATTGCCTGATGCTTTTACTGATACAAATAGAGTTACTAAATCTCATATACCAGCTGCTAATGCTCCAGCTCGAGTTGAGATCCCAAGTAAGGCAATAGATAATAAGATAGCTCATGAATCTAAAAAATGTTTAAAATGTGGAAGACCAATCGGTTCAAAGGATAAGAATCCACGAAAAAGAAAAGCACTTGTAAAAGAAATTGACCACAAAGAGAATGATCTTGATAAAACAGTAAATACCGAAACCTCACATGAGGAAGATGTTGATGATACTAACAAAGAGATATCAATCAACTATGGTCATACACATATCATATGGAACCGATATGAAATGGAAAATATTGATGAGATATTTTCTTATTCTATAGCAAGTGAGATCGTGGGTGGAGATGATGATCCTGAACCAAAATCTGTCAATGATTGTCAAAATAGACATGACTGGGATAAATGGAAAGGTGCTATGCAAGCTGAATTAGATTCACTCAACAAATGAAAGGTTTTTGGGTCTATTGTTGTTACACCTAAGGTTGTAAAGCCTGTAGGGTATAAATGGGTTTTCGTACAAAAACGAAATGAGAAAAATGAGGTTACAAGATATAAAGCGAGACTTGTAGCTCAAGGTTTTTCACAAAGGCCAGGGATTGACTATGAAGAAACATATTCTCCCGTTATGGATGCAATAACCTTTAGATACTTAATCAGCTTAGCAGTTTCTAAAAAGTTAGAAATGCGTCTTATGGATGTTGTTACAGCTTACTTGTATGGATCACTTGATAGTGACATCTATATGAAAGTTCCTGAAGGATTTAAACTTCATGAAGCATTAAGTTCAAAACCCAAAGAAATGTATTCGATCAAATTACAAAGATCTTTATATGGGTTGAAACAATCTGGAAGGATGTGGTACAATCGTTTGAGCGACTATTTGACAAGTAAAGGTTATACAAATAATCTTATCTGTCCATGTGTCTTTATTAAGAAGACAACATCATGATATGTGATCATAGTTGTATATGTTGATGACCTAAATATAATTGGGACGCAAAAAGAAATTCATGAAGCAATTATTCTTTTAAAGAAAGAATTTGAAATGAAAGACCTTGGAAAAACCAAATATTGTCGTGGTTTACAAATTGAACATATGAGCAATGGCATACTTGTGCATCAAATGAATTATACTGAAAAGCTGTTGAAATGTTTCAATATGGACAAGGCAAATCCTTTAAGCACTCCAATGGTCATTAGGTCACTTAATGTCGAAAATGATCCATTTCGTCCTTGTGAGGACAACGAAGAAGTTCTCCGTCCAGAAGTACCATACCTCAGTGCAATTGGAGCACTTATGTATCTTACGAATTGTACGAGACCTGACATTTATTTTGCAGTGAACTTGTTGGCAAGATTTAGTTCAGCTCCTACTAAAAGGCACTGGAATGGGATTAAACATATTTTTCGATATCTTCGAGGCACTGTTGATTTAGGCTTGTTTTATCCTAGCGATTCAAAAGAAGAGTTAGTTGGTTATGCAGATGCAGGTTATTTATCTGATCCTCATAAAGCAAAATCTCAAACTGGATATGTGTTTATGAACGGAGGAACTGCGATTTCATGGCGTTCTCAGAAACAAACACTTGTCGCAACATCCTCAAATCATGCTGAAGTCATTTCACTACATGAAGCTTCAAGAGAATGTGTATGGCTATGATCTATGTCACAACACATAGTGACTTCTTGTGGGCTAGAGAAAGATCGAAGTCCAACTCCTATCCATGAAGATAATGCCGCCTGTGTCTCTCAAATGAAAGAAGGGTATATCAAAAGTGATAGAACAAAACATATACCACCAAGATTCTTTGCATATACTCGGGACCTTATTAAAGACAATCACGTCGAGATGAGATATGTCCAATCCAGCAATAATTCAGCCGATCTTTTCACAAAAGCACTACCTACAACAACTTTCAGGAAACATGTTCATGGCATTGGCATGCGTCATGTACAGAGAATGTGATTCTTTGCAAATTGCAAACTTGATGGGGAGCTATAGACTGCACTCTTTTTCCCTTAGCTAATGTTTTTACCCACTGGGTTTTTCTTTAGCAAGGTTTTTAATGAGGCAGTACTTAAAGACCCCGAAGTTTGCAAAGTGTCATCCAAGGGGAGTGTTATGAATATCACATAGAGTTTACCATGTAGATCAAGATTTACCTCTAAGATTTTACCCAAGCAAGTGGATGAACTATTTGTCAAACTTATGGGTAACCTTGTCTACTAAATAGTTAATCTTGTCCACCAAATAGTTAACTGAAGGGGTAAGGTCCCAAAAACCTCGAAAAGAGGATTTGAGACCATACCACAAACCAACCTTTCTAACCCTTTAACCTTGCGCGGCCGCGCACTGGTCTTACAAAGGGAAGAAAGCAATCAGTAATGTATAGTCGCGCGCCCAAATGAGAACATAAATCCTTGCGCCTTCTCCCATTTACAAAGGATTAAAATCCTTTACCTCCGCCTAAATATCCAGACTTGGATATTACTTTACCCAGACTTGGGATTTATTTGTCTGTGTCTACACAGCAAAGTGTCACACCAGATTACAGCAGTAATCTTCTAGAAAGAAATACAATCGTGCACCACCCAGACGGTTATAACCGTCTGGACACGTGTTATCACCACAAGCAACCCCAGAATCACAACGAAGGCATGCAATTGGAGAGTAATCTCCACTTAATCACTTTCCACATGGCAATCCCCTAGCCGTAGATCAAACCACGATCCGTGTGCATTCACACCGGATCGAGACAACTCAACAATTGGAGCAAAGAACTTAACGGAAGAAAATATAACCGCTACGGCGTTAGCATCTTCCGTCATCTTTTCAATAACAGGTTTTCCCTCCCAAACTCCCGGTTATAAATAAGAGGACTGATTCAGGTAAAAACTCAGATCACTCTCACTTCTCAAATACTTATCTTCTCCGTTACCAATACTTATTCTCACGCCGGAGTCGGGTCAAGGAGAGAACCTTCTTCTCCCCTTGACGAGGCTAACGGTGTTCTTTTTTGCAGAACTACCGGAGAAGAAATTCCATTGCAACTGAATCAACCGAGAGAGAGCTAACCCTTTTATGCGGATTCAAACCCCCTAACTATCTCGGTTCCGACCATTTAGTTAGTGTTTCTTGATTGGCGCCCACCGTTTTCTCAGTTTTTCTAGTTTCTATCTCGTTTCGATTCAGTTCATTCCGTTTTCTGTTCTTTACACATGGCAGAAAATTCGTCATCTCACCGGCAATTTGGTCCTCGACCAAACGTCGGAAACAATTTACAATTAGAAGAATCTCCAGAACATTGGTTTAGCAGACACCAAGCTGCTTTAAACACAATCGTTATTCAAATTGCCAGATCTGATTTGTCAAACATCAGATCTGGAAAAGAAATTGATACCACAGTATTGGACCCACCAACACCACGTAGGGGGGACATCCAATCCAGCCAATATAGCAGTTATAAAAAACAAATACACATGATTCAGGGAGGTTCGTCACGGAGGACAAATAAACGAAATTATGATCAACATTGGAGAGAACAGCAAGTCGTATTTCCTGTTGTTCCTGGGGGCCCTCAGGAAGAACGACCAGTGATTATCACTGGTATTTTCGGTCACTACCGAACCGATTATATGTTCATAGATCCAGGGAGCTCGATGGACATCATATACGAACAGTGCTTTAAACAGCTTGATGCAGAAGACAAAGCACGTCTAGAACCAGTCGATTTTCCCCTCACTGGATTCTGTAATGAAGCTGTATTCCCATTAGGACAAATCGCTTTCCCGGTGACTTTATCAGACGGCGAACATTCACGAACAGTTACAGTCAATTTCATGGTCATGCCAGCAACATCACGTCATGATGTCCTGCTCGGGAGAAGGTCACAACGGGAATTCAGCATGATCACTTCCATTCCACACGCCGCTTGCGGATTTCCGACAGAAACCGGAGTTGCAATCCTCTATTCAAGCAAAGAAGTCATGTACGTGGATGACGAACCACCAGCAAAGGTAGTCAAACCTTCGGCACCAAACGAACCAGAGAAATGGGTTCTGAACAACGAATACCCAGAGCAGACCATTCTGCTAGGACAAGCTATTTCACCAGCAACACGCATACAACTGAAAGAATTGTTGTCTAACAACAAAGATATATTTGCCTGGTGCCCAGCAGACATGACTGGAGTTCCGCGCGACATCGCGCAACATTGTCTAAACATCAAACCATCGGTAGAACCTGTTGCTCAGGGGAGGCGCATCTTCAGTGAAGAAAAAGCGAAAGCAATGGACGAGCAGGTAGCAGAGCTACTTAATGCGGGTATCTTGCGCGAAGTAAAATACCATACGTGGGTAGCCAACCCAGTGATGGTACAAAAACATAGCGGCGGGTGGAGAATGTGTGTCGACTTCAAAGACCTGAACAAAGCATGCCCCAAAGATTGCTACGCGCTCCCAGAGATAGACAAAAAAGTCGACTCTCTAGCATCATTCAGATGGAAATGCTTTCTTGACTGTTACAAGGGTTATCATCAGGTCCAGATGAAAGAAGAAGACGAAGACAAAACGGCGTTCCGCACAGATAAAGGCATTTTCTATTATACCAAAATGCCGTTCGGCCTACGCAACGCAGGCGCAACTTATCAACGCCTAATGGACACAATTTTCAACGATGATATTGGCAAAACTGTCGAAGTATACATGGATGACCTCGTCATCATGAGCCATGAGGAAGGCACAATGCTCGACAATATTCAGCGCACATTCGACTCTTTGCGCAGCGTGAATTTAAAACTCAACCCAAATAAATGCTCGTTCGGCATGGAAGAAGGAAAATTTTTGGGACTCATCGTCACAAGAGATGGCTTTAAAGTAAATCCAGAAACGGTGCAGGCTATTCAGCTAATGCCGTCACCCGCGACAGTTAAAGAAATGCAAAGGCTCGCCGGACGCCTAGCGGCTTTAAACAGATTTTTGGCTAATCATGCAGCAAAGTCCTATCCATTCATCAGTACGCTACGAAACTGCGCAAAGAAAACTGACTTTCAGTGGACATCTGAAGCAGAAACCGCATTCAAACAAGTGAAAGAATGTTTAATTCAGCTGCCAACATTAACAGCACCAAAAGAAAAAGAGCCACTGATTTTATATCTATCTGCCGCGAAAGTAGCGGTTGGTGCTGTATTGATGGTAGAACGTGAGAACATCCAGACTCCAATCTATTACATCAGCAAAATGCTTACCGGCCCGGAAACTCGTTACTCAATGATAGAAAAACTAGTCCTAGCACTAGTACATGCATCCCGACGCCTACGCAGGTATTTCTCGGGTCACGTCATCACGGTCCTTACCAATTACCACTTAGGCCAGATCTTATCTAAACCCGACGTAGCGGGGCGACTGGCCAAATGGGCAATTGAACTGGGCGGATACAACATCTTCTACAGACCAAGACCAGCAATCAAAGGGCAAGTTTTAGCAGACTTCGCCACAGAAGTTCCCATCGAAAAAGTTCAAGAGTGCGAGGCAATCCAGAATCCTACACCCGTTTTCGACGATAGAGTCTGGACCTTGCACACAGATGGAGCGTCCAATGATGACGGAGCTGGAGCAGGTCTCCGATTAATCAGCCCAGACAACCACGAGCTCACATATGCTATACGTTTAGATTTCAAAAGCACGAATAACGAAGCTGAATATGAGGCCTTCTTGGCAGGTCTTCGCTTAGCGCTAAAAATGGGGGCAAGAAATCTTGAGGCCAACGTTGATTCGAAACTAGTAGCCGAGCAAGTTAATGGCAATTACGATGCAAAAGAAGCTATGGCGTTGTACCTTGAACAAGCACGGATGTTAATCAGCCAATTTCAGACATTCAAAGTTAATCACATAAACAGAAGCGAGAACAAACACGCTGACGCGCTAAGCAAGCTAGCTGCTACCAGCTTTAAGCACTTAGCAAAAGAGGTACGCATAGAGGTATTATCCAACCCTTCCATTCATCTCAAACAAGTAAGCGTCATAGAAATGGGAGATCCATCCTAGATGTCTCCAATTATCTTGTACCTTCAACACGGAAAACTTCCGGAGGGAAAGGCAGAAGCTCGAAAAATACAGCACAAAGCAATAAATTACGAAATGGCGGATGGCGTCCTTTACCGAAAATCCTTCATGGGTCCATTACTACGCTGTGTCGATAAAACAGATGCCCAATACCTTGTCAGAGAAATTCACGAGGGATTATGCGGAATACACGCGGGACCGCGCATGGTCGTGGCAAAAATAATGAGCGCTGGATACTACTGGCCAGGAATGCCCATGGATGCAGTCGATCTATTAAGAAGATGTGAGGCATGTCAGCGCCACGCACCAAAGACACTCCGACCCAAAAACCCGCTAATTCCCGTTACTTCCGCCTGGCCATTCCAACAATGGGGCATCGATCTTGTCGGACCATTTCCTGACGCGCCAGGTGCAGTAAAGTTCATCATCGTCGCAGTGGATTACTTCATAAAATGGGTGGAGGCCAAAGCTTTGGCCTCAACAACAGCAATGGTAATCCGCAAATTTATATGGGAACATATCATTTGCAGATTTGGATTACCATCGCGCATTATTTCCGACAATGGTACAAACTTCGCCGCAGAAGATCTTCAAAAATGGTTTAAAGAAATGAAGATCGAGCATACCTTTGCTTCCGTCGCGCATCCTCAAGCAAACGGGCAAGTAGAAAGCGTAAACAAACAAATTGTTGACGGCATAAAAGCGCGACTCGGAACAGCACGCAGAGGGTGGGTTGATGAACTCCCCAGCATTCTCTGGGCACATCGCACAATGCCAAAGACTAGCACTGGCGAAACTCCGTTCAGTCTAGTCTATGGGTCTGAGGCTGTCATTCTAGCTGAGATAGGCTTACCATCACCGCGCATGATAGTCATGGAAAAACAGAACAACGAGCAAGAAAGGAGAATGGATTTGGACCTTCTTGAAGAACGGCGCGAGAACACCGCCATAACAGAAGCAAGGTACAAATCTAAGCTCGAAAAATATTACAATGCGCGCGTCCGTGTTTGCACCTTTGTCCCTGGTGATTTCGTCTTGCGCGACAATGAGGCGTCAAACGCTGAAAAGCCAGGCAAATTAGCGCCAAGATGGGAAGGACCATACGTCATTAACGAGGTCCTAGGCAAGGGAGCATATACCCTAAAAAGGATCGATGGGACCCTAGTTCCCCGCACCTGGAACGCACAACAGTTGCGCAGGTGTTACATATGAACTAAATCTTCAAAAGCGGAAAGAACATACAGGCAATGTATTTCTTTATTTTGTTTTGTATTACAAGCCTTGCGCTCTTATCAATACAAACATCCTTTTTACTTATCTCACTGTTTATTACAAATTGCATGTAAATTTCTTTGGTTCGCGCGAAAACAATATGGTCAAACATTGCATACCTCATGAACAGTCTAAAAACAAGGCAAGCTGTTACGCCTTTTAGACAAACGTTCAAACATGAGCATAATACCATCTCTCATTCGCCTTACCTATCCAAAAGCAATTAAAAAACATGCAACATATTGTAATCCAAACACGTAAGAAGTAAAAACATAATCAATGTACATATCATTAAGTGTAACAAAACACTTCATAAACAAGATCATGACAATGATCTTCAAAATTTTAGTTCCAGAAACTAAAATATCCACAAAAGCAAAAAACCTTGTTTCTACAAAATAGCAGAACGATCAAACAGCAGCCATTAACAACGATCACACCCGTGATCTTCAAAAAAGAGTTTATGCTAACAGACTAGTATAAACAATCAAAAGCAGGGATGAAGCAACCCCCAAGCCTAACCAACAACAGGTTCGTCTTCAACATCTGTTTCCCCCGGAGATTTTTTCCGGCGATGGTATACCAACCGGCAATCTTCCCTTCGGATCGTCGAAAAACGAGCAGTGAGACCATCCGCATCCAGCACAGCACCACTATTAGCAACAACTTCCCCTTGCTGGAGAGCCTTATCAGCAGAACAAGTCACCATAGAAGGATCAACAAGGATAGAGTCCTCTCCGGTAGCCATCAATGGTGGAGAGCTAGCAAGTAACAAAAGAGCTTCAGCAGCTTCTCGAATCCTTAAGATATCTGAAAGACGCCGGGAACGAACGGTACTTTTTCCCTTCATCTTCTCCAAATTAAAGATAGAAAGGCATCCCAATACATATATATACAAAACAAAAACTCAACCTCGAAAAACGAGAACCCTGCTCATCATTAATTGTCAGAATTATATCACATCCGAACGGCGCTACAGGAACCAGGGTCATATCCTCATTAATGAGGTTTGACAAGCGCCACTACGAATTTCAAGACAAAGAGAAAAATACCCATTCTTACTGCCAGTTGACGTCATTACATGTCAGAACATGATTGCAAAGTTAAGATTTTTTCCTTTTTCCAACAAGATAAATCTTCTCATAGAAGCTTTCTTATTTTGACACGCCCAAAAACATTTCCCTCTCATAAGTCCAGTGCTCCACTTACTTGCATAAGTACAACACTAGACTGGGGGGACTTGAAGGGGTAAGGTCCCAAAAACCTCGAAAAGAGGATTTGAGACCATACCACAAACCAACCTTTCTAACCCTTTAACCTTGCGCGGCCGCGCACTGGTCTTACAAAAGGAAGAAAGCAATCAGTAATGTATAGTCGCGCGCCCAAAGGAGAACATAAATCCTTGCGCCTTCTCCCATTTACAAAGGATTAAAATCCTTTACCTCCGCCTAAATATCCAGACTTGGATATTACTTTACCCAAACTTGGGATTTATTTGTCTGTGTCTACACAGCAAGGTGTCACACCAGATTACAGCAGTAATCTTCTAGAAAGAAATACAATCGTGCACCACCCAGACGGTTATAACCGTCTGGACACGTGTCATCACCACAAGCAACCCCAGAATCACAACGAAGGCATGCAATTGGAGAGTAATCTCCACTTAATCACTTTCCACATGGCAATCCCCTAGCCGTAGATCAAACCACGATCCGTGTGCATTCACACCGGATCGAGACAACTCAACAATTGGAGCAAAGAAATTAACGGAAGAAAATATAACCGCTACGGCGTTAGCATCTTCCGTCATCTTTTCAATAACAGGTTTTCCCTCCCAAACTCCGGTTATAAATAAGAGGACTGATTCAGGTAAAAACTCAGATCACTCTCACTTCTCAAATACCTATCTTCTCCGTTACCAATACTTATTCTCACGCCGGAGTCGGGTCAAGGAGAGAACCTTCTTCTCCCCTTGACGAGGCTAACGGTGTTCTTTTTTGCAGAACTACCGGAGAAGAAATTCCATTGCAACTGAATCAACCGAGAGAGAGCTAACCCTTTTATGCGGATTCAAACCCCCTAACTATCTCGGTTCTGACCATTTAGTTAGTGTTTCTTCATTAACCTTGTCCACCAAATAGTTAATCTTTTTGTAGTATAAATACTAGCTCAAGATAGAAGGAAAAATGCACCTCATGTATACACTTTTATAAGTTATACAACTCTCTTCTTCTTTCTCTTATAACATTTCTAAAGTTCTTAAAGTTTTAGCACTAATCTTGTGTTAATCCTTGTTATATTATAACAGTTTATTCTTATTTATAATATAAAAAAAGATGCTACTTTAACAAGACATCTGAAAGTCAAACTAATCAGTTATTAAAATCAGAATATTGGTTATGGGTTAGGTTTTTTTAACCCAGAACCAAATCCAACAGACCCCTGCTCACTCTAGAAGTTTGCATCTTATTACATTCACCTTACCGATTAAAGTAGACTTGAATTAAGACAAAATTGCATAAAACAACCTTTATGTTATACCCAAACTGCATTTCGTAACTTTCACTATGAAATCGGCAAAAACCAACCTTTACGTTCATGTTTTGCTACAGATTCAATCTTTACCACAAACGTCGTTTAATTTCTTGGTTAAGTTACCTCACATGCTTTTCAAATCCATATTTGATGCATATTTAAAAAGGAGCCAACAAAACCCAGATCATCAATCTCCCTTTCCCTTTTTTCCAAAACCCAAATCAACGACATGCTTCCATAAATCAACCCGATCTTATCACTTCACCAGAAAACAAGATTTAAAGCTTTCTTTTGACTTTTGTATGCTTCATGTATTATGAGAGAATAAGATATGTTATTGAGAACATCCCACAGTAAGCACTGAACTAGTTGAAGCTTCATCTATACTACTTTAATAAGCATATAGGAAGGACAAGAATGGTCATTTGCCATTGTACAACCATTTGAAGCCCATTGTACAATCATTTAAGCACAAAGTGTTGAAAACTTTGTTTTCAACACATGTTGTAGCCGCGTGGATATTAATCGGATCCTGTTGACCCATTTTACCACTTTCGGATCCAATGATGTTTGTATCTTTCTAACTACAAACCCTAATTCATTTATTTCGCCGCTCCTCCATCTCTTTCATACTTTCTCTCTGCAAACTATCTTCTTCTACCCCATCCTCATTCTTCCCCCAAAAAGGATGAGGTTTATTTCATAATTCAAACACCCATCTTCCTTCGTTCTCTCTCTCAAACAGGAAGAATGAAACTTAACATCATCTCCTCTACCAGATACCAGACCCAACGGTGGGGTTTCTCTCCTACCGAAAACCCTAACATCATCTTTTCTAACAAATCAACGATTGGTACCAGAAAAAAGCTTCAATACAACACAGGTATGATCAGTTGTCTTTGTATCTTATCTTTGTTCACATTAGATCTCAAAGCTTTGTTTTTTCGATCAAGGTAGTATTAGCAACAAGATTGTCAATTTATTAGATTACAAAAACAGGGTATTAATTTGTGCTGATGGTTTCTGGTTTCTATTTGTGATAATGACACCATTTTTGTTTTGAAATCACTTTTTTTTATGATTTGTTGTTTTATGTGATATGTGTGTACACCAAAAGCATACCAACACACCACCAGTGTGCATGTAAATACATAGATTGAACGAGTTTTCTGGATTAATGTGCTAATAAAATACTATTGTTGTTGATGATTTCAGGTGAAATACTTAAAAGGAACCAGAAAACCCCACCAGTTGTAAGTTTTTATTTATTTTTAGATTCGTAGAATTTATAGGTATCATTTTCATCAGATTAATGGGCTGAAATTGCTATCTCTAAATGTTGGTGTGACATAAAAAGTTAATTTAAGAAGAATATCTGAAATTTGAAGCTATTTTTTCATGGATGCAGGTTATTCCGGTCAGCGTAGAGTTAAAGTGGCTGAGAACAGATTATACAATTAACATTGTGCGTGGGAACATATGCTAAAAGTAGGTAGCACACCACATTGCGGGCTTACTGATCCAAAATCAGATTTAAAACATTTTCCAAAGAGAAAGATTGGAAAGGGTGGTGATAGTATCATCAGGTTAATGTGCAGATCTGGCGAGATGGGTTCTGATGAACCTCCCACTCAAACAAGGAGACATGATTAGACAGGTAAACAAGCATAGAACTAATTATTTTGACCATTTAAGTTGGAAGTTCCTGGATTGTATAAGCTGGTATAAGTTTTGTAAATTGTGTATGTGGCACAGTTTGACATAAAAAATATTGAACAAGAGGCATATTGTTGGATGTGCCAAAACGAAAAAAAATACCATAAAGTTCGAAACTTTTGGGTACATTAATTCATAATTGTTACAAGTAACAAGTTGATTTTATGGTGGCAGTGGTGGAGGAAGAGACTCAATAATGAAAGAAAGCCGTGGCAGGTCAAGAGGGCGAGGTGGAGGCCGTAGTGGTAGTGGACAAGATAGAATTGATGCCCTTGGACGACTCTTGTAAGTATGATGCATTTTGTTTCAGCTTCATTTTTGCACTTGAGAGGATACAAATATTGCAAATGATTTAAGAAGCTCATTTTGGTTACTTTTTCAGGACCCATATTTTGAGACATATGGCTTCTCAACTGAACTTAAATATGAGGAGTGATGGGTATGTCTAGGTTCAAGATCTATTGAGGCTAAACCTGAAAACATTTGCCAATGTTCCAATAAGCTCCCATACGGTTGATGATATTAAGGAGGTTCGTTAGTTATTAGCTATTTTTATGCGGTACAAGTGTTGTGGTTCCAACATCATTTCATCTATATGTTGTGATAAAGATAAGAAAGTAACCCGATAGGAAACATTATCAAGGTGTTAGATGTCGTTTGTGACTCACAGTACATTGTTGGTCTTCAATTCGTCATTCATTTGTTTTTAGTAATTGATGGGTTCTTATAAGTTATTCTAAAAGTTGTTTCTCCTTTCTTGGTATAATATATTTTAGGCTGTCAGAAGGGATAATAAGCAACGGTTCAGCTTGCTTGAAGAGAATGGCGAGCTTTTGATTTGTGCAAACCAAGGTCATACAATAACGGTAATCATTCTTATAATGTTACGACTACATGCTTTATGACTGGCTTCATAATAAATGGTTGAGGTTAGGCTGTTACATTGTTGCAAGTAATTTTAATTTTTAATATTTTTGTATAAAGTTATGGATTTGGTACTTAAGTATCCAAAATTACTAAGATCATACCTATCTTTGAAATTTGTCACTCATATTATTCTTAAAATGGATGTCTGTTTTAATTTTCTCAAAATGACAAATTTACTATTTTGGTAGAGGTGTTTACATCTGTGGTGAGGGTGGTTTGTTTAGTTCACCATTTAAGTTAAGTATCTATCAAAAACATAATTATTTTGACCATTTTATAGTCAAAGTCAGAAGTAATTCTTACACAAAGCTTTTCTATTGCAATTCATTTGAGAAGTAATTCTTTCACAAAGCTTTTCTGTTGCTCCACGTTCACAGGATTGTGTTGGGCCAGTCTATTGTTTTAAATAACAAAATTATTTTATAAAATAAATCGGTGGTCTTCTATTTATGTTGTGCATGCTTCATTTGTAATACAACACAATAGAATTAGCCAAATAGATGGGTTTGTCAATGGATCAATAATGATTTGAGTTAATTAGTGATATCACAGGCCTTTGGTATATGGGTTGGGTGATGTTTGGTGGCCTTCTTTTTTTAAAAAAAAAATTCAAAGTTTTTTAATAACTACTAATGTGCCAAATACTATTACATAAACTATGTCATGTCTTTACGGTGTTTTATAATATGATTTAGTAGGTTTTTGCATGAAAGTACTCTTATGACTATTTGCAACCAGCCCGATACTTTTTTTACATATGTGTTTGTAAAAAACTTCATCTCCTAAGGCACAGATATCTCAGTAAAATCATTCTATCAGAACACAATATGCATCGTCAAAAAATAATTAAAATGGCCAATGCTTTCGACAAAAGGCCAGACAAAGAGAGGTATATGAAAGATCTGGATAAGATAATCCCAGATAGGATGAGTACATATTTTGGAAAGGGGAATTAAACTTCATTTGATGATGGATTTATGTTACATACTTAAACTTGTTAGTGTTATTAATTTCGCATATATTGGTATTTCTAAATTGGCATTTGTGTTTTTATTTCGCATGTGTTATGTTTGAAATCGCATGTTTGACATTGAATTATTAAAATTTGCGAAATACAAGTCCATTACATAACAAAACATGCAAATATATTGGAACATGCACCAAAAAATAAACAAAAGTTCATTCAAAAGATGAAAGAAACTCCATTTTCATCTTCATCGAGCATCTTAAGACAGTTATTGCATCAGCCAACTCTTTCAACTGTTTCTCATCCCTCTCACCCAGATCCACCATAAACATAACAACAATTTCTTTAAGACTACTCACTTGCATCTGAGATAGCAAGTTCAGAAAAAAATGTCGTGTGTGTAGTTTTTTACACCACAAGTTTGGTGTTTACGGTTACTGTAAATTTACGGTACACGTAAACACCAAACTTGTGGTGTAAAAAACTACACACACGACATTTTTTTTGAATTTTTTTACATATGTGTTTGTAATACACACATCTACGTTTATGAAAAAAAAATTGGTCCAACTCGCCCCGGATCAAGAGGTTCTCATGGTTTTTACAACTAGAGGTGGTTCTCATTTTAGCGGTCCCCTATATATATATAGGGGAAGGTTCATTTGAGAAGAAATTTAATGTGAGAAGAAAAAGAATAAATGGCATATTAGTAAATACTATTTCATTTATAACTCACTAGTCTAAGTACCCGTGTAATACACGGGTGGACCAACAATAATTATGTAAACATGTTAATTAAATAAACGTTGAACTACGAACATCTTTATGAACATTACACGTAATTGAAAAGAAACAAAGAAGACAAAGTTCACAATTTGTTAAATCTTAATGCCCGCGCGATGCGCGGCTTCAACCAAAACCATATTATTTACTTTGAAATGAAATATTCTGTACAAATACATACATTGGAAGAAAAAAACAGAAAACTATTCAAATCCCGGAAAAAACTTTCTTGTAGATTACATTTGTTGTTTTACTCGTTACATTCCCATCTTTGTCTAGTATAAGCAACTTCACACCGGCTCTGCTTTTAACTCTTGATAACGCAACATAAAGCTGACCATGTGAGAAACACCATCGCAAGAAACAATCCCTCCTACTTGCATAATATGTAAATTTTGTTTGTGCACGAAGTAAACCATAAGTAAAACACATAACTTGTTTCATTGATTTGTACATATAATTGTCCACAAACATTCAAACCACAACGTTACAAACTCATTATCAAACACATGATGTCCAAAAGTTTTTAAAACCAAAATATTAAAGACATTGTACCTTTTATAAACAAAAACTATTAACAAAATGTTGACCACCTTCTTTCAACCTCTCTTCACAAATCCAGTAAGCAATAATATACATGTTGCTTTAAAAAGCCTAAACTCACACAGATCATCAAAAACCAATCCTTTGTCTGTAACAAAAGTCTTCCATCCCTTGATATTATCTCTTTCATAGCCCATCAAATACTCAAAAGCAAAACGATATCCAACTCACCACCATCCTCATCCCTAATTTTTAGATCCATCTTTCTGTCCAAACCCTTATTGTTAGCCCTTTCTTTAGGCAGCCACTACAATGAAAACATGATGATTTAAAAAATATAAGCTTAATCGAATTAGTCTATATTTATTTTAAATCAAAATAATTTAGTGAGAGAAAACTCACAATTTTATCAGAAATTTGAAGCTGCCACTTCAGCCTTGGAGAAAGGGCATACGCAACTTTGTCTCCTACAATTTGAAAATTATTTTACCAAATTAAAGAAAAAGGTATTAATATTTTCTTTAACAAATGGACATGAAACATTCATATATTAAACAAAGTACTTCATTGCATCATTAGATCTCCGCGTCATTATACATTAACTTTGATATGTTGACCCATTTACTAATATTATAAATTTGAACGGTTCACTTAAAAACGATGACTGTGACCCATTTAGTGAAACCGATGAGTTTGATCTATTTATAAGAGTAACCACAATTCTAATTTTCTCTTAATAACATGAAAACTTTGTCAAGAAGAAAACTGTTTTGAGAATTAAGATAAGATAGTTTCCACAAGTTTTCAAATGAAGTTAACTTAAGATCAAAAGTTGGAGTTAACATTCAATTTTATATCCAGATAATAAAATTTTGTATATTATATTACTAACTTATGTTAAAGCTTGTCTTTTGGGTCCTCAAGTTACTCATTTCATTGAACCCCTTGTTTCAACCTAACCTAGTTGAGATAAGCTAAAACAGATACCCATATAAAATTGTATTATAACTATATCAGGGAATGCAAAGCGATATATAAAGTTATGAGAACTAAAAAACATACCTCTTGTTCAAGTACTTTTGTTTAAGATGCTCAGTATTCATACTGATCAAAGCAGCAAGCTGGCCCACAAAGTTGTCATGTGTAATAAACTTATCATCAGTGGAGCCTTGAGGATACATCACATTCCTCAAGCATGGTATGGTTTTGCACTAACATTTCCTTCAATGATTTCAAGTCTCCCATATGTGTATGGCCAGCAGAGATGTCAACTACCACAAACCTGGATATAAGATGAAAGCAGATTAAAGGTACATGCAAGTCACTGAATATACATATCTATATATGAATCAATTAACTTAATACCAAAAGCCAATTAAAACACAAAAGAGCTTTATAATTTATTGAGAAAGTTGTCATTTTGTAACATATATTAAATGGAGATATATAAATAATGTTTAGACTTTAAGGCTTTATTCATGAAAGATTTTTATATAAACAAAAGAGGTGTGACAACAAAGATGAGAGGAAAAAATTGACAAAAACATATGTCTCAGTCCAAGTTACATCTTTAACTTGAGACCTGCCAAGTTCAAGCCAAATGTTGCCAGAATGACAAACTTAACTAAAAAGATCATAAAAATTTGGGCCAATTTCGAGCCCAAATTTACTTTTACAAAAGTGTATAAGATCAGAAAGCATTTTTAGCATAGAATATTATCAACGTCGATCAAGTGTAGTTTCGTAAACTGCAAGAAGAAAACGAAATAAAAACCTGATGAAAACGCTGGAAAAATACCTTCTTCATAGCTAGTCATTGCCACCTATGTATTTCTTCCATTAACCTAGCCATGTTGCATAATGTCTCAAAACTAATCGGCACTACCGAAGCCCGAACATGAATAGTTCATCAACACCAGATACAGAATCAACTCGGTTAGGCGGATTTGCAGACGACTGAATCAACACACCACCACCATTAAGCCTGATAAGATCACCAGAAGTAGCAGACGCCATACAATCCCAAATCATCGTTCATGTCAGATCGAGTCGCTTTAAAATAGGCCAGAACAGGTTCGGATCATGATGGATTCAGGTATGTATCTATAAATAATAATTACAAATATTATTATAGAAATGATTTAATGTGATACATAGTAAATTTACGATACAGTAATGTTCTTTTTATTTGAGTAATAATAAATAAATTTCACTAATTATTTAATTGAATTAATAATAAAAAAAGTCAATTACCAAATTGAACCACCAACAATCAGGTACAAACCTGCAATGGTACAAAAAGATAAAAAATTAGTACTCACTTTTCTCTCCCATGTTATTAAACATATCAAATGATGGAAAAGGAAGTTATATTAATCGAAGTCACGTCACACGTTATAGAGCAAACTTCACATGTGCTTCACGTAGGTAGGGATGAGCAAATGGTACCAGGTCCCGAACCTACTCGATTTTCGGTACCAACATTTTGTGTTTTCGGTACCGGTTCGGCACCAGTTTTTACCTTCAAATACCCGTCGGTACCGGTACCAAGCGGTACCGTACTGGTTTTTTCGGTACCGGTACCGATTTTTCGGATTTTCGGTACCGGTTGGTACCAAGCTCATCCTTGATTATCCCTTGATGACACGTTTCTCTTCATCAGTTAAGCATTGCACCTTGCAACCTACGTTAAGATTGTAAAATCAGGATTGTTATAATGACAAAAACAAAACCAGTAGGAAGAACTTGTGGAAACATATGATGAATAGATTGCTAAGTTAACATACCCTACAACCAGTATCCAAAGTTGTTTTAACAGAGCCATCTTTAATTGGAATCATTGATGCTCTATATAAACAACACAGTTCCATCTTAAATTGTTTTAACAACGTCCAATGATTTAGATAAAATCTTAAGGATTTCAAACATATCAGTTTCTTTTTCTTCCCAGAATTGTTCAACAAAAAGTACAGAATCCTATATTTAAACAAACTTTACTATATAAATTTCATACTTTATAACCACAAATCCTTGCAGAAAAACAGAATCTAACATATGCAGGTCTAATTTGCAACTAATCCTTGCATAAAAACAGAATCAGTTAAACATATTAAAAAAAAAACCTACCATTTTTTACTCACTAATTTGCAGCTCTTAAATGAACATCAAATAAACCTAAAACGTAAGAGGATCAGAATAACAGTAGACCAAAAATAACCCCTAAAAATTTATACACCATCATAATTAGTAAATATAAGAAAACCCTAATATAAGAGCCATAAAAATTGTTACAGATAAGAAACTTCACAAAAGATTCATATGTTTACTAATTATATTCAGTGCAAATCGATAGAAAATCGGCCCTTGAATAAAAAACATACTAACAAAAACCCCTAAATTTTGCTACAGATTAAAGAACAGATAAATATGCATACATATTAAACAATCGTACCTTAAAATAATGCTTCACAATTCGATTGACTGCCAATTCGTTGTGAACAAAAAGATAATGATTGATAAATCGATTAACAACCGAATCGATGTGAAGAAAATTGAAGAATACGTATGGATTTATACATCTAGGGTTTATACATCTAGGGTTCATATTTTGGGTGATGATTGTAAAGAGATATGGAAATCGGATATATGGTAGAGTGATTTGATAACCTTAGAGAGAAAGATGGAAACTTCAATTTTCCTTATCACAATGAAAGTGAAAAAGCGGGATACATCTAATGCCGCTCATTGCCGCTCAAAACAATTTTTAGAGATACAATCACATGACACGTGGCATTAAGTGTTGTAAGAATAAGACAAATGGCCAAAGTTTGTTTTGTTTTATTATAATGTATAGATATCATTAATTTTTCTCTCTTTAATTAATTAGTCAACTAATCATTAATTATCCTACATATAATCTACAAAACCTACACATATCAAAATTTTACTACATATACCCTACACATTATAGAATTTTATCCTACACAGTCGAAATTTATCCTACACACCTCGAAATATATCCTACACAACTCGTAATTTATCCTACACAACTAGTAATTTATTCTACACTTTAAATTAAGTTGTTTTTTTTAATTTGGAATAAGTATATATTTTGAAAAGGAGTTACAAATTTAATTTAGTTAGTTATTAAAGGGGAAGAATACAAATTAATGATTTATGTAAGTTTACCAATACACCCTTATATTAAAATTAAATGCAAATATTAAATGAAGTAAAATGAAGCATTTTTATTGGTTGAAACTTCTTCTTTTTTCTTTTTACAAAAAAATTCTTCTCGTTTGAACCCTCCACTATATATATACACACTATATATATAAAGTACAAGTTGTTATGCATCATGTACAAGTCTTGAAAGCATCTTGTAGGTTTGGACAATGATAGAAGCTAATAACAGGTGAGCGGGAGGATATTTGAGTGCCATGATTCAAAATTTAAATAGTTTTAGGAGGGGGGAGAAACGAGATAGAGAGAGAAAGAGAGACAGACCTGCCAATGCAGATGCAGACTTGCAGCTTTTGAATAACAGGTGAGCGGGATGATATTTGAGCGCCATGATTCAAGATTTAAATAGTTTTAGGAGGGGGAGAAAACGAGATAGAGAGAGAAAGAGAGCCAGACCTGCCAATGCAGATAAAAGCTTTTGAATAACAGGTGAGTGGGATGATATTTGAGCGCCATGATTCAAAATTTAAATAGTTTTAGGAGGGGGAGAAAACGAGATAGAGAGAGAAAGAGAGCCAGACCTGCCAATGCAGATGCAGACTTGCTGGTCTTGATGGTGACTACTAAGGGTGCTTTTGAAAGATAAAATCTTGATCTTTTTTAATGTGTGTTTCTTAAACTGCATTTAAAAAAAAGAATTGAGTCTTTATCCTGTTAATGAATGTGAGTTTGACAAATTTATGTTTCTTGAATTGTAGAATGGTGAAAGAAAACAACGAAATGATGGTTCTGGTGACACTACTCCAGAGAAAGATGAAAAGAAACAAGTTGATTCACAGAGTGCCTAAAGTTCACTATATAGGAGTCAAGCTAATGCAATGGAACCCGAGTCACAGACCGAAAACTCGGATGCAGAAAAGGTGACCAAGTAAAATTTGAAGTCTATTATGACCAACTTCCATATAGTACATAAATGAAATGCGGAATATTGTTGTTGAATTTAGTGAAACAACCAAGATGATGGGAAGCTAATACCAAACACACATCTTATTATTTTTTGTTATTATTATGATTGTTTACATGTAGATGATGATGTTGGAGAGATTGATTTGTGCATGATGAAAGTCATCAAATTTCGGGTTGTGTTTTTACCTCGGAACTCATAAGCCACAAGCCTAATATTGTATTTTGTTTTTCATTTTAAGTCATTTGGCTGGAGCATGGACTCAAGGAAGTCCAATGACTTCTTCACGAATGCTTGATCAATATTTATTTAAGCTTAAATAGAGACTATAAATTTAATTGAATGGGTAATAAATAATTTTTAATCGATTAAATGGTCTTAAAGATTGAGAAAAAAATGAAATTTCAAAACGTCAGTTTTTAAAAATAAAATGGTTTCCATATTCGAGATTAATAAATTATGATTTTTACTTTAATGGAAGCAATTGTTGATAAAATAATTTTTAATCAAAGTTATATAGTTCCTTGTAAAGCTTAAGAAATGTAAATGTGAAGGGCTTATTTTTTTCTATGTCAAAAGGAAACGTATTTGTGAGCAAGTGGAAAATAAAAGTGAAAATGGTAAATGTGAAAGTATTTATGTAGTGGTAATTTTAGCAATCCTCTTGTTGTTTGACTCATTTTATGGTGTATGTATGAGAACAAAGAATAAGATATCTATTGATTTAATATATAATCTAATTAAAGAACTTTTTGACTCTGATAATATTTTAGTAGATTTAGATGTGGTGTTTGTTCTGTTCAAAAAATAAAAAAATCCGTCTTATGAATTCTTATATTGTTACTTGGTCATCGTGAGTCATGTATAATATTTCAGCTCTAAGTATTAGTTGTAGTTACTGTTGCGTTTACTTTTCTATTTATATATTGTTAAAAACCGGTTTGCCCATCGTAAGTTGCGAGTGAATCCACTAGAGGATTGATAAACTAATATAAAACAAGTACCACATTATATAGCGCACGACAAGAAAGTGTTAACAATGGGGCCAAAGAGAGGGAGTAGAAAGCTTTTTATGCCCAAGCTATTCACTACATCATCAAAGCAAAGAGAAAGAAGGCTTTATGGTTGTGCTTTTGTTGGCTTGGTGCATTTCGGTTTGTTTACATCCTTTTAAATCTCTTTAAATCCCCATGACCGGTTTTGAAGTACCTTAACCGAAAATTTGGATTTTAGTTATGACCCAACAGAACTGAACCTTCTCACGCACACCCTTAGAATTACTAACAAGTGTTGCGTTTTCCGTTGCATCACGAATTTCGTTTTGATTATGGCTCAAAACCGAATCGCCCTAAACTCATCAACATAAGTGATATCTTTCCCGCCGCATCGCGCTGGTAAACAACTAGTGTATTTATATAACTATGTTAACTGATTAATGAGTAAAGCTTGAAGATTAAAGTGTGTGTCTAAATCAAATAATGGTTGCTCTGGTTGCAAATTTGCCAATGAACCCAAATCCTCAAGTTTGGTTTCAAATACCATGCGTTGATTGCATGGACTCTTTCGATTTTATATGTGTACTAGAGGAAGAACATAAACATAAAAATTTCACGGAAGGTTTATTTTTTTTCACTGTCATGAGTTGGTTATCTCCTCCAATTACAAGCTCTAAAAAAACAACGATTTCATCGCCGAGACAAACCAATAGTGTTATAGATAAACTAGAAATAAAGAAGCGGACCATTACCCGAAAAGTCGATCATAGTGAACCGGAGATTGAGACAGCGGTTCAGTCAAGTAGTAGCATGGTCACTGGTTCGAACCCAATGTCGCAGCAATGGTATAGTTTCAAAAGGGACAACTTCGTACGACGATGACGTGTGGCGTCCCGTAATCGCAATGGTAGTGGTTTCCAAATGGCAAGTACAAGGACAATAATGGCGGCAGTGGTGGTTGGTTTTAGAGGTGACAACTGTTACCGGCGGTTGCGGAGATGTTCAACCAGTTTCAGAGAGGTGGAGCCGTGGAGGTAAGTTGTGTGGAACTTGCGAGACCCTTTTGTTCAAGAGTATTAACAAAGTTATCAGTTCCTAATTTGGAAAAAAAAAAGGGAAAGGGGGATTGATGATCTGGGTTTTTTGGCTCCTTTTTAGATATGTATCAAATATGGATTTGAAAAGATCATATTACCCTCACATGCAAAGCATGTGAGGTAACTTAACCAAGAAATTAAGCGACGTTTGTGGTAAAGGTTGAATTTGTAGCAAAACATGAACGTAAATGTTGGTTTTTGCCGATTTCATAGTGAAAGGTACGAAGTGCAGTTTGAGTATAACATAAATGTTGTTTTCTGCAATTTTCTCTTGAATTAATCCACACTCCTAACAAACTGCTAACCCAAATAACAAAATGACCTTTTGAGATTGGGTAGCGATAAATGAGTAGCCGATGAAAGTGTTAATCTATCCATACTCAAGTATAAACCCAATAGCCAAACCAAGATGCTATAATTCCCTCCCAACCATTAAAAGGTCAACAGCATCCACCACACCAGGCTAACAGTCACAAGTAATTCACATATATACTCACACCTTAAACCGGTTCTCGTGGAACATACGTGTCAAAAGACTTGCAGGAAATCTAACAACCTCTAATAGCAAGATCAAAAAAGAAAGTAAAAACTTCTGAGATCTGTTGGCTTGCCGATTCTTTGATATAGATTTCACCAAATAGAACAGAGTTTGATCTTGCGTATCTGGCACAAGAAACCTGAAGACAAATAAATGGTAAATCATAAGCACCAATTAACAAGACTATAAATGAGTAAAGATTTTCAAACCATATTTGACAATTCAAAAGATTTTGACAACCCCCCTTCGACACATAAAACACATTTTTAGATTTAAAGCGAATTTAGCATCAGTAACTTTATTATAAATGTTAATAACTAAACACATGGCAAATTGGTAAACACAACATTTAACAGGTGTTCAATCATGTAAAACATGATCCAACAAACCAATGTTGTTGAGACAATATCATCCTTCTCTACACTTATAAAGTTTATTTTCTACCTTCTCCGTTTCAAACTATGCAAAACATATCTTTAGTGACCGGAGCAGCCTCTATCTTATGGCTTTGAAAAGGGAATATAACTAGTATACCCAAAATGTAAAAGTTAAGGTAAACTAGCGACACTTTATCTTTAGTGTAAGAAAGAACAAGCATGAGCAACTTGTGACAAAAGCACTAGTAACTAGAACACACAGCTCAGATATTGAGAACCAGTTCAACACAAAGATAATTGCATGCTTACCATTGGCCTATTCGGTCTTCTTTTGCTTCTTTTGAGACATTGGAATGTTTTGCAATATGAGATCGACTTTCTTGAATACCACGCTCATGTTCTTGTGCACAACTATCAACTTTTCATCAATTTGAGGCTGGAATGTGTCGTATAGCAAAGGAACCGACAAACTAAGAAGCACCCCTGATGTAAAATCAAAATAAACATTCAAGTCAGACAAAAATTCCACGCTTAATGGCATTTTGGCATGCAAAATTCCACGAAAAAAAAACAACTCACCAATATAAACCAGTGTAAGAAAGTTAAACAAACTACCAATAAAAGAAACCAACCATAATCCAACAGCAACCTAAACATCATAACCATATAAAGATTAACCAAATGCTCGCAACTCGAACTCAAAACCGCAAAACTTGAGATAAAACTAATGTACCAATAATAAAGTTCTCAAGTTCCCATCAACCGCAATTTCATGTAAGGTTGCTAAACCCTTATTAACCCAAACTCGCATCTCATCCGCAGCAACAAGAACAGATTCTTCAGATATATCCAAATCCGGAATCGGAGGCAAAGGTCTACAATTAGATCATAATAATCATATACAATCAAATCAAAAATATTAAACTAAAGCACCAAAAACACACTCACCTATTCAAAAGAGACGCAGATTTGGCCCAAAAAAACAGAATAACAACCAAAAGCAACAAAGTATTAGCAACAAATGCTAAAAAGTTATATCCTGCTCGTTCAAACAGAAACCACATGACAGTTGAACCAATTAACAACATAACTCCTCCGTAACATTTCCTCCATAGCAACGTATCCGCAACTGCCACACCGATTAACAGTATCTTAAATCTCTTATCAATCAATCAATTGATCGATCGATAAATCGATCAAACAAACAGAAAAACGGAATTAGAATGAAATACAGTGGATCGAGAAGATCTGAAAGTGTAATTTGATTAGATCTTTGATTAAGGTTGGTGAGTAATTAAAGA
This sequence comes from Helianthus tuberosus, assembly GCA_030545235.1. Classification (NCBI taxonomy): domain Eukaryota; kingdom Viridiplantae; phylum Streptophyta; class Magnoliopsida; order Asterales; family Asteraceae; genus Helianthus; species Helianthus tuberosus. Next base: position 69,820,855 of record CM060407.1, read on the forward strand.
ATGCGTACCTGCGCCACCTCCGAGAGCGTCGTAGACGGAGATTTGACCGAGTTCGCCCATGGCGGTTAGGGTTTCTTTTTCTGTTGAGGAAAGGGGAAGGAGAAGAAGGGGAAAGGAGGGAGATTTTTGAAGGGGGTTGGTTAAGTTGGTGTGTAAAGCGTTTTGAAAGGTTTGTGTTTGCATAGATTGTAACGTGTGTGTTAATTATTAAAACATATGGCGTTTTGATCTTGTGGATTGTGACTTGTACTCTAGATCCATACATCAAGCAAGGGGGAAGGTTCTATCAACACACCTACAATGAGTGATGTGTTTCAACTACCGTTACTATGTCGTCTACTAGGGATGGTAATGGGTCGGTTATGAGATAATGTCGATACTTCTAATCTTATGTTTGATTATATAATTGTATATCTCATACTTGTTAGATACCGGTTACGCATTACTCAAGTTCGCGTTTAAATCTATGAATAATAACAAGTATGGGTGTTTATGATATTATATGGCATTAAAATTACATGTAGGAATGTGTGGTTAAAGATTTAACTGTCATTTTTGTTCATGTGTGGTACCGAGCTCATCCTTACAACGTACCCAACTACCAGCCACCTTCTCCGTTCACTACCAACCATCATCTTCCACCATCGAAACCCCTAGATCTGTGTGAATGTGGCAGCTGTGTTTTCAAGCGTAGACGGGTAGCCGTAAAGCTGAACTCTAGATATGTGACCATAGGCTCGAAAATGACATAATTGAACAAACCACAAGGTCATATATGACAGTTAACTCAAATAAAAATGTACAATAGACTTTTTACCCCTCATTAAACAATGGAAATTAACGGACGTTATCTTTTTGGACTAAAGTAGCACGTTTCAAGATTGCCAGGGATGGAAATGATACAAATTTAAAATTTGGCCTAGACTGACATAATTGGATAAACCATAGGGACGAAAATGAAAGTGAACTCTAAAAACAATCTGAAAATGTAGAAAATTCAAATAAACTTGTTAACAATTATGGATTTAGCATTTGAGAGAGAATGCATTGGAGGGGTTTGCATTTAAGTGAAATGTTCTTGGGGAAGAACGGTGCATTTGGTGGGTGAAGAAACAGTGATCTAATTGGTTGGATTCGATCAGATCAGGGGTTTGGTCTCTGCATAAAAGGGGTTAATCCTCTCGTTGATTCGTAGGTTTGGCTGAATTCCTTCTCCGGTGATCACTGCAAAACAGAAAGCCGTTAGACTCGCCACGGGGAGAATGGGGTTTCTCTCCGTGACCACCCTCCGGCGTGAGAATAAGTATAGTGATCTCGAGGAAGAAGAAGTAGTAGTAAAAGTGAGAATGAAGTGAAAGTAACTTGTGAGATCATACCTGCAGTGCCTTATTTATAACCGGTTTTTGGCGGGAAAATAGTCTGACGGAGATAGTAACGGAAAGCACTTTTCCGTTGGCGGTTATTGCACTTTTTCGTCAACCACTAACATCACATCCATGGACACGGATTGTGAGTTTGATCGACGGCTGGGGAGATGCCACGTGGAAGGTGGGTTTGTGTAGATTAATCTTCAGATGAGTGCTATTATCGTGATTAGATGAGCGTCCATGATTATGCCACGTCACAATCAGTTGTAACCGAATGACCATGCATGATGAGCATTAAAAATCTTTCTAGAAGATCTACAGCTGTAAACCATTGTGCCTCTGCCACGTGTCTATTCTGTTGTAACAGAAAAGATTCCTTTTGTTCAAGTCTTGACTTCAGGCGCGAGGAGATGTGGAGGTTTTATTCTTTAAGCTTAAATGTGCCCTTGCGCGAGCCCTCACAAGGGTGTTAGTTGAGTGTTCCTCTCTTTTCCCCCGGCGCATGGTTATCGAAGACTATTTTTCTTCCATCTCTTGTTGATAACCTTTGCGCAGCCACGCAAGGTTTCGTTTAAGATGTTCTTTGAGATGAATTTAGGGCATGGTCTTATATGCCTGCTCAGGGTTTTTGGGACCATACCACTTCAAGTCCCCCAGTCCAGTGTTGCTCTTACGCTCCTGTGGCAAGTAGGTGGAGCACTAGACTTTGAAGATAAAGTGTGCGTTTTTTGTTTTGAGAAATAGCAAGTTTGTTTGGCGCGAAGTACGAAGAATCTTCTTGTGGAAGATATGTTCTTGTTTCGTCAAGTTGGGGCTTTCATGATTTCAAATTTTGAAAAATTTGACTCATGGCAGGTAGCAGGTAAAAGGTATTGTGTTGATCGTTGACACATGACGGTTTGGTGACAGGCTGTCACTTGTCAGTCGTTCATTAAATGTGTGTCGTCAAACGTGGTTCACACACACGTGTGAGAACCTTTTTGTTCCCCACTCGCCCTTGTTTCCTTGGTAGCCCTGTTTTTCTGAAAAAAGGGGGCTGGGATTTTCGAGAGCATTTATGGCGATCCCTATATAAACCTTTGAGTGGCTTCTCTTCTTTCATTAGTTCTCGTTACATCCTTTTGTCACACCCCGATATTTCCACATATTACCGGTGGGCCAGGTGGGGAGTATCGTGACGTAGTTGATATCATCATAGTCAATATACACAATATAATAGCACAGCGGAAGGCTTGGTGAATAATTACTATTACAAACCATAGTGTCCGAGTGTCCAAATAAAAAAATATACAAACTTGGTTGTAATAGAGATCCACAGGCGGATCATAAAATAAAATACAAAAAACTGAAATAACAGACTCCAGGCATCTAAGGATTCACAAGATCCTCTTATTTGACACCAAGTAGCTCCAGCCTAATTACGTGAGGTACCTGTCACTTAGTCTTTGGAAAATACGTCAGTTTACACTGGTAAATACAATTAACCGACTCAGTTGAAAAGAGTTTATGAAAATTGATTTAAGTGCATAAGGCACAAACCATTTATAACTTGGGACAATTTTTATATAAAATCTTGTATACAGTTTTACATGTTTGTCATACATATAACATGATTTATCGACACACCACTTATAAAACCCACAGAGGAGTAATTCCCAACATGTGGGTATTTAGCATTTGCATCTGTCAGGTGTATGCCTACACCCAGTGCATAGGTCGTGGCCATTTACAAATGAAATGAGCCGAGGATATCCAAGACACGGTCGTATTAACCCCCAATGTTTATGTTATCAAACAAAACAGATTAAAACGGGTTATGTAAATTTATTAATCACAATCCGATTAAATGATTTCATACCCGACCAAGAGGTATTATTATAATACCGTATCCGAAGCCCGTATAACAGAAAATAAGTTAAAAGTATTTACCTGAGCTAGATGTGTAAGGATGTAACTCAGCCGTATATTCCTAAAGCCTTATGAAAATACCTTCTACCAAAGCTACTCAATCTGTATAGAAGGTTTATTAACCTATTAGGATACTAACGGGTCTTTATTTAAGTCAAAGACTTAGACCAGTTAGTTTGAAAGATACTTTATAGTTCTAAACGCTAGATTAAGCAGAGACCGGAATGGAATGTGATTTAGACCCGACAAGTTTGAATACTTGTATAATATGGGTAAACTAAACACATTCAGGATTTTGAAGATTTAATGATAAGGTTAGACCCAATTCGGCTAATTTATGTAAACTAGCTAGATAAACCGAACCAAACGCATAAATGCATAACGGCTAACCAAAAGAATTATATACAGGTCTCATATGTTAGTATGCTTAAAATGTGTTAATACATCAGTAGGATGTTAACATGTTTGCCCAAAAAGTATTTAAAACCAATTTAAGTCCCGTATGGGCATTTTGGTCATTTTACCCTTTGTAAAAGAGGTTTTATAGTAAACTGAGGTTCTGGTCTAAAATATTCAATAAAAATATTTATTTTATCAAGTTACATCAGTAAGATATCATACATATGTGAGGTTTACCATGTATGGCCAAACTATGCCTCGAAAGGGTATTTTGGTCATTTCACATATGCTTTTAAGGACATTTTTGGAAGTCTGAGTTCATGACTTACACCTACTGTAATAATATTAAAATTTATTTATAAATTCAGTAGGTAACAAGTCTTAGGTGTTAAATATGGTTTTAAACCATACTATGTACCTAATTAGCGTAAAAATCGTTAATTGATGATAATTAAGATGTTTATGGAAATCTGAGATTTTGATCAGTCTTAAGTGTTCAAAATATTTTATTTAATACATAATATCAGTAGGAAAAGGTTTGGCATTCAAATCATATGTTAATCTTATTTTATGCTTGAAAAGGGTATTATCGTCATTTACCGAATTGTACAAGAACCCAATGATATGGTTACTTTATAATCTGACCAAAAATACTAAAAATTCCTAAAAATAATATCTTAAAAGTAGGTAATGAGTTTTGGGTCAAAATCCATGTTTAAACATGCCTTATGCAAGATAACGCAATTTAATTAATAAAAAGTTTCAATTTACGATATCGAGCATAACTTCTGTTTGAGACCAGAAACTGATGTCAAATTTTCGGGACATACTTATATATTAGTAATAAAGGTTTTTGTCCTATCACATTTTCAAAAATCTCGTTTATATGTCAAAAGGGCAATATGAGCATTTATAAGCATAATAACGGACATGAGCATATAATTCAGAATACAATTAACCAGGTAATATAACTCCAGAGGGTTATACTACAACATAATGTGGTCATAATGGAAGCTTAAAACATAGAAGAATTAAGCTTAGTTGGGTCAGAACTGAAAGTCAAAGCAAAAGTCAAGCTTCTGCGACTTTCGGTTGCGAACCGACTCTAAACTCAGAATTGTCGGGTTGATTGTTGGAAACTTTTCCAAAAGTGAGAAGTGTATCTAGTATCTCTATCGGATATAATAGATACTGGCACTCCATGTAGAGATACAATCTTATCCACATATAACTGAGCTAGCTTGTCGGAGCTATGAGTCTCCTTGATGGGTAAGAAGTGTGCTAACTTAGTCAGTCTGTCAAATATGACCCATATAGTATCATTTCCATGCCTTGTTTTAGGTAACTTAGTTATAAAATCCATGGTTACCATCTCCCACTTCCATGTGGGAAGTTCTGGCTATTGTAGCAGACCTGACGGCTTTTGATGTTCAGCTTTAATTTGAGCACATGTCAGACATTTTGCTACATGTGTGGCTATAGATTTCTTCAAACCTATCCACCAATAATTTTCTTTTAAATCTTGGTACATTTTGTCACCTCCAGGGTGAACTGAGTATTTAGAATTGTGAGCTTCCTGGAGGATTATATCTCGAAGCCCTCCATGAATGGGAACCCAGATTCTTCCATTCATTCTAAGGATTCCATCCTTGCCAGGTGCTAACTGTTCAGCAGTCACACCTAACTTTTCATTTTGAAGGTTAGCTTCCAAAACAGCTTCCTTCTGAGCGACTAACAGCCTTTCATTCTGGCTATTCTTAAGTTTGATGCTTTTGGAATTAATCCTTATAGGTTTGACTCTTTCCTTTCGGCTTAAAGCATCAGTGACTACATTCGCTTTACCAGGATGGTAGCGAATTTCGCAATCATAATCATTTAGAGTCTCCATCCAACGACGTTGTCTCATATTAAGCTCCTTTTGATTGAATAAGTGTTGGAGACTTTTGTGATCCGAATATATCACACATTTAGTTCCATATAGATAATGTCTCCACAACTTTAGTGCAAATACAACAGCACCCAATTCCAAATCGTGGGTGGTGTAATTCTTTTTGTGCACCTTTAGTTGTCGTGATGCATAGGCAATCACCTTGCCTCTCTGCATAAGTACACAACCCATACCGGTGTGTGAAGCATCACAATACACGACAAACTCTTCTATTCCTTCGGGCAATGTCAACACCGGAGCATTGCTCAATTTCTGTTTAAGAATCTCAAAAGATCCTTGTTGTTTTGGACCCCAATCAAACTTCACATTCTTGCGGGTCAGAGTAGTCAATGGTGCAGCTATCCTCGAGAAGTTCTCAATGAATCTTCTATAATAACCAGCTAATCCCAGAAAGCTGTGAATACCTATTGGTGTCTTTGGTGCCTCCTAGTTCATAATGGCTTCTATTTTAGCGGGATTTACTTGGATACCACGCTCGCTCACCACATGTCCAAGGAATTGAACTTCGCGAAGCCAGAACTCACACTTGGAGAATTTAGCATACAACTTCTCCTTTTGTAGCAATCCCAAGATACACCGAAGGTGTTTCTCGTGGTCGACTTGACTACGAGAATAAATAAGTATGTCGTCTATAAAGACAATGACAAACTTATCTAAGTATGGCTTGCAGACTCGATTCATGAGATCCATGAATGCTGCAGGTGCATTAGTGAGCCCGAAAGGCATCACTAAAAACTCGTAGTGGCCATACCTCGTTCTGAACGCTGTCTTAGGTACATCTTCAGTTCGGACCTTGAGTTGATGATATCCAGATCTCAAATCGAACTTCGAGAAGAAGCTTGCCCCTTGAAGTTGGTCAAATAAATCGTCGATCCTGGGTAATGGATAACGATTCTTGATCGTTACCTTGTTTAGCTCATGGTAATCAATGAATAAGCACATTGATCCATCCTTCTTGTTCACAAACAAAATAGGAGCTCCCCAAGGCGAAGAGCTGGGTTGTATGAAACCCTTTTCCAATAAATCGTCCAATTGAGTCCTCAGCTCTTTCATTTCTGTAGGCGCTAGATGGTAAGGAGCTCGTGCAATTGGTGCAGATCCTGGCAATATGTCTATCCTGAATTCAACTTGCCTCTCAGGAGGTAATCCAGGTAACTCATCAGGAAAGACATCAGGGTATTCCGATATGATTGGAATATCTTCGATCTTGGGCTTTGGGTCATTCACTGTCACTTGTGCTATGTAAATGACACATCCATTCTTTAGACACTTCGAGGCTTTGAGAACAGACACATTGTTGGGCAAACCATATTGTGTATCTCCTCGAATAGTGACGGATTCACCAGAAGGGGGTTTGATGTTTACTAGCTTCTTATCGCAGGCTATTTGGGCTTGGTTATGCGATAACCAATCCATGCCTAGAACTACATCAAACCCAGGAAATTTCATTGGCAAGAGGGATAGCGGGATAGAATGATTCTTAATGGATATAAAGCATCCATCAAGAAGAGTTGAAGCGGTTTCTAAGGTACCATCTGCGAGCTCTACCTCATATTTTATGTCTAGAGTTTTGATAGGCATATTCAGTAACTTACTAAACTTATGGTCTACAAAAGACTTATCAGCACCTGAATCAAATAAAACTCTAGCATAAATATCATTAATGAGGAAGGTACCTGTTATAACGTTTTCGTCATTCACCGCCACCCTGGCGTTCATCTGAAATTGGTTTTCTTTGCCTCATCAGGCTTCTTAGCATTTTTAGGGCAATTGGTTTTGATGTGCCCCTTTTCATTGCAACCATAACAGGTTGCATCCTTGATGTTTTTGCACTCAACAGTTTTGTGCCCTTTCTTTTTGCAAATTCCGCAAGGCTTGGCTTGCGAATCCTGGTTGCACTTTCCAAAGTGCCTCTTGTTACATGTTTTACATCTGGGCTTGTCATCCGACTGCCCCTTCTTGAAACCAGAGTTTCCTTTCTTCTTTTTGTTTGAGTGATGGGACTGGTCATCCTCCCTTGTTATTTTCCCCTCCTCGGTGGTTTTCTTTGCCTTACTCCTTACAACATCGAGAGTAAGTGACAAAGATAGATCTACAACAGATCTATAAGTAGCAGGCTTAGAAGCCTTGACATTCCTTTAACCTCTGGGGCTAATCCACCTATAAAACGCATAATGCGTTTGGGTTCTGGGGTGACCAGATACGGTACAAGTCTCGACATTGAGTTAAAACTGGTCACATAAGACCTGCAATCCAAATCCTTCATCACCAGAGTGAGGAAGTTAGTCTCAATCCTTTCCACTTCGTGCTGAGGACAGTATGTGTCATTCATAAGATCAACAAATTGATTCCAGGAAAGGTTATACAGAGGAACCTTTCCTGTGGACTGTACCAAAGCTTTCCACCAAGTTAAGGCGTCACCTTTGAAGGACTGTGACACAAACTTAACGACGTCCTCCTTCGCACACCCACTGATATCAATAACAGTTTCCATTTCATCCAACCACTTCATACAATCGATGGCTCCCTTTTCTCCCATGAAGTCTCTTGGTTTACACGAGACGAAATATTTATAAGTACAACCCTTGTTGTACTTTGGAGCCTGATTAACGACAACTTGTCTCTGTGGTTCACTCTTTTGATTGGACGAGTGACGAGACTCATCCCTTTTCAGTGTAAGTGAATGCGATAGGGGCTTTGATTGAGTCTTGGACCGAACATGACTCGGTTCTTTAAATATTTTATCCACAGCTTGAGCAACTGCTGTGTCAATCATTGCTTGTAATTCAGCACCAGTAACATTTATCCTGGCATCATTATTGTTTCCTTCTACCGTATGACTGTTAACTTCGCCCGATCCAGCCATGTTTTGATTACTAAAATAGAACAATAATGATTTATTTAGATTATATAATAAATTCTTCGTATCTGATGAATAAATGGTCATGGTATTTAATAAACCATATAGACCATAAGTCAAATGATTTGCCTTGGCTTCAAATGAACCATTATTGGCAATCAAATAGGATATAATCCTTTACATTTATCAGACAGGGAACATAAGTCACAACTGTCTATACCATAAAGACATTTTCATATAGCACAAAAAGGCTTGTCTCGAAGGACATTTAAATGGCACAAAATGCCTTATCACAAGGACAATTAAAACATAATCAACGATCTCTTGAATCAGTGATTTTTAAGGGTCGAACATAGTTCATCGCCTCTTTGCAATAAGTTTATAAAACTATCATTGTCATGAATACACCTTCGCCCAAAGGCATACATCTCCAATGGGTGTTTTGATGTATACATCATATTTGATGTTTAATAGCCATAATTCATATTGATCATATAGGCTATGAAGGTGGCTTGGAAAGATCCAAGTACTTTTGGAAGCTAGTGTGGTCTCTCAAGTCACACAGCCAGGAATGTTAACATGTTTTCAGATGTTAACAAGGAATCACTTTCTTAAGAAGGTTGTGCCATCATAGCCATTAATATTGGCTAGGTTATACCCTTAAGAATATCTTTTGGAATTGTTTTGGCAGATCAATTTAAAAATTGAAATGATATTGGCAAGATGATGTAATAAAATACACATATAAAATTTTCCAAAAAAAATTTCATTAAAATACTAAGCGATTACAAGATATGCCCTAAACGGGTCTTGAAATAACAAACTGTCCACGCAGGGGCTACAGAAAAGGAAATAAGTCCGCGCAGGGACCAAATACTGAAATGAAATGTCCTCGCAGGGACTTGATTGAAATTACAATACAAAAATAAAATAAAACAAACTTCTACTTCTTTTTACCCTTTATGAAGTTCGCAAGGCCCTTAAGAAATTTGTTATGCTTTTTCTCGCGTTCCTCCGCTTTTTGTTCAACCTGATCCAACCTATGCAGAATTTGTTGAGTTTGAATTTGTTGAGGGGGAGGAGGTTGTTGATAAGGTGGGTATTGATACCCATGCACAGGATACCCAGTTGGGTATACAGGAGGAAATGACGAAGGATAAAGTGCATTAAATTGAGCTGCCTCAAGATATGGATTTTGGGCAGGGGCTTGATATCCATAATCCGTAGGAGTTGGATATTCAAATGGGTTATACCCAGATGAAGCTGGGTATGTTGGTATTGGGTTTTCAAAACCCACTGGCGGTGGCAGTGGTGCAAAAGTAACTGGCGGGGGATCATCTTCCGGTACCGCATGTGAAGGTCCACCCATCTGTGGATCTTCGGGAATATGAGGGTATGTTCTTGAAGCTTGAGGGGAACTAAATATTGGCCCCCCTCGCACGGAAATTCATGCATTCCTCCTTCGCCTAGGTGGCTCAGAAGGTGGTTATGGTGGTTCCTCAACGGGTAAAGGCGGTGGAGTTACCGCTTGAAGATACGATTCCTCCAATGGAGGTTGAGTAGGAGAGTTATGAATTGAAGGGGTATATTCCCATTCATACTTGTTCCACCTTTCGGCCCATGAGTCGGGGCCTTGATATGGCGATCCTTGGTAAGGAGAACCGCTGGAGATACTGATGGGATGTGATGGCGTCCCAGTTGGTGGCAATTCTGGATTTGCATCGTCGTCCATCTCCATATCTTGAGAGAAGTGGTCTTCGGGTCCAAGAGGGTTATAACCCTGTGGTTCGTTAATATAGTCGTCTGGGTTAAATTGACTCGGTGAATAAAGATCGTGAGAACTAGAATGGTGAAAAGAATGAGAATGTAAAGAGTGGTGTGAATGATGTGAATGGTGAGAATGGTACGAATGTTGGGGCTCGTCTTGAATAGGTAGCCCAAAAGGTGGGTGATCTGAAGGTGAGGAACCTAACGAAATGGAGTGTCTCGCCTGTTCAAAAGAGTGTCTCCAGTTATCTTGCGAATCGGAGCTAGTAAAAGACGCTGATGGAGTGCGCCTGTGTGAGGGTCCAGCATTGCTAGACGGTCCTCCCCTCATAGGACCTTTTCCTTTTCCTCGAACGCGCGGTGGCATTTTTAATTAGCAACCCTGTTAAAACAAGTAAAACAACACATAAATGACAAAAGGAAAATTAAGAATAATCCTAGGTCATTTTCCTAGACTCGGAAGTCTAAGGAATGTGCTTATTGTGTCATTGAGATTAAACATTAAAGGCAAGTGTTTAATTCACTCAACGTTGGCTCTGATACCAACCTGTCACACCCCGATATTTCCACATATTACCGGTGGGCCCGGCGGGGAGTATCGTGACGTAGTTGATATCATCATAGTCAATATACACAATATAATAGCACAGCGGAAGGCTTGGTGAATAATTACTATTACAAACCATAGTGTCCGAGTGTCAAAATAAAAGAATACACAGACTTGGTTGTAATAGAGATCCACAGGCGGATCATAAAATAAAATACAAGAAACTGAAATAACAGACTCCAGGCATCTAAGGATTCGCAAGATCCTCTTATTTGACACCAAGTAGCTCCAGTCTAATTACGTGAGGTACCTGTCACTTAGTCTTTGGAAAATACGTCAGTTTACACTAGTAAATACAATTATCTGACTCATTTGAAAAGAGTTTATGAAAATTGATTTACGTGCACAATGCATAAAACATTTATAACTTGGGACAATTTTTATATAAAATCTTGTATATAGTTTTACATGTTTGTCATACATATGGGCTCGGTATGGAAGCTGAAACATGATTAATCGACACACCACTTATAAAACCCACAGAGGAGTTATTCCCAACATGTGGGTATTTAGCATTTACATCTGTCAGGTGTATGCCTACACCCCGTGCATAGGTCGTGGCCATTTACAAATGAAATGAGCCGAGGATATCCAAGACACGGTCGTATTAACCCCCAATGTTTATGTTATCAAACAAAACATATTAAAACGGGTTATGTAAATTTATTAATCACAATCCGATTAAATGATTTCATACCCGACCAAGCGGTATTATTATAATACCGTATCACAAGCCCGTATAACGGAAAATAAGTTAAAAGTATTTACCTGAGCTAGATGTGTAAGGATGTAACTCAGCCGTATATTCCTAAAGCCTTATGAAAATACCTTCTGCCAAAGCTACTCAATCTGTATAGAAGGTTTATTAACCTATTAGGATACTAGCGGGTCTTTATTTAAGTCAAAGACTTAGACCGATTAGTTTGAAAGATACTTTACAGTTCTAAACTCTAGATTAAGCGGAGACCGGAATGGTATGTGATTTAGACCCGACAAGTTTGGATACTTGTATAATATGGGTAAACTAAACACATTCTAGATTTTGAAGATTTAATGATAAGGTTAAACCCAATTCGGCTAATTTATGTAAACTAGCTACATAAACCGAACCGAACACATAAATGCATAACGGGTAACCAAAAGAATTATATACAGGTCTCATATGTTATTATGCTTAAAATATGTTAATACATTAGTAGGATGTTAACATGTTTGCCCAAAAAGTATTTAAAACCAATTTAAGTCCCGTAGGGGCATTTTGGTTATTTTACCCTTTATAAAAGAGGTTTTATAGTAAACTGAGGTTCTGGTCTTAAACATTTAGTAAAAATATTTATTTTATCAAGTTACATCAGTAAGATATCATACATATATGAGTTTTACCATTTATGGCCAAACTATGCCTCGAAAGGGTATTTTGGTCATTTCATATATGCTTTTAAGGACATTTTTGGAAGTTTGAGGTCATGACTTACACCTAATGTGATAATATTAAAATTTATTTAAAAATTCAGTAGGTAACAAGTCTTAGATGTTAAATATGGTTTTAAACCATACTATGCACCTAATTAGCGTAAAAATCGTTAATTGACGATAATTAAGATGTTTATGGAAATATGAGATTTTGATCAGTCTTAAGTGTTCAAAATATTTTATTTAATACGTAATATCAGTAGGAAAAGGTTTGGCATTCAAATCATATGTTAATCTCATTTTATGCATGAAAAGGGTATTATCGTCATTTACCGAATTGTACAAGAACTCAATGATATGGTCACTTTATAATCTGAACAAAAATCCTAAAAATCCATAAAAATAATATCTTAACAGTAGGTAATGATTTTTGGGTCAAAATCCATGTTTAAACATGCCTTATGCAAGATAACGCAATTTAATTAATAGAAAGTTTCAATTTACGATATCGTGCATAACTTCTGTTTAAGACCAGAAAATGATGTCTAATTTTCGGGACATACTTATATGTCAGTAATAAAGGTTTTTTTCCTCTCACATTTTCAAAAATCTCGTTTATATGTCAAAAGGGAAATATGGGTATTTATAAGCATAATAACGGACATGAGCATATAATTCAGAATACAATTGACCAGGTAATATAACTCCAGAGGGTTATACTACAACATAATGTGGTCCTAATGGAAGCTTAAAACATAGAAGAATTAAGCTTAATTGGGTCAGAACTGAAAGTCAATGCAAAAGTCAAGCTTCTGCGACTTTCGGTTACGAACCGACTCTAAACTCAGAATTGTCAGGTTGAACCTGTTTGAACATGTTCTAATAATAGTTACTAGGTTATTAGAGTGTTAAAATATAATTTATAACCTCTGTATTATTAGTTTTAATTATTATTTATAATTCTGTCCAGTTTGACTTTTTAACTAAATAGTTTGATCCGACAATAACTAAGCAAACGAAATAATTAGGAGGTGCCCCTTTTAAGGGTTAATCACCTACCTAATTATGGTCACATAACCACATTCATTTCGAACAGTGGCCGGACCATTTGAGTTTAAACCGAAGGTCAAAGTCAGATTATGATAACTTTGACTTTTTGGTTTTTAAATTAAAAACTGAACTAAAGAAGGGGGCTAGGACACTTACAAAGGGTCCTAGAAATCTTTTCTAGAAGAATAAGATCCCTTTTTAGTCAGGAACCACCAGATGAGAGAGTAGGATTGATTTCAAGTGAAGTGTGCAAATGACAAATTCAACTTGAAGGCCTTTATATAGGTAAATGCCATGCTTTAAGATCATAGCAGGTGTTATGGGGGTGTTTAGGATCACCCCAGGTGTCCTAGTGGTATAATAAAACCGACAACATGCTCCTGGTTTCGATTTGGAAGGGTTTAAGGCAGTGGAACAGGCTGCAACCAGCAGCTGTCAACATTTTGCAGAACTGGGCATCTGTCGCGGGCCGCGTAGGATTCAAAGGGGGTCTACGCGCCCCGTAACAACCTTGAAATCAGGTTAAAACTTGTTTCTTGTTTGGCAGATTCAGTCCCTGGTCCTCATAACTTCATTTTTTGCATAAAAGGCCCTTGTAGTTAGTTTGTAGAGGATCATGGGAGTGTAACCAAACTCCGTTAGGCCCGGTATTGTTAGAAAATCACCGAATTCACAAGTTTCTTAATATTGACACTTTTAACCCATAATCTTGAAAACTTGCATAACGATCTCGAAACCATGTGAAACTAATATCACTTATTCTTGAGAGTATATTTGAACATTACGAAGCTCCGGGTTCGTTAAAAGGTCACTCAGAGGTAAGAATTAACATGTTGACACGTTTAACCCCGTAGTTTATAATCTTTCGATTATTTTCACAAACGGCTTCTTATATTCAAATAATTACTCGTTTGAGAATATATTCTCTGTGTATGGTCATTCAGAGGCACAAGTTTGGCATGTTGACACATTTAGTCCATTTGGTTTCATATTTTCATCGTTTGTCAACTTTAGTCCTTCAAACTCAATCTTTCACATTATTAGGGTTTAGGACACGTGTCTTCACATAATTGGACACGTTTTTACGTGGTGTTACACCTTTCGTCTTCTCCAATTTTCCTTTTAAGAGAAACATGCAACTTGTGTGTTTTTCCCTTTATGTCTACCGGAGAACACCTCGACGATTCTTCAGAAGAGATGTCTCCTTTATTACCACAGTTAAAGTGGTCAAGGGAAATCTTTGATGGCCTGGTTCAGAACTTCAAGTTCCCCACGAGTTAGGGTGTGATGTATCCTGACGAGAGTCAGACGGCGGCCCAGGCTCCGGCCGGTTATATTACCCTTTTTGGGAATACTTCACTGACCAACTACAAGATTTGTTCTTGATGTTCTTGGTTACTACAAGTTCCATATTTCTCAGCTACATCCCATAGGAATGGTTCGGATTCGGCACTTCGAATTCTTTTGCCGGTCGATGCATATTGAACCTACAATCAATCGCTTCTGGGTATTTTATCAACTTCATTGCTCGCATGGTTTTTATTCCTTTGCCCAACATTCATCGGCCAAGAAGATCTTGTTGACCCCCCCCCCTAAATATTTTCATGACTGGAAACCCAAGCTTTTCTTTATCAAAGCTGGAGTGATTCCAATGAAGATGACTTTTAGGGGTGCAGAAGATATTGAGGTGGAGAATCTGAAGACTCAGGAGTCGGAGATTTGGTACCAGGACCTGAAGGATATTCCTTCTATTGAACTTCCTAAGAGGGCCCAGGTTGCTGCTGGCATGAGTCTTCACTGGAATATGGACCGTGAGGACAAGCCAGTGTACATGGAGGGTGACACGAGTAAGACTTGAGATCTTCCTACCTTTTTTCTCGTTTTTGTAAATAATGTGAACTTGTCATTATTTTTGCCTTTGCAGTTGTTTCTTTGTATGTTTGTAACACCCTAAATTCCGTATGACATATTATAATGTTTAATCGTAATACTTTGACGAAAAGAAATGGCAAACGTAGATTTTTTTTCCATTATTAGGATTTATGGCTTTTAGCAAATCTAAAATCTTATAAATAGGCATGAAAGTTTATTAAGTTAGTATGTAATTATGTGAAAAGTGTCATGTTCTAAAAGATAAGGGGGTTAAATGAAAAGTGTGTAATTAAAACATTTAACAAAAAAAGCCCAGTATGTGTGAGTGTGTGTGAGATCATGAGAGAGGCCAGGAGAAGGTTTCCCCCCTCAAAACCCTAACAAACAAAATTCCATCAAACTGAAAAGGGGAATCCAAGATTTATCAAATGCATGAGCCAGGAACTTCGATTGTTTAAGTGTTCTTGACATCTAGTAAGTTTAATTTCATGATTTGGTAACATTTGATGAAATGGATTATGTATGATTTATGATGTTTGTATGAAATTCAACCTAGATGTTGAATGATATGATTAAATAGGAGTTATATGATGTGCTATTTTGATTGTACTAGTAGTTGGGGTAAAACCCACTTGAGATTATGCAAGGTAGTAATAATTAGTAAAAGTTATGGATGAATTATGTAATGTTGATGTTAAACTCATGTTATAGAAGAGCTCAAATGAGTAACTTGATATGAATCATATGTAGTATGGTATTGATTGTTGATTTTGAAAGAATTGCTCAATCTATTTGATGAATTTAGGATGAATGTGTTATAATTACTTGTACATCATGCTTATTAGAAAGTACGCACGCCATGTGTTTGATTAAATGTCTAAATTAATGTAATTGTGATTTTATATGAAAATTTGCTAAATTGATGAAATATGATTATGGTGGGAATGCATATGGTTCATAAACGTCATATTGTATGACAAGGAATATGAGAATAACGAAAAATTTCTGAAAGCTAAGTATATGAAGTTGTGATATATCGGGACAAAGAAAGAGGAAGGAGCAAGTTACTCCAAGTCGCAAGCACACAGGACCATGGTAAGTTCATATGAACTTAATTCTCCTTTATCTAGTTCTATGGATGATAGTTAGTAAATAAATTTTAGTGTTGAGTTGTATGTTTGTTTATGATAAAAGTTTTGATATGTTAAATGCTAGAAAAACGGTTAAGTAGCAAAATAGTATTGGATGTATATTAACCACGTAAGTGGTACAAAAATCATTGGAAAGTAGATTGTGGAATGGTTTAGCAATGACTTGTTGTAAACGGGTAAAAAATGATAAAGTTATGTAAAATATGTATGATAAAGTTTTCTGTAGTAAACGGGATGATTTAGACTTGTATGATGAATAGCTATGTTGTTTGAGTATAGACCCATTATTAATGGGTCGAAAGGATGTATGTATGATTGTTTGTGATGTTGGAATGAAAGAAAGTTAACGGAAATAATGTCAAACGGGAAGAGTGTTTCACACTAGGAATGTCAACTAATGGGTAAAATTGCAAATGGGTCGAATAAAAGTATGTAATGAATGTTATGGATTTTTGTTTGGTATTATGAACTAACAAATGTTTGATGTTGTGTATGATAGGTAAATTTCATGCTTGATTGCGGCGTGCTCGAACCGAACACACACTATATTGCCCACTTATGCGCTTCCGGTTCAAGTCATCTTTTGAAATGGTTCAAAATCATTTTTGTGTAGTAAATATTAAACTAGTATCTAGGATGATCGTAGTAGTTTGAAGTTTAAACTTTATTTTGAATAGAATGTTTTGGTGAAATATGTATGGTTTTAATTTTAGCATCTTTTGAAAAGTGTCGTAGAATGTATTTTGAATGATTTTGTTAAAAAGCAGGAAATCGTCTACTTTACGAATGGGTCATGTCAATTTTTTTGTAAAATTTGTACAATGTTCATTTTATTTTTCGAATGTGAAAAATGGGTGCCACAAGTTGGTATCAGAGCCGAGGTTTGAGGGATTCAAGTATTAGAGCAAAAAAGTTTGAACTCAAACCAAAAGCTCGTATGAAGGTGTGTTCGTTCCGCAGCGCTATGCAAGTAAGTAAATAGTAAAGTTGATTATGTTTATAGTTAGAAATGGAAAGGAATTTATAGGTTATTTTTTTATAAACCGATTTTTAAGGTAATTGATGATGTTAAACGGGACCGTGTTTAAATTACGGACACGTAGGAAAAAGAATCGAGTAAAACGGACTAGTAGAACTATAGATATGAGGTTTTAAAGTTAGTATTTTAGAAAAAGTTAGAGCTGGGCAATTGCAGCAACACAAAACTGAACATTCTGTGAAAAAGGGGGAGTCGCGTTGCGCGACACCTAACTATAATCACCGTCGCGTCACGCGGCAGCGGTCGCGGGCCGCGAAGGATATCCATCTAGCTGTCGCGGCCCGCGAGGGCTTCAATTGCTGGCAAATATTTTAAATTGATTGTTTTGAATACGAGACTCATTTTAAATGATTTCTAAGGCCTCGTAAGCAACGTTTAAGGTAATTTTCATGTTAAGAATAATGAAGAAAGGTATATGTGAATGAAGAGAATGAAAATCGTTACGATCAGGGATTATGATCTACACGATACGACATGATCGTTAATGACGATAACGTATAAAGTATGTATTGTAAATTGAATATAGTATGCTAGCATGAGATCAAATGTGATGAAGAAAAGTGTAAAAAGAAATTTAATGAATTAAATGAATGTTTTATGTAGATGGCGGACCACGTAAATGTGAATGATACCGAAGCGGCACAACAAGATATGATAAACGAAAGAATTGTTGAAGAAGTTAAGAAGGCAATTGAGGCTAGTATTCCTCGACTAGCTCAACAGGTTGAAGGGCAAGTATGGGGGGTAATGGATAACTTAGTGACGTCCAAGGTTGAAGAATTGAAAGAAATGATCAATGAACTACGAACGAAGAAAAGCACTCGGAGGTGCACGTATAAGGAATTTATGGCATGTAACCCCTTGCCATATAAAGGGGAAATTAACCCAATAGCCTGTCAAAGATGGATTTCAAGTACCGAGGCGGTGTTTGTAAGAAGTAGATGCGAAGTGGAGGATCAAGTAATGTTTGCTACGGGTCTTCTCCAACTTCGAGCAAAGGATTGGTGGGATGCGTATTCTAAGGAATTAGGGGATGATAAAGTACAAATGTTAACGTGGCAGGGGTTCAAGGAACCATTTTTGAAATATCATTGCCCACAATCAGCGATTGATCGGATTCAAAAAGACTTCTTACGTCTTCGACAAAAGGATGAGACGATAGATGAGATAACGAATACGTTCCTCAACAAGCTGAAGTTTTGTGGGGAGATAGTGGGGACTGGGAGGAAGAAGATTTTATGTTATAATGATATGTTAAAGGCTAAATTTCGTGAGTTCATAAATCCCTCCAAGTGTGAGACGCTAGATGAATTAATTAACTGGGCAAGAGATAGGGAGATTGAACTAAAGAGGCAGGTTGAACGGGGAGAGAAAAGGGTGGCGGGGAAGTCTTCGAACCCGAACCCATCAAAGAAATCAAGATTTCAAGATCAAACTAAGAAAGGGGAAACTATTAGTGGAATCCCGACTTGCAAGACATGTGGGAAACACCACTCGGGTGAGTGCTTACTTGGAAAGAAAGGATGCTACAAATGTGGGCAAGAGGGACACCCATACTATAAGTGTCCCAATAATCCAAAGACGTGTTACAATTGTTATCAGACGGGGCATGTTAAGGCAGAATGTCCAAAACTCCAGCAAGCATCAAAGAAAGAAGGAAAGAAAGAGGAGCCATCTAAGGCTCGTGGAAGGATGTTGCAGATAACATCGGAAGAAGCAAAAACTCACCTGGAGGTTGTTTCAGGTATATTTTTAGTAAATTCCATCCCTGTTAATGTTTTATTCGATTCCGGGGCTAGTAGGTCATTTGTTTCAAATGAGTTATTATGTCATCCATCGTTTGAGCTTGAAAAGATGTCTATGCCCTTAGAAGTGGAAGTAGCCGATAGTAAGAGTTATTTACTGCATGATGTATGTAGAAACTGTAAGATCTTAATTGAAGATTTGGAGTTTAGTACAGATCTTATTCCGATGTGTATGGGGGAGTTTAAAGTAGTAGTAGGAATGGATTGGCTATCCCAAAATCATGCTGAAATACAATGCGAAAAGAAAGTCATTAATGTAGTAACTTCGGAGGGAAAACGGGTAAGTATTCAAGGGGATAGGTTCGTCGAGTCAAAACTTTGTTCTATAGTTGAAGCCGTC
Source organism: Helianthus tuberosus (assembly GCA_030545235.1). NCBI lineage: Eukaryota > Viridiplantae > Streptophyta > Magnoliopsida > Asterales > Asteraceae > Helianthus > Helianthus tuberosus. The sequence goes on from CM060407.1 coordinate 69,840,381, forward strand.
AAGCTTGTAAGAAACACGGGTAAGGCGTATCTATCTTACGTGATAGATACCAACCGAGGTGTTCCAAAGCTTGAAGAGGTGAATGTAGCGAATGAATATCTGGATGTGTTTCCGGAAGATTTACCGGGGCTTCCGCCTGAGTGGGAAGTGGAATTTAAAATAGAGCTTAGCCCGGGTGCAAAGCCGGTAGCTAAAGCCCCTTATCGGTTGGCCCCTACCGAAATGAAAGAATGGATGACGCAACTCCAAGAGTTGCTCAATAAAGGTTTTATTTGACCAAGCGTTTCCCCATGGGGAGCACCCGTATTATTCGTGAGGAAGAAAGATGGTTCGATACGAATGTGCATCGACTATCGGGAGTTAAATAAGTTAACGGTGAAGAATCGTTCCCCTTTGCCCAGAATTGATGTTCTATTTGACCAGCTTCAAGGGGCTAGTTGGTTTTCGAAGATCGATCTACGATCGGGTTATCACCAACTGCGTATACGAGAAGAAGATGTGCCGAAGACTGCGTTTCGAACGCGGTACGGACATTACGAGTTTTTAGTGATGTCCTTTGGGTTAACAAACGCACCAGCTGCGTTTATGGATCTAATGAATCGGGTGTGCCAGCCTATGCTTGATAAGTATGTAATCGTTTTCATTGATGATATACCAGTATACTCCCGAAGTGAAGCAGAGCATGCCTCACACATACGTAATGTATTGGAAACGCTTCGCAAGGAAAAGTTATATGCAAAGTTCTCGAAGTGTGCCTTTTGGCTTAGAGAGGTACAATTTTTGGGCCATGTAATCGATGCGGATGGTGTCCATGTGGACCCTTCCAAAGTAGATGCAGTGATGAATTGGGTACCCCCGAAGAATCCAAGTGAAATAAGAAGTTTTCTGGGTTTGGCTGGGTATTACAGAAGATTTATCCAGGATTTCTCCAAGATAGCCTTGCCCATGACGAAGTTAACAAAGACGAGTGAAAAGTTTTTATGGGGTGAAGAACAAGAAAAAGCGTTTCAGACATTGAAGGAAAAGCTCTCGAATTCTCCGGTGTTGACATTACCGGATGGAACGGGTGATTTGGTAGTGTATACTGATGCCTCCCGCCAAGGTTTAGGATATGTACTAATGCAAAGGGGTAAGGTTGTTGCTTATGCTTCAAGACAACTCAAGCAACATGAAAACAATCACCTAACTCATGTCCTAAAATTGGCGGCGGTCGTATTCGCTTTGAAGATATGGAGACACTACCTATATGGGATGAAATGTACAATTTACTCGGATCATAAAAGCCTCAAATATTTTTTCGAGCAGAAAGATCTTAATATGATGTAATGAAGATGGTTGGAACTCATCAAGGATTACGATTGTGACATTCATTATCATCCTGGGAAGGCTAATGTAGTGGCGGACACTCTAAGTTGAAAGGAGTACCCGCCTCCGATTCAGGTAAAATCTATGAAGATGGTAGTCACTTCTAAACTCCTAGAAGAAATTCGAGAAGCTCAAATTAAATCTTTAAATGCCGACGACTCGAAAAAAGAAAGGACAAAAGGATTTATTCATAAATTAGAAGAGAATGCGAATGGTATGAAAACGAGGTATGACCGAATCTGGATACCTCGGGAATGTGATGTGAAAGAATTACTTTTGAATGAGGCTCACAAGTCTCGATACTCGATACATCCGGGAGCTACAAAGATGTATCAAGACTTGAGAATGAATTATTGGTGGCCGGGAATGAAAAGAGACATAGTCAAGTATATTCCTAAGTGTTTGACATGTTCTCAAGTAATGGCCGAGCACCAAAAACCATATGGAAAGTTGCAGCCGTTGGAGATACCGGTGTGGAAGTGGGAACATGTAACGATGGATTTGGTGACTAAACTTCCTAAGACAAGGAAAGGGCACGATGCTATTTGGGTAATCGTTGACCGACTAACCAAAAGTGCACATTTCTTACCCATTCGGGAAACCTATAATTCGGAAAAGATGGCGGAAGTTTATACGAATGAGATTATATATCTCGACATGGGGTTCTGGTTTCTATAGTGTTCGGCCGGGATACCCGGTTCACATCTCGTTACTAGAGGAAGTTTCACGAAGAATTGGGGACCCAGTTACATATAAGCACCGCCTACCATCCACAAACCGATGGTCAGTCGGAACGAACTATCCAAACATTAGTTGATATGCAAATGGCGTGTGTTATGGATTTCGAAGGAAGCTGGGATGATCATCTACCTTTGGTAGACTTTACATATAATAATAGTTATCATAACAGCATAAAAATGGCCCCTTACGAAATGCTCTATGGAAGGAAATGTAGAACCCCGGTTTGTTGGGGGGAAGTTGGTCAGCGCGAACTCGCGTCAAAGGATGTAGTAGCCGAAACGAATGAGAAGATTGATATGGTTAGATCAAGAATAAAAGCAGCGCAAGATAGACAAAAGTCTTATGCAGATCGGCGAAGGCGACCAATTGAGTTCCAAGTGGGAGATTATCTTTTACTAAAAGTCACTCCATGGAAAGGGATAATTCGTTTTCGTAAACGCGGAAAGCTAGGTCCTCGATACAATGGACCATTTAAAATACTCGCTCGGGTCGGGTCAGTAGCATACCAATTAGAATTACCTCCCGCATTGGATGGAATTCATAACACTTTTCATGTGTCGCAACTGCGGAAGTGCCTCGCGGATGAGACGGCATACGTGCCTTTGGATGATATTAAAGTGGATGAGAAGTTGAATTATGTTGAAAGACCAGTCGCAATCAAAGATTTTAAAGTGAAGAAACTCTGCAACAAATCTGTTCGACAAGTGTTAGTTCAATGGCAACACCGGAAGGGATCGGATCTCACGTGGGAAGCGGAGGATGATATGCGAAAGCACTACCCAGAGTTATTCGGTATGTATTCTGGTTTCGGGGACGAAACCTTCTTTAAGGGGGGGGGGTAGACTTGTAACACCCCAAATTCCGTATGACATATTATAATGTTTAATCGTAATACTTTGACGAAAAGAAATGGTAAACGTAGATTTTTTGCCATTATTAGGATTTATGGCTTTTAGCAAATCTAAAATCTTATAAATAGGCATGAAAGTTTATTAAGTTAATATGTAATTATGAGAAAAGTGTCATGTTCTAAAAGATGAGGGGGTTAAAATGAAAAGTGTGTAATTAAAACATTTAACAAAAAATGCCCAGTATGTGTGAGTGTTTGTGCGATCGTGACAGAGGCCAGGAGAAGGTTTCCCCCTCAAAACCCTAACATACAAAATTCCATCAAATTGAAAAGGGGAATCCAAGATTTATCAAATGCATGAGCCAGGAACTTTGATTATTTAAGTGTTCTAGACATCTAGTAAGTTTAATTTCATGATTTGGTAACATTTGATGAAATGGATTATGTATGATTTATGATGTTTGTATAAAATTCGAACTAGATGTTGAATGGTATGATTAAATAGGAGTTATATGATGTGCTATTTTGATTGTACTAGTAGTTGGGTAAAACCCACTTGAGATTATGCAAGGTAGTAATAATTAGTAAAAGTTATGGATGAATTATGTAATGTTGATGTTAAACTCATGTTATAGAAGAGCTTAAATGAGTAACTTGATATGAATCATATGTAGTATGGTATTGATTGTTCATTTTGAAAGAATTGGTCAATCTATTTGATGAATTTAGAATGAATGTGTTATAATTACTTGTACATCATGCTTATTAGAAAGTACGCACGCCATGTGTTCGATGAAATGTCTAAATTAATGTAATTGTGATTTTATATGAAAATTTGCTAAATTGATGAAATATGATTATGGTGGGAATGCATATGGTTCATAAACGTCATATTGTATGACATGGAATATGAGAATAATGAAAATTTTCCAAAAGCTAAGTATATGAAGTTGTGATGTATATGGACAAAGAAAGAGGAAGGAGCAAGTTACTCCAAGTCGCAAGGGACACAAGACCACGGTAAGTTCATATGAACTTAATTCTCCTTTATCTAGTTCTATGGATGATAGTTAGTAAATAAATTTTAGTGTTGAGTTGTATGTTTGTTTATGATACAAGTTTTGATATGTTAAATGCTAGAAAAACGGTTAAGTAGCAAAATAGTATCGGATGTATATTAACCACGTAAGTGGTACAAAAATTATTGGAAAGTAGAATGTGGAATGGTTTAGCAATGACTTGTAAACGGGTCAAAAATGATAAAGTTATGTAAAGTATGTATGATAAAGTTTTCCGTTGTAAATGGGATGATTTAGTCTTGTATGATGAATAGCTATGTTGTTTGAGTATAGACCCATTATTAATGGGTCGAAAAGATGTATGTATGATTGTTTGTGATGTTGGAATGAAAGAAAGTTAACGGAAATAATGTCAAACGGGAAGAGTGTTTCACACTAGGAATGTCAACTAATGGGTAAAATTGCAAATGGGTCGAATAAAAGTATGTAATGAATGTTATGGATTTTTGTTTGGTATTATGAACTAACGAATGTTTGATGTTGTGTATTGATGCGTGTGAAGTGTTATATATATTAGGTGTATATTTTAAGCCCCTTTAACACTTTTTAGCCAAGTTTTAAATTTATAAAACACGATATTTTACTAACACTAAACACACATATGGGCAAGTGCACCCATCGTGGGCGTAGTATAGCGTTGGTAAGATACCGAGGTCGTCCAAGGACACAAGAGCTTTTAGTACCGGTTTATCCTCAACGTCTAATCAAAATAAAAAGTTTAGAAAAATGTTTTGAACTAATAAAAATAAAAACTAACTAAAAATGCTGAAAATAAAAGAAAAAAACAGATAGACAAGATGAATCACTTGGTTCCGACTCGTATCTAGTATAACCTTTGATTATTTCCGCACTTTTGCACATAATTAAGAGATTATCTTAGTTATTGTAGTAGGCCCCTCTTTTGAAGGTGACGTTACCCTCACCCCAGTAGTTTGAGTCTGCAAGGATACAATCCTAAAAGGGTGGATTATTGGAAGATAATTAATTAAGTTATTAATGCAAATTATGGTAGGCCCCGCTTTTGGCGGTGACGTTACCCTCGGCTAAGTAGTCTGAGTCAGCAGGGATACAGTCCTAAATAGCCGGGTTATAGTATTAATAGTAGTTAACTTATGAGGGGATCAAAGAGTTTGGACCCCCGCCATCCAATACCGTGAAGCATTGAAGGAGGTCATACTAAATTTGACCCAGGTCCATTGCAGGACCTCTAAACGCTGAACAATGGCAAGACCTTTACCAAACCGTTCCCTTAACCCCCGAACAGGTAGCCAACATACCTCCATATAGACCGTGGAGATATGAATGGTGAAAATCTTTTATTTTATATAGACAGTAAAATAATGCCAAGACACCACGGACAAACGATAAGGAAAGATCACCTTCAACATAAGTAACTAGTTATTAAAGTCATTAATACAAAACCAAATAAAAAGTGCAAAAGTTTAGAAATAAAAAGTATTATACTAGACACTTTGTCTTCACCAAGTGATGTAAGAGACTTAGGCAAACATGGCCTTGATTGTCAAGAACTCTTACGATCAATCTTGGATCCCGAGACGACTCACACACTCTATGATGGACAATGGATGATGGTGGTGGATGATGGTGTTGTGATGGTGGTGGGTGGTGGATGAAGTGTGAGAGAGGTGGTGTGCCAAGGGATGAGTTGAAATGAAACCAAGCACTCCTATTTATAGGCTGAACAGAAGGCTGGGCACGGCCCCGTGTCCGCTGGACACGCCCCCGTGCCTGTCTGACATTCTCTCTCTTCATTAATTGTAATTCGCAATTACAATTAATGCGCCTGCTGTACTTTCGCCATGCCCCCTGTGTTCACTGGACACGGCCCCGTGGTGGGCAATAGAAGCTTCTATAGGTTTGTCTTTTCTGCTGCTTCTTGGGCACGGCCCCGTGCTGGCTGAGCACGGGGCGTGTTCAGTCTTCAGCCTTCTCTATTTTGCTTGGGAAGATGCCGTTGAGGGGTCGGGCAGTCCACTTATGTTCCTTTTCTTGTATTTATGTTAGATTTAGCTGTCTTTTTTGCTTCTTTTGTGAATTTGAGCTCATTTAATCCTGAAAATACAAAAGGAAGACAAAAACACTCTTTTTCCAACATTAGTACTTAAAAAGGGTAAGTTTTATGCCTTATTTGATGTAATTTATATGTTGCATTTTACACACATCAAATATCCCCACACTTGAACTTTTGCTTGTCCTCAAGCAAAACTCTTTAATATGTGGCTTACACTCCCAAATGGAATGGGTAGAAGAGAAGGTTTTGGGCTTGTCGTAGAGTGTCGGGATTTCCAAGATCTTTTTGGGTTTTATTTTTATCTATTTACAATCCTATTCGTTATGATTTGTTTAGAACGTTTCATAGGAGAAATTACTTATTTGGGCATAACATGCCTTTTTTAAAATTCCATTTATATACAAGTTTACATATCTCACGGGAGAAATCACTCACACTCGGCCGAAGGTGTATTTTTAGTGAATCACTCGAGAGCGGCATGGAACTTATTCCTACCATAAGCTTGCTAAGCAATCAATCCTCCTCCTTTTTAACTTTTATACCTTTGTAAATATCAAGAGGACTTTGTGGGTGAAGGGTTAGGCTTGGGTTAAAGGTAGGTGGTTGGGTTAGTGGTTAGTAGAAAAAGGGTGAAAAGCGTAACAAGTGTCGGTTTTCGTAGGACTTTCTATTTTTGTAACTTTTATTTTTGATGAAGCTATTATTCAAACAAAGTTATTTTTGATGAACTTGTTTGTTTATTTTCTTTTGCTTCATCATCAACACATTTTTTTTGAACGATCATACGAAAAACCGAACTTGTTACTAAAACAAAGGGTTAAAAATGAAAAAGGTTTTGGTGGGTAAAAGGGTTTTTGGTTTGGGTTATGAAATGAAAGGGTTTAGGCTCAAAGGGGCTAACTAGGGGGATTTTGGGTAGGTGGTAAAAAAAAAAATAATGGTGTAGAAATAAAAAGGGTTAGTCCTAATGCCTCCATCATTTACTTACTTGGGTTTAAGTTGGTAAGGACCTGGAATGAATCGTCGTGGCAAGTTCTAGAGTCGTAAGAACCATGCGGCTATTCACACAAGAAACGAAAAATGAGCATTTAGTTTAATGATATGTAATTGTATGCTCAATAAAGGCTCAAAACTCACTTTTGTGGGAATGGGTTTTTATGTGATCAAGTATATATAATCAAATTTTTAACTAAGTTTGCGATGCCTTTTCATAATTTTCTTATGTTGGTTCTTTTTATCACGACGCTATCGGATGTAAATTCGTAAAAATATAACCTTTTTGAGAACTTGAATTTCCCGAGTTAAACCTAGACAAGTAAAAAAAAAAATTGAAAAAATTTTGGGGTGATTAGCGGTTCCAATAGAGTTTTGTGTAAGGCTTGTATTTAGGACTTGCAAAATTTCAAGGTTTTAGCATCCCCCCCACACTTAAATTACACATTGTCCTCAATGTGTCCCAAAAATAAATTTTTAGGTTGATTAGATGTGTAAAATGGTGTTAAAAGCAAAGATTTATGTTACTGGTAGTCTGGACACGGCCCCGTGGGGACCGGACACGGCCCCGTGTTCAGGTGCCAGTAACAAAAATTAAAGAAAAGAAACAGAAGCCTGGACACGGGGGCGTGTCTGGTGAACACGGCCCGTGTCCAGTTACCTGAACTGGGCATTTTTCTGCAGGGGGTTCAGCACGTGGCCGTGTTGGTTGGACACGACCCGTGTTGAACCTTCTGTAATGGAGAGATTGATGCCGGGTTGCCTTGTTCTTGTGCATGGGGTCATTTTTCTCGTTCCCCTTTTCATCCCTTACCACCATGAGTGTGTTTTATTCCTTATGAACCATCCAAACTTTAAAAACCATCATTTCATTGCATTCATAGAGAGACCTTACATAGTCCTAAATTTATATTAAACTAGATATGAAAACAAAGAAATATTAAACCATGGAGTTCTAGCCCCTACTTTATTTTAATTAGCAAAATTTCCAAGAAGCTACTAATCTTGGTTAGACAAGGCCTTTTAGAACTCCTTCTTCCGGGTGCGGCTTTCCTCACACGTCGGCGAGCCACTCCTGCACCTCCCTTGGAAGGAGAAAAGAAGGCTCATTGGCATTAGTTTGAGGAGTTTCGATTTCCACCGGGATCTCTTGTTGGTGTTCCACGGGAGGTTCCGCCGGAAAGTCTTCCCACCCGGTAGGGTTGTTAATTCCGAGTGCCAGGTTCCAATCCTGTTGAGGGAGGACTGGTTCCATCGGGGGTGCTACAAGAATATTTAACCTCTGGTGCAAGAGGTTAATTTCTTGGAAGCTGCTTTCGAGTCCCACCGTAAGATCGTTAATACGGTCGATTAGGACCTCCTCTACTGACGTCATTTCGTCGAGAGCCTCCCTTAATGCTATCACATAGTGCACAAGTGTAGCTTCAACGGAGGGCCTCCTTCCTCTTCGGCTGTTTGATGAATGCACGGAAGATGTTTCGCTGTTTTCACTCGACATTCTACGAAAATAAACTGAAAAATAGTTTATTTGATGAAACCGTGACCGGACACGGCCCCGTGCTCATTGAGTACGGCCCCGTGTTCATCTTTCTGCAGAATTTTGGAGCAAGGAAACTTGAAATTTTTAAGTTATTTTCTGAACTTGTGGGGTCTTTTTATTAATAACTTAAAACAATGTTTCACAACATATTTTTACCAAGATTCCTTGAACAAAACTCATTAATCCCTACCACAAAGTTGGAAGAATTCAAACTTTTTAATGGTAGTTCTTGGAGAAAGATGGAGAAGAAGGAAATGGCTAAAAGAGGAAAGGACAAGATGGGTTGTTGGAACCTTCTTTTAGACTTACCTAGGATAGTTGAGAGAAGATTCCTCCAAATCTCTGTCCCAAGTTGGTCCAAATGTGCAGAATTCTTGGCTGCATTTATAGAAAACGACAACATCCTGGACACAGCCCCGTGTCCACTGGACACGGTCTCGTGTGCAGGTGGAGTTCTGACACAGTTTGTCCGTATTCTGACGTACTGATCAGAAGGGAATCTTTTGGTGAACACGGGGGCGTGTTGGCTAGACACGGCCCCGTGTCGAGGGACTGTTTTATGAAGTTGTCTAGTTTTTTTAAGGAACTCGCTAGTATCGGGTGGCTCCTGAATGGTTGGAACAACCCCAAAGTGCCTAAGATACCTTAATTGTCCTAAACTAAGGCGAGAACGCAAGAGGTTGTCGGTGAGGGTAATTCCTATTTTCATTCTAGGTGGACAAGTCCAACCCTTTCCCGGACTCTCGTTAAAGAAGGTGTATGCCGAATCGCTCAGGTCTATGTATGCACCGAACGAAGTCGATGGAGAGTCCTTCACGGCACAATCGGCACAGGGACGACTATCGTCCAAGTCTTTGCTAGGTATGAAGGTATTTTTTGGAGCAACGAGGTTGTCGGAATGCGGTTCCAACATTTCCTCATGGTCATCGTCTTGGGGCGGATCAATAAAGTCCTTCCTAAGCTCTTTTAACCAATTCAGAATTAGCTCTTAAGGTTATAAGGAATTGGTGGGTCTATGTAGTGGGGCCTATAATTAGAAAGTAACATTCTAATTCTTTATGTTCGCCTCCACATAATTGACACCACGTACCATAAGAGTGCCGAAAGTAAAAACAATTACTATCACTCATGTTTATGTCAGAAATTACCAACCGCCAAGATCTAACGGTTCTGTTTTCAGTAAGTGAATCTTGGGCACGGGGGCGTGTTGAGTGAGCACGGCCCCGCGTTCAGCTTACTGTCTGACTTAAAACAGGATTGCCAGTTCCAATGATTTAGCACGGGGGCGTGTTCAGCGGGCACGGCCCGTGTTGAGCTCTGCAGAAGCTGAAAAACTAAGAAAATCCTAAAAAATTAAAAAGAAAAATAAAAATATGATTAGGCCGTTGATTCCTAACTTTCTTAAAATCCTTGTGTCCCCAGCAACGGCGCCAAAAACTTGATGCGTGTGAAGTGTTATATATATTATGTGTATATTTTAAGCCCCTTTAACACTTTTTAGCCAAATTTTAAATTTATAAAACACGATATTTTACTAACACTAAACACACATATGGGCAAGTGCACCCATCGTGGGCGTAGTATAGCGTTGGTAAGATACCGAGGTCGTCCAAGGACACAAGAGCTTTTAGTACCGGTTTATCCTCAACGTCTAATCAAAATAAAAAGTTTAGAAAATGTTTTGAACAAATAAAAATAAAAACTAACTAAAAATGCTGAAAATAAAAATAAAAGAAAAAAACAGATAGACAAGATGAATCACTTGGTTCCGACTCGTATCTAGTATAACCTTTGATTATTTCCGCACTTTTGCACATAATTAAGAGATTATCTTAGTTATTGTAGTGGGCCCCTCTTTTGAAGGTGACGTTACCCTCATCCCAGTAGTTTGAGTCAGCAAGGATACAATCCTAAAAGGGTGGATTATTGGAAGATAATTAATTAAGTTATTAATGCAAATTATGGTAGGCCCCGCTTTTGGCGGTGACGTTACCCTCGGCTAAGTAGTGTGAGAGAGGTGGTGTGCCAAGGGATGAGTTGAAATGAAACCAAGCACTCCTATTTATAGGCTGAACAGAAGGCTGGGCACGGCCCCGTGTCCGCTGGACACGCCCCCGTGCCTGTCTGACATTCTCTCTCTTCATTAATTGTAATTCGCAATTACAATTAATGCGCCTGCTGTACTTTCGCCACGCCCCCGTGTTCACTGGACATGGCCCCGTGGTGGGCAATAGAAGCTTCTATAGGTTTGTCTTTTCTGCTGCTTCTTGGGCACGACCCCGTGCTGGCTGAGTACGGGGCGTGTTCAGTCTTCTGCCTTCTCTATTTTGCTTGGGAAGATGTCGTTGAGGGGTCGGGCAGTCCACTAATGTTCCTTTTCTTGTATTTATGTTAGATTTAGCTGTCTTTTTGCTTCTTTTGTGAATTTGAGCTCATTTAATCCTGAAAATACAAAAGGATGACAAAAAACTCTTTTTCCAACATTAGTACTTAAAAAGGGTAAGTTTTATGCCTTATTTGATGTAATTTATATGTTGCATTTTACACACATCATGTATGATAGGTAAATCTCATGCTTGATTACGGCGCGCTTGAACCGAACACACACTATATTGCCCACTTACGTGCTTCCGGTTTAAGTCATCTTTTGAAATGGTTCAAAATCATTTTTGTGTAGTAAATATTAAACTAGTATCTAGGATGATCGTAGTAGTTTGAAGTTTAAACTTTATTTTGGATAGAATGTTTTGGTGAAATATGTATGGTTTTAATTTTAGCATCTTTTGAAAAGTGTCGTAGAATGTATTTTGAATGATTTTGTTAAAAAGCAGGAAATCGTCTACTTTACGAATGGGTCATGTCAATTTTTTTGTAAAATTTGTAGAATGTTCATATTATTTGTCGAATGTGAAAAATGGGTGCCACAATTTTGTTGCATACAAGGGGGAGAAAGGAAGAATGGCAACCATCTCGAAGGGTGCTGATGAAGAACTTTGGTATCATCAGATAATAAAGAATTTTGCGCTTCCACAGGATGAGGATCTAGCGGCGCATCCTTCTACTGGTGCTGGTAAGTTTGTTTCAGATTTTTAAATAATATTGCAATATTACTCTTTGTTGTTTTGGCGCGTTGGGTAATATTGCAATATTTTTCTTGAATAGGCGAGTTGATTAATTTGGGCATAGTTCCTGAGAAGAAAAAGAAACGTGTGCCTGTTGCTACTGCTGCGCTTAAGAAGGCTGATGCACCAAGGAAGAGAAGAAAGGTACGCGTTTCTTCGTTAAACCCCGGTGAGAATACGTAGTGGTGTCTGATATGTTAGAAGGTCTTGCGCCTGTAGTTGTTAAAAAACCCAAACCAGAGCCCCAAGATACTGCGGATGTTCCTCCTTCCAATCCAGATGAACCCATAGACTTGGATTCGAGTCTTGAGCCGCTGGTAAGGACGAAGGCTGTGAAGAGAAAACAGGCGGAGGTTGAGGCTGTGGCGCAGCCTCCAAAGAAGATGCCAAGAAGGAAGATTGGTAAGAAAGGCAATCTAGATGCTTTCCTTGCAAAATTTTCTCCAGGTGGGTGTCTTCTTTAGCTGGTGTTTTCTCATATTTTATTTTTTTCATGGACTTTTATTTTGCAGAAAAGCCTACTCTTCTGTTCGCGCGGAGTAATTGTCTGTTTTTAATGATGATCTCCCGCCTTCGCCACCTCGCATATCTATTAAAGAACAGTTGGAAGGTACCAAGGCTACCGAAGCGGAGGTAGAGAAGGCTGTTGAAATGAAAAAAACCTGAAGTTGAAGTTGAGAAGCCTATCGAAGTTGAGCTGGAAACGGAAAAGGTTATGGAAACAGATGATGTGGACGTTGGTTCTACCAATCCCAAGTCTCCTGAGGTTACAGTACATGAGCCGGATAAAGAAAAATCCATTGAGGACCCTGTGATAACCATTCCTTTCTCCGCACCTAGTTCTGCTCCACCCAAAGATGATGCTGATCAGGGCTTCATTTATCATGACGAAGAAGATTCTCCTATTCGCCCGGAGGAAACTCAGGGGGATTACTATTACAGATCATATTCAGAGAGGAGGGCTTCTGAGATTCATGAGCCGGTTTGGAAGCTTAAATAAGGCGACACCTTTTCTGACAGGCAGATTTGCCGAGATTGGTTGCAAGGTGTGTTTCCTCCTGCTGAAGTTAAATTCCAAAAGGAGCGCTCTCATGATCAAACATCTCATGCTTATCTTGAAGAAACTGCCAGCTCCACTTCCACTACCCACCGAATAGTGCACGAATGGCGCAGCATATACAAAGCGTGGGCTGCCTTTGAAGCGTCTAAGAAGGAGGCTAGTGAAGAGAAGGCGGAGGTTGCCCTGTTGAGGACTAAATTGGAGGCTGATCAAGCTAAATTTGAGAACGAGCAGAAGACAGAAGAGTGGTCTGCTGCGGGTTGGAAAAGAAAAGTTGAATCTGAAGCTGCTCTTCTCTTAGAGGAGCGAAATCGTTGGAGAGAAATTTGTGAAAAGGACAACAATGAGAAGATGGGTCTCCGGAACAACATTAAAAATCTCAAGGTGGAGATCGAGAAAATGAAAAGAGAAGACAGAGGCCGAGGCGGCCCACAATGAAGCCCGTTCCCATCGAGAGAGAAGCGAGCAAAGAGAGGTACAAACCTGCCCAACTCTTGCCCTTAGAAAAAAGGAGATAGAAGAACTCACTTCTTTATTATCTGATCAGGAACAAATCAAAGCGGAGCTTGAGTCTTCTAAGAAAGACTTGCAGCTTGAGAGGGTTGAAAAAGCTGAGACCTCCCGCCGTCTGGTCGAAACTGAGGAGAAGTTAGAAAATTATGAAACTGCTCGAGTGATGGCGGAGAGTCTGGTTGAACCGCTGAAGGACGATATGCTCTGGATGAAGCATCATGGGGTTATAAATGTAAGTGTGTCAACTCCTTGTAATGTATCTTGATATATTTGCACATCTTCTGATTTATTGCTTTGTGCAGGTTGCAAATTCTGTGTTGAATTCTGTAGACTTGGATCAAACTGTCGCCCATTTAATGGTTACTGCGCGTAATGACAGTTATGCACAGGGCTATGCTGAATGTGCTCATGATGTTACTAATGCGCTAAAGGTTGATCGGGACACCAGTAAGTCTGCTACTTGTGGGGTTGATACTGGTTCGGAGCATGCGGCGGCGAAAGAAGAATACAACAATCTGCGCCGCCCCGTGATGGACCTAGTAACCGCTACTCTCCTGTCTGATAACTTTGTAGCGCAATTGAAGGAGGAGTTTCCAGATGAAGCAGATGATGATGAAGACCTAGAATAGGTTTTCTTTGTACTTTTTGTGGTTGTTGAACACTTTTAGTTGAACAAGTTTGGGATGTAGATCCCGTTTGTAATGTTGTTATTGCGCTGTTGCGCAAGTAACTTTTGCTGATGCGCTGCTGCGCGTGTACTTTCTGTTAGTGCGCTGCTATGCAAGTAACTTTTTATAAATGGTATGTTTTTTAGTTACAATATTTGCATGGGTACAATTACTTTGTTTAGGTAAGACAAATTAAGATGGTATATGTAACCCCCGAGTTTTTGGAAGTCAAAGTACAAGTCAAAGGAAGAAAAGATTGCTAATTGCGACCTGTCACTCCATGCTTAATTATTGATTTGTTCTTCTTGACTTGTAATCGAATTCTATTATTTGATCGCTTTAGTTGTATTATGTGGAGTACTTGTTGATAATCGCTATTTAATCGCAGTCTAATCGCTAATATACTTATCGCTAATCGCATCGCTATCGCATTCGCAACTCGAAATATGTGTTCTGGATATTGTTTTACGTGTGTGTGCTATTATGTGTTACTTGTGCATGTTATGTTTATGTGGAGGTGTTTAATCGCAACCAATCGCAATTCCATCATGACGCAATCAAATCGCAAACGCTAAACACAAGTTATTTATAGTGATTGTATGTTAGATATAGTAGTTAGGTTATTTGTGTAACTAATGTGTAATACTATCGCATCGCTCACTCGAAACGCATCGCAACGCTCAACACGCAAAACAAAACATCAAAACAAAACTCATCGGAGCCAATCGATCGAATGACCATTCGATCAAATGGCCATCCGAACGGATGGCCATCCGACTGTCACCTATGCTCCCCTTTCCTCTTTTGGCAACCACTAAATACCCCTTGTCACATCACAACAGTGATGTGACAGCTCCCTCATTCGACCAGCGTGCTCAAGCCCTCTTTTCTCTCGATTTCTCACGATTCTTGTAAGTTTTCCACTCAAATATTGTACTTCTATGATCTATGCACACTTCTTCATCATTTTCAGCTTTGAATCTTCACTTTTAACCGTGAAATCAACGGATTTGAGGTGTTATAGGATGATGTCATCATGAAGTTCTTATGAACTTCAAGCTTTGGCCTCATTCCACCAAGAACAACTCAGATCTACATGATTTACACATGATTTAACACTATTTTCATCTAGATCTAAACATATTCAAGGTTAAAAGGATTTCTTTCAACCCTTTTACACTCAATGCACTCAAAACTAATAGAATCGGAGCTCGTTCAGGGCTTCCACTCTTCTCTAGTGATGTGTCGGACTGAGATCTGATTCCTATCAACGAGACAACCGATTTCGGTTGAGCATGAACATCCGTCACGAACAGTGAACTGATCGGATTGGGGTGATTCTCATTCGATCGGATAACCTGGGTCTGATGGGGTTCCTATTGTTCAATATGTAGTCATATCGTCTCGATCAAACCGCAAAACTTTCAAAACTTAACAAGTTTCAAAACGATCAGATTGTGGGACGGATTGCTGTCCTATCGGATTGTCGTACGATCAGATTGCCCTAAAAATCAAACGACAATCCGATCAGATTGCACTTGGTTTCCACACTTAACATTTTCATAATTTTCTAGGATTATCAGTTTCTAACGGTTGCCATCCGATCGGAAGACCATCTGATCGAATGGCCATCCTGCTGTGAACTTGTTCTCACTAGAAATGTCTCGCCGATCGGATGCTCACCTTTACACTATGTGTATTGACCTCTATTTTAACGTATGTGACAGGTGTTTGAGATGCTAGGATGCTTGATTTTGTGGAATCAAGTAGGATGAGTCTAGAAACAAACGAACAATTTGAATCTGAGTTGTCGGAACTTTTATTTGTCTATGAGATATCTATGTCTGTAATAACTGTTTTACTTTGATGAGTTATGGTATGGGACATAATGTTAATTATCTGGTAATTTAGTTGTTATGGATTTCTCTTGGACAATCTGTCTCGCTCAGTGTCGCGCCCCGATGTTTCCGCCATCGGTTAGGGTGTGACAGATTGGTATCGGAGCCATAACTAAAGGGAATTAGGCAAGACTCGACCTAGTCTGGGCCGATGTCTTAGAAACAACCTAGTCTATAG
The DNA here is from genome assembly GCA_030545235.1 of Helianthus tuberosus. Classification (NCBI taxonomy): domain Eukaryota; kingdom Viridiplantae; phylum Streptophyta; class Magnoliopsida; order Asterales; family Asteraceae; genus Helianthus; species Helianthus tuberosus. The sequence continues at coordinate 69,856,420 of CM060407.1, forward strand.
TCTAAGTTCCCACAGACCGACTTGGGCATACCCGGTATGGGTTTTGCACGAGCTTATTTGCTATTTCTCGTTCGAACTCGCTGTATACTACACTCTTGTGCGAACATCGCATACTATAGTTCTGTGCAAGATCAGCCTTTTCTAAGGCTGGACACACACAAACGAATGATCTGGTTGGGATTAGGTGTGAAAACCGCAAACTCTCGACCAAGTCACTCGTTCGACCCACTATTTTTACTACAAACAAGCGAATTGCGTTGAATTAGGAGTGAAATCCATACTTTGACGCAATTCACTCTATCTATCTCATGATTCTATCACACAAACAGGAATGGAGTGGTTAAGTCAGGGGTGAAACCCGGACCTTGGTGACTCGTTTTGCCCTATATTTTTGGTTTTACAAAACTCTCACCAAAGTCTCGATGAGTTCTAACGACTAAGGTCACGTAATGGCCAAATGGGTGCGTGCCGATCGCCCAAATTGAGACGAGAGCACAGTCTACTAAGCTGGAATGTGAACCCAAGGTCCTTGAGAATAGTCGAATCACTTTGGGTAGTCAACGTCTATCAAGCCAAGACAATCTCTCTTCAATTTTATGTGTTTTGATTCTGGAACCCACCGCCCCCAACTCTGTGATTTATCGATTTTATGTGAAATTTTATGTGATTCATGTGTTTATGTGTTTTGATTTTTGGTGATTTACTCACTTCTCACTGTTCACTTTGATCAACACGCACTGCACAAATATCTCAATACGCTAACAAATCACATGATACTCGATGTGTACTCGCTATTCGCACCCGCAATACTCGATCGCTCTACGCTGTTGTGAAAGATAGGTGAATACGTGCAATATATGTAGGTTAATACGTGTAAAATATAGTGAATACATGTTTTCGTGCTTATGTAGACTACATGCTTATGTGTTTCTGTGCTTAAATGATTCCGTGAATTCTGTGACTATATGATTTTGTGTCTTGATGTGTTCCTGTGCTTTATAAAGTAGCTTTGGGTGAAATAGTAGACTATACTCGACTTAATCGAAACTGTGTTTGAGTCTTGTGACGATGTCTGTTAGCAGACAATGTCGTCATTTGGATCACACACTGCTCCTCAGCTCGCCGCAACCACGATGATAAACGAATCGCTGCTCTCGTCGCTAAGCAAATGGCGAAAGTTATCCCTCAAATCGTCAGTGAGCTGAATGAGAATGCTAGCAAGTCCTCGGAGGAGTCCAGGACTGATACTCCCAAGACTACTTTTAGCTTCAAGTAGTTCAAAGCCTGCGGTCCAAAAGAATTTACCGGCAAAGATGGGCCTACGGTCATGTTCCAATGGTTTGATTCAATCGAAGTCACCCTACGCCAGAGTGGCTATCCGGAGAACCTTTGCAGTGTTAACGCCACTGGCTTCTTCCAATCCCGAACTCTAGACTGGTGGACGGCCGAGAGAAACAAACGAGGGAACGATACAGCTTTTGGGCTGACGTGGGACGAGTTGAAGGATATCATGATGCAAGAGTTCTGCCCTCCCCATGAACTCCAAAAGCTAGAGGATGAATTCTGGCATATCAAGCAGGATGGCGGAGATAATGCTGGTTTAACTGCTCACTTCAAGCAGTTGAGTATCATCTGCCCTGGTCAAGTTACTACCCGCGATATTACGATCAAGAAATACATCCGTGCTTTGTGTTACAGATTTTGTTCAGGCTGGAAAGACGACAACTATTAAGGAAACCTACCTACTCGCCGCTGAGATTAACGATAAGCGAGTCAGGGTTGGTTATTTCGATAAAGCCTCCAAGAATCTGCATTAAGTCACCGCTGCTCCCACCGCTAAGACCGCCGCATCGCAATCTTCAAGGTCCTCCCGCCGCAAGAGAAAGAACAACAGCTCCAGCAACAAGAACTGTGCAGTAACTGCCGCTCCGCTCCAAACAGTACCTGCCAACCGCAACCTCAACACTGCCAAGTAGCGACGCTCGTGGTCAATGCACCGCCTGCCAAGCGTGCATACACTGGACCACACCCGCTCTACCCTACTTGTACCTATCATCACCCGGTTGGAATCACATGCCGGTTTTGTGTTCACTTCAACATGTACGACCATTTCACTGCTAACAGCCATACCGGTCCATGCCAAGCTCCAGCACCAGTTCAAGCTCAAGCTCAAGCTCCTGCTCTACCAGCTTCGCAAGGACAACAAGCAGCTCCTGTACCCGCTGCTCACGCAAGAGCTTGCTTTGCGTGTGTTGATCCCAACCACTTCGCAAATGTCTGCCCCAACAGAGTGGTTAAGCAAGAGCCACAGCAGCAGCAGTAGCAGCCAGCACCGCAACAACACCAGCAGCAGTAGCAGCCAGCTCAGCAAGCAGCCCGTGGGCGCGTCTTCAACATCAATGCATGCCAGGCTCAGGCAGACAACAACGTGGTTAATGGTATGTTTCTCATAAATGGTATATATGCTTCGTGTTTATTTGATACTGGAGACGATAACTGTTTTGTATCATTCGAATTCGAAAGGCTCCTAAACCGTAAGCGCGTTAACCTCCCATCAGCCTTTAACGTAGAAGTTGCCACCGGAAGAACCGTCACAGTTAGTTCCGTTCTGCGTGACTGCACTCTCGATCTCAACGGTCATGTTTTCCCGATCAATCTCATCCCGATGCAACTTGGTAGCTTTGATGTCATAGTAGGTATGGACTTCCTTCGGAAAAACCAAGCTAAAATTGTTTGCTTCAATAAAATGATTCGTTTCTCTCTCGCGAACGGTGACCAATTGTGTGTTTATGGCGAAGTCGCTTCGAAAAAGTTGCAACCCATATCGTGTGTCCAAGCTAGCAAGTATCTCCGCAAGGAATACCAAGCTTACTTGGCGCACATCATAGTAGCGGAGGAAAAGGAAGGAAAGACTCGAGTAAAAGATGTTCCCATTGTTTGTGAATTTCCCAACGTGTTTCCTGACGATCTACCTGGTTTACCTCCCACTCGTGATATCGATTTCCAAACCGACCTCATTCCTAGAGAAAATCCTATTGCTAGAGCGCCTTATCGTCTCGCTCCTTCTGAAATGCGCGAACTCTCGAGTCAGCTCCAGGAACTACTTGATAAAGGCTTCATTCGCCCTAGCTCCTCTCCTTGGGGCGCGCCTGTCCTTTTCGTCAAAAAGAAGGATGGATCGTTCCGGATGTGACGACTACAGGGAATTGAATAAGCTGACTATCAAGAATCGCTATCCCTTGCCTTGAATCGATGATTTATTTGATCAGCTACAAGGTGCTACATGTTTCTCGAAGATCGATTTACGCTAAGGCTATCACCAGTTATGAATTCAGGAGGAAGATATACCCAAAACCACTTTTCGAACCCGCTATGGTCACTACGAGTTTGTTGTTATGCCTTTTGGTTTGACTAACGCTCCCGCAGTCTTTATGGATCTAATGAATCGCGTGTGTAAACCCTTTCTTGACTGCTTTGTCATCGTATTCATCGATGATATCCTGATCTATTCAAAGTCAAAAACCGAACACTCACAACATCTACGTTTGGTTCTTGAGTTACTCTAGGGAAACCGTCTCTATGCCAAGTTCTGCAAGTGTGAATTTTGGCTTGAGGATGTTCAATTCCTCGGTCACATCGTCAATATCCAAGTTCTCCAAGTGTGAATTTTAGCTTGAGGAGGTTCAATTCCTCGGTCACATCATTAAGAATTGGGTTACACCAAGGAACCCGTCCGAAGTTCGCTCTTTTCTCGGATTGGCGGGTTACTATCGCCGATTCATCACTGACTTCTAAAAATTTGTTGTGCCACTTATTTCTCTCACGCATAAAGACAAGCCTTTTGTTTGGGGAACTGAACAAGAGGAAGCCTTTCGAACTCTCAAAGCTATGCTTTGCAATGCTCCCGTGCTCTCACTGCCCGACAGAAATGACGATTTCGTAGTCTATTGCGATGCCTCTAACCTTGGTCTTGGTTGTGTCCTCATGCAACGAGACAAGGTTATCGCCTACGCTTCTCAACAGCTTAAGATCCACGAGAAGAATTATACAACCCCCACGACCTCGAGCTAGGTGCAGTTATTTTTGCGTTAAAGATTTGGCGACACTACCTTTACGGTACCAAGTGTACGATCTTCACCGATCATTGGAGCCTACAACATATCTTTGACCAGAAAGAACTGAATATGCGCCAACGCCGATGGGTTAAACTCCTCAACGATTACGACTGTGAGATTCGTTACCACCCAGGCAAAGCAATCGTCATTGCCGATGCTCTCAGTCGACGAAGCTATTTGCATAGCGTTCGTAATTCCCAAACCCAGCATAATCTCGAAGCTCTCATCCGCGACGCCCAACATGCTTGCTTTACCGAACGTACCTTGAACAAGGCAAGAATTCTTAACGATGGCGCTCAACTCGAGAATAAATCGAATAGTATTTTTCATTATCTAGGCCGAATTTGGATTCCTAAGCATACCAATTTGCGACAGATTCTGCTAGACGAAGCCCACAAATCTCGGTATTCTATTCATCCCGGTGCTGACTGTCACACCCTGGCTTTGCGGAAGCGTGGGTTTATTTGGTGTGACTTCTTAATAACATAGCTTAACCACAACAAAGCTATATGAAAATAAAACCATGAAGATCATCCGTTGATTTAAGTTTGAAAAGTAAATTATGACAACATTGTTTAAAGTTGACACATGCAACGAGTTACAACCCAACAAAATAAAAACATTGTTCATACGACATAACCACCAACATAAAGTAAACACCGTTTAAGACTTGCGACTCGTCCAGGTAAAAGTCACAATCCCTAAACGTGGATGACCTCATAACTCTTACGCAGCGTGAAAACGTAGCATACTTCGCCAGATCCCTAATTCCCTGAAATACATGTAAGTTGAAAAATCAACATAAAGTTGAGCGAGTTCATGTGAAAGTGAGTATGTAAAACCTTTGTAAGTATAAAATCCTTGGTATGTAGCAAATAAGGAAATAAAGAGATCACCAATGGTTTGCAAGGCCATTGATATGTGTGAAGTGCAGTAGGAAGACTCAAACCTAGCAGATTTTTGCGTCGGGTACCAAGTCACCCCGAGGTCCATACTGTTGGGCCTGGGGCTGGGCTCGCTACACCCAGATAGATCTACCGCTAAAGACCCTGGGTCCTACAATGAGGATTAATGGCCTCCAGTTCCCGCCTACCCACTCACATGATCTAAGTAGTAACCCTCCTTACGCTAACCATACCATGTAAAAAGTATTTGTAATCATAGTAACATGTATTTCACCCCCGCGGTTTAAAAACTGAAAACAGTTAAGAGAAAAGGGGGACATGAACTCACAGAAGTGCGTCTCGAAATAGTCCGTCCCAAAATAACCTGCTGCGTGATGACCAACACGTACTTACTTCTATTAGACGGACGACCGTGCCTTGGCTTAAGGTTTAACGTTTTTGGGAAATAGTTAGGCAACTATTTCTTATTTCCACTTCTTAATTATCTATAGTTATATTCCTTCCCAAGGATGGGGGTTTTTAATACATGTGCGTTTTGTAGTTCCGAAAATATAGTTTTAAGTCTCACTTAAAATATATTTTAATTCGTTTGTCTAAAATATTCTATCTCCAAAATATACATATTTTTCTCAAAAATATTATATTTTATACCTTACAATTTCCAAAATAACACTTTTTATCAAAATACGCATTTAAGAGTATTTTTCCGAAAAATACATAAGTTACATTTTACAGTTCGGATGGTAATAATAATACCGGTGTAACTTAGACACTTATTTGTGAAGGCGTTGGTATTATTTTGGAGTCATTACTTTTTAGTGTATACGAGTTATATTATTTTTACCCTAAAAATAATATATGTGTAGTTCACAAAATAATCATAAAATCACACAAGCGTTTTACTATGAAATATATATTCTAAATATATATTTTGTCAGTTTTATTTACGAAAATTCCACCTCCGACACTTGGTTACCTTGTAATAAAAATCATGGCGAAGTTTGTTTAGAAAAACAAGTTAAAAATATATTTATAAACACTTGTCACAAAATATTTTAAGTGTTATTTTCTGGAAAAATTTCGCCAGAGTTTCCTCTGTAACTGGAGGTGGCCACGCTTACTAGCGTATCATTTTCTTTTCAAAATTCAATCAACAATTTTCCAATCATCAATATTCAATGTTCAATCGCCAAACTAGTCAAAATAAGCATAAATCGCAAACACATGAACTTGTAAGTTGTGTAAAAGTATGTAGTAACTTTCCAATATTTTTAGTAGATCTTTCTATCTTTAAAAATGAATCGGTTTCCTGAAAAACTTCATTTCTAAAGAAGATGTAACCTCACAACTTCTAGTCAAAAATTACGAAAATATTTCTTTGTTAAATCCTTTTATCACACAAGTGTTTACACACTTGTTTGTTCACAAAAATGCTTTTAGTTTACGAAAGATCCGGCTTTTAAACATGATTGCATCTTACACTTGGTTCTTCGAAAATACCACTTGTAAATCTTTAGATCTACTAGTTTAAAACTCCATTTTACAAGAAAAACTGTTTTTACACAAGTTCATGTTTATGTATGAAAGGGTTCGTCATCTTGTAACTTTCCTACTTAACATAATGCTAGTTCATGTTCCATGAACATGATCTAGCGTGGTTAGATGACGATCCGTTCCACAACTAGCAACCAACAACATAAAATAATCACAACAAAACAAGATTCATGAGTTTTACACCATTATTTACTCTTTAACCACCATGTTCATCATTTATTCAAGACTTTAAGTTTTGTTTTCGCATGTTCTTGAGTTTTAACCGTTAAACTTCTTATTAACCACTTTAAACAAGATCAAGAGAGTGTTTAGAATCACTTACTACTAGCTCAAGGCTAGGGAAGAATCAAAGCGAAAACTAGGTGGATAAAAGCGATGTAGAGAGGTCCTTGAGATTCCGTAAGCACCGAGCTTGCTTGCATGTCACCTTGCACCCTTGAGTATGTAAGAAATGGTTGATCAAGACTTGAAGGTAGTGGTGGTGATGATGGTTGTGTTCGGCCGAGAGTCTCCAAGAGAGAAAGAGAGAGAGTTTTGTTAAGTGTTTAGTGATAATGAACTCTTACATGGTGTAATGTGTTATGGATATATTAGACAACCATCAATAAAATAATCAACATTTGTAAGAGTGTGTCCCCACATGGGGACCGATCGGTCAAGGGGGGGGGGGTATTTAGTTGGAATTTAACTAGATAGTTTTGTGTTTAGTTTGTTAATTAGGAACTTTAAACAAGTTACTAGTGTGTTATGCGTTATAACGGGTGTTAGGGTGTTCGGGGACCCTAACTGGCTCAGAAAAGGAAAAACAATGTCATTGTCAATATTTTATGTTCCGGGTAAAGTCCGGTTGGATATTGATCCGTTAAAGTGCAAAATAAGCATTTAAAGTGTCGTTAATATTTGTTTTAGTGACACAATGAATTCCCGACACTTTGGAAAGTGTCTAGTATTATTTTCCCATGTTCTTGCACTTTACTAGTTAACTTAAATGATGAATTTTGTATTAAAGTGCAGAATTTTGTAATTAGAGCATGTTTTAGGCACATCTGGTCACTATAACTATCACCTAGTGACGCAGTTTAACAATCCTCACCTCCCTACACTCCCTACTGGTGTAGTAATCTATTCCCGGCTCATACTGGCCTCAGAGACAGTGCCTTTCTGATGCTGGCTATGTCAGCATGTTTACTGGGTTATCCGTTCATTGTGCTACTGTGCTTTTGTGCATCAAGTTTGTCACTATAGTTCTGTGTAAATAATGGAGTGACGACAGTAAAGTATGATGCATGTATGTGTATGTATCAGAATTCTAGTAGCAGTTTAATCACAACTGTAAGCAAGCACAATAATTAAGCATTAATTAAATATTAATTAATTTGTACGGATACCTGGTTTGGTGAGGGTTGTCACATTCTCCCCCCGTTAAATAAATTTCGTCCAGAAATTTAATCTCTGCTTCTAGATGCAGGGGTCTTAGGAAATAAATGGGGGTACTTCTCTTTCATCCAATCCTCACGTTCCCACGTGAATTCAGGTCCATGCCTCGCATTCCAACGAACTTTGACGAGTTTGACACTACTCCTGCGTGTTTTGTTAACTTTCCAATCCGTAACCTCAACGGGTTCTTCGGTAAAGTGGAGCGTGTCGTCGATATGAACTTCGTCAGCGGGAATGATCACTGTTTCCTGTGTTGAACTCTTTCTCAAATTTGATACATGGAATGTATCGTGAACACCATTGAGTTCGGCAGGTAGGTCCAACTTGTAGGCTACAAACCTAATCCTTTGCAGGATTCTGAAAGGGCCAATGTAACGTGGATTCAACTTCCCACGCTTTCCGAAGCGTGCCACACCCTTCCAGGGTGAAACTTTCAATAGAACCACATCCCCAACTTGAAATTCCAAGGTTTCCTCTTTGGATCTGCATAGGCTTTCTGTCTGTCGCGAGCCGCCTCGATGCGCTTTCGAATCTGCGCAATCTTGTCTGTTGTCTCTTGGACTATTTCGGGACCAACAAGCTGCCTATCACCTGCATCAGCCCATCATAGTGGTGATCGACACTTGCGTCCGTAAAGAGCTTCAAATGGCGCGGCTCCAATGCTTGTGTGGTAGCTGTTGTTGTATGAAAACTCGACCAACGGTAAATGATTATCCCAGCTACCACCTAGGTCCATTACACATGCTCTCAGCATATTCTCCAATGTCTGGATAGTTCTTTCACTTTGGCCATCAGTTTGCGGATGAAATGCAGTGCTCAGATTCAATTGTGAGCCAAAAGCTTCTTGGAAGGATTGCCAAATCCTTGATATGAAACGTCCATCTCTATCAGAGATGATCGAGAGAGGCACTCCATGACGTGCAACGATCTCTCGTATGCATATTTCCGCCAGTTTACTAGTGTTATCCTTCTCTTTGATCGGCAGGAAGTGTGCGGACTTTGTTAGGCGGTCAACTATTACCCAAATAGTGTCATGACCTCTGGGCGTCTTTGGCAATTTAGATATGAAGTCCATTGAAATCTGTTCCCATTTCCACTTGGGAATTTCGGGTTGCTGCAGAAGTCCTGAACGCTTCTGGTATTCAGCTTTTACCTTGGCGCACGTTAAACACTTGCTAACATAAACAGCAACATCACCTTTCATCCTAGGCCACCAATAATAATCCTTAAGGTCCTGGTACATCTTCTCTGCTCCTGGGTGGATAGAGTACCGTGATTTGTGAGCTTCATCAAAAATAACTTTTCTCAAACCACCAAACAGAGGAACCCAAATCCTTTTCATGAAGCATAAAGTTCCTTCCTCGTTTGGCACTAATTGCTTCTCCATCCCACGGAGATATTCCTCTTCAATGTTCCTTTCTTTCAAAGCTTCTCTCTGCGCGGCACGAATGCGTAGAGAGAGATCTATCTGGATAATCATCTCCAAAGCCCTAACCCTTATGGGCTTGATTCTTTCTTTTCGACTTAGGGCATCAACGACCACGTTCGCTTTCCCTGGGTGATACTTGATCTCGCAGTCGTAATCGTTCAACAATTCGACCCAACGTCTTTGTCTCATGTTAAGCTCTTTCTGGTTGAATATGTGATGTAAGCTCTTGTGATCCGTAAAAATTGTACACTTTGTACCATACAAATAATGTCGCCATATTTTCAGCGCAAATACCACTGCGCCTAGCTCCAATCATGCGTGGTATAGTTCTTTTCATGAACTTTCAATAGACGTGACGTGTAAGCTATAACTTTCTGGCGTTGCATCAACACGCAACCCAATCCTTGACGCGAGGCGTCACAGTATACCACGAAATCATCAGTTCCTTCGGGTAGCGATAAAATTGGCGTGTCACAAAGCTTGTTTTTCAACAACTGGAATGCTTCTTCCTGTTTGATTCCCCAATCAAACTTCTTATCCTTTTGTGTGAGCGCGATCAGAGGTTGAGCGATTTTAGAAAAATCCTCAATGAACCTTCGATAATAACCAGCCAAACCTAAGAACTGTCGAATCTCGGTTGGCATCTTTGGAGTCTCCCAGCTCTTTATCGCCTCGATCTTTGTTGGATCCACATGAATCCCATTTCCATTAACCACATGTCCAAGAAATTGGACTTCACGCAGCCAGAACTCGCACTTCGAGAACTTGGTGTATAATTTCTCCTTCTTAAGTAGTTCTAGAATAGCCCTTAAGTGTTGTTTGTGCTCATCCTTTGTCTTCAAGTAAATCAGAATGTCATCAATAAATACGATCATAAACTTATCCAAGTACGGCTTGCAGACTCGGTTCATTAGGTCCATGAAAACTGCAGGTGCGTTTGTCAACCCAAACGGCATAACTAGGAACTCGTAGTGTCCATAACGAGTCCTAAAGGCCGTCTTCAGGATACTTTCCTCTTGTATCCTAAGTTGATGGTATCCAGATCGAAGATCGATCTTTGAATAAAAGCTTGAGCCTTGCAACTGGTCAAATAGATCATCGATCCTCGGCAAGGGATATCTGTTCTTGATAGTCAACTTATTAAGCTCGCGGTAGTCTATGCACATACGGAAACTACCGTCCTTCTTTTTAACAAACAGAACCGGAGCTCCCCAAGGTGAGAAGCTTGGTCTGATGAATCCTTTATCTAACAGCTCCTGGAGTTGTGTCGACAACTCCTGCATCTCCGAAGGCGCAAGTCTGTAGGGTGCCTTGGCTACAGGCGCAGCGCCTGGAACCAAGTCAATGTGGAACTCAACTTGCCTTTGAGGCGGTAATCCTGGCAAGTCTTCTGGAAAGACTTCCGGATATTCCTTGACGACTGGAATGTCTTCGATCTTCGGCTCAGCAGCTTTGTTGTCCACGATGTGTGCCAAGAATGCAACACATCCTTTCCTCAAGCACTTTCTAGCTTTCAGGCAGCTAATGATTCTCAGTGACGTATCTTGCTTCTCTCCGTGCACTATGATCGTTTCTTCATCCGTCAGTGGGATGCGAATGGTCTTCTCATGGCAAACGATCTCGTCTTTGTTACTCGATAGCCAATCCATTCCCACTACCACATCAAAGCTTCCCAACTCGACAGGTAGTAAGTCTAGCGTAAACTTGTGCCCTACTAGTTCAATCACACATCCTTGGACAACTTCACTGGTCTCAACTAGTTTCCCATTTACTAATTTGATCGAATATGGAACGTCTAACTTACTAGGCGTTAACCTAAGTATATTCTTAAATTCTAATGATACGAAGCTATAATCCGCACCAGTATCAAACAAAACGGATGCAAAGCGTTGGTTTATAGGGAACGTACCAGTAACAACGTTGGGATCCTGGTGCGCTTCCCTCGCCTCAATGTTAAACATTCTTCCGCGGGCTTGATTCAATCCTGGGCAGTTCCTCTTAAAGTGCCCAATGTCACCGCAGTTAAAACAACCAAGTTTTTGCCCATTTCCTCATCTGTTCCCCGCTTGATTGTTGTTTTGATTTCGATTCGCGTCCCCAGCTTGATTTGCATTGTTGCCTCGGTTTCCATTTCCTTCATTGTTCCCCTGTACACGATTTCCATTGCCACCTCAATTATTGTTCCGATTACCAAAACCTCCTTGGCCTCCCCGGCCTACACTAGCCCAGCAGTTATCCTTCAGGTGGCCAGCTTTTCCACAAGCTTCACATACTTTTGGCCCACATCGGCCAGAATGATGACGCTGGCTGGTGTTACACTTGGGATGCGTACCCATATATCTTTTCCCCTTCTTTCCAACACCGGTTACAGCTTGGACCGGTGTGCTTGGTTCTCCTTTCTTGCCAACACCGCTAGTACCTTGCTTGAAGTTCGAGAATTTCATCTTATTCTCACCAGAAGACTCTACGTGAGTCTCTTTCTTCTTTGGCTCAATATTCGAAAACTTGTTCAGGCGGATAGCTTCCTCAGTAAGAGCTACGCTCAGATCTATGGCCTCTGTGATAGTCGCAGGCTTGGAAGTAGTGACCATACTCATGATCTATGGAGCTAAACCCCAGATAAATCGCTCGATTCGCTTGAATTTCGGTGTAACCATATAAGGTACCACATGAGATAGGTCGTGGAATCTCTGAACGTACTCCGCGATTTTGGGACTGTCCATCCTCAAATGCCAAAACTCAGTCTCCAACCTTTGTATCTCAGCGCGCGAGCAGTACTTTCTTCGCATGAGCTTCTTTAGCTCATTCCATGTCATTGCGTAAGCTGCGGCTTTGCCAAGAGTTTGTACTTGTAAGTTCCACCAGGACAGGGCTCCGTCCAAAAATAGCCCAAAAATGTAAGTCACTTGTTGGTCTGGAGCGCACTTGCTCATTCGAAGAACAGAGTCTATTTTCTCGGCCCATCTTACAAAAGCAACAGCACCTCCGGTGCCGTTGAAATTAATAGGTTTGCAATCGAGGAACTGTTTGTAAGTGCACCCTGCACATACGTTAGAATTTACAATTGGTATTAGCGGGCGTGCTATAAGTACCCAAATGTATGGTAATATGTCTCAAGTCACTTGACATTACCATGAGGCGGGTTGTGGTTGCCGTTGTTGCTTGAATGGCTCCCGCTCGTTCCTCCTTGTGAGGCTGCATACTGCGCTATGGCGGCAGCAATGATTCCTTAGAGTTCTGCCTCATTGGCAGGCATACGCGTTTGGCGTCTTGGTGGCATCTTCTAAAAGATGATTCACGTAGGTCAGGTCATAGTAAGTAAAGTGTACGTATGTATTCAACAATATCAACACATAACATCTCATGTTATAAATAAATCAACCACATAACATCTCATGTTATAGAACATAAACAATCAATAATCAACCCAACATATAATGAGAATACTGTGATTGCGCTATCATAAATCAAGACCACAATGTAAGGTTTACAAGTACATAACTGTATCGTACATCATCAGTGACTAAGGACCACATCGCCCTAGTCCAAACTATCTAGTTAGTAACAACAAATATACAAATCATCAAAAGTCATCATTATCAAAATGTGGTCTCCAAAAGCTGTGTAGTCTTTACAATCGCGGTCGTCTCACCAAAAGTCTACCTGCGTCGAATCAAAATGGCCTAAGCTGATGGCGGTGGAGGAGGGGGAAAACGAGAAAAGAGTAAACGTCGCATATGAAGCCAGTCCTCCTCCATAGCGCGATAAGCGCGCAATAAGTATGCTATCTGCTGCTTGGGAGTCCAAAAATGAGCGGCAGAATCAGGTGAAAGTGGTCGTGGAGGGTGTGATACGGCAGGTGGGGTCTGGCACTGGCACGGGAGTCGCTGAGCTCGCTCCAGCTCCTGTACGCGACGGGTCAGCGCCTCCTGCTGTATCATGAAAGATGTGAGAACATCCTCCGTAGAATACCCTACGTGATATGGGTGATACGGATCCGTCGGTGGCATAATGGGGGGCGTGGTCCTTAGGAATGGCTCACTAGATGGAGCGAAGGATGGTACAGTAAACGGTGCAACAGTGTGATGAGAAACCTGAGGCACAAACTGGCCTCCTCCTGACACAGAAGGTGTATGACCAAACGGATGACGTGACGAACCCTCCCCAGGACGTGGTAGAGGAATGTCCTGGAGATAAGTGATCGAGAGATCTGTGCGGTGAATATATGTGGTGTGTGGGGGAATCAAGGGAACATCAATGGAAGCTGAAACAGGGTCTGAAATGGGGGCTACAGGTGGTGTAACAGGGAACACGAAAGGTGGGTAATCATCGTCATCATCTATCCACCCATTGTGGGTGTGAGCGTATCGTGGATCAATATGGGTCGCAAAAGGTGCACGGTCGATCATCACCGACATAGGATCAGGAAATGGTGCAACAACAGGATCCTCTAACAGAAGTGGGGCATCGATATGAACATCAACAGCAAGATCATCCACCAACTGTGGAATAGCAACATGATGATCATCAACAGGTATATCATCAACCAAAGGAGCAACGGCAGGTGCATCAGCATGAACAGGGTCATGCTCCAATGCGGGGTCAGGAGCAACGCCTGGCTCAGGGGCCACAGCCAGCTCCAGATCAACAAACTCCATCTCGAAATCAGCCGGATCAGCAAACAAGGGATCGACCGGGGCTACAAGATCCTCCAGGGGCTGGTCTAAGTGGATGAACTCAATGTCATGGTCTGGATCAAAACCAGGTGGAAAAACAGGATCATCATCAACATCATGATCGAACTCAAAGTCATGTGCGGGTGCAGCTGATGACGCCATATCAGGGTCGGCGTCGTTTGAGTGGTACTGCACTCCCTGTGTATGCAAAGATGCGGACGCCACGGACTCAAATGAGTCTGGGACAGGTGAATGAGCATGAGCCTCCTCTGCAGGAGTGTCAGCAAGAAGTAGGATATCCCCGGCAGCAATATGGGCCTCGCCCTCAAGTGGGTCCTCCTCAAATAAATCGACATCATCGTCAGAAACATCGACAAGTGGCATATCAACAACCGGATAAGCAGCAAGGGGTATAGGAGCAGGGATCACAACGAGTGGTAAATCCCCAGCGAGTTGGCCATCAGCAGGCTCGGCTACGACGTCAGGCAGCACAAAGGGCTGAAAGTCGTCATCATCTGTGCTGGTAGTATCGGAAGTGTACACCTCGTGCTCCGATGAAACTATGTCGTCTGATACTATGGCCATGGGGTCCAGAGTGTCGGAAACTCCAGTGTCTGATGAAGAAGGCATGATGTCTGTAACACAAACACACATATGCACAAACAATCAATCATATAATCATATAAACATGTTAGTCACCAATAAGCAAACAAGTAATCATCCTAGTCTACCCTAGACTATCTTCTCAGTCTCCCCGACTGAACTTCCTAGTCTCTCAGACTACTCTCTCATTCTCTCAGACTGATCCTCCTAGTCCCACTAGACTACTCCCTCAGCCTCTCAGACTGAGCCTCCTAGTCCCACTAGACTACTCCCTCAGCCTCTCAGACTGAGCCTCCTAGTCCCACTAGACTACTTCCTCAGCCTCTCAGACTGAGCCTTAACTAACAAATAAAATGTGCTCACTCTTTTGTTTGGGAAAATGTTTTGTGACCTGGATCTGGACGTAGTGTATGCATTGTAAAAATGTTTTCGTGAGAGCCCTAGTGATCATAGTCTAGACTCGAGAAGGAATCCTAGTTCGCTATGATCAAGGCTCTGATACCAAGCTGTCACACCCTGGCTTTGCGGAAGCGTGGTTTTATTTGGTGTGACTTCTTAATACCATAGCTTAACCACAACAAAGCTATATGAAAATAAAACCATGAAGATCATCCGTTGATTTAAGTTTGAAAAGTAAATTATGACAACATTGTTTAAAGTTGACACATGCAACGAGTTACAACCCAACAAAATAAAAACATTGTTCATACGACATAACCACCAACATAAAGTAAACACCGTTTAAGACTTGCGACTCGTCCAGGTAAAAGTCACAATCCCTAAACGTGGATGACCTCATAACTCTTACGCAGCGTGAAAACGTAGCATACTTCGCAGATCCCTAATTCCCTGAAATACATGTAAGTTGAAAAATCAACATAAAGTTGAGCGAGTTCATGTGAAAGTGAGTATGTAAAACCTTTGTAAGTATAAAATCCCTGGTATGTAGCAAATAAGGAAATAAAGAGATCACCAATGAGGATTAATGGCCTCCAGTTCCCGCCTACCCACTCACATGATCTAAGTAGTAACCCTCCTTACGCTAACCATACCATGTAAAAAGTATTCGTAATCATAGTAACATGTATTTCACCCCCGCAGTTTAAAAACTGAAAACAGTTAAGAGAAAAGGGGGACATGAACTCACAGAAGTGCGTCTCGAAATAGTCCGTCCCAAAATAACCTATTGCGTGACGACCTACACGTACTAACTTCTATTAGACGGACGCCTGTGCCTTGGCTTAAGGTTTAACGTTTTTGGGAAATAGTTAGGCAACTATTTCATATTTCCACTTCTTAATTATCTATAGTTATATTCCTTCCCAAGGATGGGGGCTTTTAATACATGTGCGTTTTGTAGTTCCGAAAATATAGTTTTAACACTCACTTAAAATATATTTTAATTCGTTTGTCTAAAATATTCTATCTCCAAAATATACATATTTTTCTCAAAAATATTATATTTTATACCTTACAATTTCCAAAATCACACTTTTATCAAAATACGCATTTAAGAGTATTTTTCCGAAAAATACATAAGTTACATTTTACAGTTCGGATGGTAATAATAATACCGGTGTAACTTAGACACTTATTTGTGAAGGCGTTGGTATTATTTTAGAGTCGTTACTTTTTAGTGTATACGAGTTATATTATTTTTACCCTAAAAATAATATATGTGTAGTTCACAAAATAATCATAAAATCACACAACCGTTTTACTATGAAATATATATTCTAAATATATATTAAGTAAGTTTTATTTACGAAAATTCCACCTCCGACACTTGGTTACCTTGTAATAAAAATCACGGTGAAGTTTGTTTAGAAAAACAAGTTAAAAATATATTTATAAACACTTGTCACAAAATATTCTAAGTGTTATTTTCTGGAAAAATTTCGCCAGAGTTTCCTCTGTAACTGGAGGTGGCCACGCTTACTAGCGTATCATTTTCTTTTCAAAATTCAATCAACAATTTTCCAATCATCAATATTCAATGTTCAATCGCCAAACTAGTCAAAATAAGCATAAATCGCAAACACATGAACTTGTAAGTTGTGTAAAAGTATGTAGTAACTTTCCAATATTTTTAGTAGATCTTTCTATCTTTAAAAATGAATCGGTTTCCTGAAAAACTTCATTTCTAAAGAAGATGTAACCTCACAACTTCTAGTCAAAAATTACGAAAATATTTATTTGTTAAATCCTTTTATCACACAAGTGTTTACACACTTGTTTGTTCACAAAAATGCTTTTAGTTTACGAAAGATCCGGCTTTTAAACATGATTGCATCTTACACTTGGTTCTTCGAAAATACCACTTGTAAATCTTTAGATCTACTAGTTTAAAACTCCATTTTACAAGAAAAACTGTTTTTACACAAGTTCATGTTTATGTATGAAAGGGTTCGTCATCTTATAACTTTCCTACTTAACATAATGCTAGTTCATGTTCCATGAACATGATCTAGCATGGTTAGATGACGATCTGTTCCACTACTAGCAACCAACAACATTAAATAATCACAACAAAACAAGATTCATGAGTTTTACACCATTATTTACTCTTTAACCACCATGTTCATCATTTATTCAAGACTTTAAGTTTTGTTTTCGCATGTTCTTGAGTTTTAACCGTTAAACTTCTTATTAACCACTTTAAACAAGATCAAGAGAGTGGTTAGAATCACTTACTACTAGCTCAAGGCTAGGGAAGAATCAAAGCGAAAACTAGGTGGATAAAAGCGATATAGAGAGGTCCTTGAGATTCCGTAAGCACTGAGCTTGCTTGTATGTCACCTTGCACCCTTGAGTATGTAAGAAATAGTTGATCAAGACTTGAAGGTAGTGGTGGTGATGATGGTTGTGTTCGGCCGAGAGTCTCCAAGAGAGAAAGAGAGAGAGTTTTGTTAAGTGTTTAGTAATAATGAACTCTTACCCTTCATACTTACTTATAACCCATCACTCACTAATGACCATGGTGTAATGTGTTGTGGAGATATTAGACAACCATCAATAAAATAATCAACATTTGTAAGAGTGTGTACTCACATGGGGACCGATCGGTCAAGGGGGGGGGGGGTATTTAGTTGGAATTTAACTAGATAGTTTAGTGTTTAGTTTGTTAATTAGGAACTTTAAACAAGTTACTAGTGTGTTATGCGTTATAACGGGTGTTAGGGTGTTCGGGGACCCTAACTGGCTCAGAAAAGGAAAAACAATGTCATTGTCAATATTTTGATGTTCCGGGTAAAGTCCGGTTGTTCGGTTGGATATTGATCCGTTAAAGTGCTAAATAAGCATTTAAAGTGTCGTTAATATTTGTTTTAGTGACACAATGAATTCCCGACACTTTGGAAAGTGTCTAGTATTATTTTCCCATGTTCTTGCACTTTACTAGTTAACTTAAATGCTGAATTTTGTATTAAAGTGCAGAATTTTGTAATTAGAGCATGTTTTAGGCACATCCGGTCACTATAACTATCACCTAGTGACGCAGTTTAACAATCCTCACCTCCCTACACTCCCTACTGGTGTAGTAATCTATTCCCGGCTCATACTGGCCTCAGAGACAGTGCCTGTCTGATGCTGGCTATGTCAGCATGTTTACTGGGTTATCCGTTCATTGTGCTACTGTGCTTTTGTGCATCAAGTTTTTCACTATAGTTCTGTGTAAATAATGGAGTGACGGCAATAAAGTATGATGCATGTACGTGTATGTATCAGAATTCAAGTAGCAGTTTAATCACAACTGTAACCAAGCACAATAATTAAGCATTAATTAAGCATTAATTAATTTGTATGGATACCTGGTTTGGTGAGGGTTGTTAAACTGACAAAATGTACCAGGACATGCGCTACAAGTACTGGTGGCCGGGTATGAAGAAGGATATCGCTATCTATGTTTCGAAGTGCCTGACTTATTCGAAAGTCAAGGCTGAGCAGCAAAGACCCTCTGGCTTACTCGTGCAGCCCGAGATCCCCATGTGGAAGTGGGAGAGTATAGCTATGGACTTCATAACGAAACTCCCGTGCACACCATCAGGTCACAACAACATCTGGGTTGTCGTTGATCATCTTACTAAATCTGCTCACTTTCTGCCGATACGAGAAGACTTCAGGGTAGAAAAATTAGCCCGAATCTACACCGACGAAATCATCTGTTGACATGGGACACCCCGTGACATCATCTCTGACCGCGATGGTCGGTTTACCTCGCATCTTTGGGAAACGTTTCAATCTGCTCTTGGTACTACTCTCAATCTAAGTACCGTTTTCCATCCCCAAACCGACGGCCAGACTGAAAGAACGATTCGTACCCTTGAAGACATGCTTCGCTCGTGTGTCATAGATTTCGGTGGTAATTGGGACGCTCACTTACCTTTAGTCGAATTCTCGTACAATAACAGTTATCATTCTAGCATTCAAATGGCACCGTTTGAGGCGTTATACGGAAGAAAGTGTCGATCGCCTATTGTATGGCACGAGATCAGAGACGCGTAAATTACCAGTCCTGAGCTGTTGCAAGAAACGACTGACAAAATCCTCCAAATTCGATACAATCTGCTGAAAGCTCGGAGTCGTCAGAAAAGTTACGCCGATAGACGCCGCAAGCCCCTTGAATTTGACGTTGGCGATCACGTACTCCTAAATGTTGCACCTTGGAAGGGGGTGATCAAATTCGGCAAGAAAGGAAAGCTCGCGCCTCGATATGTTGGACCCTTTAAAATTCTAGAAAGGATTGGCAAACTGGCCTACAGACTCGAACTACCGGAGGAACTGAGTAACGTCCACCCGACTTTCCATGTTTCGAACCTCAGAAAGTGTTTAGCCGACCAGGAATTACATGTCCCTCTTGAAGATTTACAAGTGGACGAAACATTACACTTCGTGAAGAAGCCTGTCGAGATCATGGGGCGAGAAACCAAGGTACTCCGACGCTCACGCATTCCCATTGTGAAGGTTCGCTGGGAAGGCAAACGCGGCACCGAGTTCATCTGGGAACTCGAAAGTGACATGAAGGCGAAGTCAAAGTACATTTCGGGACGACGACGCTCACGCATTCCCATTGTTACGCATGCTTCTTACATTTCGGGACGAGAAATTTCCTAAAGTAGGGGAGGCTGTAACAACCCGACTTTTTGGAAGTCAAAGTACAAGTCAAAGTCAAAGGAAGAAAAGATTGCTAATTGCGATCTGTCACTCCTTGCTTAATTACTGATTTGTGCCTCTTGACTTGTAATTGAATTCTATTATTTGATCGCTTTAGTTGTATTATGTGGAGTACTTGTTGATAGTCGTTATTTAATTGCACTCTAATCGCTATTCGACTTATCGCTAATCGCATCGATATCGCATTCGTAACTCGAAATATGTGTTCTGGATATTGTTTTACGTGTGTGTGCTACTATGTGTTACTTGTGCATATTATGTTTATATGGAAGGTGTTTAATCGCAACTCCATCGCAACGCAATCAAATCGCAAACGCTAAACACAAGTTATTTATAGTGATTGTATATTAGATATAGTAGTTAGGTTATTTGTGTAACTAATGGGTAATACTATCGCATCGCTCACTCGAAACGCATCGCAACGCTCAACACGCAAAACGAAACAACGAAACGCAACTCGCCTGAGCCAATTGATCAATGTGCCATCTGATCCGTCACCTATGCTCCCTTTTCCTCTTTTGGCAACCTATAAATACCCCTTGTCACATCACAACAGTGATGTGACAGCTCCCTCATTCGACCAGCGTGCTCAAGCCCTCTTTTCTCTAGATTTCTCACGATTCTTGTAAGTTTTCCACTCAAATCTTGTACTTCTATGATCTATGCACACTTCTTCATCATTTTCACCTTTGAATCTTCACTTTAACCGTGAAATCAGCGGATTTGAGGTGTTCTAGGATGATGGCTGTAACACCCCGTGTTTTCATAGGTCAAAGTCAAATTCAAGGTCCAAGTCAACGACCGATTTCGCGCAACTTGACTTATAGAAACTTCTTGTTTTTAATTATATTATGTGGAGTAAGTGTTGTTAATTGCAATAATCGATGTGTGGTAATCATTATTCAATCGACCTACGACTGTGAATGATAGGAAGTAACAATGCAATAAAGTTAACGAATCAATAGTCAAGCTATGATAATCGAAACGACATCAATACACAACTCGAGCTACGTGTTCTACTTGTTATTATACGTGTGTGTGTGCCTTACGTGTTACATGTGCATTTTAATTATGTTATGTTGTGATAATCAAGCGAACTCAATCGAAACTCGAAATCTAACTCGAAAAGCAATCGAACTCGACTCGTGAACGAACTATGATAGATGGTGGAAAATAGATTACGCGAGATATGAGTGTTTGGGACTGAAAGTAATTTGACTAGGAAACCCTATCGTATCGTACCGCTCGCAATCGAAATCGAAATATCAAAAATCGTCGCGCAAAAGGTGCGACTGATCGATCAGGCTTCCCAGCCGATCGAACAGCTAGCAGAACGGACTGCTGTCCGATCGGACAGGCTGTCCGATCGAGCTGCCTGGCCGATCGGCCAGCCCTTTCCCCTTTTGTCATCCTATAAATACCCCTGTCATTGTCATCCTTTACACTTTTGGAAACCTCTGTTCGACCAGCACGCTCAACCCACCTTTTCGCAGATTTCTCTCGATTCCGGTAAGATTTCATCGTAAATCTTGTACTTTCTTGATCTATACACACTCCTACACCTTTCTATCTTTCAAATCTTAACTTTTAACCGTGAAATCATCAAGATCTAAGTGTTCTAGGATGATGTCATCATGGGTTCTTGAAGAACTTCATGTTTTGGCCTCAATCCACCAAGAATAGCTTGGATCTAGCCGATTTCCACATAAACAAACAAGGATCTTTCATAGATCTAAACATACGTGCGGTGACAAGGATTGAAAGATGGATTTTCCAACTTTCCTTCAACTCTTTGTCACTCAGTGGCTTCAAATCGGTAGAAACGGAACCTGAGTCGGTTTACAAATCACTTCGGTGGTTGTATGGCTCAAGATCCGGATTCTATCCGCAAGGTTAACCGACTTCGGGTTAGCTGTTAAACTTCGTTCCGAACAGACCACCGACCGGATTTGGGTGATTCCTGTCCGACCCGGGGAACCAAGTAAGGACGAGTGATCTATGGTTTTACTCGCTGTCAAAATACCTCAATAAAACGACAAACAAACAGAACGGCCAAGTGTTAGAGGCAAAGGCTGATCAGGTCAGGATGCTGACCGATCGAACTGCTGTCCGAACGGACAGCCAGCCGATCGGATAGTCAGCCGATCGACTGGCCAGCCGATCGGCTAGCACATGGTCCCACATAACCAAATTATTTTGAAGACTAGTATTGAACGAACTGTTGTTCGATCGAACACCTGTCCGATCGGATTACTCTTCGGATAGTGAGATATTATGCTTCAATACTTAATCGATTTTTCAACATGTTCAATGCACTAGAAGTGCCACCCGATCGAACAGTCGTCCGATCAAGTGACACCCTGTTGTCCGATCGAACATCAATTGTGCTATTCGATCGATCAACTATCTGATCCACTGCACCATACTTCATTAGAGTCTTTGACTAATGTTGACTTGCCAACCGATCGGTCAGCAACTCATTAAGTTTGACTTGTTGACCTAACCGATCGAACACCTGTCCGATCCAAGGCAAATCACTACAACACCTAACCGATCGGGTTACCGGTCGATCGAACAGCCGTCCGATCGACCGACCTGAAAGGCAAAGGTACTTCAAGGTTTTCAAATGCTACAATGAAAACTTCAAAAGTCAAACCATCAGACACAAACACATCCTTCCCAAAGGAAGAAACAATCCACTCGAACAGCCATCCGATCAGCCTACCGACCGACCGACCGGACAGCCGTCCGAGCAGACTGTCAGCCGAACGGTCAGCCGTCCGATCGGACTACCGTCCGATCGACCAGCTGTCCGACTCTACAACGCTTGTTTCCTGTTTTACGTTTCACTTATCGTTATGCTACCAAATCTATTCAGGCTAACCGTACTCGCTAAGCGCTCCCTTCAGTCCATTAATCGCTGTGAGTATACTCGATCCCTTTTTGCTTTCAGCACTTTTGGGTGTTGCATACGTTATGAATATTCAAACTACAACTATCACACTACTCAAACTGTTTGAACGCTAACCGTTAATGCATGTTATACGTGGCTTATGAATGCTTGTTTGTTATGTTTACACATGGAATGTTGTCTACCTGCCTTAGCAACGATAGTACTATAGTTTGGACTCAGCACCCGTTCACACGGGGGTTGTTAAGGATCTTTTACTTGCATGGATTACGGTGGCAATCATGTATTGCGAACTGCCTCGGGCAGTCAACCCGCAGTCATTGGTATCGATGGATCTATATCGATAACTAACGTGCTTCATTTCACTATGTGTACGTGCTGGTTATGCGTAAACGAATTCGAACTCTATATGCTAATATCAAACTTGTATGCTCACCTTTACATTCTATGTATTGACTTTATTTTAACGTATGTGACAGGTGTTTAGGTTGCTTTTATGCCTAGCTCGCTGGGAAATCGAGGCTAGGAAAGGTCTAGGATGCTCTCTGTATTGTGATGAAATCGAAGCTAGGAAAAGGGGTCCTAGAAACCAACAAATAAACTATTTATGTTTAAATCTGAGTTGTCGGAACAGAATATTTGCCTAGATTTTATCTGTAATAATTTGTTTACTATTTGAGACATGGTATGGGACATGTTAATTTAAATTGAATGGTAATGATAGTTGTTATGGAAACTTCTGGACAATCTGTTTCGCTCAGTGCCATGCCCCGATGATTCCGCCATCGGTTGGGGTGTGACAGATTGGTATCAGAGCCATAACTATAGGGAATTAGGCAAGACTCGACCTAGTCCGGGTCAAAGTCTTAGAAACCTAGACTATAGTTAAGAACCAACATACCGACTTGTGCGTATCTGTTAGGGAATATGCACGAGCTCACTATCACTCGCTATTCTCACTTATTCTGCACTATCACCACACTCGAATTTTCAACTATGAATGGGCAATAAGGTCGAGAATAGGTATGAAAACCGCGAACTCTCGACTAAAGTTGCTTAATCAACCTATATTTTAACTACAAACGAGGAGAATTATACCGAATCAGGAGTGAAATCCATATTTTGATGAATAATCTTCTCAATTTTACTAAAAACAGGGACGAAGTTGTTAAGCCAGGGGTGAGACCCTAACCTTGACGACTTTTTCCGCACATTTTACAAAACTCTCGCCAAAGTTCAACGGACTCCAACGACCTGAAAACACCATAAGGCTAACGGGATGTGTGCCAACGCCCAAGAAATCGAGGCAAGAGCATACTCCTGGAAGTCAAACGTGTACAAGCGGGTCCTTGTGAATAGTTGAATTACCTTGGTTAGTCGAAGTCTATTAGCCGCAGACGATCTACATCTTGAATTTTATGTTTTTTAATTCTGAGACGCAACTGCAGACTTTGATAATTCGTCGATTTTATAAGTTTATATGTGTAAAAATTTTGGGTACTTGATTTAATTTCATTTCACTCGATCGACACGCACGACTCGCACTGCTTTACTATCTCAAATCGCTAACAAATCGCGAAACCCTTGAACGACTTCATGCTACAATAAACGCTTGTACCACGCTACTCGAGTAATCGCCGACTTTGAATAATAGGTTTCTGTTTTCTGACTACCCCTAGTGACTAAATGCGTGTGTGTTTTTCTTGCTTCTTTGCTCTACATGCTTAGGAATTATGTGATTATGTGCTCTACGTGCTTATGTGATTCGTGCCCTATGTGTTATGTGTTTACGTAAATGTACGTGTTGCTGAGCTTTAGTAAGTAGTAAACGTGTGAGGTGAGATTCGAATACAATGTGTTGAGTTCCGTGGCGATGTCTATTGCAGACAATGTCGTCTGGATCCCGTCACGCATTTTCTCGTCAAGAAAAGAGAGACAAATGTCTTGCTTCCATCATCGCCAAAAGAGTGGCAAAGGCCGTGAGTGATGTTTACAAGAATGCCAGCAAATCATCTGAGGAATCAAGAACTGAAGCTCCTAAAACTGCCGCAAGACCCTTTAGTTTCAAGCAATACAAGTCGTGTGGGCCAAAGGAATTCACTGGCGAAGGAGGTCCTACCGCTCTATTCCACTGGTTTGATTCCATTGAGGTTACTCTGCGATAGAGTGGTTGCCCTAATGACCTTTGAACTCTGAATGCTACCGGCGTTTTCCAGTCCCGTGCACTAGACTGGTGGACGGCCGAGAGGAACAAGCGAGGAAACGATGCAGCCTACGGTCAGTCGTGGGACGAGCTCAAGGAAGTTATGCTAGAGGAATTCTGCCCTCCTCATGAACGTCAAAAGCTAGAAGATGAATTTTGGCACATACAGCAGAAGGATGGTGACAATGCTGGTCTCACTGCTCGTTTCAAGCAGCTCAGCATTATATGTCCCGATCAAGTCAAGACTCCGGAGATCACCATCAAGAAGTACATTCGAGCTTTGCCCGATTGCGTTGCTGATTTCGTGCAAGCGGCTAAGACTACAACGATCGAGGAAACTTATCTGTTGGCTGCGGAAATCAACGACAAGCGGGTTAAGGCTAGTGTCTAGGATAAGACTTCGAAGCATCTGCATCAAGCTACCGCCACCGCACCTACTGCTGAACCCACCTCGTCGAGCAACAAGAGGAAGAACAACAGAAAGAACAGCTCCAGCAACAAGAACTGTGCGATCACTGCTACACCAGTTCAATCTGTACCAGCCCAACAGCGTCAAGTAGCGGCGCCGGTGGCTAATGCACCGCCTGCAAAGCGTGTATACACTGGGCCACACCCGCTCTGCCCTACTTTCACCTACCATCACCCATCTGCAATTCCTTTCCGCTTCTGTGCCCATTGCAATGTATACGGCCATTTTACTGCCAACTGCCGTAATTGTCAAGCTCCTGCCAATCAAGCTCTACTCACTGCCCCACAGGGTCAACAAGCTCCTCCGGTACCCGCAGTCAAAGCCAGAGCCTGCTTTGCATGTGGCGACCCGAACCATTTCGCCAACATGTGCCCAAACAGGGTTGTGAAACAAGAACCTCAGCAGCAGCAGCCACAGCAGCAGCAACAACAGGCCGCACGCGCCAGAACTTTCAACCTCAACGTACGTCAAGCCCAGGCCGACAACAACGTGGTCAATGGTACGTTCCTTGTGAATGGTATTTATGCATCGTGTTTGTTTGATACTGGAGCCGATAATTGCTTTGTGTCATTCGATTTCGAGAAACTCCTTAGTCGTAAACGTTCCCAACTCTCCTCGACATTCGATGTTGAAGTCGCTACCGAAAGAACCATCGCCGTTAATTCTGTTATCCATGATTGTACTCTCGAGCTCAACAATCACATCTTCCCAATCGACCTTATTCCGATGCAACTCGGAAGCTTTGACGTCATAGTAGGCATGGACTTTCTTCGAGAAAACCATGCTGAAGTTGTGTGCTTCGATAAGATGATTCGTTTTTCGCTCGCAAATGGTGACTTATTATGTGTATACGGTGATACTACTTCGAAGAGTCTCAAGCTTATGTCGTGTGTCCAAGCTAGCAAGTATCTCCGCAAGGAATACAGAGCTTTCTTGGCTAACATTGTAGTAGCGGAGAAGGAAAAGAAAGAGAAGAAGGAAGTAAAAGACGTTCCTGTGGTTCGAGAATTTCCTCATGTTTTTCCACAGGATCTTCCCGGACTACCGCCAAGTCGTGATATCGATTTTCGTATCGACCTCATTCCTGGAGCCAATCCCATTGCTAAAGCTCCTTATCGACTCGCGCAATCTGAAATGCGCGAACTCTCAACCCAACTCCAGGAATTACTTGAAAAAGACTTCATTCGCCCGAGCACCTCTCCTTGGGGCGCGCCAGTCCTTTTCGTCAAAAAGAAGGACGGATCGTTCAGGATATGCATCGACTATCGGGAATTGAATAAGCTAACTACCAAGAACTGCTATCCCCTACCTCGTTTCGACGATTGTTTGATCAACTACAAGGCTTTACGTGTTTTTCAAAGATCGATCTACGTTGCGTATACAAGAGGAGGATATACCCAAAACCGCGTTTCGCACCCGTTATGGTCATTACAAATTCGTGGTTATGCCTTTTGGTTTAACCAACGCACCAGCGGTTTTCATGGACCTGATGAATCGCGTGTGTAAACCATATCTCGACTGCTTTGTCATCGTATTCATCGACGACGTCTTGATCTATTCCAAATCGAAAGCCGAACACGCGCAACATCTACGTTTGGTTCTCGAGTTACTCCAGGGGAACCAACTCTATGCCAAGTTCTCCAAGTGCGAATTCTGGTTGGAGAAAGTTCAATTTCTGGGTCACATTGTTAATAGTCAAGGCATTCACGTTGATCCTGCGAAGATTGAAGCTGTTAGGAGCTGGGTTACGCCTAAGAACCCGTCTGAAGTCCGCTCTTTTCTCGGACTAGCGGACTATTATCGACGATTTATCGAAGGATTCTCGAAAATTGTTGTGCCGCTTACCTCTTTTACGCATAAAGACCAGTCTTTTGTCTTGGGAACTAAACAAGAGACGGCTTTCCAAACCCTGAAACACATGCTTTGCAATGCTCCTGTCCTCACATTGCCCGACGGGAACAACGATTTCATTGTCTACTGTGATGCTTCCAACCTTGGTCTTGGTTGTGTTCTCATGCAACGGGACAAGGTTATAGCTTACGCATCTCGTCAGCTCAAAATTCACGAGAAGAACTATACAACCCATGATCTCGAGCTAGGCGCAGTTGTTTTTGCTTTAAAGATTTGGCGACACTACCTGTATGGTACCAAGTGTACGATCTTCACCGATCATAGGAGCCTGCAAGATATCTTTGATCAGAAGGAACTTAATATGCGTCAACGCCGATGGGTAGAACTTCTCAACGATTACTACTGTGAGATTCGTTATCACCCAGGCAAGGCGAACGTCGTTGCCGACGCACTTAGCAGACGGAGCTATCTGCTTAGCACTCGTAATGTTCAAGCCCAACATGATCTTGAAACCCTCATCCGCGACGCCCAACATGCATGCTTTAACGAACGCACTTTAAAGAGAGAAAGAATCTACCATGATGGAGCCCAGCTTGTGAGCAAATCGAACGGGATATTTCACTTCTTAGACCGAATTTAGATTCCCAAGCGAACCAATTTGCGGCAAATTCTGATGGACGAAGCCCACAAATCCCGATATTCTATTCATCCCGGTGCTGACAAAATGTACCAGGACCTCTGCTATAAGTACTGGTGGCCGGGTATGAAAAGGTATATCGCTCTCTACGTTGGAAAATGCCTAACTTGCGCTAGAATCAAAGCCGAACATCAGAGACCCTCTGGCTTACTTGAACAACCACCAATTCCCATATGGAAGTGGGAAAGTATAGCCATGGACTTCATAACCAAGCTACCTCATACGTCATCAGGTCACGACAGCATTTGGGTTGTTGTTGACCGTTTGACTAAATCAGCTCACTTTCTACCGATACGAGAAGACTACAAGGTAGAACGGTTAGCCCGAATCTACACCGACGAGATCATTTGTAATCATGGGACGCCTCGTGACATCATCTCTGATCGCGACGCTCGGTTTACCTCGCAACTGTGGGAAACGTTTCAAACGACACTTGGTACAACACTTAATCTAAGTACCGCTTTCCACCCTCAAACCGACGGTCAGACTGAAAGAACGATCCGTACTCTTGAGGACATGCTCCGTTCGTGTGTCTTAGACTTCGGTGGTAATTGGGATAAATACCTGCCATTGGTCGAATTCTCGTATAATAACAGCTACCATTCTAGCATCCAAATAGCACCTTTCGAGGCATTATACGGGAGAAGATGTCGATCGCCTATTGTGTGGCACGAGATCGGTCACTCGCAACTAACCGGTCCAGAGCTACTACAAGAAACGACAGACAAAATCTTCCAAATTCGAGACAACCTAGTGAAAGCTCGGGATCAACAGAAAAGTTACGCCGATAAAAAGCGCAAGCCCCGTGAATTTGGCATTGGTGACTACGTACTCCTAAAGGTATCACCTTGGAAGGG
The DNA here is from genome assembly GCA_030545235.1 of Helianthus tuberosus. Lineage (NCBI taxonomy): Eukaryota > Viridiplantae > Streptophyta > Magnoliopsida > Asterales > Asteraceae > Helianthus > Helianthus tuberosus. The sequence continues at coordinate 69,885,299 of CM060407.1, forward strand.
TGTAGTCCGATTTGGAAAAAAGGGAAAACTCGCGCCTCGATACGTTGGACCTTTTAAGATTCTGGAAAGGATCGGAAAAGTCGCCTACAGACTCGAACTACCGGAGGAACTTAGTAACGTCCACCTGACTTTCCACGTGTCAAACCTTTGAAAGTGCATAGCCGACCACGACTTACATGTTCCTCTCGATGATCTGCAAGTGAACGAAACATTACACTTCGTGGAAAAGCCTGTCAAAATCATGGATCGCCAAACCAAGCAGCTCAGGCGCTCACGCATTCCTATTGTGAAAGTCCGATGGGAAGGCAAACGAGGTACAGAGTTCACTTGGGAACTCGAAAGCGACATGAAGACTAAATACCCGAAATTATTCGAAGAGAAAGTTCTCCACGTGATTCACGGTGTTGTAACAGCTTTCAGCTTAATTTCGGGACGAAATTCCCTAAACAAGGGGAGGCTGTAACACCCCGTGTTCTCATAGGTCAAAGTCAAAGTCAAGGTCCAAGTCAACGACCGATTTCGCGCAACTTGACTTATAGAAACTTCTTGTTTTTAATTATATTATGTGGAGTAAGTGTTGTTAATTGCAATAATCGATGTGTGGTAATCGTTATTCAATCGACCTACGACTGTGAATGATAGGAAGTAACAACGCGATAAAGTTAACGAATCAATAGTCAAGCTATGATAATCGAAACGACATCAATACGCAACTCGAGCTACGTGTTCTACTTGTTATTATACGTGTGTGTGTGCCTTACGTGTTACCTGTGCATGTTTAATTATGTTATGTTTTGATAATCAAGCGAACTCAATCGAAACTCGAAATCTAACTCGAAAAGCAATCGAACTCGACTCGTGAACAAACTATGATAGATGGTGGAAAATAGATTACGCGAGATATGAGTGTTTGGGACTGAAAGTAATTTGACTAGGAAACCCTATCGTATCGTACCGCTCGCAATCGAAATCGAAATATCAAAAATCGTCGCGCAAAAGGTTCGACTAATCGATCAGGCTTCCCAGCCGATCGAGCTGCCTGGCTGATCGGCCAGCCCTTTCCCCTTTTGTCATCCTATAAATACCCCTGTCATTGTCATCCTTTCCACTTTTGGAAACCTCTGTTCGACCAGCACGCTCAACCCACCTTTTCGCAGATTTCTCTCGATTCCGGTAAGATTTCATCCTAAATCTTGTACTTTCTTGATCTATACACACTCCTAAACCTTTCTATCTTTCAAATCTTAACTTTTAACCGTGAAATCATCAAGATCTAAGTGTTCTAGGATGATGTCATCATGGGTTCTTGAAGAACTTCATGTTTTGGCCTCAATCCACCAAGAATAGCTTGGATCTAGCCCATTTCCACATAAACAAACAAGGATCTTTCATAGATCTAAACATACATGCGGTGACAAGGATTGAAAGATGGATTGTCCAACTTTCCTTCAACTCTTTGTCACTCAGTGGCTTCAAATCGGTAGAAATGGAATGTAACATCTGTGCTTGTAATCATTATGAACAGTTCAATTGTCAATAAAACAATGTTATTTGATCCCAATGTTTGTTTGGTTGTGTTTTGTGTTTTGCATTTTTCATATTTTGACTTTTGCTCAATTTCAAACTCTATATCGCTTTCTAGAGAGTTATACGCAAACTGGTGTGTAAACGTAACCAGTTTAATGCGACAAATACTCCGGAACATCAACATATAATTAACATACCTTAAATAACCTTTACATAACTTAGAAATAAGTTTTAAAGGCTTTGGTATGGCAAAAACAAGTTAATTCGCTTACATGGACTAAATTTGACAAACTGCGAAAGTATGCTAATTTGAACTGTAACAGACATTCCGGAACATGACCATAAGTTAAACATACCATAAATATCCTTTACATAGCTTAGAAATAGGCTTTGAGCGGTTCGGTGTGCTAAAATAAACTTTTGGGTCATTCAGGGACTAAAAGTGTCAAAAAGTTCACAAGTTTACACTTTTGCGCATAACTTACGTTCTGAATACATCCGGACATCCAAAAATTTATGTAAGCACTAAAATATTTTATTTTAGTGTTTGGCTTGAGAAAAATCCATTCGTCGCGTCTTTTGGATCGTTTTTCGCGTTTGTGCGCATTCCGTCGTAATTAAGCGAACATCGCGTTCGTACGACCAAACGAACCAACATCCGGCATATTTTTGAGCATGTTTCATGTCCACAATGAATAGGCATCATTTTAGGGCCTTAAAGTTGGCTTTACGGGCCTTAGAAGTGTCGGAAACGGCCTTAAACACGTGCAGGGACCAAAACTGTACATTCTGAAACATGTTTCTGATCTGTGCAGGCCAGGCGGCCCGCGTAAGATCTATGTGTAACTTTACGCGGCCCGCGTCAGGGTCCCAGATCAGATAAGATCGATTAGTCAGCTGATTACAGCTGTTAAACTCACAACCACAAACCCACACTTGCCCTTTCAGTCCATGAGGGGCCATTTTTAGTTACCATAACTTTCCAACAAGTGTACGCACGAGATTCGATCACGTTTTCCAAGAAACGATCCTAACGGTTCGGGAAAAACTATAAATACCCCACCCCCATTTGCTTCAAACTCACTAGAATCTGATCTAATGTGCTCTAAGTTGAAACCTTTGTTTCATACCTGAGCTATTTTGATCTAGATTAGCATTCGGGGACCCTTTGTAAGTGTTCCTTCGTTCTTTTATTGCTTTTCGAGTCCGAAAGTCAAACTTTGTTTGACTTTCTGCATTGACCAGTTTATGGTCAATACGAAGTTCGTTTGAACTTCGCAACGTGAGCGTAATCACGATGGTTATAGTCCCTTGTGACTATGCCTACTGATTACCACGTTGTCTAGGGTCGTAAGGGTAAGCGATCTAATAAATCGCTTATACCTTCGAACCCGACCCATTTGGTCGATCATTAGGATCCGACCAAATACATTAGGTGACCATAGTATATAGGGAATAACCTTCCGAGGTTATACCTTATGGTCACGACGTTTAAGTAGTTGTATGATAGGTAGTTTATATGCCTTAGGTAAATTACCAAAATACCCCTTTGATGCCAAAATTCATTATAAACATATGTGACATAACTTGTGACATCTAAACTGATTTGGCGACAATATTAGGCATGTTAAGGCATATTCTACTTGTCATAGGACTAGTTAGGCCGTCCGAACGCGTTTCACGCGAACGACGCGTTAAAGTAGCATAAGCTACCTAAATGGGTCGTAATGGGTCGTAAGCACTTATGTTAGGTTTCATTTAATATGTAGGCTCTGTTAAACCATATTACACGAGCCTCCATACTCGTTTGGTTTACGAACCCTCATTTTATCTGATCCTCTGATTTAGGTCCGGTTTATTAACATAGTTACCTATATTAGGTGCCGTTTGATATCCGTGATCTCTAGCAGTGTTTGGTTGTTACTCAAGGACTACTAAGCAATCTCAAGTGAGTACATAGACCCCTCTTTTACTGTTTTCAAACTATTTTGGGGTGGAACACATGTGCCTACTTGTTACTTTCATGCTTTCCTGTTTTCACATCATATACCTACTATGTTCGTTAGTACAATATAGTACATGATTTCATTACATTTCATGCTATGTATGCCCATTGTGTGCGTATTTAGTACATCGTTTTACATTACATTTCATGCTATGTATGTCCATTGTGTGCATACTTAGTACATTGTTTATTTTACATTTCTGCTATGTATGTTAACTGATAGCATGCCAGCACATTGATTTACATGACTTTTCTGCTTTGTATGTTAACTTAGCATACTTAGTACATTGTTTTCATATAACATGTTCACTTTTGCTATGACATTTGGTTTGCACAAACGAGACTATTATACGTTCATTAACATTAGCTACGCCGCTCGGTAGTAAGTACTGGTACCATTGGACTTGACAAATCCCATTCCTGACATCTCGGGTTTGTTTGGATGTAAGGAATGACTGAATCCGAAAACATTTCTTTTGATAACCTTGACTGAAAGGGTTATCCGACTATCTCAAGGCTTGAATGTATGCGTTAACTTACCACATAAATGTTTGTATCAATGTAACATGCATTACTTTGCAAAACATAATTTTTTTGATATATTCAAAATACTTTGTTTTGTACATTTCTACATTTGGATTATGTGACAATACTTTACTTACAATACACAACATTTGTTACACATTACTTGACTACATTTGGACTTTTAAACATTTGACATAGCTTATACAAGGACTTTTTAAGAATTGGATTAAACATGGACTTTATACATTGGTGGTTTGTTTAAGCGATTTAAGTAACGAGACGTGTGTAATATGATACAAACATGGTGGATACGCCGCTAGTACTTCCTATATATAAGTGTTTGTATGGTATTACATATTGTAGCGTTATTTGAATCATTTCAATTTAGACATATGACATTTTATACAAATAACATACTTTTCACAAGACATTGTTTTACAAAACAACTTATTTTATACAAACTCATTTTACTTGGTTATTTAATTAACCATACTTTATTCTTTAATTTATACATATCATTCGATCTTATTGCTTTTAAACGATTTACAAAACAAAACAATTTACAAGGTTCATGACTGACTTTTGCTAAACAACTTTCTCTTAACTTATAAGTCATGAATCCTATTTTCACAAAACCTATGTATCTCACAGGCATTTTTATGCTGACGTACCTATTTTCACGTGTGTTTTCAGGAGCTTTTCCATAGGATGATCATCGCGACACTAGGGCGGACCTGGGCCTTAGAGACTTAAAATGAAGAAAGACTTAGTTTAATTATGTTATAAACTCTTTGATTCCTGTTTAAAACAATGAAACTTCTATGTTGATAAATAAAATACAACTTTGTATGCCATGGTTATGAAACAATTAATTCTGTTACAACACTCCCCGACGTTTTCCGCCACGTTTTGTATGATATACGTGGTCGGGGTGTGACAGAAGAGTTGGTATCAGAGCCAATGGTTATAGGGAATTAGGTTATTAGTAATTCTTTGACCTAGACTATAACCTTTCTAGGACCCTAACATAAGTTATCTTGTGTTTAGATCTTAAAACATGCACATCACCTATCCTTAGGTGATTATCAAAACAAAAACCAAATTTTCCGAAACGATTTTTGAAAAACAATCTTCTGTTTTTGAATAATTTATTACAAGGTTTTGAACCCTCTATTGTAAGGTTTTGAACCCTTTTGAGTTTTCAAAATCTCGTCAAGGTTTTGGGTTTTAAATAATGTGAACACGTGCAAACTGGAAGGGTGAATGCCTGTATTCTGGGTTTTCTGTCTAGGCAAGCACTTCGTATATATCTCATCAGACGCGAGACCAGTTGTGCTTACTTGGGAATTCTTGGGATGAGTGTTCACTTATAGGCGAGCATGTCTTCGCGATACATTATTTTTGATCCATTTACTTTGATTAGTCATTGTGTGTCGTTTGTTTGCTTGGTAATGCGGACAAATGACCACCATCTTTTCTTTTGTTAATTTTGTTTCATCTCATTCTTTTCATCCAATCATCTCACTCGTTTCCTTTCATGTTTTCCTCTTTTAGAATGCCTCCTCAATGCGAAAACCAGATAGCGACTGCGGAACTGGCAGAAATCATTGCGCAGCAGATGGCTGCTCAATTCCCAAATCTCTTTGCTCAATGGCACCAAGCCAACAACAATAACAATGCTCCATGCAAATACAAGGATTTTAACTCGGCCAAACCACTCAAGTTTAGTGGTTCTGAAGGAGCGACTGGGCTTCTTCAATGGTTCGAGAGCATTGAGAATACTTTTCACCACGTGCAGTGTCCTGACAATCGCAAGGTCGAGTTTTCTTCGAGTGTGTTTCAGAAGAGGGCTCTCACATGGTGGAATGGGGTTATGAGAGACCGTGGTGCAGAAGTTGCTCTAGCATAAACTTGGGCTGAACTTAGGGCCCTTATGATGAGGGAATTCTGTCCTCGTCATGAACAGCGAGCATTGGAGAAAGAGTTTGAGGACTTGAAACAAGACAGTGGCGAGCACAGGGCTTATACTGATAGGTTTGAGGAGTTGAGTCTGCTTTGCCCAACTATGGTTACCCCACTCGACAAGGCTATCGAAAGATACATCGACGGCCTACCTGACTCAGTGCAAGACATCATTACTGGTAGTAACCCTGCCACACTCCGTCAGGCGATCGAGTTAGCAGCGACATTGACTGAGTCGCAGGTTCGAAAGGGGAAGCTGCACAAAAAGGGTGACAAGGGTAAGAAGCAGGCGTCTGATAAGGAAGATAGCAAGAAAGGTCAAAACAAGAAGGGAAAGAATTCTGGAGGGTCTAGGAAGCAAAAGGCTTCCCAAAACTATGTTGTTACTGCACAGGCCCAAGCTGCACCAAATCAGCCTGCGCAGCCACTAGCCAAGAAGCCTTATCTTGGCAATGCACCTTTGCGCAACAGGTGTAACGGCCATCATCCACCACACCTCCAGTGTCGTCAGTGCACCAACTGTGGAAGATCTGGTCATCTTACCGCTACTTGTCGCATTCCTGTTAACCAGAACCAGGCAGTTCAGAACCAAGCCCAACAAGTTGCTCAGCCTCTTGCTCAGCAACAAGGTCAAGCTGCACGACCTCATTTTCCTCCTGGTTCGTGCTACAATTGTGGGGATCTGACCCACTACAGGAACCGATGCCCAAGACTAGCCAACCAGAACCAGAATCCAAATCAGAATCAAGCTCCGGCTCGAGGTCGAGTCTTCAATATGAATGCTCAAGAGGCATAAGCAGACAATGAAGTGGTGAACGGTACGTTCTTTATTAATAATCAGCCTGCATCTGTTCTCTTTGATTCGGGTGCCGATAAGAGTTTTGTGTCTTTATCTTTTGAGCCATTGCTTCGAGTGTCTAGAACAAAACTAGGTAAACCTTTGACAGTAGAGGTTGCTAGTGGTGAACCCATTGTTCTTAATTTTGTTCTTCACAACTGCCAATTAAACCTTAACGACCATCTTTTTCCTATTGATCTCACGCCAATGCAACTTAGAAGCTTCGACGTTATAGTAGGTATGGATTGGTTATCTAAGCATCACGCAGAGATAGTTTATTCTGAAAAGATTGTTCGTGTGCCGCTTTCAACAGGTGAGATCCTACAGGTTCGTGGTGAGAAGCCTGCCGGTGGTCTCAAACTCATGTCTTGTTTTAAAGCTCGGAAGTATCTCTGAAAGAACTATGTGGCCTTCTTAGCACATCGAGTACCATATAAATAATGTCGCCAAATCTTCAAGGCGAATACCACTGCACCCAGCTCCAGGTCGTGAGTGGTATAATTTCTCTCGTGAACCTTCAGTTGTCTTGAAGCATAAGCGATGACTTTTTGGCGTTGCATGAGCACGCAACCCAAGCCTTGCCGTGAGGCGTCACAGTATACCACGAAGTCTTCAGTGCCTTCGGGTAACGATAGTATCGGTGCATCGCAGAGCTTGTTCTTAAGTAGCTGAAAGGCTTCTTCTTGTTTGTGACCCCAGTCGTACTTCTTGTCTTTCTGAGTCAGGGTCGTTAGCGGTTGAGCTATCTTCGATAAATTCTCAATGAATCGCCGATAGTAGCCCGCTAAGCCCAAAAATTGACGAACTTCAGTTGGGGTCTTGGGAGCTTCCCAATTCTTTATTGCTTCTATCTTGGACGGGTCTACATGAATGCCTTTCTCATTCACCACGTGACCAAGAAATTGTACTTCGCGAATCCAGAATTCGCATTTCGAGAACTTTGCATAAAGTTTCTCTTTCTTCAGTAGCTCCAAGATGGTTCTGAGATGTTGCTCATGTTCTTCTTTCGTTCGCGAGTAAATCAGGATATCATCGATAAATACAATCACGAATTTATCGAGATATGGTTTGCATACGCGGTTCATTAGGTCCATAAAGACCGCTGGCGCGTTCGTCAATCCAAACGGCATCACAAGAAATTCGTAGTGCCCATATCGCGTTCTGAATGCAGTCTTTGGCACGCTTTCATCTTGGATTCTCAGCTGATGGTATCCAGATCGAAGGTCGATCTTGGAATAGTAGCTTGATCCTTGCAGTTGATCAAATAAGTCATCAATCCTTGGTAGCGGATACCGATTCTTGATTGTGAGCTTGTTCAGTTCCCTGTAATCGATACACATCCGCAGTGTTCCATCCTTCTTCTTCACGAATAATACTGGAGCTCCCCAGGGTGAGAAGCTTGGCCTTATGAATCCTTTATCCAACAACTCCTGGAGCTGTGTAGATAATTCTTGCATTTCGGATGGTGCAAGTCGATAGGGTGCCTTGGCTACAGGAGCAGCTCCTGGAACCAAGTCTATACGGAATTCGACTTGTCGTTGCGGAGGTATTCCTGGCAGATCTTCAGGGAACACATCAGGAAATTCCTTCACCACAGGAATGTCTCCGAGTTTCGGCTCCTCAGCCTTCTTGTCTATAACGTGTGCTAGGAAGGTAACACATCCTTTCCTTAAGCACTTCTTTGCCTTCATACAACTGATGATTCGTAGAGGCGCGTTTCGTCTTTCTCCATGTACTATGAGAGTTTCACCATTCGCTAAAGGGATGCGAATGATTTTCTCATGACAAATAACTTCAGCTTTGTTCTTGGACAACCAGTCCATTCCGACTACTACATCGAAGCTACCCAATTGAATAGGTAAGAGATCGATGCTAAAATTCCGTTTGCCAAGTTCTAGTGTGCAGCCTCTAACAACTTCGCTTGATTCAACGAGTTTACCATTGGCTAGTTCTATGGAATAAGGAATTTCTAATCTACTAGATTCTATTCCGAGTATGCGTTTAAATTCCACAGACATGAAGCTATAATCGGCGCCAGTGTCGAATAATATGGATGCAAAGTGATTGTTAATGAGAAACGTACCGGTGACCACGTTGGGGTCCTCGCGTGCGTCTCTTGCTCCAATCACAAATGCTCGAGCCGGAGCGTTGTTTCTCTCTGGGCAGTTTTTCATGAAATGATCATTGCTTCCACACTTGAAGCATCCTTGCCCTTTCCCGTTGCCATTCTTGTTACCAGCACCGTTCCCATTTCGGTTCTTTCCTTTTCCCCAACAGTCTTCTGTTTGATGACCCAATTTACCACATTTGTCGCACCTTGGAATGCGACAAGCTCCATCATGATGATATTTACATTTTTGGCATCTAGGCATGGAGCCTTGGTATGCTTTGGTTGTATGGGTTTTCATCTCCTGAGGCATGTTAGCGTCACGCTTCTTGCTGAAACCCTTGTTGTTACGAGTTGCTTGATTCAAGTTTGCATGTTTCCTTTTCTTGTTGCCAGACGACTCAGCATGCGTCTCGGCATTTTCTGTTGGGTTCAGTGAGAGCTTCTTCATACGAACACAATCTTCAGTCAGGCTGACAGCCAGAGTTACAGCCTCGGTGATTGTTTGTGGTTTGGCCGACGTTACCATGCCACGAAACTCTGAGGCCAGTCCCCAAATGTAGCGTTCCACACGCTTAAATTCAGGAGTCACCATGTAGGGAAGCACTCTGGACAGATCGTGAAACCTTCGAGTGTAACCATTTATGTCAGCACCTTCCATAGTTAAGTGCCAGAACTCTGTTTCCAGTCTTTGGAGTTCTGCACGAGAGCAGTACTTCTCTCTCATCCTTTCCTTCAGTTCCTCCCAAGTGAGGCCATAAGCGGCGTCATCACCCAAAGTTTGGGCTTGCAGGTTCCACCAAGTCAGAGCTTCATCGACGAATAACCCAGTAGCAAAAGTGACTTGTTGATCCGCGGTACACTTGCTCATGCGGAAAGTAGCTTCGGTCTTCTCCGTCCAGCGCACAAATGCTACTGCACCTCCTGTGCCGTCATAGTTTATCGGCTTGCAGTCGAGGAACTGCTTGAAAGTGCAGCCTGGAATTGATTCAACCAATTCACATGTGAGCAATCGAAGAAATAATGAAACAAAGACCGTTCATAAATTTCCTCATGCTTAGTACAGTGTCTCAAGGTTACCTTGAGCTGCATTGCCTCCAGACGAATCTCCATTCCCATTACGCCTAGCGTTGCTTGGTCCTCCACTGTCTTGAGTTCGGTTCGCCTCGTACTGGGCGATAGCAGCGGAGATCCTTTCCTCCAGTAGAGCGTTCAGCTCTTCAGCAGTTCTTGGCAGTGGGGGAGGTGGAGGTAGATCATCATTGCGAGCATTCACAGTTTTCCTGGGTGCCATGTTCTGACAGAACATAACACAACAGGGTTAGGCATTTGTTTGATATCGTCACACTAGACTGTAGTATCATATATATTCACAGGTATATATACCACACAAGTGACATCAAACAATTATTACTCTAGCAGAGTACTTAGTAGGCTTGCACTGAGGGAATCTATACGTGACAAGACTTGCTGTGGTTTCTGTGCACTGAATTCCATAATTACGTATGCATCCATAATTACGTAACTCCTTGCACAGTCCGCACAGTTCGTTTCATCCTCGTATTTCTCCCTTCAGATGGGCCATCGCTTTCAGGTAAAGTCACGTATACTTGTGACATTCTACCTCTAGTATATGTTAATTATCACACATAATTGCAAGTAATTTCTAGTCAACGACAAGTGCTACTCTAGTGCACTCTAAGTCTTGTAGTGTCTTTTCTAGACTCATGTAGACAGTTTCAGGTAGTGGATGTCGCGGGACGTTTTATGCAATGAAAACTCTTTGAAAATTGTTTTCGTGAATGGATCCTAGAGATTGTAGACTAGACTCGAGAAGGAATCCTGGTTCACTACAATCGCTGCTCTGATACCAATCTGTCACACCCCTTTCTGCGGCGGAAGCACGAGGTGTGATCATGAAAGGTTCTCATTGCATACGAAGAGTAAACATGCTACATGCTCGTAAAATAACATTCAAATACCATAATTTGAAAACATACGTTAGCGTTTACATCGCTAAGTCGCATAAAACATTGTCTTAAAAGTTTACAACTTTATTCAAAGTTAAACACAAGCGACATCCACGAGCATAAGCTAGACCACGCGCACATCCATCCTAGTTACCTGAAATACATGTGAGTTTTTGGAAAAACGTCAACATAATGTTGGTGTGAATTCATGCTGTTTTGTATTTCATGTTTGTATACTTTGTATGAAAACATAGTTTGTGAGTAAATCAAGTTTTCATATGTAATTCCAGTTTCATGTGTACACCACGTATATCTGTATAATTCAATTTCTTCTTGAGTACCCCACGTACTCAAGTTTAATTCTCATTCTCTTGAGTACCCCACGTACTTCAAGTATAATTCAATCTTCTTGAGTACCCCACGTACTTCAAGTTATATATCAATTTTGTATGGTATGAATTTTATGTAAATACAGTATTTCTGTACTTATCAGATTGTTAATGGGTTGCAAAGCCATTAACCTGTGGCACGTCATAGGAAGTCACCAAACCTAAGGCATTTAATTGGTATATTCTGAGACACAAAAGCACCACTCGATTCTCGCCCCGACCGAGTGTGAGGCTGCCAGGCACCTGTTAGATCTAACCTTTTGTTCTGCGGTCTAGGTATATTGTTGATTAATGGTGCTTCTGTACCCTATTCGTGACACTATTTCTCATAACGCCTCCTACTTGGTTCTCGTTCTCACCAAGCGCGTTTCTTGTTATCATTTCTCATAGCGCCTTATACTTGGTTCTCGTCTCACCAAATGCGCTTCTCATATTCATATATTTCGTCACACTTGGTTCTCGTTCTCACCAAGTGTACTTCTTGTATTTATATCATACCATTTATAAATATTGTACTTTTGTACATGTATTTCACCCCCGAAGTTATAAAAACTGAAAACAGTTAAAGAGAAAAGGGGGAGCATGAACTCACAACTTTGCGTTCCTAGCGTCGTAAACTCCACCGGATTTGCTTAATTAACGTCGTAACCTATACGCGTTTTCTTAACGTTAGTCACTAGACTTGCGTCGCACAAGTTCAGTCACTCTCTTGTATATTTTCTTGTGATAAAAATATTCTTATATTTTTAACTACGTATCTTACTTATATTATTTTCTCCAAAAATAAATATAAGTCTTTTGTGTTTTGCACTTTGCACCCGAATTATGTATCTTGTATGTTGTATGTGTATTTTTATATTTCTACTCCTCATGAGTAATTAGTGTATTTTTAAGTCTTAATACACTAGCACGTATGACACATACTATATACACTTAGCACAAAAATTGGTGATAAAATAATATATATTTTTCTCTCAAAAATATATACTTATTATCCATTTTTATTCTTGAAGAAATCCTCATTTCTTATCACCAAAAATTAGGGAAACCTTAGTAATACTTTTAAACACATTTTTAGGGAATAAGTTTCTCAAAACTTATATTTTTCTAAGTGTCAAAATTTTTAAAAATTTTGACAGAGTTTCCCCTAAAAATGGAGGTTTCCCACGTTTTCAAAACGTGTGTTTATTTTCTTTTAAATCATCATCAATCATCAATAATCAGCAACAACAATTATCAACAATAATCACTACTTTTCCCCACTTCATGAACTTGGATATTTACCAAGATTGTGTAGTATCTTACTAGCACATTTAGTAAGTCTTGTTATCTTTTAAAAATAAGTTTAATTTCTTAAAAACTTTATTTTTAAAGAGTATGAAGTTTTACAACTTCTAGTCGGTTTTTACGAAAATTATTTCTTTGTTAAAACCTTTGTTACACAAGTATCCATACACTTGTTTGTTCACAAAAACCACTTTTGTTTGTGTAAGACCCGGTTTAGAACATGTGATTTCTTGGACACTTGGTCCTTTGAAAATACCGCTTGTAGATACGTAGATCTACTAGTTTTAAACACTATTTCACAAGTTAAATTGATTTTACACAAGTTCATGATGTGTGTGGTAGAGTTTCATCATTTAACCTTTGTTACTCTTAATCAAGCTTTATGTCATAATCCAAGATCATGACTAAACCGGGTTAAATGATGATCCGAGCTACCATATCATAGATCGGGTCTAAATAATCACAACTTTCAATTACTACAACATTTACACAACTTATGTGCTATTAACCACCATTTTTCATGCCTTTAGTAGACTTTTAAGCATCATATTGCATGTTAACGAGTTTTAACCGACAAAAATCCTTTTAACCACTTTAGAATAGATTAAATACGAGTTCTAAGTGTTATACCTCTAGCTCAAGGCTAGGGAAGATTCTAAGCGCAAAAGAGGTGGATAAAAGCAAAGTAGAGAGGTCCTTCGCCTTCCGTTTGCTCCAAGACTCCTAATACGTGACCCTTAACACTTGTATAGACTTGAAATGGCAAGATCAAAGCTTGACAATGGTTGTGTGTTCAAGGGATGTTTGGCCGTAGCCTCTTAGAGAGAAAGAGAGGGGTTTGGTGTTGTTGGTGAGTGTTGTGATAATGATCATGTTAAGTAATCTCTAGAACTTATAGGCAAATGGCAAGGGTTTTAACCAATGGACACAATGTCCCCTTGATATTTAACATCCAAGATTTAACCAATCTTGCAAGGTACAAGTATGTCCCCTAGGGGACGGTTTTGGTTAGGGGGGGGTCCCTTGGTTCGAAATCAACTAGGGGGGTTAGGGAGTATTTAGTTAAGTTAGGTGTCTTACCCGATTACTAATGTGTGGTGTAATATAAAGGGTGTTAGGGTAATCAGAGACCCTAACTGGCTCAGAAAAATATAAACAATGTCATTGACATTATTTTTATGTTCCGGGTAATCTCCGGTTGTTCGGTTACATACCGATTCGTTAAAGTGCTAAATTGCACCTTTTAGTGTCGTTTAAGTACCTTTCTTGTACTCTTTCAATTCCCAACACTTAGGGAAATATTCTGGATAATAAAACGACATTTCTGCATAATATTCATGTGTCTAAATGCTGAATTATTGCTGAATTTTATAAATTCTGCACTTAAAGTGCGTTTCGGGTGCTTTTTAGTGCGTATTTTTGCTTTCGTATTGCATATATATTAACCCTTGTATGTATTCTTGGGTTTTAATGCATTCTTGTTGTCGGACCTACACCTAGGCCTCAATTCTGATGTCTGACTGCTTTCTGCAGTTCTGTTGACACATTGTGTCTTACCGGTGAGTTTACTATTATTCTGACGCAACGCTCTTGTTTATGCATAACGCAATATTTTGTAGTATACAACATGCATGAATTCACTTGTTTAATCATGTGTTCAGACATTGCTGACAATTAAACCCATAATTGCAGTCATTAAGCAATAATTATAGTGTACGGAAATTACCGGTTTGTGCCAGTTGTCACATACTACTCCTACTGAGGTTCGTTCTTTTCTTGGTCTAGCGGGTTATTATCGCCGCTTCATAGAAAACTTCTCAAATATTGCAGTTCCTCTAACTGCTCTAACTCAGAAGAACAAGCCCTTTGATTGGGGATTCAAACAAGAGGAAGCTTTTCAAAACTTGAAGCAAAAACTTTGCGACGCGCCTGTTCTGACTTTGCCTGAGGGCAATGATGATTTTGTCGTTTATTGCGATGCATCTAAATTGGGTCTTGGCTGTGTTCTGATGCAAAGGAACAAAGTCACAGCATATGCATCGAGGCAGTTGAAGATACATGAGAAAAACTACACCACTCATGATCTTGAGTTGGGTGCAGTTGTCTTCGCTCCTAAGATCTGGAGACACTATTTGTACGGTACAAAATGTGTGGTTTTCACGGACCACAAAAGTCTTCAGCATATCTTCAATCAAAAAGAACTCAACATGAGACAACGACGTTGGGTGGAGCTTCTAAACGACTATGACTGCAAAATTCGCTACCATCCTGGTAAGGCGAATGTCGTAGCCGATGCATTGAGTCGTAAGGAACGTACTAATCTTCATTATGTTCGTGTTCAATCTGTTATTCAAGCTCAATCTGATATTCAAGCACGCATTTCTCAGGCTCAACAATCTTGTGTTTCACAAGGTTTGATGGATAAGGAATTTCCCTATCACATAACACCTGATCTGGAACTGAAGGACAATGGATCATATTACTTCATGGACCGTTTGTGGGTCCCAAGCCAGGATAACCTTCGCACCTTGCTTATGGATGAAGTCCATAAGTCTCGTTATTCTGTTCATCCTGGCTCAGATAAAATGTATAAGGACCTTCGTATTCAGTATTGGTGGCCTGGTATGAAGAAAGACATTGCCTTATACGTATCAAAATGCCTTACTTGTCTTAAGGTTAAGGCTGAACATCAGCGTCCTTCTGGTTTATTGGTACAACCAGAGATCCCAGTTTGGAAATGGGAAAACATTACTATGGATCTTGTTACCAAACTTCCACGCACAAAGAAAGGTCATGATGCCATCTGGGTAGTTGTTGATCGTCTTACTAAGTCAGCGCATTTCTTGCCAATCCGTGAGGATTTTCCTGCTGACAAACTTGCTAAAATCTATGTGGATGAAATTGTAGCTCGACATGGTGTTCCTTTGAACATCATTTCTGACAGAGATGCTCGTTTCACTTCTCATTTTTGGAGAACCATGCAATCTGCTATGGGAACCCAACTTAATCTGAGCACAGCTTATCATCCGCAAACGGATGGTCAATCTGAAAGAACAATCTAGACTCTGGAGGATATGCTTAGAGCTTGTGTGATCGATTTTGGTGGTAGTTGGGATTCACATCTTCCGTTAATTGAATTCTCCTACAACAACAGTTATCACACCAGCATCAAAATGGCTCCTTTCGAGGCTCTCTATGGTCAAAAATGTCGTTCAACAGTCTGCTGGAATGAGATCGGCGAGGCTCAGCTTACGGGACCTGCCCTCATTTTAGAGACAACTGACAAGATTAAGAAAGTTCGTGATAACCTTTAGACAGCTAGAAGCCGTCAAAAGAGTTACGCGGATCCAAAACGCAAGCCCTTGGAATTTCAAGTCGGTGATCGAGTATTACTTAAGGTCTCACCTTGGAAAGGTGTGATCAGATTTGGAAAGAAAGGAAAACTTGCACCTAGATACGTTGGACCATTCAAGATCGTCGAAAGAATCGGAAAGGTAGCCTACAGACTTGAGTTACCTCCTGAACTAGGAAATGTTCATCCAACCTTTCACGTGTCCAATCTCAAGAGATGTTTAGCTGATGAGAACCTCCACATACCACTTGACGAAATTCGTGTTGGTAAAACACTGAAATTTGTTGAGAAGCCAGTGGAAATCATGGAACGTGAAATCAAATGGCTTAAACGCAAGCGCATTCCTTTGGTCAAAGTTCGCTGGGAAGCTAAACGTGGACCCGAGTTTACTTGGGAACGCGAAGATCAAATGAAGGCGAAATATCCGCATCTTTTCCCACGAGTTTCCTCTAAATAAATTTCGGGACGAAATTTCCACAAGTAGGGGAGACTGTAACATATGTGCTTGTAATCATTATGAACAGTTCAATTGTCAATAAAACAATGCTATTTGATCCCAATGTTTGTTTGGTTGTGTTTTGCACTTTTCATATTTTGACTTTTGCTCAATTTCAAACTCTATATCGCTTTCTAGAGAGTTATACGCAAACTGGTGCGTAAACGTAACCAGTTTAATGTGACAAATACTCCAGAACATCAACATATACTTAACATACCATAAATAACCTTTACATAACTTAGAAATAAGTTTTAAAGGCTTTGGTATGGCAAAAACAAGTTAATTCGCTTATAGGGACTAAATTTGACAAACTGCGAAAGTATGCTAATTTGAACTGTAACAGACATTCCGGAACATGACCATAAGTTAAACATACCATAAATATCCTTTACATAGCTTAGAAATAGGCTTTGAGGGGTTCGGTGTGCTAAAATAAACTTTTGGGTCATTCAGGGACTAAAAGTGTCAAAAAGTGCACAAGTTTGCACTTTTGCGCATAACTTACGTTCTGAATACATCCGGACATCCAAAAATTTATGTAAGCACTAAAATATTTTATTTTAGTGTTTGGCTTGAGAAAAATCCATTCGTCGCGTCTTTTGGATCGTTTTTCGCGCTTGTGCGCATTCCATCGTAATTAAGCGAACATCGCGTTCGTACGACCAAACGAACCAACATCCGGCATATTTTTGAGCATGTTTCATGTCCACAATGAATAGGCATCATTTTAGGGCCTTAAAGTTGGCTTTACGGGCCTTAGAAGTGTCGGAAACGGCCTTAAACACGTGCAGGGACCAAAACTGCAAATTCTGAAACATGTTTCTGATCTGTGCAGGCCAGGCGGCCCGCGTAAGATCTATGTGTAACTTTACGTGGCCCGCTTCAGGGTCCCAGATCAGATAAGATCGATTAGTCAGCTGATTACAGCTGTTACACTCACAACCACAAACCCACACTTGCCCTTTCAGTCCATGAGGGGCCATTTTTAGTTACCATAACTTTCCAACAAGTGTACGCACGAGATTCAATCACGTTTTCCAAGAAACGATCTTAACGGTTCGGGAAAAACTATAAATACCCCACCCCTATTTGCTTCAAACTTACTAGAATCTGATCTAATGTGCTCTAAGTTGAAACCTTTGTTTCATACCTGAGCTATTTTGATCTAGATTAGCATTCAGGGACCCTTTGTAAGTGTTCCTTCGTTCTTTTATTGCTTTTCGAGTCCGAAAGTCAAACTTTGTTTGACTTTCTGCATTGACCAGTTTATGGTCAATACGAAGTTCGTTTGAACTTCGCAACGTGAGTGTAATCACGATGGTTATAGTCCCTTGTGACTATGCCTACTGATTACCACGTTGTCTAGGGTCGTAAGGGTAAGCGATCTAATAAATCGCTTATACCTTCGAAACCGACCCATTTGGTCGATCATTAGGATCCGACCAAATACATTAGGTGACCATAGTATATAGGGAATAACCTTCCGAGGTTATACCTTATGGTCACGACGTTTAAGTAGTTGTATGATAGGTAGTTTATATGCCTGAGGTAAATTACCAAAATACCCCTTTGATGCCAAAATTCATTATAAACATATGTGACATAACTTTTTGACATCTAAACTGATTTGGCGACAATATTAGGCATGTTAAGGCATATTCTACTTGTCATAGGACTAGTTAGGCGGTCCGAACGCGTTTCACGCGAACGACGCGTTAAAGTAGCATAAGCTACCTAAACGGGTCGTAATGGGTCGTAAGCACTTATGTTAGGTTTCATTTAGTATGTTGGCTCTGTTAAACCATATTACACGAGCCTCCAAACTCGTTTGGTTTACGAACCCTCATTCTATCCGATCCTCCGATTTAGGTCCGGTTTATTAACATAGTTACCTATATTAGGTGCCGTTTGATATCCGTGATCTCTAGCAGTGTTTGGTTGTTACTCAAGGACTACTAAGCAATCTCAAGTGAGTACATAGACCCCTCTTTTACTGTTTTCAAACTGTTTTGGGGTGGAACACATGTGCCTAATTGTTACTTTCATGCTTTCCTGTTTTCACATCATATACCTGCTATGTTCGTTAGTACATTATAGTACATGATTTCATTACATTTCATGCTATGTATGCCCATTGTGTGCGTATTTAGTACATCGTTTTACATTACATTTCATGCTATGTATGTCCATTGTGTTCATACTTAGTACATTGTTTATTTTACATTTCTGCAATGTATGTTAACTGATAGCATGCCAGCACATTGATTTACATGACTTTTCTGCTTTGTATGTTAACTTAGCATAATTAGTACATTGTTTTCATATAACATGTTCACTTTTGCTATGACATTTGGTTTGCACAAACGAGACTATTATACGTTCATTAACATTAGCTACGCCGCTCGGTAGTAAGTACTGGTACCATAGGACTTGACAAATCCCATTCCTGACATCTCGGGTTTGTTTGGATGTAAGGAATGACTGAATCCGAAAACATTTCTTTTGATAACCTTGACTGAAAGGGTTATCCGACTGTCTCAAGGCTTGAATGTATGCGTTAACTTACCACATAAATGTTTGTATCAATGTAACATGCATTACTTTGCAAAACATAATTTTTTTGATATATTCAAAATACTTTGTTTTGTACATTTCTACATTTGGATTATGTGACAATACTTTACTTACAATACACAACATTTGTTACACATTACTTGACTACATTTGGACTTTTAAACATTTGACATAGCTTATACAAGGACTTTTTAACAATTGGATTAAACATGGACTTTATACATTGGTGGTTTGTTTAAGTGATTTAAGTAACGAGACGTGTGTAATATGATACAAGCATGGTGGATACGCCGCTAGTACTTCCTATATATAAGTGTTTGTATGGTATTACATATTGTAGCGTTATTTGAATCATTTCAATTTAGACATATGACATTTTATATAAATAACATACTTTTCACAAGACATTGTTTTACAAAACAACTTATCTTATACAAACTCATTTTACTTGGTTATTTAATTAACCATACTTTATTCTTTTATTTATACATATCATTCGATCTTATTGCTTTTAAACGATTTACAAAACAAAACAATTTACAAGGTTCATGACTGACTTTTGCTAAACAACTTTCTCTAAACTTATAAGTCATGAATCCTATTTTCACAAAACCTATGTATCTCACAGGCATTTTTATGCTGACGTACCTATTTTCACGTGTGTTTTCAGGAGCTTTTCCGTAGGATGATGATCGCGACACTAGGGCGGACCTGGGCCTTAGAGACTTAAAATGAAGAAAGACTTAGTTTAATTATGTTATAAACTCTTTGATTCCTGTTTAAAACAATGAAACTTCTATGTTGATAAATAAAATACAACTTTATATGCCATGGTTATGAAACAATTAATTCTGTTACAACACTCCCCGACGTTTTCCGCCACGTTTTGTATGATATACGTGGTCGGGGTGTAACGCGGAACCTGAGTCGGTTTACAAATCACTTCGGTGGTTGTATGGCTCAAGATCCGGATTCTATCCACAAGGTTAACCGACTTCGGGTTAGATGTTAAACTTCGTTCCGAACAGACCACCGACCGGATTTGGGTGATTCTTGTCCGACCCGGGGAACCAAGTAAGGACGAGTGATCTATGGTTTTACTCGCTGTCAAAATACCTCGATAAAACGACAAACAAACAGAACGGCCAAGTGTTAGACGCAAAGGCTGATCAGGTCAGGATGCTGACCGATCGGACTGCTGTCCGAACGGACAGCCAGCCGATCGGATAGTCAGCCGATCGACTGGCCAGCCGATCGGCTAGCACATGGTCCCACATAACCAAATTATTTTGAAGACTAGTATTGAACGAACTGTTGTTCGATCGAACACCTGTCCGATCGGATTACTCTTCGGATCATGAGATACTATGCTTCAATACTTAATCGATTTTTCAACATGTTCAATGCACTAGAAGTGCCACCCGATCGAACAGCCGTCCGATCAGGTGACACCCTGTTGTTCGATCGAACAGAAATTGTGCTATTCGATCGATCAACTATCCGATCCACTGCACCATACTTCATTAGAGTCTTTGACTAATGTTGACTTGCCAACCGATCGGTCAGCAACTCATTAAGTTTGACTTGTTGACCTAACCGATCGAACACCTGTCCGATCCAAGGCAAATCACTACAACACCTAACCGATCGGGTTGCCGGCCGATGGAACAGCCGTCCGATCGACCGACCTGAAAGGCAAAGGTACTTCAAGGTTTTCAAATGCTACAACGAAAACTTCAAAAGTCAAACCATCAGACACAAACACATCCTTCCCAAAGGAAGAAACAATCCACTCGAACAGCCATCCGATCGGCCTACCGACCGACCGGACAGCCATCCGAGCAGACTATCAGCCGAACGGTCAGCCGTCCGATCGGACTACCGTCCGATTGACCAGCTGTCCAACTCTACAACGCTTGTTTCCTATTTTACGTTTCACTTATCGTTATGCTACTAAATCTATTCAGGCTAACCGTACTCACTAAGCGCTCCCTTCAATCCATTAATCGCTGTGAGTATACTCGATCCCTTTTTGCTTTCAGCACTTTTGGGTGTTACATACGTTACGAATATTCAAACTACAACTATCACACTACTCAAACTATTTGAACGCTAACCGTTAATGCATGTTATACGTGGCTTATGAATGCTTGTTTGTTATGTTTACACATGGAATGTTGTCTACCTACCTTAGCAACGATAGTACTATAGTTTGGACTCAGCACCCGTTCACACGGGGGTTGTTAAGGATCTTTTACTTGCATGGATTACGGTGGTAATCATGTATTGCGAACTGCCTCGGGCAGTCAACCCGCAGTCATTGGTATCGATGGATCTATGTCGATAACTAACGTTCTTCATTTCACTATGTGTACGTGCTGCTTATGCGTAAACGAATTCGAACTCTATATGCTAATATCAAACTTGTATGCTCACCTTTACATTTTATGTATTGACTTTATTTTAACGTATGTGACAGGTGTTTAGGTTGCTTGTATAACTAGCTCGCTGGGAAATCGAGGCTAGGAAAGGTCTAGGATGCTCTCTGTACTGTGATGAAATCGAAGCTAGGAAAAGGGGTCCTAGAAACCAACAAATAAACTATTTATGTTTAAATATGAGTTGTCGGAACAGAATATTTGCCTAGATTTTATATGTAATAATTTGTTTACTATTTGAGACATGGTATGGGACATGTTAATTTAAATTGAATGGTAATGATAGTTGTTATGGAAACTTCTGGACAATCTGTTTCGCTCAGTGCCATGCCCCGATGATTTCGCCATCGGTTGGGGTGTGACAATGTCATCATGAAGTTCTTATGAACTTCAAGCTTTGGCCTCATTCCACCAAGAACAACTCAGATCTACATGATTTCCACATGATTTAACACTATTTTCATCTAGATCTAAACATATTCAAGGTTAAAAGGATTGAAGGATGGTTTTGTAATTTTCTTTCAACCCTTTCACACTCAATGCACTCAAAACCGATAGAATCGGAGCTCGTTTAGGCCTTCCACTCTTCTCTAGTAATGTGTCGGACTGAGATCTGATTCCTACCAACGAGACAACCGATTTCAGTTGAGCATGAACATCCATCACGAATAGTGAACTGATCGGATTGGGGTGATTCCCGTTTGATCGGATAACCTGGGTCTGATGGGGTTCCTGTTGTTCAATACGTACTCATACCATCTCGATTAAACCGCAAAACTTTCAAAACTTAACAAGTTTCAAAACGATCAGATTGTGGGACGGATTGCCGTCCGATCGGATTGCTATCCGATCGAACGACAATCCGATCGGATTGCACTTGGTTTCCACACTTAACATTTTTCATAATTTTCAAGGATTATCAGTTTCTAACGGTTGCCATCCGATCGGAAGACCATCCGATTGAATGACCATCCTGCTGTGAACTTGTTCTTACTAGAAATGTCTCGCCGATCGGATCGCCATCCGATCGAATGACCATTCGATCGAATGACCTGAAAGGTAGAGATACTTCTTTGATTTTGAAATGCTACAACGAAAACTTCAAAGTCACATCATACACAAACACATCCATCCCAAACGAATACCAATCCGACCGAATGGCCATCCGAACGGATTGACATCCGATCGAATGACCGTTTCACTCTTCACCGTTTAGCGCACCGTTCATTCGCTTATGCTATCGTTAACTGTTCAGGCTAATCTCTCAGTGCTCCCTTCAATCCAAGAGAGTGTTTAGTTATTAAGCACTATCTGTGAGTATACTCGATCCCTTTTTGCTTTAAGCACTTTTGGGTGTTACATACATTACATATATCAAATCACATCGATCACACAACGCAAACACTTTTATACGCTAACCGTTACTACATGTTATATGTGTTACTCGATAGATGCTTGTATGTTATGTTAACACAGTGATTGTTGCCTGACACCTTAGCAACGATTGTACTATAGTTTGGACTCAGCACCTGTCGTGGACAGGGGTTGTTAAGGGCTTTTCTCGCATGTCACAGTGGTGATATGTGTTGCGCATTCTACAACTCGCAGTCACGTCTATGCATATTTCATTGTCGATAACCTACTTGCTTCACATTATACATGTTACATGATGGTTATGCGTAAACGCTTTCGAAATCTATTATTACTATCAAACTTGTATGCTCACCTTTACACTATGTGTATTGACCTCTATTTTAACGTATGTGACGTGTGTTTGAGATGCTAGGATGCTTGCTTTTATGGAATCAAGTAGGATGAGTCTAGAAACAAACGAACAATTTGAATCTGAGTTGTCGGAACTTTTATTTGTCTATGAGATATCTATGTCTGTAATAACTGTTTTACTTTGATGAGTTATGGTATGGGACATAATGTTAATTATCTGGTAATTTAGTTATTATGGATTTCTCCAGGACAATCTGTCTCGCTCAGTGCTGCGCCCCGATGTTTCCGCCATCGGTTGGGGTGTGACAGTATAAAGCTCATGTGTGAACGTAGGGCTGGACCTTACTCGGTACCTGTGACCGCATACCGTTCATGAGACTTTGGGTTATGTTACCATAGTGTTTTTGTGCTTACCAAAAGGAATTGCATGCATTTGTAATAAAACATAAGAGGTAATGTAACGAACTTTGTATTGATTCGGATAGGGCGCAGAGGCCATGTATTACATAGTTGTTAGGATAAATAATGAAACTTAAGTTACTGCGCATGTAAATAGTCCTTGTACCATAAGTTGACAAGTTGAGGAACCTGCCAAATATGAAGGAACTATGGTTACATGCGTGCTGAATTGTTGTGGGCTCCTAGGCTTGTTTAGCTTTTTTTGTTACTTGGCCCCTCGTCTCCACTTGTGATCTACTTGATTTCTTTGCGCACGTTCTGAACTAGATGGGTAAGCTCTCCACTCTTGAGTGCTTTTTCTATTTCCGTGCGGAGACTGATGCAGTTGTTCATGGTGTGGCCATTGTCTTTGTGGTACTCGCAGTAGAGGTTCAGATCTTATCCTCTTTTGTTTTTCATTGGTGGTGGTGTTTTGAACTGGTAATCTTCAGTGCTAAGCACTTCCGCCGGTGTCTTGGTAAGAGGTGTCCACTGCCTTTCGCGGTTTTCTTGCTTGGCTTCTTTTTGCGCTGTGATCTTGTTGATTGTCGCGCGGGCGTCATCTGAAGAATATGCGCCTGAAGTTGAGTCTTTCCAGTTTCTCTTGAATTTCCTACCACTATTTCCGCTCATGTCTTGAGGGCGGTTTTGGGGCAATGGTGGTCTGTTGGAACTTAAATTGCGCTTTGTTTGAGCGTAGACTTTGGCAGCCGCCATCAACTTCTCCCAGCTTTTTGGCAAACCTTCAGTCCCTGACAATACTTTGATCATATCATTGCATCTCATTGCATATTTGAACTGTGCGCGGATTAAATGCTCGTGCACGTCACCGATTTCCAACACTTCCTTATTGTACCTTGTGTTGAAGTCTTCCAAACTTTTATCGTCCCTCCGCCAGATATTCATAACATCCGCAGAGTCTCGAATAGATCGGCGCTGCTGACTGAAATGAACCAGAAATTTTTCCTTCAGATTGACCCAGGATGTTAGCTTACCTACTGGTAGATTGTCAAACCAGAGGCGTGCGACGCCTGTTAGGGTTTGGAAAAACAAACGACACCACATAGGTAGTGTCCATCCACCAACTAGTCCTGCGCTAGTGAACACGCGAAGGTGATCATCAGGGTCTGACATTCCATTGAACTTTCCCACATTTGAAGGTAATTTTGCCAGCTCGAGGGGAGCCAGTGCAATCTCTCTGACAAACTTGGAGTTTTCAGCAGCTTCTGCTGGTCGATAAATCAGGTTGTAGTCGTACTCTACTTCTGGGTTGTAAACCGCACGGGTTTTTGGTTTGTAACTTGCATGATCTCTCTGTAGTCGATTGAAAACGCTGGTGTTTTCGTCTTCATTATACATCCTGTCATATTCATCGGTTTGGGTGTCCCACTTCTGAGAGAAACGTGGGCCTAAACGTGAATGGACCGACTGACGTTTGTGAGAGTACTGTTCATCACGGTGATCTCGTCGCCTGGATTCAGAGTGAGTGGATTCATATTTTATGGTAGACTTAGAATAGGCTTTCGTATCATCATCTGACAAATGTGACGGTACGTCGTAATGCAACACTCGAGGTGCAGATGGAGCTCGCACCTGAGCTGCAGATCTACGCGTTTATGGTGCAGGTTAAACAGCTTGTGCACAGAGCTGTGCATAGACTGCGTTCAACGCACCTTGGGATTTTACGTACCACGAAGTCGGAGTTTCCCCAGGAGGTAAAATTGAGCTGATCGGGATTTCAGGTTGTACTCCTGGTGTAATAGGATCATTCTCATGATTAACGTTGTTCTGGACATCGTTATCGTCAAATGCTTCTTCCACCATCCCATCGACACGGGAAGCATGAGCAAAATTGCCCTTGTTCTCTGGTCAAGGGCTTGGTGGATGGTTCGACGGAGCTTCTGCCATGGAAAACAGAAGAGATGAAAATGAATCAAACGAGAAGATGAAAAGGAAATTGAAGAATCGGTGGGCGCCAATGAAGAAACAGTGATCTAATTGGATCGGAGTCGATCAGATCAGGGGTTTGGTCTCTGCATAAAAAGGGTTAATCCTCTCGTTGATTCGTAGGTTTGGCTGAATTCCTTCTCTGGTGATCACTGCAAAACAGAAAGCCGTTAGACTCGCCACAAGGAGAATGGGGGTTCTCTCCGTGACCACCCTCCGGCGTGAGAATAAGTACAGTGATCTCGAGGAAAAAGAAGAAGTAGTAAAAGTGAGAATGAAGTGAAAGTAACTTGTGAGATCATACCTGCAGTGCCTTATTTATAACCGGTTTTTGGCGGGAAAATAGTCTGATGGAGATAGTAACCGAAAGCACTTTTCCGTTGGCGGTTGTTGCACTTTTTCGTCAACCACTAACGTTACATCCATGACACGGATTGTGAGTGTGATCGACTGCTGGGGAGATGCCACGTGGAAGGTGGGTTTGTGTAGATTAATCTTCAGATGAGTGCTATTATCGTGATTAGATGAGCGTCCATGATTATGCCACATCACAATCAGTTGTAACCGGATGACCATGCATGATGAGCATTAAAAATCTTTCTAGAAGATCTACAGCTGTAAACCATTGTGCCTCTGCCACGTGTCTATTCTGTTGTAACAGAAAAGATTCCTTTTGTTCAAGTTTTGACTTTAGGCGCGCGGAGATGTGGATGTTTTATTCTTTAAGCTTAACTGTGCCCTTGCGCGAGCCTACGCAAGGGTGTTAGTTGAGTGTTCCTCTCTTTTCCTCCGGCGCATAGTTATTGAAGACTATTTTTCTTCCATCTCTTGTTGAGAACCTTTGCGCAGTCGCGCAAGGTTTTGTTTAAGATGTTCTTTGAGATGAATTTAGGGTATGGTTTTATATGCCTGCGCAGGGTTTTTGGGACCATACCCCTTCAGTTGGGTGGTGGACCCCTATGTTTGTTTTTATTATTTTCTTGTTTTAATTTATTTTGATATGTATAAGTAAGTTGTACACTATAAGGTTTAGTGACTTGTATATCATTTTTTTCATTTCAATTCAAATATAGTAATTGGACAAAATAACAAAAAATGTAATGTTTTTATTTTAAAACATAAGTTTTTTTAATACTACTTTAATAAAAAAAATAGTACAAAGGTTAAGCTACGTTGATATTAATGTTCGTGTTTAGAAGTTTAATGTTTTACATTCTATCCCTTTCATTAGCTTTTAATGTGGGGGACACTTTCAATTTTAGTTTACGTTAGTATTTATGAAAAAAATGATAAATTTATGTGACACGAACATTCTTGAAAAAATAAAGGAATTCGATGGAAAACTTTATATTCCAATTCCATTTCATACTCAACCAAACATGCTTATAAACGGAATGAATTCCAATTGCAAGGAATTCCACAAACCAAACACATCCTAAGGGTGATCGGGGCGTAGGCGGTGACCCCATGCGGGGACCTCAGTCACCGAAGAGGGAAGGCACTGCCATCAATGCGGTGAGGTAGAGAGAGGGAGGAAATCGGTTGGAAGTCACCGAAGAGAGGGAGGAGAGAGGAGGAGAGAGAAGGTGGGCCACCCACTTTTTAAACCAATGAAAATTTTTCTTTTTTTTTTCTTTTTTTCTTTTTGAATAAAAAAACAAGGGGAGTGCCGCCATAAAATTGGGGTGTTAGGGGAGTTTAAAAGGAGAGTTGACGTGGCACACGAGGATTGGTTATACGTAAGAGAGGGGACTCCCCTCTTAGGGGAGTGCCCCCCTCACCCTAAGAATCCACTTGAAAATACTTAATTCATAGCTTATATTCCTCACCGAAAAACAATAAAATATTGATTCTCAAACTATACTTAGTTGGCTATTGATAGATCCAGTAGCCTAAAACATTATCAAGCAAAGTTTGGCTAACCATTTCAACGCCTTAGATTTTAGAATTTCCAACTCTTGATCTTAATCTAATGGTACAGTGTTCATCTCTTATAAAAGTGGTGTGATTTCAAATACTTGCAAATAAAAACTAAAAAATGCAAGGTAACATTTCAAGTGCAAAAATAGATTGTTTTAGATCTTGTTACCATCCGTGCCATCTGCCCTTGGAAGATTCACCTTTTTTTCTCTCTTTTTTAGAGTTAAATGCTTGGTTGGTCCCTGTGGTTTGCAAAATTGCAGACTTGGTCCCAGTGGTTTACTAATTACACGCGTGGTCCCCAAACTTGTCAAAAGTGCACTCGGTTGGTCCCCAGCCCTAACTTCAGTTAAATATCTCTGTTAACTACATGTAAAATGACTAAATTGTCCCTAAATAATTAAAAAAAAACAAAACAAGATGGCCCATCTTCTCCGGTTCTCCCCATCTCTCTCTCTCTCTCTCTCTCTAACCCACCACCGCCACTTGTTGGATCGTGTACGTGACCCTGAAAGTCAGTTAAGGTAGTTCAACATCATGTGTAAAGGCGGAATCAATGCACATAACGTCCAAAACAGCTCTAATCCTTTTAACTTTTCTTTTCTGATTAATAAACGTGCTTATACAAAGTTTTCTGATGAAAATCCGGCAACACCTCCCTACTTGTTCCAACCGTTCCGTTTGAAATGTGACACTCACACTCCTATTTATAGACTTGACCCTTCCGTTTGACCTTGGTTCAAACGGAACCCTATGGTTTCAAACTTTGGTTTCAAACGGAACCATCAGTTCAAACGGAACCCTTGTTCAAACATTGTTTTCAAACGGAACCCTCTAAAACACTCTCTAAAATCAAAACTAAAACCCTAATTTGACATATAAAATCCAATAATGACTTTCTTGATCTAAGACTTAATGAAGATGAAGTCAACAGACATTCTCGTGCATCAACAGACTCCCCCTTGGATGTTGACGTAGTCTTCAGCTCCTGAGTCTTCAGTCTTAGTCTTTTCTTCAACTCTGTCTTTTCATCATAAGCACTCTATCTTCACATTCCCATATACTGTTGATCCAGACTCCCCCTTTCACAGACTCCCCCTCTCAATATGCTAGAATCTGAGATATCTGGTTCAAGCTTTGACATTTAGCTTCCGTTGGGAATAATGAAAACCAAACCTGCATATTCTCTACCACAACATAAGTTTCACAAATTTATAACCGTTGAATTTAAAAACTTACTGGTAGAATACATTCATCCATATATCTGTAAAGTTACATCAAGTTCAAATAAATGACCTTGATTAACTAAAACCTCAAACTTTCAAAAAACATTTTAATATGACATTCAAAATTTTCAACATAATCTCCCAATCCAATGTAGTTCATCATATTCAGCACTCGAATTTTGAATATCAGCTCTTCAACATCAGTTGTCGAAAATCTTTTTGTATTTTTCAAAACTTTATGCTAAAACACTCCGAAAATCTTTTTGATTTTTTTTTATCTTGACTGAAATGCAGTAAAGAAATATATTCAAACAATATTTTTTGTGAGTTTGTATAAGAGGATCATATCAGTTTATGAGACAAATCACAAGCACCGTTAAGCTTTAATCATTTTAAGCTCTAAACAATTCACCTCGATTGTCGATATACTGATCCATCTTAAATTCTCACACAAATTTCAACTTATTCAGGATACGATTTAGATGAATTAAAAACTTAGATCATTCATGTGTCCCACCTCTTGAATATACTCCCGTATCCAGAATCCCAATAATCAGTCTTACAGGTGAGAATACTACAATGATATCTGTATATAATTTAGGTATGCGAGAGCCGAGGGATCTCAGGTCGATACTTCCGTATACGCAGAGAGATATCAGCTTCGACTTTTCGGTGTGTCCCCTTTAGAGGATCTTTTTGCTTACAACAGCAGCATTTATCAATTTTATTGTTTCAGCATGCTGAGGGTGATGCTGTGTTTCAAGCATATGCAGAAAGTATTATTCAAGGACTAGGTCAGAACTACCGTTCAGCAGAAGTCCCGGAATAATACCCCAGACATCATTGAGTATAAAGACCTAGTATATCAGATTAAGAGACCTTTCAAACGAGATTTCAGGGGTTACCTATATATCCAAGTAGTGTTCCCCACGAATTCACAAGTTTGAATTTTAGGTTTATATCCCGAATAAATCTACTAAATGTGCGAAAACCTATCGACACATCATCAGTGAGACCGTTTATCACATTTGACATTACATATCTTTAGCATGCTGTGATAGTCCACTGATTTACTATCATCTCCTCTTTTTTTACAACAAAACTCATTTTCATTTTTCAATGTTTTTGAAATTTTCAAATTTTCTAATTTTTTTAAAAATTTTTCTCCCCCTAAAATCAAAATATGTTTCAATTTTGATTTTCTGAGAAAATTTGAAAACAAACTATACAAGAAATGTGACAGACTGATATCAAATCGCTTCAATTCGCCATTCACTTGGCATAAACAATCAGAACTCCCCCTGACAACAAACTATTTTCCCATTTAGATTTCAAAACACTTAAGTTTGTTTTAATCAAATGGTTTTTCCGGAAAATTAGTTTTGTTTGTCTTTTCACAAACTCGGGGTTTCATCACATTGTTTACCTTTAACCATTTAAAAGATTTAACAGTTAAGACCCTTGTCAACAACAAACACTAGTAGAAAATCAAGTACAACTTAATGTCCCTGATTTACCACTTGTAAATCGAAATATCACAGTTACCATCCTGTGAATTTCTCAAGAATGATGTCGATACCTGCTTCACGCTTACCAACCTGGAAGCTCCGGCAAGTCAGATTTTTCTATTTGAAAAGATTCACCCAAGCCTGACCAGCCTTGGGTTTAACAGTTTTTACCTCAACAGATGGCTCTTCTGGTTTTGACAAACCAGAATCATTGCCTGAACATGGCTTGTCTGACTTTGACCTGTCAGATTCATTGCCTGATGGTGGCTTGTCTGACTTTAACGCATCAGATTCATCGCCGACCATTTTCTTCTTCTCCTTTTTCTCTTTTGTCTTCAGATTTGCATCTGAAGAATTCAATTTACTTGGCTTTACAGTCGAGTGAATTGATTCATCAGAACTTTTATTCAAACTGTCCTTTGAACCCGAAGACAAAATTTTCTCGAGATACTCTCTCGCCTTCTTCCTTTTCTTTCGCAGTCTGTCTTTCTGCCCCTGTGAAAGTTTAACTTTCTTTTCTTGAATTTTCTGATCCTGAACTTTAGGTTTTAGAACCTTCTGCTCATGGGGCTTGACGTTGACTGGCTTCTTTGCCATTCTTTGAGATTCAACCCTCGATCTTCCCATTGATCTCCTTGGGCAGTCTCTGGCAATGTGTCCTCTGATTTGGCATTCATAGCACCTTCTCGTTTCAAATCTCTGACTTTGGCAGTTAATAGCAATGTGTCCTTGATAGCCACAAGTGTAACACACTCTGTTATCATACCTCTCACCACTTTCACACCATATGCTTAGATCATAACATTGTCTGGCTTTGTGGTAATCAACATTTCTTTGTTTTCTATCATTGTAATGATTTGTCCTTGAAGAATCTTCATCACATCTTCTCTTGTGAGCTGGATTTGGCTTTTGAGCACTGTGGTCAAACCTGTACCACTTATTACCAACATTTTGTAAGTTTTCATTTTTAGATTTTTGTGATTTTTCAAAATGATTGGATGACTTAACTGATGAGCTTTTATTTTCATTTTTAGGATTTTTCAAATTTTTATCTTTTTGTTTCTGTTCTACACTCTTCATAACAGGTTTTTGTTTAGAACATTCACCTGTTTCAGTAGATTGCAAAACAGTATTTTTAAATTTTTCTTGTAAATCTAAAAATATTTTTCTTTTCTTTTCTTTTTCATCATCAGATATTTCATCACAATCTTCAATTTTGACTTTGACTTTGTCAAAATTTGTGACATTGTCACTTATTGGAACAGAATTGATCGGTTTTGGACAAACATGTGAAGTAGAATTCACAAAACCTTTCAATTTATTCTCAAGCTCGTTAATTTTATTTCGAGCAATTTCAGCTTCTTTTTCAAGCCGAATGATTTTCTGAAGATGAGAATTTATTTCAATCTGTTTTTCAAGATTATTGTTAAAAATAGCAGATTTTTCATCTTCTAAAATCTTCATTTGACTTTGAAAATCTTTTTCTTTTTCTTTAAAATTTTTGTTTTCTAATGACAAACTCTCAACATTCTCCAAAAGTTTGTCATTTTCAGATTTTAGTTTTTCGCAGTTCAAGCGCAAATCCAAAATCTGTTCATCAACAGCTTTCTTCTCGTCTTTCAAAGCTTTGTTTTCCAATGTCAAATTCTCCACATCTTTCAAGAGATTGACATTTTCTAATTCGGATTTTTTGCATTTTGAGCACACAACTTCACTTTTTGTTTGACTTGAAATCTGCTCCTCCTCAGAATCTGAATCGCCATGATCAAATATTGGCATGTTTTTAGCTTCTTGATCATCATTCACTGCCAACTGATTACCAGTAGCAACTTTATCATCATGATCACCAACATTACTAGGATCTGCTTCATTGTCATTTAAAGTTTCACCCTTCTTTGATTCTTCAATCTTTGTCATTCCTTCTCTAATCCTTTTGATTAATTCACTAAAATCAACCAAACTTATATTTTCTGAGTTTCTTTCAATTTCATCTAGTAACTCTTTCTTTTTCTTTTTCTCTTCTTCATCTCCCCACCATTTCTTTTGCCAATAATCATCCTCTTCTTTATACTGCTGGATTATTGCTTCGATATCAAGCGTTTTGTCATCAATCGCAATATTGTCATATCTATCAAGATAACACTCTCTATCTGGATCCCATCTGTTTGCTCTTCTAGCTTCCAGAAAGATACCAGAAAGTCTGATAATCTTGGTTTCAGCAATCATCTTCCGATATTGATACTTTTGTTCTTCAGTTCGATCGTCTTTCCACGGAATAGGTTCGGAATTTGCCATCTTTTTATGTCCTTGAATAACTTCGAAATCACCTGTAAACAAAACAAACAAGCAAACACTTAGTAAAATTTTAATTTTTGAAAATATAAGAAACTGTTCAAATGGAATAGTCTGCTTCGTTTGAAATACCAACAGTTTCAAACGACAACAATTTTCAAACGACAATAAGTTTTCAAACGACACAGAATTCAAACGAGGTACTGTTCCGTTTGAATTAATAGTTTCAAACGATAGACTGTTCAAACGACCAATTTTCAAACGACAAAGATTTTCAAACGACCAACTTTTCAAACGACAAAGATTTTCAAACGGCAGACTTCAAACGACAGACTCTCAAACGATGCAGTTTCAAACGATAAACTTTCAAACGGCAGACATTTTTCAAACGACAGCATTCATTTTCAAACGATAGACTTGTATTTTCAAACGACAGACCAGATTTCAAACGATGGATCTGATTTCAAACGATAGAACAAGTGACGTCAGCAAAATGCGAAAGTTTTCAAACGGTCTGATCGATTTAGATCGGTTTTAAGTCGACTTTTGATTTCAAACTTTCAAGGATTAGTTAATAGTCAATTTCGTTTGCAATGTGATCGTTTCAAGCCATTTTAACCATGAGAACTAGTTAAAATCAGAAAAGAAAGGTAGAAGTGAGATAATCCGATGATTTTCAGCTGTATTCGGTATGAACTCCTTGTCCTGAGCTCTGATACCACTTGTTGGATCGTGTACGTGACCCTGAAAGTCAGTTAAGGTAGTTCAACATCATGTGTAAAGGCGGAATCAATGCACATAACGTCCAAAACAGCTCTAATCCTTTTAACTTTTCTTTTCTGATTAATAAACGTGCTTATACAAAGTTTTCTGATGAAAATCCGGCAGCACCTCCCTACTTGTTCCAACCGTTCCGTTTGAAATGTGACACTCACACTCCTATTTATAGACTTGACCCTTCCGTTTGACCTTGGTTCAAACGGAACCCTATGGTTTCAAACTTTGGTTTCAAATGGAACCATCAGTTCAAACGGAACCCTTGTTCAAACATTGTTTTCAAACGGAACCCTCTAAAACACTCTCTAAAATCAAAACTAAAACCCTAATTTGACATATAAAATCCAATAATGACTTTCTTGATCTAAGACTTAATGAAGATGAAGTCAACAGACATTCTCGTGCATCAACAGCCACCACCTCCACCTTCAACCCACCATCACTACCACCTCCTCCACCTCCCCTGTCAATAGGCGTGCAATTGAAGAACAATGTCTGTGTATTTAAGCGAATCCTACTCAAAGAACAATTGAAGAGAAGGGCATGAAAATCATCAATCACCTAAATTCATCAATTGCAGTAACAGAGCATGAAATATAATTACAAAACAAAACTATCAATATCAATTAAAAATTTGAACAAACCTCAGCCATGCTTTCACACACCATCAAAAAATTCCTCAAATTCTTCAACTTTTCCTCGGCAAAACCAAGTTCACACACAAAACTCACAAAACCGTCACAAGATCCAACCGAATCATCAACCAAACCACTCTAATCCACTGAATCACAACTCGATCCAACAAAAAACCGCTCAAATAGCCTCTCAATTTCCAAATTTCTGACTTTAACGAAAAAACAGAGCTCCGAACGAAATTTATCCGCACACCACACTCTCTGATCTCTCTCTTCCGTCTCTCACTCTCCGCGATGTGTGACGGTAGGAGGTTGGGGGTGTCGCTTCACCGGGTGAAACCACCGCCGGCATCGACGCCGGTGGTTACTCCGGTCGTCTTTGCCGTTCGAGAGAAAGAGGGAGGGATCGAGATGGTGCAGGTGAGATGTGGGTGTGTATGTTGAACTTGAGAGGTGGTGGGGAAGGATCTGGGTGTGGTTTGTGTTTCATCTGTGTGTATGTGTTTGTTGAGGAGATCCATGAGAGCATTTGGTACCTGTGTTTTTGTTTTGAGGGTTAGGGTTTCCCTTCTCCTTCAAATGAAGAAGATAAAAGGTGCAGAGAATTGAAAAGGGGTCTCCGTGGTGGTGATGATGCAGTTATAAAGAGAGTTAATAAGCAAGGGTATTTTGGTCATTTAACATGGACTTAACTGAGAAATTTAACTGAAGTTAGGGCTGGGGACCAACCGAGTGCACTTTTGACAAGTTTGGGGACCACGCGTGTAATTAGTAAACCACTGGGACCAAGTCTGCAATTTTTGCAAACCACAGGGACCAACCAAGCATTTAACTCCTCTTTTTTATAAGAGTAAATTGCCCTTCTAGTCCCTATGGTTTGACTAAAATTGCAACTTTAGTCCAAATATTTTTGTTTCTTGCCATTCTAGTCTAGATAGTATTTTTCTTGCCATTTTAGTCCTTGACTTTTGACATTTTCATCCATACCACCACCAACCACCACCCCATCACAATCTTTTATCATCGCCACCACCTGCCGGCACCGTCACCACCACCCACCCTACCAACATCACAACCCACCATTTCCACCCCCACCTGCCACTTTTTCACCGCCCACGTCATCAACCAACACCACCGCCATCATCGTAAACTAGCAACAACCGCCATCATCTTCCATGTAAACCGGTACATCACCATCCCCATACCATTGCATCTGAAAAAAAAAATCTGGTTTGACCAAAATTCACTTAAGTTAGCTAAATTTTTTAATGTAGTTAATAGGTTAGATGAAAATGACAAAAAATAAAGTGACAAGAAAAAAACTTTATAGAATAAAATGAAAATTTTATTGAAATCTCATGCTCTAAAATCACAATTTACTCTTTTGATAAATTAAAATCTCAGTGGGTTGAACAAGAGACTGACGGGATCGTGTATCGGAGATCGGAAATTTTGGCTTCAAATCGGAATAGATAAGGAGGATGCTGCCAACCGGATCGAAGGGGCGAATGCCCTCTCGTGCTACTTCCCCCTTCCCTCACTACCTCCGTAGAATAGTCAAGGTTCCAATCTCTCTATCTCTCTCTATCTGTTACATTTCAGTAGATCCAATCTCCTATTATCAATCAATCAAACATATCATATCTAACTGAACTACTCCTTTACATCCATATTGTTGTCTATGTGGTTGTAAACATCTCCTGAAACTGATAGAATTGATGTGTAGTGGACTGCAACTTTATTGTCACTAAAATTGGCTGTTTAATAAGGGATTTTGGGGCCCAAGAGATAGGGTGGGAGACTGCTAATTGTAGAAGATGAATTAACCATCTTAAGGACGATTAATATTAAAAACATTAGAATATATTCTGTTATTGGTAATGGATGTGTAAATATGTAATTGAAAGATCACTTTGTCTAGCATATGTTAGGAGGTATGAATGAATACTCACTTAACACTATCTTTCTGAACAAGGAGGGATTGCCTTATTTCTTGTCGAAACTTATGACTTTATAAACAAGTTGGCCGGTTGGCCCATGTGTTCCGAGTGTCATTATAGTAAGTAAAAAATGGTGACGTTTAAAGCTGACTGATACGTGTCGTTCCCCTCCCCCTTGATCTTATTGATCCCTTGTCACATTGCAGTTAACCCACTTCCATACATGGTGTTTACTTCATTTCCTTTCATTACTTTTATGTCTAGAACAATTAGTATTTAGGTTAGACTGTTAGTAGATCTTGGGTTTAGTGGTCGGTAGTTATTTCCTTTCAGTACTTTGCTTTATCGAGTCTTCATCTTCATGTAAGATTATTTATAGCCTCTATTGTCAAGGCTCACCCAGGCGCGTGCTTAGGCACAGCACAACCTTCTCACTTCTCTTCAAAAGCTCCAATTTCAGGTCCTCAAACGCATTTTTCATGTCAAGTTTCGGCCAAAAATCATTTGAACAGGTCTGAAACAGTTATACCAGCCTTAAATAAACCTGCAATCAACTTAAAACAGCTTAAAGTAGTCCTAAACAAATCTAAAACATTTTTTAAACCCCTAAAAATTGTTTTTTTGTACTATGTGTCTCGCTTAAACAGCTTAGAAAAGCCCTTTTTAAGCGCCATGCGTTGAGGCCCAAGGCTCACCCTTGCGCCTTTGACAACTATGTTTGTAGTCAAGTAACATTAGTATTTGATATGCATATTTGATTCCTGAAAAGCTTTTCGAACTCTTCTTATGTTTCTTCTTTCCTTTTGTATTTTTGCTTATCTCATCTCTTTTGGAATTAGGCGTCATGATGATTAAAGTTTTCTTGAGTCTCTTGTTGGAATTTGGCATTTGTTTTCTCGTAAATCTATTTGGATCACGATCGCTATGATACCACTTGATGTGGATCAAAGATGGGCTAGCAAGAATACGAAAGGAAAGAAGGAACAGGAGACGAGTTCGAGAAGGTTTTCTGGAGTCCAATATGCATATCAAATACTACTGTTACTTGGCTATAAATAGCCTTACATGGAAATGAAAGACTCGATGAATTGAAGTACTGAAACTAAACTCACGATCACTAACCTAAATACTGACTGTTTTATACATAAAAGAAATTTGCCCACAGACATGGTGCATGGAAGTGGGTTGAATGCAAGGTGACACGGGAATACGGGATCACGTGGGAGGGGAATGACATGTATCATTCCCTCCTACTGCTAGAACGATCTTTGTCCTCAAGGATGCAGTCGGGCCAGGTCTGGGTGGCGTTCCATGGTGGGCCGTTTCCTCCTTTTAACTCCTCGACTAGTGCCTCAATCATGAAGATTTTTGGTTTTGCACAACGGTAACCGGGGGTGGACTTTTTGTCACAGTAATAACACAACCTTTTTTTCTGGCGTTCTCGTGCCCCAATGTTGGTAAGGTGATGGAAGGTAGAAGGTGATTTGGTTAGTTATTATATTACCGATGTGTGATAACCCTAGCACTCCGGTTGTAGGAGTTGGTTTTGAAGGAGCCACAACCGTGTCAACGCTGGTTCCCGTTCCATTGAGTTTCACCGCTCGATCAATTGAGCCACACCGATCACCTCCGATAGGGTTCGTGGCTTCTTAATCTCTACGTTCAGATGAACTTCGTCGTTCATACCTGCAATAAAGTAGCTGACTAGATGGGATTCTGGCAAACCATCTATCTGAAATGAAAGCTTCTCAAAACCTTCTGATAGGCGGCCATGGTAGTCGTTTTGTAGTTAGGATAAAGCTTCAGACGGGTCATTGTATTTGGTTGGCCCAAATTTGGAGATTCAACTCATAGGGCAATCCTATCGAGATGAAAGGAGGTAAAGTTGATGTGATCATAGTCGTCCATCTTTTGAAAAGCGAAATATTGTTCGGCTTGGTACCAACCTTGCGTGACATCTCCCCTGAAATGTGGGAAGTTGTAGCTTCAAGTAGGGTTTTTGGGTATTGGTGTTGAGGATCAAGTCGCCTCCGTTAGGCCTTGATGAGGAACCGACCGACCACCCGTTGCCACTAACGACTCGGTTCGTTAGGGCTTGGAGGGATGTTTGAACTCCATGTAGGTTGTAGCTCGGCGAACAACTTTTGGAATTCGGCATTGGTTTTCTTGTGAACTTCCATGTATCACGACCACTCTGATACAACTTGATGTGGATCAAAGACAGGATAGCAAGAGTACAGAAAGAAAGAAGGAATAGAAGAAGAGTTCTAGAAGCTTTTCAGGAATTAAATATGCATATCAAATACTACTGTTACCTAGCTATAAAATTATAAATGACCTTACAAGTAAAAGACTCGATGAATTAAAGTACTGAAAGGGAAATAACTACCTACCGACAATCTACTAATCTAAATACTAACTGTTTCAGACATAAAGGAATGGATATATGCTAGGCATACACTACATATATCAACAAGATTGTGTTGTCTTTGGAGCCTATTATATATCCAACAAAGTTTCGTTGAGTTAGGGGTCTCACTAGGCACGTGTGTTGTTTGTCTTGGTTTTAAAAAGAGCGAGGTGCTAGGCTCTAAAACCGAGACGCAAGGCGCAACAACACACCTCTTCTCATACACTAGACCCAATTTATTTATATAAACCTTTTTTTGTTAATTATCATAGGTTTCTAGCATCAGTTAGGTTTAAAAAGGCTAAAACGGGTATTGAGGCGTTTTCCCTTAGCCTCACGAGGCGTAAGCCTCGAGGCAGGTCGAGGCGTAAGCCTCGAAACATTATTAAAAAAGATTAAAGAAAATATATATATCTCATAAATATCACAAATTAACATAAAACAAACATCATAAATAGAAAATAGTTCAACAAGCAAGGTTTAACGTAAAACAAACAACATAAAATAGTTCGAACAAATTAAATTAGTAATGTTATGACATCTAAGTATCATAGTACTCGTTTTCCTCCGCATCATCATCCTCAAAGTTTTCATCTGGCGTTTTTAGATTGTCATTGTCATCTTCATCAACCAAATTAGTAACTCTTTTCCTTTTCCTCCTAGATGATGAACTCTCACCCCTTCTTCCTCATTTGACCCGCCAACTCCACCAATGCCATCGTCATCCCCACTTGGGTTAGCTATCCACTCGTCATCCGACAAAACATCATTGGCAACAATCGGGTCTTCATCATCTTTTAGATTCGTCTTCTTTATAAACTTTTGTTTTAATATCCTATTTTACATCAGACATGATTCTATTCTACGTACTGTGTAAGTGATTAGGTTTTTTAACCTTATAGATGTTTTTTAAGTGAACTATTGGGTTGGCCCACCAATTAAGCCCAATAAACATTAAATGGGCTAAAATAAAGTCCCGAAAACCTAATTTTTTCAATTTTCACAAGGTCTAGTGAGGCTTAAGCCTCAGCGCCTCGCCTCACTGCCTCAGCGCCTCGGACAGCCTCAGAAAGCCTCGAATGACTGAGGCCTAGGTTTCAGTTGACCCCTATGAGGCTAAGCCTCTAAGGCGTTTTTTCATAGCCTCAGCCGAGGCGTAAGCCTCGAGGCGGGCCTCGGAAAGCCTTTTTAAACCATGCAGTTACCCAAAATTCAAACATAAATAAGCACTGTATATGGTTTGATATATAAATAACCTATATGTACAGCCTAAAAAGCTACATGTACAGCATTTTGAGGCACAGAACCGTCCCCGGTGTCCCGTACGAAAGGAGCGCCTCAAGACTGTGCATTATGTCGAGCTTTTTTGTGCGCTTTTTGTAGTTTGTAGCTCAAGCCTGTGCGCTTTCGGTTGCCCTGCCCCTCAGGCACCCTTGTTTTTAAACCATGTTGTTTGTTTATTGATTTGGCAAAACAATGAAAAGAGCAAGATTGCTGTAGGTTAAATTGTTTATGTGATTCAAAGCAAACTGAATGGGTGAAAAAGATTCATGCAATGATTTCAAATGATTGGTTTAAAAAACCGATTTTACTTTGGGTTGTATTTTGATGTTTTATTTGATCTTCAAGGCGTATGTACTATGAAGTAATTTGTTATTTCTTATTTATACATGTTCATGTTATTTCTATTCTGGTACACTGTAGTGGCAACAAATGGATATCGAATACACTTTCTGGCAAATGCTTCATTTATGCTCCTCACCAAAAGTTGTGTAAGTATCATTATAGCTTCGTGACTACTGCACTACCATTTTTATTTTTAGTTAAATTTGCTACTTCAAACTTTAACTGATGAGTATTGTCCCTGCATAGATTACCTTAATATTAATTTTATTTCTGGCTTTCTAATGATATTGATTTTACATTTTTCATGTGAATTATCAACTGGATAACAGCTATCAACACACCAAGTATCACAAACGTAAGTCCGCCTCTTTCTGTCTTCATTATTTATGTTCACATTAAAAAAATTGTTACTGTTATAATGAATGGGATTAACTCTTTGAATAAAAACCCATAAAATATTCTACTTTTTAAAACAGGAAGTTTATTTATATGTTGAGAAACATGGTTCTGTAGTTGTGATGTTTATTAGTCTTCTTTCTCTGCAGAAACCAAGAACCAGTGGGCCCGTGATGATCCTGCGTTTGTTGTGGTTTGCATTCTTCTTTTGGCAGTTTCAACTCTAGCTTATTGTGCTACGTAAGTTTTAACTATCAATTATAGTATTCATGAAATAATAACCCATAAATAAACCGTGTTTCAGTTTTTTACTGTTACGTTTCATTTTGTTTCAGGTATGATCACGGAACAGGACATGCTGTTTTTGTGGTTTTTTCTGTTATATGTTTCCATTATTTATTAACAGGAGCAGCTGTTGCTACAATTTGCTGGTAATAGTTTAGATCCGTTGCATTTAAAATAATGTACATGAATATATAATCTTATTACAAGTATTGAAAATTGCACTGCAGGTTTTTGACAAATAATTATCTTCTAGAAGAAACCCCAAACAGTCATGTAGTAGAGCAACGGGTCGAATGGCAAGCCCACCAATTTACTTTTCTTTTTTCTTTTTTTTTTAATCTTTTTCCTGTTTTTATGTGTAAAACAGACCTAAACATATTTCTTTAGAATTAGAATACTAAGATTGTTTACGTTTTACAGGTTGTATGCATTTGATGTGCACTGTAATTCATTCTTCCCATTGTTTATCGTGTTGTACGGTAGGTGCAGTCTCGTTCATATTTTTATTTATAATAAATATTAATTATTTAATTACCAAAATAATTTTAACTTCTTTTATTTGTGGCAGTGTTACATTTTTTTCTATCACCTCTATTGGTAGCTCATGGCTTCATTCCACTTTTTCTGTCAAATGTGATTCTTATGGTGGCTGTATCTTACTATCACTACCTCAACTTTTTAGGTTACGATGGTAAGAACTCGTTTCTAGGGGTATAAATGACTTTTTAACCCAAGTATTCAAATATTGATTTTTGTGTTTGCAGTGTTGCCATTTTTAGAGAAGACCACTGTCTTCCTATACCCAATTGGGATCACCATCATTCTTACACCCTTTTGTAAGTATTGTTGAATTCATGCACAAATGTGTTTGTTTCTGTTTCCTTGTGATTATTAATTTTCGGGTTTCGATTTGCAGTTATTTTAATTGGATTTAACCCTTCGAGATACTTTCTGAACATCTACTTCAGTCAATAGTCATGATGTTATCGGGTTAATGGCTAACTTTCATATGTTATAAAACGGGATCATAGAATTGCATGAACTGAAGAAAAACAAGCGAATGATGATCATGATGGGTTCATATGTATACAGAAGGGAAGTTAGGGAAATGTCTGTGTATGGCTCTTTGTGGCCATTACAATAGAAATATGTGGTAAAATCTCGGCAAACATGTCTTTTCTTCATAATGATTTCTGTAGTATATTTCTGTTACAAGTTTGTTATTGCGATTTGGGCTTGGTTTTGGTTTCATGTTTAGGCCACATATATAGAAATCGCGATTACCATTGGCGACTTTTGCCATGTTGGGGAGAGATCGTTATTGCCAATGGCGAATTATAGCTTGCAATTTCACGTAACGCTTAAAAAAAGAAAAATGAAGAAAACGCCATTGCCAATAGCGATCTCTCAAAAGTAGAGAGATAGGTCGCGTGTGCCATTGGCAACTTCTTGTCTTTTTTAAATTTTCTACAACCTACCTAACTTACCAGTGATGGCCAAGTGGTCCTCGATTGCAATGGTCACCGCTCCCTTTGTAACTCACGGGGAAGATTTTACCCCATTGTAATGCATATAATAGTGGGGTGTACCTAAACAATATGTATGATTTATAATTAAAAGTGGGGTGTACCTAAATAATATATGGTTAATTGTATCTTTATCGGGCAATCCTATGTGAACACCGGACAATATTTTTTACTGTTAAACTTGTTAGGCTGATGAGTGTTTCATTAGTGAACACCCACTATCATCCTCCATCTCAGCGTTATTCAACATCGTCTTCTACCATATCTCTCTCCTCCGCTATCCATGGGTATGATTCAATATAACCTCCACTATCCCCTCTTTTTTTTTTTTTTTTTTTTTAAATTAATCATCCACTTTTAAATTGCTTAGGCCATGTTTGGCTTAGCTTTTCAAAACAACTTATAACTTTTTGAAAAAGTTAATAACCCACAATGGAGTGACTTATTGACTTTTCCCCTCACAAAATAATTTCATCCAAACACTTTTTAACTTTTAAAAAAATCAATAAGTTCAAGTAAAACACAACTTGCATTGGACACCTTTAAGGGAATTGAGCGATTTAAGAGGTAGAAAACCAGTGGAGTTGAATCTGAATATGAGATAACTACTAGAGGAACTTAGGTATTTACTATTGCGTCATCCTCATAGTTTTCATCCATGCAAGTGAGATGAGAAGGTTTTGAAAATTCTCATGAAACTTATAAAAAAAGTGAGGCGTTGTAAAACCCGAGTGTTTATAAATCAACTAGGTTATAACCCCGTGTATTACACGGGGTTGAATAAATAAATTTTATATACTAAATAATAAAATAATATATTTTTAAAAACCTCATTTATTGTACAGGTTGAATAAATATAATTTTATATATTAAATTATAAAAAAGTTATATCTATAAGAACCATATTGTACGAGTTGAATAAATGTAATTTTATATACAAAATAAAAAAAGTTATATCTCTAAAATCACGTATATTACACGGGTTGAATAAATGTAATATTGTTTACCAAATAATAAAATAATACATCTTTAAAAAACCTCACTTATAACACCGGTTTAATAAATGCAATTTTATATACCAAATAATAAAAAAATTACATCTTTAAAAATATGCGCATTACACGGTTTGAATAAATGTAATTTTCTGTACTAAATAATAAAACATATATATCTTTAAAAAAACCCGTGTTTGGTTTTCATGATAAAAATAGATTATTCTGTTGTTGCAAAATTTGTTAACGAAGTCTTAATAAATTTAACTCTTTATTTAAAACTCCGTAAATGTATAAATGATAAATAATATTAGTTAATTTTATTTTAAGTTTCATAAAATCTATATGATACCAAACTAAACAAAACGTTCAAATATAATTAATTCAAGTAAATAATATTATAAATGAGAATGAGATTAAACTAAATAATAATTATCCATAAGATATTAAACTAATAATATTTAGTAGGAGGATTATCCATAATATAAGATATTAAACTAAATAATATTTAGTAGGAGTGGACTAAAATGACAACGTTTGAAACTATTTGGACTAAAATGACAACGTTTCAAACATTTAGACTAAACTGGTAAAATGACCAAACCACATGTACTAAAATCACATTTAACTCTATTATTTAATTACATTGTTTTGAAAATTCGATTCATGGTCCAATTGAAAACTTAATAAAACATTTAATATTTTTTGAAATGCTTTTTTTTTGGGCTTTTAAGACTACTTGCTGAAAATTGAAAACACTCGACATCAGCTGATCAGCTTAAAAATTATATAAAATTGTCAAATAAGTCTTTTTATTTATTTATTTATCTATTAGTTTCTTTGATTAAGCATTATTTTTTTTTAAATTCTTAAGTTTCGGTATTGTTTTATTTTTTTATTACGAAATTTATATTAGACTTTAGATTTACAATCAAGATAAAATTCAAATATAATATTTAAATCTTTTTAATTTTAAATTTAAAATTTATCTATAAATTATTAATGCCCTCATTGAATGACAAGTGTCCCAAATCAGGTTTATTTTATTATATAGTATAGGTGAGCACAACCATCCAAAATTAAATAACTTGGTCAATTTGAGATTTATGTGGTGTGGTTTTATGATTTATTGATTTTAGTTACATATATGTAATATAGTTTGGTCTGATGTTATCCGAATTATTATAAAGACCCAAGTTAAGTTCACGTACAAAGTGTCTTATCGTACAAAACGTACGAAAGACATAAAAAAAACAAAAAAACGTGTTGGCATTTTCGTAATTATTTACTCGTAGAGTAATTATCAAAATTACTCTACAAATGATCATGTAGAGTAATTTTGATCTTGTAGAGTAATTTTGTAAAATGTTCTTGTAGGGTAATTTTGATCTTGTAGATATCATAATTACTCTACAAATGATCTTGTAAGGTAATTTTGTAGAGTATCATAATTACTCTACAAATGATTTTGTAGAGTAATTTTGAATTGTATGTTGTTTGATAAACTTGCAGAGTAATTTTGATACACCTGTAGATTAATTGTGATAATTACC
Organism: Helianthus tuberosus; assembly: GCA_030545235.1. Classification (NCBI taxonomy): domain Eukaryota; kingdom Viridiplantae; phylum Streptophyta; class Magnoliopsida; order Asterales; family Asteraceae; genus Helianthus; species Helianthus tuberosus. Next base: position 69,929,968 of record CM060407.1, read on the forward strand.
CTACAAGATCAAAATTACTCTACAAGATCAAAATTACCCTACAAGAACATTTTACAAAATTACTCTACAAAATCAAAATTACCATACAAGATCATTTGTAAAGTAATTTTGATAATTACTCCGAGTAAATAATTATGAAAATGCCAACACGTTTTTTTGGTTTTTTACATTTTCACTTTATTCGTACGTTTTGTATGATAATGATATTTGTATTTGATGTTTTGTCGTAAAGACCCATCTATATTTACCCATATGTGCATCAAACATTAACATTATATTAAGAATAATCCATGTATTCCCATTTTGATTATATATCGAATCTATAAGAATTCTCATTTTCAAGCAAACACACCCTAAACTACCCATATGTGCATCAAACATTAACATTATATTAAGAATAATCCATGTATTCCCATTTTGATTATATATCGAATCTATAAGAATTCTCATTTTCAAGCAAACACACCCTAAACACTTTCCATAATGATTTAAAACTTTTGTATTTATACATAATTCGGATACAACAAGTTTGGGAAGTATGATATAAAGTGTACAACTTCATATTTAGAAAACATGCAAATATAAAATAGAGGATATATTCCACAACGTGGGTTTTGAAGAAATGTTAATCAAAACCTCGATTTCGTTTTATGGATTGATCATGTTAAAAGACCTTTTTAAGCAAGCTATCCTCTTGAAGAATAATGGATACCGGAGTATCACCAAAACCATGAGCCTTGGCTAACATGACTTCCTTCATTAGCGAGCCAAACTCCTTGCGATCGAGTGTACCTTTTTTTCCAACATCAAATTTCTCAAATAACACGTCATATAGGTTAATAATCTCTTCTTTTGGTTGCAACGCCACATCCTCATAAGACGAATCATTGGTATCATTTTGGAGTTCATCACGAGACAAAACTCCGTCTTTGTTAGCATCTAACAAGGTAAAGCGTTCGCCGATGATTTTTTCAAAAGCTTCCGAATTCTCGATAAACTTTTCTACCATATGACTATCAATAATTTCAATACTCATATTTGTGAAATTTGAGATTATTTAATTCTAAATAGTTTTATTGTTATTATTATATAATTAGGGTTTGAGCATTTATTTATATAGATGAAATATGCTCCTCCATTAAAGGACTTCCTTTTAAAATGCCTGAAAGCCCTTTACTTTAGATCACCAAAGGTTTTGATGGTTGTGCGGTTGTTTCGCTATCTAACATCTCCCTTTGCAAAGAAAATGGTATCTCCTCTTTAAAGTTCGTATAAATTTATTCAAAACTAGGGTAAAGACCCGCCTGCGTTGCGGCGCGGATACATCGTAAACATTGAATGTATTAGTCCAAACGTTAACCATATGAAAACACACATTTCAACGTATCCAGTTGAACTCAGTGTAACCTCTACAAGCATGTGATTGGATCAAATGTAAAGTAAATGGAATTCATATCGAACAATCATAACGTATTATATGTGATCCAACTTATACAAAGAAAACGTAACGGGTATGAAGGAAAATATGCACATGTAATCGAAAGGGATTAATTAGAGCTTTCGAAAAAATGGGAGAAAAAGAAACCATAATTTGACTCCAGTCGGTTTGAAACAGACTTTAGGAAACGTACATAAAATAAACACAAAAACATATTATATTTGACCTGAATCATTTCCTAAAAAAGTTTACATCGAAACGTAGAACAATTTGAATTTATACGAAAATGTACATAGAAATATGCACGTAAAAATGGTTTCTTTAAACGAAAACATATTATATTTGACCTGACCTGTCTATAAAAAAAGTTTACGTCAGAATGTAGAACAAATCATATTTACACATGCCCGTACATAAAATATACACGTAAAAAATAGTTTTTATGTAAAGAAAGTATAGGGGTAAACCGAAAAAAAAAATTAGTAAAAAATTTAATAGGTTAAAAACGTTCTTAAAACCGTGCCAAATAGCACCAATGCCACAACCACATCGACTCTCAACATCGTAAAAATAAAATAGATAAAATGGTAAAAATTACACTGAACGAAAAGCAGTCTAAAATCGTTGAACCACACACACCCGTTACAGTGTCTTAATACGAAGAAATTAACCAGAAACGTAAAACGTAGAAAATCATAACTTAGTCGATCTACCACCCGCCCGTTGCGGCAAACTTTTCAAAGGGGAAAAAATGGACGCATTGCAATGGGTCTGTCAAATATGAAAAAATAGAGCAAAAACGTTGAACCTCACATGCACGCTACGACATGTTAACTCGCAAAATTTAGAACGAAACGTAAAACGAAAAAGTTGCGAAAGATAAAAAGTATGGGGTACGAAAGTTGTAAATAATAAAGTGTTGTGTTAAATTATAGAAGATGGAAAACTTTGGGTTAAAAGTAAAAAAAAATGAAAAAGGGTTAAAATGTAAAAAGTCACATGTTTGGGTTAAAAGTGAAAAACTAAGTTTTTTTTTGAAACACCCCCTAAGCAAAAGTTACAAGTCGAGGATGCACATATAAGTTGCTTATTAATATATGAAATAATTATATATTTTAACCTTAATATTAATAATGATTTAAACAAATAAGATAATATAATTCTTCTTCTTTTAGTTCCTTTCAAGTTGAACTAAAAAGTTAATGTGTGAATATTATGATTATGCGGTTACATATTTCCACATAGACACATATGATGCTTTCAAAACCCTACAAATCATCGAACTTGGATTCAACGAGGATTAATAATCAGCTAAAATGACTGTATCATATTATTGAAAATTTCATGTATCACACACATCATATTAAGTACATACATCTCAATAAGGCTTCTGGGTATGGGGACCGTCCCCAGATGGTTACGGAACGGCGCCGATGGGAACACAATCCCCCTGGCTTCGTCCTCGGCGTCGAGTATGGGACGATGGCGACGATCCACAAGACAAAAACCATCACTCTCCCTCTCTCACACACCTATACATACAATATATACATATACATTTTAGGTCCATCCCCCCATTTTCATACCTCCATCCTCTTTGCCCCATCCTCACATCCATCCTACGTGGATCCTACGTGGCGGATCATCCTTGTAACATTTGTGCTCTTGTAAACACTGTACGATGTAGAACAATTTCAAATATCAATGAAACAATGTGTTTTGATCTCAATATTTGTTTATTTATGTTTGACAATTTCACGTTTCAATTCTTGTTCGATTTCAAGCTCTTAATCACTTTTTGGAAAGTTATACGCAAACTGTTACGTAAGCATAATCAGTTTAACGCGACATACACTCCGGAACAGTGACATAAGCTTAACATACCTTAAATAACCTTTACATAACTTAGAAATAAGTTTTGAAGGGTTTGGTATGGCAAAAACAAGTTTATTCGATCATAGGGACTATTTGCGACAAACTGCAAAAGTCTGCCAATTCGCATAGCAACGTACACTCTGGAACAATATCATAAGCTAAACATACCCTAAATACCCTTTACATAGATTAGAAATAAGTTTTGAGGGGTTCGGTATGCGAAAATACGCTTATTTGATCACAGGGACTAAAAGCGTCAAAACTGCGAAAGTATGCATATACGTGCATATCTTACGTTCTGACCATATCCGGACATCCAAAAATTTTGTAATCACTAAAATATTGTATTTTAGTGATGGGAATGCAAAAATACCATTCGTCGCGCAATTTGGATTGTTTTCGCGTCCGTTCGAGTTTCGTCGTAATTAACCGAAAACGCGATCGTACGACCAAACGAACCGACATCCATAATATTTCCAAGCATATTTCAAGTACCCTATGCTTTAACATCCTTATAAAGCCTTGAAATTGGGTTAACGGGGGTTAAACGCGTCGAAAAACAAGTTTCAGGGCTGCAGGGACCTGTTTTGACAAGTTCTGAAACATCTAGCCAGACTAGCTGGCGGGCCGCGACAGAATCACCTTTCTGGGTTGCGGGCCATGACAGACAGAGCTGGGCAGAAACCAGTTTATGTTTAAAACAGCTGAATTGGTTGGTTTTGGCTGGTTGTTTTCTTGTTTGGGGACTAAGTTAAGTATTCTACAAGTCCACTAATCAGTCCCTAACACTTGGATGGTGAGGACCATGCTTTGAACAACTCATTAACACTTGTAATGATCCTAGAGGTTCAAGAACAACTATAAATACCCATGATCTTCAACTCTCCAACTTGCTCATTTCCATTCTCTTCTCTTCTCTTCTCTTCTCTCTAAGCTCTGATTTGAGGCTACCACACTTGTTGGAGGCTTCATAACTGAGCATTCTTAGTCATTTTTCCATCCTAGAGCACTTGTAAGTGTTCTTCCTTGGCTTACTTATTTATTTCAAGCTAAAAGTCAAACAGTGTTTGACTTTCAGCTTTGACCATGATTTGGTCAAGTCAAAGTTCAATTAAACTTTGCAACGTGAGCGTAATCACGATGGTTTTAGTCCCTTGCGACTATACCTACTGATTACCACGTTGACTAGTCGAAGTCACGAGTCAAAGTTTTGGTCAAAATGCACGATTATGTGCATTTTGCGATGGAACTATTTTCGGGTGTCAAAACACTTTGTTTTGATATCAAATCAATTTTCTAACTTAGTTAAACATGTTTTAACATGTTTAACTCATCACTTTTAGTTTAATGCTTATTTAGGGTCGTAAGTCAAGCGGTCTCGACAACCGCTTAGACTTTCGAACCTGTTGGTGCATGCGTCTGTCGACTTCGTCTTGTATCGAGTCTTGTATGTATTTAGACAGATCAAGGCACGGAATACGATGAAAATATCAAAAATAGGGTGAATGGCATGTTCAAGCGAAATTAGAACATGTGATTTTGCTTGAAAGTGACATGGCACATTCAAGTGAAATTAAGTTTCTAATTCCACTTGAACCTGTTTCCGCTTGAGAACATGATTTCGCTTGAAGACTGTTCAAGTGAAATCAGAACCCTATATATACCCTTGTGCCTAATTTTATTTGTAATAGTTCCGGTCAGTGTAACGAAGTGCTGCCGAAGTGTCCATAGGATTGTATTTGATCTGAAATCAATATACGGACAGTTTAATGTGTGAATCTAGCTGAATTGACCTCGATACGTTTGTTTCCGCCACTCGTATTGAGATAAGCTCTTCTGATCGACTCGTTTGGGTCTGAAAAACGATCCTACAAGTGGTATCAGAGCACATGAGGAAGAGTTCTTACCATTTCAGCTGCATATTCTGATTTTCTACACCTTCTTTCAAAATTGAAAAAGTTTTCACTGTTAAAAAACGTCTGATTTTCACATATCATGTGCGTAATGCTGTTTTAACAAACCCTAGAAAGTTTCAGAATCAAATTAGACCATTTTCTTGATCAATTGGACAAAAATTAGACCGAGAGTATGACATCATGCTGATTTTGCTTGAATAGTTCCTGTTGATTTCGCTTGAGAGTGCATTTTGGTTTGATTTCGCTTGAGAATTGGAGTTGATTTCGCTTGAAATCGATATTTCGCTTGAAATATTGGATTGATTTCGCTTGAACAGGTTTCGCTTGAGAAATTCTGTTGATTCCGCTTGAAACTTGCTATTCAGTTTCAAAGTCTTGATTTCGCTTCAGTGGTGGTTTCACTTGAAAAACTATTTCGCTTGAAAGTTAGTATTCCACTTGAATAGCCTGTTTGTGAACTTTTGAAAAACGAAACATGGAGAACGAGTTTTATAACGCTTTTGCTAGTCCGATGACTGTGACTCAAAGTACATTGCTTGAAAATGAGACGGGAACATCACAAAAACCGCCTAAGCTTTTGGATATTGATGATTATCATGGTTGGTCCGAACGTTTTGGTAACTGGGTTGAAGCTTATCGTTTAGATGCTTGGGAACATACTGAAGTTCAATATGAAAGACCAACAAAGAACAATAATCAGATAATGCCAATTAGAGAAATGAGTGCTGATGAGAAAAAGAAGTATAGAGATGAGAAATTGATGGTTAGTCTATTACAACAAGCGATTAAAGAGGACATATTGATTCTTCTTTAACATGACGGAAGTGCATATTCGATTTGGAATGAATTAGAATCAAAATTTCTGGGAAGTGATGATATGCTCAAGAACAAAATGTCACTTATGAAGAAAGAATTTGATCTATTCCGTGGTTTGAAAACAGAAAACACCAAGCAGATTATTGAAAGATATTGTAACTTGGTGAAAAATATGACAAAATTAGGCATAAAAAAGGATATAGATGAATTGATTGAGAAACTAGCTGATGCGTTACCACATGATATTTGGGGAACGTATCTGATGATGTTGAGGAATAATAGAAAAGAATATAAAAAGCTAACATTGGGAGAGTTTATTAAACATCTTGAAGCTCAAGAGATGGAGCAAAGAAAGATTGCTAGGATGAAGAACTATGATGGAGAACAAGACATCGGATTGTATTTCAAAAGTGGTGTTAGTGATAAGACCAATTTTTTCTCCAAAAGTTGAAACTGCTTACAATGCAAAAAGTTCTTCAGAAAGTTCATCTCAGGGATCAAGTAGCAAAACAGGATTTACTTCATTTCCAACATTTGATCCGTATTCTTCTACAACCAAGAATGGCAAGAAGCTACAATGCAATATTGTATTAAATCTTGAAAATGATCAAGGTTATTCTGAAGAAGTCGCAAAAAGTCACATGTCTTTGTTGGGAACTGTTTTGGAGTCGTATGGAAGTTTAGTGGCAGGTAGAATCGGAAATCCTATGTTGACAAGAGAGGATTACGATCAAATCGATGCTGAGGAGATGGAATTGATGGATATAAAATGGTGTTTGGCTAGTGTGTTAAGACGAGCTGAGAAATTCAAACAGATCACAGGAAGAGATGACTTCCGTGATGCATTTGTTTCTAATTTAGGTTTTGATAAATCTAAAGTTACTTGTTTTCGTTGCAGGGAAAAAGGACACTTCAAGAGGGAGTGCACTAATCGCGAAGCAAGTGGAGCTCAAAATCCTTTCAACAACAATGATTACTATAGGAAATCCATCTATCATCAAGTTGCTCCACAACAACAAGAACCTCAAGTGGCACATGGTAGAAAAGTGACTGAAGATTCAAAAAGAGCATGTTTGGTGAATAAAGAAGATCAGAAATCATCAGAAGGTTTTAGTTGGGACAAATATATTCCAGCTGACACTAAAGCATGTCTGATAAACCAAGATGATGAAAAATTGCCTGAAGGATTTAGCTGGGAAAATTTCAACTGGGATGATTATGATCCGAACAAATCTACTAATCATAAATGTTGTGTTGCTAATGCTTCTGATGAATATTGGGCAGAAAAATATAGACAAATTACGAAAGCTGAAGAAGAGAAATGGAAGAGATATGAAGAAAAAGAAGAAGAAAATAAACAAGCTGAAGCAGAGAAAAAGAAAAGAGCTGAAGAAGTTCAAGTGAGAATAGTCAAAGAAGTTCCAGAATTTGAAATCAAAACAGATGCTGATGCAGTCAAAGTTCCTGAGAAGTGTATAAATTGTGATTCTCTGATAAATCAAAACAATGAGCTGTTACACAATATAAAAAGGCTAAAAGAATCATATGATGTTTTGAACAGAGAGATGAATAAGTACACCGAGTCGAACAGTGAACAAGCTGTAGCAATGAATACACTCAAAGGGGCATACATGAGACAGCTTGACAATGTAAACTATTACACTGAAAAGTGTGCTGAGCTTGAGCTGAAACTGGAAACTCAGAGAATTGAAACTGAGAGAGTTAACAGATTATTAAAAAGTTACTCATGCTCTACTTTGTTGTTGACATGATTTACCCTATAGTGGAGGGATTGAAAAAGTTTGAAGATGAGAAGACTTCGGAAGAGAAGAAGTCCGAAACAAAAGAAGATGATGAAGTGAAGATTTCTGGTAAGAAACCAAGTGTTGTCTATAACAAATGTCCACCCCCGGTTGAAAATGGATATTCTCCTCGAAATCCAAATTCTGAAATAGTCGAAAAGGAAACAAATTTACAGTGGGAGTCTGGGTCGTTGGATAACTTACCAGAAAGTATAGATGTCACTTTCACGTCGTCCGATACTGATCATGAGTCCGAATTAATAAAAAAGGTGGTCGATCAGGTGTTGGAAAAAGATGAAATAGAGGAGTCAATGTCGGAGTCAAAATCAGAATCAAAGTCAAAGTCCGACACGTCAGGTCAAAAAGACAAACAGGGAAAAAGGGTGTATAATAAAGAGTTCTTGTTATCAAAATCTAATTTGGATGACGAACTGATTAAAGTAGCATATACTTTGAAAGATTCTGACAAATTATATTCTGATGAGGCTTTTCCAATAAGAGGTGTTAAACCAGAAATGATTAAAAAGGTTTTCAAACTAACAGAAATTAATATTTCTGAAATAAATGCTGCAAATCTTTCTGAAAAACCTAAACCTTACACCTTAAGAGTTCAACAACGTTTAAACAAGAAAAAGGGTTACAGTTTTGGTTTAGGTTTTCAAAAGAAACCAAACCATAAGGTAGTGTTTGGTATGCAAGAATGAGAGGTGGAATGGAATGGACTATTGAGAGGGAATGAAGAAAAGAGTGTTTGGTTGGTCGATGGAATGGAATCAGCCATTCCAAAATGCATTCCATTCCCTCAAAATCATTCCATCCCTCTCCCCTATTTTTTTTCCATTTCATTCCCTCTTCACCCTTCATTAACAACACCACAACTCACTATCGTTGCCACCACTCACCACCACTGTCATCCGCCGCCGTCACCTACCTTCACCGCCACCCGCCACCGCCGCCACCCACCACCGTATTTGCCGCCACCCGCCTCCAACCCCGCCACCGCCGTTGCCGCCATCCACCATCGCCGTTGCTCTGATCACGGCCACCACCCACCTTCGATCATCGCCGCTGCCACCTCCGATCACCGTCGCCACCCACCTCCACTATCGCTATCAACCACCACCACCCACCGCCACTACCACCACCGCCGCCGCCGCTACAACTGCCACCTATCACCATCCACCATCACCGCCCATCATTGACCACCGCCATCCGATTTTATTCCTTCGTCTTTTCTGGCGTACCAAACAACAAAAAGTAATGGTTCATTCCATTCTCACATGATAACCAAACAAGACATGGAATGGTAATAATCAATTCCATTACCTCATCCATTCCATTACGTCGTCCATTCCATTCCCTCGTCCATTCCATTACCCCATACCAAACAGACCCTAACGGTAATTTCAAAAAGAATGGACTAGGTTTTATTGCACCGAAAAATTATAAAAATGAGAAAATTTATAAACCAAAAACCGTTTTTGTTTCAGGAACAAGTGCTGAAAAAGAACAAAAGAGTTCATTCTGGAAGGAGACGAACAAAGAATTCCTTGCCAAAAAGCAAGAAGAAATGAAGAAAAGTGTTGCTCAGAAGAAGATAGAGACTAGAACCTGTTTCAGATGTAAAATAGCTGGTCACATTGCCAGAAATTGTCCAAAGGCAATGCAAACAAAACAGGGAGTCTCTGGTAAACTAAAAGAAAAACCTGTTGAGAAAAACGAACCACCAACAAACAGATTCAGAGTTTTTGAAAATTCAATTTATGAGGTTGGTGAATGTTCGAAAAATGTTTTCAAGAGAAAAGAGAAACTTAATAACCAAAAATGGGTTGTTAAGAATTCAAGTGATAATTCTGGTGATGAATCTGATTCCACAAAATCAGAGGAGCCAAAAGTTGTTGATAAAGAAGAGAAGAAAGTTCCGCCTTTGGATGATGAGAATTTTCCACCATTGCGGGCTGAAAATTTGAAATCTAAAATTTGCAAAGTTGAAATTTCAAATCAATTCTTTTCTGAAAAGAAAGAATTTGATGTTGAAAAGGCTTTTAACCCCACAGTTCAAAACATTTTTGGTAAAATGATTGATGGGAAGGTTAATGGGGTTAAAGAATTTTATGAGAAAAAGATGGCAGGTAAAGAACCGAGTGTTGGTAACTCGGAATCTCCCAAGGTCTGTCAGGCTTGGGAGAAAATCTCTAACTGAAAAACCTGACTTGCCGGAGCTCCCAATTTGGTAATCGCGGAGCATGAATCGACGTCATTCTTATATTGTATTTGAAAATTGAAAATTAGTCAAGAGTATGAATTGCCGGAACTCCCAGGTTGGTAAGTGAGGAGTAGGAATCGGCATCTTGAGAATTCAACCTACATGTGGTATTGGTTGGTAAGCCATGTGGTTGAAAAAGATTTTTAACTACAAGTGGTAAATCAAGGACATTAAGTTGTACTTGCATTTTCTTACAAGTGATCTTTGGTTTGAAGACAATGTGATGAACCAAACCCCTAATTTACAAGTTTGAATACCTAAAATCAACAAAACTTATTTTCCGGAAAAACCATTTGATTAAAACAAACTTAAGTGTTTTGAAATCAATGGGAAAATAGTTTGTTGTGAGGGGGAGTTCTGATTGTTTACGCCAAGTGGATGGCGAATTGAAGCGATTCGATATCAGTTGTCATTTTTTTTGTACAGTTTATTTTCAAATTTCCTAAAATGTGTTTGAATTTTAGGGGGAGTAAGAATTTCAGAAAATACAAAAACATTTGAAAATTTGAAAAAAAAGACAAAAACATGATAAAATACAAAATGAGTTTTGTTGTAAAAAAGAGGAAATGATAGTACATCAGTGGACTGTCACAACATGCTAAAGAAATGGAAAGATAAAATGTGATAAACGATCTCACTAAAGATGTGACGATAGGCTCAGCTAGACTAGTAGATTTGCGATAATGATACAAACTTAAATGAAAAAGCCTAGTTCTAGTGGGAAACGTGGTTGATAGCATAGTACTTAGTTTTGTCCTTCTTGATTGTGTGCCTACTCAGTAATCGCTGATTGTCGAAAGACATAAAACTGGTTAAGTTTGTGAACTTTCACAACTTTGCTGAAAAGTCGCTGTGATTGTGCATTTTATTTTGCAAAGATTTAAACTTGTTTGATTTCTTTATTTTGTTTAAGCATTGGACATACTCTGCGTATACGTGAGTATCGACCTGGATGTTATTGCCTAAACGTTCTGCTTTATTTTCTTTGGTGTTTCGTTTAAGCTTTGGACCTCCTCTGCGTATACGGAAGTATTGACCTGGTGGTTAAAGCCTAAACAATTTCAACTTGATTTTTATTTTCTTATTTTGTTTAAACATTGGACTTTCTCTGCGTATACGGAAGTATCGACATGATTGTTAATGTTTAAACATTCTGTTTTGTTTTCGCACAATTCAAAGTTGATAAAAAATTTAAAGGCATTACCTGGGTCAGTGTATTACATGATGAGGGGATATGCTGAGATCGTGGGGTCCATAAGAACTTAGTGCAATATCAATATACCTTAACGTATCGGTAAGCATTTTGAAAGTTTTTAGATTGAGTTTAAGTGGACAACAATATCGTCAATCAATGTGAATCGTTTAGAGCTTAAAATGTTTAAAGCTTAACGGTGTTGGTGATTTGTCTCAAAAACTGATATGATCCTCTTACACAAGCTCACAAAAAATATTGTCTGTAAATATTTCTTTACTTCATTTCATTTACTTTAAAAAATCCACAAAAAGATTTTAGTGTGTTTTAGCATAAATTTTGAAAAATACAAAAAGATTTTCGACAATTGATCTTGGATAGCTGATTTTCAAAATTCCAAGTGCTAAACTTGATAAACAGGTTTGGGAAAGAATGTATGAAGAAATTGTGTTTTTAAGTGATTTTCAAAGATTAAATCATTTTTGAATAATACCCCCAAGTGGTTTCTAAATTTGCAAAATTTTAAATTTGTGAAACTTATTTTTGGGTAGAGATGTATGCAGGTTAGCCAGGTTCCGATACCTGTGTTGGATGAGTGCCAGGTTACGATCTGAGAACCTGTGAAAGTGAATTCCAGACTGTGATCTCAGCTTAGCGAAAGAGGGAGTCTGAGGATATCAAGAGGAAGTCTGAAGATTGTAGAGACAGATTCAGATCCTGAAGATTACAAGAGAGAAAGAGATTGATTGTGGATGCTTACAATGGAGAATTTTTGGAGAGAGCAAGCAGACTGATAAAGACTGAAGGTTTGACAACCGAAGACTCGACACTGAAGATTCGTCAACATTCGAGAGGGAATCTGTTGGTGCATGCGTCTGTCGACTTCGTCTTGTATCGAGTCTTGTATGTATTTAGACAGATCAAGGCACAAAATACGAGGAAAATATCAAAAGTAGGGTGAATGGCATGTTCAAGCGAAATTAGAACATGTGATTTTGCTTGAAAGTGACATGGCACATTCAAGCGAAATTAAGTTTCTAATTCCGCTTGAACCTGTTTCCGCTTGAGAACATGATTTCGCTTGAAGACTGTTCAAGCGAAATCAGAACCCTATATATACCCTTGTGCCTGATTTCATTTGTAACAGTTCCGGTCAGTGTAACGAAGTGCTGCCGAAGTGTCCACAGGATTGTATTTGATCAGAAATCAATATACGGATAGTTTAATGTGTGAATCTAGCTGAATTGACCTCGATACGTTTGTTTCCGCTACTCGTATTGAGATAAACTCTTCTGATCGACTCGTTTGGGTCTGAAAAACGATCCTACAAGAACCCGACCCGTTTGGTCGATCATTAGGATCTGACCAAACATATATAGTGACCATAGTTGTATAGGGAATAACCTTCTGAGGTTATACCTTATGGTCACTTTGTTTGATTAGTTGTATGACAGGCAGTTTATATGCCTTAGGAAAAGGACCAAAATGCCCTTTTTGCGCATAATTTCAATTTAAGCATATGTAACCAACATTTTGACACTTAAACTGATTATGCAACATTATTAAACATGTTTAGGCATATAAGACTTATCATAGGACTAGTTAGACCATCTGAACACGCATTTGCGCAAATGACACATTAAAGTAGTGTACCTTAACGGGTCAAATGCACTTAGGATTGGTTTCAAATCAGAATGTAGGCTTTGTTAAACCATATCATATGAGTTCAAACACTCATTTGGTTTACAAGACCTCATTCTACCTGATCTCCCGATTTAGGTCCCGATTTATTAACATAGCGATTCCATACTAGGTGCCACTTGATTCCTTGATTTCCCGAGCTTTGTTAGTTCACTTAATCGAGGACACCTTGCAATCTCAAGGCAGTACATAGTTCCCCTATTTTATGCTTTCAATTGTTTTGGGGTGATTCATATGTGCTAAACCGATTTCAAGTTTTCAAAAAAAAAAATGCTATGGTTTATATTAAACACAACGATTTCAATAATGTGGACGAACTTGTTGGTGCGTTAATACATAACACGAATGACATTCATTAGCTTTGGCCGAGCCGACCAGTAGTATGTTATGGTACCATAGGATCTGACAAATCCCGTTATCTGACTATCACCATAGATTTGGGGGTAATGTGGGAAACGACCGAACCTGTTATTTTAACAAACCCTTTCGTGGTTTGTTAGTCGATTAAAGATACCCTTTGGTGGTATAGACGAGTCACACAGGTTTGAATGTATTCAAAAGGAACGACCAAAAGTTAGTTTTCACAATTAAAACACGGACGATTAAACGAATGGTTTTATGACACGGACGATTGAACGATGGTTTATAACACGAACAATTGAACTATGGTTTATAACACAGACGAATTGAACGATTGAGAACACGGACGACTGATAACACGTACAATTGAACGATTGGTTTATGATAAGTGATTAGATAACGGGACAGGTGTAATGTGATAAAAGCATGGTAGATACGCCACTGGTACTTCTTATATATAAGTGCTTTTATCATATTACATTCCATGGCATTATTTAGTTCACTTGGACGAATGATTTCAAACGATGTCACGCAATGATGTTTACTAAATGATATAAACCATACAAGTTTTCTCACGAGACGATTTACTACTTGGTTTACAAAAGCAAATGTTTTGGGTCAAGATTCATGGCAAGGAGGTTTTCACAAACGTATAACCAACTTGTTTTAGTTGGTTAATCATATTGCAATACAAAACACTTTTCAATACAAGGTTTTAAATTATTGGCTCTAGTGGTCGTACGAGGTATTGCAATATGTATACAAGCCATGAATTTGACACACTCACAAAACCTATGTACTCGCCGACATTTTTATGCCAACTTTCTTTTCACATGTGTTTCAGGTGCAGTTGTTAGATGATTATGATGCAAAACATAGGATTGGACATGGGCCTTAGTGACATAAAACACGAAAGACAATATGTTTGAACTCGTTTATTTTATTTCAAGACAATGTTAAACAATTATTTATTTAATAAAACATAACTTCAATATCCATGTGTTGTGAAACAATGATTCTGTTACGACACTCCCAGACATTTCCGCCGCGGTTTGTTGTTTTACGCGGTCGGGGTGTGACATAAGAGCTGTCACATCACATGAATAGTGATGTGACAGGTGATATTTATAGGTGAGAGGGAGAGAAAGGCGGTGTAGAGGTGTGATCGGAGGGCCTTCTGATCAGATGGCCATCTGATTGGATGGTCATCCGGACTGATGACCATTCGATCAAATGGTCCTTCAATTGGATGGTTTGTGTCAGTTGGTTTCCGACTTTTCATTTCATACGTTGAGCGTTGCGATGCGTTTAAGCGATGCGATAGATTTGAATAATAGTTACACAAATAACATAACTAACATACAACAACATAATTAACCTTGCGTTTTTGGTTCGCGATGAGATGGCGTTGCGATAGAGTTGCGATTGCGTTTGCGATTAATCACCTCAAAACATATAATAAACATGCACAAGTTACACATAATAGCACACACACATAAAACAATATCCATAATATGCGATCCAAGTAGGGATGGCAATCAAACCCGAACCCGATGGGTAAACCCGAAACCCGACACATTTGGGACGGGTTTGGGGTCGGTTAATCGGGTTTGGGAATAGTTTTTATTTTTTTCGCGGGTTTGGGACGGGTTTGGGATTTAGTGATATACCCGTTTACCCGACCCAATTATCCGATAAAGTGTACCCGTTTACCCGATTGTATACCCGATATAATTTCTTTTATATATATATGATACATCCATTTTTTACACATATAGGTATTCTATTCCGTATACACTATAGTTTTTTTTTATATATTTTTATAAGAACAATACAAAATGTAACCGGTTAGTAGTTACCCGATAGATACCCAATGGGTTTTGAGATGAGTATACCCAACGAGTAATATTTTTAGATTAACGGGTTTACCCGAAACCCGCGGGTATACCCGATACCCGATGGGTATTTACCCGCTAGAAACCCGACGGGTTTGGGACAAGCTTATCTAATCGGGTTTGGGTTTGGGATTACCTAAACCCGTCCCAAACCCGACCCATTGCCATCCCTAGATCCAAGTTGCGATGCGATAGCGATGAGATTAGCGTTAAGTAGATTAGCGATTAACTGCGATTTATAGCATTTACTCCACATAATACAACTAAAGTACATAAAGTAAAGTATCAAATTCAAGTCAAGAGTACAAGCAATAATTAAGCAAGGAATGACAGATCGAATTAGCAATCTTTTCTTCCTTTGAGTTTGACTTTGACTTCGAAAACGCAGGTTGTTACAGCCTCCCCTACTTTAGGGAATTTCATCCCGAAATTAGGAAATTAGGATGCAGGCGTAACGAATAGCTGTGGATACTTAGCCTTCTTTTCACTTTCGATTTCCCAGGTGAACTCTGCGCCGCATTTGCCTTCCCAGCAAACTTTCACTATGGGAATGTGTGAGCGTCTGAGCTTCTTGGTTTCTTGATCCATGATCTCGACAGGCTTTTCCATGAAGTGAAATGTTTCATCCACTTGTAGATCCTCAAGTGGTACATCTAAATTCTGCTCGGCCAGACACTTTTTGAGGTTCGAAACATGGAAAGTCGGGTGGACGTTGCTAAGTTCCTCCGGTTGTTCGAGTCTGTAGGCCACCTTGCCAACCCTTCCAGAATTTTAAAGGGTCCAACATATCGAAGCGCGAGCTTTCCTTTCTTGCCGAATCTGTTCACCTCCTTCCAAGGTGAAACGTTTAGGAGTACGTGATCGCCAACGTCAAATTCAAGGGGCTTGCGGCGTCTATCGGCGTAACTTTTCTAATGACTCCGAGCTTTCAGTAGATTGTCTCGAATTTGGAGGATATTGTCAGTCGTTTCTTGCAGCAGCTCAGGACCGATAATTTGCACATCTCCAATTTTGTGCCACACAATAGGCGATCGACATTTTCTTCCATATAGTGCCTCAAATGGTGCCATTTGGATGCTAGAATGATAACTGTTATTGTACGAGAATTCGACCAAAGGTAAGTGCGCGTCCCAATTACCACCGAAATCTATGACACACGAGCGAAGCATGTCTTCAAGGGTACGGATCGTTCGTTCAGTCTGACCGTCGGCTTGGGGATGAAAGCGGTACTTAGATTAAGAGTAGTACCGAGAACATATTGAAATGTTTCCCAAAGGCGCGAGGTAAACCGACCATCGCGGTCAGAAATGATATCACGAGGCGTCACGTGTCGACAGATAATCTCGTCGGTGTAGATCCGTGCTAATCGTTCTACCTTAAAGTCTTCTCGTATCGGCAGAAAATGAGCAGATTTAGTCAGACGGTCAACGATAACCCAAATGCTATCGTGACCAGATGGCGTGCGTGGGAGTTTCGTGATAAAGTCCATGGCTATACTCTCCCATTTCCACACAGGGATCTCGGGTTGCACGAGTAAGCCAGAGGGTCTTTGTTGTTCATCCTTGACTTTCGAACATGTTAGGCACTTCGAAACATAGATAGCAATATCCTTCTTCATTCCAGGACACCAATGCCGTAGACGAAGGTCATGGTACATCTTGTCGGCATCGGGATGAATGGATTATCAAGACTTGTGCGCTTCAGTCAACAATATATCTCGAAGGTTATTGTGACTTGGAATCCAGATGCGATCTAGATAGCAATAGATGCCATTCGATTTTGTGACAAAATGCGATTCAGCACCACACTTCTTCATTTCCTCTCGCAAGGTATTCTCAACGAAGCAGGCGTGCTGAGCGTCACAAATCAAGGTTTCGAGGTCATGCTGGGCGTGAATATTACGAACGCTATGCAAATAGCTTCGTCGACTTAGAGCATCGACAACGGCATTTTTTTTGCCAGGATGGTAACGAATCTCACAGTCATAATCGTTAAGAAGTTCTACCCATCAGCGTTGGCGCATATTCAGTTCCTTTTGATTCAAGATATGTTGCAGGCTCTTATGGTCCGTGAAGACCGTACACTTGGTACCGTAAAGGTAGTGTCGCCATATCTTTAACGCAAAAACAACTGCACCAAGCTCGAGATCGTGGGTTGTA